>CM060913.1:33490095-35902595 GCA_030737875.1 Allium sativum | reverse complement strand
ATCGAGAAATTTGGCGTTAAAAAGGGTAGGGCGGTTCAAGGTAAAAACAGCCTACCAGGGCAACAGTCTCAGAATGCGACGAAATTAGTGCCGTTGGGTTCGTATCGAAAAGTTATTTTCGATGTTCGCAGTTTCAAGTGGATTTGATTTATCTGGTGACCATGGAAAAATTAAATGCTTGTTCATTTCCGGTTTCATAAGGGAAAATTCTTCATACGACCTCGGATTTCGACGAAACTTGTCCCATTGGACCCGGGATACCTTTTTACACTAAGAATAGACTTTTTATCAGTAAACAGAAATCGTCTGTACTTAGTTTTGCTTGTTACTTCGCAACAAAGTTTCACGAATAATATTTTACTATATATATATTCTAACCCTATATATGTACAGTATGTCTTCAGCACCTTTATCGTTTGCCTCGCATTAAAGTTGACAGCCTATTTTGATATAGTACCTCTCGACAAGCATTTATTAGTGATAACGACATTTCATTTACCTTGCCGACCAAGGCGCCTAAGTTCCCCATCCAAGAAAAACAGCTACCCAACTTTTTCTGGAGACCTATAAGCTAGACACCGTGCTCCCCAAGTAGTTCTTCCTATTTAAACACTGCTTCTCCATCCTTTTTCTTCTTGGCAGTCATGGTGAAACCCATTTTCCTCCATCCAAATAAAGCAAATAATTTAAATCAAACCGGGGTCTTTCTCTCTGCTGCTCAGAAACAGCTTTCTTCTACCCGGCGCTTACAAACGAACAAACTTCCTCCCACTTTCTCCCTAATCAATCGCGAGATCAGTTCATCATTCTTAAACTCCTCAACAGCAAACCCGTTCACCTACGAAGTCTGCAAATTTGAGTGGCGACGATCGCTCTTGGACGAGCACAGTCACCGAAATTCCCACTCGAACTGACAACGGGCATTGGAGCAATAACTGGCGAATGGCGAGCTCGTATTGGTCGAGTATGGTGATGCTGCTGTCGCAGGTTCGGAGGATTAAGGCGCACTGGTTTCCGGTCCTCGATGGCACTTCGACGGCGGATCCGAAGTGCGCTGTGGGTTTCGTGAGCACGGGAGGGAAGTTCGGTGAACTGGAACATAGATGCGTGGGAAAGAAACTTTGACTAGGTGTGGTTTAAACTTTAATCATAAAGTAATTAATTAACTAATTAGTTATAATTGGTTAACTGAAAAGTTTGCATGGTTTCAGGAAATCATGGCAAGGAGAATTGTGCTGCTGTGAGTCAAATTATTAAATGGGATTAACGGTTCTGAAACAGTACGTGAGGAAGGATGGAAAGTGTAATGTCCATCAACGAGATGGATGTTTATATAACAAGTAATCAGTAAAATTTTATTCTAATTAAGGGTTAACTAGTAATATAATTATATTTTATTAACTTATATCGTGGATCAATACAGGCATGTTGTTTATGGAATCCTAGGGTGTTAGAACAAGCTACGGGAAGGATGGAGGAATAGCAGACCTGATTATTTTAGGACAAGAATTTTCGGCCAACGAAACATAGAAGTAATTAACATAAATGGTTAGTTTAATTAAAAAGCTAATTGGTATTAAAATTAAATTGTACAATTATAACGGTGATACTTGATGAACATATTATCAGAAAATTTGGTCCAGACAGGGAGCGATGGAACAGTTGAAATGAATACAACATTGTGGAACAGTGACGAACGGAATTGGGAGCAACCGGAATTTTAATTAAATTAAGCAACTGTTTAATTTCATTCAAACCAGCTGTTGACCACGGAATCAAAAGCAAAGTGAGTTAAACTCACTCAGTTACCCTTTTTATATTTTATATAAATTGGGTATTTTTATTCTTGTGTGCTCTGCTTGCCAATGGTTGACTGTTTGCTAGTGATATATTTATTTGTTGATTTAACTGATGAAATTAAACTGTGTTTAATTTCAGTGAAATACCAAATCGTTATTTTTAACGATTGATTCCAATAAAGGTAACTCACCTTGGTTGGTCACGTTTATAAAATAAACGTGTTTTCGTTTGAACTGGAGGAACTGATGAAAATGTTTTGTTGGTTAGTTGATATAAGATGGTTGCTAATTGCTATGATATATCAGTTAAATGGAATTGTTTGACCTGGTTTGTGATAACCGTTTTGAATACAAGGGAGAACAGGTTGGAGGGATCCAACCGGATTCCTCAAATGTATTATTTATTTTCTGATCTGTTTGTGGGATTGATTTGATGGTTGATTATTGACTGGATATTCAACATCTGTTTGGTCTAAACCAATGGGCGATATTGGTTAAGTGTTTGGCAGAGTATGGCCTTTAAAACCAATCGAGTTATAGATATTGATTCACCGACAGGTGAATCGATAGAGTTGAGGTTATAAAATTTATTTTATAACCAGAGTTAGATTTGAATTATATTATTTGAATAAAAGTTATTTAAGAGAAATAAATAAATATTTTATTTGTTTAAGACTTTGATTTGTTATGAAGTTATTTTGCAAAGCAAATGCTGATGTTAATCAGATTTACCAGTTGAAGAATAAGAAATGAATTAAATGGTTAAACCTTGAAAATTGTTTTGTAAAAGAAAACAAATAATTAGAATCTATCTAAATAAATTATATTTTTAAAGCGAGGATTGTTGAAATCGGTTAATGAGATAATCAAGTTTTTGAGTTAATTAAATCGACCGTTTGGAATTTGAATTGTTTATCAAGTTAATGTGTTTTGACTAAAATAGTTAAATGAATATTATTTGAATTTAAATAAGGATTAAAAAGGGATTTAATATTTAATTTAGTTAATAAAGGGATTAACTACTAAAGTAGTTAATGTTTGAAATAAGTTAAAAAAATGGGAATTCATTTAAAAAGTTACCGAATGTGAGATGTAAGCCAATTGAATGGTGAAAGGAAATAAACATACTCAATTATATGAATTAAGTGGAAGGAGATTACGATAAAAGGGTTTATTACAAACCAGAGGTTTAAGTGAGATTTAAAGTGTAAGACGTTAATTTTACATTAACGTTATTTGGAAATGAAATCAAGTAACAAGCGAGTTTTGAAATGAGATTGCAAAAGTGGGAAAAGGTTATATATATTTGAAAGGGGATTGGAAAATGTGAATTTGGGGTTAAATAAGGGGTCATAAGGTTGTATAACCAAACCAGAGTTAAATGGAATTTGTTTGGAGATTGAATGGAATGTTGAGTTCCTGATTACAACTTATATTTATCTGAAGATTTGAACGTTGTTGATTAAGGTCTGAGAGGTAACTGAAATACCCCAACTTGAACAACATCGGGATTATCTGAGGATGGTATTAGTTGGTAATCGTAAGAGAGATTAGCGATAATCGATTAGTTCCATTTGTGAAATAATAAAGCAACATTGGTGGAATCTTGGAAAATATATGTATATATAACAAGAGACCCAAAGTAAAGTAAATCAGTATGCAAGAATATAGTTATTCGAGATAAAATTAGTAAAACATAGTTATTCAAGTTGAGTTGCCATTTCGTACGACTGCTAGCGTAATTCGCAGGGCTGCAGATAGCCTACGGCGGTCGGATGTTTCCTGAGGGAATCAGGCGTAACCATTGTGATCGCTGTGATCTAGAGTCAAGCGAATGGATTTAAGTCGAGAATGAGTTAATCAATTAGAGTTAATCAATTATAGTCAAATCGAATTAGAAGTATTCAAATACCATATTTGTGATTATTTGAAAGAGTTAGAAGTTTTAATTTAACAAAAGCAAATCAGTTTGTTAAAGGCCAAATGATGCAAAATACTGAATCAGTGAACTCATTGGAGTGTCATGATTGAAACACTGTATATTTTGATAGTTAAAACACCGACTATCAAATCTGTCCAATACGATTGTTGGTACGGAAAGACCGGGATCGAATTTATATTCGAAAAACATTCCGACCAACAAATACGTGAAGATCTCAGAAGATGTTCGAAATGGAGCATTGAAGACCGTGGACTATCATACACGGAAGAACCACTAATATTCTCTGTATGGCAAGCAGAGATAAACTGTGATTCTGTCGTAGTTGGAATCTACGGGGTTGCAAGGATTTCTCGCTACTGATCCATGGGGTGATTCCTACATGGATGCGGTAGGAGAGTGCCTTCGGTTCATCCTGTTCCTGGATGACCTGTATGGACGGATGTCTGACAGAGTATTTCCGAAGGGTCACGTACGTTGATTTCTTCAAACGTACGATAGTTGTTGGCGGAGATTTGCCGTTCTCTTAGCTTCCAGCTAGAGTATTTTTGTGGACGTCAATTAGTGATATCTGATGGATTTGACGATGTGGCATTCAAAGTAAATGGCGACCAGATGTCAAGAGTTAATTCTGGCCCCAAGCCTCATCAACCGGGAAATGACAAAAATCGGGCAGGCAGCATGGCTATGTGGGTCGCTCCCATTAGGGTGTATAATCACCTATCTAGAGGAAGTCCTATTTGTTTCTTAAATCTATGTTTCGATGCTGTCCCTTTTCGGGAGACGGTTGCTGATCCCAACCGTCGGTGATATACATTCGATACACTCAAGCGAAATGAGTGGTCGGTCATGTGAGGGCCGGGTTGCAAGAAGTTCTTGTTGAACCCAGTGTATTCATCTCTAGAGATACACTATCGGAAGGTGGACCCATACCTTGTCAAGTTGGAATCCAATCTCCAATAAGCGCCTGCGGGTTTTGATTGTATGCTATATATGTGGAGCGTGAGATGCAAGCGTTCCACTAGATTTCTATTTACTTGTGTTTAGACATTATTATAATATCAGAAAAGATATTGATTTCAAAACTGTTTTGGGTTATCGTAAGGTAAAAACCGTCCGTGTTTATGTGTGGATTTGGTCTTACGATTATCCTTTTCTTTGAAAAGATTTTGAACTTTAAAATCATGATTGGATGATTTGCCTTATTACTGTGCGAGTTTATCTCATTCTGGTTCACCAGACTGACCCGGTGTTTTGCAAATGCTCGGGTTAGGCCGGGTTGTACAGGTTCAGGTTATCGACTGCTATGAAGAGACGAGCTGGAAGAGTCCAGACGTATGATATTACTAGTATTCCGCTGTGTGTTGTATGAGAACAGATTATCACTGTCCAGATGTTAAGGTACTCTGATATTGTAAGTATTTTAAAGGTTATTTCTGTATTATATGTCATTCCGCTGCGATGTGAGACTCTGTGTGGTGTTTCTTCTTCTTCTTCTATTCTAATATTTCTTTCTTTCTTATCTCACCCTCTAACTTCTTTCTATTAATGATCTGGAATGTTCGATGTCTGAATGATCAACACGGTAGTTTGATGTTGATTTTCGGAGTCGAAAATTCCCGGTTCATTTCAGTGGTATCAGAGCTATTGGTTAAGTTATTACCTTGGCTCTGTGGCGTGACTCAGTAGAGATGGGGTTAGTAATACCCTAGATTGAGTTTGAGTGTATATATATGAGCGCGTATTTGTAAATTGTTATAAAAACTGTCTTATATTGTGTTGGTTGGTTTGTTGAGTAGTTTATGAATTCTGGTCGATACAGTAATGCAAACTGTGTCGATAAGTGTTTCTAAACTCTTGAACAGAATAATTCGACACAGTATGTTTTTGAAAGGGGGTAAATGAAATAATTTACCCAAATTATATTTTGATATAAAGGAAATATATATGTTGGAAATATCATAATATATGTGATGTGTTTGAAATAGTTATATAAATAACCAATTAGAATTCGTATAATATGGGATCAGATGAATTAAATCTGAAATCTAAATCAAAAAAATTGGAATTAAAATTCCTTAAAGGGGGAAAGATGATTACAAATGAACTTAGATTGAATACATGAGAATTTTAAAATCCTGGGAGATTTTAAAATTGTTTACAAGCATTGTGGATTTTATTTTGAAATAGATTTCAAAATGAAGGTGTTTAAAATTGGAGTTTTGAAATGATATAGTACTGAACTCACTTTGATAGCTGGGGAATAACTCTGAGGATGCTGGCCACATCATCAGTGTGCATTTCCGAGTTCTAAGTGACGGATTACTACCAAAATCTTGTTTGAATTGCTTTGAGAAAAAAAACAAGTTGTTTTGAACCCTGAAAGGGAATATTTGATTTTTGAAAAAGCTGAACTGTTTGAAACTCCCAGGGAAATTGTTTGAACAAAACAAAACAAAATAAAAGATTGTGAAAACAAATAATGAATTAAATATGAATCCCGTTAACTGGAAATTGAATCAGGATATAATATATCAAGTTGAATTAGATTTTGAATTGGGAGACAGGAATCTGAAATGGTATTGGATGGGTAAGTTAAGTGTTGGAACTGGTAATGGATGGAAATTGAGTTAAGAATGAGATTCGGCTTGGACGCGTGAAGGATTTGGTTCTGAGGATAAAATTGGAATTTTGTTGGGAATGCATTTGTATAAGCTGACATGATAGCAGATGGAAAGGATATAATGATATGCCCGACAAAAAGGTACACGTTTATTTTTACATGGATTTGGTGATTTATGAGCCTGTTTGGCAAGCCGCTTGGCTGTTTTGTTTCTTTTGGATTTGGAGAAGGCCTAGAAAGGCGAGTTGTGGTTGTACCGATTGAGCCGTACAGAGGAGGTGCTGGCGAGATTTTTCGAAAATTTAAAGTGTTAGAAAATTTTCAATATTTTTGAAAATATCTATATACAGTATTGAATTGGATTCTAATTTAAAAATAAATTGGATTTGAAAGTTAGTGAGTTTATAACGTTCTTTCTTACCTTAGCAATTTCGAGGACGAAATTATTTTAAGGGGGGAAGAATGTAACGACCCGTGTTTTTCGACCATGTGAATATGAATATTTAAATTAGTTTTAAATATTATGATTGGGAATATTAATGGAATTTAATATTTAATTCGTTATTAAAAACAAAGTTGAACGTTATATATTTTTATAAATATAAATTGAGCTTGAAAATGGCGTGCAGTTCGTGAAATGAACTTTTGAACTTCAACTGAGAATACAGGATTCGATATAAGTCGGATTTCTGTGAAACAAGACACGTTGGGGCCGTATTGGCAATAGCTTTCATATGAAAGAGAAAAATCCAGATTTCGTGTTATAGTTTGATAGTTATGGCCAAATCAAATTTTGAAATAGTCGCTATGGAAAATCGTTATTAAATTATAGGCCTTTAAAATAGCCGTTTTGCAAACGGACTCAGATTTCGACAAAACCAGTTTCATTAGAACCGTATCGTTAAATTATTGTCAGAAAATCAAACTGCGTGGAAAACCGATGTCGTATATGGCCACGGTAGCCGTAAACGCCCATATAATTTCTATAGCGCGTAATTAATTCAATATAGGGATATTTGAGTATAACTGGAGCAGACGATCGAATTAAGCCACGAAACCAGTTCCGTTGAGTTCGTATCGTCGATTTGAGTCAAGATATGTATATAGTTTGTTATTTTTTAGAGATCGAGAAATTTGGCGTTAAAAAGGGTAGGGCGGTTCAAGGTAAAAACAGCCTACCAGGGCAACAGTCTCAGAATGCGACGAAATTAGTGCCGTTGGGTTCGTATCGAAAAGTTATTTTCGATGTTCGCAGTTTCAAGTGGATTTGATTTATCTGGTGACCATGGAAAAATTAAATGCTTGTTCATTTCCGGTTTCATAAGGGAAAATTCTTCATACGACCTCGGATTTCGACGAAACTTGTCCCATTGGACCCGGGATACCTTTTTACACTAAGAATAGACTTTTTATCAGTAAACAGAAATCGTCTGTACTTAGTTTTGCTTGTTACTTCGCAACAAAGTTTCACGAATAATATTTTACTATATATATATTCTAACCCTATATATGTACAGTATGTCTTCAGCACCTTTATCGTTTGCCTCGCATTAAAGTTGACAGCCTATTTTGATATAGTACCTCTCGACAAGCATTTATTAGTGATAACGACATTTCATTTACCTTGCCGACCAAGGCGCCTAAGTTCCCCATCCAAGAAAAACAGCTACCCAACTTTTTCTGGAGACCTATAAGCTAGACACCGTGCTCCCCAAGTAGTTCTTCCTATTTAAACACTGCTTCTCCATCCTTTTTCTTCTTGGCAGTCATGGTGAAACCCATTTTCCTCCATCCAAATAAAGCAAATAATTTAAATCAAACCGGGGTCTTTCTCTCTGCTGCTCAGAAACAGCTTTCTTCTACCCGGCGCTTACAAACGAACAAACTTCCTCCCACTTTCTCCCTAATCAATCGCGAGATCAGTTCATCATTCTTAAACTCCTCAACAGCAAACCCGTTCACCTACGAAGTCTGCAAATTTGAGTGGCGACGATCGCTCTTGGACGAGCACAGTCACCGAAATTCCCACTCGAACTGACAACGGGCATTGGAGCAATAACTGGCGAATGGCGAGCTCGTATTGGTCGAGTATGGTGATGCTGCTGTCGCAGGTTCGGAGGATTAAGGCGCACTGGTTTCCGGTCCTCGATGGCACTTCGACGGCGGATCCGAAGTGCGCTGTGGGTTTCGTGAGCACGGGAGGGAAGTTCGGTGAACTGGAACATAGATGCGTGGGAAAGAAACTTTGACTAGGTGTGGTTTAAACTTTAATCATAAAGTAATTAATTAACTAATTAGTTATAATTGGTTAACTGAAAAGTTTGCATGGTTTCAGGAAATCATGGCAAGGAGAATTGTGCTGCTGTGAGTCAAATTATTAAATGGGATTAACGGTTCTGAAACAGTACGTGAGGAAGGATGGAAAGTGTAATGTCCATCAACGAGATGGATGTTTATATAACAAGTAATCAGTAAAATTTTATTCTAATTAAGGGTTAACTAGTAATATAATTATATTTTATTAACTTATATCGTGGATCAATACAGGCATGTTGTTTATGGAATCCTAGGGTGTTAGAACAAGCTACGGGAAGGATGGAGGAATAGCAGACCTGATTATTTTAGGACAAGAATTTTCGGCCAACGAAACATAGAAGTAATTAACATAAATGGTTAGTTTAATTAAAAAGCTAATTGGTATTAAAATTAAATTGTACAATTATAACGGTGATACTTGATGAACATATTATCAGAAAATTTGGTCCAGACAGGGAGCGATGGAACAGTTGAAATGAATACAACATTGTGGAACAGTGACGAACGGAATTGGGAGCAACCGGAATTTTAATTAAATTAAGCAACTGTTTAATTTCATTCAAACCAGCTGTTGACCACGGAATCAAAAGCAAAGTGAGTTAAACTCACTCAGTTACCCTTTTTATATTTTATATAAATTGGGTATTTTTATTCTTGTGTGCTCTGCTTGCCAATGGTTGACTGTTTGCTAGTGATATATTTATTTGTTGATTTAACTGATGAAATTAAACTGTGTTTAATTTCAGTGAAATACCAAATCGTTATTTTTAACGATTGATTCCAATAAAGGTAACTCACCTTGGTTGGTCACGTTTATAAAATAAACGTGTTTTCGTTTGAACTGGAGGAACTGATGAAAATGTTTTGTTGGTTAGTTGATATAAGATGGTTGCTAATTGCTATGATATATCAGTTAAATGGAATTGTTTGACCTGGTTTGTGATAACCGTTTTGAATACAAGGGAGAACAGGTTGGAGGGATCCAACCGGATTCCTCAAATGTATTATTTATTTTCTGATCTGTTTGTGGGATTGATTTGATGGTTGATTATTGACTGGATATTCAACATCTGTTTGGTCTAAACCAATGGGCGATATTGGTTAAGTGTTTGGCAGAGTATGGCCTTTAAAACCAATCGAGTTATAGATATTGATTCACCGACAGGTGAATCGATAGAGTTGAGGTTATAAAATTTATTTTATAACCAGAGTTAGATTTGAATTATATTATTTGAATAAAAGTTATTTAAGAGAAATAAATAAATATTTTATTTGTTTAAGACTTTGATTTGTTATGAAGTTATTTTGCAAAGCAAATGCTGATGTTAATCAGATTTACCAGTTGAAGAATAAGAAATGAATTAAATGGTTAAACCTTGAAAATTGTTTTGTAAAAGAAAACAAATAATTAGAATCTATCTAAATAAATTATATTTTTAAAGCGAGGATTGTTGAAATCGGTTAATGAGATAATCAAGTTTTTGAGTTAATTAAATCGACCGTTTGGAATTTGAATTGTTTATCAAGTTAATGTGTTTTGACTAAAATAGTTAAATGAATATTATTTGAATTTAAATAAGGATTAAAAAGGGATTTAATATTTAATTTAGTTAATAAAGGGATTAACTACTAAAGTAGTTAATGTTTGAAATAAGTTAAAAAAATGGGAATTCATTTAAAAAGTTACCGAATGTGAGATGTAAGCCAATTGAATGGTGAAAGGAAATAAACATACTCAATTATATGAATTAAGTGGAAGGAGATTACGATAAAAGGGTTTATTACAAACCAGAGGTTTAAGTGAGATTTAAAGTGTAAGACGTTAATTTTACATTAACGTTATTTGGAAATGAAATCAAGTAACAAGCGAGTTTTGAAATGAGATTGCAAAAGTGGGAAAAGGTTATATATATTTGAAAGGGGATTGGAAAATGTGAATTTGGGGTTAAATAAGGGGTCATAAGGTTGTATAACCAAACCAGAGTTAAATGGAATTTGTTTGGAGATTGAATGGAATGTTGAGTTCCTGATTACAACTTATATTTATCTGAAGATTTGAACGTTGTTGATTAAGGTCTGAGAGGTAACTGAAATACCCCAACTTGAACAACATCGGGATTATCTGAGGATGGTATTAGTTGGTAATCGTAAGAGAGATTAGCGATAATCGATTAGTTCCATTTGTGAAATAATAAAGCAACATTGGTGGAATCTTGGAAAATATATGTATATATAACAAGAGACCCAAAGTAAAGTAAATCAGTATGCAAGAATATAGTTATTCGAGATAAAATTAGTAAAACATAGTTATTCAAGTTGAGTTGCCATTTCGTACGACTGCTAGCGTAATTCGCAGGGCTGCAGATAGCCTACGGCGGTCGGATGTTTCCTGAGGGAATCAGGCGTAACCATTGTGATCGCTGTGATCTAGAGTCAAGCGAATGGATTTAAGTCGAGAATGAGTTAATCAATTAGAGTTAATCAATTATAGTCAAATCGAATTAGAAGTATTCAAATACCATATTTGTGATTATTTGAAAGAGTTAGAAGTTTTAATTTAACAAAAGCAAATCAGTTTGTTAAAGGCCAAATGATGCAAAATACTGAATCAGTGAACTCATTGGAGTGTCATGATTGAAACACTGTATATTTTGATAGTTAAAACACCGACTATCAAATCTGTCCAATACGATTGTTGGTACGGAAAGACCGGGATCGAATTTATATTCGAAAAACATTCCGACCAACAAATACGTGAAGATCTCAGAAGATGTTCGAAATGGAGCATTGAAGACCGTGGACTATCATACACGGAAGAACCACTAATATTCTCTGTATGGCAAGCAGAGATAAACTGTGATTCTGTCGTAGTTGGAATCTACGGGGTTGCAAGGATTTCTCGCTACTGATCCATGGGGTGATTCCTACATGGATGCGGTAGGAGAGTGCCTTCGGTTCATCCTGTTCCTGGATGACCTGTATGGACGGATGTCTGACAGAGTATTTCCGAAGGGTCACGTACGTTGATTTCTTCAAACGTACGATAGTTGTTGGCGGAGATTTGCCGTTCTCTTAGCTTCCAGCTAGAGTATTTTTGTGGACGTCAATTAGTGATATCTGATGGATTTGACGATGTGGCATTCAAAGTAAATGGCGACCAGATGTCAAGAGTTAATTCTGGCCCCAAGCCTCATCAACCGGGAAATGACAAAAATCGGGCAGGCAGCATGGCTATGTGGGTCGCTCCCATTAGGGTGTATAATCACCTATCTAGAGGAAGTCCTATTTGTTTCTTAAATCTATGTTTCGATGCTGTCCCTTTTCGGGAGACGGTTGCTGATCCCAACCGTCGGTGATATACATTCGATACACTCAAGCGAAATGAGTGGTCGGTCATGTGAGGGCCGGGTTGCAAGAAGTTCTTGTTGAACCCAGTGTATTCATCTCTAGAGATACACTATCGGAAGGTGGACCCATACCTTGTCAAGTTGGAATCCAATCTCCAATAAGCGCCTGCGGGTTTTGATTGTATGCTATATATGTGGAGCGTGAGATGCAAGCGTTCCACTAGATTTCTATTTACTTGTGTTTAGACATTATTATAATATCAGAAAAGATATTGATTTCAAAACTGTTTTGGGTTATCGTAAGGTAAAAACCGTCCGTGTTTATGTGTGGATTTGGTCTTACGATTATCCTTTTCTTTGAAAAGATTTTGAACTTTAAAATCATGATTGGATGATTTGCCTTATTACTGTGCGAGTTTATCTCATTCTGGTTCACCAGACTGACCCGGTGTTTTGCAAATGCTCGGGTTAGGCCGGGTTGTACAGGTTCAGGTTATCGACTGCTATGAAGAGACGAGCTGGAAGAGTCCAGACGTATGATATTACTAGTATTCCGCTGTGTGTTGTATGAGAACAGATTATCACTGTCCAGATGTTAAGGTACTCTGATATTGTAAGTATTTTAAAGGTTATTTCTGTATTATATGTCATTCCGCTGCGATGTGAGACTCTGTGTGGTGTTTCTTCTTCTTCTTCTATTCTAATATTTCTTTCTTTCTTATCTCACCCTCTAACTTCTTTCTATTAATGATCTGGAATGTTCGATGTCTGAATGATCAACACGGTAGTTTGATGTTGATTTTCGGAGTCGAAAATTCCCGGTTCGTTACAGTCTTGCAACCTCGGCTAAACATGACCGGCCCCTCACTTCGCTCGAGAGTTCTGAATATATCATTGCCAGGTTGAGGGACAACAACCGAACCGATAGCATATATACAACAATAAAAAGGAACAACTGAAGGCATTTGATTTCTCCAGATCAGGTAATGAATATACCCTTTTGATGGGTGTAACCCGCATAGCCATGCGACTTACCCGATTTTATACCATTTCCTGGTTGAAGAGGCTTGAGGTCATAATTAATTAATTAATTAATATACCTTTATTATTATTTTAGAACATCTGGCCACTATTCACTTTGAATGTCACATCGTCAGATCCGTCAGATAATCATTAATTGACATCCACAAAAATACTCTGTGTGTTTACGCAAAAAGAACGAATTATTCCTCCATCAACAAAAGTACGTTTGAAGAAATCAATATACGTAATCCTTTGGAAATACTTTGTCAGACATTCGCCCATATAAGTTGTCCTGGGACTGGACAAACTGAAGGCACCCACCTAATACATCCTTGAATTACCCTATGGATTACTATCAGATAAATAAGCATGAGAATAAAATGAGTTCACTGATTCAGTACTCGGCATTACTTGTCCTTTTTAATTAAACAATTAATGAATGTTAACTTCAAATTCTTTAAATATTTCGATAGTACGAATAAAGCTTTTCAATTCTTATTTGGCATAAGATAATTTCAAAACTATTTTATTTTAATACATTCTATAATCATATCCAACACTCTATTCTTTTATCATTTTCAAAACAATTCTATATCATTACTCATTACTTATACTTGGGAAAATCAATTGAACTTATCATTCGTAAATACGAAATCTCTTTTGTTTTGGTTTTGAAAACAAAATCTAACACTTCTCTTTTAGAATAAACTCGTTTCAAAGCTCAACTTTTCATTCCCTTTTTACTTTAAGAATATCTTTATGATTTCACATATTCTCATTTATTTCCTTTATTTCGAGAAATTCCTTATCTTAACTTCATATTATTTTATTTCCAAACGATTCAACCATTCCGCTTTGAAACCTTATTTAAATTCCATTCATATCACTTAATATCATTATTAAGTAATGTTAATTTAAATTTACGTTTTACTCCACACTCTTCTTATCAACCTTGTTTATAAACCTCCAGTTTAATATAAAACCATTTTCTTTAATTCCTTTTTATTCAAATGTTAAGTCAACATTTGTTTAACCATTATATTTGCTTAAAGACTTCTTTTATTAAACCCAAATACAAATCACTTTTACCAATCCATTTTCTTCTCCGAAAATCTCATTTCAATCCCAATTATCTTAACCCATTATTAAGTACTTCCAATTCAAATTAACACTTTGACTCCTCATTTCTTTTTATAAACCTTGTCTGTACAATCTCAGGTTTAAGATAAACCCCCTTTTTAACGTATTTCTTCTACTTAAGTAATCATATTCGTTTAAATCTTTTTTATAACTTTGTTATAAACTTGGTTTCATAACCTCTTTTCAAACCTCAACCATATTCCATTTCAAAGTTGGTTACTTACTTAAATGTATTTCATTTAAGAAGTAATTACTTAAATTATTATTAAAATAATAATTTACTTCATCATTAACTCGAAGTATTAAATTTCTTTTTAAAATCTTGTTCAAGTTAACAACTATATTCTAAATTATTTCATTTCTAATTGTCCCAAACTAATTTAATCAAATAACCAGTTTCAATTAAAACGGTTGACTTTGTCAACTCTAAAACATCATTAACTCGTTGATCAACTTTAACTCGTTTCTTCATTTAAATTAATTAATAAATTAATTTAAATAATCTCATTTACTTCGATTAGTATTAAATAAGTAATAATATAATCCCACTTTAATTGTTTCTTAAAAACTATTAATTTCAGATATAAATCGTTACATTAATTAAGATGAGGCGCGTGCTTCACGCACGACTGATTTTTGGTATAAAAATGGTGATTGGTGGTTAAGACAATCAATATATATATATATGTTTGGTTTATTTCCCTTTTTATAAGCTTCATTTTAAATAATATATTTAAAAATCTATATTCAGTTATAAAATAAATTTCATAACTTTAATTTTTATCGATTTATCTAACGGTAAATCACTATTTCAAAACGATTGATTTATAGGCCAACTGCTGCCAATTACTCAACCAATACTGCCCATTGGTTAAAACAAAACAATTTGTTGAATTTCAGGTCAATGGTCAACAATCTAATCAATCATCCAAACAGATGGGTTTAAACAGTTCATATAATGATAATTATGAAAATAAATAACATCTACTATATTTGAGGAATCCGGTTGGATTCCTCCAACCTATTCTTCCCTGCATGCAAATGGTTACTTCACATGATATCATTCTATTTAATTTTACTGATTATTTATAAAACAGTAAATAACGACTAACAAACAATTCATTTAATTAAAAACGGTTATTTTATAACCGTGACCAACAAGGTAAGTTACTCGTTTGGAGAAATAATCGTTAAAATAACACTTGGTTTTCATTTAAATTTAACTAACATGCAGTTCAATCAATTCAGACAATATATACGTAAACATTCAGCACACAGCAAGCAATTAGCATTCATAGCACACAAAATAAAAAACCAACTTATATACAATATAAGTGGGAATAAAAACTGAGTGAGATTAACTCACCTTGATTTGATTTATCGTTATAGTGTTCAGTTTTAGTTAAATCAAACAGTTGTTTAATTTAACTAAAAATTCCAGCATTTTCTAATTCTGTCCAAGTATGTTTCAACATGTCATGTTCGTCGAGATGATTCCCATGCTTTTTGTTTGGTTATATTCTGATAAAATATGAATGAATTACATAATTATAAGCAGCCGGTTTAATTTAAATAAATATTCCTTAAATAAATATTAATTAATTACTTAGGTTAATGTAAAATAACTAGGTCGATATTTTTCTGATCCTTTCATTCACGACAGTTTCCTGCTCCAGACCTTATCCACTCTGATTTGATTATATTATCATATTGATTTATATATGATAATTGTTATGAGTATCGTATTGATTTATATATGATACTCTGATTTAATTATATTATCATATTGATTTTACATCTGATAATTGTTATGAGTATCGTATTGATTTATATATGATACTCTGATTTGATTATATTATCATATTGATTTATATACGATAATTGTTATGAGTGTCGTATTGATTTAATGATTTATATATGATGCTCTGATTTGATTTACAAACGACAAATGCCATGAAGATTTTATTGACTTGATTAATTACCATAAGAAATGTATTATAAGTATGATGTTGTTTTGTATATGTATTTGTTATGAGCATCATATTGATTTATATATGGTATTCTGTTTTGGGTTAATTTATAATATTGTTTTTATATATGATAAATGTCATGTGGATTTTATTGGTTTATGATACTCTGACTTGATTATTATGGGTATCTTATGAATTTGTTTATGATATTTGTTAAGAGCATCGCATTGATTTATATGTGATACTCTAACTTGATTTATTATGGGCATCATATTGTTTTATATATGCTATTTTGTTATGAGTATCATTTTGATTTATAAATGATACTCTGGCTCGATTCCTTTATCACATTATTTCTTACGTGATGAATGCCATGAGTATCATATTGATTTATATGTAATACTCCAACTTGATTTATGTTATCATACTATATATGATAAATGCCACTTAGATTTCACTGGCTCCTCATTAATTTATTTTATCATACTGTTCTTATATATGACAAATGTTACAAAGATTTTATTGGCTTTGTCTCAATTTGTTATCATATTGTATGTGATG
This sequence comes from Allium sativum, assembly GCA_030737875.1. Lineage (NCBI taxonomy): Eukaryota > Viridiplantae > Streptophyta > Magnoliopsida > Asparagales > Amaryllidaceae > Allium > Allium sativum. Next base: position 35,885,877 of record CM060913.1, on the reverse strand, counting down.
TTTGTTATGAATATCATATTGATTTATAAATGATATCCTGCCTAATTTTATCATTTTTCTAAAATTATTATTAATATAATTGTATCAATACCCCTATATTGAAAACGAGGAGTTGGTACCCTAATAAGTGTATTTCACTTGGGACAAGAGATGAATTTCATCAAAAAATGAGTAATCAATGCTGGAAATTTTCAGTTGTTACAGGCGAAACAAATCGGGGGAAATTACAGAAATTTCAAACTGTCGGATATTTAAATTAAACGAAAGAAGTTGAGATGTGACGTTGGAATCTAGAAATGTTGTATTTTAAACCGTGTAAATTGCGAGGACGCGATTTTTTTAAGGAGGGGAGTCTGTGACAACCCGGTTTTCGGAAAGGGTTGTAATAGCTCAGAAATTTTTTGGCGTTTTAAAAAATAAATCAAATTAAGATATAATCGTTAAAAATGAATATTTATATTTGGGTTTCAATATAAAACATGGAATTTTATATACTTTGAACATGGTTAAATACACTTATAAAGGAAAACTCTTTGTGAATTTTTTTTAATCAAAAGTTAACGTTACTATTTAATTCGAATCTCTTTGAGTATTTGAAATTGACTTTGGAAATCAAGTTGTATGTACAAAATTTAATTTTGTAATTAATAAGTGGAAGGAAAATTTATTGGTTGCACTTACTGTTAAAATGGAGTTCCTTTCGCAGATTTATTTCAACATGAATTGTAAAACATACTAATATCATGTTGCTGAATATTATTGTCACTTGTGCTTGTTTTGTTGAAATTTTAAAACACTTGTCCTTGACCATCCGGAATTATCATGTGTCTGGATTCTCCTGTTTGAGTTATAAAGTAGTGGGTACCTTCTTCTGTCTATTAACGGGGGAAAAAAATAACCAAAAATACTCCTCCCCATTAATTAACAACAATCAATTTTTATTCCCTCCCCAAAACCAATAATGCCCAAATCCAAAATGAATTCGTTTTCTCCAATTGGCAACTTCACTGACGTCGGCCAACCCACCTCAGCGTCGCCGGCCTTAACTCCGGTTGCCATAGAACCCGACTCCTCTTTTCTAGACTCACGGCACTCTTCCCTCCGCTCTGCTGTCAAGCGACGCCGTCACGCCTGAAGCCACTAAGGCGCTGCAGGAGCTGCCGCGCTTCCGTACGGTCCATTGTTGGCTATTTCCTGAAGCCGCTAGTCATCCGATTGAGCTGCCGTACCCCCTCCCTTAGTTTGTTGCCACTGTCATACGAACAAAAGTGACATATACTGTTAGGGTTTATTTTTTGGCTTTTGGCTTTGATACCAATTTGTTGGTTTTTGAAGAAGTTCTGATACTAGTTTGATGGAGTAGAGAAGCACTGATATAAATTTGTTGGAGGAAGGAGACTATATTTTGTAGGAGGAAGAAGATAGTATTTTATTGCACCTTTTTTATTCACCACTCTCTTTCTTCATTCACTTTTTTTCTTCTTTTTCTTCACTTCAACACATTACAACTAAAATGACCACTTATATATAGTGGTCTACAAATCATTTCAATAGACACAATATTAAATGAACATGACTTTTCACCGAACACACATGAGACTTCACTGAACGGACATGACACTTCACTGAACGAACATGACACTTGACGAACGGATATGACTCTTGATGAATGGACATGACTTTTGACGAATGGACATGTCTCTTTATTTTAATAGACACTTAAATAATTAATTAATTTTGGTTTACGCCAACAATGCTGTTGGATCTAGATTAACCCTAGAGGGGGGGGGGGTGAATAGGGTTTAGTACAAATTATTGCAGAGTTAAACAATTACGGGAAAAATAATATAATAAACAGATCACATAATGCAACAGAAATAAAAGTGCAGAAAATAAATCACACGCGATATACCCAGCTTCGGCAAAATCTTGCCTACTGCTGCATTCCTAAGGTTTCTACTAGGTGATAGAAAAGATCCCGCATACAAGACCATGTACACTCGCGAACACCTCGCTCATAATCTAACCCTACGCTCAAAACCCTAGACTGATCGATATCCCCTCGACCAGATTTTCCCGTATTACAAACCCGTAACACGTAAATCCTAGATTTTACAGACTCTAGCAACTGCCAGTCAACACCCTGACTGGATCACCCTAGTATTTTACAGACACTAGAAACTGCTTGAATGAATTACAACTCAAAAATGAAAACAATACAAAAATAAACAAGAAATAGTAAAGAAACCCTAGTTAAATAAAGGAATATAAAACCCCCTTTAATCTTCAAGAAGGCCTAGTCCAACACAAAAGTGACCGACCCCTTTTTCATTATCTCTTGCCTGATCTCCTTTTTGCTCTGAAGAAAAAAATATGGCGGCTTCGAGTAGCTAGGGTTTCTCTTTGAATCCTCCCCAAACCGATTCGATGCTTGATAGAATGAGGTTCTCTGATGCTTCGAAAACTATGTGGCTTGACTCTCTATGGTTTGGAAAATTCTGCGATCGAAAAAAAAAACACTTGTAAAAAATTGTGAGTCTTCTGGTTTTTCTTGCTTTTAATTTCTTACGAGTTGTTTGGGGTTTTTCGATGCTAAAAAAAATGCCTGTGATGAATGGTGTTTATAGGGTAAAAAATAAAACCCTAGTCACTCTGATTTCGCTTATGTGCTTGACTGATTGCGGTTTCCCCTTTTTGTTTGCTCTCGATTTAATTTGAACTCTTCTGCCTTGATTGTCTTGATGAATTCTGGAAATATTAATTTGTCCTTGCGTGATATTTGCTCTGCCTTGAACCATTGCAAAACTGGAATGATTTGCTGAAATATTGTTGCCACGACTATGGTTTAATTCCGGAAATGTTTGAAATAGAAAATTGATTTCTTGCCCAAGATAAAGCTTTGATTCCTGGACTGAATTTTGTTTTTAGAACATGCTGGATTTCCAAATATTTCTTACCAAAAAAATCCCTTTTGTGCCTTGACTTAACACTGTCTTGAATGACATGATTACGTGGTCCTCCTTGATTTCAAACTTGCCAATTTCATACCGATTTGAAACATGAACCATTTGAATCCACTGTTTTCCAAAAGATAATTGCTTTCCTCTTTTGCTCAGACAAAGTCTGGAAATATATTTGTTGCTTGATTTGAATTGCTTGTCGAGATGAATTCTGGAAGTATTTAAAACCCGTGACTTGTTACCTGAATTTGCTTGATTGATTGTTTCTGAAATTTATTGCCACAACTTCGACCATGAATATTTGGAAATACAATATTTGAATTCAGAGAATTGAAAAACTTGCCAAAAATTTCTTCAATTTATTTCTGGAAAACAAAATTGTTTTTCTTGCCAATCTTGAATTTCTGAAATGAGTTCTATGCATTCCTTCCGGTATTGAATACTTGCCATTTGCCATATATGTTCACTTCATTTTCTGGAAAACATTGAAATGCTTGCAAACTGTTAACATTGATTGAATCTCTGATTCTTGCTTTCACCATCCATGAATATGCTGACTTGAAATGCACCACTTCACCATTGCACTGTATATGAAATCTTGCTGATATGTAGTTGCTGCACGTATGTAAATGTCTTGCCCATTTGTTTTGTTCATATCCCATGCTCGACTATGCCAAATTTTATGACCATGCTGAGTGATCGCATTGTTATGGCCATCCATTTGTGTCCAGTTTGTATTGGCACCATGCAGATATGTTGTGTACAATTATTTTGCCTTATAACCCCTCCTTGCTCACATTTGCTGATAAGTTTGCTTGACCTAAAATCTTAACATGAATCTGATCCAAACTGGCATATGATCTTGGCTTGATCACTTCACTATTTTGCACATGTCTCATTCATGACCAGTTTTGTTTGTAAACTCAACCTGCATGTGTTAATGCTTGTCTTGACCATTTCGAATTGCCATGCACTGGTTAGAGGGCATGACTGCCTTGTATATGTAATTGCACAAAACTCCATCATGTACACATCATATGTAAATGCTGCTGCATACATGCCATTCTTGAAATCAGTTTGACATTTGTTTGCACTTGTGTAGTCACTGTATACGCTCCATTTTATGCTGCTGTCTTCATGTGAACATTTGCGGTTTGTACCATCCATGCTTCACCATACTGACATGCACATGTCAGTGCTACACTACACTATTGCTGTGTCATCTTGAAAAGAGCTCGACCACATTGAATTGATTCATTTGATTTGTTGTATTTCTGAAATTTTTGAACCCTATTGCTTTCATACATGTTTGTCCATTGTATTGATGTCTTTGCTGTATCGACAATGTTCATGATGCACCATTCACTTGCTCGACTACTTGCTGCATGTATATATTGTGCAAAATTGTTGCTGACTTTATATTGAGTTGTTTTTATGTGTGCACTGAGTCGAGAAGGTCCACGTGGCTACTCCTCAGATGCTATACTGCATGGCGAGGCAGTGCACACGTGTATGCATATACACGTGTGTATATGCAGCCATCAGAGAATTTTTCTGTCCCTGTACTATATATATACTGTCTAGACACAGTCGGATTAACAAATCAGATCAAGTCAGAAAAATAATGAGAAACACACCAGAAAACTGAGGCAAATAAAATTTTAAAAATAAAATTATATTTGCATATATTCAGTATTATTTCTATTGCAGTATACAGTGTGTTTCTGTATCATGTGACAGGTATGAAGACCGAACTGACTGGACTGACAGAGAGCTGTGAAGACAGAAGACTGAATATAAGAAGACAGTGTGTAGTGTCAGTGAATGTGTCAAAGTGTATGTATGTAAATATGAGTGTTGAGACTGAATGTATGTACAAAAAGAGTGACTAACTTAATCAGTAATGAGGCGCTGTATATATGAAATCTGATATGGCATGAAGTGTAATACAGAGATGAACAAATAGTGGAGTATAAAATTTGTACTGTTTGATATTGAAATAAAATATTCTATTCAAATAAAATACTGTGAATATTTAAATTTCTGTACAGTTGTATTTTATTTAAATATAAATATTATATTCCAGTCTGTGGTGTACAATAACAGTACAATATCAAACACATTAAAATAATATTTATTTGGTTGTTATCATCAAACAAAAAACATATAATTGTGTATACAACACCGTTATATACAACAAATGCCTCCCCTAAACCAAAATTCCTTCGAAGACATAAGTCTTTTAAGGGGGTTTGTATATGTCACCAGTTAGTTCTTCACTTTTCTCTATGATTCCGGAAGGTTGCTTAATGTAAATTACATCTTGAAGAGCTTTCATTTTCTTGTATCCCTTTGCATTAATGGTCAAATTGTATGTATCATCTCTTCTGATATGCTTGATTTCTTCTTTCACTGCAAGGACCAATTTTTCAACTTTTAAAGCATTATCATAACTGATGGGATATTCTCTTCCACTTTCTTTTACTATTTCATCTACTTTTTCAGGGTTTTCTCTTGTCAAGATATCCGCTTTGACCTCCTTTGATTTCTCAACCAAAGCAATTACATTTTTTGTTTCTTTCACATCCATCTCATTGAAATCTTCGCCTTCCTTTTGCTTATTATGCTTAACTACGGGTGTATTGCTCTAAAGAGAGTTTGCCTCTTTTGAAACCACTATTTCAGATTCTTTCCCATATCAACAATGCTACTAACCGTGTCTTTGACATCATTTTCGGTAGTTTCTTTTGCAGCATCGTCGACCTTGGGCAGTGATTCACCATCTTTTTCTTCTTCAGGCTTGTTTGCAACATCACTGTATTTTATATTATTTGCATTATCTTTCACATCATCGGTTGACTTAACCTCTTCAATGTGTACTTTGGCTTCGTTGCCATTTGGCATGTTTGCGGGCTCAGTTTCTCTACTTTCAGCTTTTTCAGCTTTGGCTTCAGAAATAGCCTCTTTCAATTTATCTTCTTGTGTATTCTCCTCCACGTTCTTACCATAAATCTCCTTCAAATAAATTCCATGCGTCTTTTGCGCAATTTTCTCCGATAATATGATCATATGCTTCATCATCGATATTCGCAGTCATCACAATACGAGCATGCAGATCATTCCAACTCAATATTGTGATCGATTTTCTTTCTTTCTCCGTCAAATTTTTAGTATCTTCTGGATCTTCAAAGCCATTTTCAACGATCACCCATAATCCTTTAGAGATCAATTCTTCTTTCTTTTTGTTACTCAACGCTTCAAAGTTTTCTTTTGTGAGAACAAACGGAAAAAGAAATTAAAATGCCATTTTTCAACCAGGCTCTGATACCACTTGTTAGGGTTTATTTTTGGCTTTTGGCTTTGATACCAATTTGTTGGTTTTTGAAGAAGTTCTGATACTAGTTTGATGGAGTAGAGAAGCACTGATATAAATTTGTTGGAGGAAGGAGACTATATTTTGTAGGAGGAAGAAGATAGTATTTTATTGCACTTTTTTTATTCACCACTCTCTTTCTTCATTCACTTTTTTTCTTCTTTTTCTTCACTTCAACACATTACAACTAAAATGACCACTTATATATAGTGGTTTACAAATCATTTCAATAGACACAATATTAAATGAACACGACTTTTCACCGAACAGACATGAGACTTCACTGAACGGACATGACACTTCACTGAACGGACATAACACTTGACGAACGGATATGACTCTTGATGAATGGACATGACTTTTGACGAATGGACATGTCCCTTTATTTTAATAGACACTTAAATAATTAATTAATTTTGGTTTACGCCAACATATACTGTTGTTCGGAGGTGTTAGTGAACCAAGGATAAATGTTGGAGTGTGGCATGACTGACTGTGGCCTGATGGAAGGACCACAGTTACCGCAGATGGAAAAATAAGTGCTCAAACTTAGCATACTCTACTGAGCGGGATTAGTGAAATGTATGCGGTTCAGATATGAGTATTGCTCCTTTTCAAGTTCAAGTTGTCAGTCTTGGGCTACAACAGGCAATCAAGCTCCGACAGCTTTGCAATATGCTTCCTCACCCTCCTTGTTGAACCTGTGACCCACGAGAGAAGAAGAGGAAATGGACGCAACAGTAGCCGTAGCATCACCTTGGGATGCGCGATGAAACCGTCTACTCCCATCGTCCGACGAACACTGCTTCATTCCCGCTTGTTCGCATCACCATAACGGTAAGTTGTATAGGTACCTTTTTCCTCATTAACCTGCCATTTTTTTAGTTGCTGAAATGCAACTTGTACTATCATTCTTCTTAGTACTCCCTTATTTATTTTGTCTCATAAAACCAAGATTATATAACTCCAGCATATTCTATAATAATACATGTTGCTAATGAGTTTGTAAGCTACCAATTTCTGTTTACACAACAACAATAATTAGAAATATCCCTTATTGAGTTAGATTTATTTATTAAAATATAATTTGTTTTTGTCATAACTGGCAGCAACTGAACCATGAAAATAAGGCTATATCTATAAAGCTTTTCTTCTTATATAGAAACACTAGGTTAGTCCCCGTGCGATGCACGGCTGAAAAAATATACTTTAGATTAACACTTTTAGAAACATACATATAAATAATATATTATTTTTAAAATAACTATTTTCAATAATGATTTAAATTAATTTATTTTATATTTAATTTAGGTTACACGTACAATTCAAAGGTAAATCGATAATAACTATTTGAATGCATGAAGATTACATAGATTTTCTTGGTGTTAAAGGTAACGCAGTACTTGCACGGTTGCCTTAAATCGAACATCCATGCATACTATACCAAATAACTGGCAGATTGCACATTGCATTTCAATTTTAACATGATCATAATCGTCAGCAGTAACCGTCCATGGCTGAATTGGATGCAGTTGTGTTATTATGAGCACATAACTGAAAATTTTCCAAATATCATACAGTTCTAAAACCATAAAGAAGCTTATCATTTGTAAACAGTCAAAAAGCAATATAAAGAAACAGAAATCCAAAGAGAAAACTAATTTGGAAGCATAAGCTAATGTAGCAAGTTTCTTGACATTCTCAGGTGTATAGAAACATATATTTTGTAGCTGTTAAAATAAATATACGATTCATATATAAGCTTTCCATAAATCGACAAAAATGCTTGATAGAGATTAAGTTTGAAAAAATGGTAAATCACTTATGATGGCAAAAGGAATACATCCATCTACCTAATATATACTGGTCAAATTCTAGGAATTATGCAGTTAATGTGAAGTGCACATAGCTTCGGACATAGATACTGATAGTATACTAACCATATTAAACATTGATAACAAGGCGATTTGTAGATTGTCGACTACACAATCATCAATGTACAAAAAATGAGAAGTACTTGTTGGAACATACCTTGTCTATATCAATACCTGGCAAACAAAAAACATAATATTAATTCATAAATGTGGCAAACAAAAAACATAATCAGAGGAAGAATAAATCAGTTGCCAAAAAACTTCTTCAGTGAATGTCTAACAGTGAATCTAGGACCAACAATGAATAGAAACATTTTTCGGCACCCTTTTATATATATATGATAATAATGATTTGAATCGTCTTTACTATTCATATCATAAAAGATGCTAAGTTTCTACAATCCTTTTAATCAATACATTCACACCATATAAGTGGCAGTTATTATAGAATAATAGCATATAACATGTTGGCTATCTCATTTAATTTAACTTTTTTTTTGGCAGAGCCAATATGTAAATTATTCCAGTGCATAATAGGATATCTTTATTATATCATTGAAGTTGACAGTCGATTGGTTGGCACTCAGCTTCATAGTTAACGGTCATAAATTAATCTAGTGCTTAATAGTGGACCAACATGATTTTTGCCAGGAAGACATTTCACCATTTATTTATATCATAAACAATATTAGGCAACATGTCATTTAAATTTAAATTATGAACAATAACTACGCAACATCTATGAACAATAGAAATTCAACTTTTGTATCAGAATTTACCTTAAAATGGATTTATGTAGTGAAACCAAATTTGTGTTTACTGTTACATCCATGAATCTGTGCTCAAGTATGAATTAACTGATCCTCCCAATGGTTCTAATATAATAACTACCAAAAGAAAAATGAAGTTTGTAGGACAAAAAAACACTTAATTATATAAACAAATATCAGTAGCTGCTGCATATCATCAAATATAGGATCACTTGATGTGAACAATAGCAGCAACGTCGTTATAAACAACCTGCAAAAATTTAACTAATAGGGAAAAGGTAGTATATTAGAGCATTAATGCCCGTACTGTACTAAATTACAATAAATTGCAACTAATTGGAAGATTACTTCTAATAATTATAGCTACTCATCAGCTAGATTACTTAGAAATAACATCATAGTTATGATTTTATATTTCAATTCATTCTTTCTCAAATACCCTTAATTAATTATATTTTTAACTTACTTGATAATGTCTTATTTTTGTTGTACATGTGAGGGTCATAAAACATGATGAAACATGGAAAATCTGATAATAATAACAATGAAATAAACTTCATACCAAACCAAGCTGTAGGAAATTAGTTCTTGGACTATGTTTACTTTAATTCTTCGCTTTTGTTCATGTAGATGTTAAAGCAACAGAAAAAAGTGGTCGCTTATACTGGTGAACATGTAATGTATCAAGAACTGATTATTATAATGTGCGCAGATGAAAACTGAGTATTTTATGCTTCCTACTACGAAAAAGAAAATTAAGTCCTTACTTACAGGAGGTGCACGATTCTTGATTCCACAGTGGTCACCAATTAGTTTATTTCAACTACAATATTTCCATGCTGATCATGAACTCTACCAATGCGATTTATGCTCACTATCTAGCATTGTATGCATCAGATGGCTCTTCTTTTATGGCTTTGGAGTTTTGATTATTGAGGGCACTGACGATGTGTCTACTACTTTCGGCTAGCTGTCCAACACTATTTCCGTCATTTGCAAGAAATGCTGTAAGAAACAATCAATGCAACTACAATTAAGCAATGAATATATTAAAATTTTAATTATGCTTTTGAGATTTAAATAAAAAATATAAGGAACAGCTCAAAAATAACTCAAAATATATTGTAAATGATAAATTATGCATTTAAATTCTAAATAAAAATTTAAGCATACAGTACTAATGCATGGGTCAAAATTTGGTATGTCATGTCAGTTTTTTGAAATCATGAATATTACTCATTTTATTCTTTTTTAGGACTCAGTGTAGAGATATCCCATAATGTATGAAACAAACTATCATAACAACAAAGAAAATGCCAAATCAGTGGATGTAAATTGATAACAACATTAATTTACTAACATACATGCTCACAACATAACCTTTCTTTTATGCACATAGATTACTTAATGGAACATAAAACCATTAAAAAAGTTTGCCACTATTAAAAGTTCCATCATGAAGTAATCTTTAAATTTTTAGTTGGGCTATGACCAAGTCTTTTATTGCATCATACATTCTTGATTTGTGCCTGAAAGTCTGCAGTGAAAAAAAAAACAGAGAGGACATGGTGTTAGACAGAGCGGTGCACAAAGTGAAATGCAATACAAAATGTGAAGGTGCTACCGTACGAAGAGCAAAATTAATAGCCATGGCTGCAGGCAAATACCTGAAGCAGCCTCTGATGGCATTGCATTTGAAATCAGAGATCTTGAAACATCTTTGTACATTAAAGTTATTCCTAATATGCCTAAAATTGAATCATGGCTGCAGCAAAGTAAAATGTAAAAAATAGTATTATTTAGTTAATTGTGACATTTTGATTTTAAGTAAATACCTCATCTGTTATGGACAATAGATGTTTCAGAATTAAAGAATATTAAATTTTCTCAATGTGCAATAAAACGAAGCAATATGTTCCTTTCACTTTTTTTGGCTTTCTCAGTAAAGATGTGCAACATGAAATTGCATATGATGTACATATACTATATTGGCAAACTAAAACGTTGCCACTGTTTTCAATATGTGGTTGTCCGTGACAAAGGATGATAGTAAACATCCGTGCGATGCACGGATGAAATAATATACTTTAAATCAACACTTTTAGAAATATACTCGCCGTTTTGGGAAGTGGCTGAAGTGGAGTCATACCATGAAAGAATGAAGAAGCATCAAAGTAGGTTATATTCATGACCATAAAGAGGAAGATTATGAGTTCAAGGAAGGAGGAGTTGGCGATGTTAATGATGTATTTAATGTTATGAAGATGAAGGCAGTTGAAAGCACTGCCGCCTTTTAGTTTGTTGTACCCTTTTCTTCCTTTACAACTGACGTTCTCATCAATTTATCAACAGTAGTTTGCATTTCTCTAATTGTTAGATCATATCAGCAATATATTCAAAGTTTTGATGGTATGATCATGATTATGATAAGATCATATCAGCAATTTATTCAATGTTTTTGAAAAGAAAGCAACTCTGTTTATGAGTTAGGATTTGGTTTGATTAAACCATATTTTATGTGCACAATGGTATCCAATTCTACTTTAAAGGTAATAGTGCACATGCAAATGCCTTTGTCAATTTTATAGTCTCCATTTTCCTTCGACTGTGAATCCAATTTCTATTTCTCTTCAAATCTTTATGTTATGTCGACTACTGACTTGGTAGTTCCCGTACAGTTGCACGACTGTCTTCAATCGAACATTCATGCAATACCGATAGCACATTGCATATTGCTTTTTAACTTAATAAACAACATGGCATAAATTCTAAAATCAAATTTATATGATATTGCTAACGTAAAGAGCTGCACAAAACTAAATATATATATACATAAACCCAAATTAAGCTTGTGCAAGTAAGAAATTAAAATTTAATCTATTTCTGACAATAAAAACTAAATTTAGGTGGTACCTTATCAAAAAAGTAAAATCATATTCAATAAAATAGTAAAGGATGTGAATCTTGTGCATAACATAGTACAATAAAATGTTTCAAATACAATGGTACATGGTTATCACTTAATATTAACTCTAATACAAAATTCTTGCAATGTCAAAGAAGATCCACAGGCTATTCTACTCATTTGTTTTACTAATAGTTAGAAATGACGAATACATCTGACCTTTAACGTTTCAAATATTTACTTGCTCCTTTCTGGCTTTGATTTTTCTTTTTTTAATCTAATACAACGTGCGTAGGCCCCTCTTTCTGGCACCTCATGTATTTGTTTACACAGAGTAAGGCACCATAGATTATTCCTACATCCAGGATGTTTCGCACAGTGCCATTTTCATGTCCACTTTGCTTTGCCAAAGAGAATGCTTATCCAGATCTGAATATGAAGCCCAAAATATTCAAATATTCAAAAATGTATTACTAATAGAATATGAAGCCCAAAATATTCTGCATGAAGATAATACGCAACTCCAACAAAGATAATGAACAATAAAAACACTACATGTGCAATTAAGCAGTGTTGGAGACGATGAAGGAATAATCATACGCTTTTACCACACATATACCAACAGTAACATCCACCCGATAATGCAGAAAACAGTTGATACTCTCATAGTCTGCTTCCATTAAACATGCAAAATTTGGAAAATTGCCTACACTAACATGTAAACTATAAAATTAAGCTCTTTGATTTTGGATTCATGCTTGTTTGTCGATCTGATGTTCCCCTCTTTGGTTTAGCCTGACTTTAGAAAATCATAACCCAAAAAAAAAAAAAAAAAAAAAAAAAAAAAAAAAAAAAAAACTGTTTTGCTTAAATTAAGCAAACACAGTTTCAACTATCTTTTGTAAATAAATGGAACTGCAAATCCGACTTACATAGAAAAAGAAGTCAAACCATTGCACCATCTTTGAAAATGCAAGCTTAGTACCTTTATCTTCAAACAGATTGTGCATTTGCACCTAAAATGAGTCAAACTGATTGAAACTAAAAACATGGTATGTACCTTTATCTTGAACTAGCTCCAGCTTAAGTTGCAGTTTTCACTGATTCCATGCTATATCTATCGCTTCTTCAAACCACGCCTTCGTATTTCCTTCAAAAGAACCAAACTGAAATGTAAAAACATAATCAATCAATAGATATACAATTAAGAAAATATTAGAACATATCTTTTGTATCAGAAAACCTTGCAACAACAAAAAATAAAGTTAAATATAATTTCAAGGTTATATTATGTATTAGTAAAGGAAAGAGAGATTATATGTACCCATTCGACTTTACTTGGAATATAACCTTTGTAAAATCTGTGTATGCAAAAGTCACACACACACAAACACCAAATATTTATTGTATACTTTATTAAGGTAGTATATTTTTACATAAGGCATATTCATTCTACCTGTAAAATCAATATTGTTTAGATCAATGGTAAATACAGTTAAAATACCACATAAAATGGAAATACACAAACCAGTAAATTTTGATTAACATACAAAAAGAAGTAAAATTCGCGATATATCCATCTTGGTACATTCATAGATTTAATATCGCCATACCGATTTAAATAGACAAAATATAAGTTTAAATACATATATTCATGCATATGTCCTTCTTTAAAAAGCCTAACTGTACCACCCATCATTAAGTTAAGAACTTATCATGAACTAATCTTAAAAATGTATAAAACATAGTAAGGCTTTAAGCCTTCAAAGCATTTTTTATTTTTTTTACTATTGTCTTCAAATATATTAGTAGTCGTTAATACTACATTGTATGAAGTAAACTCTGTTAACAGATTCTACCATGATCCATTTCAACATCAACACCTCCATTTATCTTTAGTTGTTTCTCTGTTAACAGATTCTACTATGATCCATTTCAACATCAACACCTCCATTTATCTTTAGTTGTTTTGGAATGGAACGTATATACTCTTACCATAAGATATGAATCTCACAATGATGCTACTGTTTAGATTGGTTTCTACTCCAATCTTAAAGAGATGGATGCCCAATCAGTGTTTCCCTCCCTGAAAGATACGAATAAATTCAAATTAAATTGGTCATTGCAATGAAAACCCAAACTTTACCTTTAATATTACATTTCATGGAACAATTAGATTTGTTTTCGGATGAGAATTAATTCTTCAGTTACAGAAATAAAAAGAATAAAGACATTAGACAGTGGCTTATGTCGTTTGATGTTTGGGTAATGGCTGATCATCTAAAATGGGCATTTGAGTAATAAATACGATAATTAACTACCTTAAAACGAAGCCAGAGGAGATTGTATTCCGGTACTCTGAGAAGGCTTCTCTTATGCAACAACAGTCAAATTTCGTTGATGCATATGTGCCTTTCGGTTTGTTACTAAGAAATTATTCAAAATCATATCTTCATAACATTTTCATGCAGTTTCAGCAAACAATAACAATTTTGACTTTTTATCGAGGTAGTTATAAATCAAATTATCATTGAGATTTTAAATCTAATGCTTTAATCTTTTTGGATGATACCTTTACATATCCTTACAACATTCTAGTTCACGGAACCAATAAAAATCAATTCCTACCCGCTCACACACTCACATTGAACTGCTCAGTCTGTCATCTATGTATATGACACTTATTTATCCCAATGAATAATAAATATGCAACATTTTTTAGCATGTAATAGCAATCTTGCTTTATATTTAAGAAAATTTGGTAGTATCTGATCTCTGAATACTGCTAGTAGTCGCATAGTCCCTAATGGGTTTTCCACTGGTGCACTTCTAGTCTTACCTACTTTTAACATCTAAGGTCCAACCCAAGATTACTTGAACTTCATCCCATTCTATATGTAGCATGGCTAAGTATACACAGAATTCTAAGTAGAGTATACACAAAATTCTTAAGTAGATTAGTGAAAATCGCATTCAAGTCATGCTTGGTGTGTTAATTTAGATGCTTGCAATAAGTTAAGGTCTATTTCCCTAACATAGATACATACAGTAAAAAGTTTACGTGCATATTCTGATTATGAATTTTATATATTACCAAACGTGAAATGAGTTACCGTTTTCCTTGGTCATTGAAAAAAAGAACCTTTTCAAACCAAAAGGAACTCAATATCCATGTACTTCTCTTTTTATTTTCTTTGGGTTTAGAAAAATTAAAAGATCAAATCTATAAACAGGCTTGTAATCAGCTAAGTCTAAGCCACGTGATATTTTTTTGCCAATAAATGATCGGTCAGTGACCAATTGTCAAACACAATGATACATGGAGCGTTATCTTTTTAAAAGGATTGTTTTTATCATATAATTTTCCTTGTTTATAATAAAATATGCAAAAGTAGGTTCAAAAAACCTGCAGCTAACAGAGAGATCTCATCCTTTGGCAAAAAACTCAATTGAAACTTCATCTTCTCCAAATAGAACTTCTTTAATCATGTTGGCTCCCGGGAAACACCTGAAAACATATCAAATCAGTTCGAAGAGCCTCAATAACGAAGACCATTCGAAGTCAGATCCAACTTCTCCATCACCCATAACCATTACAGCATAGTACGAAAATACTACGATAAAAAAAGCAAATCAAACAGACTCAAGTCAAACAGAAAAACAATTGAATCAAGTCAAGTATAACATATGGGTCAGACACATGAAAAAAAATGAATTTTTTACCTCAAATATAACATATGGTCAGACAAACAACAAAGCATGGCACTGAACTGCCCAAAAAAGATAGGCTAGCCAGTTGAATCAAGTCAAGCAAAAGTATGAAATTCGCTAGGAATCATGTGATGCATGAAACAAAATCAAAATAATGTTTAAATATGTTAAAATTTTCATAAAGTACTCATCTCTAACCAAAAGTCTCAAAAACAACCCAATTCATATAATCCACGACGATGAATGAGGTAGCCAACTCAACAATAAGGCGGCAGATTGGGACTCCTCCTCTTTAGCCTGCAGCAAAAGAAAAATCAGTTTAAACGTTCAAATTAAGATAGAGGATGCATGAAAAATGAATAAAAAATATATGGAAGAAAAAAGCGAATGGTAAATCAACATGGTTTTAACTTTAATTATGTTCCAAAATGATGGTTATAAAGCAGCACAAATTTGAGAGTAAATGCTTACCATGTCGTGATCGTGACAGTTAACCAAATTTGTGAATATTAGCTTGCTAAAAATATATTGACAAAATAACAAAACTCTTCCAAAACTATTTAGCATGTTAATAGGTTTAATTTGTATATCTTTGGGTGACATGTCAAACAATTTTGTACCCACCAAAGCTCCTCCAAAATCCCACTTGTATCCACCTATAAACTACTAAGAGGCAAAGTTACTAACACTTACCATTTTGTATATCTTCAGGTGACATGTCAAACAATTTTTGTGCAAATGCAGCTAAGATGGCGTTCATATGTAAATGCACCTAACACATAATTTGATAAAAAATTTGAAGTATTGTTTACAACACATAACACCTATACTGCAAACCATAAAAACTTAAATATATAAAGCTTTTCATGTCAATAGGTTTGATTTAATAGCTGTTGATTTTACTATTTCTTATTTCATTTTCTTTCACTTGTTAAGATGAACAATAAAGTTGAAATCCTGACCTATAAAATGTACCCAATTTTCTACCATTTAAGAAATTGCATACCTGCTGTAACACCCCACCTCCGCCAGGGTGGCTCTTGCAAGCACTCTGACTTTGGAGGGGCGTTTGTACCGGGTAAACATGCATAATGATATATCAAGGCAGAACAAGAACATATGTATATATGTAAACAGAGTAAATAAGATAAGTAAAACAGCGGAAGATTTCAAACTATTTCAAAACAAGTCTGGTACAACATAATGTCAACTTTCCAAATACACAAGTCTAGATAAAAACAACATCTCTGAAAAAAACTGAAATACATAAGTACTATCCCCAAAATAAGTGATAACCATAGCTAGATTCATGTCAAGACCGTACATGAGCTAAAATCCCACAAGCAAGCGGTCAGAAATCCAAGCTAAGCTCCAATATTCCCACCCTGAGAACCTGGGGGGGGGGGGAACTGAAGAAAAGAGGCGAAAGAAAAACAGGTCAGTCAAAAAGACTGAGTAAGCCCTACTACCATCAGTCTATAAACTAATAAAGTTAACTGACATGATAACTGAGATGAACATAAGGATAACTACATACTGGCATGATAGATAAAAGGTGTCATCGCATAATCAGGTTTAAGGTTTTGTGCCACAGGTGTACTAGCAAACTAACATGACTTGAATAAACAAGTATTGATCCCTTGGCCCAAGCTTTGACCCAATAACATGAAATGACCCTAATACGAGGTCCAACCAAACGGTCTAATCGATCGGCTCCCTAAGCCTAACTCGTCACGTGTTGGTGTCAATACGGCCCAAACATAATTGTAGTCGGACTGTGCCGGGTCCACCCTTCGGGTGTATCAAGCCCTAGGGTGTCAACCCCTGGACACCATAAACATGAGTGCACAGTCTCGATCTACTGGTACCCATGCTTGACTTCTCCAAATACGGATTACGTGCACGACCATAGTCCGTCCGGAACTACATCGGCGTACCACTCGACCGTCGTTTTGGTCACTTATACCAGTCCAGTAATCGTGCCCCACCCTAGCCTAGTCCCTAGGGTCTTAATGATACAAACTTGGGATTACTACTGGAGTGGACCCCCATTGCTAGGATTTTCTAGTGGGTTAAATACGGTTTAACCTTTTTACTAATCATGGATTAACTTGGTTAAGTGTAACGATGGGTTCACGACTTAACCCTGATTAATCCACCAAGCCCAAATTGGTTAAGTATTAAGTGGACCATGACTTAACCCTAATCATGAGGCATTAACTAATTTAATGTGCCTTAACCTCTCACATTAGACCTTGTTGTGGTTACTAGTTAAGCCGGTCGGGTCCGGGTAGCTTTACACCACAACTTGGTCTAACCTCGGGTTCAAGGTACAACATGACCAACTTCTCACATTGGGTCCTATTGTTTGTAGCAACTAGTTAAGCCGGTCGGTTCCGGGTAGGTTTACGCTACAAACTCAACCCAACCTCGAGTTGTTCACACTTATATTTTCTAAGTGTCATGTCCATTATGTTTCCAAAACATATTACAAGTTTTCAAGCATTTGGGTAGACCTAACTTAATAGGTAAATTCCCAATGGGTAGACCTAACTTAATAGGTAAATTCCCAATCTTATGTTTTTATGTCTTTTAAGTTTACCCAAAGCCAAACGCAATCCCATCGCTTACATATCGCAATAGCGCATAAAGGATAGAAAGAGGGAACTTGGCATAATCATGACATAAAGGTGTTGAAGCCACAAGTTTAACATGGTGGCATATGAAATGTACATATGTTCATATACTTGCATATTGCATCATTAGGCCTCAAAAGTATGCATAAAACCAAACTTAGCATATAAGTGATACATGGTGATAAATGACATGTAGAAGTTGCCATAAGTTCGCATTTAGCCTCACATGCAAGTTATCATAAGGGATATGATAACTTACATGTTGCCAAAATGCAACCTTTAGCATAAAGCTTGAAGCTTTAAGCTCATAAACCCAAGATAAGCTTGCATAACATGATAACATGAGCAAAATGATCAACCCAAACTTGCATAACATAACTTGCATATCATATGGCAAACTTGCATATCATAACATAGCAAACTTGCATAACATAACATGATAAACTTGCATATCATAACATGGCAAACTTGCATAACATAACATGATAAACTTGCATATCATAACATGGCAAACTTGCATAGCATAACATGGTAAACTTGCATATCATAATGATCAAACACAACTTGCATCATTCATTAACTTTAGAGTTTAAAAAGAAGGTAAAAGGGCTTACTATGCTTATGAAGACTCAAATGAGTATAAGCAAATATAAGATTGAGACAAAGCCCTTATGCAATCAAATAAACCCAATATGAAAGCTCCAAATCAATAAAAACCCTTGCTTTATGATGTAAATATGGAAACTTGACTTGAATGCAAGCTAAGAACACTCATACAAGCTTGAAAACACTTGTATGCATTGAAAATCTCTCATAGAAATAACTTAGAAATTTTATGAAGAGAGTGGAGGCCATGAGAGGAATAATTTTGCCATAGTTTAGTTGTAGGGTTGAATAATGATGATTTAGGGTTAGGTTAGGGGCTTATTTATAGAGATTAGGATTAGTTTCAACCTTAGGATTAAACCCTAATTCCAATCTCAACCCTTAAAACCGAATCTGGCCCCAAAACCTAACCAAAACCCCAAAATGGTGCACCAGGCAAAACTGCCCGGCTGAACCAAGTCGACAACCAAGTCGACAGGGCTGTCGACTTGGGTCCAACCAAGTCGACTGCCAAGTCGACAGGCCTGTCGACTTGGTTGGCTTGGCGGGAAATTTCCCGCCTAGCCTTCCAGGCCCGAAATTCGAAATTTGAACTTGAAATTCAAATCTGTTTTGAACTTGAAATTTTCTGAAAACTTCATTGGGCCTTAATCGGGTCATACGGACTCCGATTTTCGAAAACTCGGACTCTATTTCGCGTATTTTTCCGAGACGAACGCAATTTCACAGCCCGTTTCCCTTGATTCAGATTTATAAATTAAATTCTGCCTCGATTTATGTTATAACAGGTTATTGAAAATACGGGTTGTTACATTCTCCCCTCCTTAAAGGATTTCGTCCCCGAAATCTCTAAGTTAGGAAGAACATATCCTACCATCCAACATCCATCTACTCAAAACATCATCCACGAGCAATCATTGTCCTTACAAGATTCTAAATGTTGTATGAACATATGCAAAGGTGTGTGTATATGTACTTATCTAATGCAAATATCATCAATGCAAATTATGTTAGTGAAATGAATCCATATGTATGCAATTCCTAACATAATGTATAACATCTATATGTGTGCACATAACATACATCCATATGCAAAGTCCATGTGATAGCACAACATATTCATCCATGAATAAGCATAAACACTCATGCATATGCAATATGAGGAGTGTGTGAGCCGATCTAGTGCCTAATGTGTATAATGCATCCACGAGTAACCACTTGCAAACACTTGCAACCACTTGCAAACATCAAGCATAACATGTTTCAAACACATGTTTCATCCAAAGGGTTTCTACCTAAGGTTCTCATGACAAGATTAACATGATAACAAGATAAACAAGACAAACATGGATAGCAAAAGAAAGATATGCTACATAGAGATCGGGAAGATAAGCAGGATATACTCCTTTCGAATTACAAGAAATCCCTTCCTAACCCAACCCATATTCTATAAAAGCCCAAAAGGTTTAGTCAACCTAACGGACCCCTTTAAACCCTGACATGTATTACTAGCCAATAAGTCATACATCCCGACAGAAATAGGACCGAGAATGGGACCGAGAGGATATACGTAAAAAGATAACATGCGAGTAAGTTCCACAGGAAAACAAGGATCAAGGATATGCTCTTAAAAAGAGATATGATGCGCGTATCTAGCCTTCAGTCTTCTAAGTCACGTTTCCTTGAGCTTAACTCCACTGTGCTTTGACCGTCTTTTACTTCATGATTTCTTGGCTTCTTAACTCTTATTTCCAAATATGAGTTGGAACCCATTTCATTGTCGCCTCTCGTCTTCCTCTTTCACTTACTCTTCTTCTATCATACTTGGCTTAAACATAACTGTGACCTCATAGTTTCCTGCAAGCTCTCCAAAATTCACCAGTGAATCCTGGATCTCGTTTACTTACTATAAAGTATTCCACGCAGCAGAATTTTCTTGAAAATACCAATCCACGTTTACCAATTGCTCTTACTAACGTAATTTTCTATAACTCATGCTTGAACGAAATGAACCATCTGCCTGTGAATGATAGGACGTCCTTAGATTCAGCCGTTTGCCCATGACTTCCCGTAGACTATCTCAAAACTGGCTAGTAAAGATTGAGTCACGGTTACTAACTATACTTGAGGGAACCCCGTGCAACCTCCTTATTTCTTGAAAGTAATCCGTTGCTAGCTATAGTGCAGTCCTTTCGCTCTTTACCGGAGTGAAATGAGCACTCTTCGTGAGTCTACCTACCATGACCCACATGCTCGTATTCCCTTTCCTTGATCTAGGCAGTCCATCCACGAAATCCTTCGTGACGCTTTCCCACTTCCATTGCAGGGACCTCCAATGGATGTAATAGCCCACCGGGCTTTTTATGACTCGGCCTTAACCTGCTGGCACAACATGCACCTTGGGACAAACTCGGCCACCTCCTCGGATGATGTGCATCTTCAAGAACCTTCTTTCTCTCATCGCGTCTTAGCCATCCCTTGTTATCTATGGCGAGGTGACTTAACATCCTGCCTCTAATCAACTTGTCCATGATCTCGACTAACTGCGGGTCTTCTTTCTGCGAAGTCCCTACTTGATCCATAAGGTTAGGTCTAAGCTCAAGGGACGCTAACTAACTAATTAAACTGAGAAAGCTTCTTACTTCAATTGTCCTCGTCGGGGCTTTCCGGTCTTGAACCGCGACCACTTTAGCGGGATCCACCGCTAAGCCTTGCTTAGTAACTATGTGCCCAAGAAATCTAACTTCTTTTCTCCAAAATGACATTTGGAGGACTTGGCTTTCAACTGATGGGCTCTAAGCGTATCCATCACCTCCTTGAGATGTCTAGCATGTTCTTCCTCGTTCTTTAAGAAAGTCAGGATATCTTCTACAAAGACTACCACAAACTTGTTCAGGAACTCCCTAGGCACCCTACTCATCAAGTCCACGAAGTAGGCGGGTGCATTAGTTAAGCCGAACGGCATGACAAGCCATTCGAAGAATCCATCTGGAGTTCTGAATGCAGTCTTGTCTATACTATCTTCAGCTACCCTGAGCTGATGGAATCCAGTAGCAAGATCAAGCTGAGAGAAAACAGAAGCACCGATAAGCTGGTCAAAGAGATCATCAATCCTCGGTAACGGGTGTCTGTTCTTCTTAGTCAGCTTATTCAACTCTCGATAGTCAACACAAAGTCGGAGAGAACCATCTGCCTTGGTAGCAAATACCACAGGCGCTCCCCATTCAGATATACTTCGTCTAATGAAGTTCTTCTCAAGCAACTCCTTTACTTGCTTACTTAGCTCCCGCCTTTCACGCGGAGCCATGTGCCGAACGGGCAAAGAAACCGGCTTTGCATTATCCACCAGATAAATGCAGAAATTAAACTCTCGTTTAGGGGTAACCCCTTCACTTCACCCAAGATATCAGGATATTCTCGGACCACCCTCATAGATTGCAAACTATCGATAGACGAGTTGAGGGATTCAAGATAACACAACGTGACAGGACCCATAGGGTTACAAGAAATTTTTAGGGTATTACCGAGGCGAGTCATGAGCCTCACAACCCTATGCTCAAAAATCAAGGATGGCTCCAAAACTGGACAATCAATCCATGCCCAAAATCAACCCATACCCCATGAAATCGAGAATATAAGCATCACACGAGAACTCTACACTAAAGATAGAGATTTTCAAATCCACGTAGATAATAGACAAATGGGCGGAAACCCCAATTGGATTTGAAACACACACGGGATCATTAACTAGACTGGTACTTAGGTGCAAACTTTCAACTAGATCAGATGAAATAAACTATGCGATGTGCCAGAATCAAACAAAGTATGAACATGAAAATCAGAAATGTAAACAGGACTTTTAACAGAAACACTACCTCGATCATGAGCTGGAAGAACGATGTTGAGGGGATGAATTCGTCCTCCAGATGGTCTTGCACACTGAGTCTGGCCTTGCCCTTGCTTCTTCGGGCAATCTTTGCTGAAATGTCCAAACTCACCACAATGAAAGCATTCACCACTCTTCCTTTTTCTCTTCCTACAATCCTTAATAAGATGCCCAACTGAACCGCAATAATGGCACTTCCTCTTGTCGTTATTGCCCTTGCTATTGTTCCCCTTGTTGCCTTGACTCTTGTTCTTGCGGTTTTTGGAGTTCTTGCCTTGCTTCCCGGAATTCACCGTTCCTTCTGACGTAGGCCCTCCCTTCTTCGGGCAGTCCCTAGTGAAGTGTCCCATTTCTCCATAGTCAAAGCAAGTGCCCTTCCTCTTTCTGCAATCCTTGTTTAGATGAGTCAAGCTTCCACAAGTAAAGCACTTCTTTTCCTTCTTATCTTCAGACTTCTCCTCCTTCTTGTCACTCCTATTCTCTTCATTGAATAGGGCCATATTCACGAAACTCTCGAAAGTTGCCCCCAAGGGTATATGAGATATGGCCAAACCATGTAATGGCTCGTTTAATCCTAGAGCAAAGTATAGGGCCTTCTTCTGAGCTGTGTTAACCAAGTCTAAACCGACCCGAGCCAGTTGATTAAACTTATCTATGTATTCCCTAATAGTCATGTCCCCTTGCTTCAGTGATAGGAACCTTAGTCCAAACTTTCCCCGAAAGTCATCCCAAGTCTCAATTGGCCTAGTAGCGGTGGTGACCACCCACCAACGTGCAGCTTCTTCCTTTAGCAACCACACTGCCAATAAAACCTTCCTACGGTCATCTATATCAAAGAAGGCAAAAAGATCTTCGGTTTCTTTCAACCAATTCCTTGCCTCTACATAAGTCTTGGTTCCAATGAAATTCTTGCCACCCATCGTCTTAAAGTTCTTACAAGTTTCTGCAAAATCCGCTTGTGGAGGCTGAGGGGGAGGAGAAACATCAGCTATGGGAGGAGGAGGAGAAACATTAACCACCGGAGGAGGAGGAGGAGGAACATCTGCGGGGCCGGCTTCGGTCGCCCTAGCCTCCAAAAGTCTCCTATACCAAACATGTACGTGTACTCCCTCCGGAATGGCAAAGTTATTGGCCATACTGAAAACGAAGAAAAAGATAGATTCAGAATGGAGAGAAAAAAAATAACGAAGGAATTTTTGCTAATGGCTTTTTGGGGAATAGCCTTTAAAATAAACTAGACTTTTCTATGGAAAATACTTTATACTTGGTTTTGAAAATAGTTTTCCAAAAGTTTTCTAAAAACCTTTTTGTTCCTTCTCGTAAACCATATGCTCTGATACCAAATGTAACACCCCACCTACGCCAGGGTGGCTCTTGCAAGCACTCTGACTTTGGAGGGGCGTTTGTACCGGGTAAACATGCATAATGATATATCAAGGCAGAACAAGAACATATGTATATATGTAAACAGAGTAAATAAGATAAGTAAAACAGCGGAAGATTTCAAACTATTTCAAAACAAGTCTGGTACAACATAATGTCAACTTTCCAAATACACAAGTCTAGATAAAAACAACATCTCTGGAAAAAAACCTGAAATACATAAGTACTATCCCCAAAATAAGTGATAACCATAGCTAGCTTCATGTCAAGACCGTACATGAGCTAAAATCCCACAAGCAAGCGGTCAGAAATCCAAGCTAAGCTCCAATATTCCCACCCTGAGAACCTGGGGGGGGGGGAACGGAAGAAAAGAGGCGAAAGAAAAACAGGTCAGTCAAAAAGACTGAGTAAGCCCTACTACCATCAGTCTATAAATTAATAAAGTTAACTGACATGATGAAAACTGAGATGAACATAAGGATAACTACATACTGGCATGATAGATAAAAGGTGTCATCGCATAATCAGGTTTAAGGTTTTGCACCACAGGTGTACTAGCAAACTAACATGACTTGAATAAACAAGTATTGATCCCTTGGCCCAAGCTTTGACCCAATAACATGAAATGACCCTAATACGAGGTCCAACCAAACGGTCTAATCGATCGGCTCCCTAAGCCTAACTCGTCACGTGTTCGTGCCAATACGGCCCAAACATAATTGTAGTCGGACTGTGCCGGGTCCACCCTTCGGGTGTATCAAGCCCTAGGGTGTCAACCCCTGGACACCATAAACATGAGTGCACAGTCTCAATCTACTGGTACCTATGCTTGACTTCTCCAAATACGGACTACGTGCACGACCATAGTCCGTCCGGAACTACATCGGCGTACCACTCGACCGTCGTTTTGGTCACTTATACCAGTCCAGTAATCGTGCCCCACCCTAGCCTAGTCCCTAGGGTCTTAATGATACAAACTTGGGATTACTGCTGGAGTGGACCCCCATTGCTAGGATTTTCTAGTGGGTTAAGTACGGTTTAACCCTTTTACTAATCATGGATTGACTTGGTTAAGTGTAACGATGGGTTCATGACTTAACCCTGATTAATCCACCAAGCCCAAATTGGTTAGGTATTAAGTGGACCATGACTTAACCCTAATCATGAGGCATTAACTAATTTAATGTGCCTTAACCTCTCACATTAGACCTTGTTGTGGTTACTAGTTAAGCCGGGCGGGTCCGGGTAGCTTTACACCACAACTTGGTCTAACCTCGGGTTCAAGGTACAACATGACCAACTTCTCACATTGGGTCCTATTGTTTGTAGCAACTAGTTAAGCCGGTCGGTTCCGGGTAGGTTTACGCTACAAACTCAACCCAACCTCGAGTTGTTCACACTTATATTTTCTAAGTGTCATGTCCATTATGTTTCCAAAACATATTACAAGTTTTCAAGCATTTGGGTAGACCTAACTTAATAGGTAAATTCCCAATGGGTAGACCTAACTTAATAGGTAAATTCCCAATCTTATGTTTTTATGTCTTTTAAGTTTACCCAAAGCCAAACGCAATCCCATCGCTTACATATCGCAATAGCGCATAAAGGATAAAAAGAGGGAACTTGGCATAATCATGACATAAAGGTGTTGAAGCCACAAGTTTAACATGGTGGCATATGAAATGTACATATGTTCATATACTTGCATATTGCATCATTAGGCCTCAAAAGTATGCATAAAACCAAACTTAGCATATAAGTGATACATGGTGATAAATGACATGTAGAAGTTGCCATAAGTTCGCATTTAGCCTCACATGCAAGTTATCATAAGGGATATGATAACTTACATGTTGCCAAAATGCAACCTTTAGCATAAAGCTTGAAGCTTTAAGCTCATAAACCCAAGATAAGCTTGCATAACATGATAACATGAGCAAAATGATCAACCCAAACTTGCATAACATAACTTGCATATCATATGGCAAACTTGCATATCATAACATAGCAAACTTGCATAACATAACATGATAAACTTGCATATCATAACATGGCAAACTTGCATAACATAACATGATAAACTTGCATATCATAACATGGCAAACTTGCATAGCATAACATGGTAAACTTGCATATCATAATGATCAAACACAACTTGCATCATTCATTAACTTTAGAGTTTAAAAAGAAGGTAAAAGGGCTTACTATGATTATGAAGACTCAAATGAGTATAAGCAAATATAAGATTGAGACAAAGCCCTTATGCAATCAAATAAACCCAATATGAAAGCTCCAAATCAATAAAAAACCCTTGCTTTATGATGTAAATATGGAAACTTGACTTGAATGCAAGCTAAGAACACTCATACAAGCTTGAAAACACTTGTATGCATTGAAAATCTCTCATAGAAATAACTTAGAAATTTTATGAAGAGAGTGGAGGCCATGAGAGGAATAATTTTGCCATAGTTTAGTTGTAGGGTTGAATAATGATGATTTAGGGTTAGGTTAGGGGCTTATTTATAGAGATTAGGATTAGTTTCAACCTTAGGATTAAACCCTAATTCCAATCTCAGCCCTTAAAACCGAATCTGGCCCCAAAACCTAACCAAAACCCCAAAATGGTGCACAGGCAAAACTGCCCGGCTGAACCAAGTCGACAGCCAAGTCGACAGGGCTGTCGACTTGGGTCCAACCAAGTCGACTGCCAAGTCGACAGGCCTGTCGACTTGGTTGGCTTGGCGGGAAATTTCCCGCCTAGCCTTCCAGGCCCGAAATTCGAAATTTGAACTTGAAATTCAAATCTGTTTTGAACTTGAAATTTTCTGAAAACTTCATTGTGCCTTAATCGGGTCATACGGACTCCGATTTTCGAAAACTCGGACTCTATTTCGCGTATTTTTCCGAGACGAACGCAATGGCACAGCCCGTTTCCCTTGATTCAGAATTATAAATTAAATTCTGCCTCGATTTATGTTATAACAGGTTATTGAAAATACGGGTTGTTACACCTGCATCATTTCAAAATTAACCTTTAGAGTTGTTTAGAGCTCATAGGACTTTTGTCTCATGTGCATGTTCGAACTGCAAGATAGAAACTATTTTTCTATTTTAGACGACAGAAAATTCTGATATTATTACTTAAGGAATCAAATAAACCAATGTTTTTCTTTTTGAACAGATAAATCAATTTTTTCCTATTCCAAAAAGAAATTCAGGACCCCCAACAAATCATACATTCCAGAACTCAATCATTCATAGAAATCAGTGAGAAATTAGCATGAACAATGATGTAGCTGAAAATACAATGGTTTACCTTAGCTGAAAAAAATAACTCGGCTTATGATGAACGATCAGTAAGATAAGAACCATAAACCGTTGTCTTACCTGTTCTACCGTAGGACCGAAGATTCCAATCGCCTCCATAATGGCAGGCGATCAGCGATGCTTGCACAGTTCCAAAGATTTATGACCATTAATAAAAAAATAGCATTAATGAGATATTTTTCAAAATGAAAAAATGAAACAGAAAAAAATAGAAAAGCTAAATGTTTAGTCAAACGGAAAATAATAATATAAAAGCAACAATTTTCATAATTATTTTATCCTAACTTTCAAACGTTACCAGTGACAATGAATTATCACAAGCTCGTAAAAGTAGGGTTTGAGCAAGTACCTACTGAAGGAGGAAGGGTTGAGCTAGTACCCGAACTTGCTTCTCTTGCATATACGTTATTTTGAGAAATTAACAATTTTGAATTTCATTGTTCATAATCCTCCCATATAAGTTCTTCTGAGATGCAGCAGTCCCTTGAAACAACAAAGATAAAATAGCGGAAACAAAAAGTGAATCAAATAACCAACATGATGGAATTAGGGTTCGAGCATACCTTGAATCGTGATGGCGAAATGCTGAGGTAAACAGAGTGGTAGATAGAATTCCATCGTAATTTCAGCACCGAAGCCAAAAAATCTCAAATCTTGACTGTGGCTGCTATGGATTCCGGTCTGCGAGAAAAATAGAAAGAGGACCCTTGGAAGCGATGAGAAACTGGGTAGGAGGAGGAGAAATAAAGAAAGAGGAGCTCAGGTTTAAAAGGTAAAAGAGAACAGTGCAGAACTGTGTAGAGAAGAAAGCAGAAAAATAAAAAAATATGACGAACTGTGTAGAAGCGGATTAAAAAAATGTGGTATTGGTAGGAAAAGAAGAGTAATTAGTAATATGGTGATGCCTTGGAAAGTGGACCCAGTATTTGTTAAATTGTTGGAAAGAGTGGACCCAGCGTTGTGGAGGGAATTTTTGTGCATGTGTGATTGAGGAGGGAATTAAAGGGATTATTTATTTATTTAAGTGGTGTTGTGGAGGAAAAAAAATGAGTTTTGAAGAGAAAGTTGACCTTGCTTTAGTATATAGTAAAATATATATATATATATATATATATATATATATATATATATATATATATACATACATACATATATACATACATACGCGCGTGCATGTGCATCTTAAACTCTATATAAGATGAGAGTGAAGGCTGTGTGTTGAGTGTACCATAGTCATTTTATGTTTTTTGGGATAAAAAGCTTTCTAGTGTATTCATTACGGTCGCTTGCACGACAAACAATGAAAATTCGACGTTTCCTTCCCATCATTGGGTTGAACAACTGCAAAATGGACTGCAGAGGAAAAGTCCAAATTAGGTGCTATGATGCGTTTGATTTGTTCTTATCTTCTTGTTCAAGTTCAGCTCGCTAGTCTTATTCCCATCAACAGTTTCTACTTGCATGGACTTCAGTCACTTTATATTAATTTATTTTGCATGTACCAAATAAAAAACTACCAGATATAGAACAAGTTTACATCAAGATTGCAATATAAAACGACTTTATACAAGTAAGTTGAGTCTGTGGGAGACTGAAGTGTTAATTACGTTTGGATCATCCATTGGCAGCAAATGAAAAAGGGCAACAATTTTCTTTTATTGCGTAACGGATCATCCTCTTCAATAGATCATGACTATTCACCATTACTAAAAGAAAAAATTGAGTATTTATATATAAATTTGTGTAGCATGAACCATAATATTTATATAAAGGGAGCCGACAGAATTGAATACTCGACCTCTTGCATTCTGCTTTTATACTCCAAGTAACTGAGACAAGAATGCTTATCTGACATTATACACACCGCATAAAAAAGAAAGATAGATGCATGGTTGTTGCAAAAGTCAGTGTGGATAAATTCAGCGAAGTATAAATTTATCTGACCTACGCTTCATGTAATAATAATGGAGTTTGGATCTTGACATTGACAGAATAACGACCGGACATTGACATGCATGGCTTGCTTGAAAGTCACACTGTTTCATCGTATATCATTTGTAAGCAATATAAGACGCAAGTGCATGAAAAGGAATCTGCTGCACTAGGAGAGAAACATCATGAACTATGACTCAGATTAGTAAGTATGCTAGCAGCCATTTTAGTTCACCCACTCGGGGGGATCTAAAGGGCCACTTATTTAGGCTTTTGTATATACTCTCATCATGGTAGTTGCAAGTTGCAACCTCCAGTCATGCTTTTGTCAGCTGGAAAGATTCAATTAAGCAACTTCAAATTTTTTCTACTAGTTATTGAATAACAATCTAACTCCTCCATTGTCTACTAGTTATTGAAATGCATGACAAATATATATATTTTTCTTCTTTTGTTTTTTTGCTATTTCTTATTCTAAGTCTAAAATAAAACTTAAAATCTAAAACGAAACCAAACAAAGTCCGATATTTACATTGATTCAAGCCATATGTTTTAACAGAAATTTTCTGGGTTTGAAGACCATTCTTGTGGTGTTATGTTTGAAAACAAGGGTGAATCCAATTTCCAATTGATATTCTCGCCATTATTCAATCCATCCTCCAATTTGCTTAACTTACTAGACATCAACAAGTTACACCACTGGGGTACATCCACTGTTTCAAAATAGTATATTTTTAGAAATTACATTTTTGTAAAATTATAGATTATGCTAACCAAAGTGAGAAATGACAATAAGGTGGGTTGGAGCAGGTTTTTTATGCCCTAGACCCGCCTTATGATTTTAAAACCCCAATCCATAGTCGTCCACGTAGATACGGCGTGGATTTGAATTTTCTTGCTTAACTGTTTAAAATAATATGTATGTGTCATCGCATTATTATCAAAAACACAACTAATACTATAAAAAAAAATTATAACCCATTGAGTGAATCATTGTGATATCAATCTTATGATCAATTATATCTTAAAAGGTTAAAAAATGATTTTTATAGTAATACGAGTTTATGAAATCTTAGTGGTGCGGGTCAGGGTGGAGCTGGTCAACCTGCGCCCTACCCTAAATCCAAAGCCCTCATAAGTAGGTCATGTGTCCACCTGCCTCGATCATGATCTTATGGGGTTAAGTATTAGCGGGTCAAAATAGGGACTGGTCCACCGGGTTTGGACCGTAGACCCACCCCATTATTATATCTAGCCAAACTTGAGACCAAACACTTTAATTTTGAATTTCGAAGCGAAAGCAACAATTAACTGAGTTGTACTACAGACCTTTTAGATTTTTTCTCAACTCATTATTTAATCAACTAACCTTCTTAAGAAAATATGTCATGCAATAACACACATTTTAGCGATTGCATATTCATATAATCAATTTAAGCATTAAATCTTTAATTAATTATATATTTAAATTTTGTTTTTTCGCATGATCAAATAAGATTTAAGACTAATTTTGTTGAGTTTGAGTAGGCACTTCAGATCAAAATGAGTATAAATAACATTATATTTGAAGTCGTTTTATTTTTACGGTTCATACTATTATAGGACGACCGCCTCATACTTCCTACACTAGTCTGACATGCTAGGCTGATACGGGACGATCATCAAGGTAAATAACTCGAAATATGACCTGTCATATAAATCACAAGGCATAAATAACATATAGTATTAAAATATACAACATGATAGAAGTAAAGCATGGTAAAACAGGAAATCTCATCTCCATAAAAACCATAGAATCTTAAGTACAGTACATCCCATTATATGAATATCAGTACAAAGCTTGTCTCATTACATCCCTCAGAGTATGTAACAAACCAAATTCCGACATACCGAATTTTTTTCAAAATTTTAATATATCAAAACTCGTGTCGGTTTGTCTGGTATTCTGCAGAAAATACAGAGTTATAAAATATATCAGAGCTTAGAAAACATCTCACAACATAATGGATAAAATATAATATAATCAAAATACAGCCTTACCTAGATAATAATACTGCCTAACAAGTATCCAAAGTTATCATATCTCTGCCACAAATCAAACCTGCGAGTATGTTATGAGGAGGGGGTCAGAACACAAGTTCTGGTGACTGGATTTAAAATACACATTTTGGATAACCCTACAAACACTGTTCAGTTACATTCTTTTATTTATTAGGTCACTTATGTTAATAGCACTCAAGGCTTACACTCACGTCGTACCCTTTACTTCCCAATAGGCTAACCTAATACAATATATATGTAGCTACCCCCAATATTAAGGTACCCTCCATAGTAACCCACTCGCACGGTCTCCTCCGTAATGCCACAGAAATATACGCAGTGCCTCATCCTACGTCGGAGCGACGTATGACCTACCATCGCCATGTTACGCAAGCGTACGGACTGCCACCTTCGAACCATTCGATTGAATTCAGATTTCATCACAGAGTATTGCTCTAAAATCCACTATACACCACCTGGAGCAAACATGCATGTATCTAGACTTTCTCATGTACATATCATTAATCGTACTCGATGCAGTAACCTTTACTATACATTATCTGGAGACGGTATACATATGTATCCACATATATTATCTACTATGAACCGAGTTTTTTAACAGGGTGGCATAGGAAACACGAAACTCGGTCGGGAGCTTTTTCAGATATCTGTATACACAGATGCTACAGTCTGCATTTTCACAGTGGCTATGGTCCCACCTGATCCCTCCCTCAACTAGTGAAAGACGAACAAAAGTGAGAGCTAGCGACATGGCCAGAGAAAAAACAACAAACAACAAATCCTAATTGGTCTGTCCCTCACCGAAAGCCTTGATAGTAAAAGGTATATGGTCTTTTTATTTAGCTCTCCGTCTTTCGCATCACGTATCACGCTGACTGTCGATGGTTGGTACCCGACGACTACTACCAAACAGATGGTTAGACCTGCCAAAGGAAAACAGAAATGGTCGTAACCCTCCTAGTCACAAGGCAACATGATCGTTGAATCACCTAAGCCACTATATAGCCTTCTGATTGCCCACTATCGTGGCAATCAATGTATACCCACCGGGTAGTAACGCGCAGACTCAACCATTGTGAGCACAGCCTAAGGGCTGTCACTGCACAGAGGACTACCAGGATTATGCTCCATGTTCCAAGAAGCCGCGTGCTTCCCCTTCCAGTCCTTCGGAGCCAACAGAATATTAGCCGAACAACAGGCAGAATAATCAGATGGACATGTGCTCCACTCGTGTCCTACGACACCACGATGATCTACCCGTTGGGTTTTTCACCTTTAGACGTACAGATTGGTCTAAGCGCACCAGTTTAATGTGTTATTAGACCCTATGTCTAACTGTTTAATTACGCGCTTGCTCAACCTCATCAGATTCCTAATTAACTTGGTTATTTCAATCATATTAATTTCTTATTCAAGTTACCAAGTTTCTCTTGCTTATTAATCTCAGTTATAACTTAACACATTTAAGCTCATTAATAAGCCTTTAACATGTTATTCTTATCAGCAGGATTCAGATTCTCAGGTTTACATGTTACTAAATTAAAGTATAACTTATTGCATTTCATAAGTTTTCCCCCCTTTTCTCTACTTATTACAAACAACAGGTTTCCAGTTTTAAAAATTACTTAATTTATAATTAAGTACAACTTATCTCATTCTCCCTATCATTTATTATAACCTACATTATAATTTCCAGTTGTCCCTAGGACAAGCCTACCTATTATCTTTTTTTTTTCCTTCAGGTTAGTTTATAATAGGTTATTATCATTCCCCGTTCATTCCAATTCCTTTTTTCCTTTAAGTTTTTTTATAATTAAGTACTCGATGATGTAACTCTTCCATTGTCTACTAGTTATTGAAATGCATGACAAATATATTTTTTTCTTCCTTTGTTTTTTTCTATTTCTAATTCTAAGTCTAAAACTAAAACTTAAAATCTAAAACGAAACCAAACAAAGTCCGATATTTACATTAATTTCTGCCATATGTTTTCATAGAAATTTTCGAGAGGCTGGCGAGGAAATTTGTTTTGAAGACTACTCTTGGGGTGTTGTGTTCGAAAACAAGGGTGAATCCAATTTCCTATTGATATTCTCTTTATTCCTACGTCATTATTCAATCCATCTTTCAGTTTGCTTAACTTACTAGACATCAACAAGTTACACCACTGCGGTACATCAACTGCTTAGAAATAGTACATTTTTAAAAATTATATTTTTGAAACATTATAGATTATGCTAACCAAAGTGAGAAATGACAATAAGGTAGGTTAGGGCAGGTTTTTTTACCCCCTAGACCCGCCTTAGGATTTAAAAACCCCAACCCATAGTCGTAC
The DNA here is from genome assembly GCA_030737875.1 of Allium sativum. Taxonomy (NCBI): domain Eukaryota; kingdom Viridiplantae; phylum Streptophyta; class Magnoliopsida; order Asparagales; family Amaryllidaceae; genus Allium; species Allium sativum. The sequence goes on along the minus strand of CM060913.1, from coordinate 35,852,118 downwards.
GTAGATCCGATGTGGATCTGATTTTTTTTCCACAAACCCAAAACTCTTACAAATCAAAAACATAATAATGTTTTCACAATGGTAATGGAAGGTAACACAAGTAAGTCATATGATAACTGTTTAAAAGAATATGTATATGTCATTGCATTATTATCAAAAACACAACTTAATACTATAAAAAAATTATATCCCATTGAGTGAATCATTGTGATATCAATCTTATGATCAAGTATATCTAAAAAGGTTAAAAAATGATTATTATAGTAATACGAGTTTATGAAATCTAAATGGTGCGGGTTAGGGTAGAGTTGGTCAACGAGCCTTGCCATACCCTAGATCTAGAGCTCTCAGGGGTAGGTCATGTGTTCACCTCCCTCGATGATCTTATGGGGGCAAGTCTTAGCGGGTTAAAATAGGGATTGGTGTACCGGGTTTGGACCGTAGACCTACCCCATTATCATCTCTAGCCAAACTTGACACCAAACACTTTAATTTTGATTTTTGAAACGAAAGCAACAATTAACTGAGTTGCACTACAGACCTTTTAGAATGTTTCTCAACCCATTATTTAATCAACTAACCTTTTTAAGAAAATATGTTATGCAATAACACACATTTTAGCGATTGCATATTTATATAATCAGTTTAAACATTAAATCTTTATTAAATTAAATATTTAAATTTTGTTTTTTCACATGATCAAATAAGATTTCAAGACTAATTTTGTTGAGTTTGAGTAGGCACTTCAAATCAAAATGAGTATAAATATCATTATATTTGAAGTCATTTTATTTTTACGATTCATACTGTTATGGTACGACCGCCTCATACTTCCTACACTAATCTGACATGCTAGGCCGATACAAGACGATCATGAAGGTAAATAACTCGAAACATGACCTGTCATATAAGTCACAGCGCATATATAACATATATATTAAAATATACAACATGACATAGGAATGAAGCATGGTAAAGCATGAAATCTCATCCCCATAAAAACCATAGAATCTCAAGTTCAATACATCCCATGTTATGAATATATGAATATCAGTACATAACATGCCTCATTACATCCCTCAGAGTATCTCGAACACAACACCATAAAAGGGCTTTAATAACAGTTATTACCGTTACTAATCAACTTTGTAACAGTAATAACCGTTACAACGACGTACGTGACAAACTGTTTTAACGAATATTGTAATGGTTATAACCGTTATAAAGGATGTATATTGTAACAGTTATAACCGTTACAAAGAATGTACATTGTAACGGTTATTACTGTTATAAAATTTATATTTATAACAGTAATTACTGTTACAAATATGAAACTTGTAACAGTTTTTACTGTTAGTATATAAAGCTGACTATTTCATTCAATAAAATTAATAACAGTTATAACTGTTACAAACGTGAATATTATACCAGCCCCACGGTAAGTAATTCCTTTAAACTACTAACAATCATAATATGTTTCAACTACTTTCATAAAACATATATTAATAAGCATACACAACATATCACAATTTGCATCCTAAAGCAAATTACATTTCGACAAACATCAAACTATCACAATTTAACATACAATAATTCATCATACAAAATAAATATCAAATAACATCTAAATATCATAATTTAACATACAACCATTACACAAAACGCTTACGATAAGTGGGCCAAATTACAAACCCATCATCGACAAGATAAGAAAAGTGGGCCAAATTACATACCATTTTGGGGTGCGTCAAAAATTGACGCATCCGGATCCAAACTTCCTCCACCCAAATGGCTTTCTCTCCTTCTAGTACAGCTCTATGATGACAAACTTTTTGCATTCCTGCATATCTCTTCGCTACCTCCTTTAATGTTTACGACAATAACACTACTGATTGTTTATTTCTCGTGGATGATTCAATGGCATCATTAGAAGTACTATTTAGATTGTTGTTACCTTGGCCTCCATCGAAAGCAACTTCTTCTCGTGATGTCGTGTTTCCTCCTTGTTGATTGATAAGAAGCTTCATAGATTGTTGCGAGTACGCTAACGCTAAATTCATTGATTTAATGTCTTCATGCATTTGATTTTGGTTGTTCTCCAATCCACCTTCTAATTTTTGTGTTGCTTCCGCTGCTTCAACCAAAGCCTACGATGTTCAACAAATATAATGATATGAGTGTACGCCTGATTAAAAAACAAAGAAAGTTTAATTAAAGACGCCTGATTAAAAAATAAACAAAGAACAATCAAACTGAGTTTATGGCTCGTTGTAACTGAGCCTACGGATCAGTAAACCTGAGCCAAGTGGCTCAGTTTACTGAGCCTTGTAGGCTCAGTGTAACTATAATGCAACTCACTAATACCAAAGTTAATGAATTGATACTCCCTTTAGACATCCCTACCATTCCTTTTGGTTCCACTAAGCATTGAAATTTTTTCAGATAATTGCTAAAAGTAATTCAAGTAAGAAATTGCAGCTTTGTTTATAAGGACAGACAAGATCAACCAATACTTGACAAATTCAACAAAGTATCATGAGAAGCGCATTTAAAAAGCTGTGAAACTCAGTAAAGCGATACATTAGACAAAATCCTTTAATAGTATGGTAACTTAATTGGTAATGTAAGTAATCTTTGTATAACATTCTTTCTGAAGAACAATTTTGAGGTCAGGTCTTCATTTGCCCTTCTTTTGATGGCTTATATAATTGACTGGCATAAGAATTTCAGTTTTTCCAAAAATCCTATCATGGTATGGTCATTTAAGCTAACTTGACTGTTCGTACTACATATACTGACTCGTACAATAGTGATACCTATCTTAGTTGATTCTTCAAATAAAGCATAGACTGGTCTATAATAACCCAAAGAAAGTTTGAATTATATTTTGTTCCTTTGTTTGAATTATCGCCCTCTATTTTACCAAAACTACAAGCGCATCAAGAATCTTAAGAGAGGAGCATCTCATTACAATCCATGCAGATAAATGCCAAAACAAAGAAAAGACTGTGAAGAAACATCATACAAAATCACACTCTCTATTCAAAAACATCATCAAACCCAAACCCATGAAATTATTCTCCTTCTAATTCCCTGTCCATTTCGCAACATCTCCACGACAAAAGAACAAAACTAACACATCAAAACACAGGTTTGATTACAATGACATGGATATAAGTGCTTAAATTAAATCCAATAAACCATTGCAGGGGCTGCTATGCATGCATGTACATTGTTCTTTTTGGGATCATTTCACAAAAAATATTGTGTAGTGCACGTTCCCTTTGTTTTCAATTCGGATTGTTTAAATTAATGTCGGTGTCTTAATGTGTGCATGGTTTGCCTTTTTCTCCTGTATTTTACATGTTAAAATGTATCATGCACAACAAGACAGTGTGAATTGCCCAATTGTATACGCATGCGATAAAACTTATGTACCATTCTATTAACTGTTTACACTTCCAATACTCGATATAATATACATGTTGAGGATCACTCTTTAATAGAAAAAAAATTAAAACATGTGTACCAATCACAGGTAATATACATGTTGAGGATCACTTGCCATATACTATTGGAATGACATACAGTATAATCATGATCTCAATGTTCAGGATAAAATTAGCTTCTTCCAATACTTAATATAATATACATGTTCATCTCACTATGTCGTACGGTTAAAATTTTATTTCATAAATTACTGTCATGTAAATAAGCAAATGGAAAACTTTTAGACTTAGTTGCATAACTAATATTTTCTTAATATTAAAATCAATTTCTCTTAGTTGTAAAATGAAATGTGTGTTGATTACTACAGCTGAAGAAAAAGGAAAAAACAGCTTAATGCAAATGTGGGTGGATTAGAATATAAGCGGACAAGTGTCATAAATCTTTTCTTTTAATAAACTATGGACTCTGTTCGTCTATTATAGTGTATAAATATTAGGTTGACATTTAAAATCTTCCTTTTAGAATGGAAGCAGACATATGCCTTGACTTAGACTATAGATACAGTTCCTAATAAATATCAGGTTGACATTTAAATTCTTCCTTTTAGACATCTGAGAAGTAATTTCCTTCAAACACATAATTATTCACATGCACCACAAATGCAAAGATTGTTAGTAAGCTTTACCAATAAATATTATTAACTTTGATGAAGAGAACTCAAAAAAAAAAAAAAAAAAAAAAAAAAAAAAAAAAAAACTACAGTGCTTGAAAAGGCAATCAATTATTTATCAAAGCATACACTTGGCACAATTGTTCAAAGAACACAACGTATATCGTATGCCATGCCGTATTGTATAGCTATGAGCTCACATAATATTTAGTCAAGGCTATTTGAGCATATGTTTATAAAAGTTGAGAAATAATGTGTGCTTGGGTAGTTAGGGGGGAAAAAATGGTAGTTCAACACTTCAAAGAAATTTACCTTCTCCAATGCGCAACTGAAGCGCCAAAGCCGTGAACAAGAAGAAGAGGCGGGCCACTTCCCTTAACAAGGTAGTTTATATTGAAGCTCTTCCATTTCCAAACATTGCAGCTTTGTAATTAACTGAAAAATGAACTTTAAATTAACATGGCTATTTAATCAAAATCAGGTTTTGAATACTGCATGGGATGTTAATATACCCATGGCCAGTGAAAATCCTTTGCCATGTTATGACGGACAAGGCTAAGACAAGATTTTAGAAAACGCAAAGCCATTCAATGACCCGATTGAGAGACATTTATCCGCTTTCACTTACCTCAGGCTAAACTCTGTTTTGTTGGAGAGCCAGAACTATGATGAATTCATGCAATTTGTCAACAAAATGCATGGTAGGCTTTTATGTACCGGTTAGCAATGCCATAATACAAGCTTAAACATCATGCCTGTTAACAATAGTTATTAACAAATTCAAACAGAGTCCTTAAAACAAAAATGCTTTAGATACAAGCGAAACTTCAGTAATTTAAAAATAATCTGCTCACATGCAGTCGTATATGATATTCAAAAGGAAAAGCTGTATTCTATTCTCTATGAAGCTGTGAAGTCATAATAAAGCAGATTCTAAAACAACAACATTCATATATGGCAAAAATCTTTGTACCTACTATTTGATACAATAGTACAGTACTCAAGATAATTCGAAATAACTAACTTGCTTTTTCTGTTTTAAATTCATGCATATCTTTGCTCCAACTAACCATGAGATTATTCTTATTCCTTATTCCAAAATATTATTCCATTTCTCCCTTATAAGTTTCAAACTACTCCGGTCACTTGGGTCTTATTCATTCTTATTGCAGTAATTAAAAGAGTTGGAACATATGGGCCTTGTTTCTAATGGTGAAAAGAGGAAAGAAGGGGAAAGAGGCGAATGCCGAACTCCAGAAAGGAAGGAGTACAAAATAAGGGCACTTCTGTGTCCTCCACCTCCGAAGAAGCCAAGGGCATGTCCTACTCTGCCTAAGAACAAACGTAATAAGAAACCAACTCCCTACTTTTCACCACTTCCCCAAGATAGGAAAATATAATCTAAGAAGCAGTTATCAATAATTTCTACAACGCTTGGATCAAATTAACAAAAACTATTAACATTAACCATGCCATATGTTTCTATAGGATATAGTTCCTAAATAAATATTCTGCAAGCATTTGTAGAAGAACCAAAAGCAAACAAATGGTATAAATCATTATGATTTTTTTCCAAAGAAAATCATACCGTACACAAAGTTGAATCTACCACTAGACCAAAAATAGAAATCACAATATCTACTTCACATAGTACGAATTGCATGCACTCTCAATATGAAGATACAAAGTTATAAAAAATAATGAAGTGGGATAGCCCAAAAATGACACATTGTTCTGTATATTTACTGGCTTAGAAAATTTGATTCAGTAATCGCATTACACAATCTACCCATTCTTCCAAGTAATGTCTTCTAATTTACTACAAATGTTAGTGCAAAATTGAATGTTCCTAAAGGCACACTAACAATTTGAACATAACTGCATCATATAGTCTACCCATCCTCCCATTAATGTCTTCTAATTTAATACAAATGTTAGTGCAAAACTGAATCTTCCTGAAGGCACGCTAACAATTTGAACATAACCGTATCATACAGTCTACCCATCCTCCCATTAATGTCTTCTAATTTAATACCAGTTTTAGTGCACACTTGAATGTTGTTGATGGCAGATTAACAATTTGGCAGTTTTTTACTATGGTTTTTAATTATGAGTTGAATTTAGCAACCAAACAAATCCATAAATTGTTTAGTAAAACAATAAAATGGGAGGTAACGAAATTTGCAATTATAGCTAGGGGGTCACGTTTTTCATAGTATACACTAACTTGTAAGCATGTCATTGAAGATTATGGTCTATCATACTATTGAACTAATTGTTAAGCAAGCAAAAAATCAGTATTTATCTTTTATCCGGGTCAAATGACAAATGTTATATAACACTTTGCTGAGAAGTATTATGTTTCTCTTCTGCCTATTATACAGTAGCAAAATCTGCACTGGTACCAAATAGTATTTTATTAATAGGTTAATAGCATGAATAAAATCTACTTGTCATCACTGAAGCTAAAATGTTTTGAAATCAGATTAAACTGATGAAAGTTTTGTGAATATTATGAAAATCCACCATTTCACATGTACAATTTTTTTGTATAAGCTAAATGATACCAATTCTATGAACACAATTTTTAACTGACGTGATATTAACAAATATTGCTCCAACAAAATCAAAACAAACACATAATTGGTAAAATATTAATCTTTGTCAATGTTATGTACTGTTTAGATGGTTGAATCCAAAAAATCTAATTCAATTGAAAAAATAATGTAGAATGTGATAAATTCTATACTGTGGTATCTCGACGATTACCAAATTTGATATTTCAGTAACTAGGGAATACTAAATTTGTAGTTTTCTTGTTATTTTTCACTTAACGTTGTTTACTATCATAATGTATTGGTAATATACTGTATAACAGGCTCACAGGCACAAGCCAATTATGTTTAATAACTTATTCAATTAGTTCAAAAATGTTATCTATGTTTGCAAATATTTGTCTGTTATTTAATTAGTATCACACATACTATGGTAATTTCTCTGAGGAACATCTATTATGCTAAATCAGCCACAGATGAAATAGCATCACATCTTTAAAATGTACAATAATCTTAAACACAATTAACTAACCAAACAATGGCTTCTTTAACAGTTTAAATTAATTAATTTTCCACTGTCCACTGGTGTCTAAGGTACTGGGTTGACATTTGAAAATTTTATACCCAAGCACTAAATAAGATATTAACATTGACATCAATTTTTATACATTTCCCTTTCTACAGTACATGTCAATTTCCATTAGCCAAAAGGAAAGCCCTTTAATTTTATACGGAAGCAATAAATAAGAGATTAACATTAAATCAATTTTTATGTTTTGATAGAGAAAATTTTAATAATTTCATAACCTAAGCAAGCTTAACAAGTGCATCACAATCTTTATAACAAGGTTATAAAGAAAAGCCAAAAGCTATTCAATTCTTTACAGATAATAAATTTGAAATATGAATCCTACGCAGCTCAACAAATTGAATTTTTGTATAACTGCATTTGCAAGCCTCATGAAGGATTAAAAATTAATTACTACACAGTATATTACCCAAACGAAAACACAGGCTGCGCAAATATAAGCCTCACAACTGCCTATACTGACACGAATTTAACAAAGAATACGAGCAAGCAAGAAGTAGAAGAAATCTTCAAACTGACTTTAACTCAATTGAAATCTAAAGAACATGAAATCAAATGTAAAGGAATAATAAAGAACCAACATGGATCGAACCTGACTTCGAGGTGGAAAGTGGGAGAAGTGGAATCGCGAACGAGGCAAGGAGGAGGAGCGTGACTTGATCGGAAACGAAGCGAGGTTGGAGGAGGTGAAAGCAAATGAGGCGAACTGGCGAAGGAGGAGGCGCGTGCTAATGCAACGAAGCGGCGAACCCTAATTTTTTATATTTACAGGGAAAAACGAGAAAGAAGGGTTAGAATTGTTACTAGGGTAGAAACCACAAATACAACACGCATTTACAATTTACCCTATTATATTTTCTTGTATTTACGGAAGTGCGCAGGTGTAATAACGGATATAACTGTTACAGTACATTATAACGGAAATAACTATTATAACTTTGTCACAGTAATAACTGTTACAAGTATAACCGAGAAAAGTGTTACAAAACGGCCTATTTGGTGTAGTGGAAAAAACAGCAAAAACACCATATAGCTATATGATATACGAAAAATAATACGCCAGCCTCCTAATCGTCACCGCACAACATCATAGTCTTAAACTTGTTACCTCCTACTCAGTCTGCTCATTAACATCGTAAATAAGCAGCCCAAGGTAATAACAGAAGATATAAAACCTTGTGTTAGACAACAGTCTTTGTGAGCGATAAAATATCTACCTACTGTTACACAAAATAATATAATAATAGACATTTCAGGTCTCACATGAGTTGTCTCTGCATCCAAAGAGTTAACACATAATAATCACATTATAACATGCTATAAAAACATAAAATACACATGATTTAGAATAGGATTCCTAATCCCACATCTCTCCAGTGTCCACGGTGATAGCTTATCCAGAGAAAAATAGAAGAGAACAGACCAATCGCCTATAGCATCCACGAACAAGCGCTAACTATCACCGACTAAAGCCTTGAATACATCGATGTCGAATGACTGAACGTTGCTATCTGCCAATGGCTAATGGAAACCCCGGTAATAGTCAGATTATCATATGTCCCATGTATGTTTGCCTTCTCAAGACAAGTAGATCACTCCTGAGAGATCCACAATACACGATCTCTCAGATCTAGATAGACGTCCCCACAATACCCCTGCTTTTAGTCCGCTAGAACCTTAGACCATTGATGATTCTTTGGTGCTTCCAATATCACAAGCCATCCTCGATGACTCGACCCTTTAGTTCGAGTTCTACTCGAATCAATTAATTATTCCTTATGCCAAAGTCCCATCTGAGTCAACCCATCATCTTATGAGCCCAAGTCCCACTTGAGTCTACTCATTGTCTCGCTGCATCGTCCTATGATAATCTTCTCATTAATTTCGATTAATCCGCTTTGAGTTCACTATCGAAGAAACAACGCTTTATTGGTAACCGCTTCCTTCTCATAAGAGCTATTTATAATCCAACACCACCAAAAAGGTCAACTTTCTTCACCACCGAAGTTTCTAGCCTCCACCACCTTACTTGATAGATCGGTATTAGTCCATGAGCTATAGACTTGTACCCATCCACCCAATTAGTCAAAAATTGATTAAGTATTGGATCTCCACGATCCACTTCTTGAACACTTCTGTAACAAACCATCCGGAATGAGACTAAATTCCGACCTAAAAAAGGCCCGTTAGAACTTAATGCCAATCTAAACAGATCATTGGTTCCTACTAGGAATTTCTAAAATAGACACATAGAGCAGTCTAAATGAAAATCAGAATCTCACAGAGCGAAAGAGATAAAAGGTAATAGCATAAAGTAGGCGTACCATTATTTAAAACCACAAATTTTTGATACAATAAGTCTCACAGATGATAATGGTACATCATTCATTATCCCAAGTACATAACATCAATAATAATAAGAATACGGCCACAATAACTAAATCTTTGAGTGGATCCTCCTCCAAGTAATCTTCCTCATTCTCAATCAACAGTTTAACCAAATAACTTGTCAATATAAAGAGAAGGGAGTTTAAAACATAAAGTTCTGGTGAATGAAATTTAGATAATACCAACTGTCCCATAAGCATATGGAGACAACTCAACAAACCTAGTAGCGTACTCCACTACTGACATCTCTCCTTGAACCAATTCAGCGAACTTTCTAAGAAACAAGGACTGAGACGCTTCAGACACAAATCTGGCATTAAGCCACGTTCTAGTAGTAACACCATTCAACTAGTGCAAGGTGATCCCTTGTAGTTTTCTAGAAGCCAATCTCCTTCTTTATTATCTTTCAAGCCTAGTCACCAAAAAACTTTCTACAATGCAACAACCGAGTCTCTACTGCACTAGCATTTTCTATTCCTTGAAAAAAATTTCCTCTAAGACTCATGTAATCCCTACTCAACTTGGCATAGTTATTTCCAAATTGTCCCACATGGTTGGATTCTTTAATAGCAACATGTCCGAATTGCATCATCTGGATAAGGAATGGGTACATATTCCCCATATCTACTGACTGGGTTGTGCCATCTCCAGTCTCACTAGTTCAGTAAACTCGATTCCCATGAACTTCAGGTCGTCTATTTCCATCATTTGTGGTGCTTCCACTACTAAGATTTAGTCTAACACTCCTTCTCTCCATATCTTATTCTTATATGTAAATGAACCTTTGTAAGATACTAAAGGATAAGTCTAAGCTTGTGGGGTATATGCATACTTCTATAATACAAATATAGGTAAGTTATAATATCATAATCCCATACCTTGGTATTTTACTCTGATCTTTGGGTTTTAGTATGCAAACATTTTTAAGAAATGATTTTTAAGTTGCATAAATTATACTCTGATACCAATTTGTAACTTCTCGTTCTCTAAGACCCAAAGCTAAGCGTTACATATGTTGTAGTCATCTATAGTACTAATTTGTGGTGATATAACAAATGGTTATGTTAATGAATTATAACATCATTGAACACATGGATATGAAAGACTTCAAAACACTTTCATTAATAATAATCAGTCATTACATTCCCTTTGGCAAACCCCATTCCAATCAAAATATAAATATTATAAAATAAAGTTTCCAAGAGCAACAAATGAAGATGTCCCTTTGGTTGATTAGATTTACATGTAGGCAATAAACAGGTATTCCATAATACATCCAAAATATGATAAAACAAATAGCGGAAAAAAAATCATAGAATATCTATTGCCTTTTGCTCTTCTTCGAAAACATGAAAACCACTTTCCCTCAACATACTCAAATGAGTAACCATGAGTTTAAAGGGAAATCTAAAACTTCAAGTCGGTCCACAGATTGGTATGCATAATAATCAATCTTCTCGATCCAAAGAGATATCTAGTAATACTACATCACCTAGCAGAACAGGGTTTCATTCCCATTGGTATCTTTCATACACTATCAATCCTTGTGCCTATGCACACACAATGGTTAAAACAGTCATAATAAATGCAAGAAAATGAGACATAGTGTGCATGACCCTGACTCATTCCATAATTTTACCCTTTGGATGATTATGAATCCTTATCATTATATGCTGGGTATTACCATACATATGTTCCACTCGATATATGCTAAAGATAACCATACATATAAACATATACCTTTTGATATGTCAATACATATTGGGAAACGAAATACATGTGTTGTAGTTTTACCTTATGATAACTAAGATCTAATCGACACAAGCAGGGTGTCACCATGTAAGTGTTCAAACTTCCTTTATGTACATACACTAGTAAGCACCATACGCATGCGAAAGTTTTTCCTTAGGATGACTAAGAACCGTTAAATCTACATGATTTAAGTCTTCTCATTGGTACCCCCGATGTGTCCAAACAAATCCAAAAGTATAACATGGTTTACTACTAGTTTTAAGCCAAACCCCCGCCTTTCGACAAGAAAGTTATTGAATTTAACATGATGAAATAGTTCCCTACCTAAAACATAACAAAAAATTAAATAGGAGCAACAATGCTATCATCCCTTATCCCCTTTCGAGTCCTTATCCAGATGTCGAAGACAACATGGTATAACCTCATGAAAAATAAAGTCCAAGAAACATCCATTGTAACACCCCGCACCCGTTAAATAATTCCCAAAGTAGGTTCATGCTAAGGAATGTAGAGCGTTATAGGTATAAATTTATGTATCATAAAGACTAAGATTCACAAGAAATTAAAAAATTATTACAACAAAAACATAGCATTTATCCAAAACAATCTTATTCATTACAGTATCAAAACATTATTGTCACATGTGTTATGAAAATAACATGTAATGACCCGCATTGTCAGAGGTATTATAATTAATTTATTTAATTATATAAACAGTGATATAGTGAATTAAATCGTCGTTTAATTAAATAATATGGAATAATTAATTTAATTAAATAATTAAATAATATATTTAATTCAGAAATAATCAAAAATAGTGAAATTCACAGTATGGTGTAATTTGGGTTATTTAAAATATATATATCAGTTAGGAGTTGAATTATATTAGCGAATATATTTAAACGACAACAATTTGAACGTGGAATTATATTATAAATAAAATAGAGCTCGAAATGGCGCGGCAGTTCGCTATTTGGCGATTCGAACTTTAAACGAATATACATAAGCCGTTTTAAATCGGATTTCTGTGAAACAAGAAACGTTCAGAGCTGGGAAAGTATATTTTTCTAGTGGAAGAGAAAAATCGAGATTTTGTCGTGTAGATTTTGATTTATATCCAAATCAAATTTTAGAAAAGTTGTGTGGAATTCCTTTATAATTCGCAATGCTTTATTTACGTTATAAAAAAGGGTTTTCAATATATTTGAATATCGGGTTTGAGTTTAGACAAGATTCTTTTGAGACGTAGTGATAATTTAATTTTTAGAATTTTATTGTAATTTTTATTTAATTTAAAAAGCAACTTTTTATTGGGAGTATTTTGCACCCTGTAATCAATATTTTGGGGTTTCACAATATAAGTTAATCTACCGGTATTTTTATATTTCTGGAGTCGGGACATGTAACGACCCGGATTTTGAGCGACTTTGGTTATCGACATAAACACGATGTCGATAACCAAAACGTCGAAAAATCCTGGTAATTAGTGAAAGAAATTAGAGGGTGAGGAAAGATAAGATAGAAAATTAGAATAGAAGAAGAAGAAGAACACAACATCAGAGTAACACGAATCTCACAGCGGAACGAATAAATATATTTCATAACATAACTTTGAAATACAAATCAGTACTTGAATATACATATCATTATCAAAGTACAGCACTTACAACACAACGGAAATAACTATAGCTATATGATCCTGAAGCCTCCTGCTCCAAGCTCTTCAAGTGTATCTGTAAAATCCCGACTACTTGACTGCCCGTACAAATTTAGGCACCCAAGAGTTTAGGGAAAACAACAAAGTAAACTCCGGGTCAGTCATGGGACTGGTATGAGTAAAACAGTTTAAAAACAGTTGAACAAGTAAATGATATCTCATAAGACCACGCCGCATAACGGAACGGGTTTTTCCCTTATGAGAATCCAAAATATCTTTATATCAAAAACCTTTTGATATTATAATAATGTCTATCAACCACAGTATATATATAATCATCTAGCAGAAACGCTTTCATCTCACGTTCTACATATATAGTATACAATCAAAACCGCAAGCACGTATTGGGTAATGGATTTCCAACTATGACAAGGTATGGAACCACCTTTCGCTCGTGTACCTCTAGAGAGGAATACACTGGGTTCAATAAGAACATCTTGCAACCCGGCCACACATGACCGACCACTCATTTCGCTTGAGTGTATCGAATGTATATCACCAACAGTTGGGATCAGCAACCGTTTCCCGAATGGGACAGCATCAACAATAGATTTTTAGAAACGAATGAAACTCTAGATCAGGTGATTATACACCCTACTTCGGTGCGACCGACTTAGCCATGCTGCCTGCCCGATTTCTGTCATTTACCGGATGTGAGGCTAGAAGCTACGCTTTATCATCACATCAGATTCACTTTGAATGCCACATCATCAAAATCCATCAAATCACTGACTGACGTCCTCAACCATACATTATGTGTTAGCTAAAAGAAGTTTCCTTCTCCGCTTCCACTCTTGGTACAGTTGGAGAAATCAATATACGTGATCGTCTGGAAATACTCTGTCAGACATCCGTCCATACAAGTCATCCAGGAACAGGATGAACCGAAGGCACTATTCTGTAAATAGGATAGCCCTTGCATAACTCCGTCTTCAATTATCTTTGGCATATATGATTCGCAACGCTTATGCTAATACAGAGTGGTTCTTTGGATAATAATCCAACGGTCTCTCCATATTAACAACGTTAAAATGGTCAAAACTTCGATAGTCTGTGATTTAACTATCGAATAAAAACAAGTGTGCAAACAACGATATTATTTCCAAATGGAAATTATATCGATCAAACATCATTCAAAATTATATCGATCAAACATCATCCTGTGATTTTATAAAATTCCTTTATTTCAATATACATTGAAATACTTCTTCTTTTTTACATCCCAGGGTTTCTTTTATGATATTTAAAATATCGAATAAAAATGATCAACATCATTCCAACACACATAATCCATAACTGATTATATAACACATCATATATCACAATATATGAAAAACAGTAAAATAAATGTTGAGGAATCCAGTTGGATTCCTCCAACCTGTTTCCCTGCATCACAGATGTTAAACAATATAGATAACATCACTTTTCAGTTCTATATGATATATTCTGTTAAACAGAATCAAATATAGGAATTCAATCAACTGACTAGCAGTTCAATCAAACAGTCAACATACAGTAAATCAGACAATTTCTAACAGTTCTAAAAGTACAACATGAAATTATAAACTGTTCAGAGTTAGTGAGATTTACTCACATTTGCGCGTTAACCGATAAATATCGGTTTGCGTGATTTGATTTGCGACGGACAATTTATTTCGCCATAAATTGTAACGAGCTCCGATGGACTTCCATTCAGTTACATGACGTAGTGTCCGTCCATACGATCCCAATACAACTTACGGTTCGCGAATCCGACCTCGTATGAAATAGATATCGCGTTCACAAGTTATACGATTATTAAAATAAAATAAATTGAATTAAAACATAAGTGTTATTCCTCATTGGACCTTACCCTTCCTTCTTGGCCCATCCCCTTGAATTAAATACCCGAACCCGACGTTAAGTCCTTCTTCCAAAATGATAATGCCGTGACCTGCTGCTCCCTTGAACACACCATTTCCGGTCTTCATCCCCAAACCGTCCATCCTCCTTATTCTTAAATATCAAAGTAAATACACCATACATCTCCTCTTCCTAATCTCTTCCTACTTCTCACCAAATAAAACATCATGTTCCCTCTCACTACACTGTACGAAACAGTTGACAGAACCCACTCACGCATGCCTACTTCGGTCTTGTTCCTCATGCACATCAACCCTGAAGCCATCTTCCAACAACAGTGACAACGTCACATCCATGCATAGCTTCCTTCCAATACACATCTCGCTTCTCCTCTTATATAAGTACAGAACTCCTCCTTGACTCACACTATACAGCTCCATTGCCAATCCACAGGACCCGAGCCTCCTTCCCGAACGTCCCTGTGAAAACTAGCACCACACGCATCGTTCTTCTTCCAATACACTACCTCATCCTTCTGTTCAAAGTAAATTCCATCTGTACTATAAGAAACTCGTACAAAACAGTTACATCCCATCCATCTCCTCTGTATACTACACGCTCCTCAATCGTTTAACCAACCTCTTACTGACTTCCTTCCTCCACAGTCCGAACATGCTTACCACCGTTAGAAGAAGCTCACCTTCCCTCGTATTTACACCGCTGGCCTCCACTCGTCGGTCGCGACTTCAAGCTCAAGAGTCTACAGCTCGACTTCAATGGCTACAAATAAGAGAGGACGACAACCTCTCTGTTTTCATGAACTCTCGAGTTCTTTTGGTTTGTTGAAGCTAAGAGTGGCGGCTCGTTTGGAGAAAAAAAATGAAATTTTAGGTCTTAAGGCTGAATGCATTAACGCATATTTATATGCAAGGAAATGGAGATATTTTGGTTGATGTCGTGAAGAAGGAAGGGCCACGATACAAGAAGAGACGATGTGGCTGAGAGTAAATGAGGCGTGGCTTTCCTTTGGTCCACAAAAAATTTTAGGATATTTTGTTTAACTTTAAACTTTTATCATACTCCATTACATAAAATTATATCCATATATGAGCGTTGCGGACTGAGATAGATATACCGTTGAGATGAGCTCCACGTTACAATTCCAAAAATATAAAGATATCGGTAGGTGGACTCATATTCTGAAACTCCGAAATGTCGATACAGGGTGCCAAATACTCCAAATAAAAAGTTGCTTATTTAATTAATTAAAAATTTCCATAAAATTCTAAAAATTAAATTATCACTACTTCCCAAAAGAACCTTGTCTGAATTCACACCCGATATCTAGTTATTTTGAAATAACCGTTACGGTCGATAAACGATTCTATAACGACTATTTTAAAATTTGATTTGGACATATCTCAAAATCTACATGAAGAAATCCCGATTTTTCTCTTCCACTAGAAAGATATATTCCACCAGCTCCACACGTTTCTTGTTTCACATAAATCCGATTTAAAACGAACCCTGTACATTCAGTTGAAGTTCGAATCGCCAATTTACGAACTACAGCGCCATTTCGAGCTCGTTTATAATTATATTATAAACTATACGTTCAACTGTCGACGATTGAATATATTCGTTATTCAAATTCAATTCTAAACTGAATTAAATATTATAGATGATACGGTTCATACCATATCGCCATTTCAGCCAATTCTGATTATTTCAGAATTAAATATATTATTTAATTTATTATTATAATTAGATATTCATCATAATTAAACTCCACGACCATTAAATTCTCTAAACCACCATTTATATAATTAAATAAATTAATCATAATACCACTGCCAATGCGGGTCATTACAGGACACCTCGCTCGTCACGACGATGTGTTTATTTTTGTCTGTAGCAGTCGGACATGAAAGAAATCTTACACTATTAAAACTTAAACAAAGTATATGGTTTATAAGTGGTCCACATAGAAGCAAAAATTTCCACATATGTAATGTGTGGAACTTGCAGGCAAAACGTGGACAAAAACAATGCCTCATAATCAAACAAACCGTATACTATATAAGTACACCCAATCCCATTCCTTAAGACCTAAAACACCTCGTCCAATCTTATGTAGAAAAAGAGCGCCTCCATCAAAAATCTTCAAGGAATTTAGTAAAATAAATTACTCAATGAAATGGGGCAATTTCGGATCCGTTGCACTCATGAGTTGAAGGGCTTCAAGCCAATGGTCATCGCATTGGGTACGACGATGGTTTGGGGATGCCGAGTATTTACAGCGGCAGCTAGGGCTCTCGAAATCGCGATATCGGAGCTTTGATTCATGAAACAAAGGCTGTAGGGGAGTTTGTTGGGTGGATCAGTGCCTTGTGGATTAATTTGGTGGATTTCCGCATGAATTACTGTCGATCGTATCTCTGGGTTGCTCGTGAAGAGCTGTTTCACACAACAGGGAGGGAGGCGTCGAGTTGTATTTTGATGGCTTGGGGTTCGACAAAAATGGATGAGGAGATAAATGGTGGAGGTTTGATTCGATTTCGGTTGAGAGATGATGTTGGTAGGGAAGCTAGGAAGTGCGGCAATGTCTGGAGTTTGGAGCGACGGGAAGTAGATGGTTGAAGAAGATGGTCCGCAGGAATTTAAGAGGGGTAATGGGCCTGGGTTCAATCAAAAGGGAGATGGGCCATAAAAAGAAGAAAAAAAACATTGGGTGAGGCCCAATTAAAAAGGAACTAACTTATTTTAGTTTAATTTAATACTTAAACTTGAAAATTTAATATCTAGTACATGTGGAATCAGAAATTGGCAAACTTGGATCCGACAGGATCGTATAGACATAGGCTACATCATGGAATAGGTCTGGTATGATCAGAAGCTTGTCTGGGAATTTCGACGGGATAAAACGTCGATCTGAACCGACGACAGTTTATCGTTCTTTAACGATGAACTGCCAATGTGAGTAAAACTCACCAACTCTGAATAGTTTATATTTTCAGTTGTATTTTTAGAACTGTTAAATATTGTCTGTTTGACTGTGTGTTGACTGTTTGATTGAACTGCTAGTCAATTAGTAGAAATTATATATATATATAAATCTATGTATGTATGTATAAACCATTAAATATTTATATGTGATTATGTTATTAGAATATTTCACAGTGAAGTGAAATCGATGTTAATTATATTGTCTAACATCTGTGATGCAGGGGAAACAGGTCGGAGGAATCCAACTGGATTCCTCAACAGTTATTTTACTGTGATTTATATATTGTGATATATAATGTGATATATAATATGACATTGATTATTTGTGTTTGGACGATAGTTATCGTTGTTATATGGTGTGTTAAATACCATAAGAAATACAAGAATGTGAAAAAGGGGATTTTCAGAGTATATTTTGAAAATAATTTATTTATATAAAATCAATGGATTTTATATTATAAAAGAAAAAGGATTTTGAATAAAAGAAAAATATTTGTAAATCAAATATAAAAGAATATATTTGTAAAACGAATACAAAGGAAAAATATATTTGAGAAATCAAATATAAGGGAAATATATTTCTTAATCAAATATAAAGGAAAATATTTGTCAATAAATTAGAAAGATAAATATTTGTAAACCATTTACAAATAGAATAGAGATCAAAAGAGAATATTTGTAGAACATTCACAAATAGATAAAAAGGGATTATTTATTTATTTAGGGAATAAAAATAAATAGAATGAAGGAAATATTTATTTAGAAAATAAATACGATATTATAAAAGGAGTTAGAATAAACCAGTTAGAGTTAAAGGAGTTAATCGAATATAATTTATTCGAATAGTGATAGAGGAGTAAATCGAATATAGTTTATTTGAAAGGAGTTAATCAGATAGAGTTAACCAGTTAGAGTTAATCAAATAGAGTTAATCGTTTTGAGTTAAAAACGAAATAGAGTTAAAGATATAGAGTTAAGCAAAATTAGAAACTGACTAGAATTAGTAAGTTGAATGGGTCCCTGAGTATCGATCTGATGTTAGTTTCAGCCTTCGGGATTCATACTTAGGAAGTTATTCTCTTGTCAGTTTATAGTTAGAGTCTGATAGATGTGGAAGAATAGTGATACATAATTAAGCCATGGAAATGTTTTCCAGTGTTAATAAAGTATATTTTCTAAACATAGAAAATGAGGAAATATATCTATATATATATATGTTGGATGATTGATCGATATGATTTCCATCTGGAAATAGTATCATTGTTTGCACACTTGTTTTTCTTTGATAGTTAACTCATCGACTATCGAAGTTTTCGACCATTTTAAAGTTGTTAATATAGAGAGACCGGTTGGATTATTTCCCAAAGAACCACTCTGTATTGGCATAAGCGTTGCAAATCATATATGCCAAAGAAAATTAAAGACGGAGTAAAATGCAAGGGCTATTGTATAAGTCTTAGATAACAGTGCCTAAGATGGATGTACTGAATAGTGCCTTCGGTTTGTCCAGTCCCAGGACAACTTGTATGGATGAAGGTCTGACAGAGTATATCTGGTAGATCACGTAAGTTGATCGTTTAAAACGTATTTACGTTGGTGGCGGAGGAATTTGTTTCTCTTAGCTTTATACCCATGGTATTTTTGGGAAAATCAATTTGTGATTTAGAGGGTATGACGATGTGACATTCTAAGTGAATGAAGATGTGGTATGTGAAAAGATAAGCGTAGCTTCTAGCCTCACATCCGGTAAATGACAGAAATCGGGCAGGCAGCATGGCTAGGGCGGTCGCACCGAAGTAGGGTGTATAATCACCTATCTAGAGAATATTCATTTGCTTCTTTAATCTATCAATGCTGTCCCATATATATATACGGGAACGGTTGCTGATCCCAACCGTTGGTGATGTACATTTGATACACTCAAGCGAAATGAGTGGTCGGTCATGTGTGGCTGAGTCGCAAGATGTTCTTGTTGAACTCCAGTGTATCGTTCCTAGAGTACACTGATCGGAAGGTGGTTCCATACCTTGTCATAGTTGGAAATCCATTACCCAATACGTGCTTGCGGTTTCGATTGTATACCATATGTAGAATGTGAGATGAAAGCGTTTCTGCTAGATTGATGTCTATTTGTACATAGACATTATTATAATATCAAAAGGTTTTTGATATAAAGATATTTTGGATTTTTTATAAGGGAAAAACCCGTTCCGTTATACGGCGTGGTCTTATGAGGTATCGTTTACTTGTTAAGACCGTTTTAAACTGTTTTACTCATACTAGTCCCATGACTGACCCAGAGTTTATTTTGTTTTGTTTCCCTAAACTCTTGGGTGCCTAAATTTGTACGGGCAGTCAAGTAGTCGGGATTTTACAGATATACTTGGAGAGCTTGGAGCAGGAGGCTTCAAGATTCTATAGCTATTATTATTTCCGTTGTTGTTGTAAGTGTTGTACTCTGATAAGTGTTATTGAATACATAAATGTTTTGTATTTCAAAAGTTATGTTATATTTTATTCGTTCCGCTGTGAGATTCGTGTTTACTCTGATGATGATGTTCTTCTTCTTCTTCTATTCTATTAGTTCTATCTTATCTATCCTCACCTTCTATCTTCTTTCTATTAATTTCTTGAATTTCTAGTACAATTTGGTGTTGGACTTGTGTTATTTGGTCAGCTCTAATTGGTCCGGATTTTCGGGTCATTACAGTTGGTATCAGAGCTTAAGTTAAGTATTACCTTGGCTCTGTGGCGTGACTCAGTAGAGATAGGGTTAGCAATACCCTAGATTGAGTTGAGTGTATATATACGAATGCGTATTTGTATTTGATATAAAAATGGTTTTATATTGTGGGGATTTATCGGTTGAGTTGTTTATGAGTTCTAGTCGATCAGTTTGATCCACTGTATCGGTAGGAGTAAATAAACACTTGAATACGATGTACCGACACAGTATGGATATGTGATATATTATCATATATAGGATGTGTTGGTAGTAATTATAATCAGATAAGATTATAAAATGTGAAATGGTTATATATAACCAATCAGAATTTATACAAGTGAATTATATGAAATTGAAATGAATTAAATCTGAATTTAGATCAGAATTGGAATTTAAAATCCCAGAAATGGGAAAGGTGTTGGTAAATGAATCTCGATTTAATATATGTGAATTTTAAGATCTTGGGAGATTTTAAATTTGTTGACAACGTTGTAAAAGGATATTTGGAATTGATTTCAAGGTGTAAATGTTTAAAAATGGGTTTTTAAAAGTGCTATAGTATTGAACTCACTTCGGTAGCCGGAAAATAGATTCCGTTGTTGATCATGACATCATCGGTGTTCATTTTCGAGTTGTAAGTGATGGATTACTACCAAAGAGGTTGTTTTTGAAATTGTTTAGAAAAGCAAGTGTTTTGAATCCTAAAAAGGGAAGTTTGATTTCGATGTGGCAAACTGTTTAAAATTCCCAGAAAAATATTGTTGAATTAAAACCAAATTGAATTAAAATTTGGTAAAGCAATTGGAATTAAGTTGAAACCAGTTAAGTGGTAACTGAAATTGAATTAGAATATATCGAAACAAATTGGATTTGTAAGATAGGAATTTGAAACGATATTTGGTTGATGAGTTATGGATTTGAAATCAAGAATAGTGCTTGAGTTTTAAATGAAATTCGACTTAGGTATAAGCGAATGGGTGTGTTAAAGATAAATTGATTTGGGATCAAGTTGGAATTGCATTGGTATACGTTGAATTGATGACAAGTGAGGTAATAGGGTTGATATGCCCGACAAAAAGGTACAAGTTTATATTTGATATAAGCATGAGATTTATGAGCCGAATTGGCAAGCCGTTTGGCTGTTTGATTTTCTTTTGGGTTGGAGAAGGCCTAGAGAGGCGAGTTGTGGTTTTACCGATAGGGCTGTACAAAGGAGGTTATGGCAAAATTTTCCAAAAATTTAAAGTGTTAGAGAATTTTTGGAAATTTTAGTTAGTCGGAATGAATAAATATTTTAGTCGATATTAATTGGTTCAGTTGAAATCAGAAATAAAGGGTAAACAAATCTTAGGAATTCCAGTAGATAGGGTCGTCCTCTAACTTAGCAATTTCGAGGACGAAATTATTTTAAGTGGGGAAGATTGTAATGACCTGCATTGTCAGAGGTATTATAATTAATTCATTTAATTATATAAACAGTGATATAGTGAATTAAATCGTCGTTTAATTAAATAATATGGAATAATTAATTTAATTAAATAATATATTTAATTTAGAAATAATCAAAAATAGTGAAATTCATAGTATGGTGTAATTTGGGTTATTTAAAATATATATCAGTTAGGAGTTGAATCATATTAACGAATATATTTAAACGACGACAATTTGAACGTGGAATTATATTATAAATAAAATAGAGCTCGAAATGGCGCAGTAATTCGCTATTTGGCGATTCGAACTTTAAACGAATATACAAAAGCCATTTTAAATCGAATTTCTGCGAAGCAAGAAACGTTCAGAGCTGGGAAAGTATATTTTACTAGTGGAAGAGAAAAATCGAGATTTCGTCGTGTAGATTTTGATTTATATCCAAATCAAATTTTAGAAAAGTCGCTGTGGAATTCCTTTATAATTCGCAACGCTTTATTTACGTTATAAAAAAGGGTTTTCAATATATTTGAATATCGGGTTTGAGTTTGGACAAGATTCTTTTGAGACATAGTGATAATTTAATTTTTATAATTTTATTGTAATTTTTAATTAATTTAATAAGCAATTTTTTATTGGGAGTATTTTGCATCCTGTAATCAATATTTTGGGGTTTCACAATATAAGTTAATCTACCGGTATTTTTATATTTCTGGAGTCAGGACACTTCGCTCGTCACGACAATGTGTTGATTTCTGTCTGTAGCAGTCGGACATGAAAGAATTCTTATGCTATTAAAACTTAAACAAAGTATATGGTTTATAAGTGGTCCACATAGAAGCAAAAATCTCCACATATGTAATGTGTGGAACTTGCAGGCAAAACGTGGACAAAAACAACGCCTCATAATCAAACAAACCGTATACTATATAAGTACCCCCAATCCCATTCCTTAAGACCTAAAACACCTCGTCCAATCTTCTGTAGAAAAAGAGCGCCTCCATCAAAAATCTTCAAGGAATTTAGTAAAACAAATTACTCAATGAAATGGGGCACTTTCGGATCCGTTGCACTCACGAGTTGAAGGGCTTCAAGCCAATGGTCATCACGTTGGGTACAACGATGGTTTGGGGATGCCGAGTATTTACAGTGGCAGCTAGGGCTCTCGAAATTGCGATATCGGAGCTTTGATTCATGAAACAAAGGTTGTAGGGGAGTTTGTTGGGTGGATCCGTGCCTTGTGGATTAATTTGGTGGATTTCCGCATGAATTACTGTCGATCGTATCTTTGGGTTGCTCGTGAAGAGCTGTTCGACGTAACAGGAAGGGAGGCGTCGAGTTGTATTTTGATGGCTTGGGGTTCGACAAAAATGGATGAGGAGATAAATGGTGGAGGTTTGATTCGATTTCGGTTGAGAGATGATGTTGGTAGGGAAGCTAGGAAGTGCGGCAATGTCTGGAGTTTGGAGCGACGGGAAGTAGATGGTGGAAGAAGATGGTCCGCAGGAATTTAAGAGGGGTAACGGGCCAGGGTTCAATCAAAAGGAAGATGGGCCATAAAAAGAAAAAGAAAACATTGGGTGAGGCCCAATTAAAAAGGAACTAACTTATTTTAGTTTAATTTAATACTTAAACTTGAAAATTTAATATCTGGTACATATGGAATCAGAAATTGGCAAACTTGGATCCGACAGGATCGTATCGACGTAGGCTACATCATGGAACATGTCTGGTATGATCCAGAGCTTGTCTGGGAATTTCAACGGGATAAAACGTCGATCTGAACCGACGACATTTTATCGTTCTTTAATGATGAACTGCCAATGTGAGTAAAACTCACCAACTCTGAACAGTTTATATTTTCAGTTGTATTCTTAGAACTGTTAAATATTGTCTGTTTGACTGTGTGTTGACTATTTGATTGAACTTCTAGTCAGTTAGTAGAAATTATATATATATGTATGTATACATAAACCGTTAAATATTTATATGTGATTCTGTTATCAGAATATTTCACAGTGAAGTGAAATCGTTGTTAATTATATTGTCTAACATCTGTGATGCAGGGGAAACAGGTCGGAGGAATCCAACTGGATTACTCAACAGTTATTTTACTGTGATTTATATATTGTTATATATAATCTGACGTTGATTATGTGTGTTTGGACGACAGTAATCGTTGTTATATGTTGTGTAAAATACCATAAGAAATACCAGAATGTGAAAAAGGGGATTTTCAAATTATATTTTGAAAATAATTTATTTATATAAAATTAATGGATTTTATATTATAAAAGAAAAAGGATTTTGAATAAAAGAAAAATATTTGTAAATCAAATATAAAAGAATATATTTGTAAAACGAATATAAAGGAAAAATATATTTGAGAAATCAAATATAAGGGAAATATATTTGTTAATCAAATATAAAGGAAAATATTTGTCAATAAATTAGAAAGAGAAATATTTGTAAACCATTTACAAATAGAATAGAGATCAAAAGAGAATATTTGTAGAACATTCACAAATAGATAAAAAGGGATTATTTATTTATTTAGGGAATAAAAATAAATAGAATAAAGGAAATATTTATTTAGAAAATAAATACGATATTATAAAAGGAGGTAGAATAAATCAGTTAGAGTTAAAGGAGTTAATCGAATATAATTTATTCGAATATAGTTGGAGGAGTTAATCGAATATAGTTTATTTGAAAGGAGTTAATCAGTTAGAGTTAATCAGTTAGAGTTAATCAAATAGAGTTAATCGTTTTGAGTTAAAAACGAACTAGAGTTAATCAAACAGAGTTAAAGATATAGAGTTAAGCAAAATTAGAAACTGACTAGAATTAGTAAGTTGAATTGGTCCCTGGGTATCGATCTGATGTTGGTTTCGGCCTTCGGGATTTATACTTAGGAAGTTGTTCTCTTGTTAGTTTATAGTTAGAGTCTGATAGATGTGGAAGAATAGTGATACATAATTAAGCCATGGAAATGTTTTCCAGTGTTAATAACGTATATTTTCTAAACATAGAAAATGAGGAAATATATCTATATATATATATATATATATATGTTGGATGATTGATCGATATGATTTCCATCTGGAAATAGTATCGTTGTTTGCACACTTGTTTTTCTTTGATAGTTAACTCATCGACTATCGAAGTTTTCAACCATTTTAACGTTGTTAATATAGAGAGACCGGTTGGATTATTTCCCAAAGAACCACTGTGTATTGGCATAAGTGTTGCGAATCATATATGCCAAAGATATATAATTAAAGACGGAGTAAAATGCAAGGGCTATTGTATAAGCCTTAGATAACAGTGCCTAAGAAGGATGTACTGAATAGTGCCTTCGGTTTGTCCAGTCCCAGGACAACTTGTATGGACGAAGGTCTGACAGAGTATATCTGGTAGATCACGTAAGTTGATAGTTTCAAACGTATTTACGTTGGTGGTGGAGGAATTCGTTTCTCTTAGCTTTATACCCGTGGTATTTTTGGGAAAATCAATTTGTGATTTAGAGGGTATGACGATGTGACATTCTAAGTGAATGAAGATGTGGTATGTGAAAAGATAAGCGTAGCTTCTAGCCTCACATCCGGTAAATGACAGAAATCGGGCAGGCAGCATGGCTAAGGCGGTCGCACCGAAGTAGGGTGTATAATCACCTATCTAGAGAATATTCATTTGCTTCTTTAATCTATCAATGTTGTCCCATATATATACGGGAACGGTTGCTGATCCCAACCGTTGGTGATGTACATTCGATACACTCAAGCGAAATGAGTGGTCAGTCATGCGTGGCTGAGTTGCAAGATGTTCTTGTTGAACTCCAGTGTATCATTCCTAGAGTACACTGATCGGAAGGTGGTTCCATACCTTTTCATAATTGGAAATCCATTACCCAATATGTGCTTGTGGTTTCGGCTGTATACTATATGTAGAACGTGAGATGAAAGCGTTTCTGTTAGATTGATATCTATTTGCACATAGACATTATAATAATATCAAAAGGTTTTTGATATAAAGATATTTTGGATTTCTCATAAGGGAAAAACCCGTTCCGTTATACGGCGTGGTCTTATGAGATATCGTTTACTTGTTCAGACCGTTTTAAACTATTTTACTCATACCAGTCCCATGACTGACCCGGAGTTTATTTTGTTTTGTTTCCCTAAACTCTTGGGTACCTAAATTAGTACGGGCAGTCAAGTAGTCGAGATTTTTACAGATATACTTGGAGAGCTTGGAGCAGAAGGCTTCAAGATTCTATAGCTATTATTATTTCCGCTGTTGTTGTAAGTGTTGTACTCTGATAAGTGTTATTGAATACATAAATGTTTTGTATTTCAAAAGTTATGTTATATTTTATTCGTTCCGCTGTGAGATTCGTGTTTACTCTAATGATGATGTTCTTCTTCTTCTTCTTCTTCTTCTTCTTCTTCTATTCTATTAGTTCTATCTTATCTATCCTCACCTTCTATCTTCTTTCTATTAATTTCTTGAATTTCTAGTACAATTTGGGGTTGGACTTGTGTTGGTCAGCTCAAATTGGTCCGGATTTTCGGGTCATTACATAACATCTCAGTCATAATAAGAGTAAAACAAAATGAATATCCCGTAAAGTAGCCAATAGTATAACCAACACCATGAAGTAAAATGCAAAAGAAACAAAAGATGAATACATCAGCTATGATGAGTCTCCAAGAAAGATCTTATGAGCAATCTGCACTAATAATTTCCACCTTGCACGCTTACTGGGGGAAAGAAAGAAGTAGAAAGATGAGTGGGTCATACATAAACCTAGTGAGTGTTGTAACAACTAGCATGATTGAGCAATAAAGGAAAGAGAAGCTCGATAATAGTTCAAGTGTCAGACAGGTTAAGTGTACTTGCACAATTATAAAGGCGAACGTAATTGAATATATACAATGTAATCCGTTTGAACTGTATGAATAAAAATTTGTTCGATTGTATATCAAGTACAACTAGTCATGATTGTTTGCACTTTCTTAATTACTGAATGCAGTATACATTATTAGGATGTTTTCCTAAAACTACCCATCGGTCAACAACCTTTCTACCATCAAACTAATATGGCAGTCAATGCCCCTTACACTGTATCAACCCTTTCCGTGTGTAAACTAGATCCTGTCCTTAACACCACTTGTCCGCAAATTCACCCTTCGAATGGACTTCTATTCAGCACTAAGACCCATAATGTCTTCTTTACCACAATTTGATTCAACTTCAAGCTCGAGCATCGCTATTATGCATTCCCACAATTTCCTTCTTCTAATTGGTCATTTATCTACCATAATTCAGCAAGCTTGTCTCCTCTTGAGTGCTATTTGTATAAGCCACAAGTCATTTATCTACCATAATTCGGAAACGTGTCTCCTCTCGCATGCTGCTAGTACAAACCTCTCCAAATAATATCCTAGCTACGCCTCATCTCAATCCCCATAACTGAGTTTTGTTTATAGAACTATTACCAACCACTATTCAACATTTGCCGCTAGTACTGACCCCATATATTACCTATTTTCCACTTATCAACCATAATTCAGCATCTATTGTTGGTACGGACTATTACTATTTACTTATGAGTCGGTTATCTATCACAATTTTGCACCTGCTATTTGTACGGACTCATATTCTCGATTCATTAAACTTTATTGGTCACCTATTTTCCCTAACCGGCCCCTCTATTGCCAGACTGGACCACCACTAATGTATACTTATTAACTTATGTTGCTTATTTTCCTAAATCATCCTCGTACTGCTGGAATGGACCATATGAAGTACGCATTTATTAAAATTAATTTCAGTTTTAAGTTTATGTCAATAATAAGCATTTCCAGCATTTCCTTCAATTATAACCTTCGTTTTATAACCATATTTGCAATTAAGTCCCATCTATCCATTATGATTTCTGTGTGTGTCTGTACAAACTATCATAATACTACTTTGCAGATATGTTTAGTCATTTTCAATTACAAAATGTACCATATTTTAATTGCAAAGCTACTTTAATTTCCTTATTTTAGTCCAATCTTTATTTAATCACAGTTCTATATTTTATGAATATTATTACATAAATTTAGTCATATATGCTTAATCTACTTTTGCATAATTGTTCTTTAATTCTATTTTTTATGCATGCAAAATAAAAGGGATTAAATTAGTCGTAGAATTAAATCAGTTGTCCCTATAATAACATTTGCAGTATCAAATTTTTTTAGGCATAGACCACAATTTGGGTATAGAAACTACAAAATAACTGAAAAACATATAAAGAGGGAAGAAGACTAAGAGAGTATCTTATAGTACTTAAATAATATAAAACTGTAGAAAATTAACTTATAGATGTATACTTACAATAAATACTAAAGTACAGGAAACTAAAAAAAACTGTGAAGAAAAACTATATAAAACTCTATAATACAAGCAACCCTATTTTCTTAAATTATCAAAAATTTAAATAATTACAAAACTCATCATGGTACAAAGCATACTAACTTACAGGAAACTAACAAAAACTGTGAAGAAAAACTATAGAAAACTCTATAATACAAGCAACCCTATTTTCTTATATTATCAAAAATTTAAATAATTACAAAAACTCATCATGGTACAAAGCGTTCCTCTGTTGCCTCTGTAGATCCCACCTCTATAAGGGTATAAATATATGTACATATAAAATTTATTTTTAGAATATTTTACCTTAAAAATTTTTAGGTCAGGTCCGTCTCAAAATGAGAGAATCCAATGGGAAGAGATTTTGTTGTGAAGAATATACTATGTCTAGGGCCAATTTATAGGTTAGGCTAAGGATCTTAAGCCGTTAGATTTTAAATTAAATCTAGTCTAACCATGTCACCGACCAATTTGAATTTTCCATGTCAGCAAAAAATTGAATTAAACCAATAATTAAGTCACATCAGCTTAGTTACAAAAGAAAACATGTTCTGCCATAAATGTTCACACCTGGGCGCGACTTGCGTCCAAAAGCTCGGGTGGGTGCCCAAACCCTTGTATGGGTTAACCCAGGAGTCAATTAGTCTTGTATAATTATTATTTTTCTTATTTATGTTTTTGTGATATCTCTTTTATATAAAGTCGGACTTTGATAAGTTATACATGAAAATGATATAGAAAATCGTAACGGACTCAATGAAAAGGTTCCATAGTCAAATTTGGTAGTTTGCAAAGATTTTCTGTAACACCCCGCCTCCTCTAGTGTCACTCGCAAAGGAATGCACTAGCTTTAGAGGGGCATTATTGGTAAACATGCACAGAAATATCACAAGACAGAACATATAAAATAGCGGAAGTAAAATCAAACTTTCATAACATGAATAAGGTCTAAAGCCTTTTACATCAGAGTACATCAAAACCTGTCTTGCAATAATAAAGAAGCATAAAGACTTTTTCATAAATTATTCCCCAAGTAAAAACAGTAAAGTAGCCATAGCCAAGAAAAGTCCAAGCCATCCATGATGACCTTCAAGCAGAAGAAGTCCGAACTAAACAACAGTATTTCCTCCCTGTAACCTGGGGGGGAAACGGAAGAAAAGAGGCGAAACAAAACGGGTCAGTCAAAAAGACTGAGTAAGCCCTATCTACTATTAGCATAAAAACTAGTAAAGTTAACTGACATGAGAAACTGAGATGAACATAAGCATGATGACAAGATAGATAAGCTAAATCAAAATAACAGGATGAACTACTGAACTCAGATAAACTAAGGTGTCATGATAAATTACGATGTCAAGATAAAACAAGGTATTCCATCGTCAGGTTCCTATCAAGTATAATATCCCCAAGATATCTATCACGTATAACATCCCATGGTATCTATCCTGTCTTTTAGCTCTGCACCTACCGTACTAGTATCCCCACCGTATCATGTGTTAACCATGAATGACCCTTACTCAAAAGACATGTAATGGTCCATGTCAACCTAATATATCGTATATATAGGTTACTCAACTCGTATGTTTTATTCCACGTAAATGTTCAGTCCCTTGCCGTAGACCATACGGGCTTTCCCATGAGATTCCATACTACTTTAACATAGTTCCGTGATCCTTAAGATCGTCTTGGACTGTCACCCAATATCTAACTAGGGTCTTTCAACGTGAATCATCGTTTGTACAACTAGGACTTATGCTACCTAGGACTACTAGGGATTATGCTTACCAATTGCACGTTTTCGTATCTCGGTTTTGGTTCAACCACCCAGGGCCACTAGGAATTACGCTAACCGTCAACCGCGCCCTTTTTCCCACGCATTCATCGTGAATCGTTTTTCCATGACTGTATGCACATGTATCACATCGTGCCATCCGAGTCCTGTCACAGGGCATGTCAGGAAATACAGGACTCGGTCGGGAGCTTTCGATTTATCCGCCGATGCAGATGCTAAGGTCTGTTTTTTTCTATACGTGGCTATGGTCCCACGAGACCACTCCCTCAACTAGTGAAAGACAAGACAGGATAAATCCTGTATGAGAACACACTACTGGCCAACCCACAATCCTAGCCTTACCGCAACCATAATTAGATAGCAATTATGGTCTTTTGGGTGTTCTCTGCCTTTCCGTACGTACACGCTTGACCAAAGATGGTAGGTAGCCTGACGAAATGCTATCTAGGGTACGACCGTGTATCGTCGACTATCCCCTATCCATCCCCGTCTTTAGGTCGCTCGTATAGCAACCAAGGCATACTCTTGGTTCTTCTAACGCAGACCTTAACCTCTCATGAGCCTAGTATGATCACCTGGAAGCTCACAGAGGGATACCAAGAATATCCTCACGTTCCCCGAAGCCGCTGCTTCGTTACCCAGTTCGCTGGAGCCTTTATCTAAATCAGATACTTGCTCCTACTCGTATACTTAAACGATGACCTACCGTATCAGGTTACTCATCTATCTATGAACTGGTCTAAATTTCCTTGACTAAGAATCATTACTTAGTTATTCTTCAACTAAGGTTTACCACTTAGCCTTATTCCCGTTATCCATGTTAACTACGGTTATCCACCTAATCCTCAGAACTAGGGTTTACATAATGGATTAAGTGTCACTTAAGTTCATGACTTAACCCGCCTACAAATCATGTCAAAATTGGCTAAGTATCCAAGTTCAAGACTTAACCCTACAAACCATGCTCAAGTTGGTTAAGTATATATTAACTTGACCCTATCAAATTACTGAGTCAAATCGGTCAAGCGTATTTAAGCGATTCGTGACTTAGCCTTATCATGTTATCACGTTAGATTGGTTAAGTATTGGTTAACTTAACCTTATCAAATAACCGAGTTGGAGTGTTTAAGTATAGGTTACTTAATCACTTCAAAATTACCGAGTTAGATTGGTTAAGTGTTGGTTAACTTAACCACTTCAAATCATCGTGTTAGATTAGTTAAGTGTTTAACTTAACCCCATCAAACTACCAAGTGGGATTAATTAAGTCTAGGCTAAATTAACCTCATCCGATTTCCATGTTTAGACTAGTTGAGTCTAATCTTAACCCCATCCATTAACTGTATCTTTCGGTTAAGTGTCATTAAGAAAACTTACTTAACCTTACCAAATTATCGTGTTGGATTGATTAAGTGTTGGTTAACTTAACCCCGTCCACTAGTCGTATAAAAATGGTTAAGTGTCATTAGGCAAATCAAGTTACTTAACCTACCCAACCTTGTCATGTTTTGTTAAGTATCATTAGCCTAATCAAATTACTTAACCCATTTGTCCATGTCATATTTGGTTAAGAGTCATTAATCAAATTAACTTAACCCTATCATGTGGCATTAATTACTTAATGCACCTCAACCTCTCACATTAGACTTTGTTGTGGTTACTAGTTAAGCCGGTCGGTTCCGGGTAGCTTTACACCACAACTTGGTCTAACCTAGGGTTCAAGCACAACATGACCAACTTCTCACATTGGGTCCTATTGTTTGCAACTACTAGTTAGGCCGGTCGGTTCCGGGTAGTTTTACGTTGCAAACTCAACCCAACCTCGAGTTGGTCACTTTCATGTTTAGTCTAGTGTCATGTTCATATTCAAGTTTTTAAGAATATGGGTAGACCTAACTTAATAGGTAAATTCCCAATTCCATAGTATGGGTAGACCTAACTTAATAGGTAAATTCCCAATTTCATATTTTCAAACATACTCACATGTCAACTTCCATGTTATATTTCAAGTCATGTTTTCAAGTTGTATTTTCATGTCATTAGAAATTACCCATAACATAACCCAACGCTTTTAAACTCGCATATACGTTCGCAACAACGTAATGGATTAAAAGAAGAGACTTGGAAAAGGCATGACAAAAATGGGTATTAAGCCACAAGTTAATCATGGTGGCAATTGAGGCACAAATGTGTTCATTAACTTGCATGTTACATTCTTAAGCCTCAAAAACATGCATAAACCCAAACTTGGCACATAAGCGAATCATGGTGACAAAAGACATGGAATGATGACTAGTAACTCGCATATATCATCATATAAGGGTTATGACTTCATATGCAAGTTGACATAAAGGTTATGAGGGTTCTCATGTTGCATAATGCAACATTTCAACATAAAGGTTGTAGCTTTTAGCCCACAAGATCAAGATAATGACTTCATAAACTTGCATGACATGATAGCATGTATCATACTCAATGATCAAACCCAAACTTGCAACATGAACATTTAACTTCATAGTTAATTTCTAAGAGTAGGGAAAGGGCTTACATTGCTATGAAGGCACAAATCGATTTAAATTAAAGATTGAGACAAAGCCTATGCATGCCATCATCCAAAAACCCAAAGATGAAAGCTCCAAATCAAAAAACCCCATTTTGATGAACCAAGATCAAAGCTTTAGCCTTGAAATCAACTTGAGAAGCTCTCATACTAACATAGGGACTCTCTAACACTCACATGATCATGAAACCTCTCATAGAAATGAAGTGGAGGCTAGGATTTTGAGTGGAGGCCATGAGAGGAACAATTTTGCCATAGTTTAGTTGCATGAATGAATAATGAGGGTTTAGGGGTAGGTTAGAGGCTTATTTATAGAGATTAGGACCTTAGGATTAACCCTAGGATCAACCTGAACCATCAGATTTCGAACCAGGCCCAAAAACCTAGCCAAGACAGAAAATAGGTGCACCAGGCAAAACTGCCCGGCCACCATAAGTCGACCCCCAAGTCGACAAGGCTGTCGACTTGGGTCAAGCCATGTCGACTCCCAAGTCGACAGGGCTGTCGACTTGGGGAGCCTGGCGGGAATTTTTCCCGCCTAGCCTTCCAGCCCTAATTTTCGAAATTAGAACTCGTTTTTGAACTTGAATTTTCTGAAAACTTCGTCGGACCATAACTTGGTCATACAGACTCCGATTCTCGAAAACTCAGACTCTATTTCGCGTATTTTTCCAAGACGAACGCAATGGCATAGCCCGTTTTACTTGATTCAGAATTTAAAATTAAATTCTGCCTTGATTCTCGTTTTAACATGTTATCGGAATACGGGTTGTTACATTCTCCCCACCTTTTAGGATTTCGTCCCCGAAATCTCTAAATTAGGAAGAACAAATCCTACCATCCATCATTCATCTACTCAAAACATCATCCACAAGCAACCATTGTCCTTAGATGATTTCTAATGCTGTATGAATATATGCAAAACGTGTGTGTACATGTTCCTTAGCTAATGCTAATGATCAGGCCTGAATAATCTTTCTAATGCAAAATATGTATAGTGCCATGAATCCAACATGTATGCAAATAATCCTAGTCATATAGATACTATATGCGTGCACAATCATTCATTCATATGCAACAACCGCATGATAATACATTCGATTTCATCCATAAACAAGTATAAATACTCGTGCATATGCAATATGAAATGTGACCGAGTCGAGCTAGTATCTAATGTGTATTCGCGCATCCACGAGCAACCACTTGCAACCACTTGCAACCATATCAATCATAACATGTTTCAAATACATGTTTACATCCATAGGGTTCTACCTAGGATTCCCTGAAACAGGGCCGAGAAGATAAACAAGACAAACTCCTTACGGGGGTTGTAACAAAAAATAGGACCGAGAGGATGTCCACAAAAGGTAGCCTACAAGTAAGCTCTACAGAAAACAGGGATCAAGGATATACTCCCAAAAAGAGATATCATGCGCGTATCTAGTCTTTGACCATCAAAGTCGTATTTCCTCGAGCTTAATTCCATTGTGCCTTGACCGTCTTTTAACTTCGCGATTTCGTAGCTTCTTATTTCCTGTTTCCATAACATGAGCTGGAACTCATTTCTTCGTCGCCTCTCGTTCCACTTGCACTTATCCTTTTCTTAGAATACTTGGCGCAAACATGACTGCGTACTCATGATCTCATGCAAGCTTTCCAAAATTCACTAGTGAATCTTGGATCTCGTTTATATACTATAAGGTATTCCATGTAGAAGAACTTTCTCTTGAAAGTAAACAGATGTCAACCAGGTTATCAAGCGCACTTACTAGGGTGATCTCTATAACCCATGCATAAATGAAGTAAACCATCCGTCTTATCGGCGAACACCCCTCGATCGGGCTTCAAATTTCCAATAAAGGCATCAAGGGATTCTAAGTAACTAGTCATGACAGAACCTCAAAAAGGTTACACGATACTTCGAGGGTATTACAAGGCTAATCGAAAGGTCTAACTACCCTCCTATCAAAACCGAGAGTGGCACCCCCTACTGGGTAACCACTTCATCCCTAGAATCCATCCATAGCTTATAAACATAAGCATTATTTTCAAACTCAACACTTGGCATAGACATTCTCAAATCCAAACAGGTCATGTATAAATGGACTGATTCTCCAATAGGACTTTGAGACAAAAATGGGATTCTCTATTACGCTAGTACTTAAGGTGCAGAGACTCAACTATCGAAGCAGACTTAAATGATACGAAAAACGAAGTCCTAACGGGATGATAGAGAAGAAAAGCTAAACCTTTAACAAGATCGTTACCCTCCTTCCGAGGTACCCTAGAAATGAGAGCATACTATTGCCCTCCCGATGATCTTGTCCTTGTCCCATAATACTTAACTATCCGCCCCGTTTTACCATGCCAAAGGTACTTTCTCGTCATGGGTTTCATTGTTCATCTTTCTCCCTCCTTTGAGGACTAAGCCATACCAACAAGTTGCTCATCCTTAAGCTCATATCCTTTATCCTCTTTCTCACTATCCTTTCTTATAACGCGGCCACTGGTCTCTCGAGAACCACCTCCATCGTATGGAAAGCACTTTCGTAGATAGAAAAGACTAGTCGCAGTTAAAACCACTGTGACTACAGATGGAGGAAAGAAAGGAAAAGAGATTCAATTAAGGAAACAAGGATAGTACTAATGGCCATTGGGGAATAGCCTTTTTCTTTTAAAAGAAAATTTTCTTGAAAAATGCTTCTTTGTAAACGATTTTCAAATAGTTTTCAGAAGGTCTTTAAAAAAAACTTTTGCCCAGTCTGGTAACCTTCTGCTCTGATACCACGTGTAACACGCCGCCTCCGCTAGGGTCACTTGCAAAGGAATGCACTAGCTTTAGAGGGGAATTATTGGTAAACATGCACAGAAATATCACAAGACAGAACATATAAAATAGCGGAAGTAAAATCAAACTTTCATAATATGAATAAGGTCTAAAGCCTTTTACATCAGAGTACATCAAAACCTGTCTTGCAATAATAAAGAAGCATAAAGACTTTTTCATAAATTATTCCCCAAGTAAAAACAGTAAAGTAGCCATAGCCAAGAAAAGTCCAAGCCATCCATGATGACCTTCAAGCA
The DNA here is from genome assembly GCA_030737875.1 of Allium sativum. NCBI lineage: Eukaryota > Viridiplantae > Streptophyta > Magnoliopsida > Asparagales > Amaryllidaceae > Allium > Allium sativum. The sequence continues at coordinate 35,816,134 of CM060913.1, read as the reverse complement.
GAAGAAGTCCGAACTAAACAACAGTATTTCCTCCCTGTAACCTGGGGGGGAAACGGAAGAAAAGAGGCGAAACAAAACGGGTCAGTCAAAAAGACTGAGTAAGCCCTATCTACTATTAGCATAAAAACTAGTAAAGTTAACTGACATGAGAAACTGAGATGAACATAAGCATGATGACAAGATAGATAAGCTAAATCAAAATAACAGGATGAACTACTGAACTCAGATAAACTAAGGTGTCATGATAAATTACGATGTCAAGATAAAACAAGGTATTCCATCGTCAGGTTCCTATCAAGTATAATATCCCCAAGATATCTATCACGTATAACATCCCATGGTATCTATCATGTCTTTTAGCTCTGCACCTACCGTACTAGTATCCCCACCGTATCATGTGTTAACCATGAATGACCCTTACTCAAAAGTCGTGTAATAGTCCATGTCAACCTAATATATCGTATATATAGGTTACTCAACTCGTATGTTTTATTCCATGTAAATGTTCAGTCCCTTGCCGTAGACCATACGGGCTTTCCCATGAGATTCCATACTACTTTAACATAGTTCCATGATCCTTAAGATCGTCTTGGACTGTCACCCCATATCTAACTAGGGTCTTTCAACGTGAATCATTGTTTGTACAACTAGGACTTATGCTACCTAGGACTACTAGGGATTATGCTTACCTATTGCACGTTTTCGTATCTCGGTTTTGGTTCAACCACCCAGGGCCACTAGGAATTACGCTAACCGTCAACCGCGCCCTTTTTCCCACGCATTCATCGTGAATCGTTTTTCCATGACTGTATGCACATGTATCACATCGTGCCATCCGAGTCCTGTCACAGGGCAGGTCAGGAAATACAGGACTCGGTCGGGAGCTTTCGATTTATCCACCGATGCAGATGCTAAGGTCTGTTTTTTTTCTATACGTGGCTATGGTCCCACGAGACCACTCCCTCAACTAGTGAAAGACAAGACAGGATAAATCCTGTATGAGAACACACTACTGGCCAACCCACAATCCTAGCCTTACCGCAACCATAATTAGATAGCAATTATGGTCTTTTGGGTGTTCTCTGCCTTTCCGTACGTACACGCTTGACCAAAGATGGTAGGTAGCCTGACGAAATGCTATCTAGGGTACGACCGTGTATCGTCGACTATCCCCTATCCATCCCCGTCTTTAGGTCGCTCGTATAGCAACCAAGGCATACTCTTGGTTCTTCTAACGCAGACCTTAACCTCTCATGAGCCAAGTATGATCATCTGGCAGCTCACAGAGGGATACCAAGAATATCCTCACGTTCCCCGAAGCCGCTGCTTCGTTACCCAGTTCGCTGGAGCCTTTATCTAAATCAGATACTTGCTCCTACTCGTATACTTAAACGATGACCTACCGTATCAGGTTACTCATCTATCTATGAACTGGTCTAAATTACCTTGACTAAGAATCATTACTTAGTTATTCTTCAACTAAGGTTTACCACTTAGCCTTATTCCCGTTATCCTTGTTAACTACGGTTATCCACCTAATCCTCAGAACTAGGGTTTACATAATGGATTAAGTGTCACTTAAGTTCATGACTTAACCCGCCTACAAATCATGTCAAAATTGGCTAAGTATCCAAGTTCAAGACTTAACCCTACAAACCATGCTCAAGTTGGTTAAGTATATATTAACTTGACCCTATCAAATTACTGAGTCAAATCGGTCAAGCGTATTTAAACGATTCGTGACTTAGCCTTATCATGTTATCACGTTAGATTGGTTAAGTATTGGTTAACTTAACCTTATCAAATAACCGAGTTGGAGTGTTTAAGTATAGGTTACTTAATCACTTCAAAATTACCGAGTTAGATTGGTTAAGTGTTGGTTAACTTAACCACTTTAAATCATCGTGTTAGATTAGTTAAGTGTTTAACTTAACCCCATCAAACTACCAAGTGGGATTAATTAAGTCTAGGCTAACTTATCATCATCCGATTTCCATGTTTAGACAAGTTGAGTCTAATCTTAACCCCATCCATTAACTATATCTTTCGGTTAAGTGTCATTAAGAAAACTTACTTAACCTTACCAAATTATCGTGTTGGATTGATTAAGTGTTGGTTAACTTAACCCCGTCTACTAGTCGTATAAAAATGGTTAAGTGTCATTAGGCAAATCAAGTTACTTAACCTACCCAACCTTGTCATGTTTTGTTAAGTATCATTAGCCTAATCAAATTACTTAACCCATTTGCCCATGTCATATTTGGTTAAGAGTCATTAATCAAATTAACTTAACCCTATCATGTGGCATTAATTACTTAATGCACCTCAACCTCTCACATTAGACTTTGTTGTGGTTACTAGTTAAGCCGGTCGGTTCCGGGTAGCTTTACACCACAACTTGGTCTAACCTCGGGTTCAAGCACAACATGACCAACTTCTCACATTGGGTCCTATTGTTTGCAACTACTAGTTAGGCCGGTCGGTTCCGGGTAGTTTTACGTTGCAAACTCAACCCAACCTCGAGTTGGTCATTTTCATGTTTAGTCTAGTGTCATGTTCATATTCAAGTTTTTAAGAATATGGGCAGACCTAACTTAATAGGTAAATTCCCAATTCCATAGTATGGGTAGACCTAACTTAATAGGTAAATTCCCAATTTCATATTTTCAAACATACTCACATGTCAACTTCCATGTTATATTTCAAGTCATGTTTTCAAGTTGTATTTTCATGTCATTAGAAATTACCCATAACATAACCCAACGCTTTTAAACTCGCATATACGTTCGCAACAACGTAATGGATTAAAAGAAGAGACTTGGCAAAGGCATGACAAAAATGGATATTAAGCCACAAGTTAATCATGGTGGCAATTGAGGCACAAATGTGTTCATTAACTTGCATGTTACATTCTTAAGCCTCAAAAACATGCATAAACCCAAACTTGGCACATAAGCGAATCATGGTGACAAAAGACATGGAATGATGACTAGTAACTCGCATATATCATCATATAAGGGTTATGACTTCATATGCAAGTTGACATAAAGGTTATGAGGGTTCTCATGTTGCATAATGCAGCATTTCAACATAAAGGTTGTAGCTTTTAGCCCACAAGATCAAGATAATGACTTCATAAACTTGCATGACATGATAGCATGTATCATACTCAATGATCAAACCCAAACTTGCAACATGAACATTTAACTTCATAGTTAATATCTAAGAGTAGGGAAAGGGCTTACATTGCTATGAAGGCACAAATCGATTTAAATTAAAGATTGAGACAAAGCCTATGCATGCCATCATCCAAAAACCCAAAGATGAAAGCTCCAAATCAAAAAACCCCATTTTGATGAACCAAGATCAAAGCTTTAGCCTTGAAATCAACTTGAGAAGCTCTCATACTAACATAGGGACTCTCTAACACTCACATGATCATGAAACCTCTCATAGAAATGAAGTGGAGGCTAGGATTTTGAGTGGAGGCCATGAGAGGAACAATTTTGCCATAGTTTAGTTGCATGAATGAATAATGAGGGTTTAGGGGTAGGTTAGAGGCTTATTTATAGAGATTAGGACCTTAGGATTAACCCTAGGATCAACCTGAACCATCAGATTTCGAACCAGGCCCAAAAACCTAGCCAAGACAGAAAATAGGTGCACCAGGCAAAACTGTCCGGCCACCATAAGTCGACCCCCAAGTCGACAGGGCTGTCGACTTGGGTCAAGCCATGTCGACTCCCAAGTCGACAGGGCTGTCGACTTGGGGAGCCTGGCGGGAATTTTTCCCGCCTAGCCTTCCAGCCCTAATTTTCGAAATTAGAACTCGTTTTTGAACTTGAATTTTCTGAAAACTTCGTTGGACCATAACTTGGTCATACGGACTCCGATTCTCGAAAACTCAGACTCTATTTCGCGTATTTTTCCGAGACGAACGCAATGGCATAGCCCGTTTTACTTGATTCAGAATTTAAAATTAAATTCTGCCTTGATTCTCGTTTTAACATGTTATCGGAATACGGGTTGTTACATTTTCTTTTTAGCTTTTTTTACTAATTTCAAAATTATACTTATAATTAGCTCTTTTATAAATTATCCATATTGGCTCTAATTTTTACCAATTTTATAGATAAATTGGCTAGAAAATTGTCACAAATGAATGATGAAACACCCGTAACGAAATTCTGACATTCTTACAACTGATTATTTTATTAATTAATTCGTTAATTAATTACTATATGTTAAAAATTCGGGTTGTTACATTCTCTCCTCCATAAAGGTTTTTTTCTTCGAAATCTCTAAGGATAGAAGAATGACATAAGTATTTTCATCCAAATACTTATAACTACAACGCAAACATCATACATTAGACTTCATTGTACTTAAGTGTTAACCAGCTAAAAACTCACTCAGGCATTTCATCAAACGCCACAAGTGCGGGAAAATATCAGGTCTGGTCGCCACAGCAGATCTGATCGTTTGTCCCCCGGCTGCATCTCTCAATCTCTGGTCGTACACCATTCTGACTGTGCATGCATTTCGGATCGGTTGAGCACCACTCACATGAGTGCTCGAGCAGGGCAAGCATGAGTGGTCAAGCATCAGTACTTGAATATTCCCAAGAGCCTCTTCATGCTTACAGATCAATCAACAGCAGGCTTGCATGGATAAGCGTCTTTCTTGTCACACGAGGATCCCTCAACTCGGTCGTGCAAGAGCTTTTAGCTCGCTTGCGCACATACCCATACCTCGACTCGAGCATGACTCTATAGAGGAGGTCGAGCAGTGCGACCTCAAGAGGTCGAGCAGGAGTTTACCTCCACCAATCTGGAAGTCGGTCGAGCAAGCATTCCTCCAGTGGACGAGCGAGCTAAATTAAGTCATGAAGTAAATAAGGGACGAGGCAGATTCAAGAGATAAAGAGGAATAGTTCGTACAACATGTTTGAGGGCTCATTCGCACATGGAGAGGTCACACACATTCCTGGACATGCAAGCTTATGCCAGGTTGGAGCCAGCTGGAAACTGGCTGAGACCAGCTGTCCCACATGCTACCGCACCCCATAATTACAACAATGCCACTCCATTTGCTCCACATCAAATTCCTCCTATAAATACCCCATTTCACAACCAAAAAGGGACCGATTCCTCTACCCGGAGGGCTGCCCAAATCCTTTCTCCACCATTCTAAAGCTTCTCAAGCTCTATTAATGGCCGCCAAAGCTCACTTCATTTTCCTCCATCTCCGAATGGACTAAGTCTCCTCCTTTCTCCATTAGAGATCAATTCAAGCTCTCTCCATCCATTCCAAACCGAGATCCATAATTTTCATCGTCTCAAGTTCCATTCTACTTCTCTCCTACCGTCATTAATCTTCCTCCAAGCTTCGATTCGCACCTCAACCACCATGGACTCACCGTTAATCCTCTAAGTGCTCAAACCGTGGAACTTACACTCTCATGTTCATCGTATTCATAAGGATCGAACCATTTCCATAGTGGATTAGAGAAAATCAAGTCATTAAAGAGAGAAAAATCATTGTACAAAAAGATAATAGGCAAAAATGAGATGTATGAGATGATGAATTTTGTAAATATCTCACATGATAATGAAATGGCTTCCAAAATGGACGTAGAACTTCTCTAGATTGAACCACTATAAAAATCCTGTGTCTCTTATTTGCTTTTTCCCGTTTTTTACTTACCTTTGCATTTATGGTCCCACTTACATTTTGCATACCATTTGGTGAAGTGTGATTTCACACCTTTGGTGTTTGAACCATTTTTGATTCAAACATTTGGCACCCACCATGGTGCCGCGTTCACATTCCTCTCCAGTCCAAGAGCTTTGCATTGAAGTTCTAAGCCTACTTTTACCATAGATTCTATTAGTCTAAGATATAGCCCAATGGACGAGCTCTCTTCTAAATTCAAATCCATGTCCGAGATAATGGCTAAGTCAAAAAAGACCACAAGTAAGATCGTTGGAGCACCCAACGACGTTGCTAACCATGAAGCCACGCCACTAACTAACCGTTTTGAAGTTGGCGAAAACTCAATAAGTGGAGCCGGAGCGACTAGAGCCGAATTAGATGTCGTCGTCACTAACTTGAGCCAGCGAATTGAAGCCTCCAACAAAGCTTCAATCGATGCAAATAAAACATTAATGGATTCTAATCAAGCTTTAATGGATAAAATGAGTGCTCTCCTAAATGCTCAAGCGAATCCCGCTCCTCTTTCGAAGATCCATGTCAACCTTGAAGTGAATGCAAATTCATCAACCTCCGATCATCTTCACAATAATAACTTGGAAGGGCTTGTTGAAAAAAGCAATCCTAATATTGAAGACTCAAGGTTGAAGGCCAAAAACCATTCTGATCGAAATAACCAATGAGTTGCAATCCCATTATGGAAGCACCTTCCCATGGTGGAAGTGAAGGACCTAGATCCTCTAATCACGATCGCTCGCCACGACGAGCATCCGATAAAGAGATCGAAGTTCGCTTTTCGAAGCGACACAACTCAAAGGAATATATCACGGATATGGTAAAGCAAATCATGGAAACATGGCTCGCAAGGATAGTGAAAGGGAATGAGACTTCTCTCTCAGCAAAAATCCATTCACAAAGAGGATCCGCAAAGCATAATTCCCTAAAAAGTTTACTCATCCTACTCTATCTCCATACAATGGAGCTTCTGATCCTAATCACTTCCTATACAAATACGAGTGGCATATGAATGCAGCCAGAACGACGGACAAAATCAAATGCTTGTGCCTTCCTCTCTATCTTGAAGGCGTCGCATCATTATGGCTCACGAGATTGCCACCCAAATCCATCAACCGATTCGATGATTTGACTTCGAAATGCAAAGAGCAGTTTAGGCTGCAAGCTACGAAAGCTAAGGACGTTATTTCTCTTACGTCAATGAATCAAGATCCAGGAGAATCGTCAAGGCTTACCTCAAAATATTTAATGATTCTGTATCTAAAGTAGGAAATCCCGAGCCTCGCATGATCTTAATGTCTCTAATCGACGCCATAGATGAGAAGAGTGAATTCTGTAGATTGATTGAAATGAAAGAACCGAACACGCTTGAGAAATTCTATAAAAAGGCTGAGGAGTACATGAGAGTCGACATTAATTCTGTACCTCTTCAGATTATCGATGCTAACCCGCTTCTTGAAGCTCCCAAAAATGCTTCTACCCAATATAATCAGAAGAGTGATCACGTGTGGAACGCGCCAACGACAGGAACGACAGCAAGGCTGCTAAGAAATCTCGCCTTTTCAACTCAACAGAGCCGACACCCATGAATGACACTTCTGAAAATATCTATCTTGCAACAAAGAATTCTGAAAAGTATGAGTAGCCAAATCCGATGAGGATAAGCGACAAAGCAGCAAACTCGGGGAAATTCTGTAGATTTCACTACCAACCTGGTCATAACACCAACGAGTGCCAACACATGAAAAACCTCATCGAGGAGTTAATTAGGTAGAATAGGCTGCAACAATATGTAAAAAAATCCACAGACCATGAATCCTTATGCAACTTCTCAAGGGCCAGGGGCATCAAATAATCAATTTGGTCCAAGCAACAGAGGTCCTGCTCAAATCGATCCACGACCGATCATCAACTAAGGATCAACGATTGGTGCTCCAGTTTCAGTGGCTCAGAATAAGCGATAAACATTGCCACCGCTTTACTTCATGCTCTATTTCTACTTTAATTCATGCTTTACTTCATGTTTTACTTTCTATTATATTCAAAACTTCTTGTAAACAGTCTGTAATAATCTGCAAGTGATGCACTAAACATTAGCTCTACGACTAAGAGCATATATGTCTGAATGAATTTCTTACTTGCAAAATTACATGTCAAATCAAAACTTACTTAAAGAATGATTTCATATTGCAGGCCATCTGTCGAGCGCTTGTTCCTGTAACATCATGACCCCAACAACGCTAGTTCAAGTGCCCAAAGCTGTAAACATCAAAATGCACAAATGCAAAATATAAAAGCACCGCCTTGAAAAGCGAATGGGAAAAGTTGTGAAGATCCAAACAACGAACAAGCTCCATGAAAAACAAATACAAGAGCTGTAACTTTCGTCGAAGGGGCACTTCCCTAAGTGAGAGGTTCAAAGCCTCAGTTCCTGAACCGGGATAGCCTGCCAAGTCAAGCATCCAACAAAGGGGCTGATAGCTGCCCCATGAAACGATATAATAGCAACCAAATCCATTTGCGTAGCATCTGACATATCAGATGTGAAGAATGAATTCCATTTGCGTAGCATCTGACATATCAGATGTGAAGAATGAAACCCATTTGCGTAGCATCTAACATATCAAATGTGAAGAATGAAATCCATTTGTGTAGCATTTGACATATCAGATGTGAAGAATAAAACCCATTTGCGTAGTATATGACAAACCAGATATGAAGAATGAAATCCATTTGTGTAGCATCTGACATATCAGATGTGAAGAATGAAATCCATTTGTGTAGCATCTGACATATCAGATGTGAAGAATGAAATCCATTTGCGTAGCATCTAACATATCAGATGTGAAGAATGAAACCCATTTGCGTAGTATCTGACAAACCAGATATGAAGAATGAAATCCATTTACGTAGCATCTGACATATCAGATGTGAAGAATGAAAACCATTTGCGTAGCATCTGAGATATCAGATGTGAAATATAAAAACCCAAAGACCTCCCTTAGCGTGGGCACAATCATTAAATCCCAATTCCTTCCCCAACGGGGGCACAAAACCCAAAGTCCTCCCCTAGCGAGGGCCCCAAACATAAGACCCTCCTGAGTGAGGGCAAAATGATATAAAAGCTTCTCCAAGTAGAAGTCTCAAACTAGTCAGCTAAATCAAAATTTCTGCTGTGTTGACGAACCTGACTCCATACATGTTGGAAAGCTCAAATAGCTTTAGCCAACAAAGTAGAAACCTTTAGCGCGTCAACCACAATTAAGGAAACTTGATAAACTAATTACACAGAGTTTTTATGACTTGTGATGACCAGTAGAGTTAAAAAAAATAACTCTGTACAAGCACGTCATTCAATTCCTTGTAAGTCATTCTTTAATAATTGAATAATCTATTATCGATATGGATGATCAATAACAAATTATAAGTCCAAAACCATACAAGTGCTTGTTTTAATTAGAGAACAGTGCCATGAAGTACAAAAATTCAAAGCATGACTAGTCATAGCAGACAAAAAGACTACGATTGAATCTCAGTGCAAGTTGTATTAGCAATGTTTAGTTCGAAGCCCGCATTTCTCGCAAGCAAAAAATACAAACTTCGAGAGGAAAATGTTAACTAGCTAAAAACTCTTTCAGGCATTTCATCAAACGCCACAAGTGCAGGAAATTATCAGGTCTGGTCACCACAACAGATCTGATAGTTCATCCCCCCATAGAATCTCTCAATCCCTGGTTGTGCACCATTCTGACTGTGCATGCATTTCGGATCGGTTGAGCACCACTCACATGAGTGGTCGAGCAGGGCAAGCATGAGTGGTCAAGAATCAGTACTTGAATATTCCCAAGAGCTTCTTTATGCTTACAGGTCAATCAACAACAAGCTTGCATGGATAAGCGTCTTTATTGTCACATGAGGATCCCTCAACTCGGCCATGCAAGAGCTTTCAGCTTGTTCGCGCATACACCCATACCTCGGCTCGAGCATGACTCTGTAGAGAAGGTCGAACAGTGCGATCTCAAGATGTCGAGCAGAATTCACCTTCACCAATCTGGAGGTCGGTCGAGCAAGCATTTCTCTGGTGGACGAGCGAGCTAAATTAAGTCATGAAGTAAATAAGGGACGAGGCAGATTCAAGAGATAAAGAGGAATAGTTTGTACAACATGCTTGAGGGCTCGTTCGCACGTGCAGAGGTCACACGCATTCCTGGACATGCAAGATTGCGCCAGGTTGGAGCCAGCTGTAAACTGGCCGAGACCAGCTGTCCCACATGCTACCGCACCACATAACTACAACAATGCCACTCCATTTGCTCCACATCAAATTCCTCTTATAAATACCCCATTTCACAACCGAAAAGGGACCGATTCCTCTACCCTGGAGGGCTGCCCAAATACTATCTCCACCATTCTAAAGCTTCTCAAGCTCTATTAACGACCGCCAACGCTCACTTCACCTTCCTTCATCACCGAATGGACCAAGTCTCCTCCTTCCTCCATTAGAGATCGATTCAAGCTCTCTCCAACCATTCCAAACCGAGATCCATCATTTCCATCGTCTCAAGCTCCATTCTACTTCTCTCCTACTGCCATTAATCTTCCTTCAAGCTTTGATTTGCACCTCAACCGGCATGGACTCACTGTTGATCCTCTAAGTGCTCAAACCGTGGAACATACACTATCACGTTCATCGCATTCATAAGGATCCAACCATTTCCATAGTGGATTAGCGAGAATCAAGTCATTAAAGAGAGAAAAATCATTGCATAAAAAGAGAATGGGCAAAAATGAGATGTATGTGATGATGAATGTTGTAAATCTCTCACATGATAATGAAATGGCTTCCAAGGTGGATGTAGATCTTCTCTAGATCGGACGACTATAAAGATCCCATGTCTCTTACTTGCTTTTTCCCTTTTTTACTTTCCTTTGCATTTATGGTCCCATTTTCATTTTGCATACCATTTGGTGAAGTGTGATTTCACACCTTTGGTGTTTGATCCATTTTTGATTTAAATATTAAGTTTTCTAATGTGATTTAGGTAGTTATGCAATAGTGTAGTATGTATGTCAATGCCAAAGATTAGGCCTTCTACTTGTTCAGTTGACCTCCTTCTAATGCAATCACGCCTATGCAATGTATCCAAATGTATGCAAAAATCTAAATGATAACAGATAGTGCTATATGCGTACTTTAATCATCATTCATATGCAATAATCTGTTGATAATTATCCATTATATCAACCATGGAAATAAAACAAAGTAAAAATGTTCACATATCTATGTGCATAAGCTCAGTGCCCTAATTTGTCGATCATTAATAGTGCTTGGTATGTGTATATGCATCCATCGCATCCATTACACCGACTTACAAATACTTGCATACATCATATATAACATGTTCTATCAACATGTTTACAATTAATCTTACCATTGATAGGCTAAATCCTTAGACCTACCCATCTTAAGGATATTTAGAATAAAGATCATAATCAAAGAAAAAAGATTATGACAGAGTTCTAAAAGGATTTTTTTTCAAAAAGAACATGTTGATGAAACTCGAATTCTTCCAAGACATCCAATTTGATATATCTCTTGGTTTTAAAATTCTAAAGCCTACTCCACCTTCCAAGTACAGTATCTTTTACCATAAAAATATTATAAATTCAGGTCTTCACCTTTTTGGCTTATTTGTTCCAGTTGCATTATCCAACCCCATAAGGGTGTAGTTATTTTAAAACTTTGTGTGTGTATATATAAATATATATATAAACTTGATTTTTATCTCTTAAAATATTATTTGAAAAAACTCAGTAAGAAAACTTATTATTCATAGAGTCACAGATATATTTCCTTTTAGAAATATATATATATATAGTTATTTTCATGAAATTATGAATTTTATAACAAAACATACTAGAATTTGGGATTTCTATTTCTAGAACTATATATATATATATATATATATATATGTACATATATATGTGTGTGTGTGTGTGTGTGGGGTTTAAACTCAAAGTGCACCTAAAATTTCCCTTATTCCTTAAAATACTCTTCAAAAATATATTTTTGGAACACAGTTATTCACCCCGTCATTAATCCATTAGAAATATTTATATCCTTTCATATAAACATTTAATAGCTTATCTACTAGCCAATCTTATTACTTACTTCTATCTCGTGGTCATAAAGATCTATTCTATTAATATAATTCTTATAATTATGTATCAACTTATTCTCATAAGTTATTTTTCTTCTAACGTATTTCTAAGATCCTCGTCTCATGCCCAAATAACATAATCCTGATGAACATCTAACTCTCAATAATTGAGCATAGATAATGGTGAAATTCATCCTCATATCATATCAATTTTTTTTAAGGCATTTTCATAGAAGCAACATAAACTTCTATATCAAAAGCCAAGAATTTAATGTCGACCACGTTATAACTTTTTTACACAAAGCACAGAAAAAAAAATCAAAAGTAATCGGATGCTTGAAATCAATTAATCTTTATTGTTTTAAGTTCCAATTTCTTATAGGGGCAACAAATCAACAATCTATAGTCATTGAAGTTTCAAACCTTTCTCGTGATAGGTAGCATCCTAATGATCTAACTAAATAACTAGTGGTAGTTATACTAAGGTAACTACTCTCATGGGTCTATATGCTTATAAGGTACTGAATTCCTTAAATAAATACTAAATTAATCCCTTGTTATCCTTTGGTCATACCAACATGTCATCTACATAGAACGTTACCAAATTACTCCTAAACCTCACCAAACATCCTACCACGTAGGTCAGTAACTGGTCTTAGGCACAAGCTAGTCCAAAAGGTGTGACAACTGCTCTTAAAATACAACTGGATGTTCCACGAACAACTCTGTCTCTAATTAATTACACTACCCAAAACTTGGTATAAATCAGTAGCAGTGAATTCTTGCTATGGGAAGATCTAGCTCGCTCTAAATAATCAAAAAGACCATTTACATAAGGCAAAGGGTAATGATTCTTCTAAAACAATTTACTTGCGATCACTGCGAAGCGAAAGGAACTATCTATCTTCATAGGAAAGAAGAATCTGACTCTTATCCAACAATGCTCAACCTTACCAATCTTTTCCTGAGGTTCCTTAACTTGATCTTCCCTAAAAACTTTCTACTACAGTTGAAGTCCAATAGCCTCCACAAAATACATGCAGAAAGCTCCTATCACATGTACTGAACTCAGTCTACCAAAATATAAGTCTAAGAAGTAAAATAATCCACCTTCATATGTAAATCCTAAACTGTGTCATGCTTACACATCCCCGAGTAATTATCCTCCACTCGGTATCATATCTTTGATCAAATAAGTCTGAAAATCAATTTCTCTCTTAGGAGGTAGGTACCCTCCCCTCCACAAACAAGTCTGGGAAATCTCTAGCAATAAAAATAGACTCGAAATCCTCTATAGATATACCAAGGAAATATAGAAAATGAATAGGACTGACCCCTTGGAATGTAAGAATTCTCAAGGGTTGTCAGTTTGACCAGGTAACCTCTTATCATATTTCATGATAACCCCGCATGCGGCTACTCAACCTATCCCCAGGGTTACCCTATATCCCGAAAATTCCCAGTGAAATTAAAGCCTATACCTTGAATTAGAAAAATTTCAAACCCTAACCACCTAAGAAGAATGTCAATCCTATGAGATTAGAAACAACCATAAGATCTATAACAAAGTATATTCTAAGTGCAAAAAATCATCAAGTAAACTAGAAATGAAGGAGTGTAATAACCTTGAGTCAAAAAATGTGGATGAAAACCCAAAAAAATGAAAATCGAACCTTTCGCTGAAACTTTCCTACTTCTGTGTGGTCCACTGATAATCTTTACTGCTGCATGCAAGACCTAAACTTGGGCTGCCTTGCAATATCCTTGTGCGCTCCTCCTATCTTTAGGAACATTTTCTACTGATGTTTTTGGGCTGTCCACAAAAGGAACACTTCCCTTTTATCTTCCCCATCCTACTGCTTCAACCGTTATGGCCGAGTATTCCACAACTCTGGCACTTTTCATTTTTCTTCACTTCTCTTTTGGGGTCTTATAATATTCTTTTGGTTATTTCTTATCTTTCCACCATGATTTCTTTAAAGCAGCCAAATTTAAAACCTATTTAACCTCATCCTTGCTAACCTCAGACATCAATTACATCTCGACCAATGCCTCGAATGTCTTCTCTATAGGCATGTGAGTAAGCACCAACCCTTGAACAGGTTGGTTCAGTCTTTTGAAAATTTAAGGGCTTCTTATACAGTGTACTTACCAAATCCAAGTCAAATTGCGTTAATTCATTAAATTGGTTGATATATTCTTTAATAGAAAGATCTCCCTGCGTTAACTAAATAAACTTCTCAAGTTGCAATCCCTCCTCGACCCAAGATAAGATTCTCCTTTAAACCTATCTCGAAATCCAACCCAATCAGTAGCTTTAGCCCCTGCCTCAACTATCTCGTACTAATATGATGCCTCCTCCTTCAGCTACCAAGTGGCCGGTTGAACTCTGTACCAGTCCTCGAGCTCCAATAATTTAAGAATCTGTTATGTACTCCTCATCTAAGCATGTGTCTCAACAAAACTCTCTATGCTCGCCAAGATAGGAAAAGTACTTGCAAATCTTTGAAAAGTCAACAACTGCTAGTAGGTTAGAAGGATCCACAATAGCGGGTCCTAGATTTTACACATGTTTTAGCTCCTAGGAGGTGCCATATTTTCAAGATATCTACGAAACCAACCTGGAATTGGGACACCTCAAGAAGATTTGGGGCACCCATCATCCTACGCATGCGAAAAGATAGAGATTTAAGATTTCTTTGCAATCGAAGGAATGTTGTACTTGATTTAAGGGGATAAAATTTTATTTTCACTATGCCATAAACGGCATAATCCAATGATTTTACAGGATGTTTCCAGCAAAAATATGAAGATAGCTATAAGATTTTGGTCCTACTGCAATGTGCTATTTTTGATGTTACCTTAGACATAAAAATGTGTTGGCCTAGCTAAACAAGTGTAACAAGATGCAACATTTTTATATAGTGTTGTTATAGATAGCAGACCTTTCCATCTTTGCAATCCTTGTGAATATGATCAAATGATCTACATTTAATCTGATTGTTAAACATGGATTCGTAATGTTTAGCGTTAAAATTTGCCCTAGATTTCCATTTTCCCGCTATAAAACATTTTAATCATATTTGATATTCATGTTTATTTTCATTTTTTCTTTTCAAATCTTCTTTTTCTTCCTTTTTTAGATTTCATTAAACAAGAAATTAGTTTTTTTTTTGTAAAGTGAAAATCTATTTCAAAAAACAAAAAAATGGATACGTAACTTCTTCACCAAACAAATACACTCAGAGTAAATATCTCAAAGCAGCCTAATAACTCAAATCGGACTGGATTCATGTGGGTGTTCAGAACGCACTTTGATGGTCCAAATCATGATTCACTATGTTTTTTGCAATAGTAAATGTTGTTCGGTTTAGGCTTTCTAGCGGGTTTGGGTATTTGGTGGTTTTGGTTCAAACTGATTGCTAGTTAAAGCTAGGGGTTTCGGATTAGACTTTGGGGGTAGCGAATTGAAATTTGAGGTTTGAGTTTATAGGTGATTTCATTCATGGTTAGTTGTTCAAGTCTGATGGGTTACAGAATCACTGATGGAGAGACTTGAAAGATGGAAGCTTTCACCGTAATCTTTTCAGATAGTTAAATCTTTGGTATCGATTTCATCAAAGTATGTCGTTCTTATGAGTTTTGAGGCATATCGATTTCAACGAAGCTCATTGTCATCGACTGAAATAAGTACTTGTCGACTTGATGATTTCGTCGTCTTCATTAGTTCTTGAAGCTTGTTGACATCGATAGGTTGAAGCTCATCATGTAACATAGGCTTCAAACTAAGGTAATAGAAGCATGAGGTACAGGGATTATATCCACGTCAATCTTCTATCGGGTACGAAATTCCTATTTATTCATTTTTGAATATGTTGATCTCGCAGGTACTTCGAATGTTTTCATTCAGTAATTACAAAACTTAATGGTTTAGAATCTGGGATAGTTTAAATTCATATTAACTTTCCTATGTTTAAAGATGTATTGAGGTATCATACAAGTAAACTAATCATGTAATCACATCTGATTTGTTGCAATAAAACAGATTGGACGCTGAATTAGCAATAGTTGCTGATTTAGCTGCAAATCATGAACATTTTTGTAGGCAGATTTAGCAGCAAATCATGAACATTGTTGTAGGCTTATTATGAATTAGCAATCGACGCTGAACTCTTTTTTAACTATTACTCTTTTGTATATAGTTTTCCTCTAGTCATATACTTACCAAGTCTGATAATCTAGATTCCATAGTCGTACTGATTTGTTATATATAAACTAATTCTTGAAGACTTTTTAAGTTGTACTAGTAGTAGCACGGTTATTTAATTTTCGTGCATGACTATTTTATCACAGCATAAGAATCAGTAGGTGAATGAAGAACTTTGGGAGGAGACACAAACTTATGGGGATGTACAACTTAAACCAATTATTGATTATTATACCTTGATCACAAGGAAGACTCTTGCTATTTGCATACATGGGTTGATATATGATAAAATCAATCGTAATGTCATTCCCCATCGAGACCGCGAAAGCAAGTGGTACATAAGTCCAGAGGTAAAATATCAATATTTTCTTATAGAATTGATTTGTAACTATGGTCAATTATATTTGTACCGCTTAATTTTCTTTTAATCCTTGTTGAAACAAATCTATATCATCATGGGCACATGGTCCATGATATGCCATTTCGGGAGACATCACAAAAAATGTTTGCACGGTATGTTTTGAGATGGTGCTGAAGGAGGATAAGAGAAGGCAAGGGGACTGTAACACCCCGTATTTTCTGTAAACATATAAGTAACTAATCAGAGAATAATTAATTTTTTAATTAAGAATCAAGGGAAACGGGTTGCGCCATTGCGTTAATCTCGGAATTCTGCATGAAATCGAGTCCGAGTTTTCGAAAATCAGAGTTCGTATGACCAAGTTTTGACCCTCAGAAGTTTAAGGAATTTAATTAAAATAAAACAGCTCGAAAATAAAGCCAGAAATTCGAAATTCTAACCCAGAGAAGGCTAGCGGGAAAATTCCCGCCCATATACCCAGGTCGACTGGGGAGTCGACCCCCCCAAGCAGGTCGACTGGGGAGTCGACTGGGGTGTCGACCTCCCCATGACCAGGTCGACTGGGGAGTCGACCTGGGGGTCGACCTGCTCCCGAAACCCAGTTTTTGAACCTAGTTCATTCCGATGTATCCGGTCTCGTTTTCTGTCTAGATTCGTCCGCCTAATCCTATATAAACAGCCCCCTAGCCTCATTTTCTCTACACAATTTCATTCTGTTTATATTTTGCCTCTGTTCTAAATATAAATAAAAATGGCGTCGCTACTCTGCTGGAATCAAAACTTGGACTGATGCATCTTCTTCCAACCTGAATAGAATTAAAAGCTAAATCAAATCTCAAATCAAAGTTTAGAGCTACAACAACAATTAAAGAGGAATAATTCAGCATTTCTGCATCAACAACAGTTTATTATCCTTTCTTAAAACCACGAAAGGCAAGTACAGTTATTTTCCGATATAAACTTTAATTATGTTTGTGGCATGATTATAAATCTGAATCTGAGGTTATGTATATTCTTATCTGTCAGATCTGTTTTTCAGTGACTATTCTGTACCTCTTTCTTCTTTCTGTTCTATAGCCAGGCAACTACGAGCCTGCGCTGAATCTCATAAGAGATTAACGCACGAACGCTAAATTTTGGGACAAATAATAATGCATAATTGGACATGAAACTGATGCCTATGAGACTATTGCCTATGACTATGATTCACGCCTATGAGACTATTGCCTATGACTATGATTCATGACTATGAGACTATTTCCTATGACATTGAATAAGAAACTATTGTGATTAGTCGCCCATGACTATTGTGGTTAGTTGCCTATAACTATGGTAGTTAGTTTCTTATGCCTATTCCCTTAATGATGTTGGATCGCATATTTAGTATGTAACTTTGCTAGTTTATTCCCATTCACTGTTATGTACATCGAGCCTATAGGGCCATTTCATGAGAGAACTTGTGGAAACATGTTATACGAGGATTGGGCGTAGCTTAATTAAGTAAATCTGGCATCGCAAATATGTTGGCATAATCTGAATTAGCTATAGTAGAGAATGATTTACATGTGTATTAGTTTGGACATAAATGGTGAACTAGACTATTAAATCTAGTTTTGGCATGAACTCTAAATGGGAATATTAAGGCTAAAATTTGGGGCATATATTGTATTCTGAATTATGACCTTGATTTAAGCATGTAAGTTTGGGATGAATTTATGATTAGGCAAGATATGTAAAAAGAGCTTTAGATATATATATATAATCTGCTAAATCTGTCAAATTGCCTAATCCGTTATTTGCTAAAACTGTTGAATTGCCTAAACTGCTAAATCTGTTATCTGCTAAATCTGTTAAATTGCCTAATCCGTTATCTGCTAAAACTGTTGAATTGCCTAAACTGCTAAATCTGTTAAATTGCCTAATCCGTTATCTGCTAGAACTGTTGAATTGCCTAAACTGCTAAATCTGTTGAATCGCTTAAACTGCTAAATCTGCAAACTGTTGGATTGTCTGATCTGTTGAAACTAGATAATGGTTATCTGGGTATGGAAATCCGTAAGCTCGACCTAAGATTTAGTAGAACAAGGAAATTTGATTAATCTGTTATATCCTATAAAGAAGTTTAATCTGTTAAATAAACAGAATTACTCTGATATCTGAAAAATCTGTATTGGAATGAATCGGCTATGACACGAGGTTAGACTCTGTTTGCGGTAGAAGCCTGCCCGGAAACAACCGGTTTAACCAGCGACCGCAAACTGCCAGTCTAATGTGAGAGGTCGTAGGCATAACTAAAAATATGCTTAGACACGAGGTTACGTCTGGCTTGTGGTAGAAGTCTGCCCGGAACTGCCCGGCATATCCAGCGGCCACAAGCTACCGACCTAATGTGAGAGGTCTGTGCATTAACATTTAATTAATGCAAATCTGGGACAAATATGATGTCTAAAACGTGTTGGGTGAATAGGGTTAAACCAATTGGACTAATGAATTTAACAAACCTGTTTCGTGAATCTGTAGGCCCAATTACAAAGTTAGACAAATCTGTAAATCTGTTAAATCCGTATATCTGATCCGTTAGTCTGAAAACTTGTCTGATCTGTGAACTAGTTGATCTGAACTATGTATGTCTGAACTTGTAAACAAGTTAATTTGAAATTTGTTAGTCTGGGGACACAAGGTTAGGAGGGAAATTACTTGTGTCATATGTTGTTTGGAACCCATATTAGTCAGTAACCGTTTCTGGTATCAAAACATTGACCCAACAGTAGGTAGGGTCCGGGCACGCTTACTGAACTAATTATAAGCGGTTCATTCTGATAATGGCGAGGGGTGTTGATGGCGCGTTCCAACCGGGTCATGTGCGTGCATGGACCCGGGTCTGCCTCTGAGGATGTATGACGCCGTGACATCTGTGAATAGGCATGTGCCAATTGGTTGTCACTTTAGGGGGTGATACACCCTACTGTGGGGTCGACACAGGGTATTTATGTATTAGGGAGCCGATCGCTTGGGGTAGGGTTTTAGGGTACACTTAGTTCTGTCTGTTTCTGTTGGTACCGTCTGTTTCTGTTGGGTGGCAACACCTGTTTGTTTCTGTGTGGTACCGTTTGTTCGGGTGGTAAAGGCCCATTTACTAGTGTACACCTAATTCTACATTCTGTTTCCGTAGGGATATATCCGTTTCTATTTCTGTACCTTCTGTTCGGGTGGTAAAGGCCCATTATTAGCATTTTGTTTCTGTCTGTTTCTGTTCGGGTGGTAAAGGTCCATTATTAGCATTATGTTCCTCCCTGTTTCTGTTCGGGTGGTAAAGGCCCGTTATTAGCATTCTGTTCCAGTCTGTTTCTGTTCGGGTGGTAAAGGCCTATTATTAGCATTCTCTTCGGTTGAAATTATTCTGTTCCCATTTCTGTTTCAGTTTAGGCATTAGGGTGACACCTAATCCTGTTATACTAGTATTAGTGCAAAGAAATGAAAAGTAATATTATTCGATTTCTTCTGTTTAACCAAAGTACATCTGCTGCTCCTGTTACCGTTATCTCTCATCCAGTTTTATTTGCATGCCATGATTATTATTATCTGTTCATATGCTGAAAGTCACTGGACTTGCAATACTTTATGTCTGACATTGCTTGTTTTCACCCCTTTTCTTCCGTTCCCCCCAGGTCTTCCAAGGAGGGAATACTTTAGCTTGATCCAGATTTCTTCTGCTTGAAGTACTTGAAGTGCGTAAAGTATGACTTAACTTCTTATGGCATCTTCTGTGGGGATTATGATTTTAAAGTTTTGTACTCTGGTGACTTTTCTGAACAAAATTGATATTTTTGTACTTGAGTTTTTGGTAAAGATGTAACCATACTGATTTATGTTTTCCGCTATAATAAAGTTATAATTTCTCAAGTATTGTTTATCTGTCTTGAAATTTTCTGTTTTGTTTACTAAAATGCCCCACCAAAGTTAAGGCATTCCCTTTGTGAGTGTCCTTAACGGAGGTGGGGTGTTACACTTGGTATCAGAGCTGAAGGTTACCGGATTTGACAAAAAGTTTTGAAAACTATTTTCAAAAAGGTTTTAAAAGGAAGTATTTTCGAAAGTAAAGCCTATTTTTGAAAAAAATACATGATCCCCAAAAGCCATATATTTATCTTTTGATCCTCTGTTTGAATCTTTGTTTCCTTCTTTCTCCGGGGCTCCCGGCTTTCTGGGAGGTAACCTCATCACGACATGGTTCTGTAGGCTTGATAAGACTACGACACCGGTCAAAGGGAAAATAAACGCCCAACTTCCATCTGTAGCCACAGTAGTCTTGCCTACGGCTAATTTTCTTTTGAGCTTTGTAGGATTTTATGTGCGATGGAGGCAGCTTTCAAGGGACTTGTCAACGTGTTACACACAGATAGTAAAGATGAGAATGAGGGAGATTGGCTAAGGAGCACAACCCATGGATGAGAAACTTATGGATATGGACTTGGTTCACAAAGGAGGCAAAAAGTAAACACAAAAGAAGGAAGAAAAGTCTGAAGATAAAGGAGGAGAAAAGTGCTTTACTTATGGAAGCTTGACTCATCTGAACAAGGATTGCCGAAAAAAGGAAGGACACTCACTTCAACTGTGGTGAGATAGGACACTTCACTAGGGACTGCCCGAAGAAATGGGGGCAAGGACAGAGGACATGACCTACTTCGGGAAGGCAGGCGAATGCTCTCATAGTTGGTGGATATGATAGAACTAGGAAAATTTCCGTAGAGAGTTTAGTTTCCTTATCTGATTATTGAGTTAGAACTCTTTCCGATTATGGCGTTCTGATTCTGTAGTCGAGTCTCTGCACTTTAATACTAGTCTTGTTTCTGATCTGGTTATAGTCTCAAAACCCCATAGGGGTTACGACTCATCTGTTGGTGATAGGTTGGGGTTTGAGGGTATCTGTGTTAGGCGTTAAGTCGATTATAATGCATACATTCTGGGTTTTTGAGGGATATGGTGGGATTTTCCCATGCTTAGTTTTCTAAGAATCATTCGATAATCTGATCTGTACTAGTAGTCTGTAAGCATCTGGATATTTCTGATAAGGTTAGGATTTCAAGTTTTGACATTGTCTAAAGAGGGTAATCATCTGGGTGTCAATCTGATATTGGTTTCGGTCTTCGGGGTTG
Source organism: Allium sativum (assembly GCA_030737875.1). Lineage (NCBI taxonomy): Eukaryota > Viridiplantae > Streptophyta > Magnoliopsida > Asparagales > Amaryllidaceae > Allium > Allium sativum. The sequence goes on along the minus strand of CM060913.1, from coordinate 35,794,522 downwards.
ATACTTAGGGGAATTATCCTCTCAACCAATGTCTAATGGGAACCAAGTTTTTGTTTTATCTGTACTCGCTTCCATCATTCGACTGTATCCTATCGATCGAATCTTCGAACTCTAGGTAGAAACCAATGGGTGTAAACATGTGTTTGAGACATGTTATGTTTGATGGTTGCAAGTGGATGCAAGTGGTTGCTAGTGGTTGTTCGTGGATGCATATACACACATTAGGCACTAGATCGGCTCGAATACACTCTCATACAGCATATGGATGTGTGAGCATTTTCAATTTCTGTGGATGCAAAATGATTGACTCATCACATGGATGTTGAATATGAATGAATGGTTGTCACTCATATAAGAATGATATGTATCAAATAAGAAAATTGCATACATGTTGGACTCATGGCACTGACATAATTCGCATTAAGGAGGTCAACTGAATCAGTGGACCGCCTGATCTTTGCATTAGATAAGGAACATATACACACACTTATGCATATGTTCATATGACATTAGAAGTTTTCTAAGGACAATGGATGCTTGTGAATGATGGTTGTGTAGATGGATGACTGGATGGTAGGACACATTCTTCTTAACTTGAAGATTTCGGGGACGAAATCCTTTAAGGAGGGGAGAATGTAACACCCCGTATTTTCTATAAACATATAAGTAACTAATCAGAGAATAATTAATTTTTAAAATAAGAATCAAGGGAAACTGGTTGCGCCAATGCGTTCGTCTCGGAATTCTACATGAAATCGAGTCCGAGTTTTCGAAAATCAGAGTTCGTAGGACCAAGTTATGACCCTCGGAAGTTTCAGGAATTTAATTAAAATAAAACAGCTCGAAAATAAAGCCAGAAATTCTAACCCAGAGAAGGCTGGCGGGAAAATTCCCTCCCATATACCCAGGTCGATTGGGGAGTCGACCCCCCCAGCCAGGTCGACTGGGGAGTCGACTGGGGTGTCGACCTCCCCATGACCAGGTAGACTGGGTAGTCGACCTGGGGGTCGACTTGCTCCCGAAACCCAGTTTTTGAACCTGGTTCATTCTGATGTATCCGGTCTTGTTTTCTGTCTAGATTCGTCCGCCTAATCCTATATAAACAGCCCCCTAGCCTCATTTTCTCTACAAAATTTCATTCTGTTTATATTATGCCTTTGTTCTAATTAAAAATAAAAATGGCATCGCAACTCTGCTGGAATCAAAACTTGGACTGATGCATCTTCTTCCAACTTGAATAGAATTAAAAGCTAAATCAAATCTCAAATCAAAGTTAGAGCTACAACAACAATTAAAGAGGAATAATTCGGCATTTCTGCATCAACAACAGTTTATTATCCTTTCTTTAAACCACGAAAGGCAAGTACAGTTATTTTCCGATATAAACTTTAATTATGTTTGTGGCATGATTATAAATCTGAATCTGAGGTTATGTATATTCTTATCTGTCAGATCTGTTTTTCTGTGACTATTCTGTACCTCTTTCTTCTTTCTGTTCTATAGCCAGGCAACTACGAGCCTGCGCCGAATCTCATAAGAGATTAACGCACGAACGCTAAATTTTGGGTCAAATAATAATGCATAATTGGACATGAAACTGATGCCTATGAGACTATTGCCTATGACTATGATTCACGCCTATGAAACTATTGCCTATGACTATGATTCATGACTATGAGACTATTTCCTATGACATTGAATAAGAAACTATTGTGATTAGTCGCCCATGACTATTGTGGTTAGTTGCCTATAACTATTGTAGTTAGTTTCTTATGCCTATTCCCTTAATGATGTTGGATCTCATATTTAGTATGTAACTTTGCTAGTTTATTCCCATTCACTGTTATGTACATCGAGCCTATAGGGCCATTTCATGAGAGAATTTGTGGAAACATTTTATACGGGAATTGGGCGTAGCTTAATTAAGTAAATCTGACATAGCAAATATGTTGGCATAATCTGAATTGGCTATAATAGAGAATGATTTACATGTGTATTAGTCTTGGACATAAATGGTGAACTAGACTATTAAATCTAGTTTTGGAATGAACTGTAAATGGGAATATTAAGGCTAAAATTTGGGGCATATATTGTATTATGAATTATGACCTTGATTTAGGCATGTAAGTTTAGGCTGAATTTATGATTAGGCAAGATATGTAAATAGAGTTTTAGATATATATATAATCCGCTGAATCTGTTATCTACTAAATCTGTTATATTGCCTAATCCGTTAACTGCTAAAACAGTTAAATTGCCTAAACTGCTAAATCTGTTATCTACTAAATCTGTTAAATTGCCTAATCTGTTATCTGCTAAAACTGTTGAATTGCCTAAACTGCTAAATCTGTTATCTGCTAAATCTGTTAAATTGCCTAATCCGTTATCTGCTAAAACTGTTGAATTGCCTAAACTGCTAAATCTATTATCTGCTAAATCTGTTGAATTGCTTAAACTGCTAAATCTGCTACTTGTTGGATTGTCTGATCTGTTGAAACTAGATAATGGTAATCTGGTTATGGAAATCCGTAAGCTCGACCTAATATTTAGTAGAACATGGAAATTTGATTAATCTGCTATATCCTATGAAGAAGTTTAATCTGTTAAATAAACAGAATTAGTCTGACATCTAAAAAATCGGTATTGGAATGAATTGGTTATGACACGAGGTTAGACTCTGTTTGCGGTAGAAGCCTGCCCGGAACCAACCGGCTTAACCAGCGACCGAAAACTGCCAGTCTAATGTGAGAGGTCGTAGGCATAACTAAAAATTTGCTTAGACACGAGGTTAGGTCTAGCTTGTGGCAGAAGCCTGCACGGAACCGCCCGGCATATCCAGCGGCCACAAGCTACCGACCTAATGTGAGAGGTCTGTGCATTAATATTTAATTAATGCAAATTTGGGATAAATATGATGTCTAAAACGTGTTGGGTGAATAGGGTTAAACCAATTGGACTAATGAATTTAACAAACCCATTTCGTGAATCTGTAGGCCCAATTACAAAGTCAGACAAATCTGTAAATTTGTTAAATCCGTATATCTGATCCGTTAGTCTGAAAACTTGTCTGATCTGTGAACTATTGGATCTGAACTCTGTATGTCTGAACTTGTAAACAAGTTAATTTGAAATCTGTTAGTCTGGGGACACAAGGTTAGGAGGTAAATTACTTGTGTCATATGTTGTTTGGGACCCATATTAGCCAGTAACCGTTTCTGGTATCAAAACATTGACCCAACAGTAGGTAGGGTCCGGGCACGCTTACTGAACTAATTATAAGCGGTTCATTCTGATAATGGCGAGGGGTGTTGATGGCGCGTTCCAACCGGGTCATGTGCGTGCATGGACCCCGGTCTACCTCTGAGGATGTAAGATGCCGTGACATCTGTAAATAGGTCTGTGCCAATTAGTTGTCACTTTAGGGAGTGATACACCCTACTGTGGGGCCGGCACAGGGTATTTATGTATTAGGGAGCCGATCGCTTGCGGTAGGGTTTTAGGGTACACTTAGTTCTGTCTGTTTTTGTTGGTACCGTCTGTTTCTGTTGGGTGGCAACACCTGTCTGTTTCTGCGTGGTACCGTCTGTTCGGGTGGTAAAGGCCCATTTACTAGTGTACACCTACTTCTACATTTAATCCGTTTCTATTTATGTACCTTCTGTTCGGGTGGTAAAGGCCCATTATTATCATTCTATTTCTGTCTGTTTCTGTTCGGGTGGTAAAGGCCCATTATTTGCATTCTGTTCCTGTCTGTTTCTGTTCGGGTGGTAAAGGCCCATTATTAGCATTCTGTTCCTGTCTGTTTCTGTTAGGGTGGTAAAGGCCCATTACTAGCATTCTCTTCTGTGGAAATTATTCTGTTCCCGTTTCAGTTTCAGTTTAGACATTAGGGTGACACCTAATCCTGTTATACTAGTATTAGTGCAGAGAAATGAAAAGTAATATTATTCTGTTTCTTCTGTTTAACCTAAGTACATCTGCTGCTCCTGTTACCGTTATCTCTCATCCAGTTTTATTTGCATGCCATGATTATTATTATCTATTCATATGCTGAAAGTCATTGGACTTGCCAGACTTTATGTCTGACCTTGCTTGTTTTCGCCCCTTTTCTTCCGTTTTCTCCCCTCCCTGCGGTCTTCCAAGGAGGGAATACTTTAGCTTGATCCAGATTTCTTCTGCTTGAAGTACTTAAAGTGCGTAAAGTATGGGTTAACTTTCTATGGCATCTTCTGTGGGGATTATGATTTTAAAGTTTTGTACTCTGATGACTTTCTGAACAAGACTGATATTTCTGTACTTGAGTTTTTGGTAAAGATGTAACCATACTGATTTCTGTTTTCCGCTGTAATAAACTTATAATTTCTCAAGTATTGTTTATCAGTCTTGAAATTTTCTGTTCTGTTTACTAAAATGCTCCACCAAAGTTAAGGCATTCCCTTTGTGAGTGTCCTTAACGGAGGTGGGGTGTTACAGGGACAAAAGGTGTTTGTTGTCGGAGAGGATGTAAATGTGTTACAGAAGTGGAAGTTTTGAAGTATAATGTTTGTTGTTGTTTTTTAGGTCTTTGGATGATGACGAACTTGGTGTGTAGTGTTTTAAAGAAGGTCGATCGCCACCGAGACTATGGGGCCCTGGAACCCCCATCTGCCCTGCACTCGGACGCGTTGACTGCTCTCCTTCGGCTCAGGACAAGGCTTGCCTTCGGCTTGCCATATATTTGTAAATGTCAGTGTCTGTATAAATTGAAACTGCATATGTAATGAATGAACTGAGTGATGTAGTGAGAAACATCTGTTCATGTGATTGACTACTTTATTAGCAAAGAATTGTAAATAGTGGAGTTAGAAATATTTACTATTTCAAATGTTGAAATAAAATATTTATTTGAATAAAGATACTGTTTGAATATTTAATTCTATGCAGTAGCATTTAATTCTCCTTTTTATGATTTTATATAAATATATATATATATATATATATATATATATATATATATAAATTAATATAAATATCAATAGCAACATTTTTGAATGTTGCTACAGACACCTAATGATGTTGCTATAGACCCAAATAGGGTTCTGTTGCAACAATATTTGTTATGTTGCCGTTGTAACGACCCGGATTTTTGGTCGATTTATTTTAAATATTTAGTATGATTTTAAATATTGAATTTATAATATAAATGGTATTTTATTGGGCTATCGATTAAATAACCGAAATACGATTTATTTTGATAATCATTGTAATACGAGAATTTAAAATAATTCAATTCGTAGATAAAACTGAATCGAAATGGTTCAGATGATCAATATATATTCTATTTGAATATAAACGACGATAATAGTAATTTATTGTTGAAAAATTTATTTGTTTTCAAATTTAAATTATATTACATTGATTTAATATGGTTATTTTAAATATACGTTCAAATTAAATTGTATAATCTATTTCATTGAATTCAGAATAGTGAATAACGTTGGAAACATCGGTCGTCACGGTTGAATAGTGGTTCGGGATTACTAGTTAAGGACCACGATATAGTTTAGTTTTTAATTAAAGAAAAAAAAAATCAAATCAAAACTTCAATCAGCCGACCTACATATGAAAATCTCGCAGCCTATTTCCTTTCTCGAGCAAAAATTCTTGTCTTCCATTTTAATATCAACGAAACAGGAATTTAATGGCCTGTGTACAACATGTTTCCCTTATCACCTATATATATATATATCAATCGCGATACCATTCTCTGCCTAAGCCTTTCATTCTCGTTTATCAAAAACCAAACACCGAAAGCCATTTACTTCCATCCTCTTTTCCAGTAAATTAAATCAAAGAAATAAAATCATAAATCGCGGATTCAAAGGTTGCGAGTTTCCCTGGAGCTCGACGCCAACCTAAACGCTCGCGATTTGAGGTATATGGTAAAAAGGGGATCTGATTGTGGTGCGATACAGCCTGGAGTTCGACGTCGGTTGAAAAGCGTGACAGTGTGGAGTTCGCAATAGGGTTTAGGGACTACCAAGGGTTCGATTTTCATGAAGTATTGTGCAACTCGACGCCAAAGTGAAATCGAGGATGAAGTTGAGTTCGTGGAGGGAGTGGGACCGTTTGAAGGGATCGCGATGCTCTACTGGTGATGGCTCGAGTTGTGGGTATGCTGGGTGGTAATCGATTTTTCTGATGATTGAACTGTGCGGTTTGGGGGAAGTGATCAAGGGATTAAGGTAATCTAAAATTTAATACCTTAATTAGTTTATTGTTTAAAAATAAATAGGTTTGTTCAAATTAGTTAAGTTAGAATTAATTTAGCGAAAAAAATAGAAAAGTTATTTATTTATTTAAATAGTTAATTTAAATGAATAAACGTTTAATCGGTAAATTTAAATAAAAATTATCGCAGGTGCGAATCCATTCGAGAAGATTAGTAGCCGCTAATTTGAGATTAAAACAGGATATTCAGCAAAGGAAATCCTGGTGAGTAAATCTCACTCACCTTTTATTTAGAATTATTTTTATTTCGTTGAAAATAATTGTTGTTGCTTGTTTGGATTTTTCTGCTTGTTTTATATATATATTAGTTATTTAGGCTATTATATATATATTGGGTTGATTGATCGGTTGGATTCCCGCAGTCTCATTAGCGGATGCCCGCAGTTTCATAGCGGATGATTACCCTATACGCCCCACGCTATGATTAGTGGATGACCTTCTATACCGCGATATTCTGCCACGAAGCAGAATGGGTATTATTTATGTGCTAATATCTGTGGATGTAGGGAAACAGGTTGGAGGAATCCAACTGGATTCCTCAAAAATATATTATCTGTTTGTTGTTTGCTGATTTCATATATTCATATATGATGTGTTAAAAATAAAATGATTGAAAATTGGGTGATTTGATTGTTTTAAATATCACTGGGCTAAGTGTTAGTTTATTTAAAATATCGTGGAAGGATATTTGAGATTTTAAAGGAAAAATTCTATTTTTAAATAGAATTTGAATTTTAAATGGAATAAAAATATAACAAGTAGTTCCTTTATAAACGAAGTTTATAAATAGTTCTTTTATAACGAAGTTATAAAATGAAGAGAAAAGAATTATCATTTGATAATTCAGAAATAGAAATACAAGTGTGAAATCGGAATGGGAAATCTATCTTCAAAGAAAAGTAGAAATATCTATTTCAAAAGAGATTGAAGTCGAGACTTGTTTAAAGGAATTGGATATAAGAATTCAAATAGAAACAGACTTTGAAATATAGAATTTCAAAGAAGAATTGAATAGAATTTGAAATATAGAATTTCAAAGAAGAATTGAAATATGAAATTTGAATAGAGATTTGAATTGGAATTCAAATATGAAATTTGAATAGAGATTTGAAATAGAAATTCAAGTATTGAATTTGAACATGGAATTGAATATAGAAATTCAAGTAGAAATTTGAATATGAAATTTCAAAATAGAATTTGAAATAAACTATGAAAATAGGATTTCAAGGTAGAATTGAAATAGGATTTCAAAATAGGAAATCCAAATAGTTTTGAAATAGAATTTGAATTCAAGGGAATTGAAATAGAATTTGAATTCAAAGGAATTCAAATGGGATTGGAATAAAGGAAATTCAAAAAAAAAATGGAATTTCAAATAAAAGAAGATGTAATTTGAAATATTGGGAATCTCAAATAAGAGAAAATGGAATTTGAAACATTTAGAATTTTAAATAGAATTCTATATGGAGTTTGAATATTTGAATTTCAAATAGAATTAAAATGGAGTTGGGATATTCGAGAATTCAAATAGACTTTAAATATAAGAATTTCAAACGGATTTGAAAATGGAGTTTAAATCGTGAATTGGAATTCAAGAGATACAAATTAGAATTTGACTCCAAAGAAATATAAGTATTGAATTTGAATTCAAGAGAAAATTAAATATGGTATTTGAATTCAAAGTGAAGTTTAATATGGGATTTGAAATGAACATAGATTTGAATATAGAATTCAAATGGAATTTAAATTATGGATTTGAATATATGATATATATATCAGAAAGAGAGTTGAATTTTAATTAAACAAAGTTCATATATATAAATATAATTAAAACGAACTCGCCGCAGCGCTGCAGTTCGTAAAATAGCGATTCGAACTTCAATCGAGTATACAGAACGCAATTGGAGTCGGATCTCTTTGAAACAAGAAACGTCAGGACCGGTTTGATAATAGTTTTCTAATGAAAGAGAAAAATATGAATTTCGTCGTATAGATTTTGAGTTATGTCAAAATCAAATTTTCAGAAAAACAGCGCCAGAACTATTTAAAAACCATAACGGTTTATTTCATTTTATAAAAGGATTTTAAACAAATAAAATACGAATTTCTATTTAGAAAATTTCAGATTTGAGTTATAAAATATATGTGAACTCAGGTGGAGTAATGAATTGATTTTTGAAACAGAAATCAGATTTTTGATTATTGAATAGAATTAACTAATTCGAATAGTAATTAGTAAATGAGATGTTGAATGGATATTGAGCTTTAAACAAGTGAATTCGATTTGGAAATTTATATTCGAAATAGAAAAGAGAACTAGAATTGAAATCGAAATTCAATTTGGTTATGAACGAGTTAAATATTTTGTTTGAACATGTTATGTTCAACAAAGAAGTGAAATAGGCAAAATGACTAATTAAAGAATAAATGGGCGAAACTGAATTCAAACGATTAGATGATATTGAATTGAATTGAAACAGGTGAACATGTGTAAGCAGGTTTGATATGAAGTATATGAAGATTTAAATTTATGTGCTCGACAAAAAGGTACACGTTTAATTTCCATATGAGATTTTATGCGCCGTATCGGCAAGCCGCTTGGTTTTTTCTTTTCCTTTTTGATTAGAGAAGATACCGGGAAGCTATTTGAAATTTCCCGATGCTCCCGATACAGGGGAGGTTATGGCGAATTTTTTCGGGAATTTAAGTAGTTAGAATATTTTTAAGAAATTTGACAATTAGAAATCTATATAGCGATATATATAGAATTCGATAAGGAAACGAAATCAAAAATAGCGTAAAGGGCTAAGATTGGTTATTGAAATATTTGGTTAACAAATATTGATAAGAGAGTGTAGAAGAGATTTAATTAATAAAATATTAATTAAAGAGCCCAGTGATTTGTTTGATATGTTTGGATGAACACTTGTTTTATTCGATAGTTAAATCACAGACTATCGAAGTTTTGACCATCGTTGTCAATATGGAGAGACCGGTTGGATTATTATCCGAAGAACCACTCCGTATCGGCATAAGCGTTGCGAACCAAGTATGCTGAATATATTGAAGACGGAGTAAAGTGCAAGGACTTTTCTATTTATAGAAATAGTGCCTTCGGTTTCGTTCAATCCCAGAACGAACGTAAATGGATGAATGTCTGACAGAGTATTTCCAATGATCAAATGGGTTGGTCTGTATGAATATATATGGTTGCAACGGATTTATCCCTTAGCATAATATCCAGAATATTTGTGCAAACTCAACTAGTGATTAACGGATCTGACAATGTGGCATTCAAAGTGATTGTGCTATCAATGAATGGTAAGTATTCGTAGCCTCAGGCCTCAAAAACCGGGAAAGGACAAAAATTGGGCAGGCAACATGGCTATGTGGGTCGCACCCATTAGGGTGTATAATCACCTATCTAGAGAAATTCCTTTTGTTTCTAAATCTATCGATTCTGCCCATTCGGGAAACGGTGGTTTGAGTCCAACCGTTGGTGATATACATTCGATACACTCAAGCAAAATGAGTGGTCGGTCATGTGTGGGCTGGGTTGCAAGACGTTCTTGTTGAACCCAGGTGTATTCGCCTCTAGAGATACATCATCGGAAGGTGGTTCCATACCTTGTCATGTTGGAAATCCAATCTCCAATAAGCGCCATGCGGGTTTTGATTTTATAATATATGTGGAGCGTGAGATGCAAGCGTTCTGCTATTTGGTTATTTACTTGATGTAGACATTATTATAATATCATTGGATTTGATATCAAAGAGTTTTGGGTTATAGTAAGGTAAAAACCATCCGTGTTTATGTGTGGGCTGGTCTTACTTTTATCTTTTCTTTGAAAGGATTTTTAAAGTTAAACAAGTGGTTGGAGTTTACTCACACCAGTCCCATGACTGACCCAGAGTTTGTTTTGTTTTGTTTTTCCTAAACTCTTGGGTGCCCAAATTTGTACGGGCAGTCAAGTGTTTCAGGCTTTTACAGATACACTTGGAGGAGCTTGAAGCAGGAGGCTTCAACGTTAGTTATTTAGAGTTACTTCCGCTGAATCAAATGTCATGTGTACTCTGATGATGGTATGTATATATGTACCAAACAGATTTGTATTTCAAAGCTTATGTTATATAATATATTTTATTCGTTTCCGCTGTGAGTTGTGATCTTCGTTTTCCTTCTATTCTAATATTTCTTTCTTCCTATTTCTCATCTTCTAACTTCTTTCTATTAATGGTTCGTATTTCTGTGTTATTTGGGTTGGACGTGTGTTGTATTTAGTCAACTCGGGTAGCACGGATTTGCGGGTCGTTTCAGTTGGTATCAGAGCTTAGGTTGAGCGAATACCTAGGCTTTGGTGGGATTGTGCTCATTAGAGATAGGGTCAGTAGAACCCTAGAATGAGTTGAGTATATATATACGAGAGAGCGTATTTGTTAGTTGATATAAAAGTTGTTTTATATTGTGTTGACTAGTCTGTTGAGTGGTTTATGAATTCTGATCGAATAGTGGGACGCCACAAAGTCGATAGGAATTTCTAAACAATTGAATAGGAGATTGAACACGATATAGTTTTAAAATGGGTAGATGAAATAATTTTACCAAAAGTTCTATTTTGATGTATATAACTAATAATTTTCTGAAATTATTGGATGTGTTGATTGTTATCGTTATAATCAAATTTGATTATAAAAAATTGGAATGGTTATATAGAACCAAATAAAATTTGTATATGAAATTAAATATACAAATGAGATAAATTAGAATTAAATTCAAACCAGGATTAAGAATTCAAATCCTGGGAAGTTGGAAAATATTTTTCAAGATATATTAAAATAATATAGATTTGTTTTAGAAGGATTTGAAAGAAAATCATTTTAGATGGATTTTGAAATAATAAAGCACTGAACTCACTTCAGTGGCTGGGAAATAACTCTGATGATGATTGCAACATCATCAGTGTTCATTTCCGAGTTTCTAGGTGATGGATTGCTACCTTAGAAAAGTTTTATTGGAAATTTGTTCGAAAGAAAACAAGTTGTTTTGGAAAATTCAAATGTTTTGAATTTGAAATGGAAATAAATATATGTATATACTTATGTGACTTCAAAAGGGACTTGAAATAAAAACCCGGGAATTTGAATTCTGAAATTAAAATTTAACTTAAAACAAGTTAAATAAATCAAGTGAATGAATTGATTTAGAATCAATTTGAATGCATGTGAATGAGAAACCAAATGTTTTGGTAAAACTAAATTGTTGAAATATGCGGAGTTGAGTTTCAACATAAGTGAGGTTTTGAAAAATAATGGATTTGTACCATTTTTCCTACCTTAGCAATTTCGAGGACGAAATTATTTTATGGGGGGAAGAATGTAACGACCCGGATTTTTGGTCGATTTATTTTAAATATTTAGTATGATTTTAAATATTGAATTTATAATATAAATGGTATTTTATTGGGCTATCGATTAAATAACCGAAATACGATTTATTTTGATAATCATTGTAATACGAGAATTTAAAATAATTCAATTCGTAGATAAAACTGAATCGAAATGGTTCAGATGATCAATATATATTCTATTTGAATATAAACGACGATAATAGTAATTTATTGTTGAAAAATTTATTTGTTTTCAAATTTAAATTATATTACATTGATTTAATATGGTTATTTTAAATATACGTTCAAATTAAATTGTATAATCTATTTCATTGAATTCAGAATAGTGAATAACGTTGGAAACATCGGTCGTCACGGTTGAATAGTGGTTCGGGATTACTAGTTAAGGACCACGATATAGTTTAGTTTTTAATTAAAGAAAAAAAATATCAAATCAAAACTTCAATCAGCCGACCTACATATGAAAATCTCGCAGCCTATTTCCTTTCTCGAGCAAAAATTCTTGTCTTCCATTTTAATATCAACGAAACAGGAATTTAATGGCCTGTGTACAACATGTTTCCCTTATCACCTATATATATATCAATCGCGATACCATTCTCTGCCTAAGCCTTTCATTCTCGTTTATCAAAAACCAAACACCGAAAGCCATTTACTTCCATCCTCTTTTCCAGTAAATTAAATCAAAGAAATAAAATCATAAATCGCGGATTCAAAGGTTGCGAGTTTCCCTGGAGCTCGACGCCAACCTAAACGCTCGCGATTTGAGGTATATGGTAAAAAGGGGATCTGATTGTGGTGCGATACAGCCTGGAGTTCGACGTCGGTTGAAAAGCGTGACAGTGTGGAGTTCGCAATAGGGTTTAGGGACTACCTAGGGTTCGATTTTCATGAAGTATTGTGCAACTCGACGCCAAAGTGAAATCGAGGATGAAGTTGAGTTCGTGGAGGGAGTGGGACCGTTTGAAGGGATCGCGATGCTCTACTGGTGATGGCTCGAGTTATGGGTATGCTGGGTGGTAATCGATTTTTCTGATGATTGAACTGTGCGGTTTGGGGGAAGTGATCAAGGGATTAAGGTAATCTAAAATTTAATACCTTAATTAGTTTATTGTTTAAAAATAAATAGGTTTGTTCAAATTAGTTAAGTTAGAATTAATTTAGCGAAAAAAATAGAAAAGTTATTTATTTATTTAAATAGTTAATTTAAATGAATAAACGTTTAATCGGTAAATTTAAATAAAAATTATCGCAGGTGCGAATCCATTCGAGAAGATTAGTAGCCGCTAATTTGAGATTAAAACAGGATATTCAGCAAAGGAAATCCTGGTGAGTAAATCTCACTCACCTTTTATTTAGAATTATTTTTATTTCGTTGAAAATAATTGTTGTTGCTTGTTTGGATTTTTCTGCTTGTTTTATATATATATTAGTTATTTAGGCTATTATAAATATATATATATATATATTGGGTTGATTGATCGGTTGGTTTCCCGCAGTCTCATTAGCGGATGCCCGCAGTTTCATAGCGGATGATTACCCTATACGCCCCACGCTATGATTAGTGGATGACCTTCTATACCGCGATATTCTGCCACGAAGCAGAATGGGTATTATTTATGTGCTAATATCTGTGGATGCAGGGAAACAGGTTGGAGGAATCCAACTGGATTCCTCAAAAATATATTATCTGTTTGTTGTTTGCTGATTTCATATATTCATATATGATGTGTTAAAAATAAAATGATTGAAAATTGGGTGATTTGATTGTTTTAAATATCACTGGGCTAAGTGTTAGTTTATTTAAAATATCGTGGAAGGATATTTGAGATTTTAAAGGAAAAATTCTATTTTTAAATAGAATTTGAATTTTAAATGGAATAAAAATATAACAAGTAGTTCCTTTATAAACGAAGTTTATAAATAGTTCTTTTATAACGAAGTTATAAAATGAAGAGAAAAGAATTATCATTTGATAATTCAGAAATAGAAATACAAGTGTGAAATCGGAATGGGAAATCTATCTTCAAAGAAAAGTAGAAATATCTATTTCAAAAGGGATTGAAGTCGAGACTTGTTTAAAGGAATTGGATATAAGAATTCAAATAGAAACAGACTTTGAAATATAGAATTTCAAAGAAGAATTGAATAGAATTTGAAATATAGAATTTCAAAGAAGAATTGAAATATGAAATTTGAATAGAGATTTGAATTGGAATTCAAATATGAAATTTGAATAGAGATTTAAAATAGAAATTCAAGTATTGAATTTGAACATGGAATTGAATATATAAATTCAAGTAGAAATTTGAATATGAAATTTCAAAATAGAATTTGAAATAAACTTTGAAAATAGGATTTCAAGGTAGAATTGAAATAGGATTTCAAAATAGGAAATCCAAATAGTTTTGAAATAGAATTTGAATTCAAGGGAATTGAAATAGAATTTGAATTCAAAGGAATTCAAATGGGATTGGAATAAAGGAAATTCAAAAAAAAAATGGAATTTCAAATAAAAGAAGATGTAATTTGAAATATTGGGAATCTCAAATAAGAGAAAATGGAATTTGAAACATTTAGAATTTTAAATAGAATTCTAAATGGAGTTTGAATATTTGAATTTCAAATAGAATTAAAATGGAGTTGGGATATTCGAGAATTCAAATAGACTTTAAATATAAGAATTTCAAACGGATTTGAAAATGGAGTTTAAATCGTGAATTGGAATTCAAGAGATACAAATTAGAATTTGACTCCAAAGAAATATAAGTATTGAATTTGAATTCAAGAGAAAATTAAATATGGTATTTGAATTCAAAGTGAAGTTTAATATGGGATTTGAAATGAACATAGATTTGAATATAGAATTCAAATGGAATTTAAATTATGGATTTGAATATATGATATATATATCAGAAAGAGAGTTGAATTTTATTTAAACAAAGTTCATATATATAAATATAATTAAAACGAACTCGCCGCAGCGCTGCAGTTCGTAAAATAGCGATTCGAACTTCAATCGAGTATACAGAACGCAATTGGAGTCGGATCTCTTTGAAACAAGAAACGTCAGGACCGGTTTGATAATAGTTTTCTAATGAAAGAGAAAAATATGAATTTCGTCGTATAGATTTTGAGTTATGTCAAAATCAAATTTTCAGAAAAACAGCGCCAGAACTATTTAAAAACCATAACGGTTTATTTCATTTTATAAAAGGATTTTAAACAAATAAAATCTGAATTTCTATTTAGAAAATTTCAGATTTGAGTTATAAAATATATGTGAACTCAGGTGGAGTAATGAATTGATTTTTGAAACAGAAATCAGATTTTTGATTATTGAATAGAATTAACTAATTCGAATAGTAATTAGTAAATGAGATGTTGAATGGATATTGAGCTTTAAACAAGTGAATTCGATTTGGAAATTTATATTCGAAATAGAAAAGAGAACTAGAATTGAAATCGAAATTCAATTTGGTTATGAACGAGTTAAATATTTTGTTTGAACATGTTATGTTCAACAAAGAAGTGAAATAGGCAAAATGACTAATTAAAGAATAAATGGGCGAAACTGAATTCAAACGATTAGATGATATTGAATTGAATTGAAACAGGTGAACATGTGTAAGCAGGTTTGATATGAAGTATATGAAGATTTAAATTTATGTGCTCGACAAAAAGGTACACGTTTAATTTCCATATGAGATTTTATGCGCCGTATCGGCAAGCCGCTTGGTTTTTTCTTTTCCATTTTGATTAGAGAAGATACCGGGAAGCTATTTGAAATTTCCCGATGCTCCCGATACAGGGGAGGTTATGGCGAATTTTTCCGGGAATTTAAGGAGTTAGAATATTTTTAAGAAATTTGACAATTAGAAATCTATATAGCGATATATATAGAATTCGATAAGGAAACGAAATAAAAAATAGCGTAAAGGGCTAAGATTGGTTATTGAAATATTTGGTTAACAAATATTGATAAGAGAGTGTAGAAGAGATTTAATTAATAAAATATTAATTAAAGAGCCCAGTGATTTGTTTGATATGTTTGGATGAACACTTGTTTTATTCGATAGTTAAATCACAGACTATCGAAGTTTTGACCATCGTTGTCAATATGGAGAGACCGGTTGGATTATTATCCGAAGAACCACTCCGTATCGGCATAAGCGTTGCGAACCAAGTATGCTGAATATATTGAAGACGGAGTAAAGTGCAAGGACTTTTCTATTTATAGAAATAGTGCCTTCGGTTTCGTTCAATCCCAGAACGAACGTAAATGGATGAATGTCTGACAGAGTATTTCCAATGATCAAATGGGTTGGTCTGTATGAATATATATGGTTGCAACGGATTTATCCCTTAGCATAATATCCAGAATATTTGTGCAAACTCAACTAGTGATTAACGGATCTGACAATGTGGCATTCAAAGTGATTGTGCTATCAATGAATGGTAAGTATTCGTAGCCTCAGGCCTCAAAAACCGGGAAAGGACAAAAATTGGGCAGGCAGCATGGCTATGTGGGTCGCACCCATTAGGGTGTATAATCACCTATCTAGAGAAATTCCTTTTGTTTCTAAATCTATCGATTCTGCCCATTCGGGAAACGGTGGTTTGAGTCCAACCGTTGGTGATATACATTCGATACACTCAAGCAAAATGAGTGGTCGGTCATGTGTGGGCCGGGTTGCAAGACGTTCTTGTTGAACCCAGGTGTATTCGCCTCTAGAGATACATCATCGGAAGGTGGTTCCATACCTTGTCATGTTGGAAATCCAATCTCCAATAAGCGCCATGCGGGTTTTGATTTTATAATATATGTGGAGCGTGAGATGCAAGCGTTCTGCTATTTGGTTATTTACTTGATGTAGACATTATTATAATATCATTGGATTTGATATCAAAGTGTTTTGGGTTATAGTAAGGTAAAAACCGTCTGTGTTTATGTGTGGGCTGGTCTTACTATTATCTTTTCTTTGAAAGGATTTTTAAAGTTAAACAAGTGGTTGGAGTTTACTCACACCAGTCCCATGACTGACCCAGAGTTTGTTTTGTTTTGTTTTTCCTAAACTCTTGGGTGCCCAAATTTGTACGGGCAGTCAAGTGTTTCAGGCTTTTACAGATACACTTGGAGGAGCTTGAAGCAGGAGGCTTCAACGTTAGTTATTTAGAGTTACTTCCGCTGAATCAAATGTCATGTGTACTCTGATGATGGTATGTATATATGTACCAAACAGATTTGTATTTCAAAGCTTATGTTATATAATATATTTTATTCGTTTCCGCTGTGAGTTGTGATCTTCGTTTTCCTTCTATTCTAATATTTCTTTCTTCCTATTTCTCATCTTCTAACTTCTTTCTATTAATGGTTCGTATTTCTGTGTTATTTGGGTTGGACGTGTGTTGTATTTAGTCAACTCGGATAGCACGGATTTGCGGGTCGTTTCAGCCGTAGATAGTCAAAATGTTGCCTTTGAGGTCTACAGCAATGGTGAAAATTGTATCACCTTAAAAACATTGCCATAGACCTATGCCAACACTTTTTGGTCCTGTGCCAACAATTTTTTGGCGTTGCGTTAGGCCGTTTATGGCGTAGTGTTTGAAAATTTTCTTTAGTTTTGAGAATCTACTTTCATTTCAAATTTTTTTAAGGAATTTTATAACCTTAGGATCTGATACCAAAATGTAACACCTCGCACCCCTTAAATGATACACAAAGTAGGGTCACGCTAAAGAATTTAGAGCATTGTAGGCATAAAGACATATCACAAAGACTAAGATTGACAAGACGTAAAGTAATTATTACAATGGAAACATAATTTAAAGCAAAAACGTAACATTTAATCTAAAATGACTTATTCATTATAGTTTCAAAACACATCTATCACATGACTGATGAAAATAACATCTCAGTCATAATAATAGTACAACAAAATGAATATCCCCAAAGTAGCCAATTGTACAACTAAATCCATGAAGTACAATGCAAAAAAAAAAAAGATAAATACATCAGCAAAGATGAGTCTCCAAGAAAGATCTTTTGAGCAATCCACACTAATCACCTTAACAATGTGAGCTTACTAGGTGAAAGAAAAAGGAAGAATGATGAGCGGGTCAGATATAAAGTCTGGTGACTGTTGTAATTACTAACATGATTGAGCAATGAAGGAAAGATGGACTAAATAAAAGTTCTAGTGTCAAAAAGGGTAAGTGTCCATGAACAACTATAAAGGTGCATACAAAGTAATCTAATTGAACTATATGAATAAAGATTTAATAGATTGTACATCTAGTTCAACTAATTGTTTGTGCTTTCTTACTCACTGAACGTGATATATATAATTAGGATTATTTCTTAACACTGCCCATCGATCGACAACCTTACAACCATCAAACTAATATGGTAGTCGATTCCCGTTACACTGAATCATCCCAGTCCAAATGTGAACCGCGTCTTGTCCTTAACAACACTTATCCACGGACTCGCCCTTCATATGGACATCTATCTAATGCAAGGAGCCACGATGTCTTCTTTACCATAATTCGATGAAACCACATGCTTGGCCATCGCTAATACACATTACCTTCATATCCGTCTTCTAATTGGTCGTTTATTTACCTCAATTTAGAAAGCATGTCTCCTCTTGAGCGTTATTGGTATAAACCCTGAATCGTTTATCTACCACAATTAGGAAAGCATGCCTCCACCCAAGCGCTGCCGGTATAGACTCCTGTAAATAATATCTTAGTTCCATCCCATCTCAGTCCCCATAATTGAGCTTTGTCTATAGGTCGGTTATCTACTATAATTCGGCATTTGCCGTTGGTACCGACCCACACTATTATCTATTAGTAAATTATCTACCATAATTCGGCACCTGCCGCTTGTATGTTCTATCACATTTATTTATTAGTTCGTTGCCTACCACAGTTCGGCCTCAACCGTCCATATGGTCTCTAATTGTCTATTCATTAAACTTTTTTGGTTGCTTATTTTCCCCCATCAGCCCCACGTTATCAGATCGGAACACCACTAGTACATGCTTACAAAGTTGTGTCGTTTATTTTCCCAAATCAAGCCCTGTACTGGAATGAACCATACCCCGTACATGTTTATTAAACTTAACTCAAATTTTAAGTTATATCAATAATAAGCATTTCCGTTGTTTTATTCAACTATATCCTTCATGCTATAATCATTTTTGCAACTAAATCCAATTTGTCCACCATGATTTCTATGTGTGTTTATTCAAATTATCATAATACTTCTTCGTAGATATGTTCAGTCCTTTTCATTTACAATATGTGTCATATTTTAATTGCAAATCTACCTTATTTTTCTTATTTCAGTGCAATCCCGGTTTAATTATAGTTCTATGTTTTATGCACATTATTATTTAAATTTAGTCACATATGCATAATCCATATTTGCATAATTATTCTTTAATTCTCTATTCATGCATGAAAATTAAACGAGATTAAAAAATTCGTCACTATACTAACATTTACTTAATCAGACCTGTTTTAGGAATATACCACAAACAGATATCGAAACTGTAAAATAACTAGAAAACATAGAAAGAGGGAATAAGAAGGAAAGAATATCATAAAGTACTTATATAAAATTGTACTATAAGACAAAGACTAGAAAAAAAACTCATAGAAATATACTTACAAAAAACACTAACTTATAAAAAGCTAACAAATATTATAAGAAAAACAACAAAAAAAACTGTAAAGAAAAACTACATAAATGTAACGACCCAGAGATTTTCGGCCCCGAAAATCGACATAAATACCTTTATCGTATCTCATGCTGACCTTCCAAACACCGAAAACACTGGATAGTTATTAGAAAGAAATTAGAGGGTGAGATAAGAAAGAAAGAAATATTAGAATAGAAGAAGAAGAAGAACCAACACAACACAGAGTCTCACATCGCAGCGGAACAAAATATAATACAGAAATAAATCTTTAATGAGAGCTTTAAAAATACTTACAATATCAAAGTACATCATACATCTGGACAGTGACCATAACCTGTCCTCATATACAATCGCACAGCGGAATAAATACTATATACAATATGTCTGAACACCTCCAGCTCGTCTCTGCACTTCGCAACATCCGATAACCTGGACTTGTTCACCCCGGTCTAACCCAAGCATTTACAAAACACCGAGTTAGTCTGGTGAACCAGAGTGAGAAAAACTCGCATATTATTAAGGGTAATCATCCAACTTGCTTTTAAAGTTCAAAAATCTTTTCAAAAGAAAAGGATAACCAAATCCACACATAAATACGGACGGTTTTTACCTTACGATAACCCATTTTTTTTTTAAATCAATATCTTTTATGATATTACAATAGTGTCTAAATACAATTAGATACCAATCTAGCGGAATGCTTGCATCTCACACTCCACATATATATGTAGTATACAATCAAAACCGCGGGTACTTATTGGAGATTGAACTCCGACTGTGACAAAGTATGGGACCACCTGCTGATAGTGTATCTCTAGAGGCGAATACACTAGGTTCAACAAGAACGTCTTGCAACCCGGCCCACACATGACCAATCACTCATTTCGCTTAAGTGTATCGAATGTATATCACCAACGGTTGGGCTCAAACCACTGTTTCCTAGAAGGGACAGCATCGTAATAGATTAAAGAAGCAAAAGGAATTTCTCTAGATAAGTGATTATACACCATAATGGGAGCGACCCACATAGCCATGTTGCCTGCCCGATTTTTGTCATTTCCCAGTTGATGAGGCTTGAATTTCCTTTTGAAATATCAGGTCACCATTCACTTTGAATGTCACATCGACAGATCCACCAGATATCACTAATTGACGTCCACAAAAATACTCTAGTTATTTGGCCAAATAAAAAACCATTTCTCTGCCATCAACTATGGTACGTTTGAAGAAATCAACTTGCGCGACCGCTTTGAAAATACTCTGTCAGACATCCGTCCATACAAGTCATCCAGGAACAGAATGAACCGAAGGTACCCTCCTACCACATCCAAGGAATCACCCTATTGATTAGTAGCGAGCAGTCCTTATAATCCGTAGATTCCAACCACGACAGAACCACAACTTAACTCTGGGAGCTAACCAAAGATTATTAGCGGTTCTTCCGTTTATAAAAATCTATAGTATTCAATGCTCCATCTCGATTACCTTCTGATATCTTCACGTATTTGTTGGTCGGAATGGTTTTCAAATATAAATTCGATCCCGGTCTTTTCGTGCCTTGGACAGGTTTGATAGTCGGCGATTTAACTATCAAAATAACAATGATTCAATCATGAACATCCAATGAGTTCACTGGTTCAGTATTCAACATCAATTGGCCTTTTAGTTAAAACAAATGTTAATTTAAAACGCTTAAATATTTCAATATTATGAATATAGCTTTTCGCTTCTTATATAACATAAAATTATTCTTCAAAACAAATTCATTTGATTACTTAGAGAAATCCTATATCATATTCAACTTTCTATTTTCAATTTCAAAACGTTAGCCACATTATTTTCTAATATTGGGAAATCAATCCAACTTATTACTCGTAAAACAACATTACGAAATATCTTTTATTTCATTACGTGAGACAATAATCCAATGTTTTGTCTTTAGAGAATAAAACTCAACTTTATATTTCCTTTCTAACTTGAATATATCAGTATATTTTCATGTAACCCCTTTTTATTTCCCTTTTCTTTGGAATCATAATTATATATATATTTTCCAAATTTTCACCAAACATTCGTATTATTATTTCTCAAATGAAAAAGAAATGAACTTTCACTAACATTTTTACCATTTACAACTAATATCATCCTCAAATAATCCTGAAGTCGTTCAAGTTGGGGTATTTTTATTACCTTTCAGACCTTGATCAACAACGTTCTTATCTTCAGATAAATATAAGCTGTAATCCAAAAATCCATAAATCATTTTAATATCAATACAAATTCCATTTAACTATCTTATTCATAATATGGTTTCATAAAACCTGCTTATCTATTTTTTTAAAAAAAAATCTCTTTCTCGGACATAATCCTTATTTCTTAATTCAATAATTAAGCAACTTCTTATAAAACGCCACTTTTTAACCCCTACCTCTTTTTAAACAAATTTATTTCAGAACTTGGATTTGTTTACAAAATCCGATGACCCATTTCTTAATTTCCTTTCACTCAATTCAAGTATTTATGTCACATTTATTGAAGCTATCATGTCTCGCTTAAATTCCTTTTATAACTTTGTTATACAAATTTGGATTTAAATACAAAACCTGTTCGTAAACTCCTTTCACCATTCAATTGGATTTCATTTCAATTTCGATTACCCTTTTAAATGAATTTCCATTAAAAGGTAATTTCCTAAATTATTATTAATTAAGACAATAATTTACTTCGATCATCAACTACTTTCGTAGTTAATTTCTTTATTTACAAAAATAATTAATAAATTCATATTTAAAAATTCTTATTAAAATTAAACAATATTCTTTAAACCATTCGATTCAAAATGCACTAATTTAATCCTAATAAAAAACAGTCGATTTAGTCAACTCAAAACATGATTATCCCATTTACCAATCCAAATCATTTTCCCTTTAAATTAAATAATAATATCCATTTAATTATTTCTTAATAAAACAATATCCAAATTTAACTATTAGGTTAATTCCTATTCACTTATTTATAAATCTGATTAACATCAGAAATTTCCTTATAAAACCAATTAATAAATTATAAATTTAAATAATAAATAATGAATATTTATTTCCATTTAATAAACTTATATTCAAAATAATTTAATTCAAAATCTATATCCAGCTATAAAATAAATTTTATAACTTCAGTTCTATCGATTCATGTGACTGTAAATCAATATAAAACAAAACAATTTATTCTTAGGCCGTTTACTGCCGATTACTCAACCAATATTGCCCATTGGTTAAAATCAACCATAGGTTTAATTTTTAGTCAATGATCACTAATCAAATCAATTACCCAATCATGACAGTTCATATATGACAATATGAAAATAAATGATATATTTGAGGAATCCCATTGGATCCCTCCAACCCGTTCTACCCTGTATCAAACTGGTTATCTCAAATCAGATCATTCAATTCCATTTAACTGTTAATTTCTATAAAAGAAAATAATGACTGTATAACACCAACCAATTCACAAGCAATCCAAACAATTTAAACACATTTATTTTATAAACGTGACCAATCAAGGTGAGTTACCTCTATTGGGTCTAATCGTTAAATAATGATATGATATTTCACTAAAATAAAACTCAGTTTAATTTCATCAGTTAAATCAACAAATGGATATATAATCAGCAAACAGTTAACCATCAGCAAGCAGAGCACACAAAATAAAAACCCAATTTACATAAAATATAAATGGGGAGAACTGAGTGAGTTTAACTCACTTTGATTTATTGCTGAACGGTTCCATTTCAATTGAATTAAACGGTCGTTTAATTAAATCGACAACTCCTACGGCTTTCGGATCTGTCCAGACTATCTCCGAAATATTGTTCTTGGTACCTCGACCCCATCATAGCTTATTTCGCCGGATTCTTATGATATAACTAATAGTTACATATGTTCCAGTTCATATGATTTAAAATTAAATCATTTACTCGTGATTTTTCAATTACTAGGCTAATTACCTTTTTATATATATTGGGCCGCCTTAACAGACTGATAATTTTACTTCTTTAAAACAATTAACCCTAAGTAAAAATTATTTAACCCTTATTCTAATTACATTTGAATTGGACAAACAGTCCAAACTCTTTTCTTCCTAGCTACATTCAAACTACATGGTTCAATAAAAATCATCTGACTTCCTATCTTGGTTCACAGTTCACAATACCTAATTACCCTTTCCATCATGTTGTGCTTCAAAAACACTTCCACTCCTTACTGCCTTTGATTAAATCCAACTGACCGACTCGAGTTTATTTTTGTGGACAAATGATAATACAGGGGATACATTGTTACAACACAGTGCAAACACATGTTAAACTGAACGTTCCAAGTAATGGTTGCACTGTTAAAAAAACATCCTTCGACCATAATGATTTGAGTCTAAATTAATGTTGATCCCATGAGCAATATAGTTAGGCAAATTAAACATGATTAGACATGCTTTAATATATAATTAGGCAAATTAAACTTATCTCACCTCCTACTTTTTGAACGCATGGTCCATGATAAATTGTCCTACCTTCTGCTCTTTTTAAACCGTCTGTAGTACACAGATCAACACGCAACCTTACTGAAAACGTGCCAAAACTTTCTTTTAAAACTGTTCGTAGCTTCTATCTCTTTACCTCCACACAATCCTATAATGATGTTCCGCCTCAACTAGAAAGCCCGTACCACCCCTTAAGTTGTGACCGGAGTGCCTCATCACCCCAGTGTGCCATCTTTCCCCTTAAACCATTCTTCTCCAACGTGATACCATCCTGCTACACTCCCCATATTTCTGCTCGCATGCAAACAGTCATAGTGCCCACGTTTCAGATTTCTTCTGTTTTGTTTCTTTTTTTTCTTTTTTTTTCATCGGCCTAAGGCCCAATAACAACCCACCCGGACGTAATAATAGTCTTTCTTCTCCAATGTTTGCTTTAACTTCTTCCTGAGACTCCTCTTCAAACCATCCCACGTTACTATTGTGCATGCCCAAAAATGACACCCCACTACACCGCTCAAACTACCAAAATAACTTCACTGTTCCACTCCACAACCCTTGCTCGTCACGTTAGCACCTCTGGCTACCGCTGCGACGGCCTGTCACCCTGACTGACAACAAACTTCCCTACCCAGGTGCGTCCTTTTTGGTTCCAGAATACAAAAAAATCCCACTCGATCGCCTTGCTTCGGTGGTTGCTGCTCCATACTCAAGTCCGCATATCCCTCTCTAAAAATGCGAGATAAACCCAAACTTAACTAACAAGTTTAACCGTTGAACTGCGCCATTCCAACATTCGTGCCCCGAGGAAAAATAGAGACAGATTTATATAGCTTATTGCAATGTATTTTGTTATTTTAGGAGGTCTGTAAATATCGTAAAAAAAAATTGAAGGATCAACTCATTTTCACTTTATGGTAAAAACAACCGATAAGGAGAAGTCTGAGCCTATTTATAGCATATGAGGCTTGGTGGGCACAGAAATGGTGGTTTGGCAATCATGACAACTAAAACTTGACCATCATGGAGTTGATTGTGGAGAGCACGGCATGGATATCAGGGGTAGCTTTGTGTATAGTAGATGGCAGGTCTGCAGTGTGTATTTGCTTTTCAATCCAGGCTGTATTGATGGGTCAATAGCTGTGTACATGAAAGGGTCGAAAGGACTGTGGCATGTGCGTAGCTGTTGAAGATGGTAGGGGAAAAGAAAGAACATAGGCTTAGGGTGTACTAATCTATTAAGCTGAATGGGGTTGATTTTTCTTTTATTAGGTGTGCGTGATTTTACTTTTGATTAGCACGGGTACTACGTACATTTGTTTTTACTTGAGCGTGAAGTTTTCAGTCTGCTATAGTTAATTTTGTTTTCACTGTTCTCAACGTAGCCTATTAAATATAAGCATTGTCATGCACAATCTCCAATCGTCACGAAAATAGACAAAACAACTCCCATTGGCTCCAAACTTGAAAACTAGCAATACCTAGCTATACGCATTCCAATAAAATTCGTTTCATCGAAAAGAGATCGTTTGGAAAATAACTGTTTATAACACTTATATAATATCAGTAAAATAATATAAATTTCCAAAACAATTAAATAAAAAAATAGTAAATTATTGTCGTCGAACATATCCAAATAAAATAATATATCACTTTAGATTCAACCAATACGGAATTATAAATTAATATCGACAATTCTGACTTGAACGATATTCAAATTATACTAAACTCTCTATTTAAAATATTACATAAATGTTATCGTTTATTAATGATTTCCATAGTGGCTATAAAATTTGATTTAGCCCTACTAACAATCTATAACACGAAATCTAAATATTTTCCTCTTTCATATGAAAATTATAATCAATAAGATTCCAACGTTTCCTATTTCACAGAAATCCGACTTAAAACGGATTCTGTATATTTAGTTGAAGTTTAAAACTCCATATTACGAACTGCAGCGCCGTTTCGAGCTAGTTTTAAATTATATATATATATATATAACGTTCAAACTTCATTTTAAAATGAATTTAATATTAAATTCCATTAATATTTCAATTGTAATATTTTAAATTGATAAATTAAATATTTGACTGCCAAAAATATGGGTCATTACATTCTTCCCTCCTTAAAATAATTTCGTCCTCGAAATTGCTAAAGTAAGAAAAATGCTACAGATCCTATTAATTTCCAAATCCAATTTAATTTCAAATCAAAACCAATTCAATACCGTAAATAAATATTTTCGAAAATATCGAAAAATTTCTAACACATTAAATTCTCGGAAAATTTCGATAGAGTCTCCCCTGTATGGAGTGACATCTGCGATATCGCATGAACAAATAATATATATACATTGACCCACACGGTCGGTAAACAAAAATCAAAACCCAAAATTTTATTTTTCGCATTGGCGTACCTTTTACAAGCGTATATGTGATTTACTCAACCAATATCAATTTGCCTAGCCATCGGGCACCTGTACTTAACTCAATTCACATATAAGTGGTATATATATGAAATTATGAAATAATATTTCTCTATTAAGCAAGTATAACCACTCTAATTCCAAAATCAAACAGATAACATCAAATCATTATCAATTACAGGGTTAAATCGTAAATTCCAATTCATATGCAGTTTCATCCCAGTTTAATTATACCGGAAATTTTTCTTTAGTTTATAATTCATTTAAATCCATTAAATTGTTGATTATTCCATTCAAACAAACTACCATCCAATGACAAACAATTCACAATCAGCAACTAATATACAACCAAATCAATTGAATTTACATTCAGTATTAATATTTTATTTTGGTTTCATGTATTTGAACATCAATCGATTAATATCCGATTGATTTCTATTTGATTATTATTCACTCAAATTCCAAGTTTCACAATTATTTAATTTAATTTCAATATCGTTATTAATTTCACTTAACCAAGTTAAGTTTCCAATTCAAATTTCCAATCCAATTTGAATTTTGTTCAAATCAATCAAGCACACTAATATCTCAATAATTCAATAAAATTATTACCTTTTTATACAAAAATATAATTTGGGTAAAATTATTTCATTTACCCCCTTTACAAAATAATATTGTATCCATTGACAATTCAATGATTCTCAATACTCGAACTGATCAACAACACAATACAAAACTTTTGTATATAAAATTTACAAATGCGCTCTCACATATATACACTCAATCTCGATCTAGGGTATTACTAACCCAATATCTATCGAGTAATGCCACAGATCCAAGGTTATTACTAAACCAATAGCTCTGATACCCCTGTAATGAACCAGAGATTTTCAGCCCCGAAAATCGACATAAATACCTTTACCGTATCACATATCGACCTTCCAAACACCGAAAACACTGGATAGTTATTACAAAGATATTAGAGGGTGAGATAAGAAAGAAAGAAGTATTAGAATAGAAGAAGAAGAAGAACCAACACAACACAGAGTCTCACATCGCAGCGGAACAAAATATAATACAGAAACAAATCTTTAATGAGAGCTTTAAAAATACTTACAATATCAGAGTACATCATACATCTGGACAGTGACCATAACCTGTCCTCATATACAATCGCACAGCGGAATAAATACTATATACAATATGTCTGAACACCTCCAGCTCGTCTCTGCACTTCGCAACATCCAATAACCTGGACTTGTTCACCCCGGTCTAACCCAAGCATTTACAAAACACCGAGTCAGTCTGGTGAACCAGAGTGAGAAAAACTCGCACAGTATTAAGAGTAATCATCCAACTTGCTTTAAAGTTCAAAAATCATTTCGAAAGAAAAGGATAATCGTAAGACCAAATCCACAAATAAATACGGACGGTTTTTACCTTACGATAACCCAAAACATTTTTGAAATCAATATCTTTTTCTGATATTACAATAGTGTCTATATACAAGTAGCTATCAATCAAGTGGAATGCTTGCATCTCACGCTCCATATATATATAGTATACAATCAAAACCGCGGGCACTTATTGGAGATTGAATTCCGACTGTGACAAGGTATGGGACCACCTGCTGATAGTGTATCTCTAGAGGTGAATACACTGGGTTCAAAAAGAACGTCTTGCAACTCAGCCCACACATGACCAATCACTCATTTCCCTTGAGTGTATCAAATGTATATCACCAACGGTTGGGCTTAAACCACCTTTTCCCGAAAGGGACAGCATAAAAATAGACTAAAGAAGCAAAAGGAATTTCTCTAGATAAGTGATTATATACCCTAATGGGAGCAACCCACATAGCCATGCCGCCTGCCCGATTTTTGTCAATTCCTGGTTGATGAGGCTTGAGGTTTGAATTTCCTTTTGAAATATCAGGTCACCATTCACTTTGAATGTCACATAGACATATCCACCAGATATCACTAATTGATGTCCATAAAAATACTCTAGTTATTTCGCTAGAGAAAAAACCATTTCTCCTCCACCAACTATGGTACGTTTGAAGAAATCAACGTCCGCGACCCCATTGGAAATACCCTGTCAGACATCCGTCCATACAAGTCATCCAGGAATAGGATAAACCGAAGGTACTCTCCTACCACATCCAAGGAACCACCCTATAGATTAATTCGTAGATTCCAACCACTACAGAACCACAACTTAACTCTAGGAGCTAACCAAAGATTATTAGCGGTTCTTCCGTTTATGAAAATTTATAGTCTTCAATGGTCCATCTCGATTATCTTCTGATATCTTCCCGTATTTGTTGGTTGGAATGGTTTTCGAATATAAATTCAATCCCGGTCTTTTTGTGCCAACAATCGTATTGGACAGATTTGATAGTCGGTGATTTAACTATCAAAATAACAGTGATTCAATCATGAACATCCATTGAATTCACTAGTTCAGTATTCAGCATCAATTAGCCATTTAATTGAAACAAATGTAAATTTAAAACTTTAAATATTTCAATATTATGAATATAGCTTTTCGCTTCTTATTTAACATAAAATTATTCTTTAAAACAAATTCATTTGATTACTTGGAAAAATCCTATATCATATTTAACTTTCTATTTTCACTATCAAAACGTTAACCACATTATTATCTAATATTGGGAAATCAATCCAACTTATTACTCGTAAAACAACATTACGAAATATCTTTATTTTCATTACTTGAGACAATAATCCAATGTTTTATCTTTAGAGAATAAAACTCAACTTTATATTTCCTTTCTTACTCGAATATATCAATATATTTTCATGTAACCCCTTTTTATTTCCCTTTTCTTTGGAATCATAATTATATATATATTTTCCAAATTTTCAGCAAACATTCGTATTATTATTTCTCAAATGAAAAAAAATGAGCTTTCATTATCATTTTTAACATTTACAACTAATATCATCCTCAAATAATCCTGGAGTCGTTCAAGTTGGGGTATTTTAATTACCTCTCAGACCTTGATCAACAACGTTCTTACCTTCAGATAAATATAAGCTGTAATCCAAAAATCCATAAATCATTTTAATATCAATAAAAATTCCTTTTAACTATCTTATTCATAATATGGTTTCACAAAACCTTCTTATCTTTTTTTTTTTTTAAATCTCTTTCTCGGACCTAATCCTTATTTCTTAATTCAATAATTAAGCAACTTCTTATAAAACGCCACTTTTTAACCCCTACCTCTTTTTAAACAAATTTATTTCAGAACTCGGATTTGTTTACAAAATCTGATGACCCATTTCTTAATTTCCTTTCACTCAATTTTATTTAAGCTATCATGTCTCGCTTAAATTCCTTTTATAACTTTGTTATACAAATTCGAGTTTAAATACAAAACCCGTTCGTAAACTCCTTTCACCATTCAATTGGATTTCATTTCAATTTCGATTACCCTTTAAAATGAATTTCCACTAAAAATTGATTTCCTAAATTATTATTAATTAAGATAATAATTTACTTCGATCATCAACTACTTTCGTAGTTAATTTCTTTATTTACAAAAATAATTAATAAATTCCTTTCTAAAAACTCTTATTAAAATTAAAACAATATTCTTTAAACCATTTGATTCTAAAATGCACTAATTTAATCCCAGTTAAAAACGGTCGATTTAGTTAACTCAAAACAAGATTATCCCATTTACCAATCCAATTCATTTTCCCTTTAAATTAAATAATAATATAATTAATTTAAATAATTCCATTTAATTATTTCTTAATAAAATAATATCCAAATTTAACTGTTAGGTTAATTCCTATTCACTTATTTATAAATCGGATTAACATCAGATGTTTCCTTATAAAACCAATTAATAAATTATAAATTTAAATAATAAATAATGAATATTTATTTCCTTTTAATAAACTTATATTCAAAATAATTTAATTCAAAATCTATATCTAGTTATAAAATAAATTTTATAACTTCAGTTCCATCGATTCACCTGACTATAAATCAATATAAAACATTACAATTTATTCTTAGGTCGTTTACTGCTGATTACTCAACCAATATTGCCCCAATCACAGGTTGAATTTTCAGTCAATGATCACTAATCAAATCTATTATCCAATCATGATAGTTCATATATTACAATATGAAAATAAATGATATATTTGAGGAATCCCGTTGGATCCCTCCAACCTGTTCTTCCCTGTATCAAACTGGTTATCTCAAATCAGATCATTCAATTCCATTTAAATGATAATTTCTATAAAAGCAAATAACGACTGTATAACATCAACGAATTCACAAGCAATCCAAACAATTCAAATAATTTAAACACGTTTATTTTATAAACGTGACCAATCAAAGTGAGTTACCTCTATTGAGTCCAATCGTTAAATAATGATTTGGTATTTCACTGAAATTAAACGCAGTTTAATTTCATCAGTTAAATCAACAAATGGATATATAATTAGCAAACAGTTAACCATCAGCAAGCAGAGCACACAAAATAAAAACCCAATTTATATAAAATATAAATAGGGAGAACTGAGTGAGTTTAACTCACTTTGATTTATTGTTGAACGGTTCCATTTCAATTGAACTAAACGATCGTTTATTAAATCGACAACTCCTGCGGCTTTCGAATCTGTCCAGACTATCTCCAAAATATTGTGCTTGTTACCACGACTCCATCGTAGCTTATTTCACCGAATTCTGATGATATAACAAATAGTTACATATGTTCCAGTTTATATGATTTAAAATTAAATCATTTACTCGTGATTTTTCAATTACTAGGCTAATTACCTTTTTATATATATTGGGCCGACTTAATAGGCTAATAATTTTACCTTTTTAAAACAATTAACCCTAAGTAAAAATTATTTAATCCTTATTCTAATAACATTTGAATTGGACAAACAGTCCAAACTCTTTTCTTCCTAGCTACATTCAAACTATATGGTACAATAAAAACCATCTGACTTCCTATCTTGGTTCACAGTTCACAATACCCGATTACCCTTTCCGTCATGTTATGCTTCAAAAACACTTCCACTCCTTACTTCCTTTGATTAAATCCAACAGACCGATTCGAGTTTATTTTTGTGGACAAATGATAATACTAGGATACATTGTTATAACACCATGCAAACACATGTTAAACTGAACGTTCCAATTAATGGTTACACTATCTTTGACCATATTCATTTAAGTCTAAATTAATATTGATCCCATTATCAATATAGTTAGGAAAATTAAACATGATTAGACATGCTTTAATATATAATTAAGCAAATTAAACTTATCTCACCTCCTACTTTTTGAACGCATGGTCCATGATAAATTATCCTGCCTTCTGCTCTTTTTAAACCGTTTGTAGTACACAGATCAATACGCTGCCTTATTGAAAACATGCCCAACCTTTC
This sequence comes from Allium sativum, assembly GCA_030737875.1. NCBI lineage: Eukaryota > Viridiplantae > Streptophyta > Magnoliopsida > Asparagales > Amaryllidaceae > Allium > Allium sativum. The sequence continues at coordinate 35,762,724 of CM060913.1, read as the reverse complement.
TTTTAAAATTGTTCGCTGCTTCTATCTCTTTACCTCCACACCATCCTATACTGATGTTCCACCTCAACTAGAAAGCCGTGCCACCCCTTTAGCTAGTGACCGGACTGCCTCATCACCCCATTGCGCCACCCTTCCCCTTAAAACATTCTTCTCCAATGTGATACCATCCTGCTACATTTCCCATATTTCTGATCGCATGCAAACTGTCATAGTGCCCACATTTCAGCTTTCTTCTGTCTTGTCTCTTTTTTTTTTTTCATCGGCCCAAGCCCCAATAACAACCCACCCGCAAGTAATAATAGTCTTTCTTCTCCAATGTTTGCTTTAGCTTCTTCTTGAGACTCCTCTTCAAACCTTCCCACATTACTACTGTGCATGACCAAAAATGACACCCCACTACACCGCTCAAACTACCAAAGTAACTTCACCATTCCACTCCACAACCCTTGCTCGTCACGTTAGCACCTCTGGCTACCGCTGCGACGGCCTGTCACCCTAATCGACGACGAACTTCCCTACCCAGATGCGACCTTTTTGGTTCCAGAATACAAAAAAAATCCCACTCGATCGCCTTGCTTCAGTGGTTGCTGCTCCATACTCGAATCCACATATCCCTCTCTAAAATGCGAGATAAACCCAAACTTGACTAACGAGTTTAACCGTTGAATTGCGCCATTCCAGCATTCGTGCCCCGAGGAAAAATAGAGACGGATTTATAGAGCTTATTGCATTGTATTTTGTTATTTTAGGAGGTCTGTGAGTATCATAAAAAAAATCGAAGGATCAACTCATTTTCACTTTACTGTAAAAACAACTGAGAAGGAGAAGTCTGAGCCTGTTTATAGCGTATGAGGCTTGGTGGGCACGGAAATGGTGGTTTGGCAATCACGACAACTAAAACTTGACCATCATGGAATTGGTTTGGAGAGCACGACATGGCTTTCAGGGGTAGGGTCTGCAGTGTGTATTTGTTTTTCAATCCAGGCTGTGTTGATGGGTCAATAGCTGTGTACATGAATGGGTCGAATGGACTGTGGCATGTGCGTAGCTGTTGAAGATGGTAGGTGAAAAGAAAGAACATAGGCTTACGGTGTACTAATCTATTAAGCTGAATGGGGTTGATTTTTCTTTTATAAGGTATGCGTGATTTTACTTTTGATTAGCACGTGTACTACGTACATTTGTTTTTACTTGAGCGTGAAGTTTTTAGTCTGCTATAGTTAACTTTGTTTTCACTGTTATCAATGTAGCCTGTTAAATATAAGCACTGTCATGTACAATCTCCAATCGTCACGAAAACAGACACACTCCTTTGTTTTGACGTTACGGTTCCAATAAAATTAACTTCGTTGGAAACCGCATCCATTTGTACATGTCGGTATTTTAAATTGGCTCTAAACTTGAAAACTAGCAATAACTAGCTATACGCATTCCAATAAAATTCGTTTCATCGAAAAGAGATCATTTGGAAAATAACTGTTTATAACACTTATATAATATCAACAAAATAATATAAATTTCCAAAACAATTAAATTAAAAAATAGTAAATTATTGTTGTCGAACATATCCAAATAAAATAATATATCACTTTAGATTCAACCAATATGGAATTATAACTTAATATTGACAATTCCGACTTAAACGATATTCAAATTATATTAAACTCTCTATTTAAATTATTACATAAACGTTATCGTTTATTAATGATTTCCATCATGGCTATAAAATTTGATTTAGCCCTACTAACAATCTATAACACAAAATCTAGTTTTTTTCCTCTTTCATATGAAAATTATAATCAATAAGATTTCAACGTTTCCTGTTTCAAAGAATTCCGACTTAAAACAGATTCTGTATATTCAGTTGAAGTTCAAAACTCCATATTACGAACTGCAACGCCATTTTGAGCTCGTTTTATATATAAATGTATATAATGTTCAAACTTCGTTTTAAAACGAATTCAACTTTAAATTCCATTAATGTTCCAATTATAATATTTTAAAATAATAAATTAAATTAAATATTTGACTGCCAAAAATACGGGTTGTTACAATAAAACTCTACAACTATTAGAAGCCCTATTTTCTTAAATTATAAAAAATACAAATAATTATAAAACTCACCGTGGTCCATAACGTTCCTCTGCGATCTTCGTAGATCTTGTCCCCAAAAGGGTATAAGCATATGTATATGTAAATATTTATTGTTATAAATCTTTTCCCCGAAAGGTTTTTAGGTTAGGTCTGTCTCAAAAATAGGAACCTAGTGGGGAACAGATCGTGTTATGAAAAATAAACTAAGTCTAGGCGTCTGTTTATAAGATAGGCTAAGGACCTTAGATCGTTGGATTTTTAGATTAAAATATGGGCTAGCTACATCATGCGACCAGTTAAGAACTTGTCACATTGGCAAAAATTTGAATTTAAACCAATAAAATTAAACCACATCAACTCAATTACGAAAGAAAACGTGTTTGGTCACTAACATTCACAACGAGGAGTGACTTACACCCAAATACTCAGGTGGGCTGACCCGACCCCTACATGGGTCGACTAATGGCTTGCCCTAGGGGTGACCCACCTTGTATAATTATTCCTTTTCTTATCTTTTTTGTTCATGCGATATCTCTTTCGTACTAACTCGGATTTTGACAAGTTATACATGAAAATGACCCCGAAAATTTTAACGGACTTAATGGAAAAGGTTACATGGTGAAATTCAGTCATTTGCAAATAATTCATTCTAGATTCTTTTATTAATTTTAGAATTATACTTATAACTTACCACTTTTATAACTTCTTCATATTAGCTATGATTTTTACAAATCTTATATGTTAATTGACCAAAAATTCCCATAAAAATATAATGGTGAAATGTTACTAGAGATATTATGACAATCTTACAACTTAATGTTTTATTAATTAATTCATTAATTAATTACTATGTCTTAAAAAATCAGAATATTGGGTCCATCACTAGTAAGTATGCCCATGAAAATATATAACCCTCATTTGTTTAATGAGTTAAGGCTTTCATTTAAAATACCCATTGCAGTTCTACTGAGGAGTATCAAAGCAATAGCCCTTTACTCTTTAAAGTCATTGTTGAGAAATAACCATTTCGATACATCGAATAGTGAGGTGGCAACCCTTTTGATACCCTACACATCCGGAAGGTACTAAAGCAATAGCCGTTTAACTTTATAATGTAAGGTCTCAAAATTAAAACCTTCGACATAGTCGAGAGGTAGGGAGGCAGATGCCTCAAAGTTAAAATAAGCTTCTGAAAAAGGATATCTTCGACAAGCCAAAGTGTCCAAATTTTATAGGCCTCATCTTTTATACAAAAAATTTAGGAAATCACTTTCCTTTGGCAATGATAATGGGCAGATATTAAAATTTTAAAACCACATAAAACATTAGAGGTGACAACCCTTACATTAATGCTTTAGAAAATAGTCTTATCGACTCAACACAATGGGGGAAGCCCATATGCAAACGCAACAGGCTCAATTGAAGTGGATAAGTGTTAAAACATGAATCAATGGCCAAAAACTAAACAAAAGGTAGAGGTGGAGTCATGAATACTTCTTATGCCAACTAGTGTCATTATAAGCATCTGAAGCATATAAGACGACGCGAAAAGTGCTTCCGACCATTCCAAAAGTTGCTTTCAAACAGGGGCTTTGGCACTAATGGTTTTTTGGAAAACCCGACAGGATTGAGTGGACTCCTGCCACTTATATTGATATACCAAAGAAGATTACATATAATAACGAGAGATACAAAAAAAAGGAAAACAGAGATGACAAGGTATATCAATGTCGTACAAGAGATACAACACAAAACACATATATACAAAAAGCAAACAATGCTTAGCCAAAAATGTCAGGATCAAATATGAAATTTAAAAACTTAAGAATATCCCAGATGTAGCGCCAAACATGCTGCTTCCATTTCCCATAATTCATGGCTTTATCCGTATCAAAGACACGTACAATGCATTATTTCCAAACATCGATCACAATCTTCTCCCAAAATAGTAGCAGTATATCCTTGCTTTAGCACTTCTGCCTCTAACTTCACTCCGTATCCTCTCTCATTCATGACTGGAGAATGCATTGCTGGGTTCATTTATTTGCGCAAGAGCATCATGCCAAAGCTTCCTCCTCTGAGTACATTCAAAAAATAGGTGCTTAACACTTTCAGGTTGATTGCAAAAAAAGAAACACTAGTCAATCTCCATCCCGTAACTGGCAATCTTGTCCCTGGTCAGCATGGATCTTTATACGACTTTCAACAAGTTCAGATTCTCCTTCGTATTGTTGTCTTTTCTCCATACACTTCCATGCCATCTGCAATTAACCAGAGATTATGTACCAAGCAAAATATTGTAAAAACATTTTATTTGGAACTGCTCACCTTTCCAATTCCAAATAGCGTCCCTACTGCTTAAACCTTGTTGTACGTGTGCATGTATTTTGATCCAAAGAGTAGTGATATTCTAGATTGAGGAATTTGGAAATTTAAATTGATTATTCACCATTAATTTTGCCATACAACAAGATTGGGTAATACCACATAGTTGTTTTTCCAGAAATAAGATAGTATTTTCATTTATAAAACCAAAATCGACCCAAGGATCATGCCAAAATAGGGTACGATCAAAATCTACTATCTGATACTTAAATTATGGTAAAAAAAATCTCTTGAGTTTAATCAAACTCCTCCATGTCCAGCTATAATTCTATAATGTGGTTAAGGCCCAGAAACTATTTCCTTTAAGCACATGTTCATTAGACCATTTTACTTGCAAGTTATCCTTCATACACAAGATATCATTAATGTGTTTGCCAAAAGTAGCTTGATTCTATAGTTTTGTATTCGAGATTCTCCAACAAACACGCTAATGGTAGAACCTATCTCTTCCGAAGATACGTTAACTGTCACGTCCTACAATTCTCCCTTAATTCCGCATTCCTCCTCGACCTAAATAAACCAACTCCCCTCTGACAAACCTCCTATCATCGATCCCCCTCTTGGTCCACCTAATCCGCCACTTTCTGATCCCCATCTTCCTTCTTCTTCTAATGTCAATCCACGTATAAACTGTCAATGTGTACGGACTTCCCTTTTCCATTTTCTTCCATGCAATGCAGGGAAGTACATCCCCGTTGATATGAAACCTATATTCCCCGATGATGCCATGAATCATACTTTTGAAGTTATTAATGCTAGAACCTGTGTATGGGAAGAAACATCAGTGAGGTTCTTCTTAGACCACCCTCTATCCTTTACAGCAGTTGTGCACAAAGTACGATCAATTTAGAAGGTGAAAGGAGATCTAAAGATAAGTATGATGGTGTGATTTTCTTATTCTAATTCACGTGTGAAGAAGACAGACATAATATTTTGATGGTGATCCAATTATCATGAGAAGTAAACTTAGTATTATAAAACAATATGATCCCCATGTTAGTAATGTATGTGGTTAAGTTAAAGCTGTTCTTGTATGGGTTCAACCATCGAACATTCCTCTATTTTCCTGGTCTTATATAGGTATAAATTGGTTGGAAAGTAGGCTAGGCAAACTGCTTTGTTTGGATGAAATGACAGACATGATCGAAAGGTTGGAGCATGCTAACTGCCTCATTGAGGTTAAACCCAGCAAACAACTTGTAGATGATTTTTTTAGTAAAGTTACCTGCACTACAACAAAATGACCCTATTACAACGGTGGAACACCGTTGTAATATACATTTTACAACGGTGGGCAAACCGTCGTGTATTAAGAAGTTGTAATAGATTCATATCTTTTACAACGTTTTTACACCGTTGCAACACCGTTGTAATATGTATATTTTACAACTTTTTTCCACCGTTGTAGTAATACATATTACAACATTTTTGCACTGTTGTAGTAGTACATATTACAACTTTTTTCCACCGTTGTAGTAATTCCTGCAACAATTAATTATAACAATACGATTTTTGTTTCGTTATACATTACATTTCATATAAAAATAAATATTTATATTGAATAAAATGATACTACACTGATCTGAAATAATCAATTAAATATTTTATTTCAATATTTGAATTAGTACAACTTTCTGATCCACTATCGTACAACTCACTTTTACATAATATGGTCATAACAATACATACAATCCTCACTACAAACTGATCACTCAATACACTCAGTTACATACACACTTTCGTATAAATATACATACACACTGACATGCACCGAGTCTTTATGCTCCAGCATCCCCAATTGATCATCCATTTCAACATCATGCTCATCGTCAAATATCCTTATTACTCTGTGCATTCATTCCTAAGCACTTTTTTGTCAAAATTGAGTTCCCTTCAGATTCAACAACGCAAATCTATATGTAAACACTCTGCAAGGTTGAATTATTGGACACTGTGTTATACTCCATCTGTGTTCATGTATCCTTACATTAATAAACTTATGTTCTACTACTTTTTTTTAATTCAGACTGACTTTTTATGCAAAAGGTAAAGGACAGCGAAAGGTGTGAACAATTACATAGCTCAAAGACACACAGTTACACACTATAGCAGACAGTGTCAAGAGACATGGCATACCTGATAGGATAACTTCATCCTCCATAGATAGATTCTTAGGCATGTACCAAGAGAAACAAGATTTAACTGAACAGCAAAGCAAGAGAACCAAAACTGCCAATGAACAATAAGAGTGCCAATGAACAAAACTGCCAATGAACAAAACTGCCAGGCATAAATGGCAGAAGCACATCCCAAAATTGCATTGCATCTATGACACCAATGAACAAAACTGCCAATGAATAATAAGACACATCAGAGACACCAATAAACAAACTACCACCATAGCTTATAGCTATTGCCGTGGCAGTACGATGATAGGTAAGCTGAACCATGATCTACCCATACCAATGGCATAAGCATATTACATAAGCTCAATAAAAGCATGACTTAAAATCACAGACAAGTGCTCCAGAGAGCAGCATCACTACCAGACACACTAACAGCAACAACCACCTTAAACCAAATGATAACAGATCCAAAGAACATAAACAAAAATGCTATTCACCCTCAAGGGGACGCAAACCACTGAACATCGACCTCACAGACACTTTTGAAACCCAAGAATTACTGCGAAAATCAACATTACCTCGCCAGCACGATGAAAAGAATCCACTGCAAACAACCACCAGACAAAGCGGAATCCAAAGAACTAGCTGTCGATCAAAGTCGTTTGAAGATCTGAACCGCGCCGAGCCGCTCCAATAGATGGAGATCAAAGCCACTCCGATAGATCTGGACCGAAACAGATCTGAGAGAAATCACGCTCGAGAAAGGAAGAAGAGCAACTAGGGTAGAGTGATAGGACCAGGAAAAGCTTGGAGAGGTTTGAAGAGAAGAACCGATTTAAGTAGAGGAGCAAAGCGGATAATGGAACTGAAGCGGTGAGGGAGGAGGCGGCTAGAAGAAGATGGGGATCGATGTTAAGACGTAATTTTTTTTCCAGAGGAACGAAATTGGGGATCGATGCGAGAGAAGAGCAAGAGTGGTCGGCCCACGTGAGGAGAAATACGAAAGTGAGAAGCTTTGGAGCCAAAATTTCGGTCGCCCGCCCAAATTTCATCATTTGTGTTAAGTGGGCAACAGATTTTTGTTTTGTTTTTTTAATTGTTTTATTCTTTGCAAGGAAAGCTTCTAAATTCACTTTCCATTAATAATTTTATTTAACAGTACTTACTAATCTTATTAATTAAAGATTTCTTATTATTCTTAATTTCTAAGTATTAAATTTTAAGTAAGATTCAAATTCAAAAGTATACAAAATGTACCGTTTCGGACGGGGCGCTGCCCTGCACCCCGCCGGGGGCGCTGCCCCCTGGACCCCCGCGACCTGACCGGGCAGGTCGAACCCCGTTAGCGGGGGCGTTGCCCCCGCACCCCCCTGGACCCCCCCCTCCGTAGGGATCATATTTGACAAAAGATTTTGGAAAAACTTTCAACAACGATTACTTATTAAAAAATATTATATACTAAATATTAATTACTACTAATAGTCATGATTAATTATAAATTAAATATTTATTAATTTTTATTTACTTATTGATTATTAATTGATTATTAACCGCTCATTAGTTATTACTTACTAATTAATTACTAGTACTTAATAATGAAGTAGTTATATATAATTATTTTTAATTAAATATTTAATATTTATATATTGATTATTATTAAATAATTACTAATTGGTTGTTAATTAGTAATTATTAGTAGGAATTATTTATTTATTGATGTATTTTTTATTAAATATTTAATATGTATTTATTGATTATTAATTAATAATTACTAATTGGTTGTCAATTACTAATTATTAGCATGAATTATTTATTTATTGAAATATTTTTAATTAATTATTTAATATTAATATATAGGTTATTAATTAATAATTACTAATTAGTTGTAAATATTAATTATTAAAAATTATATAATGAAAATAATTAATATTAAAATATAGTCATATATTACAACAGTCAAAAAATAAAAGTTGATAGGCTTTTATTACAACTGTCAAAATAACACAGTTGTTAAAAATAAATTTATTACAACTTTTCTGGAAAAAGTTGTAAAAAACATTTATTACAACGGTGCTTTAACCACCGTTGTAAAATTAAAGTTGTAATATGGTATTTTTGTTGTAGTTACAACGGTGTTTATACCACCGTTGTAAAACACAATTTATTACATCGGTGCTTTTACCACCGTTGTAAAAACCCATTTATTACAACGGTGCGTTTACCACCGTTGTAAAATTAAAGTTGTAATATGGTGTTTTTGTTGTAGTGCTGATGGGGCAACTCAAAGAATCAATGTTAACTATTTATGGAAATACCTTGTTTTCACTGATTACAAAGTTTTTGGACATTGTCTTGATCAATGTGAAGGTAATTCTGTAAATAAATCTATGCATAGTGCAAAAATGTTGATAACAAGGTTAGTAATGGAGCTAAAGTAAATGTGCTTATTCAAGAAAATTTTACCGACAATGGAAAAAATGATAGCAAAGCAAGCTTGAAAGGTAAGGGGAAAGTAAACTACAAGAAGGACACACTCAAAAAGTTTCAACATGGTTGAAAGTTGAATGCAATAAGAAAAAGGTCACCTTCAATACTCAATGTTCAATGTAACAACACGGAAAATCAGAACCAATTTAAAAAATTTATCTTGTCTATTTTTTTGAATTTTAAATAGTCAAAATAATTTATTTTAACTAATAAAGATTAAAAATTTATTCAAATCGAAGTAGAACGAATATATTTATTTCAATTATAAAAGGAGTTAGAAATAGCACGACGGTTTGAAATTTTTAATTTGAACTTTGACTGATGTACATGATGCAAAATAATTTGGATTTTGGTGAAACCAAAAATATTTAAATCTTTTTAAGAATTTCATTCCAATGAATCTGAAAAATTGAAATTTCATAGCGAGAATAAAAAGTTATGGCCATTTGAATATTCAGAATAATCGCTATGGAATTTAATATAATATATAGCCCGTATAAATAGCCATTTTGCAAACGACCTCCATTTTCGATGAAGCCACCACGTTTGGATCCGGAATGTCAAATTATTGCAGGATTCTAATTTTCATAATTAATATGTGAGCGTGGCAAATGAAAATGTGTTTTGTCGACCAGAAAATGGCTATTTTTCAAATGGTCTCCAAATTCGACGAAATTAATTTTTTTAGGACTGTATCGTCAAAACATAGCTAGATTTATTTTTCGGGAATTTTTAGAGTCAGTATGTGGCCCCAATAAATTAATATGTACAATCAAATTAAATAATTAAATGTTTTATATTTTAATTTAAGGGAAAACCTATCAAAATAATTGAATTGGCTTACGGGACATATCCCATTGTGTCCGGAATAGGGGTATTTAGCTGAGGGCATTACTCGTTGGGTTTGATTTGTAGTTAGGAGCGATATAGAAATTATATTAGAATTAAATGGATATAAATAAAATAAAAATACGTATATATACACGTATACCGTATAACCCTCATTGTCGTTTCTGAAAACCCGATATATTTCGATGGCGGCTGTTCTTCGACTCTTTCCTCCACAATAACTATCCTTCCTCTCAAAGAAATCCTTTGAGCCAGTTGAAGTTTTTGTAGAGCTCTCTCTCCACTTCAAATCCATACCCTCCACTAATCCTATCATCGCGCCATCATCGAGTTTCACCTCTCCAAAAGCCGCGACTTCGGAGCACCGCCACAGTCAACCTCGCCACCGAACTCCACCGCACCTCCGGCGTTGGTGCGCCCTTCGACCCCCGTCGACGTGGTCATGCTCGATCGGCACCAAGCTTCATAGATTTTCTGAAAATCCGATCCCTAGTTTAGAACATCTTCTGAAAGATATACGACTTCTATATAATTAACAGTTAATAACACTTTTAAGTGTTGCAAATTCATGTTTAATTATAAAAATCATATCTCTCTCATACGTTGACAAAATTCAATGAAACAGGAAGTGTTGTGTGACGATCCCAAAATCCGAGGGGCGGTATTAAGGATAATCATTGTAATATAACACATTAATCATCATAGCAGAGTACAGATAATAGCAGAACAATAAATAGAATAATTTTACATGGATATGACAGCGGAATCACAACATGTAATAACATCAGAATAGCACAGCGTAGGATATAACTTAGTAAATAAAAGGGAAGTGATCAGTCATCATCGCCAGAGGAGGAATACATACATGCAGTGAGACATAATAAGGGTATCAGTCTACATCGCCAAAGGCGGTACATATACATACGATAATAAATACTGAAAGTAAATCAGTCTGCATTGCCAGTGGCGGAATCATAATACAAGTACAATAATGGCGGAAAATGTCAAAGTCATCTCTGTTAAGTCAGCCTCGCCATGAGCCAAAATGCACTCTATGTAACAGTGCAGAGCCAAAAACAACCTGTCACCTGTGAACTAGGCTGCCCATGTGAAAATAAGGGCACCCGCATTTGCAAAGTGAAACAAACAACGAGTCAGTCATGGGGACTGGTATGAGGAATCTATTTAACAGTTAAACAACAGTAATAAGCAAATCATAGGACCACGCCACTTTCGCGAAATGGGTTTACTCCAGTGATTGCTAGTGCATTTAAAACAAAGTAAATTCTTTTAAAATAACGCAATGCTTTTTGAAAGAATGAAGCCCTTATAAGACTCAAGTCCCATCATACAATGCAACGCAAGCCGGAGGATAGAGTTTTACCTCATAATGGCCAAATATGCTTGATACGTATAACGCAAAATCATTTGATATTATTACTAGTGCATATATGTTTCAAAAACGAATAGCATCATAAATATCAATCATAGACGGCATAAGTGCCCCATACCACTATGTCGCCATGCTAGTTCTACAATCGAGTCCATTATTTCGTATTGGAAATTGGATTTCCGTCATGAGTCGAGGCAAGGGGCAAGCTCCTCTCCGCTTCGAGAATTTCTAGCAAATGCCTCAGGACTACACACTCTGGGCAACCCCGGATTCGGTTGGGCCGGTCCTCTCTTACGTTTGAGGATTAGTTATTCCTGAACACACGTTTCACGGTCCTTACAGACCTATAATCGAGGCGCCTCGCATTCCAACAACCACATAGGTGAAAACTAGATATAAATGTCAGGGCTGGTAAGTCACTGACATCACCATAGCTAGAAAGAAACGTCGTGCTCTCCCAGCGGTCCGTATCCCGTTTTTAACTCATACCGAGTTGTGAGGCTCGCGAATCTACGAAATACACAAAGCTAGGCCACGTAGACCGGGCTTTGATCATCATCCACAAGACTTTGCTTTGCAACAGAAGCCTTGATCACAGCATCTTGGCATGCCACATAGGCAGTCCACTCCATACGATTGATTTCTATCGATATATAACCTCTGAGCTCGTATGTCTCAGAGAAGGGCGTTAAGCAAAAGAATAAATTCTCCGCTGCCAAACAGATATATATCTAACAGAGATCAATCAGTATAGAACATAATCCAATGTCAGACACACAGTCCATCTGCAAATCCGTTCTGGGTCTGAACGAAACTGGAGGCGTCAATTCCTCGTATATCCGTACAATCAACACATACGTTCAGACGGCTACTACTTCCGTCCCTTTCCGGTAGCTACTCCGGTCAGGAACCTCAACAGCGCCCATCCAACCGATACGAAGATCGTCGGTCTTGAATCGTCTTTGCATTTTCCAATTCGAATCGCTCGATAAATTATTTGAAATGAGGGTTAGCTCGGCCTTTTCAAATAATTCACGTAATTAGAATTTAAATCGATTCTTTCCATGGTTATAATATTCGACATCCATCTTTCAGTTCTTTAGTGTTATTCTCCTGTCAAGAACATACAACCATCAAATATCAAACCATTCAAGCCCAATTGGTTTATTTGCAATCTATGTTGCTTATAATATTTTATAACGATTTTTCGCCATTTTTATTTATTTTAAAATGGCCATATTTAATTAAACGACGTTTCAGGTCGTGCCGTGGCACTGGCGCTGTTTTTCCCCTGATTTGTTTTACACATATCGGAAAATCTAACCGTTGGATTTCTACAAAGTCTATATCAGTGGGAAGATATTCCCAAAGCGAACCCAACGGTTCCAGTTTCGTGAGAATCCGACGGTCGGATCTTCCGCACTAGTTGTTTGAAGTTACGGTTTCAAAATTCGAACTGCAGCGTCGTTATTCGATTTAATTTAATTATATTTATATTTATATATAAATATAAACGACTCTGGCGCTGTTTTTCTTCAGATTTGAATTAAACATTCCGGACAATCCAACCGTTGGATTTTTACAAGGTTGGTGCCGTTGGGAAGATATTTCCAAGGCGGACCCAGCGGTTGCGGTTTCGGGAAAATCCGATGGTCGGATGTCTCGTACCAATCGTTTCAAATTACGATTCCGAAACACGAACTGCACGGCTTCGATTCCTTTTAATTATATTTTTATTTATATATATAAATATAGTTCATTCTATAATTCCAACTACAATTCATTCTATATTTTCAACTTTGTTTTCACTTCAAATTTTTCACTAACGCCTTAATATTTCGAAAAATTTCGCCATAACCTCCTTTGTACGGGGAGGGGTTTGGAAATTTATTGGGCCGTGTTAGGTACCCAATAAATCCTAAAAAGCATCCACATATTTATAGTGATATATTCTGGTGTTTACGGGGGAGCATGTATAGATAATCACTCCAGAGAATAAATTCTCATCACCCCGTTTCCGTGTGGAAATAAATAGTCCATGTGCCGTATCTAATAACTAGAGCGACGTGATTATTGTCAACTCCAGACCCGTGTGGGGTTTTTATTAATCTGGCAATTTATCGTTATATTTTATATAGTCCATATCAGTCATTAGTTCAACCTGTAGTATATAATCATCGCCATACAAGCCTCTCGCTCGTATGGTAAATCTTCCACCTCGTCACACAAGCTCCAATTGCTTATGTGGAATATGATGAAGTATGCCTATCGTCAAGAAGTATGCCATGTGGTGTAGTTCAAAATTAATTGTTACTATCCTATGGTGATATTTATTATTTCACACAGAATAACTAGCACTCCGCATCCAATGGCATTCACAGGAGTTGATATAAAAATAAAATTGCGCAACCAACTTATCAAGGTTTACCTATTTGTCGGGCACGTAAATAATTTCTTTACTCTACAGCTAATCCATTTCTCCTGTTCAACACATGTATATATATGCAGAACAAAGCCAATAATAATATTTCTAGCAAACTATTATTTATTTCAACACATGTGTATTTTTATCAAAGCGTATACATGATATAAGAAATATTTTTATCATCAAAAATATTTATTCAACACGTGAATGTTTTTAACACTTCATATTCACAATAAAAATGTAGTTTTTATTATCGATTCATTTTATTTTTAAAATACGATAACATTCAACACATGAATTTCAACTCGACGAACGAATTGTAACTCAACACATGAATATTCTTTATAGTTTGTATATATATAAAAATGTGATTTTTATCGCTAAATCTATTTGTTTAAATTCAAATAATATTCAACACATGAATTTCAACTCAACGAATGAATTGCCACTAAATACATGAATATTCGCTATGGTTTGTATATATATAAAAATGTGATTTTTATCGCTAAAGCTATTTGTTTAAATTCAAATAATATTCAACACATGAATTTCAACTCAACGAATGAATTGTAACTCAACACATGAATATGTATTTCAACATATGTAATTTATTTCAACGAATAAGAATCATTCTAACACATGTACATTTCAGAAAATTTCGGCAGCATAACAGCAGGGTAGTTAAAACCGGGACCGTTCCTAGTACGGCTCCTCGCTCTACCTTAAAACCTCGCGGTTTTTGACAATGGGGATCATGCATCTAGTTCGCATGTAGGCAGCATGTTTTATTTTCAATTCCACAATCCTATTCTAATTTGTTTCAACCACAAGAGGGTATTTTTCAACCACAAAGGTATTTTTCAACCACAATATCAACCACAAACAATTATTTCCAACCATTTGTCATACCATATAATATCACGTCAATCACAAGCAATAAATATCGTCCATGGTCCGTGGACGAGGGGAGTATATATATATATATATATATATATATATATATATTATAATTCACTTGCATTTCATCACAATTCAAAGCATATATGTTTCATTCAACGCTTGTATAATTTATACATCGCTAATATAACTTATACAACATATGTACATGAGGTATACAATGCGTATATAATTTACACTTCACTTATATAATTTATACAACACGATTCCATTCACACAATTCAGTTTAGATTCCTCACATTGGTTATTGCAGTGCTAAAAATCGTAGGAAGATCAGAAAAATCCGCGGCTTCTTCTAGAATGTAGAGAGCCTCCTTGCGGTCACGGTGTCTCCTGTTTCATCAAATTTCGTTAACGAACGAAAAAGATATTATTTTTCAAAGTTATGCTACGCTTTATAGTGTTATTTTCATTTCTGAATAATAAAGGTCGTACCTTTATTTTTGATTCAAAACTAGGGTCGAAGAATTTGTGCAATCTATCAATCGTTGCTTCGATCAGGTGGTGCCACGTGGAAGGGGGCGGTGAGGGCTTCACGGCGCTGGTGGTTTGAGGGGTTGCGATGGAGGATCGGGGCGGCGGCGGCGCTGGGAAGTCGACGACTTCTTGGATTCGATTCAGGCGGAGGAGGTGATGGTGGGGGCGGCGCTTGGTCGGATGTGGAGAGGAGGCGAAGGCGAGTCGACTGATGGCGGCGGCGCGGGCTAGCGTCGCCTGTGGCGGTCGAAAAATGGAAGAGAAGCACGGAGCAACCTGGATCGTCGGTTTTGTCTGAGGCGGCTAGGGTTGTGAGATTTTTTTTTAAAAGAAAAAAATTCCTATTGGTCGAGACTTTATAGGAAAATTTAAATAGTGTTTTTTTGCAAACGAACTCGAAATCAAACCCGACGACTGTCGCCCCTAGCTAAATACCCCCATTCCGGACACAATGGGATATGTTTCGTTGGCCATTTCGACTGTTATAGTCAGTTATTTTTCAAATTAAAATATAAAACATTCAATATTTAATTTGAACGTACATTTCAATTTGCCAGGGCCACAAACTGAATCGAAAAATTCCAGAAAAATAAATCTAGCTTTGTTTTGACGATACGGTCCTAACAAAACCAGTTTCGTCGAATTCTGAGCTCGTTTGAAAAATGGCCATTCTTAGGTCGACCCATTTTAACAGAAATTGACCAATCACATTTTCTTTTGCCCCGCTCACATACTAGCTTCAAAAATTATGAAATTTGAAACTTAGCAATTATTTGACATCCCGGACCCAACAAAAGAGGTTTCGTCGAATTCCGAGGTCGTATGCAAAATATCAGTTTTCAAGGGCTATATATGCTATATATCGACCTTTCTGAAAATTCATTTGGCCATAACTTTTGATTCCCGCTATGAAACTTCGATTTTTCATATTCGTTAGAAAGGTATTCATAAACAGATTTAAATATTTTCAGTTTCGCTAAAATCCGTTAAATTTTCCACCCGGTACAGTCAGACAAAGTTTGTATTCAAAATTTCAAACTGTAATACTATACCCAATTCTTTATTTTATTGAAATATGCTATTTCAATTATTCAAATTCTTTGGCAATAACAAAATTTAAAAATTTTAAATTGGTTCTCATTTTCCAAGTTATTACAATCTCCCCCACTTGAAACTTTTCGTCCTCGAAAAGGAAATAACAGCTAAGTAGGAAACAAAATGTAAAGGCAAAGTATTATAAAGGTACCTTGCACCGGAGTTAGTCAGAGATGTCCACTCTGCATTTGGGGTAGGCTTGTTTAATGCTTTCCTCAGTCTCCTAAGTACAGTCTCTAGGATCACTACTCCACTGCACTTTGACTAAATGAATCTTTTTGCTCCTTAGCTCTCTAGTTTCTTTGCCAACTATCTTTAGTGGCTCTCTTCTGAGCGCTAATTCTGGAGTTATGTCTATATCCTGTTGCGCTGCTTCTTCCACAACAAGATCTGGATCATGCACATGTTTTCTGAGTTGAGATACGTGGAACACATCATGTACACCAGGCAACCAATCAGGTAATGAAACCCTATATGCAAGAGTTCCAATCCGTTCAAGTATAGGAAAGGGACCAATAAATCTCGGTGCCAACTTCCCAGTCTTGCCAAATCTGATTACTTCCCGCATTGGAGAAACTCTTAAATAAACATAATCGCCAACGGCAAACGATAAATCTCTTCTTCTCGCATCAGCATAACTTTTCTGTTGGCTTTGTGCGGTTTTCAATCGCTTCTTAATGAAATCGACTTTATCCGATGCTTCTCGAATCATATCGGGCCCTAACACTAGTCTGTTGCCAGGTTCTACCCAACATGCGCGAGATCTGCATGGTCTACCGTATAATGCTTCAAATGGGGACATTCCCAGACTTGCTTGATAGCTATTGTTGTAAGAGAATTCGGCTAGATGTAAGTGATCTTCCCATGAGCCTCCAAAATCAATAACGCAAGCCTGTAGTAAATCTTCTAAAATCCTATTCACCCGCTCAGTTTGGCCGTCTGTCTGAGGGTGATAAGCGGTGCTCAGATTCAATTTGGATCCCAATTCTGTCTGGAATGCTTCCCAGAATTTGCTAGTAAACAGGGGATCTCTATCACTGACTATATTGAGCGGCACTCCATGTAGTTTAACTATTTCTTTGAAGTAAATCTGTGCTAGACTTTGAGCCGTTCTGTTGGATCGGACAGGTATGAAATGGGCAGTCTTCGTGAAGCGATCTACGATTACCCACATACTGTCGTTTCCTCTTTTAGTTCGAGGCAAGCCATCAATGAAATCCATCGAAATTTGCTCCCACTTCCATCCTGGAATTTCTAATGCTTGTAATAGCCCAGCTAATTTCTGCTGATCGCTCTTAACTAGCTGACATGTGGGGCATCTACTAACATATAATGAAATATCTCTTTTCATCGCCTTCCACCAGAATGTGCGCTTGATATCGTTATACATTTTGCTCACACCGGGATGGATACTTAATTTGGACTTGTGGCATTCATCTAGCACTTCTCTCTTTAGTTCGGAGATGTCGGGAACACAAATTCTTCCTTTTAATCTAAGAACCCACTCACTATCCACTTGGAAGCTGGAGTCTATGCCGTCATTGATTCTTTTGATCATCACTTTTACAAAATTATCCTCTTTTTGAAGGGTCGAGATTCTGTCAACTAAAGAAGCCGTAATGATAAAACTGGCAATGATTTCATTCTTTCTGCTGAGCGCATCTGCTACAACATTGGCTTTCCCTGGAGTGTATAGAATTTCAAAATCATATGCCGCAAGGAATTCTAACTAACGTTGTTGTCTCAACTTCAGATCCTTCTGGGTGAATAGATATTTCAAGGATTGATGATCGGTAAATAGTTCGAACTTCTCACCTAATAAATAATGCCTCCAGATTCTTAAAGCAAACACGATAGCTAATAACTCAAGATCATGAGTTGCATAATTCCTTTCATGCGGCTTCAGCTGACGGCTGGCATAAGCGACCACTTGGCCTCTTTGCATTAATACTGCGCCTAGCCCTCTAATAGAAGCATCTGTCCATACAGTCAAGTCTTGGTTGCCTTCTATAATTGTCAATACTGGAGCGGTTGTCAACTTCAGTTTCAGCTCCTGGAAAGCTTCTTCACATTCGGGAGTCCATTTGAATTTCTCATGCTTCTTTGTAAGCTTTGTCAATACACCTGATATCTTTGAAAAATCCTGAATGAATTTCCGATAGTAACTAGCCAATCCAAGGAAACTTCGAACTTCTGTGGGGGTAGTAGGTTGTTTCCAGTTATGAATCGCTGTAATTTTTCCTGGATCTACAGCAATCCCTTCTTTTGATACGACATGGCCTAGGAATTTAACTTCGTCCTGCTAGAAGACACACTTAGAAAATTTAGCTTTCAAGACATTTCTCCTTAGAATTTTCAACACTTGTTCTAAATGTTTTGCATGTTCGTCTTCTGACTTGGAGTAGATTAAAATGTCATCGATGAAGACTAGAACAAATTTATTCAATACACCACGGAACACTCTGTTCATAAGATCGACGAAGTATGCCGGAGCGTTACACAAGCCGAACGGCATTACTAACCATTCGTAGAATAAATCGGGACCCCTGAAGGCTGTCAAAGGAACACAATCTTCTGCTATACGTAATTGGTGGAAACCTGTAGCTAGGTCCATTCTGGAGAATACTGTTGCTCCATTTAATTGATCTAACAGATCATCTATACGTGGCAAGGGATATTTGTTCTTCAGTGTCTGTTTATTGAGATCTCGGTAATCAACACAAAGTCTTAGAGTACCATCTGATTTCGGGACAAATACTACTGCTGCTCCCCAAGCTGAAAACTCGGTCGGATCAGACCTTTCCAAAGCAATTCTCGGGTTTGACTACCTAACTCTTCGTTTTCTTTCGGGGCCATTCTTCTAATTGGATGTAATACTGGTCGGGCGTTAGGAATTAGATCTATTCTAAATTCAATTTTTCTTTGTGGCGGTAAGTTTTCTACTTCTTCAAACACATCCGCATAGTTTTTAACGACCGGTTTCTTTTCTAACGAAGGGGGAGTAACTTCTAAAGAAGACCAAAATTCTGTTCTATTTGTTTCTGAACCGTGGCATGGTATATATATAGGTCCAAGCTTCGTTTCGACTTTGACTATCCTTTCGGCACATCTAACTTCAGCCTTATATCGTGTCAACCAGTCCAGCCCCAGTATAACATCAAATTCGGAAAGGTCCATGCCAATCACTTTAAAAGGAAACCGGTACCGAGAAAAGGAAATAGGTGCTTTACAATATGTACTGAGACTAACAGAACCTCCTATCGGGTTTTGAACTTTAATTGGTTCTTCAAGCTTTCTTCATTTCAATTTTAACTTGTGAACAATGTTACCA
This sequence comes from Allium sativum, assembly GCA_030737875.1. Taxonomy (NCBI): domain Eukaryota; kingdom Viridiplantae; phylum Streptophyta; class Magnoliopsida; order Asparagales; family Amaryllidaceae; genus Allium; species Allium sativum. Next base: position 35,743,105 of record CM060913.1, on the reverse strand, counting down.
GAAATGAAGCTACGTGATGCACCAGTATCAAAAAGTACAGAAACAGGAATATTTTTAATGGTAAGGGTACCTCCCAAGACGTCGGGTTTACCTGATCCATCTGTGGTAGCTGGCGGGGTCTTCCCGTCATACACATGAGCCACTTGTGCATTCTGCTTCAGAGGACAATTCCTACTATAGTGCCCCTTCTTATGACAGTTGTAGCATTCGGCTGAGTCTGGATTTGCCTTTGGCTTCCTCGGGGCTTTGCATACATTAGAAAAATGACCTGGCTTCCCATAGTTGTAGCAATTTCCTTTCGGTATCTTACCAGGTTTCTGAGTAGCGGCCGCTGTAATGCTAGATTCTGGCTGATCTGCTGAAGCCTTGCGCTTATTTCCAGCTTGGCTTTTGGCGTGGTCTTGGCTGGCGTGCCTTTCATCCATATCTTCATAATTGCAAGCCATTTCTACCAATTCTGATAAGGAGAGTTTGATGTTGCTCATGGCTCTGTCATGGTACTTGCGCTTTAGCCCAAATATAAATCTCTTGTTATTTGCTTTGTTAGTCATAATAAGCTCTGGAGCATAGCGCGACAATTGGGTGAATTTATTGAGGTAATCCTGGATAGAGAGATCTCCTTGCTGGAGATTAGCAAACTGCTCTCGCATCCTCTCTAAAGCCTGTTCAGGTACAAACTTCTCGTTGAACATGGTTTTGAATTGCTCCTAGGTCCTGACAGTACCTGCTGCATCCTCTGAGGTGATGGCATCCTACCACAGCTCTGCTTCCTCCTGTAGGAGCCAAATACCTAGTCGTGCTTTGTTGTTGGTTCCCAAACCCATACCTTCAAAGATTTTCTCGCAGGTCTTCAACCAAGCTATAGCCTCGGTCACTGTACCAGTGCCAGAAAAGGGTTTTCCCCCAAGGTTCATATACCTCTTCGCTACTCTGTCTAGCTCGAAGTCCTCGGGTGCTGGTGGCTGAACAATAGGGCCTCCCTCAACTACGGGGATATTCCCCCGTCCTCCTGCTGCTCTTGCTGGGCCTCCACGGCCTCCTCTAGCTGCTGCTGCTCGTGTAGCTATCAGAAAGAGTACTGTATAAGCAAGAAAAGAGTCAAGCTCACATATTTGATAATTTTCATATATGATAAAGCAGGGGAATATAAGGAAAGATAATGATGATGTACTGATCAAATTGTTTTGCTAATCTGCTTAGCTCATTCTAGGACATTGCTAATCCTATCTCTAATGAGCTACTCGCCTTAGAACACTACTGATTCTATTCTGACGAGGTGTTTAATGTGTTAGATTCCGGAACTAAGGTTAACCAAAGCTCTGATACCAACTGTGATGACCCCAAAATCCGATGGGCGGTATTAAGGATAATCATTGGAATATAACACATTAATCATCATAGCAGAATACAGATAATAGCAGAACAATAAATAGAATAATTTTACATGGATATGACAGCGGAATCACAACATGTAATAACATCAGAATAGCACAGCGTAGGATATAACTTAGTAAATAAAAGGGAAGTGATCAAAAATCATCGCTAGAGGCGGAATAGATACATGTAGTGAGACATAATAAGGGTATCAGTCTACATCGCCAAAGGCAGTACATATACATACGATAATAAATACTGAAAGTAAATCAGTCTGCATCGCCAGTGGCGGAATCATAATACAAGTACAATAATGGCGGAAAATGTCAAAGTCATCTCTGTGAAGTCAGCCTCGCCATGAGCCAAAATGCACTCTATGTAACAGTGCAGAGCCAAAAACAACCTGTCACCTATGAACTAGGCTGCACGTGTGAAAATAAGGGCACCTGCGTTTGCAAAGTGAAACAAACAACGAGTCAGTCATGGGGACTGGTATGAGGAATCTATTTAACAGTTAAACAACAGTAATAAGCAAATCATAGGACCACGCCACTTTCGCGGAACGGGTTTACTCCAGTGATTGGTAGTGCATTTAAAACAAAGTAAATTCTTTTAAAACAACGCAATGCTTTTTAAAAGAATGAAGCCCTTATAAGACTTAAGTCCCATCATACAATGCAACGCAAGCCGGAGGATAGAGTTTTACCTTATAATGGCCAAATATGCTTGATACGTATAAAGGAAAATCATTTGATATTATTACTAGTGCATATATGTTTCAAAAACGAATAGCATCATAAATATCAATCATAGACGGCATAAGTGCCCCATACCACTATATCGCCATACTAGTTCTACAATCGAGTCCATTATTTCATATTGGAAATTGGATTTCCGTCATGAGTCGAGGCAAGGGGCAAGCTCTTCTCCGCTTTGAGACATTCTAGCAAATGCCTCAGGACTACACACTCTGGGCAACCCTGGATTCGGTTGGGCCGGTCCTCTCTTACGTTTGAGGATTAGTTATTCCTGAACACACGTTTCCCGGTCCTTACAGACCTATAATCGAGGTGCCTCGCATTCCAACAACCACATAGGTGAAAAATAGATATAAATGTCAGGGCTGGTAAGTCACTGACACCACCATAGCTAGAAAGAAACGTCGTGCTCTCCCAGCGGTCCGTATCCGTTTTTAACTCATACCGAGGTGTGAGACTCGCGAATCTACGAAATACACAAAGCTAGGCCACGTAGACCGGGCTTTGATCATCATCAACAAGAGTTTGCTTTGCAACAGAAGCCTTGATCACAGCATCTTGGCATGCCACATAGGCAGTCCACTCCATACGATTGATTTCTATCGATATATAACCTCTGAGCTCGTATGTCTCAGAGAAGGGCGTTAAGCAAAAGAATAAATTCTCCGCCGCCAAACAGATATATATCTAACAGAGATCAATCAGTATAGAACAAAATCCAATGTCAGACACACAGTCCATTTGCAAGTCCGTTCTGGGTCTGAACGAAACCGGAGGCGTCAATTCCTCGTATATCCGTACAATCAACACATACGTTCAGACGGCTACTACTTCCGTCCCTTTCCGGTAGCTACTCCGGTCAGGAACCTCAGCAGCGCCCATCCAACCGATACGAAGATCGTCGGTCTTGAATCGTCTTTGCATTTTCCAATTCGAATCGCTCGATAAATTATTTGAAATGAGGGTTAGCTCGGCCTTTTCAAATAATTCACGTAATTAGAATTTAAATCGATTCTTTCCATGGTTATATTATTCGACAACCATCAAATATCAAACCATTCAAGCCCAATTGGTTTATTTGCAATCTATGTTGCTTATAATATTTTATAATGATTTTTCGCCATTTTTATTTATTTAAAAATGGCCATATTTAATTAAACGACGTTTCAGGTCGTGCCGTGGCACTGTTTTTCCCCTGATTTGTTTTACACATATCGGAAAATCTAACTGTTGGATTTCTACAAAGTCTATATCAGTGGGAAGATATTCCCAAAGCGAACCCAAGGGTTCCAGTTTCGTGAGAATCCGACGGTCGGATCTTCCACACTAGTTGTTTGAAGTTACGGTTTCAAAATTCGAACTGCAGCGTCGTTATTCGATTTAATTTAATTATATTTATATTTATATATAAATATAAATGACTCTGGCGCTGTTTTTCTTCAGATTTGAATTAAACATTCCGGACAATCCAACCGTTGGATTTTTACAAGGTTGGTGCCGTTGGGAAGATATTTCCAAGGCGGACCCAGCGGTTGCGGTTTCGGGAAAATCCGATGGTCGGATTTCTCGTACCAATCATTTCAAATTACGATTCCGAAACATGAACTGCACGGCTTCGATTCCTTTTAATTATATTTATATTTATATATATATAAATATAGTTCTTTACTCTACAGCTAATCCATTTCTCGTACCGATTTGTCGGGCACGCAAATAATTTCTTTACTCTACAGCTAATCCATTTATCCTGTTCAACACATGTATATATATGCAGAACAAAGCAAATAATAATATTTCTAGCAAGCTATTATTTATTTCAACACATGTGTATTTTTATCAAAGCGTATACATGATATAAGAAATATTTTTATCATCAAAAATATTTATTCAACACATGAATGTTTTTAACACTTCATATTCACAATAAAAATGTAGTTTTTATTGTCGATTCATTTTATTTTTAAAATACGATAACATTCAACACATGAATTTCAACTCGACGAACGAATTGCAACTCAACACATGAATATTCTATATAGTTTGTATATATATAAAAATGTGATTTTTATCGCTAGAGCTATTTGTTTAAATTCAAATAATATTCAACACATGAATTTCAACTCAACGAATGAATTGCCACTCAACACATGAATATTCGCTATGGTTTGTATACATATAAAAATGTGATTTTTATCGCTAAAGCTATTTGTTTAAATTCAAATAATATTCAACACATGAATTTCAACTCAACGAATGAATTGCCACTCAACACATGAATATTCGCTATGGTTTGTATATACATAAAAATGTGATTTTTATTGCTAAAGCTATTTGTTTAAATCCAAATAATATTCAACACATGAATTTCAACTCAACGAATGAATTGTAACTCAACACATGAATATGTATTTCAACATATGTAATTTATTTCAACGAATAAAAATCATTCTAACACATGTACATTTCAGAAAATTTCGGCAGCATAACGGCAGGGTAGTTAAAACCGGGACCGTTCCTAGTACGGCTCCTCGCTCTACCTTAAAACCTCGCGGTTTTTGACAATGGGGATCATGCATCTAGTTCGCACGCAGGCGGCATGTTTTATTTTCAATTCCACAATCCTATTCTAATTTGTTTCAACCACAAGAGGGTATTTTTCAACCACAAAGGTATTTTTCAACCACAATATCAACCACAAACAATTATTTCCAACCATTCGTCATACCATATAATATCACGTCAATCACAAGCAATAAATATCGTCCATGGTTTGTGGACGAGGGGAGTATATATATATATTATATTATAATTCACTTGCATTTCATCACAATTCAAAGCATATATGTTTCATTCAACACTTGTATAATTTATACATTGCTAATATAACTTATACAACACATGTACATGAGGTATACAATGCGTATATAATTTACACTTCGCTTATATAATTTATACAACACGATTCCATTCACACAATTCAGTTTAGATTCCTCACATTGGTTATTGCAGTGCTAAAAATCGTAGGAAGATCAGAAAAATCCGCGGCTTCTTCTAGAATATAGAGAGCCTCCTTGCGGTCACGGTGTCTCCTGTTTCATCAAATTTCGTTAACGAACGAAAAAGATATTATTTTTCAAAGTTTTGCTACGCTTTATAGTGTTATTTTCATTTCTGAATAATAAAGGTCGTACCTTTATTTTTGATTCAAAACTAGGGTCGAAGAATTCGTGCAATCTATCGATCGTTGCTTCGATCAGTGGTGCCACGTGGAAGGGGGCGGTGAGGGCTTCACGGCGCTGGTGGTTTGAGGGGTTGCGATGGCGGATCGGGGCGGCGGCGGCGCTGGGAAGTCGACGACTTCCTGGCTTTGATTCAGGCGGAGGAGGTGATGGTGGGGGCAGCGCTTGGTCGGATGTGGAGAGGAGGCGAAGGCGAGTCGACTGGTGGCAGCGGCGCGGGCTTGCTTCGCCTGTGGCGGTCAGAAAATGGAGGAGAAGCACGGAGCAACCTGGATCGTCGGTTTTGTCTGAGGCGGCTAGGGTTTTGAGATTATTTTTTTTAAAGAAAAAATTCCTATTGGTCGAGACTTTATAGGAAAATTTAAATAGTGTTTTTTTCCAAACGACCTCGAAATCAAACCCAAGGACTGTCGCCCCTAGCTAAATACCCCCATTCCGGACACAATGGGATATGTTTCGTTGGCCATTTCGACTGTTACAGTCAGTTATTTTTCATATTAAAATATAAAACATTCAATATTTAATTTGAACGTACATTTCAATTTGCCAGGGCCACAAACTGAATCGAAAAATTCCAGAGAAATAAATCTAGCTTTTTTTTGACGATATAGTCCTAACAAAACCAGTTTCGTCGAATTCTGAGCTCGTTTGAAAAATGGCCATTTTTAGGTCGACCCATTTTAACAGAAATTGACCAATCACATTTTCTTTTGCCCCGCTCACATACTAGCTTCAAAAATTATTAAATTTGAAGCTTAGCAATTATTTGACATCTCGCACCCAACAAAAGTGGTTTCGTCGAATTCCGAGGTCGTATGCAAAATATCAATTTTCAAGGGCTATATATGCTATATAGCGACCTTTCTGAAAATTCATTTGGCCATTACTTTTGATTCCCGCTATGAAACTTCGATTTTTCAGATTCGTTAGAAAGGTATTCGTAAATAGATTTAAATATTTTCAGTTTCACTAAAATCCGTTAAATTTTCCACCCGGTACAGTCAGACAAAGTTTGTATTCAAAATTTCAGACTGCAATACTATACCCAATTCTTTATTTTATTGAAATATGCTATTTCAATTATTCAAATTCTTTGGTAATAACCAAATTTAAAAATTTTAAATTGGTTCTCATTTTCCGGGTTATTACATGTTGGGACCGTAAATTTGAGATCTACATTTCAGAAAAGGCTGGAGATTTTTTGGAGCCTTCTACAATTTTAGAAGAAATAAACAACAAAGTGAGATTTATGAATCCAAATTAATTAAATAAAATTATTTTAGGATGCAGATAGAGTTTAGAAACTCCCAACACCTATCGTCCACAGACCATGGACGACTTGATTGTATTGTGATGTGGTGACTGATTGTGGTTGAAACGAAATTGATTGATATTGTGGAAATAGATTTCCTAGAAAAATGTATTAGGAAATTAAACCCCTTGTAAGTGCCGCGAGGCCTAAGACAGCGCGAGGAGCCGTACTAGGGACAGTGCCGGTTTTAATTACCCCGCCGTTATTCTGCCGAAATTTTCTGAAATATTTGTGTGTTGTGAAATATTCATGTTATGATATAAAATTTGTTTGAACAATAAAAATTAGATTTTTATTTGTATATAAAAATAAAAATAAACATTTAAATATAAAAATGAATTTAAATTTTATTTTACTTTTTTAATGTAAATGAGAAATTAAAAATAAAACCTTAAAAATGTCTTTTCTTTGAAATTTACAAATTATTGTATATGAAACATTAAAATAAAACATTTTTATATAAAAATTTATTTACATTGAAATTACATTTTTAATGTAAATAAAACTTTAAAAATTTCCATTGTTATATAAAATGGTTTTCTTTGAAATTTACATGTTTAATGTAACTGAAACTTTAAAAATGATCATTTGTTGAAAAGAAAATTGTGGCCAACATAAAAAGAATACATTTTTATGTAAGATAAAAAGAATCATTTTTATGTAAGACAAAAAGAATGCATTTTTATGTAATATAAAAAGATTACATTTTTATTATGTAAAATACAATGATATAAAGATTACATTTTCTTTGCAAATAAAAAGATTACATTTGCTTTGCAAATTAAAAGATTACGTTTTATTTGAAATGTAGAAAGGTTATATTTTTATGTAATATCAAAAGATTACATTTTTATACAATGTAAAGAAATTACATTTTTCATCGTAATACAAGAAGAAACGAATAAAGAAATTACATTTTTCAATGTAATATAAGAATGATTGAAAAAAATTACATTTTTAATGTAATATATGATTTGATATATAAAAGAAGTCAATGTTGAATTAAAATGTTAAACAATAAAAAGGTTCACATTTTTATTGTAAAAAGAGAATATATGAAAATGGTTCATCGTTGAATTAAAATGTTAAACAATAAAAAGTTCACATTTTTATTGTAAAATGAGAATATATGAAAATAGTTCATTGTTGAATTAAAATGTTAAACAATAAAAAGTTCACATTTTTATTATAAAAAGAGAATGTATGAAAATGATTCATTGTTTAAATAAAAGGGCAAAACAATAAAAAATCTCATTTTTTTATTGTATATATAAAATATATGGAAATAAACATTAGTGGAATAGAAAAGTTGTTTAACAAATAAAAAAATATTTTTGTGTGACATAGAAAAGATTACATTTTTCTATGTAATGTTAAAAGATTCATTTTTCTATGTAATATAGAAAAGATTACATTTTTCTATGTAATGTTAAAAGATTCATTTTTCTAATAATATAGAAAAGATTACATTTTTTATGTAATGTTAAAAGTTTCATTTTTCTTTGTAATATAGAAAAGATTGCATTTTTCTATGTAATGTTAAAAGATTCATTTTTCTATGTAATATAGAAATGATTACATTTTTTGTGCAATATAAATAATAAAAGAAAGATTTATAAAAAAGATTACACTCTAATGTAATCAAAGATTACATAAGAAATTTTTTTACATTTTTAATGTAATAAAAGAAAGATAAGGAAAATTATATTTTCAATGTAATACATGATTTCAGATAAAAGAAATCAAAGTCAAAATGAAATTAGTTAATCAATAAAAATTACATTTTTATTTAATGTATGATTCGCTAGAAATATACATATTGAAAATAAATTACTTAAAGAATAAATAATTTGAAATCATCGAACGAATGAATAATATATATATATATATATATATATAAATCAAAATAAACGAATTGCGCTGTTGCAGTTTACAATTTGGAATCGTAACTTCAAACGATTATACTGAGATATTCGACCGTCGGATTTTCCCAAAACTGGAACCATTGGGTTCACTTTGGAAAGATCTTTCCAACGATATAAAGTTTGCTAAGATCCAACGGTTAGATTTTGAGAAATACATAAATCAAATTTTGATGAAAACAGCGCCAAGGCCGCGTAATGACCCGAAGCGTCATTCAATTAAAAATGGCCATTTTTGTATAAATAAAAATAGCGATAAATCGTTATAAAATATTATAAACGATATGGAATGAAAAGAATTGGTTTGAATCATATATATTCACGAATTATTTGGAAAGACCGAGTTAATTCTCATTTCAAATAATTATACGACGATTGGAAGTCAAAGATATTGAAGACGGTGGTTGAAGACCGACTATGCGAGAGCCCCTCTTCCATATTGGACATATGGAACGTGGAATAAGGTGTCTCCGGTTTTGTTCAAACCAAGAATGGACTTGTAAATGGATGTATGTCTGACATTGGATTTTATTCTATGCTGATTGATTTCTATTAAATATATATCTGCTTGGTAGAAGAGGATCTATTCTCTTGCTTAACTCCCTTCTTTGAGGCGTACGAGCTCAGAGGTTATATATTGGTAGACATCAGTCGCATGGCGTGAATTGTCAGTGTGGCATGCCAAGATGCAAATGATCAAGTCTTATTTTTGAAAAGTCGATCCTTGTGGTTGATGATCAAAGCACAACCCATTTTAGGCAAAGCTTTGTGTATAACATAACTTCGTGAGCCTCACACCCCAGTATGAATCAGAAACGGGAGAGGAGTGCAGGGAGGACAACATTTCTTTCTAGGTAGAAGTGGTGACAGGGTTTTGCAAGCCCTGACATTTTACTTATGTGGATGATGGAATGTGGCGCCTCGGATTTGAGTCCCTAGTGGCTCTATATTTACGCCTAATAGGGTAGGAAAATGTATTGTTCAGGCATTACTAATCCACTAACATATTTGTGGACCGGCCTTGAAGATCCAAGGTGCAGTTGCGATTGATCCTGAGATACGTGCTAGATTGTCTCGAATTCGGTAAGGACGATCCCTTGCCTTGGTTCATGATGGAAATCCAACTTCCAATACGACACATGCGGTTTTGATTGTATAACTAGTATGGCGACATAGTATATGGTAGCTATGCCATCTATGATTGATACATTATGATTGAAATGTTTTTGAAACATATATATATATATATACTAATAATAATATCACCTTCGTTTTATCGTATCAAGCATTTTTGACCATTATAAGGTAAAACTCTATCCTTCGGTTTGCGTTGCATTATGTGATGGGACTTGAGTCCTATAATGGTTCCATTTTTTCTAAAAGCATTGCGTTGTTTAATGATTTACTTTATTTATGCACTGGAAATCCAATGGATTAAACCCCCTGCGCTAGCGGCGTGGTCCTGTGATTAACCTTATTGTTAAATTGGTTAAATAAGATTTCTCATACCAGTCCCATGACTGACTCGTAGTTTGTTTCACTTTGCAAACTCGGGTGCCCTCTTTTCCATATAGGCAGCCTTGTATACAGGTTTTAGTAGACTCATTCTGGATAGCTATGGAGCTAAAGATGGATCTCCTCATCTCTATTATGCAGTTCAGACCTCATTTAGTATATTATGTTTGATTCCGCTACAGACATTTTATATTAAGTTGGAAAATGTATTTTGTACTAAGTATGATCCTGTTATGTTGTGTAACTTTGATGATATATTATTCCCAGCATAATTTGATGTACATTTTCTGCTATAATTCTATATTTCCATTCTGCTCTTATTGTTTATGTGTTATATTCCAATGATTATCCTTGCTTTCATACTACGGGAGTTTGGGGTCATCACATTCAATCTACAAAGTCAAAGTCAGTAATGTTGTACATAATGCTGAAAAAGTGACTAATATCATACATGAAGAAAATCTTGTTGAAGAAAGTGAGATAGCTAATGACAACCAAATAATTGAGGAAAATAAGGATATGCAACAACGATTGTACGATAAGGACCCAATTGACATACTGAAACCAAGTTTGGTTGTTAGTTCTCTACTATTTGTGACTACTAACTGCTTTTATCTATTCAATGACCTTGAGGAGAGCTATGAGAAGATGCAAGAGAAATCTGATGGTCTACAAGCTGAAGCATCTAACTTAAAGGTTGTTAGTGATTCATAGCATGTGTAGCAAGTTACTTTGCATGTTGATAAATCTCGGGGTAACATATTTACTTCAAGTGATAACACTGCTAAGGATGGAATAGATAGTTTTAACAAAGAGAATGACATCACTAACCAAAATGATCATGGTGATGAAGAGGAATTTAACTTAGCACCACATGAATTTGATCCTGCCTTACTTGCTCACTTGCTAGCACTATACGGAATTACTAGTCTCAATGGTCATATTGATGACGATATGAATGAGGACGAGGTGAATTTGCATGAACAAGAGATACTAAGGCAGAAAGAATCCATTAATGACAACACTTCTGACACTATCATGGGAAGTAATGTGACAAATCCAAATCCATATAGCAACATTACCCCACCTCGAGGACATAAAGCTCCAACCGACTCATAATGTTATGAAGTTGGCAAAAAAATTCAAGGAAATGCAAGGCAGCAAAAGCCATAAAATAAGTAGGCAAGTGAATGTGGATTCCCCCTTTTCTAAAAGCTTACTTGATGGTTATGAAGCAACCAAGACTATCACACGATCTAAGGCAAATAGTAGAAACAAACAACCAGAGTATCCCACTTATGCATCCGGAACATTAGGGATGCACATTCGGACCTTAAGTTAGATCAATGCAAGACAATCTCAGTGCTCTTGCTCTTTTGGAAACTAACTTAAATGAAAATTTATCTACAAAAGTTGCCAGGTATATTAACTCCAACTGGTCTATGTTACATAATCTTTCTTATGCTAGCCATTATGTTAGGATTTTGTTAATCTTTGACCCTAGTGTACATAGATCCACTAAAATTACTTCATTTACTCAACATATACGCTGTCATAATTTTATACCATTTTCAACCTCTTATTACATCATGATTATATACGCACACAATTCTGCTGCTGCTAAAGAAACCTTTTTTAATACGCTACCTGCTCTGAGGCAACACACACATTCGTGGATTGTATGTGGAGATTTCAACACCCTACTTAAGTTAACTTGTAGGATGGGTGGCACTCCTGTTACTCTTCATAAAGTAAGGTCTATTAACTTATCTATAAGAAACTCTAATCTTATTGAGATCAAATCCATTGGTGGTGAATTTACATGGAATAATAATAAACATGAAGGAATCAGAACTTTGCCTCGTATTGATGATGCATTTTGTAATGAAAGTTCACTTAATAAATGTCCAAGTCTTTCTAATGGCTCCCCTTACCTCTCTTATCTGGGTGCATTCACCTCAAATTGTTCACCTTGGTGAACATATAAGTTGTAGAAAACCAAGTTTTAAATTCTTTAATTCTTGGACTAAAGACCTGAAATTCATTTGTATTGTTACCAAAGTATGGGAAGCTCCATGTTTTGGAAACCCTCTGTACATTATACACAAAAGCTTAAATATCTTAAGGACACTCTTAAGAAATGGGCTAATGCCAAAATTGGGAGTGGGAGTTTGCAATCGAAATTTTGGTTGAGCCAACTCACTCAAATGTGAAATCAAATGCTTATTAACCCAAGAAATTCGACACTTGCCTCTCTGGAAACTGAAATTTCTCTTAAGCACCTTGGTGCTCTTCAGACTAAAGCTCGGATGAATAAACAAAAGACTAGGTTGAAGTGGTTTGAGGATGGATATAAATTTTTTGCTTATATTCATGCTGCTCTCAAAGAAAAACAGAACAAAGAAGACATTCATTCTATTAACAATGGTCAGGTACATTTTGCATTGTTTGGTATTCAAAATGCCTTTGTTCATTACTATGCTGATCTGTTTGGGAATGTTAATAATTTTGAGCCACTTATTGATGAAATTAATCCCTATATGCTTCCAAAATTTCATGCATCTCAGTATGACATTTGCAACAATACTATCACTGATACTGAGATAATATAAGCAATGTTCTTTCTTAACACTAACTCGTGTGGTGGACTTGATGGGTTTAATGCCATGCTTTATCAACATTGTTGGAAGATTGTCAATGTTGATGTTTGCAAAGCTATTATAGATTTCTTTGCAAAATGCAGCAAGATAGGTTCCTTTAATAACACTGTAATAGCTCTCATACCCAAAGTTAATAATGTGAACCATGTTAATGCATATAGACCTATATCATGTTGTAACACTATATATAAGCGCAATGCCAAAGTTATAACATGCATACTTAAGTCAGTATTATCCACCCTCATTTCTTATAACCAATCTGCATTTTTTCCTAAAAGAAACATTCTTTACAATGTTATGTTAGCTCATGAACTTATTAAATGGTATAACACTAAGAATATATCGCCAATAGCTATGCTTAAACTTGATATTAAGAAATATTTTGACACATTACAATGGAAATCAATTATTAGAATACTCAGTTATATGAACTTCCCTGCTAACTTTAGTGCATGGATTTATGCTCGTATAAGCACTGCTCACTTTTTAATAAATGTGAATGGCTCACCAGTTGCATTCTTTGAAAGCAAACAAGGCATTCTCCAAGGAGATCCACTCCCCTCTTACTTATTCATAACTATTATGGAACTACTTACTGGGATGTTAAATGACCTTGTAGATAAGAACTTATTTGCTTTGCATCCTAACTGCAAGAATCCTCGTATTACTACTCTCATGTTTTCTGATGACTTAATCATCTTTTGCAAACCTGATAGTGATACTCTGCTCAACATTATGAGAACTCTTTATCAATTTTACTTAATGACTGGGTTGAGGATTAATTATGAGAAATCTAAGATTATGGTGGCTAGTGTTAGCCAAGCTAGAAAGCAACAAATTTATGACTTAATTGAGCTAAGAGCCAACATCAATACTAGTACATATCTGGGTTTGTCTTTGGCAACATCCAGAATCACTGCACTTCAATGTTTACCATTATCTGGAAAAAATACTAAAAGGCTTGAATGTTGGTCCACCAATCTGCTAAGCAGAAAGAATAAACTAAATCAGATCTGTGATATAGCTATGCATGTTTATTTGGCTCGAACATTTGTTCTCCTAATGAAACTTCTTAGTACAATCATGTCTGCTTTCATGAAGTTTATTTGGAAAGGCAACATACATATCTTTCCCCAATCTCCGTTGCTGTTCTTTGGCACTAATGGTTAACAGAAAGAAAACCAAATTATTTTCTTATAAAGAAACGCTTTGAGGAACTCCAATATTTTTGCTAAAATCATGTTGTCTTACAAAAAATTTGGATTGACCAAATTCAGTTTTTTTTAGGGTTTATATTTCCAAAATATAAAATATTTACATTTCCAATGTTGACACCTAATTAACGTTAATTTTCCCTTATGGAACCAAAGTCAGGAAATTCATATTAATTAATCCATGCAAGGGTAAAATCATAAAATATCATTGATTTAAGAATATATCACCACTATCTTATATGAATATTTGAAATCCAAATTCATTAGTCGATCACTTTAATTATTTTTTCCTGTAATTTTCTTATATTTAAACATGTAACATTCAAAGGAAATTCATACAAGCTTAGAAAATTACAAAATTAAGAAACCACCTTTCAAAACATATTATAAACATCATGCAAAAATTTCAAGACAATTGGAGATGCATAACTATAGGTTTTACCCTAAAGCCATATCATTTTACATGCAACAAAGCATGTATATGAATATTCAAACATTATTCTAGAAAAACAAGTTAATACCATGAAAACAAACATGGGAAAAACTTATGTCAATAAAAAAATCAATTCCAGTATACCATAGTAACCGAAATAAACATGGGTAAGAATCATTATTCACCTTAGTTTGTGTTGAGATGTTGATATTTGATATTAGTATCTAATGCTCTAATCATCATAATTTTTCTTTAGTTTCTTCTTCCCTTTAATATATTTAATGACCGACCTCCCTTGTTCCCTTGTTTTGGTTGTTGAAATAATATGATAAGAGTAAAATTGTGAAATAGGCTTGTATATGGTACATGTGTTTCACCTTTTGCCCCTCGCATATTCCTCCTTTTTTTTAATTCATAATATCTGGTTTCTAAGACCAACTCATTCATTATTAATATGTACAAATCTCAAATCAACATCTAACTACATTATTCTTATATAATTTATCTAATTATATTTTATGAATAATGTTTACAAAAAATAAGGGATGTTATAGGAACATTATCCACTAACAAAACAAAGGCTCGAAAAATTAAGTAACAAGCCCCCACTTTTTAATAGTGGATGAAATCCTTTATAATAAGAGATATGCTCTTTTATATTCGAGATATGTGAACATTATAAATGAAATAAAATCGCTAAAAGAAGCATATGAAGGATTTTGGAAAACCCACTCTACTTGCATAAAATTACCCAAGAAAGTAATGTGATAAGATTTTTACTAACCATAGATTACCAAAAAGCATTCAAGCCTGTGAAAGAGGGCAATCGTCAAAAGTACTTCAGAATTCCCCGTTTACCACCAAATCAGTTGACTTCTATTACAAGTCCATGACCTTTCGATTTATGGGAAATTGACCTAATTGTCCCACTACCAACTTCTAAAGGAGGGAAAAGTATATGGTGGTAGCCATTCACTATTATACCAAATGGGTAGAATCAGAGCCATTACCAAATATCAAATTGAGAAAAGTGCAAAGATTAATCATAAAAAACTTTGAAAACTTTGTTATAAGATTTAGAATACCTTTAAATATCATATTTGACAAGAAAACTCAATTTGAAAATGAGATTTTCACAGTTTTTCCATAAGAACGAAATTAATTAGAGTTTCTCTTCAATGTCACATATCAGGACAAATGGTAATATCAATGCAGCTAACAAAACCTTTAAAACCATCTTGAAATGGCAAAACAAGGCTAAAAAAATTGGGTTGAGAAACTATCACTAGTACTCTGGGTATACTGACATTTACCGAAATTGCTACTGTAACAACCCAAATTTTTAATAAATAGTAATTAATTAATGAATTTATTAATTAAGGAATAAGTTAAGAAAATAAATATAAATTAGAAAAATATTAAGAAATGGGCAACGAGGGTTGCATCATTGGGTTTGTTACGAAATTCTGGTTAAGGTATACATTTAGTTTACTGAAAATGGATTAAAAACGAAGAAGTTATAGCCATTTGAAGATCAAACTAAAATAAAAAGATATATATGTATATATATACATATATAATAATAATAAAGCTAGGTCGACCCAAGACCCAAGTGGGACGACCCGTGTGTTGACCCACCTATACAGTGGGTCGACCCACGTCGTGGCCTGACAACGTTATTTGCCAGACACTATTTCGACCAGTCGAGCCATGTTTTGTGGTTTGTCGGGTGTTTCCAGATCCATCTTCTAATCTGATGGTCTAAATTCTTAACCTAAAATCCAATAAATCTAAACACCCTAGAACTATTATAAATATGCTCCAAAACCTAACCTAATTCTTACTACTCCATTTCCATGCCTCCATCTCAAATAATTTTCTTCTCAAATAGTTCTAATGTAGTACTGAGACTTTGGTCTGCACATATTATGGAGGATATTCATTAATTGAGATTACCTGCTGGGTTTAATTGGATTTTCTTAAATTTTAGGTGAGTATTTTCTATGATTATAAGATTTCCACCAAGTTGAGGTTAATTGATTTGATAGTGTTGAAGTGGTTTAAGATCTAATCTTTCTATAAGTTGTACATAGATCAAGTTTATTTGAAGTTTATTTACATATCCAGCTATTCCTAATTCCCCTTCTGTGAATAATTCTTGAAAATCTAATTATTGCCTCTATCATTTCCTCTGTTTATTCCAATAACTGCAAGATTTAGTACAAACTGGAATTTTCCTTAATGGTATAGTAAATTGTAGATCTCCTCTTATTCTTGTTCTCTTTTCTATCAATAGTCTATGTAGATCTGATTACCGTTTCTATCCTTTCTTTTGTCTATTTCATTAATTTGTTGTTATTGTTCTATTCAATTCATCTGTACCTATTGTTCTTCGTATGTAATTTTATTATAGTTCAATATCAACCCTATTTTATTATAGATCTGTTCTTATTTATTTGAGCCTAGTCCATGTGAGAGCCTAGGCCATTGTCCTTTTTATTTTGGTGTTAAGTTTAGGTCTTTTTGATCCCAAATCTTTTATTTCTTTTTGTTTATGCGCAAATTTGGGTTAAAGAATGAAACTAACTAATAATAATAGCACAATAGGGGAAAATAAGTAATATGTATAAAAAGGATGTACCGGGCTTAATTGAAATTGTGCAATAAAAGGCAATTGAACTGTAACTTTGATAACTAAATAAATGATATTTGGATAGACGTAAATGGCAGGAATTAGGTTGTAAAATGAAATTAAACATAAGAGATGTTTATAGACAACCTGTGAATTAAAGTTTGCATGCAACATATGGAATGATAGAAAAGTTACATAATGGAAAGTAGTATTATTAATATACTTGTGATTGGCGTTAAGTTTAAATATATAAATTAACAAGTAGGTGTATTTAGAGTTCGTTCTGACAGCGACGTCTGATTGGGGAAAATAAGAGGCTCGTAGTATTGGTTCGTTCTGATAGTGAGAGTGGAATGATTATGGAAAATAGAAATTGTAACACCCCGCATTTTATGAGAACTAATTATTTAATGGTGCAAATATGCATATGTGTATGTGTGTGTATATATATAGATATTCATGGACACAAATATATAAAAGAAGAATAAAATAATAAATTATGCATAAAAGCACATATATGCATGGAATACTTAATATTAAAAAAAAAATTAAATATGTGCAAGAAAATAAAGAAAGAGTTAATGCAATAAAATCGATGCAATACATGCATCAAAGTGAAAATCAATACAAAGGAATACATATAATGCATGTAATACAATTATGATTACATGCGATAATGTTTAAAAGGAGAAGGCATTAATAAGGAAAATTAATGCAAAAATTTAAAAGATAATGCATGCGGTAAAAAATGCAATAAAATAATAAATGATGTATATGTGTATATATGTGCATAAACCTTAATGTTAAGAATGAATAAATGCATGCATTTAAAAAAAAAAAAGAGAAAGATTAATATATTATAGGAATGCATAAAATTAATGTATACAGTTAAGAAAGGAAAGTAAAATGTGAATGTACGTAATCAAAAAATAAGGTCCAAAAGGAGAGTGCCAATGCATGCAATAATTAAAAAAAGGAAACAAACAGTGTAAATAGATAAGGTAAATTAATTGAGTAAATGCATGCAGTTAATAAAAGGGTTAAAACATGCATTACATATATATGCATTTCAAAAATAAAAGAAGATGTATGTATTTATACATACATGGCATTTGAAATTCAAAAATAGTAAATTAATTGCATGCAACATGATACTAAAGGCAAAGATTAGGCATGCGCATAAAATTGTGCAGTTAAAATCTGATAAAGAGGTAAACGAGGCACAATTAATTAAAGAAAAGAAAAACAAGAAAGTAATTGAACATTTAATAAATAAACGTTACAAATATTAAAATCAGAATATATAAGGAGCTTATATATAAATATAATATAATAACAGTTCAAATCAATTCGTTTGACGAATCTGGACTTTTTTCGGACCATATTCGTTGCTGACTCAGCGCTGCGTATACAAGATCATATCCACTTTCATTGAATACCTATAAATAGGCTGGCAGAGCCTAGCCTAAATCTCACATTTTCTGGGAGGCTGTCTAGACTCTGTCATTCTTCTTTCTCCTTTATCCTCTTCAGAAAATAGAATAATTAGTACTAGGAGATTCTGATTTAAGTTTGGAGGAAAAGAATGTATATTTACAAAAAGGGTGTTCAGAATTTTGTTCAAAGTAAGTTAAATTCCTGGATCTGGTCAATTTAAATTTCTCCTCTTTCTTCCCTTTTTCTTTTAGTCTGAGAATTGTGAATCCATGGTTACTTAGATTCTAGATCCAGTTCGAGATTATATAATAAATCATTTAATGAAAGTAGATTATCTTACCATTAATTTTACAACTTCCATGATCTCTTCCCGAACCAAACATGAATCTTTCGATTCACTTGGCTCTCACGCTCAATTTTTATTTTATCGGCCCCATGGAATGCTAGGTCTGGACAAGATTCAGAATTGGAAAGCAATTAGGTGAGTGGATCTAAATTATACCATTTTAAATAACGGTATATTTATCGTTTATATTCCCCATTATAATGAATCTGCTAAACAGTTGATATTTGTGGAAAATTGTGTATTAAAACTATTTAGGACAAGTTAAAAAAAGATTAGTGTTGTATATAGAACCATCGTAAGAACTCATTACTTGGCATATCGTGTATGTGAACCCTTGATGCTAAGGATTGGGATAATTATATGTAAATATGTTAGATTGGAATAATTACATGATTGGATAATTACATTTTATTCTTTTAAAGTTGGGTTAATTACATGTTAGGAAGAACATGCGACATGATAATCAGTTAAAATGGACTTAATATGATATTAAGTATGACATATAAAAGTAGAATTACAGTAAATTTTTGGAAGAATGGATATGCCTAACTTACATGGAAAATTTACAATAATTAAGAAATTGTAACTGCACTGAGACACGAGGTTAAATTCAACTTGTGGTAGAGGTCTGTCCGGAACTGCCAGACAAATCCAGCATCTAAAAATGGTTAATTTAATGTGAGGGGTCTGGTGCATAAACATACATAATGGTACTAATACACTAGGCTAAACTCAACTTGTGGTAGAAGCCTACCCAGAACCGCTTGGCAAATCCAGCATCCACAAGTAGTCAACTTAATGTGAGAGGTCTAGTGCCCTAGCATATATATATAAATATATGTGCATAATGGGAAATAAATAAATGGCATTAATAGTAATAAATGCATGTTACAACGGTATAAGAATTGGAATGATCGAGGAACGATAATAACCTATTATAATTAATTACATTAATAAGAATGTCATATAATAGGTAGGCTTATCCTAGGGACAAGTGAAAATTATAATGTAAGTTATAATAAATGAAAAAGAAATTTATTAGTAAACCTTAGCTAAGAGAACTAAGTTAATAAGTAAACAACAACAAGTTGTAGTGACAGTGTAAGATGTAATTATGATTAAATAAGAAAGGATAACGCAAACTTATGGAATGAAATAAGTTATATTTAATCATATATAATAAGTGACATGTTAACAAAAAACATATTGACTGAGATAAATTATACTTAATTATATATTAAGTAGAACATGTTATTGTAACTATGAAATCAGACAACGAATTACATAGTAATAATATAAAGAGGTTGTAGATTATAGACCTTGGATTACAATCTAGGAAATAACATGTTATCAGCGTATTAGTAAACTTAAATGGGTTAAGTTATATAACTGAGATTAATAAGCAAGAGGGGTCCATTCCTTAGAGATATAAGGGCTCAGAGTAAACTTGGTAACTTGAATAAGAAGTTAATATAATTGAAAATAACCAAATTAATTGGAAATCAGATGAGGTAGAGCAAGCTCGTAATTTAACGTTTAGACATAGGGTCTAATAACAAGTTAGCATGATGCGCTTGGACCAGTTTGCACGTCTGATGGTGAAGAACCCAACAGGGTAGATCATCGGGGTGTCTAGAGACACGAGAGGAGCACGTACACTTGATTATTCGACTCGACTTACGGCTTGGTTTCATGGTGGGACTAGAGGGAAGCACGCAGCTTCCAAGGGACGTGGAGGGTACTCCTAGTAGTCCTCTGTGCGGTGTCAGCGCTTAGGCTGTGCCCGCAGGGGTTCGGTCTGCGCATTACTACCCGGTGAGTATACCTTGACTGCAAAAGTAGTATTGTAGTCAGAAGGCTGTAGCGGAATGACACTAGGGTGATTTAGCAATCACCTCGACAAGAGGCTGGGTTAGGACAATGACAAGATAACAAATCGTCAGGTACCCGTCATTGGCAGTCAGTGGGATGCGAAAAGACTTGCAGTAACCCGAAAATTCTGAACCAATTTAAATTTTTTATTTTAGCTATTCTAATGGATTTTATAGATTTAAAATGATTTATTTTAAATAATAACGATTAAAAATTTATTTAAATCATAGTTTAAACGTATAAATTTATTTTAATTATAAATAGAGTTCGAAATGGCGTGGTAGTTCGAAAATTCGATTTTAAATTTCGAATGAATGTACAAAATTCAAAATAAATCGGATTTCAGTAAAACAAGAAATATTTGAATTTGTTTAATAATATTTTTCTAACGAATGTAAGAAACTGAGATTTCATAATATGAATTGAAAATTATGCCCAGTTTAAAATTTAGAATAGTCCCTATGGAATTTGTATATATTTTTATGTAATATATAGCATTTAAAAATAGCCATTTTGCAAACGACCTCCATTTTCAACAAAACCACTTTTGTTGGATCCAGAATGTCAAATTATTATTAGGTTTCAAATTTCATAAATTTTGGAACTAATATGTGAGCGTAGTAAATTAAAACGTGTTTTGACAGTTTTAGTTTGAATTGGATCGACCAGAAAATGGCAAATTTTCAAACGGTCTCCGAATTCGATGAAATTAGTTCTGTTAGGACTGTATCATCAAAACATAGCTAGATTTATTTTTTGTAATTTTTGGAGTCAGTATGTGGCCCCGACAAATTAAAATGTACGTATAAATTCAATATATATTGATTTATAGTTTAATTTTTGCAAAAAATGATTAAAATAGTAGAATTAGCTTACGAAACATATCCCATTGTGTCGAAACGGGAGTATTTAGCTAAGGGCGATAGTCATTGGGTTTAATTGGAGTTCAAATGCAAAAACTAGTATTTTAAATTTAAATAATAATAAAATTATATATATATTTAAAAAAAACTCCGAAACCCTAATTCCTCTTACAAGCCGTCGGCCTTCGTCCACGAACGGTGGAAAACATTCAAATTTTCCTCTCGAATTTTCCCCAAATCCTTTTAGAATTTTCAAAAAATTATAAAACAAAAATCAAAGAGAACTTCGTGATCTTCGAATCCATATAAGTTTGATAGATTATCATGGAGTTTTGTGCGTACAGGCGATCGAGTCGGTCGGGTTTGCTGGAGTAGGAAGCGCTCGGGTAGGCCGTCGATGTGGTGCAATTCGATCGTCGTCCGTTGCCTTAGTTTGAGCGCGAATTTTAACCTTATGAATCAACAACAGCTTCGACGGGGGGAGGGGGAGCTGAGTAATTAAGGAAGAGGAAGGTTATTTATCTAATTAATTATTCTATTAATTACCTTAACGATGTAATTAACCTTTGTAAAATCATAACTTTCTCATATAGTGTCGAAATCCAGTGAAACAGGAACTGTTGGGATCGTAACAGCGTGTACTACATTCTGCAACTGACTGGAACACATTTGGAGCTAGTTGATATTTTTTGTCAACTTAAACGTCCGGTTTAATTTGATTAAAATAATCATTTCATCGATTTCTGAAACCGATCAAAGTGAGAACGCCTTCTCACTAAATTATATTTTATCATGTTATTATATTCACATATAAAAATATATAGAATTACCAGTGTAGGTTTTTATCAGTTTTAATCATTATGAACTGTATACGGTGCCTGTTAGCTCACCTCCCTCGTCCACAGACCACAGACGATTTGATTGACTATATTGTGTTTTGATTGTGATGATGAAATGTTTAAAATATTGAAAAAAAAATTAATATTATTTCGTGGTACTTGAAATTAAATTATAAATATCTATCTATAATTTGAACAGTGAAAATTGGCTAACTTGAAAAATAATCCAAATCAAATAAGAACTGGTTAAATTTATTAATTAGTGATTATTTTGAATCGACTATTGTTATTTGGAAACCCCACACGGGTCTGGGGAGGATAATTTATTCACATTTCCCCTGAACTTAATTATATGTAAATCAATTGATCGACAAACTATGATAAGCGTTATTTAATTATTTAAATGCTTATACAGTTGTAAATTGCACTCTGGATGTGAATTGCCTGTTTGATGATTATTTATCATTATCGTTGAATACATATGATGTATGAAATCCTTATAAATAAAATTATATGGTAATTGATTGAGTCTAATTTCGATTTAGAAATAACGAATATTTTAAAATAAGGAATATTTTAAAATAATATTCAGAATATAAATGAATATTTGAGAATAATATTCAATGAAGATTCAAAATATGATTCTGATATCCGATTTTGGATGGACACGAAAATATTGGAGTATATGAAGCCGAGTTAAGTTAATATACGCCATTTTAACCCGAACGGGTTTATCGATCGATTTTTTTCATTTGATAATGAATACGAAAAAGAAATGGATTTCAAAATTTAATATTTTGAAAATATTATCATTTTAAAATTATAATGATAGGGAATATTCAATTTTTAGTTAAAATTGAAAATGAAGTTGAAATCTTTTTGAAATGAATTTGTAAACGATTTATGAAATACATTTTAAATGGAAATCGATGATATATATATATAATATTACATACATTAAATGGCCTAAATAGAACGCGCCGCGCAGCGACCGTTCGCGAATTTCGACCATTAACTTCAAATGGACGTAACGGGAGATCTGACCGTTGGGTTCGTATCGAAAAGAGCTTTCCAATGAATATATGGGATTTGAAATCTAATGGTTAGATTTTAAGATATGTCCAAATCAGTTTCAAAAAAGGTCGCTATGAATGCAGCTCGGTGGTCGGTATTGGAAACCGACTGTAATGGCCTTAATAAAATTATTAAAAATATGGAAAAATTATGTTAAATCATAATAAATGATTTGGAATGATTTTGGATGAAAAAATCCAAGTTTGAAAAGATAAAAATGTATTTTTATCGAAATGAACTAGTTATTAACTAGAATAATAATCCAATGTTTTTAAATAAATAAATTGGATTTGAAAATGGGTTTCAATATAACCAGAATTTCCAATATATAAATTGGAATGGAAATAATCTTTGGAATATTTCAATATTGGATTCCGTTGTTATACAGATATTGTTTAGGAATTTGGAAGATATATATATCGTTATTCCCAATACGATATTTGTTGGTTTCAGAATTTGATATTGAATATAAGCTGATATAATTTCTATTCAGAGCCTTGTATTTGATGTCAAATTGGATATTTGGGTTTGTCATGAATGGTGTCTTTAATAACACTGTTCTTAAATCCAGTTGAGAAAAGAATAAAATTTTAAATTAAGATTTAGTGAAGTTTTCCATTAATTAATATTTAATTGGAATTGAATAAAAGAATTGGATTTTTGGGTTTGTTGTGAACTGTGTTTTAAATGACATTTATTCTGAAACCCAATTAATAGCAAAGAATATGATTTGGAATTTATAATCTTTTAATTTAAGTTAATGGAATTTTCCAAAATAAAGTTTTCCAATTTAATATATTAAATGGGAATTGAATGGAATTCGATTTGGTAATAATCATGATGAGCTTCTGTGAAGGAAGACCGTTACTATATATGGAATTTAAAAGGCTTTGTCGTTATTCCATATATATTATTAGTCTGATATAGGAATTTATATCGATTATATACTGTTATGATTTCCGTGTAGATTCCATTTTAATGGAGGATGATTTTGGGTTTATCGTAAACTGTGTTTAAAATGACACTTGTTTTTTAACCTAGTAAAGACAGGATTTATTTCCTAATTTTGACTAATCATTAAATAATGATTGTTGAAGATTAAAACTAAGTGGATTTTTAATGAATCTTTAATTAGATTGAAATGTTAATGTGGTAATTAAATTTTCCAAATTTGGGAAGTGTTCGAGAATGGAGTATCACATGTTTTACTTCATGCGATAGTTAAATCTTTAATTAAATTTGAATGTGAAATGGTATTTGAGTTTACCGATAACACAATGGTGTTAGATATGGAGTACTACCAGTTTTACTCCATGGGATGAATAGGTTGGGATGGAATAATAAGTGAATGATTACTTCGGTAAGGCGTTAATCCCGACTAGTTCGATAAACCTTAATTTGGTTTAAACTGTGAAAAGACACTTTAAAATCTTTTGAAATGATTTCCAAATAAATGAATTAAATAGTGTGTTTAAAAGTGATAATCTTTGATAAGATTAATGAGAACCTTTCCAGAATAAAGAAATACGAATAAAAGAATATTGTGGATTAGAATGAGGCGTATGATGTGTTGTTATAGCACTTGATTATAAGATACATGAGTTATTTGGAAAGACCAATTTTGACCCATTCTGAATAATTGATACGATGACCAACAGTCGAAGATATTGAAGACGGTGCAAGACCGACAATCTTCACATCGAATGGATGGGTTGCTACTGATGCTCATGATTGGAGTAGCTACCTTGAAGGGGCTACGGTGGTAGCCGTCCGGACGTATTTGTTGATTTTAGGATATGCATGGGGCTCTCTCCTGTACTGGACATACAGGGCGTGGAATAAGGTGCCTCCGGTTTTGTTCAGACCCAAAACAAACTTGCAAATGGATGGTGTGTCTGAAATTGTATTCCATTATGCTGTATTAGTTGATCTCTGCTAAATATATATCTATTTGGTGGTGGAGAATTTATTCTCTTGCTTAACACCTTTCTCTGAGACGTACGAGCTTAGACGTTATATATTGGTAGAAATCAATGGTATGACATGGATTGACAGTGTGCCATGTTGAGATGCAGTGATCCAAATTTTTGTCGAAAGGCAAAGTTTGGTGGATGATGTTCAAAGCAAAGCTTTAATTGGCATAGCTTTGTGTAGCGTTAATTCCGATCCTCATACCCCGATATGGTGGTGAACTAATGGTCAGGTCAGTATGCTATTGAGATGAGGATAGACACTCTTAGATGTGTCATGGATTTGGTCGACCGAGATGAGTTGAGTGTGGTCACTCCACGCTCAAAGGGTTAGGGCACACCCCCAGATTCCCAGAGAGATAGAGTAAGCAGTGTTTTCTCTAGCTGGCACGTAAGCCGCGGTTATACTTGATTTCCCAAAATGGCAGATGTGCATTACGGTGTTTTCCAAAAGCCCTGGACGTCAGCCATGGAGAATTGCACTACGTGATAGATCTTTCGAATTAGTAGCCATCAAGATGGAAAATCAACTTTCCAATACGAGCTTTGCGGTTTTTGTTGTATACCTATGTATATGGAGAAACCAAAAGTATTAGAATCTATTTGAGAATATATATCCAGTGAATCCAAAAAATCAAAATTTCATAGCGGGAATAAAAAGTTATGCCCAGTTGAAGATTCAGAATAGTCGCTATGGAATTTTGGACCCATAAAATGGAAAATTTTCAAATGACCTCCGTTTTCGACGAAACCACTTTTGTTGGATCCGGAATGTCAAATTATTGACAGATTCCAAAAATTTTAATTTTTGAAATCAATATGTGAGCATGGCAAAAGAAAACGTGTTTTAACAGTTTCAGTCAATTTCGATCGACCAGAAAATGGCCATTTTTCAAACGTTCTTCAAATTTGACGAAATTAGTTTTGTTAGGATCGTATAGTTAATACGAAACTAGAAATAATTTTTCTGGGATTTTTGAAGTTCGTATGTGGCCCAAGTAAATTGAAATGAGCGTTCAAATTCAATATATAGATTTATATTTTGATTTTGACGGAAACTGATCGAAACAGTCGAGTCAGCTTACCAGACATATTCCATTATGTTCCGAATGGGGGTAGTACGCTAGGGGCAATAGTCATTGGGCCTCGTTTAGGGTTCAAAAGAAAAATCAACTTTTTGAAAACTTAAAATAATTAAATATAAAATTATAAATTAAGTGTAACGACCTGGATTTTCGGCGACTTTGGTTATCGACATAAGCTCGATGTCGATAACAAAAACATCGAAAAATCCCGGTAGTTAATGAAAGAAATTAGAGGGTGAGAATAGATAAGATAGAAACTTAGAATAGAAGAAGAAGAACACAACATCAGAGTAACACGAACCTCACAGCGGAACAAACAACATATAATAGATAACATAACTTTGAAATATAACAGTTATGTATACAATAGCACTTATCAGAGTGCAACACTTACAATACACTGGGACAAAACTCTATATTACTAACGCTGAAGCCTCCTGCTCCAAGCTCCTTTAGATAGATCTAAAAAATCCTGAACTACTTGACTGCCCGTACAAATTTAGGCACCCAAGAGTTTAGGTAGAACAAAAAAAAAATAAACTCCGGGTCAGTCATGGGACTGGTATGAGTAAAACAGTTTAAATAGGTATATGAACAAGTAAACGATATCTCATAAGACCACGCCGCATAACGGAACGGGTTTTTCCCTTATGAGAATCCAAAATATCTTTATATCAAAACCTTTGATATTATCATAATGTCTATCAAACCACAATATATTAATCATCTAGCAGAAACGCTTTCATCTCACGTTCTACATATATAGTATACAATCAAAACCGCAAGCATGTATTGGGTAATGGATTTCCAACTATGATAAGGTATGGAACCACCTTCCGATCAGTGTACTCTAGGAACGATACACTGGAGTTCAACAAGAACATCTTGTAACTCAGCCACACATGACCGACCACTCATTTTGCTTGAGTGTATCGAATGTATATCACCAACGGTTGGGATCAGCAACCGTTCCCGTATATATATGGGACAGCATTGAGAGATTAAAGAAGCAAATGAATATTCTCTAGATAGGTGATTATACACCCTACTTCGGTGCGACCGACTTAGCCATGCTGCCTGCTCGATTTCTGTCATTTACCAGATGTGAGGCTAGAAGCTACGCATATCTTTTCATATCATATCTTCATTTACTTGGAATACCACATCGTCATACCTGCCAAATCATTATCGATTTCTCTAACGGTATCACGGGTATGAAGCTAAGAGAAATGAATTCCTCCGCCACCAAACGTAATACGTTGAAGAGATCAATATATATGATTTGTTGGGAATACTCTGTCAGACATTCGTCCATACAAGTTGTCCTGGGACTGGACAAACCGAAGGCACTATTCAGTACATCCATCTTAGGCACTGTTATCTAAGACTTATACAATAGCCCTTGCACTTTACTTTGTCTTCAATTTTCTTCATCGTATTTGATCACAACGCTTATGTCAATACGGAGTGGTTCTTCGGAAAATAATCCAACCGGTCTCTCCATATTTGCAACGTAAAATGGTCAAAACTTTGATAGTATGTGATTTAACTATCAAATGGAAACATGTCTGTGTACAAACAACGATCTAAATTCCAAATGGAATTATCGACCCAATCATCAAACATATATATATATTTATATATATTCATATTTCCTTATTTTCTATATTTAGAAAATATTTGTTATCAACGTTGGAAAACATTTCCATTGTTTATTTACGTATCACTATCCTTCCCCAACTATCAGACTCTAACTATAAACTAACAAGAGAACAACTTCCTAAGTATAAACCCCGAAGGCCGAAACCAACATCAGATCGATACTCAGGAAACCATTCAACTTATTAATCTCTAGTCAGTTTCAAATTTTGCTTAACTCTATATTCTTTAACTCCATTCGCTCAACTCTAGATCGCAGCGATCACAATGGTTACGCCTGATTCCCTCAGGAAACATCCGACCGCCGTAGGCTATTTACAGCCCTGCGAATTACGCTAGCAGTCGTGCTAAATGGCAACTCATCCTGAATAACTATGTTTTTTTTAACTTTAACTGTTTAACTCTAACCGGTTAACTCTAACTGTTTAACTCTAACTGGTTAACTCTAACTGATTAACTCTAACTGTTTAACTCTAACTGTTTAACTCTAACTGGTTAACTCTAACTGTTTAACTCTAACTGTTTAACTCTAACTGTTTAAACTAATCATTTATAAAGATTTACTTTTAGTAACGGTTCTTCACTTTACAAATGATTTCCTTTATATAACTCTATTTATTTTCTAAATATTTCCTTTTCAAATTTATTCTTAAAAATATTCTTCCTTAAATTCCCAGAAAAATTCGCCATAACCTCCTTTGTCTCGGGAGCATCAGGAAAATCCCCATACCGCTAAACAAGCCTTTCCATTCAAAAAGAAAATGATTTGCAGTTATTTCCTTTTTGAATATCTCCTATTTATTTCTAAGTAAATAATCCCTATTTAATATTTTATTTATTTAACAAATAAATAATCCATGTTATGGTATCTTATCTATTCATTCTAAATAAATAATTCACTTTATAAACATTCCATTTATAAATATTTCTATTTATAAATATTCTCTTTTATAAAATTCTCTTGATTTTATAAATATTTTCTTTTCAATATTCCGGTATGTTATAGTATTTAACATATCAAATCACGATGTCCAATATCATCCATACACACACAATCAACACAGATTATAAATCACGTCATATATCACAATATATGAAAACAATAAAATAACTGTTGAGGAATCCAGTCGGATTCCTCCAACCTGTTCCCTGCATCCACAGATGTTACACAATAAAATCAACATCACTTTCAGTTCCATATGATATATCCTGTTAAACAGAATCAATATAGAAATTCAACTAACTGACTAGCAGTTCAATCAAACAGTCAACACACAGCAATCAACAAATGATTAACAGTTCTAAAAATACATTATAAAAATATAACTGTTCAGAGTTGGTGAGTTTTACTCACAGTTGCGCGTTAACCGTTGAATAATGGTTTGCGTTATTCAACTCAGTCGGACAATTTATTTCTCCATAAATTGTAACGAGCTCGGATTCACTCCCGGTCAGTGTCATTGTGTTGCTCCCGTCCATACGATCCCAACGTATCTTGTTTCGTCTGATTCTGACATCGTACGTAATAGTTATGGTATCTCGAAGTTAAAACACATTTTATATTAAATAAAACTAAAAAGTTTTAAATCTCATTGGGCCTCACCACTATTCTTTGGCCCAAAACCCCAACCGTGAATACCCACCCGAATGAACAGTACCCCAACCCTTCTTCCCCAAATGTATTTGCCGTGAGCTCCTCCTGTACAACACCAACAAAATGGCCGAGCTTCTTCCATCCATGCTCCTTCATCTCATCACGATAAAATCAATAAAAACCACCAATATTCTCCTCATGATCTCCTCTTCGAAACCATCCCCTCGATACCACACTCGACACCTTCGTTTTGTTTTCGTCGAACAACCCCTGCTGAGCAAAACACCATCGCGACCCCCCCCCATTTCAGCACAAAAGTGCGGTTTCCTTTCCTGCACCCCAATCCCATATCAACTTCGAGGATCGAAGTCTCAAACGCCCTAAAAATCCAATATTTAGGCAACGCTGTTAAGGACCCAGCGATTACGAACGAGCTAGAACTCAGTAAAACGTTTCTAGAATCGAAGAGCAAGGTAATAAGAACTCAAAGGATCTTACTTTGCAATTTATAGAAATATATATGATTTATTCAGATTTTCAAAAGCTACGGTATGATTTTTGTGAAGAGGAATTTGGCGGCTGTGAAAAATCTGACTTAGAGGAAACATGAATTAGGTTTTAAGGGATAGGTAGGGTATTTATAGGTAGGATAAATATCTAGATATTTTTATTTTAATATTTTAATATTTTTATTTAATCCTTTATATTCGTTTCTGACTTCTAAAAATTCATGTGATCACACACGATGCCCAAAAATACGAAACCGGACATGTAGCTAGAGTTCGACATTACGGTCCCAACAAAACTGGTTTCATCGAATTCCGACTTCGTATGCTCACACAGCGTATTTTTAACTGTCAAAATACTGACTGTTTCTCACTCTAAAAATCCATACAGCCACACAGTGACTCTAAAAATCACGAAACTGGAAATCTAACAACTATTTGATATTGCGGATCCAACAAAATTAGTTTCGTCGAATTCCGAGTTCGTTTGCAAAAACGGCTATTTTTAAAGCTCTGGATGACCCATTTAAATATATAAATATATTTAAATATAATTAAATTAAATATAAATAAATATATATTATCGTATATCTTCACATATGATATCGTACAGCTCCTGAATATCATATCAGAATTTATAGTTTGATATTTCAGATTTTAGATTTATCGATATTCAGTTTATATCGAAGATTCCTTTTATAACGTAAATAAAGCGTTGCAAATTATAAAGGAATTCCGCAACGACTTTTTTAAAATTTGATTTGGACATATCTCAAAATCTACTCGATGAAATCCCGATTTTTGTCTTCTACCAGAAAGATATACTCCACCAGCTCCACACGTTTCTTGTTTCACAGAAATCCGGCTTAAAACGAATCATGTACATTCAGTTGAAGTTCAAATCACCAAATCGCGAACTACAGCGCCATTTCAAACTCTATTTTAATTATATTATAATTATACGTTCAAACTGACGTCGATTGAATATATTCGTTAATATAATTCAACTCTAAGCTGAATTAAATCTTAGGGATGGCCCAGTTCACAGAATATTGTGATTTCCAATATTTCTGATTATTTCTGAATTAAATATATTATTTAATTTATTATTTTAATTAAATATTCACCATTATTTAATTCCACGACCATTAAATCCTTTAATTCACCATTTATAAAATTAAATAAATTAATTATAATACCTTTGATAATGCAGGTCATTACACTAAGTCAAACCCCCCACCATACATTCTCTCTCCTCGTAAAAAATTAAATAAAAAAGGAAACGTGGAACGCGATCGATGATCGGAGCCCGCCGCCACCTGCTGGAGGCGCCCTCTCCGCCGCCGATGACTGGATCCCCCCTCCTCCTTCATCTTTGCCCTGTCTCCTCTTCCTTCCCCTTTTTCTATGCCCTAGCCTCACATCATCGCCAAACCGCCACCGTGGGATACCCCAGCGCCACCCCCGCCAGGTGCCGACCACCAGCATCGCCCTCCGACTACCATCACCTCCACCGCCCCTTCCCCCCAATAGTAAACGCCA
Source organism: Allium sativum (assembly GCA_030737875.1). Taxonomy (NCBI): domain Eukaryota; kingdom Viridiplantae; phylum Streptophyta; class Magnoliopsida; order Asparagales; family Amaryllidaceae; genus Allium; species Allium sativum. Next base: position 35,711,259 of record CM060913.1, on the reverse strand, counting down.
CCTGTAAGTATTTTTCTCATCCTTTTTATTTATTTATGTAGTAAATGACATTTTTATTTAAATAACTTAGCCATACAAATGTGATCGTTGAAAATGATAATAAAAATAGGTTTTTTATACAAAATGATTTATAAAAATCTAATTTTTATTATATAGAAGATATAAAATTTTGATTTTTATTTATGTATAATAGTAAAAATATGAATTTTATTAGGAAGTTAGCAAAGTAAAAAATACGATTTTTATTATTTGAATGGTTAAATAAAAACGTGATCTTTTATATATATGTATAGCGATATAAAAATATAATTTTTATATGGAAAATAGTGTTGTAAAAATATAATCTTTATATAAACATAGTTATAAATATATGATTTTTACATAGGAAGTAGCGATATAAAAACGTGATTTTTTTAATACAAACATCATATTAAAATGTGATTTTTATTTATGTAAAGTTGTTCTAAAAATATGAAATTATTTTTAGAAAGATAAAAATATATATTTTAGCCTATGTATGTTATTTATAAAATAATCATACAAAGAAATAATTATTGATTGGTTAAAGATATAATTTTTAACGTCGGTATACTACATAGATCGACAATCAAAGCATGGGGGAGTGGATCCTAAAGGTGAGAACTTCTCACTTTAATTTTATTTCTAGTTAAAATATATACTAGGATGCAGACGATGCTTAGCAGCACCCGACAACCGTCATCCACAGACTATGGACGATTTGTTTGTTTGATTGATTGTGTGATATGGAATGAATTAAAATATTTTATAGTTAAATATATAATTTTTAATGTATATGAATCAAATAAATATTCATAAACAAATCCATATAATCAAATTGATTGTGTGATGTAGAATGCACTCTGGATGATGGTTGCCTGTGTTGGATTGTTGTTGTGTACATGTGTTGTATGAAATCCATGTAATCAAATTATATGGTAATTGACTGTGTCTGATTCCAGTACAGAAGGAATGAATATTTAAAATAACGAGTATTTTAAAATAATGAATACTTTAAAATAATATTCAGTAAAAGATCAAAATTTGATTTTGATGTCCGATTTGGGATGGACACGAAAATATTTAAATATATAAAGCCGTGATGATTTGATATACGCCATTTTGGACGTGAATGATATTTATATCGATTTATTTTATTCATTTATATAGTGAATACAGGAAACAAATTGATTTCAAAATATAATGTTTTGAAAAAGCTATCATTTATATATCGATGATATGGAATATTCGATTTTTATTTGAAATTGAATATGAAGTTGAAATCATTTTGAAAACGAATTTAAAACGATTTTTAAAATACGTTTTAAATGGAAATTGACGATATATATATAATATATATTATATATATAATGGCCTGAATAGAACGCGCAGCGCCGCGTCAGTTCGCGAATTTCGACCATTGACTTCGAACGAACATTACGGGAGATTTGACCTTCGAATTCTCCTAAAGCTGGAACCATTGGGTTCGTATCGAAAAGAGCTTTCCAAATATTATAAGAGATTTGAAATCTAACGGTTGGATTTGGAATTATGCCCAAATCAAATTTGGAAAAGGTCGCTGTAAATGTTGTTCGATGGCCGTTCATGAAAATCGACTGTACAGGCCTTGATAAAATCATTAAAAATGTCCATAATTTGTGCAAAAACATAATAAATGATTTGGAAAGAATTGGAATGAAAAATTCCTTATTTGAAAAGATAAAATTATTTTTTTTCGAAATGAACTATTTATGAACTAGAATTAGAAAATCCAATATTTTTAAATAAATAAATTGGATTTGAAATGGTTATAAAAATAACCATAATTTCCAATATATGAATTGGAATTGATTTGAATCAAAATTATCTTCAGAATATTTCGATATTAGATTCCATGATTATACGGATATTGTGGAGGAATTCAGAAGATATATATAGTTATTCCAATACGATATTTGTTGATTTCAGAATTTGATATTGAATATGAGCCGATATATTTTCTATTCAGAGCCTTGTATTTAATATCAAATGGGATTTGGGTTTGTCGTGAATGGTGTCTTCATTAACACTGTTCTTGAACCCAGTTGAGAAAAGATTAAATCTTTTTATTTAGATTTAATGAAGTATACCAATTAATTAATATTTAATTGGAATTAAAGTGGAACTGATTTTTGGGTTTATCGTAAATGGTGTTTTAAATAACACTTTTTCTTTAACCCGATAATAAAATGGAATGTGAATTGGGTTTATTGTGAACTGTATTTTTAACGACATTCATTCTTTAACCCAATTTACAGTGAAATGTGATTTGGAATTTATAAATCTTTTTATTAAGATTTAATGGGAATGTTCCAAAGTAACGGTTTTCCAATTTAATATATTGGAATTGAATGGAATTTGATTGATAATAATCGAAGTGAACCTCTGTGGAGGAAGACTGCTAATACATATGGAATTTAAAAGGCTTTGCCGTTATTCCATTTATATTATTAGTCAGATACGGAAATTGATATCGATTATATATATTTTTTGCCGTGAAATTTCCATAATTAATGGAATGGATTTGGGTTTATCATGAACCGTGTTTTAAAAGACATTAGTTCTTTAACCCAACTAAAGGCAGGATTACATGTCCGTCATTGTATTTTAAACTATATGGTTGATCTATGCTAAATATATATCTGTTTGGTGGCAGAGAATTTATTCTCTTGCTTAACACCCTTCTCTGAGACGTACGAGCTTAGAGGTTATATATCGGCAGAAATCAATAGCACGGTGTAGGTTGTCGATGCGACATGTTTGTGTTTCCAAAGTTAAATAATCATTAATGTTGATTTTTGGGAAGATTAAAACTAAGTGGAGTTTTAATGAATCTTTAATTAGATTGAAATGTGAATTGATAATTTAAATTATCAAATTTGGGAAAATGATCGAGAATGGAGTACCGCTAGTTTTGCTCCTAACGATAGTTATATCTTTAATTAGATTTGAACGGGAAATGGTAATTAATTTTATCGATAACACCACGGTGTTAGTTGTGGAGTATTACCAGTTTTGCTCCATGGGTTGAATAGGTTGGGATTGGGAAATTAAACAAATGATTACTTCGGTAAGGTGCGCTAATCCCGACTGGTTTGGAAAACCATAACATGGTTTGAATTGACATCCAAAGGAAGATTAAAGAATAAATTTAAAGAATTTATCTTTGATAAAATTAATGGGAAGCTTTCCCAAAGTATATGAATATTTGAATAAAAGAATATTCTGAATTGGAATGAGGTGTATGTTGTGTTTTATAGCACTTGTTTATTATATACGTGAGTTATTCGGAAAGGCTGGGTTTATACACATTCTGAATAACCGATTCGATGATATGTCGACGATGGTTGAAGACCAGAGGTCTTCGCATCGTTTGAATAATTACTGATGTCTTGATTAGGCTGTACACCCAAGATGAGGTAATAAGTGGTGGTTGTCCAGGCGTACTTGGAGATCGACGGATATGCGAGGGCCTCTCTCCCGTATTGGACAACAGGACGAGGAAAAAGGTGCCTCCAGTTTCGTTTAGACCCAGAAAGAACTTGTAAATGGATTGTGTGTCTGACATTGGATTTTATTTTGTGTTGATTTATTTCTATTAAATTACATATGTTTGGCAGCGGAGAATTTATTCTCCTACTTAACGCCCATCTCTAAGACGTACGAGCTCAGGGGTTATATATCAATAGATGTCAGTCGCATGGCATGAATTGCTTGTGTGGAATGCAGAGATGCAGTGTTCAAGGCTTCTGTTGAAAAACAGAGTCTTGTGGTTGATAATCAAAGCACGGCTTTAATACAGCATAGCTTTGTGTATGGCGTTAATTCGCGGGCCTCACACCTCGGTATGAGTCAAAAACGGGATAAGGGACCCAAGTAGAACATGACGTTTCTTTCTAGCTATGGGTGGAGTCAGCGTTTTACTAGCCTTGACATTATTGTTATATTTTTACCTATGTGGTTGTTGGATTGCGGGCACCTCGGATATATCGGCTACTGCGGGAGATGATGGATATAGGTCCTATAGAACCGGGAAACATGTGTTCAGGAATAATTAATCCACTAACGCAAGTGTGGACCGGCCTTGGAGGATCCAAGGGTCTTCTGCAGGAGATTGTGAGGCATTTGCTAGAGTGTCTCGAAGCCGGCGAGGAGTACATCCCTTGCCTCGAATCATGACGGAAATCCAATTTCCAATACATGACATTTCGATTTTCATTGTAGGGCCTAGTATGACGACATAGTGGTATAGGGCACTATGTCGTCTGTGATTGATACATTTATATTTGAAGTTGTTTTCATGCACTTTACATTTATAATAGTATCAAAATGATTTGTTTTAAACGTACCAAGCATGTTTGGCTATTATAAGGTAAAACTCTATCATCCGGCTTGCATTGCATTGTGTGATGGGACCTGAGTCTTATAATAGCTTAATTTTTTCCAAAGCATGGCGCTGTTTGTCTTATGCACTAGTATTCTTGGAAGAAAACCCGTTCGTATTATACGGCTTGGTCCCTTGACTTACTTATTTTTAAAGTAATGATCTAATAACTGTTTTAGTTCTCACACCAGTCACATGACTGACCTGGAGTTTATTGTTTTAACCTAAACTCTGGGTGCCCCAATTTTCCACATGGGCCGCTAGTAGCTTTGGTTTTGCAGATTTATATTCACAGGATCCTGGTTTACAGCTGGAATGATATTCGGAATGCTCTGTATCCGTTTATCTTTTTCAGTTGTGTTTGTATTATTTTTCGCTGCTATGTAATGTAATTTAATCTCTGATATTTTTCTGATGTATAATATTTATTCATACCTTCTATATTTTTGTACTCTGATGTAAATTGTTGTAATAAGAAATGAAATATTCTTCCGTTTGTGTTCTGATTTGTCGTGTTCTCAAACAATCCGTTCTTTCTCTTCTCTTCGAAGACCGGGGAAGTTCGGGTTGCTTCAGGTGTATCGTAGACGGTAGGATATTACTTCGTGTCAAGACCAAGCTTGGCCGATAATTTTGGATATGGAGATCCGTATGTCGTTCTAGCATAGGATGAAGAGTTCTATACGCTTCCGTGTCATGACGGCGTAGACCATGCGAGAAGGGTACCATGGGAGGTACCTTGATATTGCGGGTAGCTAAATATACTATATTGGGTTAGTCTACTGGGAGGTAATTGGTATGATGTGTCTGTAAAGCATTGAGTGCTATTAACCTAACGTAAGCTAATAAATAAAGTAACATAACTGGATGCTATATGTAGGGTTATTTCAGATTGTGTAATTTAGTCCAGTAACCAGAACTTGTGCTTTGACCCCCTCCTCATAATACCCACGCAAGTTAGGCTTATGGCAAAGATTTGATAACTGTGGATACTAGTTAGGCAGTATTATTACTATGGTAAGGCTATATTTGGTTATGTTATTTTTTTTCATTCCGCCGTGAGATGTTTTATGAGCTCTGATATATTTTATATCTCTATCTTTTCTGCAGGATACCAGACAAGCCAACTCGAGTTTCTATGGATTAGAATTTTGAAAAAAAAAAACCGGGTTTATCGGAATTTGGGTTTATTACAGAAACCAAATAAAATTGGGGAGAAAGGCTTGGGGTGACTTATGTCAAATTGCATATTTTTGGTTAGGGATCTATATTAGTTAATATTCCATTTTTACTATGCCAAGGTCTGACGAGGAGGCGAAGGAATGCTCATATTGTACTGGGTAATAAGTGGTCCAAGTGAGGAGGTGGGTACAGGTGCTTTCTGGTAGGGCGATGAGCGTGCATCGTGCCGATTAAGGAAAATAAGATGCTACAATGCCTGTGATTAACGCTACATCCTATGGAGCTGATGGGTTGGGCCTGATAAACCCAGGGCCATAGCTAGCATAGGTTATCACGTTGGGGAATGTAAGTCGATCGATGGGTAGTATTATGAAATTTCTTTCTAATTATTTGTTTCGTTTTAATGTTATGGAGGTTAAAAATAATCATATTTATTACTGTCATCAGTATCATCACTGTCATTAGATGAGACCAGCCAATCCTTTATGCCATTCTCATCAGTATTTGTTCACTCTTAAGTGTGCAAAAATACTTACCCTTTTACGACACTAGAACTACTTTTTATCTGTTTTCCTTATCATTCGTGCTAGTAATCGTAGCAGCAAACCAGATTTTATGTCTGACTCATTTTTCTTTCTTCTTTCCACTTTTCTTTCCTCCTAGGCTTACAGGGAGAAAGTGTATAGTTCATATTTATTTGTTGACTTCATCACGAAGGATTCCTACTGTGATGACCCAAACCCTCGATCCCGGGAAGAATGGATAGTCGTTGGAATATAACACATTAAACAAAATATCATATCAAGGAACATAGCATAACAATAGATAATAATGTACAAGAATTTACATCGAAGGATATATCAGAGTTTACAACAATGCAAGATCATAGTTATATATAACATTATTTCAGAGAGCTAATATTGCTCAAGGAATCAAAGATAATTAACATTGTAGTGTCTTGAAAAAGTTTAAAAGAAACATCAAAGTCCAAATGTCAGCTTCAACGTCCAAAATAGAATCCATAACTCCGGTACACATCCAGAAGAGACAAGCTAAAAACCTGTTTACTTGGATGCCCATGTAAAAATATGGGCACCCCTGTTTGCAAGGGAAAAACAAACTACAAGTCAGTCATAGGAATGGTTTGAGAAACCCTAAGTTAACTTAACTTGTTTAGAAAATAAGGCATATCACGGGACCACGCCGTATAATGCGAAACGGATTTCTTCCACAATAATGCCAGTGCATAAAATCACGTAATGTTTTCTGAAAAATTAAGCCATTATAAGACTCAGATCCCATCACACAATGCAAGCGCAAGTAGGTGGATAGAGTTTTACCTTATAATGGCCAAATATGTTTGATACGAGAAAATCATTTGATATTATTATTATTAATGTCTAAGTTGAATTTTTTTCGAAAATAAATGTATTAATCTTAGACAATATAATCCCCCATCCTATTATGTCACCGCAGGTATACAATTAAAACTATAAAGTCATGTATTGGAGATTGGATTTCCATCATGAGCTGAGGCAAAAGATCTTCCTTATATGAAATTTAGAACATCTCTAGCAAAATGTCCCAGGGAAAACAACACCCCTTTAGAGCGGCAAGGCCGGTCCACATATACCCGTGGATTAGACACTACGTGAACAATACGTTCCTATGTCCCATCGAACCTCCTGGTCATCAACCACCATGGCCTTGTACGGTCACATATGAGGCGCCTCGATTCCGACTTCTACATAAGTAAACTGCCTGTGCTCCATGTAATGACCTGCATTTTCATCCCCTTCAGGTCGATAAATTCGCCAACTCAAACCATTCGAAACTACAGATTGTTATTTGCCATGAGGTTAAAAATAAATCATCACAGAATCAGAGACATAGTAGTACAAGGTATCTCGCAGTGGAAGTAAAATTTTATACAGTAATACAATTTTTTTATGCATATCAAAGTACAAAATGAATACAGATGCAGTGGAAGACTAAATATCGAATAATACACGTATAACTGACTAAAACGTAATACATGGAATATACAAGATAATGACCAAACTCCAACGATACTCAAGCTCCAATAGACGAATCTCCATGACTGAAATATTCGATCTGACCCGAGCATTTTGCAAGAAAAACCATCAAAATAATCGTATTAGGACTAACATTCTCATGTAAGTGAATCAACTCATGTGAAATGTTTTACGAAATACAAATAGCTTAAAGGGTGTTTGGGATTCCATCCTCTAAGGATATGTGAAACTAATACACATAATAATATGCTATTATAATAATGTCTATTCAGTAAAGTAAATATAATGAAAATAATGTAAGCTGGATTACATTTCTTCCCTTACGTCGTTTACAGACATTGGTGTACACATTGCATATAAAACACCAGTATGTCGGTAAATAGGGATGCACGACAACACAACAACGTTAAATCAAAATCGTAGGGGGCTCAATTAGGATAAATATGACAAGGCACCAAGGAATAACCAGGTTAGGATTCTACCATTTGCATGCTCGGACCGGTGGTAACGCATATTAGCAACTACTGACCACATCGAAACACACTCCCATAATCAAATGTGTAACGGCACGCCTTTTGCCTGATTCTCGATGAAAATTCTAGTTCGCTACAATCTCACCCCCTTAAGGCTTTTTGTCCTCAAAAAGGAGAGATTGTTAAAACCATACAAAATATCTACCAACACCAGATTTAATTTAAAACAAATTAAGCAATATAATTTAAAATTTTGAAAATCAAAACATGGTAACATTTTTTCGGCTTAAAATCCCGGTTTTTATTTTCAAATCATTTGAAATACTATATTGTTTCCATATCAAATCATAGTTGATTTGGATTTCAAAACCAAAATAATTTCAAAATTTTTATATATTTTACTATAAATTGACATAACAACATTTATGTTCCACGTCGAGAGGTTTCTCCCAATGACAAGGCCACTAGGCACGACCTACATGTATTGATATAAATAAATAATCCCTCTCCGGTCCCTAAAGAAGATCATCAACCAAGGGTTTACACCCACGTCATACCTTCCTTTAGTCACGGGTTACTTGAATCATAGTAATAAATCATTTTATTTCATACCCCGAAGTTATAAATCTTTTTGCAACAATAGTCCACAAATATTTTCAAACCATATTATTGTTTTTTTCTAACTATTTCATAATCTTGGGATTTCAAGTCGTCGAATATTTTATAAACTATTTTTCATATTCCAAGTAATTGGGAAGATGATTTCATTCTATAACTGGAAATCAGAGTTTAACCATTTTACAATACACTTTAAACTTTCCAAATATCCCATCTTAGGCTTTATAAACCATTTCAATTTATAACACATATCAAGCTTAATTTCATGAAAAATAAATTTCAAATTATTTCGAAATACTCTTGAAATAAGTTTTCTATCAATTTCACATAAAATAATTTTTTTCAAGAGATTTATAAAACCATATACCTTTACTTTTCAAATTCCATTTCCAAGATCAATTGCAAAAAATATAGGATTTATTCATCGTGGTTTCAAAATTTTAAAACTCATTGGAAAAAGTTACATTATTCGAATAGTAAGAACTCTCTTGAACAATTTCGCTTGAAATATTTTCACTTATTTACTGCACTATGCTGACCTAGTACATACTTTAAACAAATTTATTTTGAATTATTAATTCTAAAATATTAGAAATCGATTTCAAAATATTGAGAATAAAATTCTCAAACAAATATTTCTTTTCAAAATCCAACTTGTCCATAGATTTTTCAAAGCAAGGAAAATGATGGATTCAAAAGCAAAATTGGGTAGTTTCAAAAATTCAAGCATGAATAGATCGAATAAATAATGATAAGCAAAAGATGATTGTAAGTCAAGGGAAAATAAAACACAACCAGCGATGGGGTAAAGTTACATTTCAAAACATTCATTAGTATTCAGATTCTATTCAAACTATTTCATCTTAATCCATTTGGAAGTTCATCTTATACTTCACAAGCAATCCTTGAAGAGGTAGTTTTTATTCAAATTTTGCTTATCTATTCCAATTCATATTAATTTATCAAATTTTATTTGAATTTATCCAAACAATTTCAATTACCTATTTAATAGGTTTCATGTATTTCTCGACGTCTCGATCAGAATCACATAGTCATCCCATTTTCGAAACTCGAAAATAAATACCAGTGATATCGCCATCATCCCCAGAATTATTTTCAGGTGACTAGAACGTGATCTATATCTATCAAGTATATATTGGACGTCGTACATACGCTGACCAAGCGTATATTCCCAAACTTCACATACAGATAGTCTGGTGCAATGTCGAGTAAAATGCTCGAAAACTTATTATATGGTATGTTCTAAAATAATTACACTTTTTGAGGTGATTTACTTAATTTAAAAATAATTTCTATTCTTAAAATACGCTCTCTCAAACATAATACCGCATAGTCTCATTCTAGGGCATTTCAAATTCTATCTCTAATGAGATATTATAACTCTGATGAGTCCTTTGTTTTTTTATCAAATATGTCATACCCCATAGCTCGGTATAAACCAAAGCTCTGATACCAACTATAATGACCTGCCTTTTTTCCCGATTCTCGCTGAAAATTTTAGTCCGCTACACACATGATTACTTTTCCTTGGAGCTTCCTTATATACTTAAAATAGCCTAATAGGGACTTTATCCAGAAAGAAGCCAACAAGTTGATTTTTTTCAGCCAGACTTAGTGACACCTAATTGGCGAATCAGAAAACCATTAACATCGTAGTTCCTAAGTATATAAGATCTCCAATTGCGAGGCTTATTTAAAAATAACAAGGATCAAAGTATTGCAGTAGTAGCAACATAAGCGGTATTGCGATTAATGGCTGCTTCGACCAATACTAGCAATGTTACATTATAAGGGGCATAGCGGAGTAGCCAGCAGTGAAACATTATTAAGGCCTAGATAGTTCACATTCAAATTATTACTACCATAATCCAACAAAGAAATTGTTAGAATAGATGTAAAACTAGTAGGATAGACGCCAAAAGACCAAGAAAATCTAAGGCCGAGCATTGACATGGAAGCAGCGAAACAGAGTGCATTAAAGCAATGTCAAATGAAGAGCCCAAACGAGCGATAATTGGTAGAAATGAAGGACTTAGGACAAGATATCAAAAACTAGAATCATGGACAATGGGAATCAACATAACAGAAAGAAAATAGGAACAATGTATAGTATGGCAGTATTGTTGGATGGGGGAAGAGTCGAGGAAGAATGACCAGGCCAATGAAGTCAAATTAGCGAAAATTACTTAATTGGCAGTCCTTCATTTCTATTTGAGAATGATGTTGAAAAGCATATATTAACAGCATCATATTAAAACAAAGCGCAATATTTAAACTACCCCAACTATAAGCAAATAAAAGGCCTTTAGATAGAAATTACTCAAAATTTCTCTATCAGATCCATCATTCATCCCTAATCGTAGATGATCCATGTTCCTTTTAAATTTTATTTATGGACAATTTCCTTACCTTATGACTTTAGCATTTCACTAAATTTGAAATGCGTAAAATTCTAAGAAAACATTATTAGGTTATTCATGGGTTATATTCATTGTAACTGTTAGCCTACTTTGTGGATTCTGCTACACAATGCTAAATGATTAATTGATGGAAAGTATTGATTAGAAGAGCACATGCCAGAAGCCTGGATCGGTTCGGAGACCCCCGAACCAAACTGCTTTATTGAGGAGCAAGCAAGGCAGGAGATGAAAAGAAGGTAACAGAACCGAATCAGTTCGGGGCTACCCGATCTGCACCCTCCTTTTGCACTTCTGATCCGAACCGATGAACAAACTACAGCATCCACTCCACAATTTCATGAAAATTCGGAGTGGTTCCACTCCACTAACCCACGTTTTCAATGCGCTAGCATGATCCTAAAGCAACCATACCCCGACTCACACGGGATGGTGGCCACGTGGCTCCGAATCGAACAGATCTTCTGCCTATAAATAAAGCAATCATCACCATTTAGGGGATCTTTTGGCAAAATCTTGACTCCAACTCTCACAACCATTGAATTTCATTGCATCATTCATATCATCATCAACTTTTGGAGTGTATTTTATCAATCATTGAGAGAAGTTATCAATTGTGTTAGTGAATTTGAGTGACATTAAACATTGTGTTTGTACTTGTATCATCAATCAACAAGGTATAAAGTGGACGTAGGCTCTTTAACACCGAACCACTATAAATCTTGTGTTCTTACTATTTTTCCTTCTATTTTATTTGGAATTATCGTTTGTTTGGGTGTTAGAACCAACTTTTGGTCTAACATTTTGGTGCTTTCACTAAGAAATTTTGAAATCTCTGCATTTTGGATTATCATTCTACTATTTGGATCCTTAAGTTCAAAGAAGTTAATCCATTTTCTTCGGCATTCCTGGAAATTTTCTGACTTATCTCAAAAGAATTGGATATCATAACAAAAGGAAAATAAGTGCAAAATGCTCGGGAAAACGAGGTAAGTGAAGATCAACAGGCCATGGTTGTGGCAAGGTCACAAGGACAAAGCTCAAGAGCAAACCTATCCGGAAGGGTGTCTCCGAATCGACCCAATCGGGCATCTCCAAACCGACCTGATCTCGAAGCTCTGAACCGGGTAAAAGGTGTGAACCCGAACCGAACCCATGCATTTGACGTTGCTCACAATTCCCCTCTGAACCGAACCGGAAGTGCAACCATGACCCGATCTGAACCGAATGCAGTTGAGGTTGAAAATTCTGCTCGAGCCCCTACAAAAGCTCCGATACCAACCGCAACAACTATTTATTAGCTTACTCCCACTACGCTCGTCACACACGAGGATTTTTCGCGCTTACTTGACATGCTAGACAACACCAGTGATGCTTTGGAGGCTCACAAACGTGATAGTATTCTTATGCGGGAAAACATGAAGGTTTTGAGCAGGGAGATAAGTGAGCTTCGTAGACAAAGAGTGTCCTCTCCGACTCATCGTCCTACCATGGATCACTCATCATCTTCAGAAAAAAAGCACCCACATCAAAGGAGGCCGTATGAAAGGCCCGAGAATCTAGACCAGTTGACATTTGGATCGTTGGGATATCATGAAGATGTGGCTCGCATTCTAGGACCTGATGATTCGAGTTTGAGAGAACCAATGCTACTACCGATGCGAGGATCACACGTCCTTCCCAGGGATCCAAACATCACTAATCCCACTCAAGGGCAACTTCTCCAGCCAATTCGTCCCGTGAATGACCGGGATCGTAGAGGGCGAGGAAGTTCAGCCAAAACTCGAAACCAAAGGGCATCGCCTGACGTAGGCGCTGGATGTATTAGAAGAGATAGAAGCATAGATCCTGAACCAGCATTGACCAACGCGGAAGTGGAAGCGATGGTGCGGCAGACCATGTCCGATAATCAGCGCTACACTAATGAGGACTGGGGTATCGAGCGTAGTCACACCCCATTCACCGATGACATCTTGGATTTCCAATTTCCTCGATGATTCAATCTGCCACAAATGGACCGATATGCCAGAAGAACAGATCCAATGAAATATCTGATGAGATATGTCTAGTATATGAACGTTGCGGCAGCCCCTGACTCAGTGCAATGCAAGGCCTTCCCGATATATCTAGAGGATGTTGGCTGATGTGGTTCAGATGACTTCCCCCCGGTCAGTGTTAAGCTTTAAAGAGCTAAGTGAACGTTTTACGAAACAGTTCCGACTCCATGCTCGGAAAGCTAAAAGCGTCATAGAGCTGTCCAGAATCAAGTAGGCCCTCGGTGAACCCATAAAGTCATGCCTAGACTATTTCAACTTAGTAGTTACCAAAATAAGCAATCCCCACGAACCAACCATTTTGATGGCCTTAATAGATAGGGTCGATCCAGACATTGAATTCGGGGGATATCTAGCTGGAAAACTGCCATTGACGTGGGAGGCATTCTATGAAAAGGCAAATATTCGCCTATAGCGGGAGGAAATATACGCTAGTCGAAAAAGAAAATTTGATGGGGCTTCAAAACAAGATATTCAAAGTAATGTTGCTGTGAAATAGTTTGGCGACAGTTCGGGGAAGGTCGAGGTAAACGTGGGCAACAAAAATGGAGGAAGTGGCAATAGGAACGGAAACAGCAATAAAAGAAATAGGAACCGAGGAAACAACTCCGGAAAAAGACCTCGACACGCCGTTGAATGATACTCTAGAGAACATCTATGTAGATACTTATAATATCTTATAGTACAAAAAACCTCCGCCCAGAGACTCTACTGAGAAGGAGCTTGCAACTAGAAAATTTTGTTTATTTCATGGGACTAACGGACACTCTACTAACGAGTGTCATGATTTAAGAGACGTTTTTGAAAAACTACTTGAGAATGAAAATTAGACGAGTACAAAGTCGCTCCAAGAGATAGGAGACAAGGGGAGCAAGCCCCAAATCAAAGCCAACCTGCTTCTAAACCCACAACTCAATAGAAGGGAAAATACTTTGTTATATACACCATAGTTGGAGGACCACATCCAGTTGGGTCCAGTAACAGGGTGATGGAATAGTACGTTAACGCCGCTAAACATCCCGAAACAGAGGAATGTATCAATCTTGAAGAAGCCACACCAATAAAACAGCAAAAGACTGCGGCTGATGATATCATCTTCCGAGAAAGAAAGTATCGGGGTCGAAGCGCTAAGTACTGACCCATTAGTGATAACAATGGTAATTGGACCTGCAATAGTCAAGAAAGTTCTTATGGATAACGGTAGTTCTGTTAACATCCTATTTAAAAAGGCTTTCAATCAAATGAAACTGGAAATGGAGGACTTGAGACCATGCGAAGGTTGGATTCGTGGTTTTAACAGAACCTCAACCGCCTCGATTGGAGTGATAGACATACCTATAGAGTTAGGTGAAGCAGAGCGCAGAAAAGTGAGGATTCTCGAGTTTGTCATCATGGATATCAAATCACCTTACAATGCTTTCCTAGGAAGAACAACCCTTTTGAAAATCAGGGCTTGCATTGCCCCATGGTGCCTATTGATGAAATTCCCTACAGATGCTGGAGTGGGGATGGTTCGAGGCGATCAAGTTACTGGAAGGGCCTACTACATAGCAGAGTTAAAAATGTTGCATAGCGGAAAGAGTTTAGAATTCAAGGACACTTCCTCTCCTGCTAAGGAGAGCTCAGCATAGCAGCTAAAGGGAATAATGCATAGGGAACCGCCTGGTGAAATTCCTGAAGACATCGACCCTAGGGAGGACGAAGAACCAGGAACCAGATAGGCGACACCCAACGAGGCAACTTTTGATATCCCAATCGATAGCGACGACCCGTCAAAGGTCTTGAAGATTGGGTCTCATTTGGATTCTTTCTGGACGAAAGAATTAACTGATTTTCTAAAGGTGAACTTTGACGTGTTTGATTGGACTCACGCAGACATGTAGGGAATTTCTCCCATGGTTATGAGCCATTCGCTAAGCTTGAACCCAAAGCATCCTCCAGTCAACCAGAAGAGACATATGTTGGGCTCGGAGAGGTCAGCAGCCTTAAAGGAAGAAGTAGGGAAGTTAAAGAATAACGGGTTCAATAGAGATTCGACAAATCCCGACTGGATATCGAATCCCGTCTTAGTCAAGAAATCAATTGGAAAATGGCGAACGTGTATTGACTTTTCCGATTTGAAGAAAGCTTGTCCAAAAGATAGCTTCCCACTCCATTGATCAACCGGTGGACTTAACAGCAGGACATGAACTTCTCTCATTCATGGATGCATATTCGTGATTTTAACCAGATCCCAATGCATGTACCCGATCAAGAACACACGAGTTTATTTACAAACTTGGGATTCTACTGTTATGTAGTGTTGCCATTCGGACTAAAAAATGTCGGAGCCACGTATCAGCATTTGGTAAACTGAAGGTTCTATAATCATATCAGGAAAACAATGGAAGTCTATGTAGATGACATGTTTGTGATGTCCAGGCAATCTTCCGATTATACGAATGATTTGGCGGAGATGTTTGACATTCTACCGAGGTACGATATGAAATTAAACCCCTTAAAATGCTCATTAGGGGTCGCGTCAGGAAAAAAATTTGATTTCATTGTAAGTTCTCGAGGATTGAAATTAACCCTGACCAAATAGCGGCAATCAGGAACACAGAAGATCCACGGAAGATTAGAGATGTTCAAAGCTTGGTTGGGAAAGTTGCAGCATTGAGCAGGTTCATTTCCAAAGCCACGGATAAATGTGTCCCCTTCTTTGACTTAATTAAATGGGGAAATCGAATATTTGACTGGACCCCCGACTATATAGAGGCCATCCAAAATTTGTTAAATTTAATGGATAAACCTCCGATATTGTCAAAACCAGTGGATCACAAAGATCTGTTCGTATATTTGGCAGTGTCATCTCATGCTATCAAATCAGCTTTGGTGCATGAGGATGACAAGATCCAGAGGTCAGTATACTACGTAAGCAAGAAGTTAGCAGCGACAGAATGCAATTATCCAAAAGTAGAAAAACTTGCTTGTAGTTTCTTGATTGCATCCCGAAAGCTCCGTCATTATTTCCAAGCTCATCGGATAGTCATATACACTGATTAGCCACTAAGACAAGTGTTACAATGACCCGAAGCATCGAGACAATTACTTAAGTGGAATATTAAGTTAAGCCAATTCGACTTAAATTTTCAACCAAGGAGATCAATAAGGGGACAAGCCATAGCTGACTTCATAGCAGAGTTCACAATTCCCAAGGAAGAAGCGTTGGATGATAAGGCTGACCCTTCGGAGCATAATTTAGAACTTAGCCCCTGGAAATTATATACGGATGGGGCTAAGAATGATCAAAGGTCTGATGCCGGAGTTGTTTTAACTACTCCTGAAGAACGACCCATTTACTATGCCATGCAGTTGGAATTCTCTACCACCAATAATGATTCCAAATATGAGGCCCTGGTTGCCGGGCTAAAACTCGCTAAGGAACTAGGGGTAGCGACAGTAGACATATTCTGTGACTCCAAGAGAGCTGTATGCCAAGTTTGAAAGGAATTCGAAACCAGGGGACCTTGACTTGTTACTTACCTTGAAAAAGAAGAGGAGTTGCTAGGTAAGCTGGAGCATTATAGGATAACTCATATCCCGAGAATAGAAAACCGAAAGGCATACCAACTAGCTAAGTTAGCAAGTTCTGACAACCCAAAAGAGACCGAAATGGTTCCAATAGAGGTATTGGAGTCGCCAAGCTTTGACCAAATGGAAGTTGATCTAGCCCTGGAAGCTGAGCCAGAAAGGGAGTCATCGATGACACTGATTAAGAACTTCCTTAGGAGTGGAACGCTCCCATCAAAAAAGAGCAAGAGACGAGTTGTATACGTAAAGCCGCAAGATACATCTTACAAGGCAAGGTTCTTTATCGCCAGGGATTTTCTATGCCTCTACCCCGGTGTATAGTACATGACGACGTCAACCATGTATTGAGAGAAGAACATGAGGGTGAATGTGGAGAGCACACCGAAGGCCAAACTTTAGCAAAGAAAGTATTACGATATGGCTATTTTTGGCCTACCGTAAATAAAGATGCAGCTAATTACTCACGACGCTGCAATAATGTCAATAATTCGCCAAAGTTCCAAGGGAACCTTCGAGTCAGCTTAAATCAATGGTGAGCCCATGGTCGCTCGCTATGTGGGGAATAGACATCATTGGGACCCTGCCAATCACCAAAGGAGGAGCTAAATATGCAATCGTGACCATGGATTATTTCATAAAATGGGAAAAAAACAAACCCTTAACCACGATCATGAATAAGCGGGTGATAAACTTTGTGGTCAGAAATATCATCTGTCGATTTGGGATACCAAGAACCATCATAATTGACAATGGAACCTAGGTCGACAACGTAGAATTCAGAAACTTATGCCAGAAATACAAGATTGATAATAGGTATATGGCAGTGGCTCATCCAAAATCGAATGGACAAGTTGAAGCGATAAATAAAGTCATTAAGTCCATTCTTAAAAACAATTGGAATGAGCAAAAGCCATATGGGTTGACAAATTGCCACTAGCTTTGTGGGCCTATCGAACGACCTTCAAAACGGAAATGGGTCACACCCCTTTTTTAATCTCCTTTTGATCAGAAGTGGTAATTCCAGTGGAGATTAAAGTTCCCTCCTATAGGGCAACGTATTACGACCCTATAACAAACAAAGCGCTACTCCTTGAGTCCCTGGACATGATTGAGGAGAAGGGAGACGAAGCAGACTTGCATGCCTCGAGGCACTGACGCCAAGTGGCATGCTATTATGACAGAATAGGTTGTCCGTCAGAACTTTGACCTGGAGACTTAGTAGTGAAGCGAGTCTTCCCACCTCTAGTTCATCTAGGTCCAATGTGGGAAGGACCATATACCATCCAACAGAAACTTGATACAGGAGCTTTCAAGTTAACTACCGTAGATGGTGAAGAAATTCCTAGAGCTTGGAATGACCAACATTTGCGGTAATACTTGACTTGAATTTGTACCGTTTTCTTTTGTTTCATGAGCCATGTAAAAAGGCATGACTTGCATAGAAAAGTTTAGTTAATATAAATAAAAGATTATAAAGTGAATGCAGGTCACGACTTGGCCGAACCACTATAAAAATATCGTGTTGATTTACTTTTCCTGCATGAACTTTGTTTTTTATATATATTCTTCGATTGTTGTAATCTAAGTGTGAAACACTAGAAATTTGAATCGATACCAGAGCAAATGAAATAACCGCTTGCATAATGACATAAAAAGGATAGGAAGATGATGTCCCAAACTTCAACTCTCATGAACTGAGAGAGAGTATAAAGAATGGGAAGATGACGTCCCTAAGGCGTGAAGGTGCACTACGACAAAAGACCACCTTGAATCCACTCTAACCTGACCATACAACAGGAGAGTATAAAGGCACTAGGAATAAGTACCAATGAAAAAGAATCTTAATCCCACTAAAAGACTGGGGGCAATTTAGTAGTAGACCTAATCAATCTCGAATGAGCCTTGGCCAGGCACTTTCTTTTCAAGATTAATTGGGGCATGTACACCGCACCGCCTATTAACATTTGTTTAAATAAGCATAGATTGTTGTTTTCCATTTATGTTTACTAACATTTTAACCATTGTCGAAATCAATAGAAATGAATGAAAAATTTGCAAGTATTTGACATTACAGGAAACAAGCTAGTTTATTCATGTGGCTGCAGGTTTGTACAAAAAGGATAAACAAAGAAATGCGAGGGACGCACTCGACATAACAATAGAGGACCAAGGGAAAATCAAAACAAGGGGAAAGATGCCTTTCATTTGAACTTTGGAGTAGATTTCGCTTTCTTGGCAGCCTTAAGTTTTTCCTTCGCCTCTTTTTCAGCGTCAGTCATGATACTCTTTGGATTCTTCTTTTCTGGAACTAGAGCAATGGGATCAATAGAAGATTTTTTAGCAAGATCTTCAGTAATTGACCTGGTTGAAAGTTTGACAACTAACCTTGACCCAGGAGGGAATGTCGTAGGAGGTTTGATAGTCTCAGAACCTTTCTTCTCAACTTTGGCTTTTAAAAGCATATCCTGCTTGTCTTTCATATCAGCCAAAGTCGTATCATCGACATTCCCTGAATCTCCAATCACGACAACATCATCATCTTCCTCATGCCCATCATTGCCGCCATCATCTTTTAAGGCGTTTATCACATCCTCGTCCTAGGGGTTCTTAGTGCTAGATGGCATGGGAGCATTCTCAGAAACCTCCTCCTTATCCTCGACCCTCTTTGAAAATTTTGAGCCAGTGGCTTCATCATGTTTCTCCTCGGTCTCTTCAGCTAACTTCGAATCGGTTATTTCTTCTTGTTGCTCATCGGCTTTTTCAGTTGGTTTAGCACCTATAGAACGAGAAGCAACAATTACTAACTCAGGAGAAAACTAGTACCCTTTAATTGTTTGTCCAACAATATGACGAAAAGTTGAGATAGGTCTTACAACGCTTTCCTAGGAAGAACAACCCTTTCGGAATTCAGGGCTTGCATTAGCCCATGGTGCCTATTGATGAAATTCCCAACAGATGCTGGAGTGGGGATGGTTCGAGGCGATCAAGTTACAGAAAGGGCCTACTACATAGTGGAGTTAAAAATATTGCATAGCGTAAAGAGTTTAGATTCCAAGGAAACTTTCTCTCCTGCTAGGGAGAGCTCGACATAACAGTTAAAGGGAATAACGCCTAGGGAACCACCTGACGAAATTCCTGAAGATATCAACCCCAGGGAGGACGAAGAACCAGGAACCAGAATGGCGATACCCAACGAGGCGACTTTTAATATCCCAATTAATAGTGACGACCCAACAAATGTCTTGAAGATTGGGTATCATTTGGGTTCTTTCTGGACGAAAGAATTAACTGATTTTCTGAAGGCAAACTTTGACGTGTTTGCTTGGACTCACGCAGACATGTGGGGAATTTCTCTTGCAGTTATGAGCCATTCGCTAAGCTTGAATTTAAAGCATCCTCCAGTCAAGCAGAAGAGACGTATGTTGGGACTGGAGAGGTCAACAACCTTAGAGGAAGAAGTAGAGAACTTAAAGAGTAATAGGTTCATTAGAGATTCGACAAGTCCCGACTGGGTATCAAATCCCGTCTTAGTCAAGAAATCAAATGGAAAATGGCGAACGTGTATTGACTTTTCTGATTTGAAGAAAGCTTGTCCAAAAGATAGCTTCCTACTCCCCAGGATTGATCAACTGGCGGACTCAACAGCAGGACATGAACTTCTCTCATTCATGGATGCATATTCGGGACATAACCAGATCCCAATGCATGTACCAGATCAAGAACACATGAGTTTTATTACAAACTTGGGATTATACTGTTATGTAGCGATGCCTTTCGAACTAAAAAATGCCGGAGCCACATATTAGCATTTGGTAAACCGAATGTTCTATAATCAAATCGGGAAAATAATGGAAGTCTATGTAGATGACACACTTGTGAAGTCCAGGAAATCTTTCGATCCTACGAAAGATTTGGCGGAGATGTTTGACATTCTACGGAGGTACGAGATGAAATTAAACCCCTTAAAATGCTCATCTGGGGTTGCATCAGGAAAATTTCTCGGTTTCATTGTAAGTTCTCGAGGTTGAAAGAACGTGATAGAACCGGAGATGAAAAGAAGGTGACAGAACCTGATCAGTTCGAGGCTACCCGATCTGCACCCTCCTTCTGCACTTTCGATCCAAACTGATGAACAAACTGTAGCATCCACTCCACGATTTCCTGAAAACCCGGAGCGGTTCCACTCCACCAACCCACGTTTCCAATGCGTTGGCATGATCCTAAAGCAACCCAACCCCGACTCACACAAGATGGTGGCCACGTGGCTCTATACCGAATTGATCTTCTGCCTATAAATGCACAAATCAACACCATTTAGGGGGATCTTTTGGTAAAATCTTGACCCCAACTCTCGCAACCACCGAATTTCATTTCTTCATTCAGATCATCATCAGCTTTTGGAGTGTATTTTATCAATCATTGAGAGAAGTTATCAATTGTATTAGTGAAATTGAGTGATATTCAACATTGTGTTTGTTATCATCAATCAACAAGGTATAATGTGGACGTAGGCTCTTTAATGCCGAACCACTATAAATCTTGTATTCTTATTGTTTTTCCTTCTATTTTATTTGGAATTATCATTTGTTTGGGTGTTAGAACCAACTTTTGGCCTAATATTAACCAAAGTTGATCCCTGGTTTTTGTGATTAAAACCTTCTCTAGTTCCACTATGATGCTAAAGTGCTATGAGTGCATAAAAAACAATTTAACACATCTAGTTTGAATCATTTCTCAGTGGCTGGAATTAAACCACCCATCTATGATAGATCCCTACGATATTTTAAGCTCCTCAATGATCTTGGTGAAAGCCCAAGTCACCTATTTTTTTGAAAATGGATTAAGGAATTAAAGAAAACATTTGCCACAACTACCGAAATTATTATTTTTCTTTACTTTTACTTTGTAATTGGGTATTTCATTGTAAACGACTGCAATAGAAAAACATAATAGTAAGGTCATTTAGGAAATATAAGCATGGTGCCAAACCACTCTAGAATTTTGTTTTTCTCTATTTACTGTTTTAATCAGTGGTTATTAACATATTACTTTGTGTTGGTTTATATTAGGTATTATTCATTGAATTATCTAATATTTTAACAGTTTAATTCAATTTTGGTTGAAACTCTCAAACAAGCTGTATTTTTTATATATTTTCCAGTATTACCAATTTTTTATCCATATTCATAAAAATCCTTTTCGTTAATCAATTATTTAAAAAAAATCTTCTTACTATTGATACTTACTTTGTAATAAAAATCAATGCACATCCAACCTCTCGGTAGAAGGAATCATTAAGAGTTTAATTTTTTTTTAATATTTAAAATCCTCATAAGCATGATAAGTACATACAAACAAAGCCTAGCTAGGCATGCTTATTTACAAAAGAACACTATGACAAAATACTTCGAAAGAACCAAACCTTCATGTATGAGAATAAGGAAGTTTTTTTGTCAAAAATTCACTGAAAAGAATTGTAATGTAATTAGTCCAAACAATCTAGTTAGGAATGTATAAAATTATATTATAATAATACTAGTGTTGTACAAAATTGATAGACAACACTAATTCAAAGTAGTTGCTAAACAATATGTTACGTTGTCAGTAACATAATGGTCTTGATTTTTTCAAGATGAAGATATTTGCTTTAGCAAATATTAATAACTATTAAACAAAATAAGATTACAACTAACAAATCTCTTAATTCCATAACATCGTCATCAATCCATTTGCAAATATCTTTTCCAATATACGCAACTAGACTATGGTTTAACCTTTAATCTCACATAGAATTTCTAAGTTGGTTTTTCCCTATCCCCATTGCAAAAAAAATATTTTCTATAGGTGTAATAGCTATAGTTAAAGTCAATGCGAGCTGCAAAAATAAATACACCACTTAAAATTATTTTTGCTTTCTATAACTTTACCATATTTTGGAAAGATATCTAGTACATTTTAAATTTGAAAATCGTTTTTTTGTACATATATCAATAAGGTTGATTATCGAACATAAAAATTATGGATCCAAAATTCAATCGGGTAATAGTCGGCAAGTTTTAATAAACAATTCTTTTCAAATGCAAAAAATATCATCAGGATCGAAACATGCTACGCGACATAATAATTTAGTGGTAACAATTGTAAATCGATTATTTGGTTTTGATAAGTGCATGTCAAGAATAGTGTAATATAGTTTAACTTGATACTGTCAAAGTCGTACTTGTTATTGGTCTTGTCTTGAACGACTAGATGAAACAAAAGAGTCATGCATATTTGAAATATCACTATTATGTTTGTCATAAAATATTTTTACATCATATATTAAATAATATCATGTATGATATATCATTTCTTATAATCATTATTTTGAAACTTCAACTAAATTCATGACATTAACGATATCTTGGTCCTTTCTTCGCATATGCTTGTGATGATTCATTAAAATGTCCTAATTTATTCTTTATTAGATGCATGTAAAATGAAAATTCAAAAGCATTAATTACATATAATAAAAATACTTCTTTAGCATTTTCTTTGGATATAGTAGTATAATCCTCAATGAATTGATAACTATATGTTCCATCAAACATGTACTTAATTTACAGAAGCATAATGTAATCCCCATCTAGTATCTCTCTTCCTTTTGAGGCAAAGCTCGTGATGCTTTTCTTGACCACTACTTATTTCAGTATAGTTAGGAGCATCTACACTTTGAATTGTTTATTCTCCCCAAAGAATGTCCTTTCATTTTCATTAAGCCCCAATCACATTGAATACATTTGTTATTGTATTAAAGAAACCTCCAAGTTGTATATGCTTTTTAGAAACCACAACTAAAATTAAAATTAAGTTGATATGCGAATCAATGTATGAAATATGTTTTGTAAAATAAGAGCTTAATGACCCTTTAAAACTTCACTCATACTTCTAGCTTCATCAGATCCTTGACTCCGCCCTCTAGACAAAGATAGTTTATGTTTAGTTAGTAAAATATTCAACTCCAAATTTCAATATAATCGCTATTATATCACCGACATGTATGTAATAAGAAGTCTTTGAGAAACATATCTACGAGCATTAACATTGCAAATAAGCCAAGATAATTGTTCGTTAATTGATACATCTCTTGATTCATCAACTAAAATAGCAAAAAGTATCACTATATTCTTTGAAAACGGATTTTGTAATCACTACCACAGCATAATTAGCGGTACATATCATTTTTAAATTATGGAGTTGTCAACTTATTATGGATGCATCATTTTGTAGAAAAATGCTTTTATTCCATCATTATAATCAAAAAAAGGGTAAAAGTTCCCAAAAATTACTGCGATTAGTAGAATCTTTGTTCAAAATTCTCAACACCTCGTAGCATCTTCAAGTACGTGCCCTTCGTTCAGCGTAAGGCACTAAAAACGTATAAATGAAGCCCTCTTGGTGCCAACGTCATGCTAGGATATTTCTATATCCCCTTAAAATACACATATATTCATGGAAGCATTTGATTGTAACAAAAGGAATCCCTTATTGTTACATGCTATCAATCCAATATATATGCCTATCTTTCCTTATGATATCATGCGATGTGGGACAAATTGCAAGTCTAATCTACTCAACCTCTATGAAGTTTTTCCAAGATATTTCTATAAAGATTCCTCTTTTCTACGTTTGGGATAGGCCATGTTCTAACATATTACTTCACTTTATTAAGAATTCGGAGCTCAAGCTATATATTAGAGAAAACTTAGGTCAATGTTCCATCATATTGATCCCCTCGAACTGTCTGCTCGGATACCATGTTGTAATTTTTTGGCATCTCGTAGCGTCTTCACATGTGCACTCTTCGTTCGATGTAAAGGCATTTGAAAAATGATGGATGAAGCCCTCTTTGTGCTAGCATCATCATTGGATATCCCTATGTCCTCCAAGAGCATACATATGTTCATGATAGCATTTGATTGTAACAAACGGAATCAATTGTTGTTACATGCCACTAACATAAAAAATTGTTATCACGTTAGTTCCCCATGGCACTAAGTAGCATGAACCACACTAATCAAGTTTGATCAATGCTAATATTTTTCCTTCAGAACCAACTTTGTTACCATATCAGTTGGATTTTCTTTTGTGTGAATCTTCTAATTCTTTATTTTATTTCTCTCTTCTTCAAACATGAGAAAGAAACTTCTAACAACAATATGCTTTGTCCCTTAGCTGTAGGCTTGATTTCAACCAGATGAATAACACTGATATCTGGAGACAACTCCGCCGTCTTCCACACCATTGATAAATCCTTCAAAAGCTACAATAAATGTAATCATTCCTTAGTCTCTTCCACAACATAAATAATCTCTACCTCTGTAGTTGATAAAGCTACAATTAATTATATCATGGATCTCTAAGAAATCGGGTCCATGCCAAGTGTAATCACATAGCTCGAAATCGATTTCCTACAATCTCTATTTCAATTATAATCTGAATCACAGTAGCATCTTAGAGTTATGTCGCTACCTCCAAGCACTTTAACATCAAAAGTTCCTCTAAAATATCTAAGAATCCACTTTGTTGTTTTCCAATGGATTTGGCTAGGTTAGACATGTATATGCCAATAACACCAACTACATGAGCTAAATCAGGCTTTTTGCATGCATAACATACATAAAACTTCCAACTATATTAGAGTAAGGATTATTAACCATAACCCTTTTGTCTTTATCTGATGCAGGACATAAATATCTAGATAGTTTGAATTAAGTGCCTAATGGAGTAGTCATTGGTTTATTTTTGTCCATACCAAATCGAGATTAGATTTTCTCGATACATTGAGTATGGGAGATCCTCAAAACTCATTATTTTCTATCCCTTTGAATCTCCATCTTCTCTGTTCATTTCCCATGTCTTTCATATAAAACTTATTGTCGAGCTCGTCTTCAATTATAAAATTCTAGTCATGCTCTTAGAAGCTATCAACATATAAAGCAACAAATAGATGACATCTTCATTACATTTCTTAAAATTGACACATTGGTCCTCAGTGCTTCTAGGGTAGCCACGTGAGATCATAAACTTCTTAAATTTATTATATCATTGTTTGGGTAACTATTTCAAACCATAAATATATTTGTTAATCTTACAATCATGACTAGGTCTACTGCTGTCAACGAATCCCTCTGGTTGCTACAGGAAACTGTCCTACTTAAGGTCACCATGCAATAATGTTTCTTGACATCTAACTATTCCAACTTCATGTCGAAGTGGGAAAGTAATGCCAAAAGAATGTGAATGGATGTATGTATGAAAACCAAAGAAAAAAATTCGTTAAACTTCACAACTTTCTTTTGAACATAATCCTTCACCACTAATCTCACCTTATACCTCAAGTCTCCATTGTTGCTGTCTTTGACCCAATAGATCCACTTACGTTCAGTTGCTTTCTTGCCAGAAGTTAGTGGCACTAAATCCCAAGTGTGATCTTGTGTAAAGATTCAATTTCCTCCTTCATAAGTACTTACTAACTGGAAGTATCGAATGAACCAATGACATCTCTATAGTCTTTGGGCTGATTATAAAATATATTTATTGCATACGTTGTCATGTCGCCAAAGTCAATGTCTTTAGTGCTTAATCCCACAAAATCATCATGCCATTTAGTTTTTTTTTCTATTTGGTCAAGTTTAAATTTGAGCTCCACCTTGATATTGATCATTTATTCTCTCCTTATGAATCATAGTGTCATCGAAAACACCATTTTTACTAGTACGAAAATTTGTTGATCTATACTGTGTCTGGTACTCTGAATTCTCCCCCTCAACATCATCATCAACTGAAGGAGAAGGCTCCACCTTCAAAATAGCCTTTTCATCAAATGTATCGTGCCTTCTAGTAATAATCTTTTGGGTAGTAGGACATTATAACCTATGTCCCTTAATTCATCTCTTATATCTAAGTAAGACACACTTGCGTGATCTTGGATCCAACTTTCCTTTACTCTCATGCACACAGACTGAACAACCAAACACTTCAAGAAAGGAATATGAAACAGACTCTTCCTTCCAAACTTCTTCAGGAATCTTCGTATCTATGTTGGTAGAAGGAATCTTCAGTAATATGAAATTTTTAGAACCTTTAATATCTTCACGTGTGCGCGCTTCGTCCAGTTTAAAGACATTGAAAACCACTGAATGAATCCTATATGTTGCCAGCGTCATGATTGGATATCCGTCTAGGGCGCATGTATGTTCATGTCAACATTTAATTATAACAAAAGGAATCTGTTATTGTTACATGCCATCCATCCCACATGTATACCAGCTAATGGCAGACATTGGTTGTCGTTGGAAATATTGTTAGTATATACACCAACATGTCGTAATACTTTTCAACGGCATCCACGGGTATTTCCAATGGTAACCAATGACAAGTTTGGACACGTGGCGTATCATGTTGATCAAATAACAATTGTAAACCGTTAGAAACAACTGGAATTGTTGTTAGGAGCCATTGCAAGCGAATGGTATTTAGTGATTTATAGATTGTTGATAGTCATTACTAACCATGGAAAATTTGAATATATTTATTTTTTACATTCAAATCTGCTTCCTTCCAGCTACACAAGGCACATATATAACCATAAATGCTCCCTTATGAGCATATATTAAACAACAATAATCATATGTATAGACAAACATAATATTCAACCCAAATCATACACATACAATCCAATATACACAACATAATCCAATATACACTACACCCAAACTGACATGCAAACCAACAACATCAAACATCCAACAACATCCAATGAATCCACGAAGAAGCCCAAATCCACTTAAAACAATATACAACCATCAAAATGTATCAACCAAATCATTACCCACTCAAAGTGTATATATACATACAACAAAAGGGAAAGACTACTAGATTAGGACGGACTAATATGGAACTGAGTGTATATGCGGAAGACTTGATAGTGTGATATAATTTACTTGATATAGTTATGCAAGTAAATATTTAATAATAAAACTATATAAATTAATATCACAGGTAAGCAGAATAAATGAGTAAATAAAAGTAAATGACACTGGGGAATTTCTATACTGGTTTGAAGCACTGTCCTGTATCCACTAACAAACTCCTTCTGGAATTTCAACTAAACAATAACCCTCCCCTAAATCGGAGGAATAGATCTTTACAACACCTGATCAGCGGAACAGGGACCTAAGCAATGGAACAGGATTTCGCCACAGAGCTAAAGAGGACTAGACGCGCCTAAGTGGTAGATCAAGACTTTGCACAAAAATAAATTGTAGACTATATGTGTTCTTTGATAACATTGATCTTCTTTTTATAGTAAACCCTTCCTATAATCTTCTCCTCGAGTATGTGTACATATTGCTTAAGTGTATGAAGATAAGGAAGAAAGATATTGCTTGAATATTAAGTGCGAAAGTATGTTCATGCAATTTTTAGAATGCATAAAATAGATTGAAATATATAGATAGATCGGATCAGAAGAGAGAAAGTTGAATTTGTTTGATGTTAATTAGATCATATGTGTATATTGATTTAATAGTTCTAACTTTTAGCGAAGAGATTTGGCACAAAGTAGTGTCTAAATCATTTGATATAAAGTCATATCTCTTTAGGAAAAATGGTGACTTTTACGAAATATAGACACTATTAAAATTCAGTTGACTGGAGTTCTAAGTCAGTCAACTAGCAATTCAAATGTATGTATATTGTGCAATTGTGTATAGTGAATAGATTGTGCAGGCCGTTCAACTGACCTGGTGAATTTTGTGAAGTATACACAGTTTCTAGTATATAAATACATATATACATATATATATATATATATTATTGAAGTATAGTTATATATATACATAGTTATTGAGGAGATATTTTAACAAGTTAACCCATGACTCAAGACTCGATATTCATCGTGTGCACTAGCTTGAGATCTTGCTATTGTATATTCTATTTTTGTCGCTTACTTGTCGTTCTTTGTGTCGTGAATCAAGATCATGACTTAACACTCTCCCCTTTTGATTGATGACAAACTATAAATAAAGATATTATTCGACGATATATAATAATTAATATTTATACTTACACCCCCTGAATATGTGACGATATATGTCCTGCATTCATAGATAATTAAAAAAAATCTCCCTCTTTGTCATCGAAAAAAAAGAAGATAATAAACAGTACATTTGATGAAACATATTGTATAATACATAGCAGCAATATAGCATATCCATGGTACAAGGCAAAATATAAAAACAAAGCATACAAACAAGGATGTTTAGTAAAATCCTTGTATATAAGTCTAACATAGATAAAACTACGAAAATGAAAACATACTGAATTCTTACACCATTGCTTGTTTTCCCTTTCCTACATGAGGTCTTTCAGCAAAATCTCCATGGCTACCTCCACTTCCATTTGTGTCATTACTACTTTTGTGTTCCTGTGATGTAGACCAAGTGACGGTTAAACGTTTTCCTAGATCCCCTTGAATTTCCATAGAAGGTTGAGAAGTGTAAGAAATAGCTTCCCAAAGGGCGTTAAAGAAGCCTTTTATTTTATCCATTTTCTTGTCAACCTTTTTGATTTGGGAATCCAAGATTTTTGATTATGACACAAGTTGGCTATTGATTTGTGTGCTCGAACGGCTAGGTTTGCAATGACTATCTCTTCTTTTTCACGAATTATAGATTATGTATGCCAAGTCAGATGCGAAGTTTATTGGTTGGGTTGTGGTAGAGCTTGTTGTCTTTGAATCCACTCTTCGTAAGACACTATACGAGGAGGCACAGTTTTAAGTAGCCCCATTAAAGATAAGGTTTATGTAGTTAATGTTCGTACTAGAGTTGTTGAAGAATCGGGTTCGGGAATGTCTCGTTCTTTGAACATACGCATGATATATTCGCCATAGTAAATAATATTCATGCGACCATTGTTGAAGCTTAAGAATACATAAAAAATTAGACGATGCCAAATAATCTTTATATTACCTTAGGTTGCATAGAGAGCCTTGAAATTGTCATGGTAAACAAGTTCATAGGTTCTGGTTTTTTGCGTTAGTGATCGCATTAAAGCTTTGTGAAGAACTATAGTCATCGGTCGTAGATATTTTTACTTCAGTTCGCGCATATCATCATCTAGAAACTTGTGACTAACTTGATTACGAACAATTGTATTACAATTAACATCGTTAAGTTGTATGCCTTAATTTGATGTGTGAAAAAGAATCGATCAAGTGATATGAGAATTGGTACTCCACTACTAAGCTCTAAACACAATCTTAATGGTACAACTTGTTGATGATCCACATTAAGATTAGCGTAGAATAACTTAATCATGATATCATTTATCTTTAAATTGTTATCATAAATATTAATAAAGATTCAAGATTAGTCTAATGAGTAATACTTTTGAATAACATAAGCAGAGAAATCTTCAAACTTCATAAAGGAACCTTCAAATATCATAGAGTTTTGCATCTTCTTCCATCTTTGACAGCAGTTTCATTATGAAGCCATTGTTGAATTTAAGCATCCGATGTAGATTGAGTGGAAGGCATGGCTACCCTTTGTCCTTTTGGTGGCATTTAGAGTGATTTTGAGATGGACATATTGAGTTTTTGATAAGCTAAGGTTTTGAGAAATTTGAGAATTTGGTAATGGAGGAGTAGAAGTGAAGAAACGAGGAGATAAAGGGTGAGAAGAGTGGTAGATAGGGGTAGTTATTAACAAGAAAGCACGAATCAGTAGAATTAACCATAGGATCAGTCGATTGGTTTAGAATATGAAATTTCATTCGGCTGCTAAGTCGGTCGATTGGGCTCCTGGTTCAGTCGATTGACCCTGAGGGAGGAAAATACATTGTTTTGGGTCAGTTGATTGGTTCTCGAGTTCAGTCAACTGACCTCGAACATTTTTCCCGCTCCCTTTCTTTGAACAATATTTGTTATATATAATTATTTTATATTATTTAATTTAGTGTTAATAAAAATATAACCAATATTTTATATAAATCAAAGCAAAAATACATTTTATTGTACAAAATAAGATTTAAGAATAAATAGGAAAGAAATGAATTTCAGTTTTATTTTGTCAGACTTAGTGTTTTAAATTATTTCTTTCTTCTTTCATTGGACTCTTCATTCTTGTCCCGAGAGTTAGGAGATATTGGTGGTCGTCGTGGAAAAGGAAAATGAGGCGGACGAATTGGAGTTAAAACTTGGTCATCAATATAGTGAGATGATGATCCGTAGAAATTCATAATAGTGTGGTCAATGATTCCAAGTCATCGTGAATTCACCTTTTGTTCGTAATATAATTCTCTATGTAACTCAAGTGAATCCCATTGATATGTTGAATTTCATCTATTTTTGCTTTAGTCGATGATGAATCACTAAACAAAATATGGTTGGATTTCGTTTTCTCCGATGTGTATCCGATATGAGGTGTAGTAACACAGGTATGAGAATGACAAGGTGTTTTTCATGTTGATTTATGTGAGGTGATGATATTAATCGATGAGCTATTTGAGTATGATGGTGATGACATTTTTAAGGTAGACGAAGAAAATCGTAAAAATAGGATGATTTAAACTATAACTATTTGTTTTTTTATATATTTAGAAGTGAATTAAGAAAAATTATGAAAATAACTATGGTTCCAATTAATTGTAGTTTTGAGATTTTGCTTCTAGTGGATACAAATACATACATATGAGAAATTATTGTTTTATCAGAAAGTAATATGTTGACATTTTCATGAATATATATATATATATATATATATTATATACACACATAAGTAGTTATTTTTTTTTTGACATCAAAAACATATTAAAATAGACTTAAACATGAAACATTGGTAGCTCGGATGATTAAGACATTTGGGTATCAATTAATAGATCTTGAGTTCAAGTCATGACAAGTTTAGAAACTAAGTTTTAAATATCCTTTTAAAAAAATAAAATTTTAGATATCTTTAGCAGACATAATACCAAGTTCTCATCGTAATTTCATAAATCTATTTTCAAGTAATGGTTTAGTAAATATATCAGCTATTTGATTTTTTTGATGAAACAAATTCTAAATTTATTAGTCTTTTCTCAATATTTTCACGTAAGAAATCATGTCGAATGTCTATGTGTTTAGTTCGTGAATGATTAACTGGATTTTTTGATAAATTAATTGCATTGGAATTATCACAGTAAATTGTTGATTTATTTAAATTGATTCAAAAAAAAATTATTGTTCGTTGCATGTAAATGACTTGAGCACAAGCCAAGGCCGCAGAGATATATTATGCTTCACACGTTGATAATGAGACAAAATTTTATTTCTTGCTAAACTAAGAAATTAATGATGTGCCAATAAAGTGACGTGTACCACTAGTATTTTTTCTATCCGTCCGCGATCCTCCAAAATTAGCATCACTATAGGATACTAATTCAAAGGAGCAATCTTTCAAATAAAAAAATTCGAAATCTTTCATATTTCTGAAATAACGCAATGTACATTCACTACTCGTAAGTGTGATTCCTTAGGATTGGCTTGAAATCGTGTACATAAACAGACACTCATCATTATATCAGGTCTACTTTTTGTTAAATATAATAAAGATCCTATGATATAGACTTTGATTAACATTTTTGTCGTTTTCATCTTCAAGATGTGTTGTTGTACTCATTGGGGTTGATTTACTAAAAGTATTTTTCATTCCAAATCGTTTAATTAAATTACTACAATATTTTTCTTGATTCATAAAAATACCATTTTATAATTGTTTACTTTAAAGACCAAGAAAATAAGATAATTTTCCCATGTGAGACATTTCAAAATCTTTAGTCATTATTTCGGAAAATTTTTAACATAATTTTTCATTAGTTGAACCATAAATAATATCATCTACGTATATTTGAACTATTAAAATATCGTTTTTATAATGTTTTATAAAAAGAGTTTGATCAACTTTTCTAATTTCAAAACAAGATTCAATTAAATAACTTTCGAGTCATTCTTACCAAGCTCGTAATGCAAGTTTGAGTCCATATAACCCTTCCTTAAGTTTGTAAACATGATATGGAAATTTTTCATGAACAAATATAGGTGGTTGTTCAGCATAAACATTTTCTTTGATATATCCATTTAAAATGTACTTCTAACGTCCATTTGATAGAGTTTGAAATTATTGAAACATACATAAGCCAATAAAATTCTAATTGATTCTAGTCTAGTGAATGGAGAAAATGTTTCTTCGTAATCAATTCCTTCTTCTTAATTATAGCCTTGTGCTACTGTAACTTTATTTCTAGTTATATTACCTAATTCCAATAACAGCTTGATCACTTGGTATGGGAACTAATTCCCAAACTTCATTGCGTTTAAATTGATTTAGATCTTCTTGCATAGCAATAATCTAATTTTCATCAGAAAATGCTTCTTTATAATTTTTGAGTTCTATATTAGGTAAGAAAACTAAAAGACTTCCTAAGTTCATTTGATTTCTAGTTCGAATGTTAGAATTAATTTCACTAATAATATTTGACTCGGATGATCTCGTAATATTTTTGGTGGTGATCTTAATTCGTTATTATTATGAGCAATGTTTTCATCATCTCTATAATTATGAACAATTTTCATCTTCTCTAGTATTATGAACATTGTTCCCATCTTCTCTTGAATTTGAGCTGGTGATATCTTCTTATGTATTTTCATTAATATTTTGATTAGTTTCTTCTGTATCATTATAAATATATTTTTCATCATCTTTAGAATTATATACTAGGTTTTTAACTTCCCTAGAATTCTTATATTTCAAAGATTCATTATTTGAAATTTGATAAAAATTCTCATCGAGTGAAACATGAAGGGATTCTTCAATTTTGTTTGTTCTTTTATTAAAAATATGATGAGCTTATTTGAAAATTGTAACAACCCATAATTTTCTATTATTTAATTTTTGAATTTAATATAATTTTTGAGTGTTTATGGTTATAACTAAAATTTGGTGACTTAATTATGTAAATTTATTTGTAAACTAAATTAGTTTGATTAAGTAATGTATTTTGGTTGTTTACAATAATAATAACTTGTAGTTATTGTAAATGAAATTACAATTGGATTGTAATAGTAAATATTGAAATTTGTAATTAATATTAAAATGTTTGGATGAAATTGATTTATTTATTTTTCAATTGAAATTCAATTGATTTGGTAAATAATTAATGCTGGAATTAAAT
This sequence comes from Allium sativum, assembly GCA_030737875.1. NCBI lineage: Eukaryota > Viridiplantae > Streptophyta > Magnoliopsida > Asparagales > Amaryllidaceae > Allium > Allium sativum. Next base: position 35,677,185 of record CM060913.1, on the reverse strand, counting down.
ACAATTAAAATTGATTTGCAAAGTTAGTTTGAATTTATGTTGATTTGAGTAAAATTAACATTTTTGAAATTTAATTGAAAATAAATGTTCAATTGGAAGAAAGTGGTTTAAATTGTTTAGAAATGTAATTGAGAATTTATAGCAAGTTATTAAGACTTAAAATGAATTGATTATTTGTTAATTTGAAATTGTTAGATAATTTAATTTTGAACTTGTATTATGCATAATTTATTCACATAACTAATATAAGACCTACATTGGATCAGAATTTAGTGGTAACACTTGGAATTGAATTTAAAGAAAAAATTGATTGCTTTATTTATAAATTTAACCTGTAAGATTCTTAGACTATAAATGATCATAAATTATATCCTTTGTTTCCTGTAACTGATTGAGTGGGCCAGTATTGATTTGTTGTTAACCAGCCTTACGTTACTTTATATGGCTATTATATTGACATTGAGGAATTTATTGCAAGTTATTAAGACATAAAATAAATTGATTATTTATAAATTTAATTGCTCAATATAATTTTCAAATCCAATTTAATACGATTTTTATTTTTAGTATGATTTAACGGTATATCTTTTACTTATGTTTTCATATATAGATAGTTTTGTAAAAATTTTATATCATTGATTGCCGTAAATGTTTGAATTATCATGCACATTGTATTATTTCAAATTTCAATGAAAGAACAAATAGATTAAAATGGAACATACTTATTTGCATGTCAACAAATCTTATACTACCTTTTACGATGGGCTAAATTATTGTTGGCATCTAATGTATTGTAGCAAATATATGGACAGATAAAAACGCATCAGGTTACAAAACTATCCACATACGGTTTCGTAAAATGAATATTTTATTATATAAATAAATATGTTAATTTATTTTACAAATTATAGTAAAGATCCAAGTAATCAAAGTGATATATATATATATATATATTGGGAACCTAAACTAAATCAATTGAAATAAATTTGTATGATGATGACTACAGGATATGAATGTAACATATGTTAATAGAGGCTAAATTTTAGGTAACTTACAATAAGTGATAGAGATGAAAAATTTGGAAATTTAATGCATAAATAATATTTAATTCTGAAACCTTAGCATCCTTTATTTATGTTTGCTAATTCATTTATTCAATGGTCACCATTTTTTTCTTAAATGGAAATGTGAAAAACAAAAGCCACGACACTATTTCATCTTCAAAAAAAATAAATCTTCCACAATACTCAATGAAATCACTTGTTTTCAGATTCATTCGACTTGTATAGACAAGAGCTTCTTCTGGGTATGCAAATTGGAAGGTTCCAACAATTTATGTTGCTTCAAATTTTTTTTTTTAGTAAATGACATAAAGTAGGGTTGAGATTTTTGATTTACATAGAGATTAAACCATGAATCGGACATCGTATTTGAGTTTGGGTGGCAAAATTTGAGGAGAATCGACAGAAAAGATGTTGATACCTGTAGCATCATGCGTGAAGAACACATGGGAACGATGTTTTATTGTGATGAATGAGTTGGTCGGGTTGGCGATGTCTTAGTAGAGATTGCGAAAAGAAGAACAACGGTGAAATCGGTTTGGCATATCGTAAAGAGATGGGCATGGAAGGTGGAAGTGAAAGGGGGATATTTTTGGACATGGGTGATTCGAAATTTTATGTAACAACATTTAAGATGGGAGAGAAGGAGAATGATGTGACATTTATTTGAGGTGAGAAAGTGTTGTTTGTTTCGTTTTAATTTAATTACAAATTTGTATAACGTGTAACGTGTATAACTTTTGCATACGACTTCAGAATGACACGTGGTTTGTTGCATTGGAATCGTATCGACGAGCTCTTCACGATGCCGCTGGCTTTAACAGATTCAGAGATTGTCAAATTTTGGGCCTACTTTGGAGTTCAAACGCGTTTAGAACAAAGGGGAGTGATTAAATCCACTCACGTGTAACTAAAGCATTCAAATATTAGTTAAATTAATATCATGTCATGATATGATTGTATGGATTGATGTTTGACAGTTTGAATTGCATGTTTATATTTATCTGTATCGATGGTGTAGTTAAATTTGACTGTTAATATAATTTTATAGTTAAGTAAAAATTCGACATTTAATTACTGTTCAAAACCTGACAGCTGAAAATTTGTAAGTTTATACGATATTGAGTTGTTCTGTATGTATTGATGTGATGAATGACTTGAATTTGATATGTTTGATACATTGATGTTAATTTTGTGAACTTACCTGTTACTCACATGTATTCATACATGTATTCATATATCACCATTATTTATGCTGATTAATCCCAACCATTACCCCAGATGTTACAGGCATCGAATAAACCCGGGATTAATCATTAAAATGAATTAAGAACGTAGGTTGAAATAATAAATACCTACGACCCTGATTTGGATTGAAATGATATATATCCTTTCCCAAAATACTAAAATTAAAATTTAAGTATCACTTGGCCATAGGGTAGAAAATTATATACAGACACCGGTTGGTTAAATAAAATTTAATTTAACCATGAATTTTTAAATATTGTTTTAAAGACAATATAAGTGATGTTTTATAATTTATTTCCTTTGAACTTGAACCCTGAAATTTGAAATATAAACAAAAAGGGGAAATAAATTAGTATTGTAACTGAAGCTAAATAAAGTGAAATATCATGTAAATCAAATTTATTAAAATTGAACAGTTTCACCCAACTTTGAAATTTATTATGAATCAACATTGATTTGAATTATATATGAATTGTGAACTCGATATTTGTTATAAATTGAAATCATTAAAAATGAAAATCAAATTTGGAATGCAACTATTTGAATTAATTTGATCGAATTGAAATGAATGTAAATTGGAAGTTTAATCGATGGAATTATTGAAAATTGAGTTGGTTGAATTGAATTTGAAGTATGACTTCAAGTATAATTGAAAATGTTAGAGAAACGATTCTAATTCCAGTTATAGTATTTCAAATAATTTTATAAACTATTTTAATAATAATTTTTTTCTTTATAAACCATTTTTCTTTATTTCTATCTTATTTCATAAATCATTTTAAATAAGTCATTTTATAATTAACTATTTATTTTATAAATTACTTAATGTTTTAACTATATACTTTAATAAATTTGATAAATTCTATTTTAATTACAAACTATTTTAATTATATATCTTATTTATTTTAAATATCCTGTTAACTATTTTAATATTCAAATTACTAAAGTTGGAATTGTTTCAAGATTTTAATTGGTTTAAATGGAGATTTTAGTATGAATAATATCATGTCTTGAATATTGAATGATTTAGAAAATCTGATATTTGGATATGAAGTATGAACCTCTTCGAAATGTAAAAGAACGGATCGGTGTGAAAAATGTAATGATTGGTTGTAAAAGAGACCGGGATCAGATATTGTCATACTCTCTGCCAATACCGAAAATCACTTTAACAACTGTGTACGCGGTGGAGTTTCAGAAATGGTGTTGGATGGATTTGGAGGCAATCAACTGGATTTGAATAAAGAGAACGATGATGGATATCCTTGACCTTCGGGTCATAATTAAAATGACTAAAATAGGCTATACCGTAACCAAGTGGGGTTAGCTACCTCCATCGGCAACACTTCTTCCTTTATTACTATAGTCCCTAGGTTTGATTGATTTGATGTGCATCCGTGATTTGGGAGCGTTGTCCGAGGTGGCCAGTAGTCGCGGCTATGCGTTACCACCAGTCCGGGCGTGCAACTAGTATATTCATACTCTGGGTGTTCCTCGTGTGCCTTGTCGTATTATCCTAATCGAGCCCTTACGATTTCGATTTAACGTTGTCGTATCACGGCGCATCCCTATCCGCCGACATACTGTTGTGTTGTATGCAAACTGTATGGCAACAGTATAAAATGTGTAAGGGTAATAATGGTAATCCCGCTTACATTATTTTATTATGTTATATTTAACCATAGATATTGTTATAATAGCGTATTATATTATATAGTATTAGTTTGATGGATCCTTAAGAGATGGAAATTCCCATAACATCTCTTAAGTTATTGCACTCATATTATTACATGAAATTTGATTTAACTAATATGAGAATGATTTAGTTCTGATCCGAGTGTTTATTGTATTTCTTTTTTTGCAATACGCTCGGGTCAGACCGAGTTGCAGTTAGCGAAGTTTCGCTTGCTTTAAAGATACCATTATGAAGATGAAGATGGAGCTCAATAGACGTATTATTATTATTCCACTGCAAATGCATTAGTATGTTGTATGTTAATTTACTCTGATAATCGTTGTAAAATAGAATAAAATGTATATTTTAACAGCTTCACGAGTTATTATTTATTTATTATATTTTGTCCTTCCGCTGCGAGATTCTATATTTATTTTCTTCTTTCTGCTTTTTTCTTATTTTAATCCCAATAACTATCCATATTTTTGATCTGTTTATGTCGACATTAAGGATCACTGTCGATCTGAATGGTCAAAAATCCCGGATGTTACATTTGGTATCAGAGCTTTGGTTTAGCAAAAACCTTGGCTCTATTTGGGATTAACTCACTAGAGATAGGGTGATAATACCCTAGAATCCATTTGAGTGTATATGAGAGATCGTACTTGTAATTTTGATATAAAATGATTTTGAATTGTGTTAATTTGTTCTGTTGAGTATTTATGAATTCTGGTCGGCACTTGGGACGCCAAGGCATCGATAGGGATTTCCAAAAACTCGAATAGGATTCGTTGACATAATATTTTTTGAATTGTATTTAATTTATATATAAATTATTTGAAATATGTTACTCTTTATTTTGTTGATGATAATATTAAATTTTCATCATTTATTACTCGATCAATTAATAATTAAAACTATTGGTTGTTGATTGGTCTAAGAAAATCAAATATTGAAATTTATTGATAATAAAATAAGAAGTAAAATATGAATTTGAGAATTTAATTTTGGGTGGTTTTGTAATGTTGATTGGTAAATGGTTTTGAAATAATATATTTATATTTTAAAAAAAAAAGTTGTTTCATATGAGTTTTAGAAATAAGTGTATACCCTCTTGTCTTGGAAATGATTTCGGTGATGAGTGCACGCATCATCGATGTTTATTTTCAAGAATCTAAGTAGGGAGACATTTAATATTTTCTATACTTTTGTTTTACGAAATTGAACTTTATTTAAATCTTTTATAGTATGGTTTTATGTAAACGATATATTATATTAAAAAATAAAAAAAAGAGCCCGAAATTTAATTCTTTAAATCTTGAATAAGTAATGAATTGAAACTTATGAATATTAAGAGGTTATAAAAATAAAAATCATAAGATTGGATAATAAATTGAAACGAACGGTGACCATTGAACTTATGTTATAATCAATTTGGTTCTATAACATGAATAACTTACCAATTAACTAAGAAGTCGAATGTTATAAGAATAAGTAATTAATTAATGCACAAGTATAAGAATGGAAAATCAAAGTAGAAAATTTTGATTGGTTATAAATAAAATTAAAGTTATGTAATAAAACAAGATATACTTAGTCACGTTGTGAAATTCAATTTAACTAAGTAACATGGATTAACCGAATCAATGAAATATCGATTAAGAAAATTATTTAGTAATACACTAAATGTATTGATATTAATGAGTGGTTTTGCAAAAATATAAGTGAAAAGGCTTATAATTATAACTTAAATATGGTTGAACGAATTAATTAAATTAATTAAAAATGAGCTTGTTGCGTAGCGACAGTTTGAAATTTTCCAAATTAAAATTTAAATGAATGTATAGAGTCTAAAATAAGTCAGAATTCTTTGAAACAAGAATCTTTTGGATCTATTGGAATATAATTTTCTAATGTAAGAGAAAATTTAGATTTCGAATTGTAAATTTTAAGATATGTGTAAATCAAATTTTCGGAAAATCGCGATTTGGTAATTCACGATTCTAAACTAAAATATTATGAAATTTTTATGTAAACTAACATGTAACGACCCGGAAAATCTGAACCAATTTAAAATTTTTAAATTGGCTAAAATAGTGGATTTTAAATATTTAAAATAAATATTTTAAATAATAGCAATGAAAAGTGAGTTTGAATAGACGTTTGAAAACGAATATAATTAATTCTAATTATAAACAAGGCCTGAAATGGCGCGGTAGTTTCAAAATTTGAATTCAAACTTCGACTGACTGTACCGGGTGCAAAACAAAACGGATTTGAGTTAAACAAAAAATATTTAAATCTGTTAGTGAATACCTTTCTAACGAATCTGAAAAATCGAAGTTTCATAGCGGAAAGAAAAAGTTATGGCCAAATGAATTTTCAGAAAGGTCGCAATGGAATTTATATAGCCCGTGAAAATGGCCATTTTGCAAATGATCTCGGAATTCGACGAAACCACTTTTGTTGGATCTGGGATGTGAAGTTATTGCTAGGTTTCAAATTTCATAATTTTTGAAGCTAGTATGTGAGCGTGGCAAAGGAAAATGTGTTTTGGTCAATTATAGTTAAATTGGATCGACCAGAATAGGGCCATTTTGCAAATGGTCTCAGAATTCGACGAAACTAGTTTTTTTGTGGCCCTGGCAAATTGAAATGTACGTTCAAATCAAATATTGAATGTTTTATATTTTAATCTGAATGAAAACTGACTGAAACAGTCGAATGGGCCTACGAAACATATCCCATTATGTTCGGAATGGGGGTAAAACGCTAAGGACGACAGTCGTTGGGTTTGAATTGGTGTTCGTGTGTGGAAGAGGGTATTTTAGAGATTTTAAAATATATATATAAATAAAAAAATTTCATTGGTCAACTCTATTTCTCTCTCCCCGATTAAACGCGACGAAAGACGGAAAGCTTTACTTTCCTTCTCTACTCGATTTCTTCTAATCCGCTCAATAAAAACCCATGCCCCTTTGGAGAATTTTGTAGTACTCGAGAAGATCTTCAAATCCATATATAGTTTGGATTTTTTCGTTGTGTGGTTTGAAAGAATCGACGCCAGGAAGTTCGGGACTTCAACCCGCCGCCACCGCACCGTTCGACCACTGAGCTGGACCCCACCACGTCGCGCCAGTGCGCCTCTCCTCCCCCTTCGACGCTGCGAAGGCCGATCGACGAATAGCTACGCGGATTTCGAGATAAATGCAAACCTAGTTTTGAATAGTTTGCTGAAGGTACGGCTATGATAATTTTCAACTGTTTTACCACCTTTAAACCATTGCAAACTTTGAAAAATCATATCTTTTTCGTGTGTGATCGAAATTCAGTGCAACAAGAGACAGTGGACTCGTGTGGACGCCTTCTACATTCCAGAAGAGACCGCATATTTTTCTCAGCCTTATGCTATTTTTGGTGGAGTGGAACCCAATGTGAGATTTCTAATTTATAAACGATATGGGAAATGATGATGTATAAATTATATAGTCGATGTATGGGTTATATAAGCATTGTACACCTCATGTATAAGTGTTGTATAAGTTGTAGGTTCGATGTATAAGTTATATATGCATTGTAAAAATTATATATGTGTTGAAATAAAAGTGAAATGCTATATATATATATATACGCCCCTCGTCCACAAACCATGGACGATATTTATTGGTTGTGATTGGTGTGAAAATTGATTGATAGCGAATGGTTGATTGAAATTGTTTGTGGTTGAAATTGATTGATTGTGCTTGAAAAATACCCGTTTGTGGTTAAGAAATATTTGGTTGAAACCACATAGGATTAGTTTGTGGAAATGAAAAAATATACATGCCTCCTGCGTGCGAACTAGATGCATGATTCCCCATTGTCAAAAGCTGCGAGGCTTTAAGGTAGAGCGAGGAGCCGTACTAGGGACGGTCCCGGTTTTAACTACCCTGCCATTATGCTGCCGAAATTTTGAATAATATTCATGTGTTAGAATTATTTTCCTGTGTTGAAACTATATTCGTCTGTTGAATAGAAAACCTTCATGTGTTGAATTGATATTCATTCGTTGAATAGAAATTCATGTGTTGAATGGTATTCGTGTTTTAAATAGATTTTTTTAACAATAAAAAATCACATATTTACTCTATATATATAAACTATAGAAAACTTTCATGTGTTGAATCGATATTCATTCGTTGAATAGAAATTCATGTGTTGAACGGTATTCGTGTTTTAAATAGATTGTTTTAACAATAAAAATCACATTTTTACTCTATATATTTAAATTATAGAAAACCTTCATGTGTTGAATCGATATTCATTCGTTGAATAGAAATTCATGTGTTGAACGGTATTCGTGTTTTAAATAGATTGTTTTAACAATAAAAATCACATTTTTACTCTATATATATAAACTATAGAAAACTTTCATGTGTTGAATCGGTATTCATTCGTTGAATAGAAATTCATGTGTTGAATGGTATTCGTGTTTTTAAAATATAAAAATCACATTTTTACTCTATATATATAAACTATAGAAAACCTTCATGTGTTGAATCGATACTCATTCGTTGAATAGAAATTCATGTGTTGAATGGTATTCGTGTTTTAAATATAAAAATCACATTTTTACTCTTATATCTATAAACTATAGAAAACCTTCATGTGTTGAATCGATATTCATTCGTTGGATAGAAATTTATGTGTTGAATGGTATTCGTGTTTTAAATATAAAAATCACCTTTTTATCTATATATATAAACTATAGAAAACCTTCATGTGTTGAATCGATATTCATTCGTTGAATAGAAATTCATGTGTCGAATGGTATTCATATTTTGAAATAAATTGTTTTATAATAAAAATCCTATTTTTTTCACCTATATTAACTATATAAAATAGTCGAGTTTTGAAATAAATTGTTTTACATTAAAAATCACATTTTTATTATATACATGAATTGTTAAAAATAGTGAAGTGTTGAAATAGAAAATAGTTAGATAAAAATATCATTTTTACCAAATGTATGAAAATCATATAGTTTTGAAATCGAAGAATCGATATATATATATATATATAAATAGAATTGAAATATATCGAATAACGAAGCTGCAGTTCGTATTTTGAAACCGTGATTTCAAACGATTAGTGCGGGAGATCCGACCATCGGATTTTTCCGAAATCACAACTGTTGGGTTCGCTTTGGAAATATCTTTCCAACGGCACCAAATTTATAAAAATCCAACGGTTGGATTGTCTGGAATGTTTAATTCAAATCTGAAGAAAAACAGTACCAGAATCGATTATATATATATATATAATTATATTTAATCGAATAACGACGCTGCAGTTCGTACTTTGAAATCGAAACTTCAAACGATTATACCGGGAGATCCGACCATCGGATTTTCCCGAAACTGGAACCGTTGGATTCGTTTTGAAAAGATCTTTCTAATGATGTAAATTTTGTGAAGATCCAACGGTTAGATTTTCAGATATGTGTAAATCAAATCTGAAGAAAAACAGCGCCACGGCCGTGTTATGGCCCGAAGCGTCGTTTTGAATAAATAGGCTATTTTAAAATAAATAAAAATAGCGATAAATCGTTATAAAATATTATAAATGATGTGGATGTGAAATTTAGAAACTTACTGAAGGTTGGCTAAGTCGAATGGTTTCTTGGGTATTGATCTGATGTTAGTTTCGACCTTCGGGGTTAATATTTGGGAAATCGTTCTCTTACTGATTGACGGTTAGTGACTAATGAATTGAAATGATGCGTAGTAGTGTTTGTGTAGCACTTGTTTATTATATACGCGAGTTGCTCAGAAAGACAGGGTTTATCCCATTCTGAATAGCTGAATCGACGATAAGAAATCGAAGATGAAGACGGTGGTCGAAGACCGGAGATCTTCACCTCGTTTGGATGGTAACCGAGGTCCTGAATGGGAGGCATCCCGAAATATGGATAATGAGTGGTGATCGTCTAGACGTACGTGGTGATCGATGGGTTTGCGAGGTATATAGTGCCTCTGGTTTCATTCAGACCCAGAACGGACTTGCAAATGGATAGTGTGTTTGACATTGGAATTTATTCTGTGTGATTGATAGCCATCAGTTTCACAGTGTGAATTGCCTGTGTGGGATGCTAAGATGCAGTGATCAGGGCTTCTGTTGAAAAGCAAAGTCTTGTGGTGATGATCAAAGCACCGCCTGTGTAGCGTAGCTTTGTGTATAACGTGAAATCGCGAGCCTCACACCCCGGTATGAACCAGAAACGGGAGAGGACCTCAGGGAGGACATGCGTTTCTTTCTAGCTAGAAGTGGCGTCAGTGGTTTCACATGCCCTGAGGAGTTTGACTTATGTGGTTGTTACTGTTGCGAGACGCCTCGGTTTGATCGGACAATCCGGGTCCGATGGAGTCATTCGTTGGCTCACCTATGCCCCAAAGGGCGGGGAAACGCTATGTTCAGGAATTTTAATCCACATCGGTGGACCGGCCCTAACGATCCAAGGGTCACTCGAGCTCTGATACCAAATTGAGACGACCCCAAACCCCGTACTGACGGTGGCAAGGGTAATCCTTGGAATATAACACATAAACAGATAACAGCAGAACAGAAATAAATAAATAAATACACCAGATAATGTACAATAGAATACACTGGATAAACGTAATCATCATAGTTACACAGTGTATAGGATCATACTTAGTACAAATACAGTTCAACTATACATAAATGTCTACAGCGGAAACAAACATAATATGTACAATAGGAGCTGAAAAACATAAAAAGAGATAAATGATAAAATCCATCTTCAGCTCCAGCTATCCAGAGGAAGCCAGCTAAAACTTGAATACAAGGCTGCCCGTGTAGAAAAAGGGGCACCCGAGTTTGAAAGTGAAACAACCTACGAGTCAGTCATGGGACTGGTATGAGAAATCTACTCAACTACGTGACGACCCCAAACCCCGTACTAACGGCGGCAAGGGTAATCTTTGGAATATAACACAGAAACAGATAATAGCAGAACAAAATTAAATAAATACACCAGATAATGAACAAATAATACACTGGATAAACATAAACATCAGAGTTACACAGTATACAGGATCACACTTAGTACAAATACAGTTCAGCTATACATAAATGTCTACAGCGGAAATAAACATAATATGTATAGTAGGAGCTGAAAAGCATAAAAAGAGATAAGTGATAGAATCCATCTTCAGCTCCAGCTATCCGGATAAAGCCTGCTAAACCTGAATACAAGGCTGCCCGGGTCGAAAAAGGGGCACCCGAGTTTGCAAGTGAAACAAACTACGAGTCAGTCATGGGACTGGTATGAGAAATCTACTTAACACATTTCAAATATGGCTAATCACAGGACCACGCCACTTTCGTGGAACGGGTTTACTCCATTGGATTGCCAGTGCTTTAAAACAAACAATTCTTTTAAACGTCGCAATGCTTTTTATAAAAATGAAGCCATTATAAGACTCAGTTCCCATCACACAATGCAACGCAAACCGGAGGATAGAGTTTTTACCTTATAACGACCAAAATATGCTTGATACGAATAAAACAAAAGCATTTGATATTATTGCTAGTGTTTATATGTTTTTAGAAACAATTTCAAATCATAACTATCAATCATAGACGGCATTAATGCCCCATACCACTATGTCGCCATATATAGGTATACAATCAGAACCGCACAGTCACGTATTTGGAAATTGGATTTCCGTCATGAACCAAGGTAAAAGATAGTCCTTACCGACTTCGAGACTCTCTAGCCCGAGCCTCAGGACCCAGACTTAGGTGGACCCTTGGAGCGACAGGGCCGGTCCACCGATGTGGATTAGAATTCCTGAACACTGCATTTCCCCGCCCTTTGGGGCGTAAATGAGCCAACGAAAGACTCCATCGGACCCGGATCGTCCGATCTAACCGAGGCGCCTCGCAACAGTAGCAACCACATAAGTCAAACTCGTCAGGGCGTGTAAAACCACTGACGGCACTTCTAACTAGAAAGAAACGCATGCCCTCCCTGAGGTCCTGCTCCCGTTTCTGGTTCATACCGGGGTGTGAGGCTCGCGAATTCACGTTATACACAAAGCCACGCCACACAGGCGGTGCTTTGATCATCACTACAAGACTTTGCTTTTCAACAGAAGCCTTGCTCACTGCATCTTAGCATGCCACATAGGCAATTCACACCATGCAACTGATGGCTATCAATCACACAGAATAAATTTCAATGTCAGACACACTGTCCATTTCCAAGTCCGTTCTGGGTCTGAACGAAACCAGAGGCACTATATACCTCGCAAACCCATCGATCACCACGTACGTCTGGACGATCACCACTCATTATCCATATTTCGGGATGCCTCCCAATCAGGACCTCGGTTACCATCCAAACGAGGTGCAGATCTCCGGTCTTCGACCACCGTCTTCATCTTCGATTTCTTATCGTCGATTCAGTTATTCAGAATGGGATAAACCCGGTCTTTCTAAGCAACTCGCGTATATAATAAACAAGTGCTACACAAACACTACTACGCATCATTTCAATTCATTAGTCACTAACCGTCAATCAGTAAGAGAACGATTTCCCAAATATTAACCCCGAGGGCCAAAACAAACATCAGATCAATACCCAAGAAACCATTCGACTTAGCCAACCTTCAGTTAGTTTCTAAATTTCACATCCATATCGTTTATAATATTTTATAACGATTTATCGCTATTTTTTTATTTTAAAATGGCCTATTTATTCAAAATGACGCTTCGGGCCATAACGCGGCCGTGGCGCTGTTTTTCTTCAGATTTGATTTACACATATCTGAAAATCTAACCGTTGGATCTTCACAAAATTTACATCATTAGAAAGATCTTTTCAAAACGAATCCAACGGTTCTAGTTTCGGGAAAATCCGACGGTCGGATCTCCCGGTAAAATCGTTTGACGTTTCGATTTCAAAATACGAACTGCAGCGTCGTTATTCGATTAAATATAATTATATTTATATATATATAAATATAATCGATTCTAGCACTGTTTTTCTTCAGATTTGAATTAAACATTCCAGACAATCCAACCGTTGGATTATTACAAAGTTGGTGCCGTTGGAAAGATATTTCCAAAGCGAACCCAACGGTTGCGATTTCGGGAAAATCCGATGGTCGGATCTCCCGCACTAATCGTTTGAAATCACGGTTTCAAAATATGAACTGCAGCTTCGTTATTCGATATATTTCAATTATATATATATATATATATACATATATATCGATTCTTCGATTTCAAAACTATATGATTTTCATACATTTGATAAAAATGATATTTTTATCTAACTGTTTTCTATTTCAACACTTCACTATTTTTAACAATTCATGTATATAATAAAAATGTGATTTTTAATGTAAAACAATTTATTTCAAAACTCGACTATTTTATATAGTTAATATAGGTGATAAAAATAGGATTTTTATTATAAAACAATTTATTTCAAAACAAGATTATTTTATATAGTTCATATCGATGATAAAAATGGGATTTTTATTATAAAACAATTTCTTTCAAAATATGAATACCATTCAACACACGAAATTCAATTCAATGAGTGAATTTCGATTCAACACATGAAGGTTTTCTATAGTTTATATATATAGATAAAAAGGTGATTTTTATATTTAAAACACGAATACCATTCAACACATAAATTTCTATCCAACGAATGAATATCAATTCAACACATGAAGGTTTTCTATAGTTTATAGATATAAGAGTAAAAATGTGATTTTTATAATTAAAACACGAATACCATTCAACACATGAATTTCTATCCAACGAATGAATATTGATTCAACACATGAAGGTTTTCTATAGTTTATATATATAGAGTAAAAATGTGATTTTTATATTTAAAAACATGAATACCATTCAACACATGAATTCCATTCAACGAACGAATTTCAATTCAACACATGAAGGTTTTCTATTCAACAGACGAATATAGTTTCAATACAGGAAAATAATTCTAACACATGAATATTGTTCAAAATTTTGGCAGCATATCAGCAGGGTAGTTAAAACTGGGACCGTCCCTAGTACGGCTCCTCGCTCTACCTTAAAGCCTCGCAGCTTTTGACAATGGGGAATCATGCAACTAGTTCGCACACAGGAAGCATGTATATTTTTTTCGTTTCCCCAAACTAATCCTATGTGGTTTCAACCAAATATTCCTCAACCACAAACGGGTATTTTTCAACCACAATCAATCAATTTCAACTACAAACAATTTCCGTCAACCATTCGCTATCAATCAATTTTCACACCAATCACAACCAATAAATATCATCCATGGTTTTTGGACGAGGGGAGTGTGTATATATATATATATATTTATATTTATATATAGCATTTCACATCTATTTCAACACATATATAATTTTTACAACGCATATATAACTTATACATCGAACATACAACTTATACAACGCTTAATCAAGAGGTGTACATTGCTTATATAACCCATACATCGACATATAATTTATACATCGTCGTTTTCCATATCGTTTATAATTTAGAAATCTCACATTGGGTTCCACTCCACCAAAAATAGCAGAAGGCTCAAAAAAATATGCGGTCTCTTCTAGAATGTAGAAGGCGTCCACACAAGTCCACTGTCTCTTGTTTCACTGGATTTCCTCAAGAAGCGAAAAAGATATGATTTTTACAAGTTTGCAACGGTTTAAAAGTGTTAATTTCAGTTTAAATAAAACAAGCCGTACCTCAGTTCAACTCGTTCCAAACTAGGTTTGGATTTTACATCCAAACCGTTGCGCGATGGGACAATCGGCTACCGCGACCTGGAAGAGGAAGGAGAGGCGCCCTCGGCGCTGGTAGTTTCACGCCGAACGATGGTCGGAGGAAGGAGATCCGGCGCCGCAAATGGTGCGACTTCGTGGGCTTGAAACTCGAGACGGGGGCGATGAGATGGGGTGCTACTGGTGTTGATTTGAAGAGGGCGTCGAGCTCTTCGAAAATTTCAACTGTGGCCGGGTCTATCGAGGCGTGGTTTCGTCGGATAGTGGACGGGAAAGTTTGAACACCGGCCGCCGTTCGTCGCTGGAGGATATACTGGGAGAGAGAAAGTATAGTCAACCAATGATATTTTTTTATATTTATAAAAATTTTTAAATCCCAAAATACCCTCTTTCACCTACGAACACCAATTCAAACCCAACGACTGTCGTCCCTAGCATTTTACCCCCATTCCGAACACAATGGGATATGTTTCGTAGGCCTATTCGACAGTTTCAGTCAGTTTTCCTTCAAATTAAAATATAAAACATTCAATATTTGATTTGAATGTACATTTCAATTTTCCAGGGCCACAAACTGATTCGAAAAATTCCAGAAAAATAAATCTAGCTATGTTTTGACGATACGGTCCCAACAAAACTAGTTTCGTCGAATTCTGAGACCGTTTGAAAAATGGCCCATTTCTGGTCGATCCAATTTAACTGTAATTGACCAAAACACGTTATCCTTTGCCACGCTCACATACTAGCTTCAAAAATTATGAAATTTGAAACCTAGCAATAACTTCAAATCCCGGATCCAACAAAAGTGGTTTCGTCGAATTCCGAGGTCGTTTGCAAAATGGCCAATTTCACGGGTTATATAAATTCCATAGCGACCTTTCTGAAAATTCATTTGGCCATAACTTTTGCTTTCCGCTATGAAAATTCGATTTTTCAGATTCGTTAGAAAGGTTTTCACTAACAGATTTAAATATTATTGGTTTCGCTCAAATCCGTTTTGTTTATCACCCGGTACAGTCAGTCAAAGTTTGAATTCAAATTTTGAAACTACCGCCCCATTTCAGGCCTTGTTTATAATTCAAAGTAACTATATTTATTTTCAAACGTAGATTCAAACTCACTTTTCATTGCTATTATTTAAAATATTTATTTTAAATATTTAAAATCCACTATTTTAGCCAATTTAAAAATTTTTAATTGGTTCAGATTTTCCGGGTCGTTACAATAGTTCTCTACTCTATTGTAATTTTCTTTCCATGGATGTGCACTTTTAATTCCATAGTCTGAATGATTTTAAAAGAGTATAGAAATTGATTAGTATATTTTTTGAAAAGTTAAGAACAAGTTGATTGTTGTTTGTGTTGTGTGATTGAAAATTGATTAATTGAATTATTAAAACGATAGTTAATTTAATCAATAAGAGAATAATGGTAGGATTTATTCATTTAAATCACACATTGAACTGATTAGAAAATAGATAGAAATATATACATGTGCATTATACATGTTTGAACAGGTAAGTGGATTGCTGTTGAGTAAAGATTTTATTTGTGTGCCCGACAAATAGGTAAACCTTAATGAGTTGGATGCGAAATATTATTATATCAACTCCTGTGAATTCCATTGGATGCAGAGTGCTGGTTGTTCTATGTGAAATAATAAACATCGCCATAGGATAGTGACAATTAATTTTGAACTACACTACATGGCATACTTCTGAAGATAGGCATACTTCATCATATACCACATAAGCATTTGGAGCTTGTGTGACGAGGTGGAAGATTTATCATACGAGCGAGAGGCTTGTATGGCGATGGCTATATTTTACAGGTTGAACTGATGACTGATATGGACTATTTAAAATGTAACGATAAAATTGCCAGATTAATAAAACCCCCACACGGGTATGGAGTTGGCAATAATCACGTCTCTCTAATTAATAGATACGGCACATGGACTATTTATTTCCCACACGGGACGAGGTGACGAGGATTTATCCTCTGGAGCAATTAAAATACACACTCCCTCAGGCTTTGACAAGGTGACGAGAATTTATTCTCTGGAGTTATTATCAATACACGCTCCCCTGTAAACACCAGAATATATCACTATATATATATGTATATGCTTATTAGGATTTATTGGGTACCTAATGCGGCCCATTAAATTTCCAAACCTCTCCCCGTACAAAGGAGGTTATGGCGAAATTTTTCGAAAATTCCGGGTGTTAGCCAAATTTTTTTAAGAATTTGAAAATTCTCAGAAACTGAAAAGTTGGAGAATGGAAGTCAAATTGAACGTAGAGTTGATTGATCAAACCACTTTCGACTTTGTTCCTTTTCGGGGACGAAAAGTTTTAAGTGGGGGAGATTGTAACGACCCGGAAAATCTGAACCAATTTAAAATTTTTAAATTGGCTAAAATAGTGGATTTTAAATATTTAAAATAATAGCAATGAAAAGTTAGTTTGAATTGACGTTTGAAAACGAATATAATTAATTCTAATTATAAACAAGGCCAGAAATGGCGCGGTAGTTTCAAAATTTGAATTCAAACTTCGACTGACTATTCCGGGTGCAAAACAAAACGGATTTGAGTGAAACAAAAATATTTAAATCTGTTAGTGAATACCTTTCTAACGAATCTGAAAAATCGAAGTTTCATAGCGGAAAGAAAAAGTTATGGCCAAATGAATTTTCATAAAGGTCGCTATGGAATTTATATAGTCCGTGAAAATGGCCATTTTGCAAACGACCTCAGAATTCGACGAAACCACTTTTGTTGGATCCAGGATGTGAAGTTATTGCTAGGTTTCAAATTTCATAATTTTGAAGCTAGTATGTAAGCATGGAAAATTAAAATGTGTTTTGGTTAATTACAGTTAAATTGGACCGACCAGAAAAGGGCCATTTTGCAAACGGTCTCAGAATTCGACGAAACTAGTTTTGTTGGGACCGTATCGTCAAAACATAGATGGATTTATTTTTCTGGAATTTTTCGAATCAGTTTGTGGCCCTGGCAAATTGAAATGTACATTCAAATCAAATATTGAATGTTTTATATTTTAGTCTGAATGAAAACTGACTGAAACAGTCGAATGGGACTACGAAACATATCCCATTGTGTTCGGAATGGGGGTAAAACGCTAGGAACGATAGTCGTTGGGTTTGAATTGGTGTTCGTGTGTGGAAGAGGGAATTTTAGAGATTTTAAAATATATAAATAAATAATAAAAAATCATTGGTCAAGTCTATTTCTCTCTCCCCCATTAAACGCGACGAACGACGGAAAGCTTTACTTTCCTTCTCTCCTCGATTTTTTCTAATCCGCTCAATAAAAACCCATGCCCCTATGAAGAATTTTGTAGTGCTCGAGAAGATCTTCAAATCCATATATAGTTTGGATTTTTTCATTGTGTGGTTTGAAAGAATCGACGCCAGGAAGTTCGGGACTTCAACCCGCCGCTACCGCGCCGTCCGACCACCGAGCTGGACCCCACCACGTCGTGCCAGCGCGCCTCTCCTCACCCTTCGACACTGCGAAGGCCGATCGACGAATAGCTACGCAGATTTCGAGATAAATGCAAACCTAGTTTTGAACAGTTTGCTGAAGGTACGGCTATGATAATTTTCAACTGTTTAAACACCTTTAAAACGTTGCAAACTTTGAAAAATCATATCTTTTTCGCGTGTGATCGAAATTCAGTGAAACAAGAGATAGTGGACTCGTGTGGACGCCTTCTACATTCTAGAAGAGACCACATATTTTTCTGAGCCTTCTGCTATTTTTGGTGGAGTGGAACCCAATGTGAGATTTCTAATTTATAAACGATATGGAAAACGACGATGTATAAATTATATAGTCGATGTATGGGTTATATAAGCGTTGTACACCTCATGTATAAGCGTTGTATAAGTTGTACGTTCGATGTATAAGTTATATATGCATTGTAAAAATTATATATGTGTTGAAATAGAAGTGAAATGCTATATATAAATAAATATATATATATATATATATATATATACACCCCTCGTCCACAAATCATGGACGATATTTATTGGTTGTGATTGGTGTGAAAATTGATTGATAGCGAATGGTTGATTGAAATTGTTTGTGGTTGAAATTGATTGATTGTGGTTGAAAAATACCCATTTGTGGTTGAGAAATATTTGGTTGAAACCACATAGGATTAGTTTGTGGAAATAAAAAAAATATACATGCCGCCTGCGTGCGAACTAGATGCATGATTCCCCATTGTCAAAAGCTGCGAGGCTTTAAGGTAGAGCAAGGAGCCGTACTAGGGACGGTCCCGGTTTTAACTACCCTGCCGTTATGCTGCCAAAATTTTGAATAATATTCATGTGTTAGAATTATTTTCCTGTGTTGAAACTATATTCGTCTGTTGAATAGAAAACCTTCATTTGTTGAATCAATATTCATTCGTTGAACAGAAATTCATGTGTTGAATGGTATTCGTGTTTTAAATAGATTGTTTTAACAATAGAAATCACATTTTTACTCTATATATATAAACTATAGAAAACCTTCATGTGTTGAATCGATATCCATTCGTTGAATAGAAATTCATGTGTTGAATGGTATTCATGTTTTAAATAGATTGTTTTAACAATAAAAATCACATTTTTACTCTATATATATATATATAAACTATAGAAAACCTTCATGTGTTGAATCGATATTCATTCGTTGAATAGAAGTTCATGTGTTAAATGGTATTCGTGTTTTAAATAGATTGTTTTAACAATAAAAATCACATTTTTACTCTATATATATAAACTATAGAAAACCTTCATGTGTTGAATCGATATTAATTCGTTGAATAGAAATTCATGTGTTGAATGCTATTCGTGGTTTTAAAATATAAAAATCACATTTTTACTCTATATATATAAACTACAGAAAACCTTCATGTGTTGAATCGATATTCATTCGTTGAATAGAAATTCATGTGTTGAATGGTATTCATGTTTTAAATATAAAAATCACATTTTTACTCTATATATCTATAAACTACAAAAAACCTTCATGTGTTGAATCGATATTCATTCATTGGATAGAAATTCATGTGTTGAATGGTATTCGTTTTTTAAATATATAAATCACCTTTTTATCTATATATATAAACTATAGAAAACCTTCATGTGTTGAATCGATATTCATTCGTTGAATAGAAATTCATGTGTTGAATGGTATTCATATTTTGAAATAAATTATTTTATAATAAAAATCCTATTTTTATCACCTATATTAACTATATAAAATAGTCGAGTTTTGAAATAAATTGTTTTACATTAAAAATCACATTTTTATTATACACATGAATTATTAAAAATAGTGAAGTGTTGAAATAGAAAACAGTTAGATAAAAATATCATTTTTATCAAATGTATGAAAATCATATAGTTTTGAAATCGAAGAATCGATATATATAAAAAGAATTGAAATATATCGAATAACGAAGCCGTAGTTCGTATTTTGAAACCGTGATTTCAAACGATTAGTGCGGGAGATCCGACCATCGGATTTTCCCGAAACCGCAACCGTTGGGTCCGCTTTGGAAATATCTTTCCAACGGCACCAACTTTGTAAAGATCCAACGGTTGGATTGTCTGGAATGTTTAATTCAAATCTAAAGAAAAACAGCGCCAGAATCGATTATATTTATATATATATATCTTTAATAATAGTTGGAATAGGTTTGGTGTCACACTTTTTTGGTGTACACACAAACTACCGAAAATGCCCTTTATTAAAAACAAACACATATAATAAAAAGAATTAAATCAAGAAAGAAACGGAAAGTAATTAAAGTTAAATAGCAATGTTTCTTTAATTAGCAATGCGTGTCATTAATGACATTAATAAAGACGTAAATGAGAATAACGTTAAAATTTGAAAGCAGACAATTAAATCTAGAAGGGTAATGTAAATGGAATTAAATCACGCGTATGTTCGAATTCGAAAATAAACGCGCATCGTAAATGGAATTAAATCACGCGCATGTGTGGACATATTTATTTCAAGAGAATGTGCATACGTATTAAGAATGGAATTTTTTTTCAATAAAACTAGAAATAAAAATAAATGTTTTGAATAACGGTCACATGAATTAACATGCTTGAATTAGAAACAGAAGAAAATTAATGCGCAGTAATGAAAATAGAAAAATAAAAAGAAACTATCAAGCAAATAAAAATGCAGAAAAATAAAATGAGCAAGAAATATACCAGACAATGTATTAACGACATATTTTTATTTTGTCATCACAACACGCAGAGCGCATGCCATCACCACGCGCAGAGCGCGTGCCATCACCACGCGCAAAGCGTGTGCCTATACGTCTCGTAAATATAATTATATTTAATCGAATAACGACGCTGCAGTTCGTATTTTGAAATCGAAACTTCAAACGATTATACCGGGAGATCTGACCGTCGGAATTTCCCGAAACTGTAACCGTTGGATTCGTTTTGAAAAGATCTTTCTAATGATGTAAATTTTGTGAAGATCCAACTGTTATATTTTCAGATATGTGTAAATCAAATCTGAAAAAAAACAGCGCCATGGCCGCGTTATGGCCCGAAGCGTCGTTTTGAATAAATAGGCTATTTTAAAATAAATAAAAATAGCGATAAATCATTATAAAATATTATAAATGATATGGTTGTGAAATTTAGAAATTAACTGAAGGTTAGCTAAGTCGAATGGTTTCCTGGATTTTGATCTGATGTTGGTTTCGGCCTTCGGGGTTAAGATTTGGGAAATCGTTCTCTTACTGATTGACGGTTAGTGACTAATGAATTGAAATGATGCGTGGTAGTGTTTGTGTAGCACTTGTTTATTATATACGCAAGTTGCTCAGAATGACCGGGTTTATCCCATTCTGTATAACTGAATCGATGATAAGAAATCGAAGATGAAGACGGTGGTCGAAGACCGGAGATTTTCACCTCGTTTGGATGGTTACCGATGTCCTGATTGGGAGGCATCCCGAAATATGGATAATGAGTGGTGATCGTCCAGATGTACGTTGAGGTCGATGGGTTTGCGAGGTATATAGTGCCTCCGGTTTCATTCAGACCCAGAACGGACTTGCAAATGGACAATGTGTCTGACATTGGAATTTATTCTGTGTGATTGATAGCTGTAACACCCCGAATTTTCTATTAACACTAAAGTTGCTAAAATAATAATAAGTGTGTAGAAGAGGGGATGTATCTAATATGAATATAAAAATATTAATAAGTATGTAAGAGAGGGGATGTATCTAATATGAATATAAAAATATTAATAAGTATGTAAGAGAGGGGATGTATCTATTATGAATATAAAAATATTAATAAGTATGTAAGAGAGGGGATGTATCTAATATGAATATAAAAATATTAATAAGTGTGTAAGAGAGGGGATGTATCTAATATGTATATAAAAACAATAATAAGTAAAGGGGGATGTATCTAATATGTACATTGTAGAAAATATATATATATATTTATGACATGAATAGAAGTTTATTAATATGCTGAGTGTTTGCTGAGTCACTTCTGACTCATTGCTGAGTCAACAAGATAAACCCCATCTTGTCTGAACGGCTGCGGTTATTTCTAGGTTAAATCTAATGGCCTAAATGAATTCTAAAATCTATAAATAAGTGGGTAGACCCTAGACCTAAATCACTTGTAAAATTAGAGAAGCTACCGTCATGCTGCTGCCATGGAGTTCAGCATAGCCGTCACAAACTAAGAAGAGGAAGCCTAATCATCTACAACTAAATCTACACAAATCAAATCAAAAGATCTCTCTTTCTCTAATTCTTTTCTTTTGTTGGTGAGTATGATGATTCTCACAAGACTATTACAAACTAATTTGACTCAGTTATGAATGGATCACAAGAAAGTGATGTGATTTGTAATTGTAAATTCTATATATTGTGGTTCTCTTATTATGTTATTATGCTGTCGTATGATGTAAATTATATATGCTATGTCATGCTATGTTGTAAATTCTCTTATGCTATGTCGTGCTATGTTGAGAATCATGTCAAGCTATGTTATACTATCATACTATGCCATGTTATAAATCATGCTATATTATGTTGAAAAATCATGATGTTGTTGGATCATGCTTAAAGTTATGTTTTTTTTTCTTAATTTAAATGGATCTTGTTTATGGGAATTTGCCTATTAGGTTAGGTGTACCCATAAACTTGAAACTATAATTAAATAAAACTTGATTATGGGAATTTGCCTATTGAGTTAGGTGTACCCATATAAAACCATGTTGTTAAAAAATTAGATGATGTTGATTCACACATGTTCATATGTAAGTTTATGAAAATTGATTGAGATTATATTAGGTGAATTTTGAACAAGTTGACACCTTTAGGTCCATGACATGTATAATCTATGCAAGTTGGACATATGCAAGTTTCACCCCTTATTATGATTCATTTGGTCACATATACATGTTGTTATTATGATAATCTCTTTTATGCTATGAGTTAGGCTATTCGAGTCTAACATATATTTTGCGAATAAACGTTCAAACGTGGGGTAGGGGTAATATTAGGAATTAATAAATTGGGTGCAATTTTGTAAGATTTTGCATACCATGAATGGATGTCCATAATTGAGTCAATTATGGATATTGTTAAAAATTGGAAGTAATTAATAATTCAAGTAGGGAATTATTAAAATTGGCGGAAAGTGGATTATTATTAATAATCAATGCTTAGGACACGAGGTTGGACCCGTTTGTGATGTAAACCTGCCCGGACCCGCCCGACAAATCCAGTAGTCACAAATGTCGGCCCAATGTGAGAGGTCCTAGGCCCAAACTAAAGCATAACAGCTGTAAAGACACGAGGTTAGACTCTTTTATGGTGTAAGACTGCCCGGACCCGCCCGGCAAATCCAGCTGCCATAAATGCCAGTCTAATGCGAGAGGTCTTTATGAGGTTATGGCCTTAATGAACTAAGAAATACTTAACCAGATAATCATGTAAGGTGGGACATGGGGGTTAAGTAGGTGCCTTGGGTGGCATGAGGAATCTGGTGGTTGCCTTTAGAGGCATTTGAAATACGATTAGACTTAACCAAACACACATGTAAATGAACATGACTAAGTGGGTTAAGTGGGATGGACTAATGGGGACAAGCTTAGGTGGAATGCTTGTGGTAAATAGTGGGGGCCCATTTCAACCAGTATCCCAAAACGTATCTTTGTGGGCTCGACCCAAGTCGAGGACGGGACACGCATACTGGGTTTGACTATAAGAGGCCAAAACAGGGAGCGGTGGCAACGCAAGTCCAACGGGTTTCATATGCGTGTGTGGACCCGGGCTGGTAGGTAAGACGTTGTTGCATCGTGTAGGTATAAGCCATGCATGTCCTTTGTATCAGGTTGCCACTTTAGGGGAGTGATACACGCCACTGTGGGGCCAGCACGGGTATCTACGAGTTAGGGAGCCGATCGAATAATGGGAAGTAGGGTACACCTAGTGGAGATAGGGGCAGGCGGCACCTATGTAGTCAGCTAGGGGTACGTAAAGCCATTGGGAAATTTTCTAAGTGAAGCTAAGTGGGATGAATCTTTAGGGTGACTGGTGTGGTGCAGTATAGTGTTTATCCCTTAGTATTTAGGAGCGCCTATAACGTTGCCTTTAGCGATTGTCTATGTCCTTAATCTGCTCTTCATAGACATTTTCTTGTTTTCCAGCTTATGCCTTAGTCCAGTTATTTTGGTAATAGTATTGTAGAATTATCATATTCACCGGACTTTATGTCTGACCCCCTCTTTTCCATCCTTTTTCTCCCTTCAGGTCCGCAGGTTGGGCCAAGTTCTAGTGGAGTCTAGTTGGATCGCTTATCTTCTGGAAAGCTTGGACTGCTGAAGTAAAGTCCAGCTTGTTATCTTTCTTTTTAATGGCTATTCATGTAATGGGATTATGTACTTGTTTTATCAAGATAGATATTGTACTTGACATTGAATATGGTGTTATGATGTAATCAAACATGTTTTGACTTCTGCTACAATGAAATAAAGTTTTTGAATTTCCAAGTACTACTTTATATCTGTCTTGTTGTAATTTTACTGTTCTATATTCACTTAAAACCTCCATGGAAGTTAATTCATTCCCTTTGTGAGTGACATTAATGGACGTGGGGTGTTACACGTGGTATCAGAGCATAAGGTTACCAGAACAGATAAAAAAAAATTTAGAAAAATATTTTTTTTCTAAAGTATTTTTGGAAGAAGTGCTTTCAAAAAAAAAAAAAAAAAAACATGTTATTTAAAGAGAGTTTTTATGAAAAAACATAATCCCAAATAGCCACATCCTTATCTTTATCTTTCGAATTCTCCATTTTGAATCTTTCCTTTTTCGTTTCAGCATGGCTGAAGATCTTAATCTCCCAGAAGGTGTGACGATTTCAAGGTGGTTTAGGAGATACTTGGAGGCTAGGGCCACCACTGCAGGCCCAGCGGATACTCCTCCACCCCTAGTTGCACCCATTCCTCCTCCTCCTCCTCCTCCTCCTCCTCGTGTTGACACTTTTGCAAAGACGTGCAAGGAATTCAAGGCTATGGGAGGAAAAACTTTTCAACGGACTGAGACGTTTGTGGAGGCCAGAGATTGGCTTAAGGAGACTGAGGAATTGTTGGATATCTTTGAAGTGGAAGATGGGAGGAAAGTCCGTTTAGCTGCTTGGTTAATGAAGGGAGAGGCCTCGTTTTGGTGGGAGGTCACTAACTGGGAACGTCCAGTTGATTCATGGGCGGATTTCAGACGAAGGTTTGAGGCAAAGTTTCTTTCAAGGGCAGAGGAGAACTTAAATATGGAAAAATTCCTGGCACTAAAGCAAGGGAGCTCATCAGTAAAGGAATATGTCAATAAATTTAATCAGTTAGCAAGGTTTGGCTTGGAGTTGGTGAACACGCCAAAGAAGAAAGCTTTGAGGTTCGTTAGAGGCTTGAATGAACCGTTGCAAGGGTTGGCTATGACCCACATCCCTATGGGAGCCACCTTTGAAAAGCTAGTAGAAATGGCACTTATGCATGAGGATAAGGCAGTTGAAAAGAAAGGGGGTCAGAAGAAACCCCAACAGCAAAATAAGAAGGGTGGTAAAAACAATAATGGCAAAGGGAAGAAGAAATGCTTCAATTGTGGGACGCCTGGCCATCTCAGCAAAGATTGTAGAAAGAAAAAGAAGACTGGTTGTTTTCATTGTGGAGATGCGGGACATTTAGTGAAGGACTGTCCAAAGAAGGGGCAGAGGGCAGGGTCTACCTCGGGAGGACAGGTGCAGGCTCTTATGGCACCAGGGCAGGCAAGGGGGCAAGTTCAGGCTATTGCGGCCCCACCGCTGCAAGAAAGAGGTAGAACAATTTCTGTTGAAAGCTTAGTTTTTCTGTTTGATCATCCTGTCCGTACCTTATTCGATTCTGGCGCATCTCATTCGTTTATCTCTGCATCATTAGTTGAATCACTGCACTTGAACACCAGTTTAGTAGAGGATCCCTTGGTCGTTTCAAATCCAATTGGGGGTTCGGCTCATTTGACCATGATATGTTTGGATTTGAAAATCTCTATACTTAGCGTTGAATTTAGATGTGATGCTTATGTATTGGGCTTCACGGGCTATGGGCTAATTTTAGGAATGGATTGGTTGTCTAGAAATAGGGCCATTCTTGATTGTGAAAGGAGAGTAGTTAGGCTTGTGACTCGCCTTGGTAATGCTCTCGACATCTTTTGTAATCCCATAAATTCCGTTATGCTAAGTTATCTTGAATCGCTTGACGCGTCTGTAGAGAACCTGCGATCGATAGAAGTGGTCCGGGAATATCTGGATGTGTTTGAGGAGGTGAAGGGCTTACCTCCAAAGCGGGAGATAGACTTTCGAATTTATCTTGTGGATAATGCTAAACCCGTATCTTTGCCAGTGCGCCACATGGCTCCTCGTGAAAGGAGGGAACTCAATAAGCAAGTAAAGGAGTTGCTTGAGAAGGGGTTCATAAGACGTAGTATATCGGAGTGGGGTGCTCCAGTAGTTTTTGCCACAAAGGCGGATGGGTCTCTTAGACTTTGTATGGACTATAGAGAACTAAACAAGCTTACTAAAAAGAACCGACACCCACTGCCGAGGATTGACGATCTCTTTGATCAGTTAGTTGGCGCCTCAGTGTTTTCGCAGTTGGACTTAGCCACTGGCTTTCATCAACTGAGAGTGGCTGAGGATAGTATAGATAAGACTGCTTTTAGGACTCCTGATGGATTCTATGAATGGCTAGTGATGCCCTTTGGTTTGACAAACGCCCCTGCATATTTTGTTGATTTGATGAGTTGGGTGTTTAGGGAATACCTTAACAAATTCGTGGTAGTCTTTGTGGATGACATCTTAGTCTTTTCTAAGAATAAAGAAGAGCACTCCCTACATCTTAGGGAAGTGTTGGAAACCCTTCGAGCGCATAACCTTAAAGCAAAATTTTCTAAGTGTCACTTCTGGAGGGAGGAAGTACGGTTCTTAGGGCACGTGGTTTCCAAAGAAGGGATAGCAGTGGATCCCGCAAAGGTGGTGGCCATCCAAGATTGGAAGGTCCCTAAAAATGCAACCGAAGTAAGAAGTTTCTTGGGGTTGGCTGGCTATTATAGGAAGTTTATCAAAGACTTCGCAAAAATATCAGCTCCATTAACACGGTTAACGAAGAAGAACCTGGTTTTTACGTGGGACAAAGATTGCGATGATGCGTTCCAACGTTTAAAGAGAGCCTTAACTTCAGCCCCAGTCTTAGTGCTGCCAGACGGGAATAAACCGTTTACCATCTATACTGATGCTTGTGGGACGGGACTTGGCGCGGTCCTCATGCAAGAGGGAAGAGTAATAGCCTATGGTGGAAGGCGGTTGAGGGTTCATGAAAAGAATTACCCCACGCATGACTTAGAGCTAGCCGCAATTGTTTTCGCGCTTAAGTCTTGGCGTCACTATCTTCTTGGTGAGAAATTCGAACTGTTCACTGACCACAAATCATTAAAATACTTATTCTCTCAGAAGGATTTGAATTTAAGGCAGCAACGGTGGATGGAATTCTTAGCCTCCTACGATTTTGAAATAGCATATACCCCGGGCAAGGGTAACGTGGTGGCAGACGCCTTAAGTAGGAAAAGGTTGTCCTTGAGTCCGTTGTTTGTTGAACGACAAAGCTTAGAATTCATCTCTATGTTTGACTTTAGACCCTCCGTTGACTTAGTACCCGGTCTGTTAGCATCCTTGGAGGTTAGACCTGCACTTCTAGGACGGGTTGGTGAGGCACAGCGAGACGACCCACAGTTGGTTGAGATAGTAGAAAAGCTCAAAGGGGGGGAGTCGTCAAGCCATCTTCGTAGGTATACCCTAGACGATAAGGGTTGGTTACGAAGGGATAATAGACTTTGTGTACCACAAGACGAAGACTTAAGGAAGGCCATTCTTGATGATGCTCATCGCTCAAAAATGACCATTCATCCCGGCGGGGATAAGATGTACAAAGATATGAAGCGGGATTTCTTTTGGGCCGGTATGAAAAAGGATGTGGCCGAGTACGTCGCTAGATGCTTGGTGTGCCAACGAGTTAAAGCAGAACAAAAGAAACCCGGTGGGTTGCTTCACCCATTAGAAGTTCCACTATGGAAATGGGAAAGCATCTCAATGGATTTTGTGGATGGATTACCAAGATAGACTTACTAAATTAAGGAGATAGTTCGTTTGCACGGTATTCCTTCTAGTATAGTAAGCGACTGTGACCCCATCTTTACTAGCGAATTTTGGAAGAGTTTACAAGAGGCGGTAGGGACTCGGCTATGTTTGAGCACCGCATATCATCCTCAGACAGACGGCCAGACCGAGAGGGTGAATCGCATTCTAGAGGATCTTTTAAGGCTTTGTATCCTAGACTTTGGGGGTACATGGGAAGAGCACCTTCCGTTAGTAGAATTCGCATATAACAATAGCTTTCAGTCTAGTATTGGCATGGCACCTTTCGAAGCTCTTTATGGAAGGCCTTGCCGTTCGCCTACATGTTGGTGGGAATCTACCGATAAAATCCTACTTGGGCCCGATATGGTTAGGGAAACCTCGGAGAAGATTGAGTTGATTCGAAGGAGGATGAAAGCAGCACAAGATAGGCAAAAATCGTATGCTGATAAGAGGAGGACAGATCTTGAGTTTGACATTGGGGGCATGGTTTTTATCAAAGTATCTCCGTTACAGAATGTTGTTCGCTTTGGGTCCGTGGGGAAATTAGCACCAAGGTTTGTAGGGCCGTTTCCTGTAAAAAAAACAGGATTGGGAAGATGGCATATAGGGTGGAGTTGCCTGAGAAACTTAGTGGAGTACACGACGTATTTCATGTATCACATTTGAGGAAGTGTTTGCACAAGACCGCGGAGGTGGTAGAGCCGAGCTTGCTTAAAGAGGTGGAAATAGAGCGTGATGCAACAATTAGACGAGCTCCTACATGCATTCTTGGGTCGGAGATCAAAAAGTTGAGGAATCGAGAGGTCAGACTGGTTAAAGTGCAATGGGGAAATGATGAGAGCAACGCAACTTGGGAGACAGAAGAGAAGATGCGTTCGTTGTACCCTTTTCTTTTTGAGGGTATGTCTTTTAATTTCTCCTTTATCGCTTAGCTTATCTTATCTTATCTTTAGTATGTCCTCTCATTAGTATCTTTGACCTTTAGTTAGGATAATCCTATGGTTGAAACATGTGTTTGAGACATGTTATGTATGATGGATGCAAAATGGATGCAAGTGTTTGCTAGTGGTTGCTCGTGGATGCATATATACACACACTTTAGGCACTAGATCGGCTCAGTCACTTCATATTGCATATTGCATATTGCATATATATGGATGTATTTAGTATAATGGATGTATAATGGTTGTACCATCATATGGATGCTGCATTCGGTTGAATGGGTGTGCACACATATAGAAGTAGTATGTAAGCAATTAGGATCTTTTGCATACATAATGGATTCATGACACTTACATAATTTGCATTAAGGAGGTCAACTGAATCAGTAGACCGCCTGATTTCGCATTAGGTAAGGACATGTACACACACTTGCATATGATTATAAAGCATTAGAAGTCTTTTAAGGACAATGGATGCCTGTGTATGATGGATGAGTAGATGGACGTTTGGATGGTAGGATATACATTCTTCCAGACTTCAAGATTTCGGGGACGAAATCCTAAAAGGAGGGGAGAATGTAACACCCTGAATTTTCTATTAACACTAAAGTTGCTAAAATAATAATAAGTGTGTAGAAGAGGGGATGTATCTAATATGAATATAAAAATATTAATAAGTATGTAAGAGAGGGGATGTATCTAATATGAATATAAAAATATTAATAAGTATGTAAGAGAGGGGATGTATCTATTATGAATATAAAAATATTAATAAGTATGTAAGAAAGGGGATGTATCTAATATGAATATAAAAATATTAATAAGTGTGTAAGAGAGGGGATGTATCTAATATGTATATAAAAACAATAATAAGTAAAGGGGGATGTATCTAATATATACATTGTAGAAAATATATATATTTATGACATGAATAGAAGTTTATTAATATGCTGAGTGTTTGCTGAGTCACTTCTGACTCATTGCTGAGTCAACAAGATAAACCCCATCTTGTCTGAACGGCTGCGGTTATTTCTAGGTTAAATCTAATGGCCTAAATGAATTCTAAAATCTATAAATAAGTGGGTAGACCCTAGACCTAAATCACTTGTAAAATTAGAGAAGCTACCGTCATGCTGCTGCCATGGAGTTCAGCATAGCCGTCACAAACTAAGAAGAGGAAGCCTAATCATCTACAACTAAATCTACACAAATCAAATCAAAAGATCTCTCTTTCTCTAATTCTTTTCTTTTGTTGGTGAGTATGATGATTCTCACAAGACTATTACAAACTAATTTGACTCAGTTATGAATGGATCACAAGAAAGTGATGTGATTTGTAATTGTAAATTCTATATATTGTGGATCTCTTATTATGTTATTATGCTGTCGTATGATGTAAATTATATATGCTATGTCATGCTATGTTGTAAATTCTCTTATGCTATGTCGTGCTATGTTGAGAATCATGTCAAGCTATGTTATACTATCATACTATGCCATGTTATAAATCATGCTATATTATGTTGAAAAATCATGATGTTGTTGGATCATGCTTAAAGTTATGTTTTTTTTTCTTAATTTAAATGGATCTTGTTTATGGGAATTTGCCTATTAGGTTAGGTGTACCCATAAACTTGAAACTATAATTAAATAAAACTTGATTATGGGAATTTGCCTATTGAGTTAGGTGTACCCATATAAAACCATGTTGTTAAAAAATTAGATGATGTTGATTCACACATGTTCATATGTAAGTTTATGAAAATTGATTGAGATTATATTAGGTGAATTTTGAACAAGTTGACACCTTTAGGTCCATGACATGTATAATCTATGCAAGTTGGACATATGCAAGTTTCACCCCTTATTATGATTCATTTGGTCACATATACATGTTGTTATTATGATAATCTCTTTTATGCTATGAGTTAGGCTATTCGAGTCTAACATATATTTTGCGAATAAACGTTCAAACGTGGGGTAGGGGTAATATTAGGAATTAATAAATTGGGTGCAATTTTGTAAGATTTTGCATACCATGAATGGATGTCCATAATTGAGTCAATTATGGACATTGTTAAAAATTGGAAGTAATTAATAATTCAAGTAGGGAATTATTAAAATTGGCGGAAAGTGGATTATTATTAATAATCAATGCTTAGGACACGAGGTTGGACCCGTTTGTGATGTAAACCTGCCCGGACCCGCCCGACAAATCCAGTAGTCACAAATGTCGGCCCAATGTGAGAGGTCCTAGGCCCAAACTAAAGCATAACAGTTGTAAAGACACGAGGTTAGACTCTTTTATGGTGTAAGACTGCCCGAACCCGCCCGGCAAATCCAGCTGCCATAAATGCCAGTCTAATGCGAGAGGTCTTTATGAGGTTATGGCCTTAATGAACTAAGAAATACTTAACCAGATAATCATGTAAGGTGGGACATGGGGGTTAAGTAGGTGCCTTGGGTGGCATGAGGAATCTGGTGGTTGCCTTTAGAGGCATTTGAAATACGATTAGACTTAACCAAACACACATGTAAATGAACATGACTAAGTGGGTTAAGTGGGATGGACTAATGGGGACAAGCTTAGGTGGAATGCTTGTGGTAAATAGTGGGGGCCCATTTCAACCAGTATCCCAAAACGTATCTTTGTGGGCTCGACCCAAGTCGAGGACGGGACACGCATACTGGGTTTGACTATAAGAGGCCAAAACAGGGAGCGGTGGCAACGCAAGTCCAACGGGTTTCATATGCGTGTGTGGACCCGGGCTGGTAGGTAAGACGTTGTTGCATCGTGTAGGTATAAGCTGTGCATGTCCTTTGTATCAGGTTGCCACTTTAGGGGAGTGATACACCCCACTGTGGGGCCAGCACGGGTATCTACGAGTTAGGGAGTCGATCGAATAATGGGAAGTAGGGTACACCTAGTGGAGATAGGGGCAGGCGGCACCTATGTAGTCAGCTAGGGGTACGTAAAGCCATTGGGAAAGTTTCTAAGTGAAGCTAAGTGGGATGAATCTTTAGGGTGACTGGTGTGGTGCAGTATAGTGTTTATCCCTTAGTATTTAGGAGCGCCTATAACGTTGCCTTTAGCGATTGTCTATGTCCTTAATCTGCTCTTCATAGACATTTTCTTGTTTTCCAGCTTATGCCTTAGTCCAGTTATTTTGGTAATAGTATTGTAGAATTATCATATTCACCAGACTTTATGTCTGACCCCCTCTTTTCCATCCTTTTTCTCCCTTCAGGTCCGCAGGTTGGGCCAAGTTCTAGTGGAGTCTAGTTGGATCGCTTATCTTCTGGAAAGCTTGGACTGCTGAAGTAAAGTCCAGCTTGTTATCTTTCTTTTTAATGGCTATTCATGTAATGGGATTATGTACTTGTTTTATCAAGATAGATATTGTACTTGACATTGAATATGGTGTTATGATGTAATCAAACATGTTTTGACTTCTGCTACAATGAAATAAAGTTTTTGAATTTCCAAGTACTATTTTATATCTGTCTTGTTGTAATTTTACTGTTCTACATTCACTTAAAACCTCCATGAAAGTTAATGCATTCCCTTTGTGAGTGACATTAATGGACGTGGGGTGTTACAATAGCCATCAGTTGCACGGTGTGAATTGCCTGTGTGGCATGCTAAGATGCAGTGATCAGGGCTTCTGTTGAAAAGCAAAGTCTTGTGGTGATGATCAAAGCACCGCCTGTGTGGTGTAGCTTTGTGTATAACGTGAAATCGCGAGCCTCACACCCCAGTATGAACCAGAAACGGGAGAGGACCTCAGGGAGGACATGTGTTTCTTTCTAGCTAGAAGTGGCGTCAGTGGTTTTACACGCCCTGACGAGTTTGACTTATGTGGTTGTTACTGTTGCGAGGCGCCTCGGTTTGATCGGACGATCCGGGTTCGATGGAGTCATTCGTTGGCTCACCTACGCCCCAAAGGGCGGGAAAACGCTATGTTCAGGAATTTTAATCAACATCGGTGGACCGACCCTGATGATCCAAGGGTCACTCGAGCTCTGATCCTAAGGGGCGGGCTAGAGCGTCTCGAAGTCGGTAAGGACTATCTTTTGCCTTGGTTCATGACGGAAATCCAACATCCAAATACGTGACTGTGCGGTTTTGATTGTGCACCTATATATGACGACATAGTGGTATGGGGCATTAATGCCGTCTATGATTGATACTTATGATTTGAAATTGCTTTTGAAATATACAAACACTAGTAATAATATCAAATGCTTTTGTTTTATTCATATCAAGCATATTTTGGCCATTATAAGGTAAAAACTCTGTCCTCCGGTTTGCGTTGCATTGTGTGATGGGAACTGAGTCTTATAATGGCTTCATTTTTATAAAAAACATTGCGATGTTTGAAAGAATTATCTGTTTCAAAGCACTGGCAATCCAATGGAGTAAACCTATTCCACGAAAGTGGCGTGGTCCTGTGATTGGCCATATTTTAAATGTGTTGAGTAGATTTCTCATACCAGTCCCATGACTGACTCGTAGTTTGTTTCACTTTCAAACTCGGGTGCCCCTTTCTCTACACGGGCAGCCTTGTATTCAGGTTTTAGCAGGCTTCCTCTGGATAGCTGGAGCTGAAGATGGATTCTATCATTTATCTCTTTTTATGCTGTTCAGCTCCTGTTGTACATATTATGTTGGTTTCCGCTGTAGACATTTATGTATAGTTGAACTGTATTTGTACTAAGTATGATCCTTTATACTATGTAACTCTGATGATTACGTTTATCCAGTGTATTCTATTGTACATTATCTGGTGTATTTATTTATTTCTGTTCTGCTGTTATCTGTTTATGTGTTATATTCCAAGGATTACCCTTGCCACCGTCAGTACGGGGTTTGGGGTCGTCTCATTACAAACGAGACAAGTTGAATAAGAAATTATATGGCTGAATATATATGAATTGACAACTCCCTTACTATGCCTTTTCAAGGACGAAAAGTTTTAAGCGGTGGAGAGTGTAACAACCCGTAAGTTTCTATTATTTAATTTTTGAATTTATTATGATTTTTGAGTATTTATGGTTATAAATAAAATTTGATGACTTAATTATATAAATTTATTTGTAAACTTAATTATTTTGATTAAGTAATGTATTTTGGTTGTTTACAATAATAATAACTTATAGTTGTTGTAAATGAAATTACAATTGGTTAGTAATTATAAATATTGAAACTTGTAATTAATATTAAAACGTTTGGATGAAATTGATTTATTTAGTTTTCAATTGAAATTCAATTGATTTGGTAAATAATCAAGGCTGGAATTAAATACAAATGAAATTGATTTGCAAAGTTAGTTTGAATTTATGTTGATTTGAGTAAAATTAACATTTTTGAAATTTAATTGAAAATAATTGTTTAATTGGAAGAAAGTGGTCTAAATTGTTTAGAAATGTAATTGAGAATTTATAGCAAGTTATTAAGACTTAAAATGAATTGATTATTTGGTAATTTCAAATTGTTAGATAATTTAATTTTGAACTTATATTATGCATAATTTATTCACATAGCTAATATAAGACCTAAATTGGATCAGAATATAGTGGTAACACTTGGTATTGAATTTAAAGAAAAAAATTGATTTATTTATTTATAAATATAACCAGTGAGATTCTTAGCCTATAAATGATCATAAATTATATCCTTTGTCTCCTGTAACTGATTGAGCAGGCCAGTATTGATCCTTTGTTAACCAACCTTACATTACTTTATATAGCTATTATATTGACATTGAAGAATTTATAGCGAGTTATTAAGACATAAAATAAATTGATTATTTACAAATTTAATTTCTCCATATAATTTGCATATCCAATTTAATATGATCTTTATTTTTAGTATGATTTAATGGGATATCTTTTACTTATGTTTTCATATATAGATAGATTTGTAATGTTTTGATATCATTGATTGCCGTAAATGTTTGAATTGTCATGCACATTGTATTATTTCAAATT
Organism: Allium sativum; assembly: GCA_030737875.1. Classification (NCBI taxonomy): domain Eukaryota; kingdom Viridiplantae; phylum Streptophyta; class Magnoliopsida; order Asparagales; family Amaryllidaceae; genus Allium; species Allium sativum. The sequence goes on along the minus strand of CM060913.1, from coordinate 35,641,695 downwards.
TCAATGAAAGAACAAATAGGTTAAAATGGAATATATTTATTTGCATGCCAACAAATCTTATACTTCCTTTTACGAAGGGCTAAATTATTGTTGACATCTAATGTAATGTAGCAAATATATGGACAGATAAAAACGCATCAGGTTACAAAACTATCCATATACGATTTTGTAAAATGAATATTTTATTATATATATAAATATTTTAATTTATTTTACAAATTATAGTAAAGGTCCAAGTAATCAAAGTGATATATATATATTGGGAACCTAAACTAAATCAATTGAAATAAATTTGTATGATGATGACTACAGGATATGAATGTAACATATGTAAATAGAGGCTAAATTTTAGGTAACTTACAATAAGTGATAGAGATGAAAAATTTGGAAATTTAATGCATAAATAATATTTAATTCTGAAACCTTAGCATCCTTCATTTATGTTTGCTAATTCATTACTTCAATGGTCACCATTTTTTCTTAAGCTGAAACTGAAAAACAAAAGCCACGACACCATTTCATCTTCAAAAAAATTAAATCTTCCACAATACTCAATGAAATCACTTGTTTTCAGATTCATTCGACTTGTATAGACAAGAGCTTCTTCTGGGTATGCAAATTGGAAGGTTCCAACAATTTATGTTGCTTCAAATTTTTTTTTTAGTAAATGACATAAAGTAGGGTTGAGATTTTTGATTTACATAGAGATTAAAGCATGAATTCGATATCGTATTTGAGTTTGGGTGGCAAAATTTGAGGAGAATCGACAGAAAAGATGTAGATACCTGTAGCATCATGCGTGAAGAACACATGGGAACGATGTTTCATTGTGATGACTGAGTTGGTCGGGTTGGTGATGTCTTGGTAGAGATTGCAAAAAGAAGAATAACGGTGAAATCGGTTTGGCATATCGTATAGAGATGGGCATGGAAGGTGGAAGTGAAAGGGGGATATTTTTGGACATGGGTGATTCGAAATTTGATGTAACAACATTTAAGATGGGAGAGAAGGAGGATGATGTGACATTTATTTGAGGTGAGAAAGTGTTGTTTGTTTCGTTTTAATTTAATTACAAATTTGTATAACGTGTAACATGTATAACTTTTGCATACGACTTCAGAATGACACGTGGTTTGTTGCATTGGAATCGTATCGACGACCTCTTCACCATGCCGCTGGTTTGAACTAATTCTGAGATTGTCAAATTTTGGACCTATTTTGGAGTTCAAACGCGTTTAGAACCAAGGTGAGTGATTAAACCCACTCACGTGTAACTAAAGCATTCAAATATTAGTTAAATTAATATCATGTCATGATATGATTGTATGGATTGATGTTTGACTGTTTAAATTGCATGTTTATATTTATTTGTATCGATGGTGTAGTTAAATTTGACTATTAATATAATTTTATAGTTAAGTAAAAATTCGACATTTAATTATTGTTTTAAACCGGACATCTGAAAATTTGTTAGTTTATATGATATTGGATTGTTTTGCATGTATTGATGTAATGAATGGCTTGAACTTGATATGTTTGGTATATTGATGTTAATTGTGTGAATTTACCTATTATTCACATGTATTCATATATGACCATTATTTGTGCTGATTAATCCCAACCATCACCCCAGATGTTATGGGCATCGAATAAACACGGGATTAATCATTAAAATGAATTAAGAACGTAGGTTGAAATGATAAATACTTATGACCCTGATTTGGATTCAAATTATATATATCCTTTCCCAAAATACTAAATTTAAAATTTAAGTATCACTTGGCCATAGGATAGAAAATTATATACGGACACCGGTTGGTTAAATAAAATTTGATCTAACCATGAATTTTTAAATATTGTTTTAAAGACAATATAAGTGATGTTTTATAATTTATTTCCTTTGAACTTGAACCTTGAATTTTGAAATATAAACAAAAAGGGGAAATGAATTTGTATTGTAACTGAAGCTAAATAAAGCAAAGAATAATGTAAATCGAATTTATTGAAATTGAATAGTTTCACCCACCTTTGAAATTTATTATGAATCAACATTGATTTGAATTATATATGAATTGTGAACTTGATATTTGTTATAAATTGAAATCATTAAAAATGAAAATCTAATTTGGAATGTAACTATTTGAATTAAATTGATCGAATTGAAATGAATGTAAATTGGAAGTTTAATCGATGGAATTATTGAAAATTGAGTTGGTTGAATTGAATTTGAAATATGACTTCAAGTATAATTGAAAATGTTAGAGAAACGATTCTAATTCCGGCTATAGTATTTCAAATAATTTTATAAATTATTTTAATAATAATTTTTTTCTTTATAAACTATTTTTCTTTATTTCTATCTTATTTCATAAATTATTTTAAATAAATCATTTTATAATAAACTATTTATTTTATAAATTACTTAATGTTTTAACTATATATTTTAATAAATTCGATGAATTCTATTTTAATTACAAACTATTTATTTTCAAACTATTTCAATTATATATCTTATTTATTTTAAATATCCTGTTAACTATTTTAATATTCAAATTACTAAAGTTGGAATTGTTTCAAAATTTTAATTGGTTTAAATGGAGATTTTAGTATGAATAATATCCTGTCTTGAAAATTGAATGATTTAGAAAATCTGATATTTGGATATGAAGTATGAACCTCTTCGAAATGTAGAAGAACTGACTGGTATGAAAAATGTAATGATTGGTTGTTAAAGAAACCAAGATCAGATATTGTCACACTCTCTGCCAATACCGAAAATCACTTTAACAACTGTGTACGCGGTGGAGTTTCTGAAATGGTGTTGGATGGATTTGGAGGCAATCAACTGGATTTGAAGAAAGAGAATGATGATGGATATCCTTGACCTTCGGGTCATAATTAAAATGACTAAAACAGGCTATACCGTAACCAAGTGGGGTTAACTACCTCCATCGGCAACACTTCTTCCTTTATTATTGTAGTCCCTTGGTTTGATTGATTTGATGTGCATCCGTGATTTGGGAGTGTTGTCCGAGGTGGGCGGTAGTCACGGCTATGCGCTACCACCAGTCCGGGCGTGCAACTAGTATATTCATACTCTGGGCGTTCCTCGAGTGCCTTGTCGTACTATCCTAATCGAGCCCCTACGATTTTGATTTAACGTTGTCGTATCACGGCGCATCCCTATCCGCCGATGTACTATTGTGTTATATGCAAACTGTATGGCAACAGTATAAACCGTGTAAGGGTAATAATGGTAATCCCGCTTACATTATTTTATTATGTTATATTTAACCATAGATATTATTATAATAGTGTATTATATTATATAGTATTAGTTTGACGGATCCTTAAGAGATGGAAATTCCCATAACATCTCTTAAGTTATTGCACTCATATTATTTCATGAAATTTGATTTAACTAATATGAGAATGATTTAGTTCTGATCTGAGTGTTTATTGTATTTCTTTTTTTGCAATACGCTCGGGTCCGACCGAGTTGCAGTTAGCGAAGTTTCGCTTGTTTTGAAGATACCATTATGAAGATGAAGATGGAGCTCAATAGACGTATTATTATTATTCCGCTGCAAATGCATTAGTATGTTGTATGTTAATTTACTCTGATAATCGTTGTAAAATATAATAAAATGTATGTATTAACAGCTTCACGAACTATTATTTATTTATTATATTTTGTCCTTCCGCTGCGAGATTCTATATTTATTTTCTTCTTTTTTCTTATTTTAATCCCAATAACTATCCATATTTTTGATCTGTTTATGTCGACATTAAGGATCATTGTCGATTTGAATGGTCAAAAATCCCGGATGTTACATTTGGTATCAGAGCTTTGGTTTAGCAAAAACCTTGGCTCTATTTGGGATTAACTCACTAGAGATAGGGTGATAATACCCTAGAAGGTGCTTGAGTGTATATGAGAGATCGTACTTGTAATTTTGATTTAAATGATTTTGAATTGTGTTAATTTGTTCTGTTGAGTATTTATGAATTCTGGTCGGCACTTGGGACGCCAAGGCATCGATAGGGATTTCCAAAAACTCGAATATGATTCGTTGACATAATATTTTTTGAATTGTATTTTATTTATATATAAATTATTTGAAATATGTTACTTTTGATTTTGTTGATGATAATATTAAATTTTCATCATTTATTACTCGATCAATTAATAATTAAAACCATTGGCTGTTGATTGGTTTAAGAAAATCAAATATTGAAATTTATTGATAATAAAATAAGAAGTAAAATATGAATTTGAGAATTTAATTTCGGGTGGTTTTGTAATGTTGATTTGTAGATGGTTTTGAAATAATATATTTATATTAAAAAAAAAAGTTGTTGTATATGAGTTTTAGAAATAAGTGTATACCCTCTAGTCTTGGAAATGATTTCAGTGATGAGTGCACGCATCATCGATGTTTATTTTCAAGAATCTAAGTAGGGAGACATTTAATATTTTCTATACTTTGTTTTACGAAATTGAACTTTATTTAAATCTTTTATAGTATGGTTTTATGTAATCGATATATTATATAAAAAAATTGAAAAAAAAAGAGCCCAAAATTTAATTCTTTAAATCTTGAATAAGTAATGAATTGAAACGTCTGAATATTAAGAGGTTATAAAAATAAAAATAAATATCATAAGATTGGATAGTAAATTGAAACGAACGGTAACCATTGAACTTATGTGATAATCAATTTGGTTCTATAACATGAATAACTTACCAATTAACTAAGAAGTTGAATGTTATAAGAATAAGCAATTAATTAATGCACAAGTATAAGAACGGAAAATCAAAGTAGAAAATTTTGATTGGTTATAAATAAAATTAAAGTTATGTAATAAAACAAGATATACTTAGTCACATTGTGAAATTCAATTTAACTAAGTAACATGGATTAACTGAATCAATGAAATATCAATTAAGAAAATTATTTAGTAATACACTAAATGTATTTATATTAATGATTGGTTTTGCAAAAATATAAGTGAAAAGGCTTATAATTACAACTTAAAGACGGTTGAACGAATTAATTAAATTAATTAAAAATGACTTCGTTGCATAGCGGCAGTTTGAAATTTTCCAAATTAAAATTTAAATGAATGTATAGAGTCTAAAATAAGTCGGAATTCTTTGAAACAAGAATCTTTGGATCTATTGGAATATAATTTTCTAATGTAAGAGAAAATTTAGATTTTGACTTGTAAATTTTAAGATATGTGTAAATCAAATTTTCGGAAAATCACGGTTTGATAATTCACGATTCTGAACTAAAATATTATGAAATTTTTATGCAAACCAACAAACGAGACAAGTTGAATAAGAAATTAAATGGGTAAATATACATGAATCGACAACTCCCTTACTATTTCTTTTCGAGGACGAAAAGTTTTAAGCAGTGGAGAGTGTAACAACCCGTAAGTTTCTATTATTTAATTTTTGAATTTATTATGATTTTTGAGTATTTATGGTTATAAATAAAATTTGATGACTTAATTATATAAATTTATTTGTAAACTTAATTAGTTTGATTAAGTAATGTATTTGATTGTTTACAATAATAATAACTTGTAGTTATTGTAAATGAAATTAAAATTGATTTGTAACTACAAATATTGAAATTTGTAATTAATATTAAAACGTTTGGATGAAATTGATTTATTTAATTTTCAATTGAAATTCAATTGATTTGGTAAATAATCAAGGCTGGAATTAAATACAAATAAAATTGATTTGCAAAGTTAGTTTGAATTTATGTTGATTTGAGTAAAATTAACATTTTTGAAATTTAATTGAAAATAAATGTTTAATTGGAAGAAAGTGGTCTAAATTGTTTAGAAATGTATTTGAGAATTTATAGCAAGTTATTAAGACTTAAAATGAATTGATTATTTGTTAATTTCAAATTGTTAAATAATTTAATTTTGAACTTATATTATGCATTATTTATTCACATAACTAATATAAGACCTATATTGGATCAGAATATAGTGATAACACTTGGTATTGAATTTAAAGAAAAAAATTGATTGATTTATTTATAAATTTAACCAGTGAGATTCTTAGTCAATAAATGATCATAAATTATATCTTTTGTCTCATGTAACTGATTGAGCGGGCCAGTATTGATCCTTTGTTAACCAGCCTTACGTTACTTTATTTGGCTGTTATATTGACATTAAGGAATTTATAGCGAGTTATTCACACATAAAATAAATTGATTATTTATAAATTTAATTTCTCAATATAATTTGCATGTCCAATTTAATATGATCTTTATTTTTAGTATGATTTAATAGGATATTTTTTACTTATGTTTTCATATATAGATAGTTTTGTAATATTTTGATATCATTGATTGCTGTAAATGTTTGAACAGTCATGCACATTGTATTATTTCAAATTTCAATGAAAGAACAAATAGATTAAAATGGAATATATTTATTTGCATGCCAACAAATCTTATACTTCCTTTTACGATGGGCTAAATTATTGTTGGCATCTAATGTAATGTAGCAAATATATGGACAGATAAAAACGCATTAGGTTACAAAACTATCCATATACGGTTTCGTAAAATGAATATTTTATTATATAAATAAATATGTTAATTTATTTTACAAATTATAGTAAAGGTCCAAGTAATCAAAGTGATATATATATATTGGGAACCTAAACTAAATCAATTGAAATTAATTTGTATGATGATGACTACAGGATATGAATGTAACATATGTAAATAGAGGCTAAATTTTAGGTAACTTAAATAAGTGATAGAGATGAAAATTTTGAAAATTTAATGTATAAATAATATTTAATTCTCAAACCTTGGCATCCTTCATTTATGTTTGCTAATTCATTTATTCGATGGTCACCATTTTCCCTCAAACGGAAACATGAAAATCAAAAGCCACGACACTATTTCATCTTCAAAAAATTAAATCTTCCACAATACTCAACGAAATCACTTGTTTTCAGATTCATTCGACTTGCATAGACAAGAGCTTCTTCTGGGTATGCAAATTGGAAGGTTCCAACAATTTATGGTGCTTCAATTTTTTTTTAGTAAATGACATAAAGTAGGGTTGATATTTTTGATTTACATAGAGATTAAAGCACGAATCGAACATCGTATTTGAGTTTGGGTGGCAAAATTTGAGGAGAATCGATAGAAAAGATGTAGATACCTATAGCATCATGCGTGAAGAACACATGGGAACGATGTTTTATTGTGATGACTAAGTTGGTCGGGTTGGTGATGTCTTTGTGGAGATTGCGAAAAGAATAATAACGGTGAAATCGGTTTGGCATTTCGTAAAGGGATGGGCATGGAAGGTGGAAGTGAAAGGGGGATATTTTTGGACATGGGTGATTCGAAATTTGGTGTAACAACATTTAAGATGGAAGAGAAGGAGGATGATGTGACATTTATTTGAGGTGATAAAGTGTTGTTTGTTTCGTTTTAATTTAATTACAAATTTGTATAACGTGTAACGTGTATAACTTTTGCATACGACTTCAGAATGACACGAGGTTTGTTGCATTGGAATCGTATCGACGAGCTCTTCGTGATTCCGCTGGTTTGAACTGATTCTGAGACTGTCAAATTTTGGGCCTATTTTGGAGTTCAAATGCGTTTAGAACTAAGGTGAGTGATTAAACCCACTCATGTGTAACTAAAACATTCTAATATTAGTTAAATTAATATCATGTCATGATATGATTGTATGGGTTGACGTTTGACAGTTTAAATTGCATGTTTATATTTATTTGTATCGATGGTGTAATTAAATTTGATTGTTAAATATAATTTTACAGTTAAGTAAAAATTCGACATTTAATTAATGTTTAAAACCTGACATATGAAAATTTGTAAATTTATATGATGTTGGATTGTTTTGTATGTATTGATGTGATGAATGACTTGAATTTGATATGTTTGGTATATTGATGTTAACTGTGTGAACTTACCTGTTATTCACATTTATTCATATATGACCATTATTTGTGCTGATTAATCCCAACCATTACCCCAGATGTTACGGGCATCGAATAAACCCGGGATTAATCATTAAAATGAATTAAGAACGTAGGTTGAAATGATAAATACTTATGACCCTGATTTGGATTCAAATTATATATATCCTTTCCCAAAATACTAAATTTAAAATTTAAGTATCACTTGGCCATAGGATAGAAAATTATATACGGACACCGGTTGGTTAAATAAAATTTGATCTAACCATGAATTTTTAAATATTGTTTTAAAGACAATACAAGTGATGTTTTATAATTTATTTCCTTTGAACTTGAACCTTGAATTTTGAAATATAAACAAAAAGGGGAAATAAATTTGTATTGTAACTGAAGCTAAATAAAGTAAAAAATAATGTAAATCGAATTTATTGAAATTGAATAGTTTCACCCACCTTTGAAATTTATTATGAATCAACATTGATTTGAATTATTTATGAATTGTGAACTCGATATTTGTTATAAATTGAAATCATTAAAAATGAGAATCTAATTTGGAATGTAACTATTTGAATTAATTTGATCGAATTGAAATGAATGTAAATTGGAAGTTTAATCGATGGAATTATTGAAAATTGAGTTGGTTGAATTGAATTTGAAATATGCCTTCAAGTTTAATTGAAAATGTTAGAGAAACAATTCTGGTTCCAACTATAGTATTTCAAATAATTTTATAAACTATTTTAATTATATATTTTTTATAAACTATTGTTCTTTATTTCTATTTTATTTTATAAATTATTTTAAATAAATAATTTTATAATTAACTATTTATTTTATAAATTACTTAATGTTTTAACTATATATCTTAATAAATTTGATAAATTCTATTTTAATTACAAACTATTTATTTTCAAAGTATATCAATTATATATCTAATTTATTTTAAATATCCTGTTAACTATTTTAATATTCAAATTACTAAAGTTGGAATTGTTTCAAGATTTTAATTGGTTTAAATGGAGATTTTAGCATGAATAATATACTATCTTGAATATTGAATGATTTAGAAAATCTGATATTTTGACATGAATTATGAACCTCTTCGAAATGTAAAAGAATTGACCAGTGTGAAAAATGTAACGATTGGTTGCTAAAGAGACCGGGTTCGAATATTGTCATACTCTCTACCAATACCGAAAATCACTTTAACAACTGTGTATGCGGTGGAGTTCCAGAAATGGTGTTGGATGGATTTGGAGGCGATTTACAGGATTTGAAGAAAGAGAACGATGATGGATATCCTTGACCTTCGGGTCATAATTAAAATGACTAAAACAAGGCTATACCGTGAGCAAGAGGGGTTAGCTACCTCCTTCGGCAACACTTCTTCCTTTATTACTATAGTCCCTAGGTTTGATTGATTTGATGTGCATTCGTGATTTGGGAGTGTTTTCCGAGGTGGGCGGTAGTCGTGGATATGCGTTACCACCAGTCCGGGCGTGCAACTAGTATATTCATACTCTAGGCATTCGCCGTGTGCCTTGTCATATTATCCTGATCGAGCCCCTACGATTTTAATTTAACGTTGTCGTATCATAGCGCATCACTATTCGCCGACGTACTGGTGTGCTATAAGCAAACTGTACGACTACGGTATAAACGGTGTAAGGGTAATAATGGTAATCCCGCTTACATTATTTTATTATGTTATATTTAACCATAGATATTATTATAATAGCGTATTATATTATATATTATTAGCTTGACTGATCCTTAAGAGATGGAAATTCCCATAACATCTCTTAAGTTATTGCACTCATATTATTACATGAAATTTGATTCAACTAATATAAGAATGATTTAGTTCTGATCCGAGTGTTTGTTGTGTTTCTTTTTTTGCAATACGCTCGGGACAGACTGAGTTGCAGTTAGCGAAGTTTCACTTGCTTTGAGGATACCATTATGAAGATGAAGATGGAGCTCAACAGACGTATATTATTATTTCGCTGCAAATGCACTGGTGTGTTGTACGTTAATTTACTCTGATAATCGTTGTAAAATATAATAAAATGTATGTTTTAACAGCTTCACGAACTATTATTTATTTATTATATTTTGTCCTTCGGCTGCGAGATCTATATTTATTTTCTTCTTTCTTCTTTTTTCTTATTTTAATCCCAATAACTATCCATATTTTTTATCTGTTTATGTCGACATTAAGGATCATTGTCGATTTGAACGGTCAAAAATCCCGGATGTTACAAAAATCCTAGAAATATTTCTTCATCAGATTTTGAATCAAAATTTCCAAGCTGATCCTTTGAGTTTAAAGCAAAACATTTTGATCCAAAAATTCCAAAATATAAAATATTTGGTTTTCTACCATTAAAAAGTTCATTTGGAGGGTTTTTCATAAGAGGCCAAATAGAAACAATATCCAATACATAACAGGCTGTTGCAACTGCTTCTGCTCAGAAATATTTTGGTAACATGCTTTCGTTTAATAGTGTTCTGTCACATTCTTATAATGTTTGATTTTTCCATTCTACAATTTCATTTTTTTATGGAGTTCTATAAAATGAGAAATTGTGATAAATACCTTTTTTTGTAGTATTGATAAAAAAAATTGATTTCAAATTCTATTCCATGATCACTTCTTATATTTTATATTTTAAAATTTTTTAAATTCTAAATTTGTTTAACAAAGATTTTAAAAAGATCAAAAGTTTCACTTTTATTTTTCAAAAATTTCATCTAAGTTTATCTAAAAAAAATCATCAGCTATTACAAACATATATCTACTATGGTTAATGGATTGAATTTGAGTTGGCCTAAATAGATCTATATGTAGTAATTCTAATGGTTGTAATGTTGAAATGACCTTTTAAGATTTAAATGAAATAATTTTCCTAGTTGACAAATGTCACATAGGTTATTAACTTTAAATTTCATTTTAGGTAAACCTCTTACAAGTTCATTTTTAAAAATCTTATTTATTGATTTAAAATTATGTGACAAAATCTTTTGTTCCATAGCCAAGGATCATTTTCTTTGGCTAATAAACACATGTTTCAATTGTTATTTACTTTCATATTTAAAACATAAGTATTTCTACCTTTATTACCTTTGAAAATAAGATTGTTATTTTGATCGAGAATGTTATATTTGTTTTCTGAAAACAAAATTTTAAATCCTTTATCACTTAATTGACCTATACTTAATAAATTATGTTTTAGATTCTTAACTAATAGAACATTTGAAATAAGAGGTAAATTAGATGTAACTTAATTTCTTATATCGTCTTTGCCGATGATATATCCCCTAGAATTACTTCCAAGAGTGACAGATCCTCCATCTGAGTAAATAATGTTTGTCAGCATATTTGTCTCTTGCTATATGCTTTGAGAAACCATTGTAAAGTATCCATTTTCGTCTCTTCTTAAGTGGGACCTCATTATCTTTGGCAATGAAATGGACGTTGGCTTGTTCACTCTCACTGTTGTTATGACTTTCTCAAGAGGAAGAATCAGAATCACCCCAAGTAACTGAAAATGCCTTCTTTTTAAATCTATCCTTCTTGTGTTTATTATGATGTACCTTCTTTTGTTCTGGGCAATCTTTTGAGATGTGCCCTTCCTTATGATAGCTTTAACATTCCAAAAAGGATGACGATGATATATTTGAGTTGGTACTTCTCTTTCCATTATTTTTGTTGCTCTTTCTATATTTCAAAAACTTTTTGAAATTTTTGGCAATGAATGCTAGGTCATAGTTGTCTGATTCTGATTCTTATTATTCTACATTTAATGCTACATTCGTTTTATCTTGTGCTTCTACTCATATACCCTCATGTTGACTTCATAAGACAATAAGTTTCCTATTAACTCTTCTGGTTCCATGGTTGAAGGATCATTAGCTTCTTCGATTGCCAAGATATTTCTTTCCCAATCTTCCATTAAAGAGTTTAGGATTTTTGATACTATGTCAAAATCAGAAAACTTCTCTCCTAATCCTAGTAACGAATGATAAATATCCTAAAATCTATAGTACATACCATTAATAAATTCATTTTCATTCATCCTAAAATTTTGAAATTGAATTTAATCATGGATATCTTGCTTTGTTTAACCTTGTTAGTTCATTCATGAGTTACTTTGAGTGTTCATCATATTTCATATGCAATATTGCACATGCAGATATGGTTAAACTAATTTCTATCCAAGACACAATGCAACATATTCATTTATTTTTCATTTGAAGTAGCATCAGTTTTTTTGTGAATTTGACCACTCAGAATAGTTAATAAGAGGAATAGTATATTCGATTTGAGTGATATTCCAAGTTTTAAATCCATTGGCTTGCATATAAATTCTTATTTGTGTAGCCCAGTAATTATATTTCATGCCATTAGAAAGTGGAGGTCGTGCAATGGATTGACTTTATGTGAAGCTCGTGTTTGATTTGGTGTTAGCGTTATATTCCATATTATCAAGATATCAGATAACTGTTTTACCGTTATAAGATGACCTGCCCTTATACCAAATGACAAGACCACTAGAGTAGGATCGAGTAATATGGAGCTAAGTGTATATGTGGAAGACTTGATAGCGTGATATAATTTACTTGATATAGTTATACAAGTAAATATTAATGAGAAAAGAATATAAACTAATATCATAAATAAGCAGAGTAAATGAGCAAATATAATTAAATGACACAAGGAAATTTTTAAACTGGTTCAGAGAACCATCCTACATCTAGTCCTAGACTCCTTCTGGAATTCCAACTAAACAATATCTCTCTCTTAATCTAGAGGAATAGGTCTTTACATGAACTGAACAGCGGAACAGGGACCTGAGCAGCGAAACATGATTTCTCCTCAGCAGCCAAAGAGGACTGGATGCGCCTAAGCAGCAGAACAAGACTTTGCACAAAAAAGAAATTGTACACTATATGTGTTCTTTGAATACACTGATTGTATTTTTATAGTACACCCTTCCAATAATCTTCACATCGAGTATGTGTATAAATAGTTTAAGTGTATGAAGAAAAGGAAGAAAGATATTGCTTGAATATTGAGTATGAAAGTACATTCAAGCAATTTTCAGAATGCAGAGAATATTATTAAAAATATATATATTGACCAGATCAGAAGAGAGAAAGTTGAATTTTGGCGAAGAGATTCAGTGAAAAATAGTATTTAAATCTTTTGATATAAGGTCGTATCTCTTCATGAAAAATGATGATTTTTCCGAAAATATAGCTGTTGTGAAAATTCAATCATCTGGAGTTCTAAGTGTCAGTCAACAAAAAATTCAAACGTATATATATTATGCAATTGTGCATAGTGCACAAAATTGTGCAGGTCAATCGACTGACCTGGTGAATTTTGAGCAGTATGCACAATTTTTAGTATATACATACATACATAATACATATATAATATTCTTGAAGCATAGTTATTAATATATATATTTCTTAAGGAGTGGTTTTAATAGGTTAACCCATGACTCAAGACTCAATATTTATCTTGTGCACTAGCTTGAGATCTTGTTGTTGTATATTCTCTTTTTTGTGTCATGAATCAAAAGCGTGACTTAATATAAACTATAACAAAACATACCTCTCATCATACATTGTCCCCTTAAGAACCACCAAATGAGGTGAACCTCCCGTGCTGCTCTATAAACTCCACCAAATGTTGGTTAAGCTACTTCATCTGAACCTCGCTACGACGATCACACTCCTCAAGCTCGATGATATAGGCTCGTAGCTGTGAAATTACCACTTTGTCTTGAGTCCTCTGTGAACCCTTATACTCCCTCTAAGCTTTTTTAGCCTACAAACTTTTTTTATCGCAATGTCTCCAACGTTGTAAACATAATTTACATAAATTTAATTGAAAACTAGCGCATGGTTCTCAATTCCATAGCGTCTGTTGCGAGTTGTTAATCCATAACATACTAAAAATTATTATCATCCTCATCAGCAGTCCAATCATCTTGTCCAGTGTTCTCCCGTACTTATGTCCATGCTTACTGGAGCTTTTCCTATAATGCAAAATACAGTTGAATTTTAAACAATATTATTTTAATTAGTAGAATTATGAGTGCATCCCTCTTTTCAACTTTAATTCAGCGTGCATCCTTGTCTAAGTTTATATGCAAAGCAGGTCTCTATTTACTGTAGCAACATGTTTTTGCGCTACTGGATAAATTATTTTTTCAAAAAATTGTAAATATTCATGGAAACATTCTACACAAAAGAATTTACTGAAATATCAACAATTTTTGTGAATAATTAAATATATTTTTGCAATTATTAACATAGTATATATTTGAAAGGCGGATGAATAATTGCTGATATATCAGCAATTACTTATATAGTATTGTTGATATATCAACAACTATTTACAGTTGATGTAACTAAAATGTAAAAGTTTCTGAAATATCAGCAAATATTGCAAATAGTTGCATCATTTGAAACAATTTACGGGAGATGAAATATTTTTCATTTGTACGCAATTTTTTTAATATTTATGTTGATTTTCCTATAATACTTGAATGGCTTAATAAATATAGGATTTGAGTTTTAATTTTTTTATGCAAATATGCAACAGTTGCATGAAATTCTGCAACTTTTTGATATAATTACTACAATTTCAACAATCACGCGAAAAATTGCAAAAAAAAAAAATTTTATGTACATTTTTTTTGATTTTGAATCTTTTTTTTGTTTTAATACATGAATGTGATGATGATTGTGTGTTGAATTAAAATTTGAAGTTGGAGAAAATTTTACGTTGTTTTTTGATATTTTTTTTTTAAAAGACCTAATTTATAAAGTTTTTGCATAGTGAGGTTTTGTGTATTTTGAACTTAATAGTGACCTGAGAGAAACTATCCCTTTTAATTGACCTATAAATTTTCAATTAATTATATTATACTTGCATATGTTGCAGTTGCTTTATCATCATGATCCTGATTACAGAAGATGCACATAACTTTTGAAGCCTATGAGTAATTGTAAATCATGCATAGTTTATATGGGACTTCTTTTCTCTTCTTCTTTCTTGGTTTGTACATTTTCTGGTTAGATATTGTGAAATTTATAAAGTTGATATGTTCTTTTCAAAACAACATGCAACCATTCAAGCATGTATCTATTTTTTAATGAAGTAAACCAAAAGCCGACATAATTTTTTCACTTCATAATGATTTTTGCACAAATTATCGGGGTGCTTATGCCGCTTCCTAACTTATACAACAACTGTAGATCCAACTTCTATGAGGTCATATTTAGATCTCACCGCAATGTATTTAGCAGTTACTGATAATCGGGTATCACCTATATGGCTTTCTCAAAGGGTTTCTTCGCTACTCTAATAAATCATATTTTTTGCCCTAATATTTGGTTCTTCGGCATTAACACCGTGATCAAAAAATGGAGGAATATGGAATATTGATTGTGTAACATCTTCAATCACATGTTTTACGAGATTCATCGTAGCAATTTCATTACTCACTACCTTGTAACGACCAATCTTTTTGCCCGATTCTCGTCGGTAATTGATCCAACTTAAATCGTTCACAAAGGCGCGAATTGTTATGGGTACTTACATATATTGAACAAAATAATAGAACTTTTCATTGCATAATACAATATTACATCAGAGTTACATAGGATATCAGAGTACAACTTGTACAGCGGAAGAAAAATAAATATACTCTCAGCGGAAGAAACAGTATGATGTAGCGGAAGCTCCAAACTCTAGCGTGAACTCCAATCCAGAAAGTGCTTCGAATCTTGCTCCAACGATCTATAACTGTAAAACTAAACTACTAGCTGCCCGTGTGAAAATTCATGGGCACCCAGAGTTTAGGAAGGAACAATAAATTCCAGGTCAGTCATGGGACTGGTGTGAGAACATAAAACATTTGCTTAAGGTTTATTTTAAAGTTGGGAAATTCACCGGACCACGCCGCTAATGCGGAACGAGTTTACTCCATGTGAACACCCGTGCATAAAATTGCGCAATGACCTTTTGAAAATGAAGCTATCATAAGCTCGTCCCACATCACACAATGCAAGCGCACACCAGATGGGAGAGTTTTATCTTATGATAACCAAACATGCTTTCATACGTGAAATTCCATTTTTCGTACTATAAATAGTATGGAAAACCATTTCGCAAATAAATGTATTAATCCTAGATGGCATAATACACATAATATTATGTCGCCATATATATATATATACAACCCAAAATCGTATGGCTCGTATTGGAGATTTCGGGTTTCCAACTTGATGATTCCTGGCACGAAAGATCAATCGGAACACAAACGAAATGTAATCACGGGTTTTTCATCCAGACGCGGACACCAATACAAATCGCGAGGTAGATCAACGGTTTTCGACCAGACACGGCCCCCCGAACATACCCTATTCCATAAGTCACAAGTGGTTTCCCACTGCTGCAGCGGTCATCATCAATTCATATATATATACACAATCTAACCGCCAGTTTCTCATCATCCGGGGTGTGAGGTTTATCGATATCACGTCATACACAAAGCATGCCTAGAAAAGCAATGCCTTGATCAACACTAGCTCGTTCATAACTTGGGTATGTCACATTGACAATTCACGACATATCACTGATTTCAATCAATGCATACCCTCTAGGTTCATATGACTTAGAGATGAGGATAAAATATTTTCCACAAATCCGATATATATTAAAAGAGATCAGTGCTATGCGGTCAATTTCAATGTCAGACACACCATCCATACAAGTCTGTCCTGGGTCTTAACGGAATTAAATCCGAAAGTTCTCCCCATACGTTCAGACTTCCTGCCACTCCGGAAATAGGGGCATCTCTCTACTGTAGCTATCAGTAAAGAAACCAATCGGCAATCAGTCCGTTCGATGTGAAGAACCACGGTCTTCAATCGTCGTCTTCATATCTTCATTATTTACGTCGTATGGTTATTTCGAATGGTTTTTCGGACAATAAATTCCGATCCTGGTCTTTCCAAATAACCAGCGCTTCATATTTCAAAACAAGTGCTTTCCATTATATAAATACACGTACATCTCTTAATCCTTTTGTAAATCTAGAATTGATTGTCTAAGAGATGATCGTTTATAGATAGTCTTTTTCTAAATTCCTTATTTTCGAACAATCAATACAAACCAAGGATCACGATTCAATATTTCCTTAATCCAAATTTGTTGTAATCATTCAAAACGGATTCATTATATTCAAATCAAAGGATTCAGGACTGAAAACAATTCCCAATTTAATTAAATAAAATATTTGAAAATAATACATTTGGTATAAACTAATTATATATATATAGAGAGAGAGAGAGAGATTTACTTTAAAATATAAATGGTTAAAATAATTTCTTAAAATATATTAACTTTGAAGAAGTATACTAATATAATACCTTTAAACGCCTATATATCTTTAAGCAAATAAGTTTAGTTAAATATATTTTTTGAAATTAACATATCATGCTTTAAATAGGTGAAAACATATATAAGTATACAAATACTTTAAATTGGAATTGTTCATTTCCATGCCGGCGACTTGAACTTATATTCACACTCAGTAAAGTATAATTGACCTCATTAGCAATTTCAACGACATTTAACTTGTTCGCCCACATTCACTTAATCTCATATTAACATCCACGATCAATCCCAAATGTTATTTTCATATCACCAAAGTTAACCCAAACGATCTATATTAGATATATAATTGGTTAGAAATCGAACTTCTTATATCCAATATATGTTTCCATATTAAACTGATACTATAAGCGGAATATCGCTATTTCCACCATTTAATTCTGCAAATAATATTAGTCATCATCTACAAAACATACATCAATTATCTGAGCCCTCATCTAATCCAATTTAGCCAAATTTTAAATTGGAAACTATTTATTATAGTTAGCGCTTCACAATATTTGAGATTCACTTCCAATCTGCTCTTTTACCCGAACTTACGTCACACTCCTTATTTAAACTTCAAATTCAAGATCCTTTCCAATGTAATTTATAATATATTATAAATATTTATCTAAACCTATCAAATTCATAATAGAATAATTCAACTTAAATATCCTTTCAAATATAATTCTATCACAAATTACTGTCTAAAGTCATATTAGATTTCACAAATTTATCAGTTTGGGTTCGACACATTTTACACAAATCATGAATAAAACTGTAATCAAATTAAAAATCAAAATTTAATTCAAGGTACATTGAAGTAAATTTTAATCTCAATTTACATTGATAATAACATGTTGATATGTTTCCAATATTAAATAATTTATGCTATCAATCAAATTAACAATTTCCCTAAATGGTAATAACCAAAACATTATTTCATTCATTAACATGTTCTTAACATACCCTGATTAATAAACCGTTGTAACAATACTATATCATTAAATCAACATTATTATCAAATTAATTCAATATAATTTATAAAACGTTAATTAGAAAGATTATTAAAATAGACAGATGTCGCTTAGCTAACAAAATATTATCGAATTAAAGAACCTTAATAACATTGTTAAATCAATAAACATTAACAACCAATAGTATTAAGTTAATAAAATACTACATGATCCTTTAAGTGTCATTTATCCATGAATTACTCTTTCATTAAATTTAAGAAGTTACAAAATTTCTGCTGAAAATCAGTGCATATGCGTGTTCACATGTTCAACAACCATTTGTGCATCCATTTCTTAAATGTACACAACCAACAATTTATGAATGCGCATTATAACACTAACGCGCTCCATCATTCATTTATTTGCAACCATCATAACGTCACATACCATACTATCACCCAATTAATCGGTAATTAACCATGCAACCAATTTCCACACAAAACACATCTACCAATTTCTCAATATAAATTTAATTAATGAAATTAAATTTAGTGTTCTCACCTTAATTGCTTTCCAATAATGGACGTCTTTTTTTTTGTCTTTATGCCAATACGTTCCGGTCTCTTATGCGCTCTCTCTCTTCTCCTTTTGCTCTTCCGTCTCTCCTCTTCTTGCACTCTGCTTTCCGCCTCTACAAACTTCTCCTCTTTTTCTTTTTTTTTTTTCTTTTTTTTTATTAAACTTGCGCATGCATACTATGGTCCTACAAGACCAAACTCCCCACTTTTTCCTTCAATCTTCTCACGTCTATTGTTCCCCAACCTGCTCTCACGTCATTTACATCTTCTCATTTCAACCCCCTTTTCCAAACGCTGTCCTCATCTTCTTCTTTTCGCATGCTTCACTTCTTTTTTTATTAAAAAAAAACTAGGCTTCTATCTGCAAAAATTGTCGCATGCATTCAAAATTGAGAGGGCTAAAGATTTTGGTGGAGGCTACTAGTTACGTGAGAGACTTGGTGAGGGAAGTGGCTACTTGGAAGAGAGGGGCTTGCGCATGCATGGTGAATCACATTTTGTGTATATATATTTTTCTTTTGAATGGCGAAACTGAGAAGAGGTCAAAGGAGGGAGAAACACGCACAGGCACGATGTGAAGAACTGCATGCACACAGAAATTCAATCAAGTTGGTGGAAGCATTTCAGTGTTTCGGTGGAGGTAAGAAAAATGGATTTCTGCATGTGGTGGTGGGTTGCGATGCAAAGTGGTGAAGGAAGTTCTTTGAGATGAAAGATAAGGCGAATGAAGGGAAGGCAGATGGATTGAAGTTTGTAAGTTGGGAGGAAAAGAGATGCATGCACAGTTCCATTGAATGCGAGATTTCAGTTTTTTTTTCTCTTAGAAATGGCGGAAGACTGCAGATGAAGGGGAAGAGAATTTTTTTTTTTTTTTTAGCGAGGAAGAAAAAATGATACTGCTGAAGAAAGGTGGACATATGCTTAGGAAGTCATAACGTGCAATCAACACGTGGAGGCTAGATTTTTGCATGCATTTTGCATGCGTGAACAAGTGGCCTTTGAAGTTTATCTGTTCATTTCCGCATGCGTAACCATGTGGCATCAATACGCGAACATGTGATCGTGGCGGAAAGACCCATCTCTTTGATTTAAAATTTGCACTCGTTATAATCGTGTACATGTATGAACAATGTTCGATTTCTTTTGTTTTTAATTATCAGTAACCGTCATCCACAATCTAACAACATATTCGTGTACAATAATGTGCCACGAACCCAAAACAGTAATAAAACAGACCGATTGATTAGTTCTGTAAATTGTCAAAAGGACCACAATTGCCCTAAAATACGTTAGAAAAGCATATGCTTATTTTTCGAAATAAAAATGACAGAAAAATTAAATAAAATATTTTAAGATGACGCGAACTGAAACTGAACAAAAATTTACGACGAATATTTAATTATAATTTAATTTCAAATTCTGATCGTTTCTAACAACTTGATTACCGCTCGTTCCAATATTTCAACTTACGTCGAGCCGTTCTCCAAAACAAATATTGTTATAACTAATTTCACAATAAAATTTAACTTTCAGTCTGTTAAAATACTATTATTGCCTAAAAATTTGATTCAACAATAATTTAAACCTTTTAAACTTTATTTAAAATTCATAATAAATTCAATTTCGATCTTCAAAAATCCTAGATCGTTACATTCTCCCCCACTTAAGGCTTTTCGTCCTCGAAAAGGAGAGCTCATGAAATTATACATAAGTAAAATAAATCTTTCATATAAATTTGTTAAACTTACAAATTCTTATATTAAGTCTAAAGCATATCAAGCCGCTTATAGGAAAACATACTTATGATTAAATTTGCCAAAACCTTTATATGAAAGCTTTTTAAACAAAACTCAAATCGTTATATTAGGAACGTATAAATTTGGAAGGGTTAATTTAAAGAAGTTCGAGTTTATATTTTGATTACAAGTCGTCGTTTGCAACGCATTTTGAAAATCTCAAAATGATTTCTCCAACTTAGAATCCCATTTTCATTACAAACCATTGAAATATTATATATTTCTTCTATACTCATAACTTACTTCGGATTTTTCAAAAATCAAAATTGTTTTCAAGTTTTCAAACATACCATGTTCAAATCTATATATTAGTAGTTCGAGAAGTTCATCCTCATGACAGGGCCACTGAGTACCACCCATCAGACTAAATCAAATCCTTCATCACAACCCAGTTTTAGTCACAGTTACTCGAAAAAAACCAAATCATTTCATATCCCAAGGTTGTAAATCATTTCTCAATTCATAATTTACAAATACTTGTCGTTTTCTAAACATTTCAAAATATCAGGATTCAAACCGTCGAAATCTCTTTATGAATCATTCATCACTTTTAAACTAGTTGGAAAACAAATTTGTTCGCTAAAATTTTCGAGTTCGAAGTATACAACTTAGGTTTCCTATTCAAAATGTCACCATGCTTTTGTTACGCTACTCTGACCTAGCATGCGTGTTTCAAACTAGCGTTATCCCATATACTAATTCCAAAACATTAGAGGTAAAATTTTGAAATAAACTAATATTTATAAATCAAAATTTCTTGCATAAGTTAGATCCTTTTAACGTTTTCAAATACAATGCAACGTTCATTTATTGAGACTTCATTAATATAATATTTTGGATAGATCATCATTATCTAGTTTGAAGCTAAAACTAGACTTTGTTCAACAAAAGAAAAAGGGGTATACATACATAGATCAAGTCAAATTCCATGGGTTCAAAACAGAAGTTCAATATCCAACGACCATCAAAAGGTATAATGGCTTGAATCAAAACACGCCTAAATCCAAAAGATGGACTATTCAAGACCAATATGTGTGGTTCAAATTCTCAAACAAGATCTCGACAAGAAAGTCAAGTGCCCCCACGGACACGCGTATAGGCAGTTCAAAAGTACAATGATTCGAGTCAAGATATTCGACAAAGATTAAGGAAGGGAATGAACGACGCTTCTCAATGATTCGAATTAAGCAATGGGACTAACTTAGGCCAAGTTAGGAAAGTCGAGAACACCTAAGGATGCAATCGTAAGTAGTTTATTCTTGGGATACCCTTTTTCCATTAACTTCCTCTTGGGTACATCTTACTTCAAATTTTACTTTTCCTTTGTATCGTAAGTGGTTACTCTTCAAATACTTTCTATTGGAATTGCTCATACAGTTTTAATTGGGAAAAAGTAGTTTCTCCCCCACTTAGACGTTTGTTACTCTTTTTAAATCATCCTTTTTTAACCAAATTCTTAACTCAAGTCCAAATTACCTTCAATTTCTTAAGGGGAGTTTGATAGCCGAAATATACTTCTGAGAAAATAATAATAATAATAATAATAATAGCTTAACTTGCATTTTATCATTTACAATTCCTGCTAGTTATAGGTTCGAGTCTATTACTTCTTTAACATTCATCGAGAAATATGATATCTTCCTTAATTACACTAAAAGGTTCATACTCAAACATTTGTTATAACTTGATCAATTACCTTTTTGTTAAAACTGAGTGGTGTTCAACATATATGGTTTACAAATAAGCTTACTTACATGTACTTTCAAGATTCATTTTCCAATTATTATTTTTAATGAATTTTACTCCTAAACAAACCTCTTTTCCGGCTATCAATAGGCGACTTATGACTTATTACCTGGGTTAAATACGTTTTTAGCTTATCTACCATATATTAGATTCTTTTAATATTTTCAATTATATTGAAATCATTTAAGTATTTCTCGAAGTCCTAACCGGAACCACTTTCGAAACTCGAAAATAAGTACCGTTGATGATGCATCAATCATCAGAATCATCCCCGAGCAACTAAAGTGTGATTCTATATCAATCTAGTATATATTGGACTTCATATATACGTTGATTAGACGTATATTCAAAATCTTCACGTACCTGATAGTCCAATCATGACGTCGAATATAATACTCAAAACCCTTAATTTCAATTATACTTAAAAAAATTATTTCAAAATACTTATCATTTTCGAAGTGATTTACCAGTTTCAAAATAATTTATATGGATTCCAAAATACGCTCTCTCAACGAGATATTCCAAAATCTCATTCCAGGGCATTTCTAACCCTATCTCTAACAAGATATTATAACTCTGATGAGTCCCATCTTTGTTCAAAATATGTTGTACCCCATAGTTTTGTATAACCAAAGCTCTGATACCAACTGTAACGACCAATCTTTTTGCCCGATTCTCGTCGGTAATTAATCCAACTTAAATCGTTCACAAAGGCGAATTGTTATGGGTACTTACATATATTGAACAAAATAATAGAACTTTTCATTGCATAATACAATATTACATCAGAGTTACATAGGATATCAGAGTACAACTTGTACAGCGGAAGAAAAATAAATATACTCTCAGCGGAAGAAACAGTATGATGTAGCGAAAGCTCCAAACTCTAGCGTGAACTCCAATCCAGAAAGTGCTTCGAATCTTGCTCCAACGATCTATAACTGTAAATCTAAACTACTAGTTGCACGTGTGAAAATTCACGGGCACCCAGAGTTTAGGAAGGAACAATAAATTCTAGGTCAGTCATGGGACTGGTGTGAGAACATAAAACATTTGCTTAAGGTTTATTTTAAAGTTGGGAAATTCACCGGACCACGCCGCTAATGCAGAACGGGTTTACTCCATGTGAACACCCGTGCATAAAATTGCGCAATGACCTTTTGAAAATGAAGCTATCATAAGCCCGTCCCACATCACACAATGCAAGCGCACACCAGATGGGAGAGTTTTATCTTATGATAACCAAACATGCTTTCATATGTGAAATTCCACTTTTCGTGTTATAAATAGTATGGAAAACCATTTCGCAAACAAATGTATTAATCCTAGACGGCATAATACCCATAATATTATGTCGCCATATATATATACAACCCAAAATCGTATGGCTCGTATTGGAGATTTCGGGTTTCCAACTTGATGATTCCTGGCACGAAAGATCAATCGGAGCATAAACGAAATGTAATCACGGGTTTTTCATCCAAATGCGGACACCAATACAAATCGCGAGGTAGATCAACGGTTTTCGACCAGACACGGCCCCCCGAACATACCCTATTCCATAAGTCACAAGTGGTTTCCCACTGCTGCAGCGGTCATCATCAATTCATATATATATACACAATCTAACCGCCAGTTTCTCATCATCCGGGGTGTGAGGTTTATCGATGTCACGTCATACACAAAGCATGCCTAGAAAAGCAATGCCTTGATCAACACTAGCTCGTTCATAACTTGGGTATGTCACATTGACAATTCACGACATATCACTGATTTCAATCAATGCATACCCTCTAGGTTCATATGACTTAGAGATGAGGATCAAATATTTGCCACAAATCCAATATATATTAACAGAGATCAGTGCTATGCGGTCAATTTCAATGTCAGACACACCATCCATACAAGTCCATCCTGGGTCTTAACGGAATTAAATCCGAAAGTTCTCCCCATACGTTCAGACTTCCTGCCACTCCGGAAATAGGGGCATCACTCTACTGTAGCTATCAGTAAAGAAACCAATCGGCAATCAGTCCGTTCGATGTGAAGAACCACGGTCTCCAATCGTCGTCTTCATATCTTCATTATTTACGTCGTATGGTTATTTCGACTGATTTTTCGGACAATAAATTCCGATCCCGGTCTTTCCAAATAACCAGCGCTTCATATTTAAAAACAAGTGCTTTCCATCATATAAATACACATACATCTCTTAATCCTTTTGTAAATCTAGAATTGATTGTCTAAGAGATGATCGTTTATAGATAGTCTTTTTCTAAATGCCTTATTTTCGAACAATCAATACAAACCAAGGATCACGATTCAATATTTCCTTAATCCAAATTCGTTGTAATCATTCAAAACGGATTCATTATATTCAAATCAAAGGATTCAGGACTGAAAACAATTCCCAATTTAATTAAATAAAATATTTGAAAATAATACATTTGGTATAAACTAATTATATATATATATATATATATAGAGAGAGAGAGATTTACTTTAAAATATAAATGGTTAAAATAATTTCTTAAAATATATTAACTTTGAAGAAGTATACTAATATATTACCTTTAAACGCCTATATATCTTTAAGCAAATAAGTTTAGTTAAATATATTTTTTGAAATTAACATATCATGCTTTAAATAGGTGAAAACCTATATAAGTATACAAATACTTTAAATTGGAATTGTTCATTTCCATGCCGGCGACTTGAACTTATATTCACACTCAGTAAAGTATAATTGACCTCATTAGCAATTTCAACGACATTTAAATTGTTCGCCCACATTCACTTAATCTCATATTAACATCCACGATCAATCCCAAATGTTATTATAATATCACCAAAGTTAACCCAAACGATCTATATTAGATATATAATTGGTTAGAAATCGAACTTCTTATATCCAATATATGTTTCCATATTAAACTGATACTATAAGCGGAATATCGCTATTTCCACCATTTAATTCTGCAAATAATATTAGTCATCATCTACAAAACATACATCAATTATCTGAGCCCTCATCTAATCCAATTTAGCCAAATTTTAAATTGGAAACTATTTATTATAGTTAGCGCTTCACAATATTTGAGATTCACTTCCAATCTGCTCTTTTACCCGAACTTACGTCACGCTCCTTATTTAAACTTCAAATTCAAGATCCTTTCCAATGTAATTTATAATATATTATAAATATTTATCTAAACCTATCAAATTCATAATAGAATAATTCAACTTAAATATCCTTTCAAATATAATGCTATCACAAATTACTATCTAAAGTCATATTAGATTTCACAAATTTATCAGTTTGGGTTCGACACATTTTACACAAATCATGAATAAAACTGTAATCAAATTAAAAATCAAAATTTAATTCAAGGTACATTGAAGTAAATTTTAATCTCAATTTACATTGATAATAACATGTTGATATGTTTCCAATATTAAATAATTTATGCTATCAATCAAATTAACAATTTCCCTAAATGGTAATAACCAAAACATTATTTCATTCATTAACATGTTCTTAACATACCCTGATTAATAAACCGTTGTAACAATACTATATCATTAAATCAACATTATTATTAAATTAATTCAATATAATTTATAAAACGTTAATTAGAAAGATTATTAAAATAGACAGATGTCGCTTAGCTAACAAAATATTATCGAATTAAAGAACCTTAATAACATTGTTAAATCAATAAACATTAACAACCAATAGTATTAAGTTAATAAAATACTACATGATCCTTTAAGTGTCATTTATCCATGAATTACTCTTTCATTAAATTTAAGAAGTTACAAAATTTCTGCTGAAAATCGGTACATATGCGTGTTCACATGTTCAACAACCATTTGTGCATCCATTTCTTAAATGTACACAACCAACAATTTACGAATGCGCATTATAATACTAACGCGCTCCATCATTCATTTATTTGCAACCATCATAACGTCACATACCATACTATCACCCAATTAATCGGTAATTAACCATGCAACCAATTGCCACACAAAACACATCTACCAATTTCTCAATATAAATTTAATTAATGAAATTAAATTTAGTGTTCTCACCTTAATTGCTTTCCAATAATGGACCTCTTTTTTTTTGTCTTTATGCCAATACGTTCCGGTCTCTTATGCGCTCTCTCTCTTCTCCTTTTGCTCTTCCGTCTCTCCTCTTCTTGCACTCTGCTTTCCGCCTCTACATACTTCTCTTTTTTTTTCCTTTTTTTTATTAAACTTGCGCATGCATACTATGGTCCTACAAGACCAAACTCCCCACTTTTTCCTTCAATCTTCTCACGTCTATTGTTCCCCAACCTGCTCTCACGTCATTTACATCTTCTCATTTCAACCCCCTTTTCCAAACGATGTCCTCATCTTCTTCTTTTCGCATGCTTCACTTCCTTTTTTATTAAAAAAAAACTAGGCTTCTATCTGCAAAAATTGTCGCATGCATTCAAAATTGAGTGGGCTAAAGATTTTGGTGGAGTCTACTAGTTACGTGAGAGACTTGGTGAGGGAAGTGGCTACTTGGAAGAGAGGGGCTTGCGCATGCATGGTGAATCACGTTTTGTGTATATATATTTTTCTTTTGAATGGCGAAACTGAGAAGAGGCCAAAGGAGGGAGAAACACGCACATGCACGATGTGAAGAACTGCATGCACACAGAAATTCAATCAAGTTGGTGGAAGCATTTCAGTGTTTCGGTGGAGGTAAGAAAAATGGATTTCTGCATGTGGTGGTGGGTTGCGATGCAAAGTGGTGAAGGAAGTTCTTTGAGATGAAAGATAAGGCGAATGAAGGGAAGGCAGATGGATTGAAGTTTGTAAGTTGGGAGGAAAAGAGATGCATGCACAGTTCCATTGAATGCGAGATTTCAGTTTTTTTTTCTCTTAGAAATGGCGGAAGACTGCAGATGAAGGGGAAGAGAATTTTTTTTTTTTTTTTAGCGAGGAAGAAAAAATGATACTGCTGAAGAAAGGTGGACATATGCTTAGGAAGTCATAACGTGCAATCAACACGTGGAGGCTAGATTTTTGCATGCATTTTGCATGCGTGAACAAGTGGCCTTTGAAGTTTATCTGTTCATTTCCGCATGCGTAACCATGTGGCATCAATACGCGAACATGTGATCGTGGCGGAAAGACCCATCTCTTTGATTTAAAATTTGCACTCGTTATAATCGTGTACATGTATGAACAATGTTCGATTTCTTTTGTTTTTAATTATCAGTAACCGTCATCCACAATCTAACAACATATTCGTGTACAATAATGTGCCACGAACCCAAAACAGTAATAAAACAGACCGATTGATTAGTTCTGTAAATTGTCAAAAGGACCACAATTGCCCTAAAATACGTTAGAAAAGCATATGCTTATTTTTCGAAATAAAAATGACAGAAAAATTAAATAAAATATTTTAAGATGACGCGAACTGAAACTGAACAAAAATTTACGACGAATATTTAATTATAATTTAATTTCAAATTCTGATCGTTTCTAACAACTTGATTACCGCTCGTTCCAATATTTCAACTTACGTCGAGCCGTTCTCCAAAACAAATATTGTTATAACTAATTTCACAATAAAATTTAACTTTCAGTCTGTTAAAATACTATTATTGCCTAAAAATTTGATTCAACAATAATTTAAACCTTTTAAACTTTATTTAAAATTCATAATAAATTCAATTTCGATCTTCAAAAATCCTAGATCGTTACATTCTCCCCCACTTAAGGCTTTTCGTCCTCGAAAAGGAGAGCTCATGAAATTATACATAAGTAAAATAAATCTTTCATATAAATTTGTTAAACTTACAAATTCTTATATTAAGTCTAAAGCATATCAAGCCGCTTATAGGAAAACATACTTATGATTAAATTTGCCAAAACCTTTATATGAAAGCTTTTTAAACAAAACTCAAATCGTTATATTAGGAACGTATAAATTTGGAAGGGTTAATTTAAAGAAGTTCGAGTTTATATTTTGATTACAAGTCGTCGTTTGCAACGCATTTTGAAAATCTCAAAATGATTTCTCCAACTTAGAATCCCATTTTCATTACAAACCATTGAAATATTATATATTTCTTCTATACTCATAACTTACTTCGGATTTTTCAAAAATCAAAATTGTTTTCAAGTTTTCAAACATACCATGTTCAAATCTATATATTAGTAGTTCGAGAAGTTCATCCTCATGACAGGGCCACTGAGTACCACCCATCAGACTAAATCAAATCCTTCATCACAACCCAGTTTTAGTCACAGTTACTCGAAAAAAACCAAATCATTTCATATCCCAAGGTTGTAAATCATTTCTCAATTCATAATTTACAAATACTTGTCGTTTTCTAAACATTTCAAAATATCAGGATTCAAACCGTCGAAATCTCTTTATGAATCATTCATCACTTTTAAACTAGTTGGAAAACAAATTTGTTCGCTAAAATTTTCGAGTTCGAAGTATACAACTTAGGTTTCCTATTCAAAATGTCACCATGCTTTTGTTACGCTACTCTGACCTAGCATGCGTGTTTCAAACTAGCGTTATCCCATATACTAATTCCAAAACATTAGAGGTAAAATTTTGAAATAAACTAATATTTATAAATCAAAATTTCTTGCATAAGTTAGATCCTTTTAACGTTTTCAAATACAATGCAACGTTCATTTATTGAGACTTCATTAATATAATATTTTGGATAGATCATCATTATCTAGTTTGAAGCTAAAACTAGACTTTGTTCAACAAAAGAAAAAGGGGTATACATACATAGATCAAGTCAAATTCCATGGGTTCAAAACAGAAGTTCAATATCCAACGACCATCAAAAGGTATAATGGCTTGAATCAAAACACGCCTAAATCCAAAAGATGGACTATTCAAGACCAATATGTGTGGTTCAAATTCTCAAACAAGATCTCGACAAGAAAGTCAAGTGCCCCCACGGACACGCGTATAGGCAGTTCAAAAGTACAATGATTCGAGTCAAGATATTCGACAAAGATTAAGGAAGGGAATGAACGACGCTTCTCAATGATTCGAATTAAGCAATGGGACTAACTTAGGCCAAGTTAGGAAAGTCGAGAACACCTAAGGATGCAATCGTAAGTAGTTTATTCTTGGGATACCCTTTTTCCATTAACTTCCTCTTGGGTACATCTTACTTCAAATTTTACTTTTCCTTTGTATCGTAAGTGGTTACTCTTCAAATACTTTCTATTGGAATTGCTCATACAGTTTTAATTGGGAAAAAGTAGTTTCTCCCCCACTTAGACGTTTGTTACTCTTTTTAAATCATCCTTTTTTAACCAAATTCTTAACTCAAGTCCAAATTACCTTCAATTTCTTAAGGGGAGTTTGATAGCCGAAATATACTTCTGAGAAAATAATAATAATAATAATAATAATAGCTTAACTTGCATTTTATCATTTACAATTCCTGCTAGTTATAGGTTCGAGTCTATTACTTCTTTAACATTCATCGAGAAATATGATATCTTCCTTAATTACACTAAAAGGTTCATACTCAAACATTTGTTATAACTTGATCAATTACCTTTTTGTTAAAACTGAGTGGTGTTCAACATATATGGTTTACAAATAAGCTTACTTACATGTACTTTCAAGATTCATTTTCCAATTATTATTTTTAATGAATTTTACTCCTAAACAAACCTCTTTTCCGGCTATCAATAGGCGACTTATGACTTATTACCTGGGTTAAATACGTTTTTAGCTTATCTACCATATATTAGATTCTTTTAATATTTTCAATTATATTGAAATCATTTAAGTATTTCTCGAAGTCCTAACCGGAACCACTTTCGAAACTCGAAAATAAGTACCGTTGATGATGCATCAATCATCAGAATCATCCCCGAGCAACTAAAGTGTGATTCTATATCAATCTAGTATATATTGGACTTCATATATACGTTGATTAGACGTATATTCAAAATCTTCACGTACCTGATAGTCCAATCATGACGTCGAATATAATACTCAAAACCCTTAATTTCAATTATACTTAAAAAAATTATTTCAAAATACTTATCATTTTCGAAGTGATTTACCAGTTTCAAAATAATTTATATGGATTCCAAAATACGCTCTCTCAACGAGATATTCCAAAATCTCATTCCAGGGCATTTCTAACCCTATCTCTAACAAGATATTATAACTCTGATGAGTCCCATCTTTGTTCAAAATATGTTGTACCCCATAGTTTTGTATAACCAAAGCTCTGATACCAACTGTAACGACCAATCTTTTTGCCCGATTCTCGTCGGTAATTAATCCAACTTAAATCGTTCACAAAGGCGAATTGTTATGGGTACTTACATATATTGAACAAAATAATAGAACTTTTCATTGCATAATACAATATTACATCAGAGTTACATAGGATATCAGAGTACAACTTGTACAGCGGAAGAAAAATAAATATACTCTCAGCGGAAGAAACAGTATGATGTAGCGAAAGCTCCAAACTCTAGCGTGAACTCCAATCCAAAAAGTGCTTCGAATCTTGCTCCAACGATCTATAACTGTAAATCTAAACTACTAGTTGCACGTGTGAAAATTCACGGGCACCCAGAGTTTAGGAAGGAACAATAAATTCTAGGTCAGTCATGGGACTGGTGTGAGAACATAAAACATTTGCTTAAGGTTTATTTTAAAGTTGGGAAATTCACCGGACCACGCCGCTAATGCAGAACGGGTTTACTCCATGTGAACACCCGTGCATAAAATTGCGCAATGACCTTTTGAAAATGAAGCTATCATAAGCCCGTCCCACATCACACAATGCAAGCGCACACCAGATGGGAGAGTTTTATCTTATGATAACCAAACATGCTTTCATATGTGAAATTCCACTTTTCGTGTTATAAATAGTATGGAAAACCATTTCGCAAATAAATGTATTAATCCTAGACGGCATAATACCCATAATATTATGTCGCCATATATATATACAACCCAAAATCGTATGGCTCGTATTGGAGATTTCGGGTTTCCAACTTGATGATTCCTGGCACGAAAGATCAATCGGAGCATAAACGAAATGTAATCACGGGTTTTTCATCCAAATGCGGACACCAATACAAATCGCGAGGTAGATCAACGGTTTTCGACCAGACACGGCCCCCCGAACATACCCTATTCC
Source organism: Allium sativum (assembly GCA_030737875.1). Lineage (NCBI taxonomy): Eukaryota > Viridiplantae > Streptophyta > Magnoliopsida > Asparagales > Amaryllidaceae > Allium > Allium sativum. The sequence continues at coordinate 35,609,954 of CM060913.1, read as the reverse complement.
ATAAGTCACAAGTGGTTTCCCACTGCTGCAGCGGTCATCATCAATTCATATATATATACACAATCTAACCGCCAGTTTCTCATCATCCGGGGTGTGAGGTTTATCGATGTCACGTCATACACAAAACATGCCTAGAAAAGCAATGCCTTGATCAACACTAGCTCGTTCATAACTTGGGTATGTCACATTGACAATTCACGACATATCACTGATTTCAATCAATGCATACCCTCTAGGTTCATATGACTTAGAGATGAGGATCAAATATTTGCCACAAATCCAATATATATTAACAGAGATCAGTGCTATGCGGTCAATTTCAATGTCAGACACACCATCCATACAAGTCCATCCTGGGTCTTAACGGAATTAAATCCGAAAGTTCTCCCCATACGTTCAGACTTCCTGCCACTCCGGAAATAGGGGCATCACTCTACTGTAGCTATCAGTAAAGAAACCAATCGGCAATCAGTCCGTTCGATGTGAAGAACCACGGTCTCCAATCGTCGTCTTCATATCTTCATTATTTACGTCGTATGGTTATTTCGACTGATTTTTCGGACAATAAATTCCGATCCCGGTCTTTCCAAATAACCAGCGCTTCATATTTAAAAACAAGTGCTTTCCATCATATAAATACACATACATCTCTTAATCCTTTTGTAAATCTAGAATTGATTGTCTAAGAGATGATCGTTTATAGATAGTCTTTTTCTAAATGCCTTATTTTCGAACAATCAATACAAACCAAGGATCACGATTCAATATTTCCTTAATCCAAATTCGTTGTAATCATTCAAAACGGATTCATTATATTCAAATCAAAGGATTCAGGACTGAAAACAATTCCCAATTTAATTAAATAAAATATTTGAAAATAATACATTTGGTATAAACTAATTATATATATATATATATATAGAGAGAGATTTACTTTAAAATATAAATGGTTAAAATAATTTCTTAAAATATATTAACTTTGAAGAAGTATACTAATATATTACCTTTAAACGCCTATATATCTTTAAGCAAATAAGTTTAGTTAAATATATTTTTTGAAATTAACATATCATGCTTTAAATAGGTGAAAACCTATATAAGTATACAAATACTTTAAATTGGAATTGTTCATTTCCATGCCGGCGACTTGAACTTATATTCACACTCAGTAAAGTATAATTGACCTCATTAGCAATTTCAACGACATTTAAATTGTTCGCCCACATTCACTTAATCTCATATTAACATCCACGATCAATCCCAAATGTTATTATCATATCACCAAAGTTAACCCAAACGATCTATATTAGATATATAATTGGTTAGAAATCGAACTTCTTATATCCAATATATGTTTCCATATTAAACTGATACTATAAGCGGAATATCGCTATTTCCACCATTTAATTCTGCAAATAATATTAGTCATCATCTACAAAACATACATCAATTATCTGAGCCCTCATCTAATCCAATTTAGCCAAATTTTAAATTGGAAACTATTTATTATAGTTAGCGCTTCACAATATTTGAGATTCACTTCCAATCTGCTCTTTTACCCGAACTTACGTCACGCTCCTTATTTAAACTTCAAATTCAAGATCCTTTCCAATGTAATTTATAATATATTATAAATATTTATCTAAACCTATCAAATTCATAATAGAATAATTCAACTTAAATATCCTTTCAAATATAATGCTATCACAAATTACTATCTAAAGTCATATTAGATTTCACAAATTTATCAGTTTGGGTTCGACACATTTTACACAAATCATGAATAAAACTGTAATCAAATTAAAAATCAAAATTTAATTCAAGGTACATTGAAGTAAATTTTAATCTCAATTTACATTGATAATAACATGTTGATATGTTTCCAATATTAAATAATTTATGCTATCAATCAAATTAACAATTTCCCTAAATGGTAATAACCAAAACATTATTTCATTCATTAACATGTTCTTAACATACCCTGATTAATAAACCGTTGTAACAATACTATATCATTAAATCAACATTATTATTAAATTAATTCAATATAATTTATAAAACGTTAATTAGAAAGATTATTAAAATAGACAGATGTCGCTTAGCTAACAAAATATTATCGAATTAAAGAACCTTAATAACATTGTTAAATCAATAAACATTAACAACCAATAGTATTAAGTTAATAAAATACTACATGATCCTTTAAGTGTCATTTATCCATGAATTACTCTTTCATTAAATTTAAGAAGTTACAAAATTTCTGCTGAAAATCGGTACATATGCGTGTTCACATGTTCAACAACCATTTGTGCATCCATTTCTTAAATGTACACAACCAACAATTTACGAATGCGCATTATAATACTAACGCGCTCCATCATTCATTTATTTGCAACCATCATAACGTCACATACCATACTATCACCCAATTAATCGGTAATTAACCATGCAACCAATTGCCACACAAAACACATCTACCAATTTCTCAATATAAATTTAATTAATGAAATTAAATTTAGTGTTCTCACCTTAATTGCTTTCCAATAATGGACCTCTTTTTTTTTGTCTTTATGCCAATACGTTCCGGTCTCTTATGCGCTCTCTCTCTTCTCCTTTTGCTCTTCCGTCTCTCCTCTTCTTGCACTCTGCTTTCCGCCTCTACATACTTCTCTTTTTTTTTCCTTTTTTTTATTAAACTTGCGCATGCATACTATGGTCCTACAAGACCAAACTCCCCACTTTTTCCTTCAATCTTCTCACGTCTATTGTTCCCCAACCTGCTCTCACGTCATTTACATCTTCTCATTTCAACCCCCTTTTCCAAACGATGTCCTCATCTTCTTCTTTTCGCATGCTTCACTTCCTTTTTTATTAAAAAAAAACTAGGCTTCTATCTGCAAAAATTGTCGCATGCATTCAAAATTGAGTGGGCTAAAGATTTTGGTGGAGTCTACTAGTTACGTGAGAGACTTGGTGAGGGAAGTGGCTACTTGGAAGAGAGGGGCTTGCGCATGCATGGTGAATCACGTTTTGTGTATATATATTTTTCTTTTGAATGGCGAAACTGAGAAGAGGCCAAAGGAGGGAGAAACACGCACATGCACGATGTGAAGAACTGCATGCACACAGAAATTCAATCAAGTTGGTGGAAGCATTTCAGTGTTTCGGTGGAGGTAAGAAAAATGGATTTCTGCATGTGGTGGTGGGTTGCGATGCAAAGTGGTGAAGGAAGTTCTTTGAGATGAAAGATAAGGCGAATGAAGGGAAGGCAGATGGGTTGAAGTTTGTAAGTTGGGAGGAAAAGAGATGCATGCACAGTTCCATTGAATGCGAGATTTCAGTTTTTTTTTCCTCTTAGAAATGGCGGAAGACTGCAGATGAAGGGGAAGAGAATTTTTTTTTTTTTTTTTTTTTTAAGCGAGGAAGAAGAAATGATACTGCTGAAGAAAGGTGGACATATGCATAGGAAGTCATAACGTGCAATCAACACGTGGAAGCTAGATTTTTGCATGCATTTTGCATGCGTGAACAAGTGCCCTTTGAAGTTTATCTGTTCATTTCCGCATGCGTAACCATGTGGCATCAATACGCGAACATGTGATCGTGGCGGAAAGACCCATCTCTTTGATTTAAAATTTGCACTCGTTATAATCATGTACATGTATGAACAATGTTCGATTTCTTTTGTTTTTAATTATCAGTAACCGTCATCCACAATCTAACAACATATTCGTGTACAATAATGTGCCACGAACCCAAAACAGTAATAAAACAGACCGATTGATTAGTTCTGTAAATTGTCAAAAGGACCACAATTGCCCTAAAATACGTTAGAAAAGCATATGCTTATTTTTCGAAATAAAAATGACAGAAAAATTAAATAAAATATTTTAAGATGACGCGAACTGAAACTGAACAAAAATTTACGATGAATATTTAATTATAATTTAATTTCAAATTCTGGTCGTTTCTAACAACTTGATTACCGCTCGTTCCAATATTTCAACTTACGTCGAGCCGTTCTCCAAAACAAATATTGTTATAACTAATTTCACAATAAAATTTAACTTTCAGTCTGTTAAAATTCTATTATTGCCTAAAAATTTGATTCAACAACAATTTAAACCTTTTAAACTTTATTTAAAATTCACACTAAATTCAATTTCGATCTTCAAAAATCCTAGATCGTTACATACCTCCTCATCTTGTACATGATTAGATGCTAAAAGTTATAATTAAAGTTCCAATCTAAATAGTTCGACATGAAACCATACAAATGCAGACGAATTCTAACTATTTCTTGTATCAAATATTTTACTAATTTTTATCTACTGCACGGACAACAGATTTCTACGTTGTTTCCATTATTACTTAAAGAAAAATCAATAAATACGCGAACACCATTATTAAAATGTTCACTTATTAAGCTTTCCATTTCCCTTCAATCCAGCTCCGATTAGTAAAATAACTATCTGTTTCCCTTACTAATTAAAAAATATGATCAGTAAAATAATTATTATTTTGTTCCGTGAACAGTACTCAATTGTGTGTACATATGGAACATAAAGGAAGCACTGTTGAAATTTTGTGAATCATTTAAAATGAACTAATTTACAAGATTTAATTATGTTACCATGTTTGTAACTTGCCCAATATAGGGTCAAATCCAACATATAATATACGCTGAATATAGATGTTCGTTCTATTGAAAGAATGAATACCCAGATAATGATCGTGTACAGCATTTATCAGACGGAGCCAAAAAGAACTCTAAGAGTTTCATGAATATAATATATTACATATTTTATACTTGTTAAACCAATTGGCTTTTGGCGTTTAAATTAAATTGTTTAGTATTTAATTTAAATAAGACTATTTATATGATAGTTTCACATTTGCACATTTTTATTAACTAAACATATGTTATATAAAGTTATTATCATTGTCGAGGTTTTAGAAAATGCACAAACTGAATTATGATCATTCACACTAAATAACCCAAGCCAGCCCTAAAACCACTAACGCATAAACGGAAAGTGAATTCCCTCTTAAGAAAATGTATTTATTTGTCGTTTGTTTTAAGTACACACAATCTTCTTTAATTCTTACTCAATTTCATCTTCGACACCATAACAATCATATAAATAAACCAACCTCGTATCCATTCCCTCCTCATGTCTTCTTCATCCTCCTTGGACACCAAAACAGACCACAATATTGTCCTCCAATATGCAATTTTCTTTATATTTATCATAGTATCATCAAACATTGTCAATGACACTCTATCAATAACATCATATAATAGACGAAACACTCGAGCTATAATTAGCCAAAAAAAAAAGAAGAACTCCAGCAAATGGCAGCGGAAGTTGTAATATGTTTCAAGGAAGTTGGGTCATTAACAATTGTTATCCAATTTATGAGGGGTCGACTTGTCCATTTACCGATCCTGAGTTCAATCGTCAGAAATATGGCAGACCCGACAATCTCTACATTAAGTACAAGTGGGTGCCTAATGGCTGTAAGCTTCCCAGGTTATTTTTTTCCCTTTTTGTTTTTATATTTTCTCCCCCTTTTCTAATTTAATGTTTAGCTAAAGAATATCATATGTTATTTTTATTTGGAAAAACATAACATGTTTAGCTAAATACTTTAACAATTTGCATCTACTACATGGATAATGGGTTTCTTGTTGTTTCCGTTATTTCTTGAAGAGAAATCAATAAATACATGAACACCATTATTAAAATGTTCACCTATTGAGCTTTCCATTTCCCTTCGTTGTTGATACATTCATCTCTGATCAGTAAAATAATTGTCTGTTTCCCTTACTAATTAAAAAATATGATCATTAATATAAGTGTTTTTTTGTTCCGTGAACAGTATACAATTGCGTATACACATGGAACATAAAGTAAGCATTGTCGAAATTTTGTGAACCATTAAAATGAAATGATTTACGAGATTTAATTATGTTACTGTATTTGTAACTTACCCTCGGGTCAAATCAACATATATTATATATGATGAATATAGATGTCCGTTCTATTAAAAGAACAAATACTCAGATAACGATCATGTACAACATTTATTAAATGTTGTCAAAAAGCACATTAGGAGTTTTATGAATATAATATATTACATATTTTATACTTACTAAAACAATTTACTTTCAATGTTTAAATTAAATTCATTACCATTTAATTTAAATAAAACAGCCTTATAGAAAACGCATAAACTAAATTATGCTTATTTAGACCGAATAACCCAAGTCAGCCCTAAAACCACTAATGTATTCAACTCATTCACACTGATTTATTATCACATAAACTAAATGTGACACCCCACGTCCGTTAGTGTCACTCTTTATCAGAATGCATTAAGTTTCGTGAAGTGTTATATAAAATAGCAGTGGAAATAAAATACTTTTATTTTCCAAAAGAAAATACTGAGGTCCAAAAATCCAGTTACAACATAAGTCTTGTTACACCCCGTAAATTTTAAAAAACACTATAATATTAAACTTAAGAATACTTAATTAAATATTGGGAATTTGGTAAAATGGACTACACCATTGCGTTCGTCTTGGAATTCTATTTAACATAGACTCTGAGTTTGCATAAAACAGACATCGTATGAAGAAGATATTAAGGTTTGAAGTTTGTATACATATAAGCAAAATAAATATAAATAAACTAGTCCAGAAATAAAAATTGAAAAGCGGGAAAAAGGGAGGGAATTTGGCCCATTAGGGGTCGATCCCATGGTCGGCCCCACCCAGATCTGGGGCAGATCCACTTCTGTGAACGTGGACTCGTTTCTTGACCAAATTCGTTGACCGTAGGCTATAACTAGGACCACATTTCTATTGTTTTATTCACCAAAAAAATGGAGACAATGAAGTGCTGCCCAACTCAGATTGAACTAGTGTATTTTTCTGCAACAACAACTTATAAGCATACAAAATTCTATGCTACAACATCAAGTGTCAATTCTCTGTTCTTTAGATCCAGTCACGGTGAGTTCTTGTTATTTTTAGATATAAACATTTAATAGTAATCTTGACATGTTTATAAGTTTGGATCTAAACCTATGCCTGTTAATAACCTGAATCATAACTAAACAGATCTGTTACTACTTGTACACCTAATCTACTGCTTAGTTCTCATATGCTCACTCCTGGTATGCCTATTCTGTTATTATGCCTAATCATGTCACTATACGCCTATTCAGTTAGTATGCCTATTTCTGTCATCATATTCCTATTTTGATTTTATGCCTAATTCTGTTCTCTTCTCTCCCCCCTTCCCTTTTTATTTTTATAACCAGGCTACCATCGAGCCTGGGCCTATCGCTGAAATATGTGAGCACACGAAATTGGGAACGATTGGAAATGATAAATTAGGGCATAACTTATACTATAAAACATGATTCGGGTTTGGGGCATAATCTACACCTTAATCTAAAACTTTAATTTGGGGCATAACTTGTATCGTGAATCAGACCAGGATTTGGGGAATAACTTTGGATAAACATGAAAAATTGTTTAATAATGGACATGCCTAGATTTACAGTAACTGCACTTAGACAAGAGGTTACACTTGTGGTAGAAGTCTGGCCGGAACCGCCCGACAAATCCAGCGTCCACAAGTGGTTAATTTAGTGTGACAGGTCGATTGCATAAATGTACACGTAACGGTGCAAAAACACGAGGTTAAGTCCGACTTGCTGTAGAAGTCTGCCCGGAACCACCCGGCATATCCAGCATCCACAATTGGTAGACTTAATGTGAGAGGTCTAGTGCATTAACAACCATAAATGAAAAAATGATAATAATTTGTTAACCTGTAATACTTAACCTTTTTAAATATGTGGGGGTTACATGAACCTATCAATTTGAGTAGGGGTTAAGTTAACTTGCTTGAATCAATGGGGGTTAAGTAAATCTGTTAAATATGTGGGGGCGGGTTATATAAATACACCCAACAAACTTAACATGTTTTATATGTTGGGGTTATGCAACCTTGTTAAACTGTTAGGCATAATCTGTCAAAATCCTAGTAGTGGGGATGCATGCCTAGGGGGAAGCTTGTATCATCTATTGTGTGGGGCCCGTATTAGTTAGTAACTCATCTTGGTATCAAACGCAGAATCCTAAACTAGGTCGGGGTCTGGGCATGCTTACTGAGTTGATTGTAAGAGGTTCAATTAAGTGGGATGTTGACGACGCACTCTGTCGGATTCATGTGCGTGCATGAATCTGCTTGCGTTGGGATAATAAGATGATGTGACATCGGTAAATGGCTGTGCATCTTGTTAATAAAGGGGTTGCCACTTTAGGAAGTGATACATCCTACAGTGGGGCCAGCACAGGGTGTCTACGGGATAGGGAGCTGATCGATTGGGATAGCCATTAGGGTAAATCTAGTTTTCTTGTTCAGGAGCCTATTACTATTGTTAGGAGTAACACCTATCATTTCTGTGCGGCTACCTGTTATTATTGTATGGGATAAAACCCCTTACTAGAAGTACACCTAAGTCTACCATTATGTTTCTGTTGGGATCATCTTGTTTCTGTTATACTAGTATTGGTGCAGAGAAAAGTACTTGAGAAGTGCAATATATTATATTTTGTTTATCCTCCTCAATCTGTTATACCTGCCTTATGATATTGTTATCTCTCTCTCTCAGTTTATATACCTATCATGATGCTTTTACTTATTTATATGCTAAAAGTAACTGGACTCACCAGACTTTATTTTTGACCCATTTTGTTTTCTTTTCTCTCTCTTCCTCCCCCCTAGAGGTTCTCAGTGTCGGAATACTCAGGCTTGATTAGGATTCTCTCTTCTATTACCACTTAGTGCTTCTTAGATGTAGCGCTTTGATTTTCTATCTTCCCTGATATGGCTCTTTTTGGATATTATGCTTTTTATATTACTGTACTCTGATGAATTTAGTACAAGGCAGATACCTTAAATTGATGTAACGAGATTTTTGTATTTCAGACTTTTGTTGTAACTAAATTTGGACCACGATGTTTTCTGTTTAATAAAGGTTTAAAATTTCTCTGCCATTTTATATACGTCTTGTGATGTTTCTGTATCTGTTTACCCATAATGGTTGACGAAACTTAATGCATTCTAATAAAGAGTGGCATTAACGGACGTGGGGTGTCTCATTTGGTATCAGACCTGAAGGTTACCAGGTAGAGTGTATAAATGTGCATGTAATGGTGCTAAGGCACAAGGTTAAGTCCGACTTGTGGTAGAAGTTTGCCCGGAACCACCCGACATATCCAATATCCACAAGTGGTAGACTTAATGTGAGAGATCTAGTGCATTAACAGCCATAAATGAAAACATTATAACAATTTGTTAATTGGTAATACTTAACCTGTTTAAATCTATGAAGGTTACATGAACCTATCAAATTGAGTAGGGGCTAAGTAAACTTGCTTGGATCATTGGGGGTTAAGTAAATCTTGTTAAATATGTGGGGGCAGGTTAAATAAATAAACCCAACAAACTTAACCTATTTTATATGTTGGGGTTATGCAACCTTGTTAAACTGTTAGGCATAATCTGTCAAAATCCTAGTAGTGAAGATGCAAGCCTAAGGGGATGCTTGTATAATTTGTTGTGTCGGACCTGTATCAGTCAGTAACCATCTTGGTATCAAACGTGGAACCCTGATCTAGGTCGGTGTTTGGGCACGCTTACTGAGTTGTTTGTAAGAGGTTCATTTAAGTGGGGATGTTGACGGCGCACTCCGTCGAATTCTTGTGCATGCATGAATCTACTTGTGTTGGGATAATAAGATGTTGTGACATCAGTAGACGGTTGTGCATCTCGTTAATAAAGGGGTTGCCATTTTAGGAAGTGATACATCCTGCTGTGGGGCCAGCACAGGGTGTCTACGGTATAGGGAACCGATCGATTGAGGTAGTAATTAAGGTACATCTAGTCTTGCTTGTTTAGGAGCCAGTTATTATCATTAGGGGTAACACCTATGTGGGGCTACCGGATATTATTGTATGGGGTAAAACCCCTTACTAGAAGTACACCTAAGTCTACCATTATGTTTCTGTTGGGATCATCTTATTTCTATTATACTTGTATTGGTACATAGAAAAGTATTTAAGAAGCGCAATATATTCTGTTTTTTATATTCTGTTATCCTGCTCAGTCTGTTATACCTGCCTTATGATACTGTTATCTTTCTCGCTCGGTTTACATACCTATCATGATGCTTTTACTTGTTTATATGCTAAGAGTAACTAGACTCGCCAAACTTAATGTCTGGCCCGTTTTGTTTCCTTTTCTCTCTCTCTCTTCCTTCCCCCACTAGGTTCTCAGGGTAGGAATACTCGGGCTTGATTAGGATTCTCTCTTCTATTACCGCTTGGAGCTGCTTAGATGTAGCACTTTGATTTCTTGTCTACTCTGATATGGCTCTTTTCGGGGACTATGCTTTTATATTACTGCACTCTGATGGTTTTAGTACAAGGCAAATTCTTTATATTGATGTAACGGGTTTTTTGTATTTCAGACTTTTATTGTGACTGAATTTGGACCACGATGTTTTCTATTTAATAAAGTTTTAAAATTCCGCTATCATTTAATATTTGTCTTGTGATGTTTTTATTTTTGTTTACCTATAACGCTTCACAAAACTTAATGCTTTCCGATAAAGAGTGACATTAATGGACGTGGGGTGTCTCATTCGGTATCAGAGCTGAAGGTTACCAAATTGGATAAAAGATTTTGAAAATTGTTTTCAAAAAGGTTTTAAAAGAAAGCATTTTCAAAAGAAAAAACTATTTTGAAAAACATATTCCCCAAAGCCATATGAAATATCTTACAACTCTCGGTTGAATCCCTTTTCTTTTCAGCATGTCTGGGGAATCGAATATTCCTGAGGGCGTACAGATACCTGCTTGGTTTCGTAGGTATCTTGAGGCTACGGCACCTACCGAAGGCTAAGCAGACGCCCCTCCCCTGCTACAACTTCTGTTCCTCCTCCTCCTCCCCCGCGGGCGGATAATTTCTCCAAGATATGCAAGGACTTCTGTGCTATAGGTGGAAAGCCATTCAGAGGAATTGAGACTTTTATAGAAGAAAGGAATTGCCTTAAAGAGACGGAGGATTTGTTTGTGATTTTAGAGGTTGAAAACTGTAGGAAGATTCGGTTGGCCATTTGGCAGCTGAAAGATGAGGCTTCGTTTTGGTGGGAAGTGACGCAAGCAGGGCATCAAGTTGAGACTTAGGATGATTTCCGACAGAGATTCAAGATGAAGCTTCTTTCTCAAGCCGAGCAAAGTATGCAAATGGAAAGGTTTTTGGCACTTAAGCAAGGAGACGTGCCTGTCAAAGTACGTTAGTAAGTTCAATCAAATTGGTGAGGTTTGGTTTGGAGCTACTGAGTACCCCGCACAAGAAATCTTTGAGGTTTGCTAAAGGATTGAATGATCCCCTTCATGGGTTGGCAATGTCCCATATTCCGATGGGAGCAACTTTTGAGAAACTCGTTGATATGGCATTGATGCATGAAGAAGATAAAGGTGAAAAGAAAGTGGGTAAGATTGATGAAACACAAAACAAGAAAGTGTGACCCAAGAAAAAACAACAACAACAAAAGTAGGGCGGAAAGAACGACAAAACGCGAGAAAAGAGGAAATATCATAATTGTAAAAGCGTGGGTCGTTGAGAAAACAATGTAGAAAAAGGAAGAATGCTTATTTCCATTGCGGAAAAGTTGGACATCTTATTAAGGATTGCTCGAAGAAGCAAGGACAGGGCCAAAGGGCAGTATCTTCTGGAGGCAGGTGCATGCTCTCGTGGCCGGTGTACTGGATAGAGGTAGGAATTTTTTTTTGAAGGTTTGATTTCTCTGTCTAATCATCCTGTTATGACTCTTTTTTATTCTAGCGCTTCATATTCCTTTATATATGATTCTGTTTTTGAGTCCCTACACCTTAGTACTAGTATGGTTTTGGATCCCGTTGTTGTCTCAAACCCCATTGGAGGTACGACTCATTTGTCTATGATCTGTTGGGTTTTGAGAATATCTGTGATGGGCATCGAGTTTGAGTGTGATGCATATGTGCTTGGTTTCATGGGCTATGGTTTGATTCTAAGGATGGATTGGCTAGCCATGTATGGTGTCATTTTGGATTGTGAGAGGAGAGTCGTTAGACTTTTTCCTTCCCATTGGAGGATCCTCGAGATTTCTTATGATCCTAAGGGGTCATGCTTAGTTTCCTAGAGTCGCTTGGTGCATCTATCGATGATTTACGATCTGTACTAGTAGTCTATGAGTATCCTGATGTTTTTTAGGAGGTTCGGGGCTTACCTCTGAGGCGCGAGATTGATTTTCGTATATAGTTGGTGGACAATGCGAAGCCAGTTGCATTGCCTATGCGACATATGGCTCCAAGAGATAGGGGGAGCTTAGCAAGCAAGTAGGGGAGCTACTTGAGAAAGGTTTTATTAGGCGAAACATGTCTGAATGGGATGCTCCTTTAGTATTCGCCACTGAGGCGGATGGTTCGCTTTGCTTATGCGTAGATTATAGGGAGTTGAACAAGCTCACCAAGAAGAATAAGCACCCACTTCCGAGGATAAATGATTTATTTTCTCCCAGTTAGACTTGGCCACTTAGTTTCATCAGTTGAGGGTGGCCGAGGATAGTATAGACCAGACTGCCTTTAGAAATCCAGATGGTTTCTTAGAATGGCTCGTCATGCCTTTTGGGTTGACGAATGCACCTGCCTATTTTGTTGATATGATGAGTAGGTGTTTCTGGAGTTTCTAAATAAGTTCTTTGTGGTCTTTGTTGGTCACATCTTTATTTTCTCGAAGAGTGGGGAAGAGCATGCCCTACATTTAAGGGAGGTTTTGAAAACTCTCCGAGCACATCAACTTTAGGTAAAATTCTTCAAATGTCATTTTTGGAGAAAGGAAGTAAGATTTTTATGACTTGTGGTCTACAAGGATGGGATAGCGGTAGATCCCGTGAAAGTAGTTGTAGTTCAGGATTGGTAGATTTCAAAGAATTCAATGGAGGTGAGAAGTTTTATTGGATTAGCGGGCTATTATAGGAAGTTCATTAATGACTTCGCAAAGGTATCAGCCCCAGTCACCAGACTGACAAAGAAGAATCTGACGTTTACTAGGGGTATAGACTTTGAGGAGCCTTTTCAATGATTAAAGAGGGCTCTGACTACAGCCCCAGTCTTGACTTTTCTTAATGGGAACAAAGTGTTCACAGTACACGCTGATGCACGTGGTACCAGGCTTGGTGCGGTTTTGATGCAAGAGGGAATGGTAGCATGTTATGGAGGTAGAAAGTTAAGAGTTCATGAGAAGAACTACCCTACCCATGACATAGAGTTGGCTGCCTTAGTATTCGTGTTGAAGACTTGGCGTCATTATCTACTTGGAGAGAAGTTTGAGTTATATACCGATCACAAATCTCTCAAGTATTTGTTCTCGCGGAAGGATCTCAATTTGAGGCAATAGTGATGGATAGAGTTCCTAACGTCCTATGACTTGGAGATTGCTTATACCCATGGCAAGGGTAATTTGGTGATGGACGCACTGAGTAGGCGGATGATGACTTTGAGTCCTCTATTTGTAGAGAGGCAGATCTTGGAGTATATATCAACTTTTAATTTCAGGCCCTTTACCAAGTTCACATCTGGTTTATTGGCATCGTTAGAGGTGCGACCTATTCTTTTGGATTAGATAGGAACTTCGCGACAAGAGGACCCACATATAGCAGACATCTTGGGTAGGCTCAGTAGAGGGGAGACTTCTAGTCACCTCGGTAGATATTCCACGGATGATAGAGGGTGGTTGTGACGAGATGGAAGGCTTTGTGTTCCCAGAGTTGGGAGTTTGTTGAAGACAGTCCTTGAGGAAGCCCATCATTCTAGGATGACTATTCATCCAAGCAGTGATAAGATGTATAGAGATATGAAGAAGGTTTTCTTTTGGGCTGGGATGCAGAAAGATGTAGCAGAATTTGTTTCTCGATGTTTGATTTGCCAGCAAGTCAAAGCTGAGAAAAGGAAGCTCGATGGTTTACTTCATCCTTTGGAGGTCCCACAGTGGAAGTGGGAGAGAGCATCTATATGGATTTCATTGATGATTTGTCTAGATCGATTAAAGGAAACATCAGTATTTGGGTTATAGTTGGCAGGCTTACTAAGAGGGCTCATTTCATTCCTATAAAGAGTAAAAGGATGACATCATGGTTGACAACAATTTATCTTCGTGAGATAGTCTGTCTACATGGAGTACCATCCAGTATTGTGAGTGATTGTGACCCCATATTCACCAATGAGTTTTGGAGGAGCTTGGAAGAGGCATTAGGTATGTAGTTGTATTTAAGCACCGCTTATCACCCTCAGACCGATGGATAAACGGAAAGGGTGAATATAATTCTTGAGGATCTTTTAAGACTGTGTATCCTAGACTATGGAGGGACTCGGGAAGAGCATCTTCCATCGGTAGAGTTTGCCTACAGTAATAGTTATCAGGCTAGTATTGGCATGGCACCCTTCGAGGCATTGTACGGATGACCCTGTAGATCACTGACTTGTTGGTGGGAGTCTACAGAAAGGCTTCTACTTGGACTTGAGATGATTAGGAAAACTTCAAAGAATATTGATCTTATTCACAGACGCATGAAGACAGTCAAGACAGGAAGAAGTCCTACGCAGATAGGAGAAGGACCGATATTGAGTTTGAGGTTGGAGACATGGTTTTCATCAAGGTATCACCTTTGAGGAATGTGGTTCGTTTTGGATCTGTAGGGAAATTGGCGCCAAGATTTGTAGGGCCATTACCCATAACATAAAGGATTGGTCAAATGGCTTATAGAGTGAAGTTACAAGAAAAACCGACCGGTATTCAAGATGTTTTCCACGTTTCTCATTAACGGAAGTGCTAGCATGATACGGTAGAAGTGGTTGAGCCAAGTATGCTTGAGGAAGTGGACGTGGAACAGGAAGCGACAATTAGACGAGTCCCTACTCATATCCTTGGATCAGAGGTTAAGAGGCTTCGCAACCGAGAGGTGAATGATGAATGTTCAGTGGGGAGATGACCACGAGGATGCAACTTGGGATACTAAAGACAAGATTCATGCTTCGTACCCTTTTCTTTTCAAGGTTATGTTCTTAATTTCTTTTTCCAAAGTTTTTATTCATACTTGTTTCTATCATTAGGTATATCCTGTCGATCGAATCTTCGACCTTTAGGTAGAAATCCAATGGATGTAAACATCTGTTTGAGACATGTTATGTTTGATGAATTCAAGTGTTTACTAGCAGTTGCTTGTGGATGCATGTACACATACACTTGGCACAAGATCGGCTCAATCACTCTCATACTATAGATGGATGCGTGTGCATTTTTCTTCTTTTATGGATAGAAATGGGTGTATCATCATATGGATGTTTCATTTGGATGGATGATTGTGCACGTATATAGCAATTACATAATATATTAGGATTATTTGCATACATGTGGGATTCATGGCACTGATGTACATTGCATTAAGGAGGTCAACTGAATTAGTAGACCGCCTGATTTTTCGCATTCCATATACACACACCTTTGCATATTTTCACAAAAGCATTAGAAATTGTTTAAGGACACTGGATGCCTGTGATTAGTGGATGAGTAGATGGATGATGGATGTTAGGATATACATTCTTCTTAGCTTAGAGACCTCGGGGACGAAATCCTTTAAGTAGGGGAGAATGTAACACCCCGTAATTTTTAAAAAACACTATAATAATTAACTTAAGAATACTTGATTAAATATTGGGAATTAAGTAAAACAGATTGAGTCATTGCGTTCGTCTCAGAATTCTGTTTATGATAGACTCCTAGTACGCATAAAACAGGCATCGTATGAAGATGATATTAAGGTTTGAAGATTTTACACATATAAGCAAAATAAATATAAATAAATTAGTCTAGAAATCAAAATCAAAGAGCAGGAAAAAGAGAGGGAATTCGGCCCGTTAGGTGTCGACCCTATGCCCCATTGGTGTCGACCCATTGGCTGACCCCTCCATGGGGGTGTCGACCCGGGGTCGACCCCAACCAGATCTGGGGCAGATCCATTTCTGTGAACGTGGACTCGTTTCTTGACCAGATTCATTGACCGTAGGCTATAAATAGGACCTCATTTCTATCGTTTTATTCATCAAAAATAATGGAGAGAAGGAGGTGTTGCCCCAGCTCAGGTTGAACTAGCCTATTCTTCTGCAACAACAACCTATAAGCATACAAGAATCTCTGATACAACATCAACAATCAATTTTATGTTCTTTAGATCTAGTCACAGTGAGTTCACGTTATTTTTAGATATAAACATTTAACAATAATCTTGACATGTTTATAAGTTTAGATCTAAACTTGTGTCTGTTAATAACTTGAATCATAACTAAACAGATCTGCCACAACTTGTACACTTAATCTATTGTTTAGCTCTCATATGCTCACTCCTGATATACCTATTCTGTTCTTATGCCTAATCATGTCACCATATGCCTATTCTGTTATTATGCCTAATCATGTCACCATATGCCTATTCTGTTAGTATGCCTATTTCTGTCATCATATGTCTGTTTCGATTTTATGCCTAATTCTATTCTATTCTCTCCCTCCTTCCCTTTTTAGTTTTATACCCAAGCTACCTTCGAGCCTAGCCTATCGCTGGAATATGCGAGCGCATGAAAGTGGGAACGGTTGGAAATGATAATTTGGGGGTATAACTTATACTTTAAAACATGATTGGGATTTGGGGGCATAATCTATACCTTGATCTAAAACTTTGATTTTAGGCATAACTTGTATCGTGAATCAGACTGGGATTCGGGGAATAACCTTGGATTAACATGAAACATTGTTTAATAATGAACATGCCTTGATCTACAGTAATTAGAAATTGTAACCGCACTTGGACACGAGGTTAAATTGCACTTATGGTAGAAGTTGGGCCGAAACCGCCTTGCAAATCCAGCGTCCACAAGTGGTTAATCTAATGTACGCGGTCGAGTGCATAAATGTACATGTAACAGTGCTAATACATGAGGTTAAGTCCGACTTGTGGTATAAGTTTGCCCAGAGCCACCCGGCATATCCAGCATCCACAAGTGGTAGACTGAATGTGAGAGGTCTAATGTATTAACGACCATAAATAGAAAAATGATAATAATTTGTTAACCTGTAATACTTAACCTATTTAAATATATGGGGTTTACATGAACCTATCAAATTGAGTAGGGGTTAAGTAAACTTGCTTGGATCAATGGGGGTTAAGTAAATCTTGTTAAATATGTGGGGACGGGTTATATAAATAAACCCAACAAACTTAACCTGTTTTATATATTGGAGTTTGCAACCTTGTTAAACTGTTAGGCATAACCTATCAAAATCCTAGTAGTAGGGATGAAAGCGTAGGGGGAAGCTTGTATCATCTGTTGTGTGGGACCCATATCAGTCAGTAACCCATCTTCGTATCAAACGCAGAACCCAAACTAGGTCGGGGTATGGGCACGCTTACTGAGTTGATTATAATAGGTTTATTTAAGTGGGGATGTTGACGGCACACTCCGTCGGATTCATATGTATGCATGAATCTGCTTGTGTTGGGATAATAAGACGTTGTGACATCAGTAGATGGTTGTGCATCTCGTTAATAAAGGGGATGCCACTTTAGGAAGTGATACATCTAACTATGGGGCCAACATAGGGTGTCTACGGGATAGGGAGCTGATCGATTGGGGTAGTAAATAAGGTACATCTAGTCTTTCTTGTTTAGGGGTCCATTAATATCGTTCGGGGTAACACCTTTCATTTTTGTGGAGCTATCTGTTATTATTGTATGGGGGTAAAACCCTTCAGTAGAAGTACCCCTAAGTCTACCATTTTGTTCTGTTGGGATCATCTTGTTTCTGTTATAATAGTATTGGTGCAAAGAAAAGTACTTGAGAAGTGCAATATATTCTGTTTTGTTTATTCTGTTTATCCTGCGCAGTCTGTTTTATCTGCCTTATGATACTTGTTAACGATATTTTTCGTCAACACCGGAGATAGGTCAAGGGAGTTGGATTTAAGGGAAAGGAGTAGATTGTTTAGCCTCCACAAGCTTAGTTGGTTCTTCGTCCCTAGATGTCAAGACTTCGGAGAGAAGGATCACTAATCTACCACCCTTGACAAAGGATGTAATGGTTGATGGAAAGGGATTCTACACTAGGCCCGCTGGGAGATCTAAGCTCGTAAAGAGGGCAGAAGCTCGCAGGAGGGGTTTAAACTTATGGGAAAGGGGCATTTTCTTCGATCTGCTGGAAGGTTTGGATGAGAATCCATATATTTTCAAGAAATAAACAGTAAACCGTGATAATCAATAATCAAGAAAATAATATAACAAACTCAGAGGAAGATGCTTTGAATATAGATGTGCGCTTTATTAATCTTCGATTTAGAAAACACAATCAGAGTAGAAGAAAGCTTCCAATTGATCCCAGCCTTAGGGTTTTAGAGAGAGGGAGAATACAAGGATTTTTAAAAAGTAAAAAATGAGCTTGTCTTAAAATATGAACCTGGGGTCTTGTTTATACAGAACTTAGAGTCCCTTCCATTATTGGCCCGTTGGGCTTTCAGAAGCCTTTGTCGGCCGCCTCTTTCCTTGGTCTTAAATATTTTTTCTTCTAGCCGCTTTGCAGTGTTAATTATAGATTCCTAATGAAGGTTTTGGCTAGCCAGGAGTCTCTTCGAGATTGATATGTGCTTGCTGTGGTTGTAGCTCATCGGAAGGTATTTTGAGTTCACAGTTACGTGCCCTCGGTTATAGTCTTTCGGATATAGACTTCCGGTTTTCCCATGAATACTTAGAGGAGTTTTCCCTCATTATGTATGTGGATAGCTGCTGGTTCGAAATCATTATTAGTGTTTGTGCTAAATAGACTAGTGTGGATAGCTTGTATGTCTTCCGGGGTTCAGATCTGCTTTTCGGTGGGATTTCCAAGTATAACGTGATGATCCAGAAGGCTGCTTCAGGCGGCTTATCTGTTGTTTATCAAAATGACCTCTTGGGATTTATGCAGTGGATGTTTAGGAAATTGGTTCTAGATAATCTTTATGTTTCTATGGCTTGGTGCACTTGGTTTTTTAATTTACTGGCGTATTGGTATTGGGCAAGTTAATACCGAAGGTCCTATTAGATATCAACTGACAGATTTCTTTCCTTTATCTTTCTTGGTTTCTGATCAGGATGACTTTTTGGTGCAGGACCCCCTGTCGGTTTGACCCTGTCAGATAGATCCCGCCGTTTAGACCCTATAGCTTTTACGATCCTTTCTCCTAGGAAGGTCCCGGTTGATACAACTTTCGGACTATTTCTTCCTGCTCTTTACTTCTCCCAGTTTTTGACCCTCCTTCCTGATGGACTCTCATGAGTTTGCGGTCATCCGATACCCCTTCACCGTCAGCCTATTTCATTGTTAATTTTGGTAGTAACATTCCCCTTCCCTAGTGAAGGGGTATTTTCGACTTTCCAAGTCAAACTCTTTGTTTTTTCGAAGTGTCATATCTGAGCCTTTTGATCTTCTTAATCAGGAATGTTGATTGTCTTTGTTTGTACAATTTGGGTAAATTTCGTTGCATAATCACCATTACTCCTTCTTCACTTTTTACCGGCAACATAAATTCCTCGAACCATTGTTGATTGGGGACTTGGATCATATTTTGGGAATCCTATTGCCTGAACCTTTGGTAAATATTTCTGGTTTGGTCTCCAATATAGGAATTAAATTGTTCGAATGTTACTAACCTGGAAGACAATTCATGGTGAGCCGCTCATATGCCCTTTTCCCCAAATATTAATTTTAGGGTTTGAGATATGTAGTTTGCACAAAAGAATGTATTCTCATGATTAAGTAACGGGAATTGTGCTTTGTGCCATCCAGGTCTTTAGTGGTGATCTATAGTTGCCCGGCTATAGCTTAATTGTTCCGAATTCTCTTAGCGTTAACCTTAAAAGAAGATGACCCTTTCATTACCAAGGGTTTGATTGTTTTTATCTAAGGTGACACTTGTGTATTTTATCTGGACTGGTATTTAAGAGTTGTCCCAACATTCACTACTTTACTATCCATTACTAGTAGGTTTACATGTTATCACTCTTGTGTGCTCAAATGAGTGGGATATGAATTTTATGTGCTTATGAAATTATATCACCTGGCAATACTATGTCTGATAAAAGGAGTTCCGGTCCATCATCTATTGGTGCTTGTGGCATTTCCCGGAGGAGGAAGTCTTTCGTCTTTAAGAAGCCTTTGATTACTTCTCAAGATGAAGTGAATTCTATTCTTGTCAGCTTTGGAATAGGCAATGTAGAGGCTATCTCTGCTGCTTTTTGTGATGACATCATGCATCCATCTGAAGGATATTTCGCTTACTCAGCTGCACATATCTGGCATGGAGGTTTCTTTCCTTTTCCTTCCTTCATGTTTTGACTTCTACGGGATTTGGAGACTGCGCCCATCCAACTCTTATCGAGCACCTACACACTGCTTTTATATCTTGAAGTACATGCTCTTGAATTGGGTCAGGCTTCTCTTACTCCTAACCTTATTCAACACCTGATGTGTTTTTCCAGATATGCTAACTTCCCTTTATTCCATGCTACCCATTGCAGAAGATTGTTAATGGCAGTACAGGTAAGGCTATACCTTGGGAAGATCAGTTCTTCATCAGATGACTCGTCAGTATTTAAGTCCAATTTGCGGGTTGCGGTGAGTCCTCTTAACCTTTCACGGATGATTACTTTTCTCACCCGTGACTTATCATTAATCGTTTTCTTTCAGATTCCGCTTCTAAGAGAGTGCCTTTATCCAAAAGTGAATCTTGTGTATTTAGGCTCATTTTGAAGCTACTCGAAAAGCCGCTAGGTCAGTCTACTCTATTAACCAGGGACAAGCTGTATTTCTATAACCTCCTCCCTAATGGACAAAAGATCTTGGGGCGTCCACCTATTCGTCTACCCAGATCCAAGCACTTATTGTCATGCTCATAAGTGTTTACTTCCTCAAATCCCTTATTTCCGGGTATGTTTTGTTGATTCGATAGTTTCTTTATCGAGGTCTCTTTGGTACCCAAGTTATGTGTTCTATGAACCTTTCTTTGGTTTTTCGTTTGTCTACGAGTTTCAACTTCGAAAGCCCGTGCCCTTACTAATGTTTTGAATCGATCTACTGCTATTGCTGTTAAGAGGTTGGCCGAGTTACCTGTCGACCCGCCTGCTAAAAGATTAAAGCTTGATTTTCCTGCTTCTGCGGTTTCCGGGGGTGCTTCCAGTAGAGAAACATTAAGTAGTGTTTTTTCGTTATCCCTAACAAGTACATTGGGAGCGGGTAGGTGTCACATCATGTATTCCAACATCTCGGTCCATGAAGCCTTCAAGGCCTCTTGGTCTTTTAAGAATTTTACTAATTTTGTAAGCTTGTTCTTTCTGGACTAGAATTTTCTGACATCTCATTACCCTCCACTTCATCAAACATGGCGGATTTTGACCATCATTTGATCATCCGACAGCTTAAGGTACAATATTTCCTTTTCAATTTGGACTTCCGATTTGTTGCGATTGTATGTTGAATGCTTCTAATTTTCCAGATTATCAAGGAATGTCACTTATCTAAGCCAGTTCTTTCTTCCTCTGCTACTGAAATCATTCAGTTTCGAGAAATAAACGCATCTTTGAGCGAAGAATGTGAGAGGTTGAAAGCTTCCTTGGAACACGTCGAATCAGCTTTAGAGAAAGAATGGCAGACTTGGGACGTAAATCCCGATAAGGTGTCGGCTTTAGAACACCAGATAGCCGATGATGTGGTCACTCACACTGATGAGCTTCAGAAGAAGGATGAGAATCTTTCACGTGTTGCTCAGATAATCTATGCATCTGAAGACAGGATTTTTAATTTCCTGCAAGTTCACCTTCTACAGATTAAGTCTGATTGTTACGAAGATGCCTTATTTTACCTT
Organism: Allium sativum; assembly: GCA_030737875.1. Classification (NCBI taxonomy): domain Eukaryota; kingdom Viridiplantae; phylum Streptophyta; class Magnoliopsida; order Asparagales; family Amaryllidaceae; genus Allium; species Allium sativum. Next base: position 35,587,890 of record CM060913.1, on the reverse strand, counting down.
ATTTCCGATAACTTTCAAAGTGTTCCTGAACTCCGCATGACCAAAGTTCCTTCTATCGTCAGGGATCGGGTTTTGGAAAGGATTAAGATGGGCGAACAAGGCGTTGAAATACCACAGAGGAATGAATCCAAAGTCGAGGACCTTTTTTATATTGACCATCTTCCGGATGATTCAGGCGAAAGAAGGGTGACTCTCGCTTTTGTTGACAATAATGGGGAGAATGACGGCGATGGTTCCGGAGGTAGTGGACGCCAGGACAAACATATTGTCCATGATTCTGAATTATTACTGCCAAAAAAAGGTGGCCTCTCTAGTCTTTCGGGAGGGAAGAAAGTTGTTGGTCCTGAAGTTCCTTCCCCTTGGGTATGATTCTCAATTCGGGAGTGTTTTTCTCTTTCCCTTAATATTTGACTATAACCAGTCTCCTGTCATTACAATAGACAAAAGAAGAGTTGTTTTCTGTCTTAAGCAGAGTTAGGTAACAAACAGAAGAATTCAAACTGTCTTTATGTAAAGTAAGAGGCACACTTGTAAACTTAACTCAGCGATTTTTATAATGTTTATATGGACTTCCCCTTTATTACAAGTGAAAACTAATACACTTATTTGCATCATGACAGGATTTTGTAATTACGAGGATGCATTACGTACAATATGTAGGCTGAAAAAGGAGTTTCGAACGACACCTACTCACGCTTTCAGGGAAAAGCGTTTTCTTGAGGAACTTAAGACTGTTTACACTATACTTCCTCAGTTCTCCTTTAACTTTCTGAGCAGAGATCATGAAGCAATACTACAGAGTTTTAGGGTTAAATATGCTGAGATGTTATGTAAACGATAAATGTAGGAAAAAGTGATCTTTTTTAACTCCCTTTTAATCAATATGGCATAGTAGATTGGTTTCGGGTTTAACTCGCGCAAAATTGTATAAGAAAATGGGTTTTATTCCTACAAATCGAAAAGAAAATATAATCGTAACTATTTTCTTACGTGCCTATGGGTAGGTTGATCGGCGTGAGATCCTCTTGTCTTGGAGCGAGGCATCACCGACAAAAGATATTCTTCCCATATCTCAAGGGAGAAAGATTTTACATCAGAATTTATCCATCAAACATTTGTCTGAGAGAATGAATGCCTTGAAAGAACAGCTAGAAGAGAAAGATAAGACTGTTCTTGGATTAAGGGCATACATAAAGACCACACCCTCTATCGAGTTTGAGGACGAATTGAGGCGTTTACGACAACGTAGTGTTGACTTGGAAACTGATTTGAACAATGCCACTACAAAGTGCGAGACGTAGGAATATTGTTTCAAGAATATTCCTATCATAACGGGATCTTTATCCTCTGGTGTTGCGACCACTCGCGAGACCCCTATCCGTCAGAAGTTTAACTATTTGAATAACCCTCCCTTAGAGGTAAAGGAATCAAGCATTTCTGAGTGGTGCAAAAGAGTGGTAGCCGAGATGAAAGGGGCCTATAACACTAAGTTGATTAAGGATTCTCATGACCGTGTCGTCATGTATGCCAATCAAATTAGACATTCACAAGAGGAAAGGCATGATTTGTGTATGGATGTTTTCGAGTTGGAGAACTAAAACAATTCTCTTAGGGAAATGTGTTGGGTATATAACAGAGCCTTGAAACATCTGATTAAATCTTTTGATCATTTAGATGAAATAAGTAAGACAGTGCGAAAGCTTAACAAATTACTAGGTATCGCGCTTCGTCATGCTATCAATCCTCCTTTTCCTGATGATGGAGAGGACCCAGATTTTTAGTAATATGTTGCAGTAGTGATATACAATTACACCCATGATCAGGGTGTTGAGAATGTAATATTATTATTATTATTGCTTTAGTTAATGAACTTTGTGTATTGACAATGTCCATTATGTAAATATTGTAGATATGTAACATAGATGACAATTGCTTGCCTATAAATGGTTTGAGGAGTTTCTCTGAGTAAGGAAAGAAATGACCCTTTTACCCGGAATTGTTTTGATGATGGGCTTCTCGTTCTCTTCAAAATTCTGCTTTGTGGCCTGTCATTTATGAGTACAAATGTGGTTGTTCTAATTTGAGATAACCGTTTCGAAGTTTTTCTATGGGTCAGCTATCACCTTCCGGATTCGTTTCAAATCGGGATCATTCAGACTTTGGTGTCGGTGTAAGTCCTGGACTCCTCTTCCGGCATTTGATGTAAGTCAAATCAACTCAGATTCGGGTTATTCATAGTAGGAGGCCGGGAACCTGCTTCTGGTTTTTATGGAAAGTTGAATCACCCTATTTCGGTGTTGAGATAAGGCCGGGATCCCGCTCCCGGCGCTTTGCGAAGGTCCTCCCCGACCCAGATTTGGGTGCCAACATAGATAGAAAATCAGAAACCCCTTACGGTATTTGTGAGGAACTGCATCAACCTAGATTAGGGTATTTATATAGATAGAGGAAAGGAAACCCCTTCCGGTATTTATGAGGAACCGAATCGACCGAGATTCGGGTATTTAATGATTAAAGACTGAAGATCCCATCCGGCATTAAAGTTTTGGTACCCTATTTGGATTCAATTTGCAAAGCAGAGGTTGTATGTGCTTCCTGAGCCACTCTCTGGGATTTTGATGTCAAAGAAGAGGGCGTACGTGCTTTGTTGGCCACTCTCTGGGCCTGTGTGTCCGGAGCGCTTAGCTAGCTTATCCACAAGTAGGGTCCAAGGAATTATACGACCTCCCTCCAGGAGGCACCTTATCCTGACCATCGTAGGTGATGATAAGGTCTTAGGAACATAGACGGGGCCATCGTAGGCACAGAACTAAGGTTTACTCTTTTGATGCTCTACACTGACCATCATAGGTACTGGTAGAGTCTTACACGCCACACCCCTCCGAGGGGTGCCCTATCCTGACCATCGTAGGCGATGATAGGGGTTTCCGTTCCCTTCTGTGGGTAACACGGAACATAAGCAGAGGTAGGACGCGCTCTTCTACAAGCAGAGGTAGGATGTGCTCAGTTCTAGTAGAGGCAGGGCGCACTCTTCTATGAGCAAAGGTAGGGCGTGCTAATTTTAGATGCACTGCCACGACCATTTCTGGTGTGAAATGGAGGCTTACGCTTTTGATGCTTTAACCTAACCCCCTCTGATTTGGGCATGGAAAAAGACTAACACACACCCCTCCTTCAGGGAATGCCTTACCCGGACCAATTGGGTGCTGACAAGGGTTTTTCTTTTCTTTTATCCATTTGTGACTTGGCCTGTCCTTCGTCATTTTAAGTTTGTGGGGATTTTCTTCTTTATAATCAGGCAGATAACTTTTCCTTTACTTTTTCTAGAAGACTTTAGCGGCATAACCTCTTACTCTTTGTTTACATATCTTTGTAATTTTCCTTGGTTTAAGAACTTAATGATCATTCCATCTAAAACTCTGCAATGGTTTGTTTCGTGTCCATTTACCATATGGTAGTAGCAATACCACCTTCGTCTCTTAGCTTCGTTCTTGGGTTTCTTCTTTAATGATGGCCAAAAGTTCAGTTCATGTCTTGATAGGAAGTAGATACCCTAAATCGACATTGTGAGCTTACAACCTTTAGGCAACCTTAACTCGAAATTCCTCTTTTGTTGTTGCATTTTGGCCCTTTTATTACTTAATTTTGTCGTTCCTTCCTCATTCCTACACTTCCTTTTAATTTCCTTTCGGCATGGGGGTATATCTCTTTCAGATCTTTTATTGGTAAGAGGAATGGAAGCTTTCTCAACCCTTAGTTCGAATATGGTTCCTCTAGCCTATGTGAGGATGGCTTCTTTGGTATGGAGAAAGGAGTTACATCTTTTCATCGAGGATCGATATAGGAAAAAAAATCAAATTCGGTCCTAAGTGGAAGGGTTTAATGCTCCATTGATCAGGGTTATAAGGTTCTATATCCGTCTCCTTTTCTTGGATACACAGGGTTTCTAAATTGAACCTTTCGGTCGCCCATAGCTCATCAATATTGGCGTCATCCATGAGAAACTTGTCAGTAAGTGATAGAGATCTTTTATTCATGATGTTCGCCTCTTCAAGGTTTATTCCAATCCAGGATGGAACAACTCAGGTGGATATATGGAAAGGTTAACCAAAGGAGTGGAGTTTCAGGCCCTTCTTCTAGCGCCAAAATGTTAACGATATTTTTTTTCAACATCGAAGTTAGGTCAAGTGGGTTGGATCTAAGGGAAAGGAGTAGATTGTTTAACCTCCACAAGCTTAGGTTGGTTCTTCATCCCTAGATGTCAAGACTGCGAAGAGAAGGATCGCTAATCTACCACCCTTGACAAAAGATTCAATGGTTAATGGCAAGGAATTCTACACCTGGCCTGCTGGGAGATCTAAGCTCGTAGAGAGGGAAAAAGCTCGATGGAGGGGTTTAAACTTATAGGAAAGGGGCATTTCCTTAGATTTGCTGGAAGGTTTGGACAAGAGTCCATGTATTTGCAAGAAATAAACAGTAAACCTGACAATCAATAATCAAGAAACTAATATAACAAACTCAGAGGAAGATGCTTTGAATATAGATGTGCGCTTTATTAATCTTCGATTTAGAATACACGATCAGAGTAGAAGAAACCTTCCAATTGATCCTAGCCTTAGGGTTTTAGAGAGAGGGAGAATACATGGATTTTTGTAAAGTAAAAAATGAGCCTCTCTAAAAATGCGACCCCTTGGGTCTTATTTCTAGAGAACTTGGAGTCCCTTTCGTTATTGGGTCGTTGGGTCTTCAGGATCCTTTGTTGGCCGCCTCTTTCCTTGGTCTTGAATGTTTTTGCTTCTGGCCTCTTTGCAATGACGACCCCAAAACCCCGTACGACGATGGCAAGGGTAATCTTTGAAATATAACACATAAACAGATAATAGCAGAACAGAATTAAATAAATACGCTAGATAATGTACAAATAATACACTGGATAAACATAATCATCAGAGTTACATAGTATACAGGATCATACTTAGTTCAGAATATAGTTCAGCTATACATAATGTCTACAGTGGATAACAAAACATAATATGTACAATAGGAGATGAACAGCATAAAAAGAGATAAATGATAGAATCCATCTTCAGGTCCAGCTATCCAGAAAGTGCCTGCCAAAACCTGAATACAAGGCTGCCCGTGTAGAAAAAGGGGCACCCGAGTTTGTAAGTGAAACAAACTACGAGTCAGTCATAGGACTGGTATGAGAAATCTACTTAACATATTTTATAATATGGCCAATCACAAGACCACGCCACTTTTGCGGAACGGGTTTACTCCATTGGATTGCCAGTGCTTTAAAACAAGTAAATCTTTTAAACATTGCAATACTTTTTTTATAAAAATGAAGCCATTATAAGACTCGGTTCCCATCACACAATGCAACGCAAACCGGAGGATGGAGTTTTTACCTTATAATGGCCAAAATATGCTTGATACGAATAAAACAAAAGCATTTGATATTATTACTAGTGTTTATATGTTTCAAAAAACAACAACTTCAAATCATAAGTATCAATCATAGAAGACATTAATGTCCCATACCACTATGTCGCCATATATCGGTATACAATCAAAACTGCATGGTGTCGTATTTGGAAATTGGATTTCCGTCATGAACCAAGGCAAAAGCTAGTCCTTATCGACTTCGAGAAAATCTAGCCCATGTCCCCGGAACAGCCGCAACTGCCCCTTGGATTGTCAGGGCCGGTCCACCGATGTGGATTGTTATGCCTAAACACTATGTTTCCCCGCCCTTTGGGGCGTAAATGAGTCCAATGACTCCATCGGCTCCACATAGTCACCGATATATCTGAGGCGCCTCGCAATAGCAACAACCACACAGGTGAAAATAATATAAATGTCAGGGCTGGTAGGTCATTGACATCACCCTAGCTAGAAGGAAATGCATGCCCTCCCTGATGTCCTCTCCCGTTTCTGGTTCATACCGGGGTGTGAGGCTCGCGAATCAACGTTATACACAAAGTTATGCCACACAGGCCGTGCTTTGATCATCAACCACAAAACTTTGCTTTTCAACAGAAGCCTTGATCATTTGCCACTCAGGTGTGCCACACAGGCAGTTCACTCCATGCGACTGATTTCTATCGATATATAACCTCTGAGCTCGTACGTCTCAGAGAAGGGCGTTAAGCAAGATAATAAATTCTCTACCGCCAAACCGATATATATTTAATAGAGATCAATCAGCACATAACAAAATCCAATGTCAGACACACAGTCCATTTGCAAGTTCGTTCCGGGTCTAAACGAAACCGGAGGCACCATATACCTCGCATATTCATCGATCTCCAAGTATGTCTGGACGATCACCACTTATTATCTATATTTCAGGATGCCTCCCAATCAAGACATCAGTTATCATCCAAACGAGGTGAAGATCTCCGGTCTTCAACCACCGTCTTTATCATCGACTTCTTATCGCCGATCAATTATTTGAAATGAGATTTAACTCGGTCTTAACAAAACTAGTTTCAACCACCGTCTTCAACACATGAACTTAATTTTAACATTCAACACATGAATTTTATTTCAACATTCAACACATGAACTTAAATCAAACACAGAAATATTTCAGAAAATTTTGGCAGCATAACGGCAGGGTAGTTAAAACCGGGACCGTCCCTAATATGGCTCTTCGCTCTACCTTAAAGCCTCACAGCTTTTGACAATGGGGATTTTCAATATCTAGTTCGTACGTAGACGAATTTTCCCATATACTAATCCTATTGGGATTTCAATCACAATCAATCATTTCAAACCAACCATTCATGATATTCACCAAATTTTCACATCAACCAATAATCCAAACAATATCACAACCAATATATATCGTCCATGGTCTGTGGACGAGGAGAGTATATATATATATATATATATATATATATATATATAGAGAGAGAGAGAGAGAGAGAGAGAGACATACGTATATAACTATATTTTGATTTCATTTCAATATCATTTCAATTTATTTCAACGCATATATCATTTTTACAATGTATATATAACTTATACATCGAACATAGAACTTATACAACGCTTATACATATGGTGTACAATGCTTATATAACTCATACTTCGACTATATAATTTATACATCATTGTTTTCCATATCGTTTATAATTTAGAAATCTCACATTGGGTTCCACTTCACCAAAAATAGCAGAAGGCTCAGAAAAATAGTCGGTCTCTTCTAGAATGTAGAGGACGTCCACACGAGTCCACTGTCTCTTGTTCCACTAAATTTCAACAAGAAACGAAAAAGATATGATTTTTACAGTGAAATTATAAACCGTAGCGTTTAGAAGTGCTATAAAATAGTTTAATATAATAAAGCCGTTACCTTTCAAAATTCTTCAAAACTAGGTTTTGAAATTACTTCTGATCCGTAGCACGTGAGGCTGATCAGGTTGCACCACGTTCTCCAGCTCCAAGAGGCGTTCCGGTGGGTCCCCCTCTAATGAACTCGACGGCGACTGGGAGGAGGTGGAGGGGGAGGGCTTCGAACGGCGGTTCTTCAGAGGGTCGATTCGGCCAAAATACAAGATGAGAAGGGGGTGACGGGTATGGATTTGAAGAGGGTGAAGATTACTTCAAAAACCTTAACTGGGGCGTTGGATATCGGTGCGTGTGGAGGGTGATAAGGAGGAGGGAAGCACGGGAGCTCTTTCCATCATCGAGCAGAAGAAGGTCGGGGAGAGAGAGGGTTTGACTGGCCAATAGAATTTTTCCTTTTATTTATATATATTTTTAAAATTTGAAAATACCCCTTATGTCCCACGAACTCCAATCCAAACACAACGACTATCGTCCCTAGCTAAATACCCGCATTCCGAACACAATGGGATATGTTTCATAGGCCCATTCAATTGTTTCAGTCAGTTTCTCTTCAACTTAAAATATAAAACATTCAATATTCGATTTAAACGTACATTTCAATTTGTCGGGGCCACATACTGATTCTAAAAATTCCCAAAAAATAAATCTACCTATGTTTTGACGATACAATCTAAACAAAACTAGTTTCATCGAATTCTGAGGCCGTTTGAAAAATGGCCCTTTTCTGGTCGATCCAATTTAACAGAAATCAACCAAACACATTTTCCTTCGCCACGCCCACATACTAACTTCAAAAATTATGAAATTTGAAACCTAGCAATAATTTGACATCCCGAATCCAACAAAAGTGGTTTCATCGAATTCTGGGGTCGTTTGCAAAATAGCTATTTTCACGGGCTATATAAACTCCATAACGACCTTTCTAAAAATTCATTTGGCCATAACTTTTGATTTCCGCTATGAAACTTCGATTTTTCAGATTCGTTAGAAAGATATTCACTAACAAATTTAATTATTTTTGGTTTCCCTAAAATCTGTTTTGTTTTACACCCAGTACAGTCGATCAAAGTTTGAATTGAAATTTTAAAACTACCGCGCCATTTCAGGCCTTGTTTATAATTAAAAATAATTATATTCATTTTCAAACATCGATTCAAACACACTTTTCGTCGTTATTATTTAAAATATTTATTTTAAATATTTAAAATCCACTATAAATAGCCAATTTACAATTTTCAAACTGGTTCAGATTTTCCGGGTTGTTACATTTGCAGTGTTAATTATAGTTTCCATAATGAAGGTTTCGTCTAGCCAGGATTCTCTTCGAGATTGGTATGTGCTTACTGTCGTTGTTTCTCTTTGGGAAGGTATTTTGAGTTCTCGGTTGCGTGCCTTAGGTTGTAGTCTTTCAGATATAGGCTTCAGGTTTTCCCGTGAATACTTAGAGGAGCTTACCCTCATTATGTATGTGGATAGCTAATGGTTCGGAATCATTGTCGGTGTCTATGCTAAATAGACTAGTGTGGATAGCTTGTATCCCTTCCGAGGTTCCGGTCTTCTTTTCAGCGGGATTTCCAGGTATAGCCTGATGATCCAGAAGGCTGCTCCAGGCGGCTTGTCTGTTATTTATCAAAATGACCTCTTGGCATTTATGCAGTGGAAGTTTTGGAAATTGGTTCTACATAATCTTTATGTTTCTCTGGCTTGGTGCTTTTGGTGTTTTAGTCTCCTGGCATGCCAGTATTGGGCTAGTTAATAACGAAGGTCCTTTCGGATATCAACTGACAGATTGCTTGCCTTTGTCTTTCTTGGTTTCTGATCAAGGATGACTTTTTGCTGCAGGACCCCCCGTTAGGTTGACCCTGTCGGATAGATCTCGACGTTTAGATCATGTAGCATTTACAATCCTTTCTCCTATGAAGGTCTCGGTTGATGCAACTTTCGAACTATTTCTCCCTGCTCTTTACTTCTCCTAGTATTTGACCCTCCTTCCTGATGGACTCTCATGAGCTTATGGTCTTTCGATACGCCTTCACTGTCAGCTTATTTCATTATTAATTTTGGTAGTAACAATACTATTATCTCTCTCGCTCAGTTTGTATACATGTCATGATGCTCTTACTTATTTATATGCTAAAAATAACTAGACTCGCCAGACTTTATGTTTGACACATTTTGTTTCCTTTTCTCTCTCCCCCTCCCCCCTAGGTTCTCATTGTAGGAATACTCAGGCTTGATTAGGATTCTCTCTTCTATTACCAATTGGAGCTTCTTAGATGTACCGCTTTGATTTCCTATCTACTCTGATATGGCTCTTTTCGGGGACTATTCTTTTATATTACTGTACTCTAATGATTTTCGTAAAAGGAAGATACTTTAAATTGATGTAATGGGTTTTCTATATTTCAGACTTTTGTTGTAACTGAATTAAGACATGATGTTTTCTATTTAATAAAGTTTTAAAATTCCGATGTCATTTTATATCTATCTTGTCATGTTTCTGTTTCTGTTTACCTATAAGGCTTCACGAAACTAAATGCATTCTGATACAGAGTGACATTAACGGATGTGGGATGTCTCAAGTCTAAAATATATAAAATCAATTACATCAAATTAAAGTATTTGCCTTGTACTAAAATCATCACATTACATAAATATAAATCCATAGTCCCAAAAAATAGCCATAATAAGGTAGATAGATAGTCAAAGCGATACATCTAAGACAAGCAAAGCAAATCCAACTCCAAGTAGAACAGGAGAGAGAGTCCTAATCAAGCCTGAGTATTCCCACCCTGAGAACCTAGGGATGGGGGGAAGGAAGAGAGAGAAAAGGAAACAAAATAGGTCAGACATAAAGTCTGGCTTGTCCTGTGATTTTTATCATATAAAGAGATAAAAATAACGACAGTAAACAAACTGGATGATAGATAATATTAATATATTTTAGGTATAAACAGGATGAATAGGATGAATTATGCTTCTCAAATACTTTCTCTGAACCAATACTAGCATATCGCATTAAGTGTTTTTCAACTACTTAACATGAATGATCCCAACAAAGCATAAATGGTAGACTTATTTGTACTTCTAGCAACGGGTTTTACCCCAAACGGAATAACAGGTACCTAAACAGAATATAACGGGTATACCTAAACAGAAATAATAGGTACTTATACAGAACTAGATGTACCCTAATTACTACCCTCGCGATCGGCTCCCTACCACGTAAATACCCTGTGTCGGCCCCATAGTAGGGAATTACTTCCTAAAGTGGCAACCCCCAGAAGGGCACATGCCTATTTACTGGTGTTATGTCGTCTTATTTTCCCAGACAGACCGGACTCATGCATGCACATGACCCTATTGGAACGTGCCATCAGAACACCCCATCTCAAATGAACCTCTTATGATTAGTCCCAGTAAGCGTGCCCTGACCCCTACCCAGTGCGGGATCCTGCTTTAATACCATAAGGGTTACTGGCTAATATGGGTCCTACACAACAAATGACACAAGCATCCCTAATTAACTAGGCTTTACACAAGTTAAGGTTTACATGTGTTAATAGTGTCCCTACAACCCCACGAGATTTACAAGTTTACTTGACCCTCCCAGCAGATCAAACAGAAAAACATAGGTGTCATAAAGTTTCACTCATATGTTCCCTTAATCTTTGCATTAAGCCCACATGTTTCCATACTCATACACCCTATATTTCAGTTATATTGCATATTATAAGTTACGCCCCAAAATTTAATCACATTCATAGTACAGGTTATGCCCCCAAATTACCATTCCCAATTAAACCCAATTTCGTTCGTACGCGTATTTTAGCGTTGTCGACCTAGGCTCGAAGGCAACCTAGCAATAAAAATAAAAATGGAATGGAGGATGAAGATGAACGAAAATATGCATAATTAACAGAAATAAATAGGCATATAGAAATAACTGAACAAAATAGGTGTATATCAAATTTCATGTCACTTTAACGGATCTGTTTAAACACTAATCAACATCTTAACAGGCATAAGTTCTAGATTCTGTTTATTAAATTGTCAAGATTACTTGTTAAATATTTATATATAAAAGCAACATGAACTCACAGAGACTGGATCTAAAGAACTGAGAAAAGAGTGCTAATGTTGTAGCAGAGATTCTTGTATACATATAAGCGGTTGTTACAGAAGAATAGGCTGATCCAATCTGAGCTGGGGCAATATCTCGTTGCCTCCATTGTTTTAGGTGAACAAAAAAATAGAAATGAGGTCCAATATATAGCCTCAAGCCAATGAATTAGGTTAAGAAACAAGTCCAGGTTCAGAGAATGAATCAGATCGGATCCCCGGGTGGGTCGACCCTAGGTTCGACACCCCCTTTTGTGGGTCAACCCCCAACGGGTCAATCTCCAGCGTGGTTTCCCGCTCTTCGATTTTGAATTATTTTGAATGTTCTGGACTGGTTTGTTTATATATATTTTGCTTATATGTATACAAACTTCAAAGCTTAATAACTTCTTTATATGATGTCCATTTTACGCAAACTCGGAGTGTATCTTAAGCAGAATTCCAGACAAATGCAATGATACAGTTTGTTTCCCTTAATTCCCAATATTTAATTAAGTATACTTTAGTTTATTGATATAATATCCTTTAAAATTATAGGATGTTACATTCTCCCCTACTTAAAGGATTTCGTCCCCGAAATCTCTTACGAAGAATGTATATCCTAACAACCACATCTATCTACTCATTCATCAATCATAGGCATCCTTTGTCCTTAAAAGGTTTCTAATGCTTTTATGAACATATGTAGTAGTGTGTGTATATTTCCTTACACTAATGCAAAAAATCAGGCGGTCGACTGATTCAGTTAACCCCCTTAATGCAATATATGTTCATGCCATGTAAACAAAATGTATGTAAATAATCTTAGTATAACATGTAAGTTCTATATGTGTGCACAATCATTCATCCAAATGCAACATTCATATGATGATACATCCATTTCATCCATAAAATATTAAAATGCACACACATCCATATGCAATATGTAGTGATTGAGCCGATCTAGTGCCTAATATGTGTGTATATGCATCCACGAGCAACCACTAGCAAACATTTGCATCCACTTGCATCCATCAAACATAACATGTCTCAAACACATGTTTACATGCATTGGTTACCTAGCTAAAGGTCGAAGATTCGATCGATAGGATATACTTAAATGATAGAAGCAAGTACGAATAAAATCTTTTGGAAAAAGAAGTTAAGAACATACCCTTGAAAAGAAAAGGGTACGAAGCGTGAATCTTGTCTTCAGTCTCCCAAATTGCATCCTTGCGGTCTTCACCCCATTGGACTTTCATCAACTTGACCTCTCGATTGCATAGCTTCTTAACCTCTGATCCAAGAATACGGGTAGGAACTCGTCTACTGTCGCCTCCCATTCTATCTCTACCTCCTCAAGCATTCTTGGCTCAACTACTTATCTTGTATCATGTAGACACTTCCGCAAATGAAAAACGTGGAAAATATCATGCACACCCGCCAATCTCTCTAGTAACTTTACTCTATAGGCCATTTGACCAATCCTTTCCGTTATGGGAAATGGTCCTACAAGCCTTGGCGCAAATTTCCCTACATACCCAAAGCGAACCACATTCCTCAAAGGTGATGTCTTGATGAAAACCATGTCTCCCACTGCAAACTCAATATCAGTCCTTCTCTTATCTGCGTAGGCCTTCTGCCTTTCCTTAATTGTCTTTATGCGTCTGCGAATAAGGTCGATCTCCTATGAAGTCTCTCTAATCATCTCAGGTCCAAGTAAAAGTCTATTTTTAGACTCCCACCAACAAGTCGATGATCTATAGGGTCGCTAATACAATGCCTCGAAGGGTGCCATGCCAATACCAGCATGGTAACTATTGTTGTAGGCGAATTCCACTAATGGAAGATGCTTTTCCCAAGTCCCTCCGAAGTCTAGGATACACAGTCTCAAAAGATCCTCAAGAACTCTATTCACCCTCTTAGTCTGCCCATCGGTCTGAGGGTGATATGCGGTGCTCAAACACAACTACGTACCAAGTGCCTCTTACAAGCTTCCCTAGAATTCACTGGTACAGATGGGATCACGATCACTTAATATGTTGGACGGTACTCCATGTAGTCAGACTATCTCACAAAGATAAATTGATGCAAACCATGTTACCATTCTCTTGCTCTTAAAAGGAATGAAATGAGCGCTCTTAGCAAGCCTGTCCACTTTAAGCCAGGTACTTGTATTTCCCTTCCTCGATCTAGGCAAATATCAATGAAATCCATAGAGATGCTCTCCCACTTCAACTGTGGGACCTCTAAAGGGTACAGCAACCCGTCGGGCTTTTTCTGTTCATCTTTAACTTGCTAGCATATCAAACACTGAGCTATGAATTCTGTGCATCTTTCTTCATCCCAACCTAAAAGATAACCCTCTTCATATCTCTATACATCTTATCGCCACCCAGATGGATGGTCATTCTAGAATGATGGGCTTCCTCAAGGATTGTTTTCAACAGACTCCCAATTTGGGGAACACAAAGCCTTCCATCCCTTCGTAGCTACCCTTTGCCATCCGTGGGGTATCTGCTAAGGTGACTAAAAGTCTCTTCTCTGCTGAGCCTATCCAAAATGTTTGCTATCTGTTGGTCCTTTCGCTAAAAAGATCCTATCTGATCCAAAAGAGTATGTCGTACCTCTAACGAACTAATAAACTAGGTGTAAACTCGGTAGACGGCCTAGAATCGAAGGTTGGTATGTACTCCAAATTCTGCCTCTCTACAAATAAAGGACTCAACGTCATCCTCTGCCTACTCAACGCGTCCGCCACCACATTACCATTACCAGTGGTATAAGCAATCTCAAAGTCATAGGATGCTAGGAACTCCATCCATCTCTGCTGTCTCAAATTGAGATCCTTTTGCGAGAACATATACTTAAGAGATTCATGGTCCGTGTATAACTCAAACCTCTCTCCAAGTAGACAATTTCAGCAAGATTTAAGCGTGAATAAAATGGCAGCTAATTTCAAATCGTGAGCGGGGTAGTTTTTCTCATGAACCTTCAAGTGTCTACTCCCGTAGCATGCTAACCTTCTCTCTTGCATCGAAACGACACTGAGTCCTGTACCACATGCATTAGTGTACACTACGAACACCTTGCTCCCATCTGGAAATGTCAGAACCGGGGCTGTTGTCAGACCCCTCTTTAATCGCTGAAAAGCATCATCACAATCAACGTTCCAAGCAAAGGTCCGATTCTTCTTCGTCAGCCTGGTGATTAGGGAAAATATCCTCGCGAAGTCTTCAATAAACTTCCTATAATAGCCCGATAAACCAAGAAAACTTCTCACCTCCGTTGCATTCTTTGGAGATTTCCAATCTTGAACTGCAACTACTTTTGCAGGATCCACAGCTATCCCTTCCTTGGAAACTACATGCCCTAAGAATCTCACTTCCTTTCTCCAAAAGTGGCACTTAGAGAATTTTTCCTTAAGATGGTGTGTTCTGAGAGTCCTTAAGACCTCTCCTAAATGCTGGGCATGTTCTTCTTCATTCTTCTAGAAAATCAAGATGTCATCAACGAAGACCACAAAAAATTTATTCAAGAAACTCCCTGAACATCATGCTCATTAGATCTACAAAATATGTGGGGGCATTAGTCAACCCAAAAGGCATGACTAACCACTCAAAGGAACCATCTGGAGTTCTGATAACTGTCTTATATATACTATGCTCGGCCACTCTCAACTGATGAAATCCCATAGCCACATCTAACTGCGAGAAAACAGATGCACCAACAAGCTAGTCAAACATATCACCTATCCTCGGGAGTGGGTGCCTATTCTTCTTAATGAGCTTGTTCAACTCCCTATAATCCACATATAAGCAAAGCGAGCCATCCACTTTAGTTGCAAAAACGACTAGAGCACCCTATTCTGAAATGCTTCACCTAATAAACCCCTTCTCAAGCAACTCCCCTACTTGCTTGCTGAGCTCCCTCCTTTCTCTAGTAGCCATGTGGCGCATATGCAATGCCACTAGCTTTGCATTGTCTACCAAATATATCCGGAAATCAATCTTTCGCCTTGGAGGCTATCCCTGAACCTCCTCAAAAACATCAGGATACTCATAGACTACAGGTATAGATCGTAAATCATATACAGAAGCATCAAGCGATTCTAGGAAACTAAGCATAACAAACCCTAAGGGTCATAAGAAATCTCAAGAGTCCTCCAATGGCAAGTGAAAAGTCTAACGACCCTTCTCTCACAGTCTAGAATGGCACCATACATGGCTAGCCAATCCATCCCTAGAATCAAACCGTAGCCTATGAAACCAAGTACATATGCATCGCACTTAAACTCGATACCCAACACAGATATCCTCAAACCCCGACAAATCATAGACAAATGAGTCGTGCCACCAATGGGGTTTGAGACAACAACGGGATCAGAAACAATATTAGTACTAAGGAGTAGAGACTCAACCATAGAATCAGATATAAAAGAGTGAGAAGCGCCAAAATAAAAAAGAGTCCTAACTAGATGATCGGAAAGAAAAATCAAACCTTCAACAGAAACTTTCCTACCTCTGTCTGGTCAACTAGCCTCGAGAGCATGCACTTGCCCTCTAGAAGGTCCTACACTATGCCCTTGTCCTTGCTTCTTCGGCGATTCCCTACTATAGTGTCCAGCTTCACCTCAGTTGAAACAAGAATTCTTCCTCTTTCTGTAATTCTTGATAACATAACCCAAGCCTCCAAAACCATGACATTTCTTCTTATTCTGTGCTTTGTTGTTCTTTCCGTCTTTCTTTTGCTGTTCTTTCTTGGGCCACACCTTCTTGTTTTGAGCCTCATTAGTTTATACGTCTTTCTTTTCGCCTGTCTCTTCTTCGTTCATCAATGCCATATCAACGAGCTTCTCGAAAGTTGCTTCCATCGGAATATGAGACATAGCCAATCCACATAGGGGTTCATTCAATCCTCTTGTAAACCTCAAAGCTTTCTTTTGTGGAGTATTTACCAACTCCAGACCAAACCATGCTAAATGGTTGAACTTATTGACATATTCTTTGACCGACATGCCTCCTTGCTTAAGTGCCAGAAAGCTCTCCATCTTCATACTCTCTTCTGCCTGAGAGAGAAAATTCATCTTGAACCTATAACGAAAATCAACCCAAGTATCTACTAGATGCCCTGCTTGCGCCATTTCCCACCAGAATGAAGCCTCATCTTTTAGCTGCCATGCGGCTAACTGAATCATCCTGCGGTCGTCAACCTCGAAAATCCCAAACAAGTCCTCCGTCTCTATAAACTAGTTCTGTGCTTCCACAAAGCTTTCAGTTTTATGGAATGGATTTATGCCCATAACACAGAAGTCCTTGCATATCTTAGAGAAATTATCCACTCGCGGAGGAGGAGGAGGAGGAACAACGGCTGCAGCTGGGGGAGGGGTGTCTGCTTGGCCACCGGCATGCACCGTAGCCTCAAGGTATCTACGGAACCAAGCCGGTATCTGAACGCCCTATGGAATATTCGGTTCCCCAGAAATGCTGAAAAGAAAAGGAAAAGGAATTCAAACATAGGATCGAAAGATATTTATATGGCTTTCGGGAATATGTTTTTCAAATACAGACTTTCTTGTAAAAACATTCTCTTTTTGAAAACTTCTTGAAAACGATTATAAAAATCTTTTGTCCATTATTGTAATGCTCTGATACCAAATGTGACAACCTACTTCCGTTAATGTCACTCTTTATCAAAATACATTAAGTTTCGTGAAGCGCTATAGGTAAATAGATACAGAATTACAAAAGATAGATATAAAATAGCAGCGGAAATATAATACTTTTATTTTCCAAAATAAAATACCATGGTCCAAAAATCCAGTTACAATATATGTCTGAAATATTGAAAACCAATTACATTGAATTAAAGTATCCGCCTTGTACTAAAATCATCATAGTACATGAATATAAATCCATAGTCCCCAGAAACAGCCATAATAAGTTAGACAGATAGTCAAAGCGATACATCTAAGAAAAGAAAAGCAAATCCAACTCCAAGTAGAACATGAGAGAGAGTCATAATAAAGCATGAGTATTCCCACCCTGAGAACCTAGGGGGGTAGAAGGAAGAGAGAGAAAAGGAAACAAAACGGGTCAGACACAAAGTTTGGCGAGTCCAGTGAATTTTAGCGTATAAAGAGATAAAAGTAACAAGACAATAAATAAACTGGATGAGAGATAATAGTAGTATATAACAGGTATAAAAAGGGTGAACATGATGAATTATGCTTCTCTAATACTTTCTCTGCACCAATACTAATATATCGCATTAAGTGTTTTTCAACTACTTAACATAAACAGAATGATCCCAACATAGCACGAATGGTAGACTTAGTGTACTTCTAGCAATGGGTTTTACCCCTAAACAGAATAACAGATACCTAAACAGAATATAACGGGTATACCCAAACAGAAATAACAGGTACCTAAACTGAACTAGATGTACCCTAATTACTACCACGCGATCGGCTCCCTACCACATAAATACCCGGTACCGGCCCCATAGTAGGGTGTATTACTTCCTAAAGTGGCAAACACCAAAAGGACATAGAAAAATTTACAAGTATTATGACATCTTATTTTCCCAAATAGATCAGACCCATGCACACACATGACCCCATTGGAACGCACCGTCAGAACACCCCATCCCAAATGAACCTCTTATAATTAGTCCCAGTAAGCGTGCCCTGACCCCTGCCTAGTGCGGGGTCCTCCTTTAATACCATAATGGGTTACTAGTTAATATGGGTCCCACATAACAAATGACATAAGAACCCCTAGACTTGCGTCCCCAATCAACTAGGCTTTACACATGTTAAGTTTTACACAGGGTAATAGTGTCCCTACAACCCCACCAGATTTACAAGTTTACTTAACCCTCCCAACAGATCAAAAAGAATACATAGATGACATACAGTTTCATTTACATGTTCCCTTAATATTTATATTAAGCCTACATGTTTCCATATTCATATACCCCATATTTCAGTTGTATTGCCTATTATAAGTCACTATGCCATAGATGGCCTACGACAACCTAGAGAAGTGATGTTGTAGGTGCCAAAAAGTGTTCCTATAGGCAAAAAATGATATGTGGAAACACTTTTTCAGGGTCGCCTTTTGTCGCGTTGCCTTAGATCAAAGGAAACACTTTTGTGACCCTACGGTAATATCAGTACTGGTGTTGCCACAGGTACCACTAGAACAAAAAAAACCTTTCACAACTGCCAAAAACAGTTGTAATATGTCTAGTACTGCTGGCAATCGTAATAAAGACAAACTTTTTTGCAACTATTTCTAGCAGTTGTTGAAAATTGTTTTACAACTCATAAAAATAATTATACCTCAACTGCTATTAATCAAAGATTTCATAATATTATAATAATAACCGCTATTTCACTAACAATAAATATGATTACTCACATTAAGAAAAAAACAATTCAAGTTTACACCATTTGTGAATTTGTAATTTCACTACGAAAAATAGTTGAATTCACTACATTGTCACTCGATTCACTTATATTCATACCCACTGACGTTATTATACATTCACTCATATAAAGACTCGCTACATTGTCACTCGATCCACCAAGGTAGTCATCAAGAGTTTCACAAAATTCTTTATGAGTCAAAGAAGCATTTGTAAGAAGGATTGCAAGAAAAAGTGGATTACTGTCCCAAAAAACAAATCAGAGAATAAAACAATATCATTATA
The DNA here is from genome assembly GCA_030737875.1 of Allium sativum. Lineage (NCBI taxonomy): Eukaryota > Viridiplantae > Streptophyta > Magnoliopsida > Asparagales > Amaryllidaceae > Allium > Allium sativum. The sequence continues at coordinate 35,568,714 of CM060913.1, read as the reverse complement.
ATTATGAATTTCATACGGTTTCTTTTTTCTCAAGCATTGCATTGCTGATTCAAAAAAATATTAAGAAAACACGAAATGTAAATGTACGGAAAAATTGTTGGATTGATTGATAGATTAAGCAAATATATGACGAACCTTGTCGGTTGTTCCCTTTTGCAATTTTTTTTTGCACTTTCCACCTCAGTTAACATCTCCTTTTCCACCTACAGCACTAAACCTTCAATGTACTATTAATTAAGTAGACATCAACAACAACAAATAACAAGTAAATTAGTACTAGTCACTCTTTTTTCTACTACTATTTTGCTTTCCTTCATTGTTAGTCATGTAAAGTCCCTGAGTTCAAATTACTACGCTGAACCTGTCCAAATGCAGAGCATGCTAGCGCCGAGCTAGTGAAAAAAGCAACAAAAAACGATAAGACTATTCCAGTTTCTTTGCTTCGAATGCATTTCCACGACTGCTTTATTCAGGACTATAATGATTCGGTTTTACTACAGTCAACTGCAAACAAAACAGCAGAGAAAGATGGACCACCAAACATATCTTTGCATGCTTTATATGTGGTCGAAAATGCCAAGAAAGTGTAATGACCCGTATTTTTAATGGATAATAAATAATTTATTTAATTATTTAAAGGATGGTTTGGTAATTTAAAGTGACTAGAATTAAATAATATTGAATATTTAATTAATATAATAATTAAATAATATATTTAAATTTCAGAATAGTCGAAAATAGTAGAATTCACAATATTGTGTGAATTGAATTATTTAGAATATATAATTTAGTTTAGAGTTGAACTATATTAACGAATATATTATATAAACGACAGTTGAACATATAATTATATTATAATAATAATCGAGCTCGAAATGGTGCGGTAGTTCGTAATTTGGCGATTCAAACTTCAAACGAATATACAGAATTCGTTTTAAGTCGAATTTCTGTGAAACAAGAAACGTTCAGAGCTGGTGAAGTATATTTTTCTAATGGAAGAGAAAAATCGAGATTTCTTCATGTAGATTGTAAGTTGTGTCCAAATCAAATTTTTGAAAAGTCGCTATGCAATTCCTTTATAATTTATAACGATTTATTTATATTATAAATGGATTTTCAATATAAATTGAATACTGATTTAATCTGGATTTGAAATGTCGAGTTATAAACTCAAATAGGAATATTTTGGAGCTGTATTATATTCTATTGTGAATATATACGATAATATTAATTTATTATTACTTAATTTAATTGTTTTAAATATATTTATATTTAAATGGGTTTATTTAGAGCATTAAAAATAGCCATTTTTGCAAATGAACTCTGTTTTCGATGAAACCAATTTTGTTGGATCCAGGATATTAAATTTTTGTTAGATTTCAATTTTTGTGATTTATGGAGTCAGTGTGTGGCCGTGTGGATTTTTAGTATGAAAAACAGTCAGTATTTTGACAGTTAAAAATACGCTGTGTGAGCAAACGGAGTCAGAATTCGACGAAACAAGTTTCGTTGGGTCCGTAATTTCAAACTGGAACTGCATGTCCATTTTCGTTGAAATTGGATAGTATATGTGATTGTATGAATTTTTGAACGGCAAATTAAGCTTATAATCGAATATAAATAAATATATAAATACGAAGCTTACTTTGTAAGCCACCCTATCTTATAAACACACTTCCTATCCTCACTTAAACCTAATTCCTTCATGCTCCGGTCAAATGAAAAATCCATTGCTACCATTTCTTCTATGTGAAAACTTTTGTCCTCGAAAAATCATTTTAATTCATACAAAGATCAATAACTCACACAACTTATATATTGACAGTCCGTTAATGAAGATCCTTGCTATCATATATTTTTTATTGGGTTCGGACTTCATGTTGTTTGATGTCATGCCTTATAGTAGTGGGTTTTCGAATTGTTTTTCTTGGGTTTCTGGCAACTGCGTGCATCGAAAGGGGAAGGTAACGGAAGGGAAAAAAAGGAGGGTGGTCGGAGTTGTTGATAGGTGGTGGTGCGGTCACTGTTGGCGACCGGAGGAGGGAGTTCTGCTAGGGTAAAGGGTTTCTGGTTATTGGGTTTGACTGGCGAGAGGAGTATGAATTAGGGTGCACCGCTCCAGGCGTGGTGCTGGAGGGAAGTGGCTTCATGTTGGCGAAGTATGGCGGATTCCGGTCATTGGAATTGATGGCGATGGTGATCTTTACTGGTTGGAGTCGTCCGTATTTTCACTGAAAGAAAAGAAAAATATAGTATCGGGATATTGGAAATTGCCTGGAGCAATTAGACTCGGATAATATTGGTTACTAAAAGGGTTGACCTGATTTGAGAAATTGTGAATAGGAAAAGTGGGTCTGTTCTCAGAACGTGAAGGTTTTGTAGGCTGTTGGAGGAAGTGGCGTTAATCGAGGTGGTAGAGGGGTCGTCGACATGTCTGATGGTGATGACGACCGAGTGTTCAATGGCAAGAGTTATCGATGATGGACAGATATGGTTCGAAATTTATGTCTTCGATACAGGAAGAAGGTTTAAGTCTAGGACTAACTAAATTTATACCGTAATTAAGTAAATAAGTAATGGTGATTAAGAATTTCATTAATTAATTATTGTTAACGGTATTTAAATTAGTGTAAACTGTAAATAAACATAATTTTGACATATATTATCAGAATTGGGCAAAATTAGACCCTTGGGATCGCATGGACAAGGGCTACGCAATGTAACCGACTGGGAATAAACTGGAGCTCGTTACATTTTATAGCGAAATAAATTGTCTGTCTGAATCAACCAATAATTATCGTTATTTAACGATGATCGTCCAATGTGAGTAAAACTCACCAACTCTACCAGTTCAAATTTTTATAACGTATATTTAGTATTGATAAATGATGATTTATTGCTGTGTGTTGATTGTTTGGTTGAATTGCTGATATATTGGTTGAAATTATAGATAACGATATATATATATATATATATATAAATCGTTAATCAAATATTGATTTTGTTTGTATTGTTTAACATCTGTGGATGCAGGGAAATAGGTTGGAGGGATCCAACTGGATTCGTCGATATTTATAATACTGTTTGTTTTCATATATTATGATATATTATGTGACATACAATCTATGATTGATTATGGGTATGTAGAGGATGTTGATCATGGTTATTTGGTATTTTAAATACCATAAGAAATACCAGAATGTGAGAAGGGAATTTTCAAAGTGTATATTGAAAATAATATATTTATAAAATCAAAGGATTTTATAAAAGAATTTTTTTATAAAATCAGAGGATTTTATAAAAGAAAATATTTATAAAATCAAAGAATTTTACAAAAGGATATTTATTTAGAAAAAAAATAGAAGTATAAAAGGATTTATTTATTTGGAAAATAAATAGAATTATAAAAGGAATATTTATTCAGAAAATAAATAAAAATATAAAAGGAATATTTATTTAGAAAATAAATAGAAGTATAAAAGGAATACTTTGAAAGTAAATAGAATTATAAAAGGAATATTTAGAAAATAAATAGAATTATAAAAAGAAATTGACGAGATATAAAAGAATTACGAGAAGGTGTATTTAAAGTGGATATTAAATAGAATCTGTTTTAATAGATAAATTAAGAAGATTAATTTATAAATAATACTTTATAAATTAAAGAAAATATTTATCATTTGATAAATGGAATATATAGGTCTGAGATTTATATAGAGAAGTAAAATCAGTTCTACCACCGATATTTGAAATTGAATGTGAATGTAGCAGTTGTAAAGGGAGTTATAAATAAGATTTTTCAAATAGTCTATATATAGAAGTATAAATAAAATTTGGGTTTGAGATATTGTTTTTAAATATGAAATCAAATTGTTTTGATTATATAAAGAAATATTATTCACATTCTATGTGAAAAATTAGATTAGTGTAAATATTTTGCAAATAATATATTATATAGGAATTTGGGGTTTGAATTAGGAATTTAAATCGAATTACTGAAATTAGAAACTGAATGGAAATTAGTTGAGTTGAATGGCTTTCTGGGTATCAATCTGATGTTGGTTTGGGCCTTCGGGGTTTATGCTTGGGAAGTTGTTCTCTTACTAGTTTATAGTTAGAGAGTGATAGAGGTGGGAAGATATTGATGCGTGAATCAGAAATGGAAACATTTCCCAAAGTTAATAAAGTATATTTTCTAATTTTAGAAAATAAGGAATTTATAAACATATGGAAACAATAAATGGGAAATTGGGAAATTAAATGATGATTAATCGGTAAGATTTCCATTCGGGAATACGACCATTGTTTGTACACATGTTTTCCTTTGATAGTTGAATCATCGACTATCAAAGATTTTGACCATTTCTGTTGTCAATACAGAGAGACCGGGATCAGATATATTATCTGAAAACCATTCTGTATGGGCGTTAGCGTTGCGATCGAATATGATGAAGATAATTGAAGACGGAGTTATGCAAGGACTGTTCTGGCGATCCTAGGTAGAAATTGCCTAAGATGGGTTTACAGAATAGTGCCTTCGGTTTGTCCGGTCCCAGGACAACCTGTATGGAAGAAAAACTAACAGAGTATATTTAATAGATCGCATAAGTTGATCTCTTCAAACGTATTTACATTTGGTGGCGGAGGAATTTGTTTCTCTTAGTTGTATACCCGTCGTATTTTTGGGGAAATAAATTTGTGATTTGGCGGGTATGACGATGTGACATTCAAAGTAAATAAAGGTGTGATCTATACGTAATGGCCTCTAGCCTCATAACAAAGAAATGGTATAAAATCGGGTAGGTCGCATGGCTAAGTGGTTAGCTGCCAATTAGGGTGTATTGTCACCTAATCTAGAGAAATTCCATTTACTTCTACAATATATTTCGATGTTGTCCCTTTTGGGAAGCGGTTGCTGAAACCAACCGTTGGTGATAATACATTCGGTACACCCAAGCGAAATGAGTGACCGGTCATGTTTAGCCTAGGTTGCAAGGTGTTCTTGTTGAACCCGGTGTATTCCTCTCTAGAGATACACTATTGGAAGTTGGTCCCATACCTTGCCAGTTGGAATCCATTACCCAATAAGCACCCGCGGTTTTTGTTTATATATTGTGTATGTGGAACGTGAGATGAAAGCATTCTGCTAGATGATTATTATATTGTAGTTGATAGACACAATCATAATATCAAGAGAGTTTTGTTATAAAAGATCATCGTTTCTTGCAAAAGGATTTTTGATGTTAAATCAAATGCTTTGGATTCTCATAAGGGAAAAACCCGTTTCGTGTTATACGGCGTGGTCTTATGAGATATCATTTATTTTCTCAAATTGTTTACTCACACTAGTCTCATGACTGACCCGGAGTTTTTTTTTGTTTTTTCCCCTAAACTCTTGGGTGCCCAAATTTGTACGGGTAGTCAAGTAGTCAGAATTTTACAGATATATTGAGAGCTTGGAGCAGGAGGCTTCAGGATTCTATAGCAATTGTTTATTTCCGTTGTGTTGTAAGTGTTATACTATGATAAATGTTATTGTATACATATACTGGTTTTATTTCAAAGTTATGTTATATTGTATTCGTTCCGCTGTGAGATTCGTGTTATTCTGATTCTGATTCTGATTCTGTTGTTGTGGTCTTCTTCTATTTAAATTTTCTATCTTATGTATTCTCACTCTCTAACTTCTTTCTATTAACTATTCGGTATTTCTGATGCTTGAATAGTCGACAATGAGCTTATATCGATAACCAAGGTTGCGAAAACCCGGGTCGTTACAGTGGTATCGGAGTTGAAGGTTAAGTGATTACCTTGGCTCTATGGCATGACTCGGTAGAGATGGGGTTAGCAATACCCGAGATTGAGTTTGAGTGTATATATATGAGCGCGTATTTGTTATTTGATATAAAAATGGTTTTATATTATGGAGATTTATTGGTTGAGTTGTTTATGGGTTCTGATCAATCAGCTTGATCCACTGTATCGGTTGGGGTTTATAAACACTTGAATACGATGAACCGATACAGTATGTTTTGAAAAGAGTGTAATGAAATAATGTTACCCAAATATATTTTGATATAAAGAAAATATATATTGGAAATATTATAATATTGGATGTGTTGGTTGGGATTATAATCAGATAAGATTATAATTGACACAGTTATGTAAATAACCAATCAAAATTCATATACGAAATGAATTAAAATCTGAATATAAATCAGAATTGAAATTAAAACCCTGGAAATTTGGAAAGGTCATTGTAAATGGATTTTGAATTAATATATGAGAATTTAAAATCCTGGGAGATTTTAAATGGTTTTAAAACATTGTGAATGGTATTTTGAAATAAATTCAAAATGAATGTGTTTAAAAATGGTTTTGAAAAGTAATATAGTATTGAACTCACTTCGGTCGTTGGAAAATAAATTCCGATGTTGATCCGGACATCATCGGTGTTCATTCTCGAGTGTCTAAGTGACGGATTACTACCAAAGATTTTTTTAATTGTTTTGAGGAAACGAGTTGTTCAGAAATTCAAATGTTTTGAATGTTATTATGACTTCAAATTGATTTGAAATAAAAACCCAGGAAATAAAATTCTGGAAATTTAAATTTAACTTATGAAGTTAAATAAGATAAGAAGGTAAAAATAAATAAATAAACTAGAATTTAAGTTGAGATAAGTTAAATAAAACTGGAATTGATCAGAGATAATCTAGAATTAAATTTAGTTGATAAGTTAAGAGTTTGGAATAGAGAATGGAACTTGAATTTGAAATGAAATTCGATTTGGATATAAGTGAATGTTCGGGTTCTAGGATGAACTGATTAGAGATTGATTGGGATGACATTGGTATATGCTGGATTGGCAACTGATGGAAGGGATATAATGATATGCTCGACAAAAAGGTACAAGTTTATATTTCATATGGTATGAGATTTTTTTGAGCCGATTTGGCAAGTTGCTTGCCTATTTGATTTTCTTCTGGGTTGAAGAAGGCCCAGAAAGGTGAGTTATAGTTGTACCGATTGAGCCGTACAAAGAAGGTGTTGGCGAAATTTTTCGAAATTTTCGGGTGTTAGAAAATTTTCAGAATTTTTAAAAATTTGTGTTAATAGAAATGAATTAATAATTTATTTAAAATAAATTACTTCAGTGAAACTGGAGTTAAGAAGTAAACGAATAAAATTTAACCTAATTAATAGGGCTTGTTTTCTACCTTAGCAATTTCGAGGACGAAATTATTTTAAGTGGGAAGAATGTAATGACCTGTATTTTTAACGGATAATAAATAATTTATTTAATTATTTAAAGGATGGTTTGGTAATTTAAAGTGACCAGAATTAAATACTATTGAATATTTAATTAATATAATAATTAAATAATATATTTAAATTCCAGAATAGTCGGAAATAGTAGAATTCACAATATTGTGTGAATTGGATTATTTAGAATATATAATTCAGCTTAGAGTTGAATTATATTATATAAATGACAGTTGAACATATAATTATATTATAATTATATTCGAGCTTGAAATGTCGCGGTAGTTTGTAATTTGGCGATTCGAACTTTAAACGAGTATATAGAATCCATTTTAAGCTGGATTTCTGTGAAACAAGAAACATTCGGAACTGGTGATGTATATTTCTATAATGGAAGAGAAAAATCGAAATTTCGTCATGTAGATTATGAGTTGTGTCCAAATCAAATTTTCGAAAAGTCGCTATGGAATTCCTTTATAATTTATAATGATTTATTTATATTATAAATGGATTTTCAATATAAATTGAATATTGATTTAATCCGGATTTGAAATGTCGAGTTATAAATTCAGATAGGAATATTTTGGAGCTGTATTATATTCTATTATGAATATATACAATAATATTAAATTATTATTATTTAATTTAATTGGTTTAAATATATTTATAATTAAATGGTTTTATTTAGAGCTTTAAAAATAGCCATTTTTGTAAATGAACTTCGTTTTCGACGAAACTAGTTTGTTGGATCCGGAATATTAAATTATTGTTAGATTTCAATTTTCGTGATTTTTGGAGTGAGTGTGTTGCAGTATGGATTTTTAATATGAAAAACAGTCAGTACTTTGATGGTTAAAAATACATTTTGTGAGCAAATGGAGTCGGAATTCGACGAAACAAGTTTTGTTGGGTCCGAAATGTCAAACTAGAACTGCATGTCCATTTTCATTGAAATTGGATAGTATATGTGATCGTATGAATTTTTGAACGGAAAATTAAGCTTATAACCAAATATAAATAAATATATAAATATGAAGCTTACTTTGTAAGCCAACCTATCTTGCAAATACACTTCCTATCCTCACTTAAACCTAATTCCTTCACGCTCTGGTCAAATGAAAAATCCACCGCTACCATTTCTTCTATGTGAAAACTTCTGTCCCCCAAAAATCATTCTAATTCATACAAAGATCAATAACCCCCACAACTTATATATTGACAGTCCCTCAATGAAGATCCTTGCTTTCATATATGTTTTATTGGGTTCGGACTTTATGTTGTTTGATGTCATGCCTTATAGTAGTGGGTTTTTGAATTGTTTTTCTTGGGTTTCTGGCAACTGCGTGCATCGAATGGGGAAGGTGACTGAAGGGAAAAGAAGGAGGGTGGTCGGTGTTATTGATAGGTGGTGGGGCGGTCACTATTGGTGGTTGGAGGGAGTTCTGGTGGGGTAAAGGGTTTCCGGTTATTGGGTTTAACTGGCGAGAGGAGTACGAATTGGGGTGCGTCGCTCCAGGCGGTGATGCTGGAGGAAAGTGGCTTCACGTTTATGAAGTATGGCGGATTCCGGTCACTAAAATAGACAGCGGTGTCTATCTTTGCTGGTTGGAGTCATCCGTGTTTTCACTAAAAGAAAAGAGAAGAAAAATATAGTATCGGGATATTGGAAATTACCTGGAGCAATTACACTGGGCTAATATTGGTCCCTAAAAGGGTTGACTTGATTTGAGAAATTGTGAATAGGAAAAGTGGGTCTGTTCTCAGGATGTGAAGGTTCTGTAGGCTGTAAGAGGAAGTGGCGTAGATAGAGGTGGTAGAGGAGTCATCGGCATGTCTGATGGTGATGACGACTGAGTGTTCAATGGCAGGAGTTATCGATGATGGACAGATATGGTTCGAAACAATATACAGTAGAGGGTTCATTTCTCCGATACAGGAAGAAGGTTTAAATCTGGGATTAACTAAATTTATATGGTAATTAAGTAAATAAGTAATGGTGATTAAGAATTTCATTAATTAATTATTATTAACGGTATTTAAATTAGTTTAAACTGGTAATAAACATAATTTTGACATATATTACCAGAATTGGGAGAAATTGGACCCTTTGGGATCGTACAGACAAGGGCTACGCAACGGAACTGATTGGGAGTGAATTGGAGCTCGTTACAGTTTATAGCGAAATAAATTGTCTGTCTGAATCAACTTATAACTATCGTTATTTAACGATGATCGTCCAATGTGAGTAAAACTCACCAACTCTATCGGTTCATATTTTTATAACGTATATTTAGTATTGATAAATGATGAATGATTGTAGTGTGTTGATTGTTTGGTTGAATTGCTAATTTATTGTTTGAAATTATAGATAACGATATATATATAAATCGTTAATCAAATATTGATTCGGTTTATCAGAAAATTTCATATTGAAATGAAACCAATGTTATTTATATTGTTTAACATTTGTGGATGCAGGAAACAGGTTGGAGGGATCCAACTGGATTCCTTAATATTTATAATACTGTTTGTTTTCGTATATTGTGATATATAATCTGTGATTGATTATGGGTGTGTAGAGGATGTTCATCATGGTTATTTGGTATTTTAAATACCATAAGAAATACTAGAATGTGAAAAGGGAATTTTCAAAGTGTATATTGAAAATAATATATTTATAAAATCAAAGGATTTTATAAAAGAAAATATTTATAAAATCAAAGGATTTTATAAAAGAAAATATTTATTAAATCAAAGAATTTTATAAAAGGATATTTATTTAGAAAATAAATAGAAGTATAAAAGGATTTATTTATTCAGAAAATAAATAGAAGTATAAAAGGAATATCTGTTTAGAAAATAAATAGAAGTATAAAAGAAATATTTATTTAAAAAATAAATAAAAGTATAAAAGGAATATTTAGAAAGTAAATAAAATTATAAAAGGAATATTTAGAAAATAAATAGAATTATAAAAGGAAATTGACGAGATATAAAAGAATTACGAGAAGGTGTATATAAAGTGGATATTAAAAATAATCTGTTTTAACAGATAAATTGAGAAGATTAATTTATAAATAATATTTTATAAATTAAATAAAATATTTATCATTTGATAAATGGAATATATAAGTCTGAGATTTATATAGAGAAGTAAAATCGGTTCCAACAACGATATTTGAAACCGAATGTGAACGTAGCAGTTGTAAAGGGAGCTATAAGTAAGTTTTTTCGAATAGTCTATAAATAGAAGTATAAATAGAATTTGGGTTTGAGATATTGTTTTTAAATATGAAACAAACAGTTTTGATTATATAAAGAAATATTATTCACATTCTATGTGAAAAATTAGATTAGTGTAAATATTTTGCAAATAAAATATTATAAAGGAATTTGGGGTTTGAATTGTGAATTTAAATGGAATTACAGAAATTAGAAACTGACTGGAAATTAGATGAGTTGAATGGCTTTCTGGGTATCGATCTGATGTTAGTTTCGGCCTTCGGGGTTTATGCTTGGGAAGTTGTTCTCTTACTAGTTTACAATTAGAGTGTGATAGAGGTGGGAAGATATTGATGCGTGAATCAGAATTGGAAACGTTTCCCATAGTTAATAACGCATATTTTATAATTTTAGAAAATAAGGAATTTATGAATATATTGAAATGATAAATGGGAAATTGGGAAATGAAATGATGATTGATCGGTTAGATTTCCATTTGGGAATACGACCGCTGTTTGTATACATGTTTTCCTTTGATAGTTAAATCACCAACTGTCAAAGATTTCGACCATTTACATTGTCAATACGGAGAGATCGGGAACAGATATATTATCTGAAAACCACTCTTTATGGGCGTTAGCGTTGTGAATCAAATATGATGAAGATAATTGAAGACGGAGTTATGCAAGGACTGTTCTGGCGATCCTAGGTGGAAATTGCCTGAGATGAGTTTACATAATAGTGTCTTCGGTTTATCCAGTCTTAGGACAACCTATATGGAAGAATGTCTGATAGAGTATATTTAATAGATCGCATAAGTTGATCTCTTTAAACGTATTTGTGTTTATTAGCGGAGGATTTCGTTTCTCTCAGTTATATACCTGTGGTATTTTGGGGAAATCAATTTGTGATTTGGCGGGTATGACGATGTGACATTCAAAGTAAATAAAGGTGTGATCTATACGTTATGGCCTCTAGCCTCACAACTAGGAAATGGTATAAAATCAAATAGGTCGCATAGCTAATTGGTTAGCTGCCAAGTAGGGTGTAATGCCACCTGATCTAGAGAAATTCTATTTACTTCTATAATCAATTTTGATGCTGCCCCTTCCGGGAAGCGGTTGTTGATCCCAAACGTTGGTGATAATACATTCAGTATGCTCAATTGAAATGAGTGACCGGTCATGTTTAGCCTGGGTTGCAAGATAATCTTGTTGAACCAGGTGTATTCCTCTCTAGAGTTACACTGTCGGAAGGTGGTCCCATACCTTGCCAGTTGGAATTCATTACCCAATAAGCGCCCGCGGTTTTCGATTATATATTGTGTATGTGGAACGTGAGATGAAAACGTTCTGCTAGATGATTATTATATTGTGGTTGATAGACACTATCATAATATCAAGAGAGTTTTGATATTAAAGATCATTGTTTCTCGCAAAAGGATTTTTGATGTTAAATCAAATGCTTTGGATTCTCATAAGGGAAAAACTCGTTCTGTGTTATAACACGTGGTCTTATGAGATATCGTTTGTTTTCTCAAATTATTTACTCACACCAGTCCCATGACTGACCCGGAGTTTATTTTGTTTTGTTTTCCCTAAACTCTTGGGTGCCCAAATTTGTACGGGCAATCAAGTAGTCAGGATTTTACAGATATACAGAGAGCTTGGAGCAAGAGGCTTCAGGATTCTATAACAATTGTTTATTTCCGCTGTGTTGTAAGTTTTGTGCTATGATAAACGTTATTGTATACATATACTTATTTTATTTCAAAGTTATGTTATATTTTATTCGTTCCGCTGTGAGATTCGTGTTACTCTGATTCTGTTGTTGTGGTCTTCTTCTATTCTAATTTTCTATCTTATCTATTCTCACCCTCTAACTTCTTTCTATTAATTATCCGGTATTTCCGATGCTTGAATAGCCGGCGTTGAGCTTATGTCGATAACCGAGGTCGTGGAAACTCGGGTCGTTACAGAAAGCAATATAATCCATGTGCCTTAGCATTGTGTTTTGCGCTGATATTTTAGTTGTTGCCACAAGAGACACTGTGGTTGTTTCAGGAGGTCCGACATGGAATGTTCCTAAGGGTAGATTAGATGGTAGAATTACAAAGGCCAGCGAAACTAGACTTTTACCAGCATCAGTATTCAATTTCACTCTATTGAAGCAAAGTTTCTCTCAAAGAGGCCTCTCCACTAAAAATTTGGTTTCCCCATGGTGGTCATACCTTCGATTTTCCCACTGCTCCTCATTCCAGAACAGGATTCACAAGTTTGATTTCAAGCACGATGTGGACCCAAACATGAACCCATCCTTTTCTTTGAAACTAAAAAAGGCATGCCCATCCTACAACAAGGTCAAGAATGCTGGAGCCACTTTAGACTTAACAATAGGCACATTTGACAATGCATACTACAAACTATTGGTGCAAGGAGACAGTTTGTTTTTATTTTATCAAGCTCTTCTAACTGACAAAAAGTCCAAGAAGTTGGTTTCCAAATAAAAAGTCCATCGACATTCTAATAATACAATAATCATGTATAAAATTTTGATGTGCACGGACTTACCTGACTGTACAAGTAAAATAGCACTTTGTGTATTTTTGTAGTTTCTCCAAGCAATTTTGGTTTTGATGCTTCTTTGAAGCATTAAAGCAAGTCCAAGCACTTCCGAACCATCACTTGCAGATCTCCAAATTGTCTGTGAACTCAAGTAAATGCAGCGATGAATAGCGAAGCAGCAACAACAATATAACAGTTAAAGAATGCTATAATATTTCAGTGTACCTGCTGTTTAATTCTCATGAAGTGCAAGTGGAAAATGGTTTACAATAATCAATTGCAGCTAGAACACATTATTCAGTTTTACCTATTGTTATGCGATATAGAACATGTATCAGCATAAGGTACACGATAAATTTTCCTCCTGCAACGCCTCCGAATGACAGAAGATATTGTTGTTAGTTCCAAAATTTCAAATTTTATTAAAAAAGACATCCAACTACCTATGTATTTGGTCAACAACAACAAAAAGTCCTAGCCATTGATCCCATTTTATTAAACTAGGATACTGGAAAGCACTGTCATTGTCATAAAGAACCGTTCCTAGAAAGAAGGGTTCGATCGATCATAGTACAAAATCAATGAACGCAAGAATGAAAATGCTGATTACCGCTAGAATAGTAAAACAGTTCGCAAATATAAAATGCACTGCCTCATTTCACAGAAAGTGTAAAACGGTTTTAAGGACATAATTTATGATAGCCGCAAACTATAGGATAAATCATAATCTCCAGGAAATTGAAGCAATCCAAGATATGAGTATTTGAATTCATTAAAACATCACTCCTGAACACAGAAGTTAATTTTACCTTAAAACCGGATCCAGGTCAGAACAATTTACCCAAATTAAAGATAATTAGGTGGAGGACTTTGGAGTTACAGTTTTGAATGTTGCAATTAGAACGATTTCATCATACTCACATAGTCCACGAAGGCTTGATACTCAGTGAAGAGACAACCGGAAATAGCCGTTGAAGGTGATCGTGGTCACGGTCGGGAGTGGCGTAGAAGTACTGATTTTGGATTTGATAGGAAAGAGATGATTTTGGATCCGATCTGATTGGAAGGGGCTGATTCCATCGCGAAAGAGGAACGAAATTGGAAGGAGCTGATTTTGGATGTGATTTAGAAAATTAGGGGTGAAAAAAAATTAGGGATCCAAATGAAAAAGAAACAAAGGAAAATAGCGTGAATTATATTTCAGTAAAAAAATGAAAATTTGGAGCAAAGTAGTTAAGGGGTGAAGGGAAAATCTGATTGACTTGGATCACTAATCTGGACCGTTGGAATGTGTTGACGCGGATAGATAATTTAATTCACGCGGGCACTGCAACACATGTGTATATCTATGCTAACACATTAAAGCATGTGTTGAAATAGACAAAAAACAGCATAGTAATGGCAACATTGTAGCTAGCAACACCATGGATTTTCGTTGCGATAGTTCATCTATGGCGTAGTGAGTTATTCCCCAAACTTTAGTCACATTCATAGCACAGGTTATGCCCCCAGATTACCATTCCCAATTAAAACCAATTTCGTTTGTACGGTTATTTCAGCGTTATCGGCCTATGCTCGAAGGTAGTCTGGCTATAAAAATAAAAATGGAATGAAGGAGGAAGAAGAAGAATAGAAATAGGCATAAATAACAAAAATAAATAGGCATATAGAAATAACTGAACAAAATAGGTGTATATCAAACTTCATGTCATTTTAGCAGATTTGTTTAAAAACTAATCAACATCTTAACAGGCGTAAGTTTTAGATTCGGTTTATTAAGATGTCAAGATTACTTGTTAAATATTTATATCTAAAAGAAACACCAACTCACAGAGACTGGATCTAAAGAACTAAGAAAAGAGTGTTAATGTTGTAGTAGAGATTCTTGTATACGTATAAGTAGTTGTTGTAGAAGAATATGCTAATTCAATTTGAGTCGGGGAAGCATCTCGTTGTCTCCATTGATTTAGGTGAATAAAACTATAGAAATGAGGTCCTATATATAGCCTTAAGCCAACGAATCAGGTCAAGAAAGAAGTCCAGGTTTAGAGAATGAATCTGGACGGATCCCCGGGTGGGTAGACCCTAGGGCCGACCCCTAACGGGTCGATCTCCTGCGTGGTTTCCTGCTCTTTGATTTTGAATTATTCTGAATATTTTGGGTTGGTTTGTTTATATATATTTTGCTTATATGTATACAAACTTCAAAGCTTAATAACTTCTTCATACGATGTATGTTTTACGCAAACTCGGAGTCTACCTTAAGCAGAATTCCGAGACGAACAGAATGGTACAGTCTGTTTCCCTTAATTCTCGATATTTAATTAAGTATTCTTTAGTTTATCGATACAATGTCCTTCAAAATTACGGGGTGTTACACTAAATACATTAGTGTTCATATTTGTAGGATATTAATAGTAATTAACATTCGATATACTATACAACACAATTAACTAGATAATAAAAACATTTAAACTAACAAACTAATCCTAAATTAACAAATTTATGTAATAATTTAGGTTTAGGCTAATTACCTGATTTGGAGGTGATTAGGAGGTTGGAGAGGAAGAGAGCTAAGTTCTCCATAGTAGCAGAAGCTAATGATGGTGTGCAAGATGATGAATGACTAATTGAGGAAAGAGGAGTGTTTTGTATGAAGGCTTCGAATGTGGACGAAGAACATGTCTCGATTGTAAGCTCGTATTTATCAATGGTCAGTAACACTGACCACAAACAGCTTTTTGCAATGGGTATCATTGGCTTTCAACAACTATTATTTAATTCATAAAAAATCTAGAATGTACTTGCTATTAACGGTCGTTGCAATGATCTGTTGGTATATACCATTTGTTTAATAGCGACACTTACCTGCACCTTTGCGTTCACATATGCATAAAATCTTATGTTCGACAGAAAAATCTATTTAAAAAATTACAAGTATACCCATTACTTAAAATGACCGCTAAAAGTGAAATTACAATATATCCATTACATAAAACCTTTTGTTATTTTTAGTAATCACATCATAACTTTAATAAAAACTACTTTTTGAATAAAAAAAGATAAATAAGCAGATAATTCAATTTTCGAAAAGTTAAAATCAAAAAAGTTATTACAACTGCACGCTCTCATTTGTGCGAGCGTACACAAACACATACATGCATGCATGTGCACACGCATATATATATATATATATATATATGTATATATATATGTGTGTGTGTAAGAGAGAGAGGGGAGCGTTCAATGGCACCCCAAATAGTGAGTACCTCAAAAGCCCCCCTACAGAAACCAAGCATTTATATTAGTTTTAGTTAATGGCAGGTGAGAGAATGAGTGGAGGGAGAGAGAAATGAGATATATGGTGGAAATCAAGGGTATTTTGGGGTGCTGCACTATTTTGGGTATCATTGAACGCTGGCCTATATATATACATATATCGTTCAACATCACCCCAAAAATAGAGCATCTTTTTAGCTGCCTCTATTTATTCTATTCATATATAGTAAAATAAGTTAGTGGAAGGATCGAGAATTAGTGTTAGGAAAGAAAATCTAGGATATATATTCAAAGAGGGTTCGGGTTCCTTGAAGTTTCATTAATGGTGACATAATATCTTCTTTTCGCTTCTTCCGTACAAACTCCTTCCAATCACCTCAATTACATCACATTACGGCTTCTTCTCTACCTATTGTCTCCCCTACTTCTGCTTTCTCCTGCGTGAAACTTTAAGAAATCCTAGTTTTTCAATTTCGATCCGAACCTTGACTCTCCTTGTCGCCCCTTTCCAGATCATATCGCCCCAGATCCGGTTTCCCTATTATACTGCATTGTCCTTCCTAATTTAAGTGTGGTGGCCTTCTGGGTCTTACTGACTTTGGAGGTATCGACTTGTTAAAATCTATAAGTTGGAATCTTTGTCGAGATACTATGGAAACAACAACTTCTCTATCCTTGGTATTGGTTTTGCGTCTCACCCCAGATCTGGTATGTATTTTCCTTATCAACCAAGAATTTGATAAACTCTGCTTGATGAGTACTGGTGGATTTTCTTGTCAGTGATGTAGTTGAAATGGGTCAGTACGGGGTTCTTGATATTCAATGATGAAGCGGTAAGCATCTTGTTGGTTTCGTGTGATGTTTTCAGTATATTATGGAAATTATTTTCCCTGTGCGTATGTGTTCTGTTTTTTGGGTGTAAGGAGTTTTGTGCTGCTTGTGGAAGTTATGTTTGTTTGGGTTTCTTTGTTCCGGTTAGTGGAGTACCATCACTGGAAGAATAGTGAAGCGAAGCTCTCGATTGCTTTGATTGTCTTCCTTACCTTATCTCTTACTAGCAGTACTTTCTTACCAGCGAGCTTTTATGTCATATTGGTTTGCTCTATTTTCCAGTGGCATTTACTGGATATTTCGTGTGGTTTGGTGCTTTGGTCCATTGCCTGTTCATCGGAGCTACAATGATAGAGGTGAATTTTTTTGGCTCTCAACATTATTGTTCTTTTCAATGAGCTTCATTTCCTCTCTCTCCAATGCCTCTTGCCAGTACTTATCACTATGTCAGGATGTACGCATAGCGAGTTATGCAAGATATCTCTCCATACTGTATGGTGTGGAACTCAAGATACCTAGCCTAGATGTTGTTTGGTCTTACTGAAGCTACATGCACATTTCAGAATTGTACCTATTGCCGTCTTGTCAAGCAACTTGTCGGATACTTACGCTACACTACACGCAGTCTAGTGTTGTGATTGTATTTGTATTCGAATGTAATCCACTTCGTTTCGAAGTATGTAAAATTCATACTCTCCCTGCGTGGAGAGTGAGGTCATAAAAGATTGTAAATTGTAGTCTAGTAATTTAGCTAGTTCCAGTGTTGTAAGCCTGATAAGTAGAGTGGACGGAACAATATAAACTCCGTAGGCGGTGGGCGGTCCACCTTAAAAACCGAATTAGTTGATTGTAACCACAATCACCTGTACTATACTATATTTTTATTATTGGTTATAATAAAATGTGTTTGCGGTCACCTTAAAAACCAGTCGGTTATGCCAAAAATAATAATTCCTGGGATGTGTGGTGGAAATCAGGTTATTTTTTCCTCAAACAGTACAAGCAACCCTTTAGTCCCCCGGTTCCAACCACACATCCGGTTTCTCTATCTCTCCACTACCTTATTTTACTATATATATATATATATGTATGTATGTATGTATATATATATATATATGATGAGCATTCAATGGCACGTCAAATAGTGAGCACCCCAAAAGCCTCCCTACACAAACTAAGCATTTATATTAGTTTAAGTTAGTGGGAGGTGAGAGAATGAGTGGAGGGAGAGAGAAATGGAATATGTGGTGGATATTGGGGGCATTTTGGAGTGCTGCACTATTTCGGGATGCCATTGAACGCTCGCCCATATGTATGTATGTATGTATGTATGTATGTATGTATGTGTGTGTGTGTGTGTGTGTATATATATATATATATATATATATATATCGCTCAGTTGCACCCCAAAAATGGAGCACCCCATTTGCCCCTTGATTTCCACCTCTCATTTATATTAAAGAATGTAGTGGAGAGGAAGGGAGAGTTAGTGGAGGGAGAGAGAAAGTGATTGCGTGGTGGAAAAGAGGAAGACCAAGGGCACTCCATAGTTTGAGGTGTCATTGAACCTGCTTCATGTATATAAATTATGTTTGTGTGAATTCCACTCCATACAGTATGGATCACCCCATGAATTCCAATGGTACTCCACATTATTGGATCACCCCATGAATTCCACTCCTTCATATAAAGATAAAATGATTTGACGGTTAAGAATATATATCATCTAATTTGTGTAAATTTTTGTGTCTAAATAGACTCCACCCCCTCCCTCTTCATAGTTCACACACATAAATAAATAAATATATACATATATATGGCGTCCTCATCTGGAGGCCAAAACCCTAATGCAAATTCAAACTCTGATCTCGCCTGGCAAAAGGTACGTAACAGAAAAGCTAAATTGTTCAAAGATGATGTCACTAGATCTGATGCTAACAATGGAAAGGCGATTGGGTTTGTACGAAAACGACATGAAATACCAAAACTTGTTCCAGGTGTCAAATCCTGGTCACAAGTGGTAGCAGACAACACCAAGATTGAAGGAGATGTGGAATTTTTTTCATACACTACAGACGCTGAAGGTTGTTATGCAGATCTGGATGACGAGGTTTTTGAAAAAGCAAACTCTATGTGGAATAATTCAATATACAACTATTTAGAGGGACGTAGACCTTACTATGTGCATTTAAACGCATATATCAGACGTGAATGGAAACCATCTAGTAGATGGGATGTGTTTGCTAGAGAAAATGGATTTTATTTGATAAAATTTGAAATTGAAGCTGATTGCACGAAGGTTTTAATAGAAGGACCATCGTTCATGGACAGTAAGCTCATTTTTATTAAAAAGTGGGAACCAAACTTACGACTAGAGAGAGACATGCTTGACTCACATCCTGTTTGAGTGAAGTTACATAAACTAGATTTATCTTTGTGGAATGCTAGAGGGATTAGTAAAATTGCAAGTTTAATCGACACCCGTCTAGGCATGGACGTCTATACTAGAAATGTCAAATGACTAAAATATGCAAGGGTGCTTATTGATATTAAAGCGACTAACCCTCTAATCAAACAGATGTGTGCTAAAGACAGAAATGGAAATGTTTATGTTCAAAGTGTGGAGTATGAATATGTTCCTCCTGTGTGCACCCAATGTAAGTGTTTTGGACATTCTCTAGATCAATGTGCAGCTGTGGTCAAACCAATGAAACAAGTCTGGCAAGTTAGAACTGATATTTCACATTCATCTAGTTTAGAAGAGTCCCCAGTTATATTTACATCACAAAATAATGCACAACAACAAGTGGAAAGTATAGTTGTTGAACCCTGACTACACTTACAAAAACACCTATATCTATAGAAGACGTGGTGATACTACATAACACTAGCTATACAATGCCCCATAATTCAGAAGTCACAGAAGTCATTAACGTTGCAGATTAAACGGAAAAACATAGTGAGGAAGGGAACCAAATTGAATCTCCCCCCGATGAGAAGTCCCCACTTAACCCACATGACGATGCTCTGGAAGTTCCTGACGAAAAAGAAAATATAAATTTAGATGATATTGAACTTTCACAGGAGGAAGACGAGGAAACTGGCGTTTTGCGTTCAGCAAAGTTAATGAAAGGTAACAAAGAATATGACAAGAAATTTGCAGTGAAACAAAGAGAGAAAAAAAACAAAGATGTGATATGCCCCTCACACATGACTTTGAGGAGCAAATTATCACTCTTCAAATGACCATAATCACATGGAATGTTAGAGGTCTAAACAATGATACTCGCCAACTAGACCTCTACAATATTAGAAGGATGTACGCACCTTCTATTATGTGTATCTTGGAGAATAATTTCACTGATGACAATATGCATTATTTCATTAACACTTTTGGGAACGAATGGTTATCATGTGATAACAATGATACAGGATGCAAGGGTAGAATTCTTGTTGTGTGGTGTAAATCAGTATGGCAGTTAAATTTAATAGATAAGGACACACAACAAATTACAATGGATGCTAAAAACAGTGGGGGTTTACATCTTTTCATCACTGCAGGATATGCAAGTAATTTTGGCCAAGAAAGAAATCACTTATGGACCAAAATTAAAAGTATATCAAAAAATGTAAGTATACCCTGGATAGTAATTGGAGATTTTAATGTTGTATTAACTAAAGAGGATAGAATTGGTGGTGTGCCTCTGAGAGTAACTCAACTTATAGAGTTCAACAATTGCATCTTTGGTGCAGGACTGTTGGAACCAGTGCATAACGGCCTGAAATATACATGGAGAAGTGGGGATAATAAGAAAATCTCCTGTAAATTGGACAGAGTGCTGGTTAACTCTAAATGCATCATTAACTTGTCAGATATTAAAGTGGAAATTCTTTCTACTTTTACAAGTGATCATAGTCCTATATTAATACAATTTTTTGAAAAGATGAATAACACAAAAGGCAAGCCTTTTAGATATGTTAATGCTTGGCAAAACATTGAAGGATATAATGAAGCTATTAACTTTTAATCTCTTTGAATTACAAGAAGGATGTGCAGGCTTCAAAATACTACAAATGCTTAAATTTCCTAAACAAAGACTTAAAGAATGGAACAAATGTAGACCAAGGAAGAATGATAACATTGATCAAATTCAAAAAAAAAGTGCCAATTTGCTGCAACTGATTGACGATGGAGACAATTCAGATGAAACCTGGGGTAAATATCACTCTACCCAATTGGAGTTGGGAAAGCTCTTAAAAATAAAGTCATTGAATTAAAGCAAAAAGCAAAAGTGCAGTGGTTAACTAAAGGAGATGAATGCACGAAATTCTTCTACACTAAAATGTCCATTCGCAAACATATCAACAGTAGTTTACACTTGATTGACACTCAGGGGAACAACTGTACTGATCTTCAAAAGCTTGAGAGAAAAGCAATTGAATACTTTACTTCACTGTATAATGGTGAGTGTGAAACTAACTTACATGTTATTCATTGCAGGAGAGTTGTTAATGCCAGAGGCAGGAGGTTGCGGTGTAGTCATGTCATGTACGATGAAGTTTGGTTGGATCTCCAATCCATTAGTGTTGATTCCCGTCCAGCTCCAGACAGGATAGGGGCTGGGTTCTTCAAACAGCACTGGCAACAGCTGGAAGAGAATGTAACACAAGCTATTCAAGAAGCATTCGTTTCTGGAAAAATAATTAAAAAAATGAATCACACTTTCATATGTCTCATTCCAAATGTTGAAAACCCCACCAAACCAGAGGAATTCAGGCCTATCGCTTGCTACAATGTGCTATACAAAATTCTTAGCAAGGTGATATGCAACAGAATGAAACAGTTTTTACCAGACATTATCTTAGAGTGTTAGAGTGCATTCATTAAAGGTAGATATATTTCAGAGAACTCGTTGTTGGCTCATGAAATCGTAAGAAATTTTAGCAAACCTTGTGCTGACAAATTCTGTTTGAAAGTAGATCTCCACAAGGCATATGATAAAATAAATCGAAATTTCATAATTCATATGTTACATTGCATGGGATTCCCTAACAAATTTGTTAAGTTGGTTAATGAATGTATATTTACCCATACTTTTTCTATTTTGATCAATGGTATCCTAAGGGATTTATTGGATCAAATAGGGGGATAAGACAAGGAGAACCATTGTCTCCTTCCCTATTTGCTGTAGCTATGAAGTACTTTTCTCTCCAGATGGAATTGTCGGAGCATAACAAACAAATTCAGACAGTATACAATTTCCAACCTAAGATAAGCCACCTCTTATATGCTGATGACCTGATAATATGCATTAAATCGAATGAGACTGCTGCTAGAACCATCAAAAATAACTTTCAACTACTGGAGAAATATGTTGGTTTGAAAGTGAGTGAGAATAAAACTAAATGTTATTTTAACAAGTTGTACGGTGATAGAAATGGAAGTCTTGAAATTTTGGGTGTTACTGAAGGATCCTTGCCAGTAAAGTACTTGGGCGTCCCTCTATCAACAAATAAAATTACTGATAGAGAATGTGTTGAATTGATAAGTAAAATTAAAGATAAGTTGCAAGGTTGGAGCTCTAAAACTTTATCGTTAGCAGGAAGAATTGAATTGGTACATACTGTTATCCATGCTAAGATTAATTTATGGTTACAAACATTTCAAATTCTTGTTGCGTCAATTGAAAAGATAGAAAAGGCATGTGCATATTTTATATGGAAATGTGGATATCATAAAATCAAATTTGCGGATCTCTGCAGACCAAAGGAAGAAGGGGGAGTAGGAGTGAGAAACATAAGAGACATGAGAAACGTTTTTACTCTCAAACAAGGTTGGAAAATAATAACTAGTAAATGTTTGTAGGCGAGATGGATGAGACAACGATATTTAAAAGACAATTTTTGGCAAATGACAGTGGATAACAATGCATCACCAAATTGGAAGGCTATTCTAAAGATGAGAGACAAGCTTGCTGAAAATTGCACTCGTGAATTTGCAATTGGTAAGAACACTAACCTATGGAAAGATCCATGAATATTGGGTAAATCAATGATTGATATTGTTGGCTGGGACACATTCTCTGCGTATGGCTCCCCAAATACTAATGTTGGCACAATTATTGAAAATCAAAATTGGAAATGTGAACATTTGCTATGTAACAGGGATATCAAACAGAAAATTCAAGCAATGCCAATTTTTACAGGTAGGGAAAATGATATCTGGGCCTGGAATAACTCAAAAGGAGATTTTGTAATCAAGAAAGCATGGAACTCAATTTGAACTAAACATGAGAACAAAATTTGGAGTAAAAAGATATGGGATAAAGCAATATGGCCAAGAAATTCATTAACTGCATACAAGACTATCTTGCAACGCCTTCCTACACGTGATAGATTATTTAAATAGGGTACAACAGAAGACAAATTATGTGTGTTGCGTGGTTCATCGGAAGTAACACATGAGCATCATTTTTTTGCATGTAATTATTCCAAAACAATAGCCCAACATTGCAAAGTAAAAATTGATCCTTTGAATCAAATTTGGGATTTACAGGTAATAACAACGTACCTGGCCAGACATCCAAATAATGATCGTCTGATAGCCGAACCCCACAAGGTTGCCTTGACATATGTTGTAGCCACAATTTAGAAAGAAAGAAACGCGAGAATTTTCAAATGCAAAGCAAGCACAGCGACGATAGTCAGTAAATTGGTCATTATCGACATAAACATCAGTAAATGAAGACTCAAAGGAAGAAAAATTTACCGATAGCTTGAAATCTGCACTCGCTGGATTGTCAGAAATGGATCTGAAGGAAGCGTCGGCACAAATTCCAGGAACCAGTACATCGTTTGATCCGTCATGAAGCTGCGGCGATGTAAGGAGGCTGTATAAGACGAAGTGATCAATTGGGGAATGTTCTAGTTGTGTTTAATGTAACTGTACTTGCTTTTACTTCGTTACGTGATACATGGGCAAGGCTTTAAGCCTTATATGTAATCCCATCTATTTGGGCTGATATGCCTAGTAAATTTTTTACCCAATTTCAATATATATATATATATATATATATATATATATATATATATATATATATATATATATATATATATTTGTGTGTGTGTGTGTTTTTTTTTTTTTTTTGATTTTTATTTTCTTTTTTCCTTTTTAAGTTAATTATTAATATCGTACTTTATGTCAGAAACTATTTTTAAATGGAATATGAAACCATGTAAAACAGCGTCCAGTGGAGCCCCATTTGGAGTAGTAGCGCACATATTTAATTAGAGAAAACGATCTTACGCCACTAATTGGAGCAACAGTTAATAATGGTAATTCGAAATTCATAAATAATTAGCGTTGGTACCCACGGAAAGTAAAATCCCTCTTAAGGAAATGTACTTATTTGCTGTTGGTTCGAAGTACACACAAAATCTCCTTCAATTCTTACTCAGTTTAAAATCAAAATGCATAATCACCATCGTCCCCATAAACAACCATATAAATAAACCAGCCTCATATCCATTCCCTCCTCATCTCTTCTTCATCCTCCATGGACACCAAAACCTGTCACAATATTGTCCTTCATTATGCAATTTTCTTCATATTTCTCGTAGTATCATCAAACGCTATCAATGTCACTCTATCAACAACATCAAATAGTAGACGAAACACCCAAGCCATAACTAGCCGAAAAAGAAGAACACCAGCCACTGGCGGTGGCAGTTGCACTATGTTTCAAGGAAGATGGGTCATTGACAATTCATATCCAATTTACGATGGCTCGACTTGTCCATTCGTCGATCCTGAGTTCAATTGCCAGAAATATGGCAGACCCGACAAGCTCTACCTTAAGTACAAGTGGGTGCCTAATGGTTGTGAGCTTCCCAGGTTATTTTTTCCCTTTCTGTTTTTAGATTATCCCCCCTTCTCTAATTTAGTGTTTAGCTAAAGAATAGCACATGTTATTCTTATTTGGCTAAACATAGCATGTTATTCAATTTTTTTTCCCACGTATGAAATGTTTCTTCATAATTCAGAATACAACCAGATCAAAATTAGACCATTGAGAAAGATTTTATGTCCTACATTAAGAAGTATATGTAACAGTTTCTATGTATATATTTTAAATGCAGGTTTGATGGTCAAGATTTTCTGACAAAGTATAAAGGGAAGAAAGTAATGTTTGTGGGGGATTCTTTGAGCCTTAATCAATGGCAATCTCTAACTTGCATGCTTCACTCTTCTGTGCCAAATTCCAAGACTTCAACTTGGAAAACCGGTTCACTATCTATTGTTAGATTTGAGGTACTATTAATTAATTGTTTATTAATCACCGTAGACTACACATTCTAGGCTAAAAAAATCATTAATTGATAAAGAGAAATGCTAAACACAGTCACGCATAAACAAACGTGCATACAGTAATTTTGGGTTTCATGTGGAAATTTAGAAATTGTAAAATTAATACTATTTGAACAAAGTTGCACTTGATTCAAAGAGAGTGTGCATATAGCAAACCATTTTTGATAATATGTACTCCATTTCTATTGCCACTACCACATGCCAAGGTGAGACATTGTGGCAGGTAACAGAGAGCATGTTTGCCCTTTTTGCCTTTTGGGGCCACATATTAAATAAATTAGTTTCCTATTGATAATGAATGTGGTGTTGATGCATTTCATATATAGTAAAATGTTTTCGTAGAACAATTAATTCGTATGGAATATTAGAATTAGTCCAGGTAGACCAAGGATTTGGTTAGGTGAAATCTTTACCTGTAATATCAATTTCATAAGTTATTTCTTAACATACGTCTCCTACTGATAGGTGCTTTTTCAGTTGGCAAATTTGTTGTTCTGTTTGTATGTATTTATTTCCTCTTGTCCCTTTTTTAAGAAAGAAGTCTCACGAATCTTTTTTTATTTTCTAAATAATATATATTTCAGATTGTTCTGTTCGGAAGATACCAGATTCTCTTTCTTTTTTTTAAAGGGTACTTTGATATTGTTCTTCTACATGTGTAGACAAATTATATTTGCCAATGTTATGAAAATTCAAGCAATCTTTTTATTTTTTGACATAATCTGCAATGAATGGTTTTCTTTCCATCATAAAAGGGAAGAATTGAAAAAGAAGATTTCCTTACTTTAATTACTGGTATGATGGCTCAATTGATTATTTCTGAATTATAAGTAAATAATGGAGAATATATATATTCTTTGATAGAATTATGAACGTAGAATACTGCCAATCGCAGTAACATATTTTCAATGTTATTAATTATAGTGACATATTTGCATCAAAATATGAAATCTTTCCATATATTGAGTCTTTGTATCAGCGGATAGCGTGCGGGAGAATATTGAATATTATTTTTATCCCTTGGCAATTAATAAGTATAACAACATAAATAGAAAATTATAGTTTACAATAGAATTGTTTGAATTTAATGATGGCTAAAGTACCATAATAAAAGATAGTTTGAATAGTGAATCTTTATGTATATATATTGCATAAGCTAGTACCATGAAAATAAAATAAAAGTGCAGCATTTATTGTGTTGAAATACATGTAGTATGAACTATGATTAAAAAAAAAAAAAAAAAGGAGGTAGATAATTCGGATGTGAATACAATATATATGTATTTGTGTCTGCATATGTCGTTCTTGGATATTGGATACAAATTTTGGATTCTAGCTAGGTAGCAGTAGAATTATCTTTTCACGAGTTAAATGATATTTACATTTTGACAATTGTTGTGAAAACATGCATTTGATGTGTGCGTTCAACTATTTATTGATTGATTCACCGATTACCCTTTAATACATAGTGAATGGATTTTGAACACAAAGAAACTTCCAAGATTCTCTGCAAACAACTGGATGCTTTGAAAAATAAGTAACTTGGTCAATTTAGGTATTCATAAACAAATGCATTATATTTCTTAGGACGTCAACATACTAAGAACAATAATGTTACATATCCATTGTATTAAATTATGGATTAATGTTATGTCATAAATCTATTTATTAATCAAAAATAGAGAAACAAAGAAATAAGCTTCACATGAAGCACCCCAAGAAGAACATGACCTTAACTCACGAGAATCTATAGCTGTCTTCAACAAGAGGCTACAATAAGCTACAAAAATGGACTAGAAAGTATATAAAACCCTGACTTCCAATACCTTATTACAGCCTCACTACATGATAGCTACACAATTCTCCAGTTAATGTACTACAGTAGGATAATACAATATATTATGTCACGGGAAACCATTATCATAACATACAAAATTTGTCCTCTACCCATGCACTGGATTTTACATGGTGTCATGAATAGGAAATTTCACATGTAAACAAATATAATGTTAAAAGGTGGTCACACTGTTTTTGTTTGTGGCAGGATTATGGAGTGTCGGTGATGTATTATAGAACGACGTACATAGTTGATATTGAAGCGGAATCGATAGGAAGAGTTTTGAAACTGGACAATATTGATAGTGGTAGCAACGCTTGGCTTGGTGTTAATTTGCTTATTTTTAATACATGGCATTGGTGGACTCATACCGGCGCTAGTCAACCGTGTGTGCTTGTTTCCTACGTACATTTATTTTCTTTCAATGTTTTTGTGCGTGTGCGTGTGCGCGCGTGCGTGTGGGATTTCGTATAAACATATGTATGTTTTATGCAGGTGGGACTATGTTGAATATGGAGGTAAAGTAATGCAAGATATGGACCGGTTGGTTGCATTTTCCAAAGGGATGAATACATGGGCTAACTGGGTGGATGCCAATATTGATTCGAGTACAACTAAGGTTTTCTTCCAGGGAATCTCGCCAACTCATTACTTGTAAGTTCACTTGTAATATTTTTATATTTTATTTTAATTTCTTGAAAAATCATAAAAGATATTGTTTTCCGTATTTCTGAGGTTAACAAGTGTACATGTCTGGTTAAATTTTTCTGTCTTACTTTTGATTCTCCCTTTGGAATCTCTCTGTATTTATTCTGAGTTTTCAAGAAATTTGCAAATATAGTAATAACTATCTGAAATATTTATTTTTATAAGAGAAACCTAATATATTCAAAATTGCAAAAATAAAATTCATTATTTTTTAAATCATTTCTTAAATTGTGAATCTTTTCTTTAAAAAATCTGGGTTAAAAAGTTCAAATTGTTTCGAAAAAAAAGAAGAAGAAAAAACATTTGAAAATTCATCAGACTTCGAACAGTTTAAGAAAAATTCATTATTCCAAAATTATTTTTAGGAAAAATCAGAAAGGACTGGAATTCATAAATTATATAAATATATAAGATTTTGTGAAGAATTTATTTAGAAAATTTGAAATTTCATAAGGAAACTATTTCTTCTTTCAAGGGAATTTGCAGATTGTTGATAGGCAAAAACTGAATTTACAAAATATGAAGTACTGCATTTCTTTAAGTTTCAACAAAACAAACCAAAGTCATACAAACCTATTGGTCACATTCCATCATTGCACATGTAACAACAGTAATGAAATAATATTTAATGCGACACTGCAAATTGCAATAAAAACATGAATAAAAGTACACTTAACAATAATTGACATTTGACCATACCTATAATCGAATCATACAACAAACTATTCTTCAAATCAACATGCACTGAATTCGGCACATACAAGAGAATCAAGTGCAGTATTCTAGGACAAACAAGTTCATCCATGATGGTTGTTAGGCAGTCCATTTTCTCTTACAACTTGGAACAATCTTACCTATGACTCAATATTATACAACTTAATGAAAATATAAACAGAGGAAGAGAGTGGGGTGATGCAAAATCAACATGCAACAAGCAAACTCAACCAATACCAGGGTCAAATTATCCAGGAGGCTCACTGCCAGCACAAGCAGTTGTGAAAAATGTTATAAATTCAATGTCGAAACCTGCACGTTTGTTGGATATTACATTGCTGTCTCAACTGAGAAAAGACGGGCATCCATCTGCGTATAGCGGAGATCATCAAGGCATGGATTGCAGCCATTGGTGTATAGCTGGTGTTCCAGATACTTGGAACCAAATTTTATATGCATCCTTATAAATGTTTTTTGTTTCTTCATACCTAGTGAAGGTTATCAAATTAATTAGTGTGCAAATAGTGGGTATAGGAAGAGAAAAGGTAAAGGGATTAAAGCTACTGCTTTTCTTTAATGGGGAGATATTTTTTTTTTTTTTTTTTTTTTTTTTTTTTTTTTTTTTTTACTTTAGTATTGATTCACTACAAAAGCTTATAGTGGAAAAAAATTTGTATAAACTATATAGTCTGAAGGAATTTTACTTTTGTTATTATATATTGATTATTGAACATTAGTGGATGGAGGACAGATGACTCTTATTATGGAAAGCAGTTGTGTACTTGAAAGTCAGTATTGATAACTTGATATAGACATTAATTATATAACTTGAGGAGAATGAAAAACTAGTGGAATTAGCTACAGCTGAGCTTTCTGCAAGTACTTTTGGGGAACCATTAGGTATTGATGATGTAATTGAATACAAGGGACAGAGTGGAATACGCTAGGGTGTTAGTGGAGGTTGGTGCATAGTGTTACCTTTGATGAGCATGTGTACATTGTGATGAATCTAGTGGGACTACTTAATGATGAGGTGAAGTAAGAATATGCTCCATCCATTTTTGTGCTTTTGACATGCAAGTGAGCAATGCCTTATGTCACTTAGCCAACGGTTGATGGAATAACAATGTGGGTGAAATCTTGGTAGAAAGGTAAAAATAAAGGGTCCTCAGCTGCAAACGGTGATGTCCAACATCTGAGCATCCGTAGACAGGCAAACTCTATTCAGAAAACATCATCAACTTCCAAGCTCCTCAAAAAATTTCACTTGTGAATATTTATACTATAAACTATTAACTGAGTTGAATTTCAGGATCGCATATGCCTACTTTAAATCTTTAATATTTCAAGAAATTAACGGTCACACTTTTTGTTTCTTTCTATTGGTGTTGATAGTGGATTTGGTCGATCGATCGTATGCAATTTGTATATAGTAATCGCAGAATAATCACAAATTGTAGTCACAGAATGTAGAAAAATAAAGGACACCAAGACTCTATAGTGGTCCGACAAACGATGACCTACACCACTTATAATAATCTATTATTGTTGCTTACAAGCACAATTGATTGTTATGTGATAGAAGAGAATAAAAGATAAAGATGTCTACAAGTTGCAACCGAGTTTCGGCGGGAGAAATAAAAAATCCATATTTCAATGCTTCTAGAGGTATATTTATAGAGGCGATGAGAGGTCGGATCGGTAGAAAAATACATAGGGCACCTACCAAGTGGGTACGACCTGGCCCATAAAATAAGACCAAGGTCACACCCCACTTTTGGAATCGAACCTGATCCCACATGGGAATCATTACTGCCCACTAAGGTGGGTCCCTTTGGTTGTTAGCTTACTCTCCTTTTGGTTGCATGCTGATCTGAGCTTCTCGAGTTATTGATGAAGTTCTGATCAAGTGTTGAGTTCAGAAATTATGTATGTCGTATACATACCAATCCTATACTTTGCCATATGTTAACCCATAAAAATATGTTCAAATCATGAGTCGTTAAAGAGATGTGAAGCTATAGGTCATTCAAGTTTTAGACCGTCGGTACATGTATATAACACACGACGTCAGGTCGTTCCTCAACCAGGTCGTCAAATCCTAAGTCGTTAAGGCCTTGGGTCGTTGAAAGCATGCGAGTGCAAAGTCGGGTCGTCTCCTGTATGCTACGACAAGTCGTTCATATATGCATAAAAGTGGGTCTGCACCAGGTCGTAGCCTTATTGGAACAGTGGCATGCTCATAAGGTCAGGTCGTCTCATAGTTATATCATTCGCGCCTTGAAAGAAAGCGGGTCGTTCATTTGATTGGCTCAACGATCTGAAGCAGGTCGTTTCATGAAGCTCAAGACAAAGGAAGGTCGTTCCCGACCTAAGAAGCCAGGTCATTTTGACGACCCGATTATTTACAGACACTATTTCCAGCCTCACTACCACACCTGTAAATATCCCCACATTTCCACCATGAAGGGGACCGATTTCTCCAACCACGAAGTGCTTCCATTTTCATTTCTCAACAACTCCAAACCTTCCTAACTTTCATTAAACCTCTTTCAAGCTTTGATTCAACATCTCAATCATCGTGAAATCGTTAGTGATCGTCTAAATGCTCGATTATTGAAGATCCGCTTCAACAATCATCTCAATCAAAGAGATCTAATCATTTCCATATGAAATCGAGAGAATTAAGAGATTAAAGAGAAAAAGTAGAAAGAATTATTGTAAAGAGAGAAAATGAGCAAAATTATAGAAATTATGCACCTTGTAACATTGAGAATGATAATGAAATCTCTCTTAAAAGTGGGCATAGGCCAAATCTAGGCCGAACCATTATAAATCTCTGTCTTTTTACTACTTTTGTGTTCGTGATTTCCCATATTCTAGATCTATATTGTTTGAAGGTGTGCTCACACTTTTGGGGTGTTAGTGTTCCATATTTTACATTAACATTTTTGGCGCCCACCGTGGGGCCACATCCATATCCAAAGGTCAAGTGCTTTGTGGGGAACGTCAAAGTTTGAAGCCTGTTTTTTACGATAGATTCTCAAGTCTAAAATCCAGGCACATTGAAGAATTTTCTTCAAAGTTTAAAAGCTTGTCTGAGATAATGGCTCCACCGAAGAAAGTTGGAAGTAAGTCCGTTAGAGGGGGTTCCGATAATGTTACCAACCAAGCTACGCCACAAACCAACCACCTTGAAGTTGGCCAAAGTTCGACAGGCAGAGCCGGTGTAACTAAAGATGAGTTGGAAGCAGTTGTCGCCAACTTGAATCAATGAATTGAAGCTCATAATCAGGCTTTGATGGACAAGATAACCGCTCTTATTACCACTCAAGCCAATCCTGCACCTCCTCAAAGAGTCCATGTCTACCTAGAGGAGAATGCGAATTCATCAGCTTCTTATCGTAATCATAACGATAACATGGAAGACCTTGATGGTTGGGCAAGTGATATGGATGAAGCTAATGTTGAAGCTTCAAAGCTAAAGGCTAGAAGTCATTAAGATCGAAATACCCGAAAGGTTGCTAGTCCCGCCAAGGGGGAACCTCCCCATAATGGAGGTAAAAAGACCTCGATCCTCTAACCGCGATTTCTCGCCAAGACAAGCATTCGGCAAAGAAATTGAAGTCCGCCCTGTGGAACAATACAACATTGAGGAATATATCTCGGACATGATAAAACAAATCACGAAGGTAGCATGGCTCACAATGATGATAAAAGGAAATGGGATTTTTCTTCTATCAAAAATCCGTTCACCGAAAGGATCCGCAAAGAAAATTTCCTAAAAAAGTTCACTCATCCTACTTTGCCTCCCTACAACGGAACTACTGATCCAAAATTCTTTATGTATAAGTACGAATGGCACATGAACGCAGCTAAGGTGATGGACGAGATCAAATGCTTATACTTTCCTCTATACTTGGAAGGCGTGGCATCATTGTGGTTTACGAAGTTGCCACCTAAGTCTGTAGATCAGTTTGCTAACTTGACTAAGAAGTTTAAAGAGAAGTTCAGGCTACACACTATGAAGGCCAACGATGTTATATCTCTAACATCAATTGTAACACCCTGAATTTTTAACGACATTAAAGAAGACAAATTAAAGAATAAATAATTTAATATTAAGAATTAAGGGAAATTGATTACGCCATTACGTCCGTCTCGAAATTCTGGTTAGGATAGACACCTAGTTTGCGTAAAACGGATAACATATGAAGAAGTTACAGATGATAAAAAGTTGAAAATTAGAACCGGGTATAACTGGCACACTTGCTAAGTGCGCCAAGGCAATTTTGCACTAGCGCACCTGTAATGTGCGCCCAGAACATTTTCTGGGTATTCGGGCCTTTTTCGGGTGAGTGATGACCCGTGACCTGACCCAATTTCATTAGGGTTGAGGTGGCATCCGAATTCTGTAACCCAGCAGCTATAAATATATCTCATATCCTTTGTTTTATTCAAAGAAAAGCAATGGTGGACGGACTCTACTGGATTCTCAACTAAATCAGGATCTCTCATCTTCTTCTAAAGCATATCAAATTCTGAGAATTGAACATAGACTCAGCACCTTTTCTGTCATCTTAGCATTCCAATCACAGTGAGTTCTAGTTGCTTTTAGGTTTAGATAAATAATAGTGAATTATGAAAGACTGTGATTTGGATACGTTGTAGACTTTAAATCTATGTTATTGTTAGATCTTATGCTATATCATGATAGATCTATTTCTTTGGATCCAATTCAATTGTTCTACTATGTTATCATTATGGATCTTGGGTTGTAACTTTTATGATATGCTATGATGCGGATGTATGCAAATCTATTCTATATGATCTAAAATTTTCATGTTAGATCTGTTCTATGTGATCTAAAATTGCCACCTTATGATTCATGTTAGATCTATCCTATGTGATCTAAAACTGTCACCTTATGATTCATGTTATATCTATCCTATGTGATCTAAAATTTGTCACCTTATGATTCATGTTAGATCTATCCTGTGTGATCTAAAATTGTCACCTTATGATTCATGTTAGATCTATCCTATGTGATCTAAATTTGTCACATTATGATTCATGTTAGATCTATTTTATGTGATCTAAATTGTCATCTTATTTTAATATGTTAGATCTATTTTATGTGATCTAAATTTTCACCCTATGTTATCATGTTAGATTTAAATCGCTTGGACATCTAAAATGGCTAATTTAGATAATGTGACATCATAGTTCATCAATTTTATGTCCACCTTGTTATGATGAAAATTTCATGTCCATGCTAGTATGTATGTTCACCTTATTATCATACAAGTTTATGTTTATGCCAAGATGATCATTTTAGTATATTCCCATTATTTTCCTTATTATCTTTTATGACTAGGCTATTGTCTAGCCTAGGCATGTTGCCAATTTTATGAGGGCGCTAGTTAAGGAACGAGGGAAAAAGGGATAAAAATGGCATAATTTGAATATAAACATTTTTGGACATGTAATTCAAATTATTGGACAAAATAGGTATTGCCACCTATAAAAGGAAAGGATTAATTAATTGGTAAATTAATTAAAAATGGAATAATTTGAATATGAACATTTATGGACATGTAATTCAAATTATTTGGCAAATTAGGTATTGGCACCTATAAAAGGAAAGGGTTAATTAATTGATTAATTAATTAAAAATGGAATGTCTAGTAATTACAATTACGAATTGTAATTGTACTTATGACACGAGGTTAGGTTGCATTAGTGGTGGAAGTCTGCCCGGACCCGACCGACATATCCAGCAGCCACTAATGGTGAACCTAATGTGAGAGGTCTAAGTACGTAAATACAAATCGGGCTATGACACGAGGTTAGGCCCAACTGTGGAATAAGTCTGCCCGGACTGGATCGGCATATCCAACATCCACATGTTGTAGGCCTAATGTGGGAGGTCTGGCCCATTATGAAACCATAAATGGACATGGTAGAGAATTGGACTACTTAACCTAAGTTAATCCACCGGGATTGTATGAACTTAAATTTTAGTTGGGAGTTAAGTAAACATGGTTGAGGGGTGGGTTAAGTAAATCTGAAGACGGGATGGGTAATAGGTCCATAAACTTAACCCGTAAAGATTATGTAATTAAAGACACCTAGTGGTATACATAATCGGTGGAAATAATTAAGTTATGTAATTAAAGACACCTCTTAGGGTAAACATAAGTTGTAGAAGTAATAGGTTTATGTAATTAAAGAAACCTATAGGTAAGCATAACTGGTTGGAAGATTGGGGGTTATGTATTAAAGACACCTATAGGTAAGCATAACTGGTAGAAGTAAATAAGGCTATGTAATTAAAGACACCTAGTGGTATACATAGTCAGTGAAAACCTAGTAGGGGATACAAGACAAAAGGGAGGGCTTGTATCATATTGTGTGGGACCCATTTCAGTCAGTAACCCGGAGTAGGTATCAAACATAGTATTCCGTACGAGGCGGAGAAGGGGCACGCTTACTGACTGATTGTAAGAGATCCAAACGTGGAGGACGGTGTGGGCGACGCAAACCGACCGGGCCATGTGCATGCATGAGCCGGGTAGAGGGGGATAAGACGACCGTGACACCTGTAGTATGGTTGTGCATATTGTTATGACGAGGGTTGCCACTTTAGGAAGTGATACCACCTACTATGGGGCCAGCACAAGGTATCTACAAGGATTACAGAGCCGATCGACCAGGGTAGTAGTTAGGATACATTTGGACGTATACCTAAGTCTACCACCTTATAGTTGGAGGGATCATCTCT
Organism: Allium sativum; assembly: GCA_030737875.1. Lineage (NCBI taxonomy): Eukaryota > Viridiplantae > Streptophyta > Magnoliopsida > Asparagales > Amaryllidaceae > Allium > Allium sativum. Next base: position 35,533,141 of record CM060913.1, on the reverse strand, counting down.
TTTTGGATATACAAGTAACAGTGCAGAGTAATCATTAGTAAGGCATGTACACCTTATCCTGCTTACCTTATCACACCTTCCATTAATGTAGTGATCTCCCTTATCCAGTTTATATGCCTATCATATTACTTTTATTTGGCTAAAAGTAACTAGACTCGCCAGACTTTATGTAACACCCCGTATTTCAGTTAATGCTAGGATTCACTAATTGCAGAATAAATAATCTCAGATGTGAGAATTGGGGGAAACGGGCTGCGTTATTGCGTTCGTCTCGGAAAAATACGCAGAATAGAGTCCGAAATTTTGTAAATCGGAGTCCGTATGGCCCGGTTATGGCCCAATGAAGTTTGTAGAAAATTCAAAGCTAAAAAACAGATTTAAAAATTCAAATTCAGATTTTAAAATAGAACCAGCGGGGCCAGGCGGGAAAGTTCCCGCCTTAGCCATGTCGACAGGGCTGTCGACAGGCCTGTCGACTGGGGAGTCGACTTGCCTGTCGACACGGCGTGTCGAGCCAGAGAGCCTGGGTGCACCAGGTCTGGTTTTCTGGCTAGGGCTGGGCTGGGTTCTAGAGATTTCCTAAATCTGACGGACCTAATCTAACCTAGGGTTAATCCTATGGTCTAAAACACACCCTAATCCTATAAATACACCCTAATGCAAGCCTAATCCATACTAAAAATAGAAATGATGCCATCATGCCGCCAAAATCAAACTTGAGAGGAGCCTCCACTAGTTTATGAAGGAAGTTGCAAGCTAATCAACCTCTAATCATCATCTTCCTCTTGTATAGCAACTAGTTCTACTACATAAGTTTGCTAATCTTGGTTTTGGTGAGTTCCTATAGCTTTAATAATCAATTGTTAAATTGATTATGGTAGGATGTGAAAAGACATGGCTATGTTTGTGGATAAATGTGTTTATGCAAGTTTGTATGATATGTGATTTGCAAGTTTTATGCTATATGCAAGTTTAATGCCATGTTTTATGATGCAAAACACTATGTTGAACATTTATGCATATGTAACATGTTATGCAAACTATATGTGAGAGTATATGCAAGTTATATGTAACATGATATGCAAGTTATGCATGTGGTTTTATGCATGCTAAGTGTTTGGTTTTATGCATGCTAAGTATTTGATTTTATGCATGCTAAGTATTTGATTTTATGCATGCTAAGTGTTTGGTTTTATGCATGCTAAGTATTTGATGATATGCAAGTTATGTATTTGGTGTTATGCATGCTAAGTATTTGATTTTATGCATGCTAAGTATTTGATCGTATGCATGCTAAGTATTTGGTTTTATGCATGCTAAGTGTTTGGTTTTATGCAAGTTATGATACATATTCATATGCAAGTTATGATGCAAGTTCATATGCAAGTTATGATACATGTTCACATGCAAGTTTATAAGTTCATATGCAAGTTTATGAGATCATATGCAAGTTTATCAGTTCATATGCAAGTTTATGAGATCATATGCAAGTTTATGAGATCATATGCAAGTTTATAAGTTCATATGCAAGTTTATGAGATCATATGCAAGTTTATAAGTTCATATGCAAGTTTATGAGATCATATGCAAGTTTATGAGGGCATATGCAAGTTTATAAGTTCATATGCAAGTTCATGAGATCATATGCAAGTTTATAAGTTCATATGCAAGTTTATGAGATCATATGCAAGTTTATAAGTTCATATGCAAGTTTATGAGATCATATGCAAGTTTATGAGGGCATATGCAAGTTTATGAGATCATATGCAAGTTTATGAGTTCATATGCAAGTCATGTAATATGTTATGCAAGTTCATATGCAAGTTATGTGACATATTATATGCAAGTCATGTATTTGTTAATATGTAAGTTATGTGACATGTTATACAAGATTATATGTAAGTTATGTGACATGTTATACAAAATTATATGCAAGTTATGTGACATGTTATACAAGATTATATGCAAGTTATGTGACATGTTATACAAGATTATATGCAAGTTATGTGACATGTTATGCAAGTTCATATGCAAGTCATGTGTTTGTTAATATGCAAGATGGCCCCTTTGAAACATGTTCATACATATGCAAGTTGACACCTTTTATATGTGTTATGTCATGAGAACGAAATTACGTGGGAACGATGGGGTTAATTAAATGCATATGTTAATAAGATTGTGTGAAATTAATATAATTATGCATAACATAAAATAAATGAACATAGTATGGGAATTTGCCTATTAAGTTAGGTGTACCCATACTATGTGTTGGGAATTTGCCTATTAAGTTAGGTGTACCCACACTTTGGAGTTGGGAATTTGCCTATTAAGTTAGGTGTACCCATATTCCTAAAATAAACATGATAATTAATATAAATTATGAGGGTGATTAATTAGGTGTAATTAATCGACTAAGACACGAGGTTGGACTCAGTTGTAGCGTAAAACTGCCCGGACCCAACCGGCTTAACCAGTTGCTACAAATGTTAGCCCAATGTGAGAGGTCTTAGGCACAAATTAAATACGTGATTAAAGTAAAGACACGAGGTTAGACCCTTCTTATGACGTAAGGCTGCCCGGACCCAACCGGCATATCCAGCAGTCATAAAAGGACGGTCTAATGTGAGAGGTCTTTATGAGGTCATGATCTTAATTAATTAATTAAGAAACACTTAACCATATTAGCATGTAGAGGGACATGAGGGGTTAAGTGGGTGCCTTGGGTGGCATGAGGAAACTAGTGGGTTGCCTTGGGTGGCAATAGAAAATACGATTAGAATACTTAACCAAAGAGGAACATGTAATTAAACATGGGTAAAGGGTTAAGTAAGTGCTTTGGGTGGCATGTGGAAATCTAGTGGGTGCCTTAAGTGGCAATTGATATATGATTAGATGACTTAACCAAACCTTAACATGTAGGTGGGCATGATTATAACAGGGGTTAAGTGGGATACACTAGATAAAATAACAAGCTTAGGTGGTAGCTTGTGGGGGCCCATTTCAACCAATATCCCAAACGTATCTTAGTGGGCTCGACTCTAGTCGAGTGACGGGACACGCATATTGGGCTTGACTATAAGAGGCCAAAATGGGTTAGCGGTGGCAACGCATGACCAACGGGTTTCATATGTGTGTGTGGACCCGGGCTGGTAAATAAGACGTTGTTGCATCGTGTAGATATAAGCCGTGCACCGTTAGTTTTATCAGGTTGCCACGCTTGGGAATGGTACACCCCACGGTGGGGCCAGCACGGGTATCTACGTTAGGGAGCCGATCGAATGGGGAGTAGTGTGTACACCTAGTGGATGGTAGGGCCCCGTGGCGTCTACTTAGTCACCTAGGGGTACGCGAAAACTATTAAGTTAATTTTATGAGTCCAGGGGTGGGATCAACCTTTAAGTTAGGAATGACTGGTGTGGTGCAGTGTAGGAATTACCCTTGGGTGGGTAGATCTGGGGTGGTGTAATCCAGTAATTACCTTTGGGAGGATAAATGTGTCTTTTCGGTTATCTTAGTACATCCTGTGTTTAGTTGGCTACTTAGTGTAGTCATTATCCCCAGAGGTACCGTACCTTGTTTATATCATACCCTAATTACTTTAATGATTGTATTGTTAGGGTTATAGGACTCACTCAGACTTATGTCTGACCCCGTTGTTTTTATCTTTTTTTTTTCCAACCCTCAGGTTATCAGAGTGGGCCCAGTACGAGTGGGCTTAGATCAGGCTGCTTTATTCTCTTTTGGAGCTTGGACCATAGATGTAGAGCTCAGCTTACCCTTTCTTTTATGGCTATCAGTTCATGTATTGGGATTATGTACTTTTATTTATCAGGATGGATATTTTGTACTTGACTCTTATTATGGTTTTGTGATGTAACCAAACATGTTTTACTTTCCGCTGCAATGAAATGATGTTTTAAAATTTTCAAGTATTACTTATATCTGTCTTGTTGTAATTTTTCTGTTCTATATTCACTTAAAATACTCCACCGATGTTATGGCATTCCCTTAGCGAGTGACCATAGCGGGTGTGGGGTGTTACACGTGGTATCAGAGCTTAAGGTTACCAGAACAGATAATTTTTTTAGAAAAACTATTTTCTAAGAATATTTTTGAAGGAGTATTTTCAAAAACATGTCTTTTAAGAGAAAAGTTTTTGAAAGAAAAGCATAATCCCCAATAGCCATATCTATATCTTTCGAATTCTCCATTTTGAATCTCTTCCTCTCTCGTTTTGAGTTTCCCCTCCGCGTTTAGATGACCTTTCTAAGATAGATAAGAACGGAAAACCACTTCAAGGGACTTAGACGTTAGTCAGATTAGAAGTTGGTTCAAGAAGGAGGAGGACTGGTAGGTATCTATTGGATAGATGAAGGGAGGAAGGCTCAAATAGTTGTTTGGTTAATGAAGGATGAAACCTCATTGGTGGGAAGTTACGTGTGGAGAATGGGAAGAAGAAGGCGAGTAGTTATCCTTTTGAGAGGAATAGGACACCTTATTAGGATTGTCCAAAGAGGCATGGGCAAGGTATGGAATCTCCTGGAGGGTAGTTGTATTCCCTCGCGGCTAGTGTACCAGATGGGGATAGGACCGTCTAGGTTGGAATTAGGATTTCTTTATTATACGGTTCGAACTTTATTTAATTCTGACGCATCGAGTTCGTTTATCTCATCATTGTTAGTTGAGTCACTGCACTTAGACACCAGTTTGGTAGATGATCCCTTGGTTGTTTCAAACCCAATTGGGGCTCCATGATGTGTTTGGGTTTGAAAGTCTCTATACTTAGCATTGAGTTTAGATGTGATGCTTTTTGGGCTTCACGAGCTATGGGTTAGTTTTGGGCATGGACTGGTTATCCAGTAGGGGTGCCGTTCTTGATTTTGAAGGGAGAGTTGTTAGGCTTATGAACCGCTTAGGTAACACTCTCGAGATCTCTTGTAATCCCATGGAATCTGTTATGCTAAGTTATCCAGAATCGCTTGACACGTCGGTCGAGAGTTTGCGATCTGTTAGAGTGGTCCGGGAATACTCGGATATGTTTGAGGAGGTGAAGGGCTTACCTCCGGAGCGGGAGATTGACTTCCGAATATATCTGGTAGACAATGCTAAATCTGTATCTTTACCAGTGCGCCACATGGCTCCTCGCGAGAGGAGGGGACTCCATAAGCAAGTAGGGGAGTTGCTTGAGAAGGGGTCCATAAGACAAAGTATATCGGAGTGGGGTGCTCCAGTAGTTTTTGCTACAAAGGCGGATGGGTCCCTTAGACTTTGTGTAAGCTAAAGAGAACTAAATAAACTCACAAAGGAGAATAGACACCCATTGCCGAGGATTGATGATCTCTTTGATCAGTTGGTTGGCGCCTCAGTATTTTCGCAAGTTGGACTCAGCCACGGGGTTTCGTCAGTCGAAGGTGGCTGAGGATAGTATGGACAAGATTGCCTTTAGGACTCCGGATGGTTTTATGAGTAGCTGGTGATACCATTTGGTTAGACGAACGCCTCCGCATACTTTGTTGATTTGATGAGAAGGGTGTTCAGGGAGTACCTAAATAAGTTCGTGATGATCTTGGTGGATGACATCTTGGTTTTTTTTCTAGGAGCGAAATAAGTCTTCGTATGTGCTCAATAGGTTGAGCAAAGCCCGTTATGGGATAAACGGTGATTTTGGAGCGAGACTGGCAAGGACAACCAGAGTTGGACAAGGACTTAATTATTTAGCCGTTTTTACTAGTATCATCTCACGTAGGTCGTCTGAATTCGAAGGAGGTATCCTTTGGGTGTTTGTCTGATATTGGTTTAGGCCTTTGGGGCTTGCATTTGGGGGATATCGAGCTCGACTAGGGTGGTCTGCGTGAGAGATGGATAGTTGTGACGATTTTGCATGGGAGAATATCCTGATTTTCTCTAGAAGTGGAGAAAAGAATGCTCTACATCTTAGGGAAGTGTTGGAGACTCTTTGAGCGCATTGTCTTAAGACAACAAAGGTGGATGGAATTCTTAGCATCCTATGAGTTTGAGATAGCGTATACCCCTGGCAAGGGTAACGTGGTGGCAGACGCCTTAAGCAGAAAAAAAGGCTGTCTTTGAGTCCATTGTTCGTGGAATGACGAAGCTTGGAGTTTAATTCTATGATTGACTTTAGACCTTTCGTTGACTTTGTACCCGGTTTGCTAGCCTCCTCGGAGGTTAGGCCTACTCTTTTGGGGCGGATTGACGAGGCACAGCGAGACGACCCACAGTTGGTTGAGTTAGTAGAGAAGCTCATAAGGGGGGGAGTCGTCCGGCCATTTGAGTAGGTACACCCTAGATGGTAAGGGGTGGTTGCATAGAGATGGTAGACTTTGTGTACCGCAAGACGAGGGTTTGAGGAAGGCTATACTTGATGATGCACATCGGTCGAAGATGACCATTCATCCTGGTAGGGACAAGATGTACCAAGACATGAAGAGAGTTTTCTTCTGGGCCGGTATGGAGAAAGATGTGGCCGAGTATGTCGCTAGATGCTTGGTGTGCTAGCAAATGAAAGCAGAGCAGAAGAAACCCGATGGGTTGCTTCACCCATTTGGAAGTTCCGCTATGGAAGTGGGATAGTGTCTCGATGGATTACCGAGATCGAGGAAGGGCAATACGGGAATTTGGGTTGTGGTAGACAGACTTACCAAGAGTGCCCATTTTATACCCGTGAAGAGTAAGAGGACTGCTCCATGGCTTGCTTCAGTCTATGTTAGAGAGAATGTTAGATTGCATGGCGTACCATCCAGCATTGTGAGTGATCGAGATCCTATCTTCACTAGTGAGTTTTGGAGAAGTTTGCAAGAGGCGGTAGGGACTCAGTTGTGTTTGAGCACCGCATATCATCCTCAGACGGACGGTCAGACCGAGAGGGTGAACCGTATCTTAGAAGATCTCTTGAGGCTTTGTATCTTGGATTTTGGAGGTACATGGGAAGAACATCTTCCTTTGATGGAGTTCGCATATAATAACAACTTTCAGTCTAGTATGGGCATGGCTCCTTTTGAAGCTCTTTATGGAAGGCCTTATCGATCTCCTACATGTTGGTGGGAATCTACGGATAAGATCTTGCTTGGGCCGGATATGGTTAGAGAGACTTCAGAGAAGATTGATTTGATTCGAAGAAGGATGAAGGCAGCGCAAGATAGACAGAAATCTTATGCGGATCAGAGAAGGACGGATCTTGAGTTTGAGGTTGGGGACATGGTTTTTGTCAAAGTATCTCCGTTGAGAAATGTTGTTCGCTTTGGGTCCGTTGGGAAGTTAGCGCCGAGGTTTGTTGGGCCGTTTCCTATTAAGGAAAGGATTGGACGGATGGCATATAGGGTGGAGTTGCCCGACAGACTTAGTGGTGTTCATGATGTATTCCATATATCACATTTGAGGAAGTGCTTACATGAGACCGCAGAGGTCGTAGAGCCGAGCTTGCTTAGAGATGTAGAGGTAGAGCGTGATGCGACGATTCGACGAGCTCCTACTCGCATCCTTGGGTCAGAAACTAGGAAGTTGAGGAACAGAGAAGTTCAGCTAGTTAAAGTGCAATGGGGAGAAGACGAGGGCAATGCTACTTGGGAGACGGAAGCGAAGATGCGTTCTTTGTACCCATTTCTTTTTGAGAGTATGTCTTTTAACTTCTCCTTTATCGCTTGTCTAGTACTTATCTTATCTTTAGTATATCCTCTCGCTAGTACCTATGACCTTTAGATAGGGTAAATCTATGGTTGAAACATGTGTTTGAGACATGTTATGTTTGATGGATGCATGTGGATGCAAGTGGTTGCCAGTGGTTGCTCGTGGATGCATGTATACACACATTAGGCACTAGATCGGCTCAATCACTTCATATTGCATATTGCATAAAATTGTGTGTAGGAAGCTATATTTATGGATGTATAATGATTGTGTTATCATATGGATGATGCATTTTAGTGAATGATTGTGCACTCATGTAGATATTGTATGTGTCGATAGGGTTCTCTCGCATACATAATGGATGCATGGCACTATCATGGTTTGCATATGTTCATACATTAGATAGGGAACATATACACACACTTTTTGCATATGCTCATACGTCATTAGAAATTGTTTTAAGGACAATGGATGCCCGTGTTTGATGGATTGAGTAGATGGTTGTTTGGATGGTAGGATATGCATTCTCCTTAGCTTAGAGATTTCGGGGACGAAATCCTTTAAGGAGGGGAGAATGTAACACCCCGTATTTCAGTTAATGCTAAGGTTCACTAATTGTAGAATAAATAATCTCAGATGTGAGAATTGGGGGAAACGGGCTGCGTCATTGCGTTCGTCTCGGAAAAATACGCAGAATAGAGTCCGAAATTTTGTAAATCGGAGTCCGTATGGCCCGGTTATGGCCCAATGAAGTTTGCAGAAAATTCAAAGCTAAAAAACAGATTTAAAAATTCAAATTCAGATTTTAAAATAGAACCAGCGGGGCCAGGCGGGAAAGTTCCCGCCTTAGCCATGTCGACAGGGCTGTCGACAGGCCTGTCGACTTGCCTGTCGACTTGCCTGTCGACACGGCGTGTCGAGCCAGAGGGCCTGGGTGCACCAGGTCTGGTTTTCTGGCTAGGGCTGGGCTGGGTTCTAGAGATTTCCTAAATCTGACGGACCTAATCTAACCTAGGGTTAATCCTATGGTCTAAAACACACCCTAATCCTATAAATACACCCTAATGCAAGCCTAATCCATACTAAAAATAGAAATGATGCCATCATGCCGCCAAAATCAAACTTGAGAGGAGCCTACACTAGTTTATGAAGGAAGTTGCAAGCTAATCAACCTCTAATCATCATCTTCCTCTTGTATAGCAACTAGTTCTACTACATAAGTTTGCTAATCTTGGTTTTGGTGAGTTCCTATAGCTTTAATAATCAATTGTTAAATTGATTATGGTAGGATGTGATAAGACATGGCTATGTTTGTGGATAAATGTGTTTATGCAAGTTTGTATGATATGTGATTTGCAAGTTTTATGCTATATGCAAGTTTAATGCCATGTTATATGATGCAAAACACTATGTTGAACATTTATGCATATGTAACATGTTATGCAAACTATATGTGAGAGTATATGCAAGTTATATGTAACATGATATGCAAGTTATGCATGTGGTTTTATGCATGCTAAGTGTTTGGTTTTATGCATGCTAAGTATTTGATTTTATGCATGCTAAGTATTTGATTTTATGCATGCTAAGTGTTTGGTTTTATGCATGCTAAGTATTTGGTGATATGCAAGTTATGTATTTGGTGTTATGCATGCTAAGTATTTGATTTTATGCATGCTAAGTATTTGATCGTATGCATGCTAAGTATTTGGTTTTATGCATGCTAAGTGTTTGGTTTTATGCAAGTTATGATACATATTCATATGCAAGTTATGATGCAAGTTCATATGCAAGTTATGATACATGTTCACATGCAAGTTTATAAGTTCATATGCAAGTTTATGAGATCATATGCAAGTTTATAAGTTCATATGCAAGTTTATGAGATTATATGCAAGTTTATAAGTTCATATGCAAGTTTATGAGATCATATGCAAGTTTATAAGTTCATATGCAAGTTTATGAGATCATATGCAAGTTTATGAGGGCATATGCAAGTTTATAAGTTCATATGCAAGTTTATGAGATCACATGCAAGTTTATAAGTTCATATGCAAGTTTTTGAGATCATATGCAAGTTTATAAGTTCATATGCAAGTTTATGAGATCATATGCAAGTTTATGAGGGCATATGCAAGTTTATGAGATCATATGCAAGTTTATGAGTTCATATGCAAGTCATGTAATATGTTATGCAAGTTCAAATGCAAGTTATGTGACATATTATATGCAAGTCATGTATTTGTTAATATGTAAGTTATGTGACATGTTATACAAGATTATATGTAAGTTATGTGACATGTTATACAAGATTATATGCAAGTTATGTGACATGTTATACAAGATTATATGCAAGTTATGTGACATGTTATACAAGATTATATGCAAGTTATGTGACATGTTATGCAAGTTCATATGCAAGTCATGTGTTTGTTAATATGCAAGATGACCCCTTTGAAACATGTTCATACATATGCAAGTTGACACCTTTTATATGTGTTATGTCATGAGAACGAAATTACGTGGGAACGATGGGGTTAATTAAATGCATATGTTAATAAGATTGTGTGAAATTAATATAATTATGCATAACATAAAATAAATGAACATAGTATGGGAATTTGCCTATTAAGTTAGGTGTACCCATACTATGTGTTGGGAATTTGCCTATTAAGTTAGGTGTACCCACACTTTGGAGTTGGGAATTTGCCTATTAAGTTAGGTGTACCCATATTCCTAAAATAAACATGATAATTAATATAAATTATGAGGGTGATTAATTAGGTGTAATTAATCGACTAAGACATGAGGTTGGACTCAGTTGTAGCGTAAAACTGCCCGGACCCAACCGGCTTAACCAGTTGCTACAAATGTTAGCCCAATGTGAGAGGTCTTAGGCACAAATTAAATACGTGATTAAAGTAAAGACACGAGGTTAGACCCTTCTTATGACGTAAGGCTGCCCGGACCCAACCGGCATATCCAGCAGTCATAAAAGGACGGTCTAATGTGAGAGGTCTTTATGAGGTCATGATCTTAATTAATTAATTAAGAAACACTTAACCATATTAGCATGTAGAGGGACATGAGGGGTTAAGTGGGTGCCTTGGGTGGCATGAGGAAACTAGTGGGTTGCCTTGGGTGGCAATAGAAAATACGATTAGAATACTTAACCAAAGAGGAACATGTAATTAAACATGGGTAAAGGGTTAAGTAAGTGCTGGCATGTGGAAATCTAGTGGGTGCCTTAAGTGGCAATTGATATATGATTAGATGACTTAACCAAACCTTAACATGTAGGTGGTCATGATTATAACGGGGGTTAAGTGGGATACACTAGATAAAATAACAAGCTTAGGTGGTAGCTTGTGGGGGCCCATTTCAACCAATATCCCAAACGTATCTTAGTGGGCTCGACTCTAGTCGAGTGACGGGACACGCATATTGGGCTTGACTATAAGAGGCCAAAATGGGTTAGCGGTGGCAACGCATGACCAACGGGTTTCATATGCGTGTGTGGACCCGGGCTGGTAAATAAGACGTTGTTGCATCGTGTAGATATAAGCCGTGCACCGTTAGTTTTATCAGGTTGCCACGCTGGGGAATGGTACACCCCACGGTGGGGCCAGCATGGGTATCTACGTTAGGGAGCCGATCGAATGGGGAGTAGTGTGTACACCTAGTGGATGGTAGGGCCCCGTGGCGTCTACTTAGTCACCTAGGGGTACGCGAAAACTATTATGTTAATTTTATGAGTCCAGGGGTGGGATCAACCTTTAAGTTAGGAATGACTGGTGTGGTGCAGTGTAGGAATTACCCTTGGGTGGGTAGATCTGGGGTGGTGTAATCCAGTAATTACCTTTGGGAGGATAAATGCGTCTTTTCGGTTATCTTAGTACATCCTGTGTTTAGTTGGCTACTTAGTGTAGTCATTATCCCTAGAGGTACCGTACCTTGTTTATATCATACCCTAATTACTTTAATGATTGTATTGTTAGGGTTATAGGACTCACTCAGACTTATGTCTGACCCCGTTGTTTTTATCTTTTTTTTCCCAACGCTCAGGTTATCAGAGTGGGCCCAGTACGAGTGGGCTTAGATCAGGCTGCTTTATTCTCTTTTGGAGCTTGGACCATAGATGTAGAGCTCAGCTTACCCTTTCTTTTATGGCTATCAGTTCATGTATTGGGATTATGTACTTTTATTTATCAGGATGGATATTTTGTACTTAACTCTTATTATGGTTTTGTGATGTAACCAAACATGTTTTACTTTCCGCTGCAATGAAATGATGTTTTAAAATTTTCAAGTATTACTTATATCTGTCTTGTTGTAATTTTTCTGTTCTATATTCACTTAAAATACTCCACCGATGTTATGGCATTCCCTTAGCGAGTGACCATAGCGGGTGTGGGGTGTTACACTTTATGTCTGACCCTTTTTGTTTCCCCTTCTTTCTTCCGTTCCCCCCCCCCCAGGTTCTCAGGAAAGAAACACCAAAGCTTAGTCAGGATTCAGATATCACCATGCTAGGAGCTATTTCTGAGGTATGGCTCAAGTTGTTGTCTCTATTATGGCTTAACTGTTTCATTCGAGGAATTATGCTTTTTATTTACTTATGTACTCTGATGATGCAAGATAGAAGTTATTTTATTGTAATGGTTTTTGTGACTTATGAAATTGTGGACCACTGTATTTTTATTTAAATAAAAATTTAAATTTCCGCTTCTATCTTATTTATATCTGTCTTGTAATTATTCTGTGTTTGATCACCTATAATGCTTCACGGAACTTAATTCATTCTCTTAGTGAGTGACATTAACGGACGTGGGGTGTCACACTTGGTATCAGAGCTGAAGGTTACCAGATTAGATAAAAGTTTTTGAAAATTATTTTCAAAAAGGTTTTAAAAGAAAGCATTTTCAAAAAGAAAAGTCTGTTTTGAAAAACATTCACCAAAAAGCCATATGTTGTATCCTTCGGTTCCTTATCTAAATTTCTTCCTTTTCCCTTTTTCAGCATGTCTGGGGAACAAAACATCCCTAATATCCCGGAGGGCGTCATTATACCCAGATGGTTTCGTAGGTATTTGGAGGCCACAGCGTCGGCTGAAGGCCAAAGAGACGTTCCTCCCCCAGTTGCACCAGTCATTCCTCCTCCTCCTCCTCCCCCTCCAAAAGAAGATAACTTCGCTAAGATCTGCAAGGACTTCCATGCAATGAGAGGGAAGCCTGAAACACCCCACCCTCCATTAAGGTCACTCACAAAGGGAATGCCTTAACTTTGGTAGAGGTTTATAAGTAAAAGTCACAGATAAAACACAAGACAGATATATAAACACACATATATAAGCAGCGGAAAACAACAGACTTTTTATTTCATAAAAATGTGTTTATACAAAACATTTCCATAACTGTCACATAATCACTTCCAAAACATTACAACATCATTTCTGTCTTGGTTATTAAATAAAGAAGCATAAAACATAATTAAAACTGCATAAATCCCCATGATTGTGTCCAACATCCATAGCCAAGGAGAGAGAGTCCAAACCGTACATCTACTATCTTGAAGCTTGCAAAGAGTCTGACTAAGCTGAGTTGTTTCCTCCCTGTGGACCTGGGGGCGGGGGAACGGAAGAAAAGAAGACGAAAGAAAATAGGGTTAGACATAAAGCCTGGTAAGTCTAGTGACTCTTCAGTATGAGAATAAGAAAAAGGGCATGATAAGTAAAAACTGGAAATAAGAGCGTATCATAAACTAAGGCAAAGCAGTTTGAATCGAATATACTATCGCACCCCATACTATATCTCTGCACCTACTTGCATTGTCTTAACTGGCACCCCATGCAGGAGATAAAGTGATCCCCTTTTTCTAAAGATCGGCTCCTAATCTCATAATCATCTGTGTCTTACGGCCCCCGAAGATTGTAGATACCTATGCTGGTCCCACCATGGGGTGTATCAAGTCCCATGGTGGCGGCCCTACACAAAACTAGAAATGCATAGGTTATACTATTGGTGCCCCCAGTGCCCTGTTTGTCTGCTCCGAAGTGTGTGCACGCCCGCACTCCGTTAGAACCCACACTGTTGCACCCACCGTCGTCGCTTTGACCGCTTACAATCAGCCCAGTAATCGTGCCCCACCCTACCTAGTTTCAGGGTACCATGATACCTAATTGGGTTACTGTTGAAATGGGTCCCCATTACTAGGGTTTTCTAGTCAAACATGTTAAGTGGTTAAGTGTCTGTATTTACCTAACCCCACCCATCAATTTAATTAACATGTTGAATTGGTTAAGTGTTTTAGTTAACTTAACCCTACCATCCTGACAGTTTGTCCTTAGCTTTTTAAAGCACCGACCACTCACATTAGACAGGTATTGTTACGGTTACTGGATGTGCCGGTTGGTTCCGGGCAGATTTACACCGTAACTCAATCTAACCTCGGGTCCTTATTGGGCTTCATGCTTAACCACCCACATTGGATAAGTATTGTTGTGACTACTGGACAGCCGGGCGGGTCCGGGCAGGTTTACATCACAACTCAATCCAACCTCGTGTTAAGCATACTCGTATTTTCTAAATTTACATATTTGTCTTTATTACTTGTTATAAGTAAATTTGTCAACAATTAAATGTTATGGCCCACTTTCCAATTTTAACATTTTTTTTGGTATAAGAATTTATACCGTTTAAATGCCACCAATTTTGGCATGTGACAAACATGCCAATTTCATATATTTTTATGTCAAGTTACCAATTTTCCTAACGTTACCCCGTCTAAATATTAGGCTAACGATCTTAGCCTAATTTTCGTTTGCATGGTTTTTAACATATAATATTAGGCTAAAAATTAGCCTAATTTAGCGCACACAAAATTGGCATAAGAGAATTCATAAACACAAACATGACATAGGTTTAAACTTGGCATTTTTGGCATAGTCAATATGAACATCATAGGTGTGAACTTGCAAAATAGTCAACATGAATGTCATTGGTGTGAACTTGCAACATAGACTAATCAACATACATGTGAATTTACAACATAGCCTAAATCAAATTTCATATATGTGAACTTGCATTGAAATAGGGATCTAACCAAATAGGTGTCACATAAATTAGCATAGACAATATAAGCCTAAACATGTTTAGATCTAGGCATAACATCGAACATCACTAGCATATGACAAGAGTATAACATGTCCTCAAAGTATGTATAATTTCATCGCATGTGTGAACTTGATCCAAATCATGTTTACAACTATAACATGAAGCTTGTATTAAAATGGATCTTGGCATGGATCCAGTTATGAACTTGCAACTTTTGTATAGACATATTAGCATGTATATAAACTTAATCATTTAGGCATAGAGGTCTTAGCATATATATACATGAAATCTTAATCACATACAACCTATATAATCGCATAAACATATAGGTGTAGATTACATCATGAACTATGCAACTTGCATGTGGTTCTAAATGTACAGTAGGATCAATATCAACTCAACTATACCACAAACATCACAATACCAAAATCATTTCAATACATAGATATGAATTAACATCGTTGTTACATAATAACACAATTCCATTTCTATTTTACATCGAATCAAATCCTAACTTTTATTCACATCGGAAAAATCACTATACTTACAACAAACGACGGTCTTGTTTTGTGATTTCTGAGTTCTGAATTTGATATGCTTTCCTTTGGGCAGACTAACGTTGATTTGATTATTGTTTTAACTCTAATTTGGCTCGTCTCTAAGCTTTTCTACAAGTGGAGGCTCCTCTCAGTTTTCTCCCGACAGCATGGCGGCTCCGTCTCTAATTTCTTATGTGAATTTAGGTGGAGTCTTAAGTTGTTTATATAGAATTTCAGATTGATTTGAGCCATCAGATGATCATAGATGAATCTAGAGCATTCACTTCGACAGGAGCCAACCAAAATGCGACAAGTCAGCCCTAGTGACACAGCCAAGCCTCGGAAATCGATCAAAACCCGACATGGCCAGCCAGGGCCAAACCAGGTCGACCTGGTGCCTGGGCGGGAATTTTCCCGCCTAGCCCAGTCTGGGTCTGAATTCGAAATTTGAACTGAATTTTGCACCGTTTGAATTTTAAATTGAATTCTGAAACTTCCGGAGATCATAACTCCTTCATACGGAGTCCGATTCCCGCAAACTCGGACTCTATCTCAAGAAGAATTCTGAGACGAACGCAATGGCGTAACCCGTTTCTCTTAATTCTTTCATTAAGAATTAATTATAGTTAAATTTGTTAATTTACAGTTAACAGAAAATTCCGGGTGTTACAAAGCCATTCCATGGGAAAGAGACATTCGTGGAAGCTCGGAATTGGCTTAAGGAGACTGAGGACTTATTAGTAATCTTTGAAGTGGAGGACCAAAGAAATATTCAGTTAGCTGCTTGGCTATTGAAGGACGAAGCCTCATTTTGGTGGGAAGTCACCCAAGCTGGACGTCCAGTGGAAACTTGGGAAGATTTTAGATAGAGGTTTGAAATGAAATTTCTTTCCCAAGCTGAAAGCAGCATGCAGATGAAGAGATTCTTAGCACTCAAACAAGGAAACTTAACGGTGAAAGAATATGTGAACAAATTCAACTAGCTAGCAAGGTTCAGATTAGAGTTGGTGGATACGCCACACAAAAAGGCTTTGCGCTTTGCTAAAGGGCCGAATGAGCCTCTGCATGGTTTAACTATGTCCCATATTCCAATGGGGGAAGCCTTTGAAAAACTTGTCGATATGGCCCTGATGCATGAGGAGGACAAGGGAGAAAATAAGGAAACAAAAGCTGAGGGGACATCGCAGAATAAGAAGGTGTGGCCCAAGAAGGGGCATCAGTAACAGCAGTAGCAACAACAATAGCAGAAGGAAGGAGGGAAAAATGATAAAGGCAAGGATAAGAGAAAATGTCACCATTGTGGAAAGGAAGGTCACCTGGTTAAAGAATGTAAGCAAAGGAAGAATTCTTGCTTCCACCGTGGAGAGGTCGGACACTTTGCTAAAGAGTGCCTGAAGAAACGGGGAACACAGGGACAAGGTCAAAGGGCAGGAAATTCTGGAGGGCAGGTGCATGCTCTCGCGACCAGTGCTCCTGACAGAGGTAGAAAAATTTCTATGGAAGGGTTAATTTCTCTTTCAAACCATCCTTTTAGAATACTTTTTGATTCCGGTGCCTCACATTCATTTATATCAAGTTATGTAGTTGAATCTCTACACTTAGTTACTAGTATGGTAGTAGATCCCATAGTTGTTTCAAACCCCATTGGTGGTTCGACTCATTTATCAATGAATTGTCGGGGTTTGAAATATCTGTGTTAGGCGTCGAGTTTGAATGCGATGTGTATGTGCTCGGGTTTATGGGCTATGTGTTGATTCTAGGAATGGATTGGCTTACCACTTATGGTGTCATTATTAGGGATGGCAAAAAAAACTGTACCCGTGGTTATCCGTAGGTAAAATCCGTCATGGATATGAAACGGATAGTTAAATGGGTATCCGTGGGTAAGATAAACGGGTTTTTCTAATATCCGTTAATAAATGGGGCGGGTACGGATAGTAGGATATCCGTATCCTGGGTACCCGTGCCCGTATTGAATATGATTTTTAGTTGTCATTTTGTGTATTTTTTGATGGATACTTCTGTTATTGTTTCTTCTTTTCTGGATGTTGGTCAAAGTATGTATTGGTATTTTGAGGTTAGCATTTGTGTATTGATCTACTTTGTTTTTTTACCAAATGGATTTTTAAACAATTTCAATAAATGGCTAAAAAATAAATCGAATAAATATAATGGATACCCACGAATACCCACCAATACCCGCAACCTGTTTAAAACCCGTTTAATGGGTACCCGTGTGGGTATGGGGCGGGCACGAGGCAAAAAATCACTCAACGTGGCGGGTGATGGGGGGGCACTACCCGCGCCCGCCCCGCCCCATTTCCATCCCTAGTCATTATGGATTGTGAGAAGAGGGTTTTTAGGATTCTGACTTGTCATGAGAAAACCCTCGAGATTTCGTGTGACCCACAAGGGTCGGTTATGCTTAGTTTCCTAGAGTCTCTTGATGCATCTATTGATGATCCACAATCTATTCCAGTAGTCGGAGATTTTTCCGATGTTTTTGATGAGGTTCGGGGTTTACCTCCAAGGCGCGAGATCGACTTTCGCATATATCTTGTGGACAATGCAAAGCCAGTTGCATTACCAGTGCGCCACATGGATCCAAGGGAAAGGAGGGAGCTGAGTAAGCAAGTAGGGGAGCTACTTGAGAAAGGGTTTATCAGACGAAGCATATCTGAATAGGGTGCTCCAGTGGTATTCGCAACTAAGGCGGATGGTTCGCTTCGTTTGTGTGTTGATTATAGGGAGCTGAATAAGCTCACTAAGAAGAATAGGCACTCGCTTCTGAGGATTGATGTTTTGTTTGATCAGCTTGTTAGTTCCTCGGTATTTTCCGAGTTAGACGTGGCCACGGGGCTCCATCAGTTGAGGGTAGTTGAGGACAACATAGATGACTGCCTTTAAGACTCCGGACGGTTTCTTTGAATGGCTAGTTATGCCTTTTGGGCTGACGAATGCACCCGTCTATTTTGTCGATCTGATGAGTAGGGTGTTTCAGGAGTTCCTAAATAAGTTTGTGGTAGTCTTTGTTGATGATATTTTGGTCTTCTCCAAAAGCGAAGATGAATATGCCCAGCATTTGATAGAAATTTTGAAAACTCTTTGTGACCATCAACTTAAAGCAAAATTCTCCAAATGCCATTTTTGTAGAAAAGAGGTGAGATTCTTAGGGCATGTGGTCTCCAAAGAAGGGATAGCTGTAAATCCCACGAAGGTTGTTGTAGTGCAAGATTGCCAGATTCCTGAAAATGCAACTGAGGTGAGAAGCTTTCTTGGGTTGGCAGGTTACTATAGGAAGTTCATTAAGGACTTCGCAAAGATATCAGCCCCACTCGCCAGGATGACGAAGAAGAACTTTGGCATTCTCATGGGATATAGACTGTGACATTTCTTTCCAACGACTGAAGAGGGATCTGACAATAGCCCCAGTCTTGACCTCATCCGATGGAAATAAAGTGTTTACCGTTTACACTGATGCATGCGGTACAGGGCTTGGTGCGGTCCTAATGCAAGAAGGGAAAGTAGTGTGTTATGGGGGTAGACAACTGAGAGTTCATGAAAAGAACTACCCACCATGATCTTGAGCTAGCTGTCATAGTGTTTGAATTAAAGACATGGTGTCATTATTTACTTGGAGAGAAGTTCGAGTTATACACCGATCATAAATCTCTCAAGTATCTGTTCTCGCAGAAGGATCTTAATTTAAGGCAACAGCGGTGGATGGAGTTTCTAGCTTCTTATGATTTTGAGATTTCTTATACCCCTGGCAAGGGTAATGTGGTGGAAGATGCACTAAGTAGGCAGAGGGTAGCCCTGAGTCCTCTGTTTGTGGAAAGAAAGAACTTGGAGTTCATATCAGCTTTCGATTTTAGACCCTCCATCGAGATTTTCCCTGATTTGTTTGCATCCTTGGAGATACGACCGATTCTTATGGGCCAGATAGGATCTTCGCAACAAGGTGACCTACATATTCTAGACATCATGGATAAGCTCATAAGAGAGGAGACTTCTAGTCACCTCAGCAGATAGGCCATAGATGAAAAGGTGTGGTTGCGATGGGATGGAAGGCATTGTGTTCCTTAAACTGGAAGCTTGATAAAGGTAGTTCTAGAAGAAGCCCACCATACTAAGATGACCATTCATCCAGGCGGTGATAAGATGTACAGGGACATGAAGAGGGTTTTCTTTTAGGTTGGGATGAAGAAAGATGTGGCCGAATTTGTTTCTCAATGTTTAGTTTTCCAGCAAGTCAAAGCTGAGCAAAAGAAGCCTGGTGGTTTACTTCATCTGTTGGAGGTTCCTCAGTGGAAATGGGAGAGCGTCTCTATGGACTTCATAGATGGTTTACCTAGATCGAAGAAAGGCAACACCAGTGTCTAGGTTGTGGTTGATAGACTCACTAAGAGCACTCACTTTATTCCAGTTAAGAGTAAGAGGACGACATCATGGTTAGCAACAATTTATGTCCGAGAGATAGTTCGTCTTCATGGAGTTCCTTCTAGCATCGTGAGTGATCGTGACCCCATCTTTACCAGCGAATTTTGGAGGAGCTTGCAATAAGCATTAGGTACACAATTGTGTTTGAGCACCGCTTATCATCCTCATACTGATGGGAAAACAGAGAGGGTGAACAGAATCTTAGAAGATCTTTTAAGGCTATGTATCCTAGACTTCGGAGGAACTTAGGAAGAGCATCTTCCTTTAGTAGAGTTTGCCTATAACAACAGCTATCAAGCCAACATCAGCATGGCACCCTTCAAAGCATTGTACGGACGACCCTCTAGATCACCAACTTGTTGGTGGGAATCTATAGAAAGATTATTACTTGAACCAGATATGGTTAGAGAAACGTCCGAAAAGATTGACCTTATTCGACGATGGATGAAGATAGCTCAAGATAGGCAGAAATCCTATGCAGACAAGAGAAGGACTTACCTCCAATTTGAACTAGGAGACTTGGTTTTTATCAAAGTGTCACCTCTAAGGAATGTGGTTCGTTTCGGATCGGTAGGGAAGCTTGCACCTAGGTTTGTGGACCATTTCCCATAACCGAGAGGATTGTCCAAATGGCCTATAGAGTAAAGCTTCCTGAAAATCTATCTAGTTTTCATGATGTTTCCATGTTTCTCATCTGCGGAAATGCTTGCATGACACCATGGAAGTTGTTGAGCCGAGTATATTGGAAGAGATTGAAGTGGAACGGGATGCGACAGTCGGGCGAGTTCCTTCCCGTATTCTGGGATCAGAAGTTAAGAAGCTATGGAATAAAGAGTGTTGCTAAAGGTTCAATGGGGAGATAACCCAGAGGATGCGACCTGGGAGACCGAAGACAAGATTCGTGCTTCGTACCCTTTTCTCTTCGAGGGTATGTTCTTAACTCCTTTTTCCAAAAGCTTTATCAGTACTTGTTTCTATCATTTTTGTACATCCTATCCATAGTAATTTTGACCTTTAGATAGAAATCCTATGGATGTAAACAAGTGTTTGAAACATGTTATGTTTGATGGATGCAAATGGATGCAAGTGTTTTCTAGTGGTTGCCTGTGGACGCATATACACACATTAGGCACTAAGATTAGCTCAATCACTCTCATACTGCATATAGATGTGTGCGCATTTTCTTTTCTTTTATGGATGGAAATGGATGAACTAGCATATGGATGTTGCATTTGGATAAATGAGTACACACACATGTAGAGCTTATATGTTATAATAGGCTTATTTGCATACATATTGGATTCATGGCACTAACATACATTGCATTAAGGAGGTCAACTGAATCAGTAGACCGCCTGATTTTCACATTAGTGTTGGGACATATACACACACTTTTGCATATATTCATGAAAGAATTAGAAATCCTTAAGTACAATGGATGCTAGTGATTGATGGATGAGTAGATGGATGATGGATGGTAGGATATGCATTCTTCTCAACTTGGAGATTTCGGGGACGAAATCCTTTGAGTAGGGGATAATGTAACACCCTGAATTTTTAACAACATTAAAGAAGACAAATTATAGAATAATTAATTTAATATTAAGAATTAAGGGAAACTGATTACGTCATTACGTCCGTCTCGAAATTATGGTCAGGATAGACACCTAGTTTGCGTAAAACGGATAACTTATGAAGAAGTTACAGATGATATAAAGTTGAAAATCAGAACCGGGTATAACTGGCGCACTTGCCAAGTGCGCCAAGGAAATTTTTCACTAGTGCACCTATAAAGTGCACCCAGAACAGTTTCTGGGTATCTGGGCCTTTTTCGAGTGAGTGACGACCCATGACCTAACCCAATTTCATTAGGGCTGAGGTGCCATCCGAATTCTGTAACCCGGCAACTATAAATATATCTCATATCCTTTGTTTTCTTCAAAGAAAAGCAATGGTGGTCGGACTCTGCTGGATTCTAAATTGAATTAGGATCTCTCATCTTCTTTAAAAGCATATCATATTCTGAGATTCAAACATAGACTCAGCCCCATTTTATCATCTTAGCAATCTAGTCACAGTGAGTTCTAGTTGCTTTTAGGTTTAGATAGATAATAGTGAATTATGAAAGACTGCGAGTTGGATACATTGTAGACTTCAAATCTATGTTATTGTTAGATCTTATGCTATATAATGATAAATCTATTTCTTTGGATCCAGTTCAATTGTTCTACTATGTTATCATTATGGATCTTGGGTTGTAACTTTTATGATATGCTATGATGCAGATGTATGTAGATCTATTCTATACGATCAAAAAATTTCATGTTAGATCTGTTCTATGTGATCTAAAATTGTCACCTTATGATTCATGTTAGATCTATCCTATGTGTTCTAAAATTGTCACCTTGCGATTCATGTTAGATTTATCTTATGTGATCTAAAATTTGTCACCTTATGATTCATGTTAGATCAATCCTATGTGATCTAAAATTGTCACCTTATGATTCATGTTAGATCTATCCTATGTGATCTAAAATTGTCACCTTATGATTCATGTTAGATCTATCCTATGTGATCTAAATTTGTCACATTATGATTCATGTTAGATCTATTTTATGTGATTTAAATTGTCATCTTATGTTAATATGTTAGATCTATTTTATGTGATCTAAATTGTCACCCTATGTTATCATGTTAGATATAAATCTATTGGACATCTAAAATGGCTAATTTAGATATTGTGACATCATAGTTCATCATTTTTATGTCCACCTTATTATGATGAAAATTTCATGTCCATGCTAGTATGTATGTTCACCTTATTATCATACAAGTTTATGTTTATGCCAAGATGATCATTTTAGTATATTCCTATTATTTTCCCTATTATCATTTATGACTAGGCTATTGTCTAGCCTAGGCATGTTGCCAATTTTGTGAGGGCACTAGTTAAGGAACGGGGGAAAAAGGGATAAAAATGGCATAATTTGAATATGAACATTTTTGGACATGTAATTCAAATTATTGGGCAAAATAGGTATTGACACATATAAAAGGAAAAGATTAATTAATTGGTAAATTAATTAAAAATGACATAATTTGAATACAAACATTTATGGACATGTAACTCAAATTATTGGGCAAAATAGGTACTGACACCTATAAAAGGAAAGGGTTAATTAATTTATTAATTAATTAAAAATGGAATATCTAGTAATTACAATTAGGGAATGTAAATGTACTTATGATACGTGGTGGAGTTAAGGTTGCATTAGTTGTGGAAGTCTGCTCGAACCCGACTGGTATATCCAGCAGCCACTAATGGTGAACCTAATGTGTGAGGTTTAAGTATGTAAATACAAATCGGGTATGACACGAGGTTAGGCCCAACTGTGGAATAAGTCTTCCCGGACCCGACCGGGATATCCAGCATCCACATGTTGTAGGCCTAATGTGGGAGGTCTGGACCATTATGAAACCATAAATGGACATGGTAAAGAATTGGACTACTTAACCTAAGTTAATCCTCAGGGTTTGTATGAACTTAAATTTAAGTTGGGGGTTAAGTAAACATGGTTGAGGGGTGGGTTAAGTAAATCTGAAGAGGGGATGGGTAATAGGTCCACAACCTTAACCCGTTAAGATTATGTAATTAAAGACACCTAGGGTTATACATAATCGGTGGAAATAATAAAGTTATGTAATTAAAGACACCTCTTAGGGTAAACATAACTTGTAGAAGTAATAGGGTTATGTAAAGACACCTATAGGTAAGCATAACCGGTTGGAAGATTAGGGGTTATGTATTAAAGATACCTATAAGTAAGCATAACCGGTAGAAATAAATAAGGCTGTGTAATTAAAGACACCTAGTGGTATACATAGTCAGTGAAAACCTAGTGGGGGATACAAGACAAATGAGAGAGCTTGTATCATATTGTGTGGGACCCATTTCAGTCAGTAACCTGGAGTAGGTATCAAACAAAGTATTTTTTTGTATTAGGCGGAGAAAGGGCACACTTATTGACTGATTGTAAGAGATCCAACTGGAGGACGGTGTGGGCGGCGCAAACCGACCAGGCCATGTGCGTGCATGAGCCGGGCAGAGGGGGATAAGACGACCGTGAAACCTGTAGATATAGTTGTGCACATTGTTACGATGAGGGGTTGCCACTTTAGGAAGTGATACCTCCTACTATGGGGCCAGGACAAGGTATCTACGAGGTTTAGGGAGCCGATCGATCATGGTAGTAGTTAGGATACATTTGGACGTATACCTAAGTCTACCACCTTATAGTTGGAGGGATCATCTCTTTCTGGATATACTAGTAACAGTGCAAAGTAATCATTAGTGAGGCATGTACACCTTATCCTGCTTACCTTGTCACACCTGCCATTAATTTAGTGATATCCCTTATCCACTTTATATGCCTATCATGTTACTTTTATTTATCTACTGGCTAAAAGTAACTAGACTCGCCAAACTTTATGTATGACCCTTTTTGTTTCTCCTTCTTTCTTCCGTTTCCTCCCCTCAGGTTCTCTGGGAGGAAACACCCAGGCTTAGTCAGGATTCAGATATCACCTTGCTAGGAGCTATTTCTGAAGTATGGTTCAAGTTCTTGTCTCTACTATGGCTTAACTCTTTCATTTGGGGAATTATGCTTTTTATTTACTTATGTACTCTGATGATGCAAGACAGAAGTTATTTTGTTGTAATGGTTTTTGTGACTTATGAAGTTTTTGACCACGATATTTTTATTTAAATAAAAATTTAAATTTCTGCTGCTATCTTATTTATATCTTTCTTATAATTATTCTGTGTCTAATTACCTATAACGCTTCACGGAACTTAATGCATTCCCTTAGTGAGTGATATTAACGGACGTGGGGTGTCACATCAATGGAACAAAATCTAGGGGAATCTGTTAAAGCTTTTCTCAATCGATTCAATGATGTTTTATCAGAAGTGGGTAATCCGGAGCCGCACATGATCCTAATGTCTTTGATCTGTGCTATAGATAAGAAGAGTGAATTTGGAAGATGGATAAAGATGAAAGAACAAATATGCTCGAAAAATTCTATAAGAAAGCGGAGGAGTACGTGGAGGTGTACGACGATCCTACTCATAGTCAAAATGTTGGCGGGAGCAGCATTGTTGAAGCTCCAAAAAATGTTGATACTCTAAATAATTAGAAGGGAAATCAGGGGCAGAAGCGAGCCAACGATGGGAAAGGTAACAAGGGTAATAAAAAGTATCGCCTTTTCAACTCAGCAAAACTGACACTTCTGGCTGATACTCCTGAGAACATCTATTTCGCAATGAAGGATGCAGAGGATTACCTAAAACTAAAGCATACGAGGATAAGCAATCAGGCAGCTAAGTCGGGGAAGTTTTGTCGATTCCATAATCAACCAGGTCATAATACCAATGAATGTAAACACTTGAAGATGATGATCGAGGAGTTGAATAGGAAGTATAGACTTCAACAGTATGTGAAGAATCCTCAGGCTCCCAACTCCGCTCCAGCTTCTTGAGGGCAAGGTGCATTCACATATTAATCAGGTCCGAGTAATAGAGCTCCGGGGCAGACTACAAAGCAATCAATGACTTGTGATCAACACCATATCATGAGGTCCTCATCCAGCTGGAAGAAGTTGGGGGGGGGGGGAGGGATATCGAACAATATGTCGGCGCCCTCAAATATGTCCCAAAGGAGGAGAGATGTCTGATTTTGAGAAACACAGTTCCCGCTACGCAACAAAGGATAGCTAATGAGGATATCGTCTTCAAGGAAAACTACGCTGAAGGCATCATAATTCCAACTTTAGATCCCGTGGTTGTAACCGTTAGAATAGGCCCAGCGATGGTCAAGAGGGTGCTTGTAGACTGCGACGCCTCATGCATTGTTCTATTCAACAACACGTTCAACCAAATGAAGCTCTCAATGATAGACGTTCAAGCATGTCAAACGAAAATCTAAGGGTTCACAAGGGAACCCAAGCAGCCATTTGGAACCATTGATTTGATAGTCGAATTGGAAAAGGGAGACAAATTGGATGTCTCGAGGCAGACTTTTATGATAGTTGATGAAGTATCAGCCTATAATGCATTCTTGGAAAGATCAGCTTTAACAAACTTCAGAATTGCTCTTGCGCCTTAGGGATAAACTATGAAATTTCCTACTGAGAACAACGTCGGAGTAATCAAAGGAGATCAAGAGACTGCTCGAGAATGCTATCTGACAGAGCTGCGAGAGGACAAAAAGAAATAAAAGGAAAGAATGTGGATGCTCCCTCCGCATTCGAGAGCCCTCCTTATAGAAATTAGGGTGCGACCCCTGCACTGGAGAACATAGTAGGGATTACAAAGAAATGGATCCATGAAAAACCAATGCAGGGGATAAACGAGTGGCACCGGTTGAGATCACCATTCCTATATCTGTTCATCCTACAGATCCTGATAGAGTGATAAAGATAGGGTCTCAGCTTTGCCAAAGGTTCCAGAAAGAATTGGTTATGTTTCTTAGATCTAATATTCACATGTTTGCTTGGAGTCACTCTGGCATGTGCGGCATATCCCCCGAAGTGGCGGTTCATGCATTGAACATCGACCCAAGCATCACACCAGTGAAGCGGAAAAGAAGGATTCAGGGTCCTGAAAGGTCAATAGCTCTCAAAGAAGAAGTGGACAGATTTATGGAGAATCACTTTATCCAAAAGTCCACATATCCTGACTTGGTGTTGAATCTTGTTTTAGTGAAAAAGCCTAACGGCAAATGGCGAGTGTGGATTGATTATTCTGACCTTAATAATGCATGTCCCAAAGACAGTTTACCGCTGCCAAGAATCGATCAGCGTTTTAACGTGACAGTGGGGCATGAACTCTTATCTTTCATGGATGCATATCGAGTTATAATCAGATCATGATGCATGAGACAGATCAAGAAAACACGAGTTTTGTTACAGATGTTGGCTTATACTTTACAAAGTAATGTCGTTCAAGTTGAAGAATGCCGGAACGACTTGTAAACTCGATGTTCAAATCTCAGATAGGCAAGACTATGAAGGTATATGTAGACGACATGCTGGTAAAGTCTAAAAGAGCATATGATCACTTAGAGAATTTGGCCGAGATGTTTGATATCTCAAAAAAGTACGGCATGAAACTGAATCCTATCAAATGTTCATTTGGAGTCGCATCGGTGAAATTTCTTGGGTTTATGGTTAATGCCAGGGGCATCGAAGCCAACCCTACACATATTTCTATGCTGAGAGAGATGCGTCTTCCATAATGAAGAAATAGCTACAAAGCTTGAATGGGAAAGTTGCTGCCTTAAGTCGCTTCATTTCAAAGGCGACAGATCGGTGTATTTCACTTTTCGATGCTTTGAGGAAAGGAAGGAAAGACTTCCAGTGGACTCCGAAATGTCAAACAGCTTTCGAGGATTTAGTCAAGCACATGGAAGCGCCACTAATGTTGTCAAAGCTTAAAGATGGAGAAGATCTATTTTTATATCTGGCAGTCTCATCCCATGCCTTGAGCACTGCTTTGGTCAGAGAGGCTTCGAAAGTTCAAAGGCCGATATACTACATCAGCAAGAGGCTTACTGGGCAGAGCTGAATTATCCAAAGTTGGAAAATCTTGCATATTGTCTGCTCATCGCCTCGAAAAAGCTAAGGCCATACTTCCAAGCTCACCTTATCAAGGTTCTCACAGATCAGCCTCTAAAGCAAGTCTTGTTTCATCCGAAGACTTCAGGAAGGTTATTGAAATGGAACATTGAGCTCAGCCAATACGACATTACTTACCATTCGCGAAGGGTCATCAATGGACAAGCTTTAGTAGACTTCCTTGCTGAGTTTATGGATAGGGGTGACAAGAAAGAAGAGACTGTCGAAGTCATTACTCGATGGAAGCTATTCGTTGATGGGGCTATGAATGAGTATTGCTTAGGGGAAAGAGTAGTGCTAGAGACTCCTAAAGAACGTTCGCTATGCCATGCCTTGAGATTAGAATTTCCATCAACAATAATGAAGTTGAATATGAAGCTCTAATTATTGGACTGAAGATTGCAAAAGATTTACAATTGAAAGCCTTGCACATTTTGAGTGATTCACAATTAGTGGTATGCCGAGTTAAAAGGGAGTTTCAGGCTAAGGGAGGAAATTTGCCAACTTACCTATCAAAAGCTTGGGAACTGCTCAACAACTTGGACTACAACACTATCTCATACATTCCTCGAGGAGAAAACTTGAAGGCCGACTCACTTGCAAAGGTTGCTAGTACAGGAGATGCATGTAACAACCCGAATTCCGACGGACTGAGTTTTTTTTTCAAAATTCTAATCTATCGAAACTCGTGTTGGTTTGCTCTTGTATTCTGCAAAAAAACAGAGACATAAAATATGTCAGAGCTCAGAAAATATCTCACAGCGGAACGGATAAAATATAATATACTCAAAGTACAACCTTACCATATCAATAATACTGCCTAACTAGTATCCAAAGTTATCATGTATCTGTCACAATCTAACCTGCGAGTATGTTATGAGGAGGGGGTCAGAACACAAGTTCTGGTAATTGGATTTAAATTATACACTTTGGATAATCCTACATATAACGTTCAATCACATTTTCTTGTTTATTAGGTTACTTAGGTTAACAGCACTCAAGGCTTACACACACACGCCGTACCCATTTACATCCCAGTGGATTAATCTAATACAGTATATATGTAGCTACCCTCCCAATATTGAGGTACACCCCATGGTAACCAACTCGCACGGTCTCCACCATAATGCCACAGAAATGTAAGTAGTCCCTCATTCTACGTCGGAGTGACATACGGATCACTATATAACAATGTTACGTTATGCATATATCTGCCATTACTATGCTAGGTAAGCGTACGGACTACCACCTTCGATCGAATCAGATTCCATACCAAAGTAATGCCCTCACGTCTACGATACACCACCCAGAGCAAACATGCATGTATCTAGAATTTCCCACGTACGTATCATCAATTATAGCTCGATTCCTTAACTGCATGTCCTCTAATGTGCACTGAGTTCCGTGGCAGGGCGATACAAGAAACAAAGAATTCGATCGGGAGTTTTTCCATATCTGTACAGGCCCGCCTTTAAGAGCCTCAAATACAGATATTCCTACGATCTGTTTTTCATGGTGGTTGTGGCCCTGCCTTAGCCCCTCCCTCAGCTAGTAAAGACTACAAGAGCTAAGCGACATGCCCCTAACAACAAACAATCTAAACATCTAGTTGGCATCCCTCCTCAACCACCGTACCTCGATAGTGATAGTTGAATGGTCTATTGGGTTTAGTTCTAGTCTTTTCACATTCCATTGGCTGTCGATGACGGAATCTGATGATCTACTATCCTTGTTGGTCATGACCCTTGCCTCCCCGTTGAGGCGACCGCCGAATCACCCTAGTGTCACCTTGTCACAACATTCTGACTGCAAAGCTACATTTTCAGTCAAGGCCCACTCACCTGGTAGTTATGCGCACACCCAACCTCTGAGAGCACAGCCTAAACATCTGCCACCACACAGAGGAGTACTAGGAGCACCTTACGTACCTCAGGAAGCCGCGTGCTTCCCCTTCTAGTCCATCAGAGCCGTCAGAATAATCAGATGAACGTGCGCTCCCCTCGTTCCTTATGACACCACGATGATCTACCCCGTTGGATTATTCACCCTTAAACGTGTTGACTAGTCCAAGCGCCTTTCTTTAATATGTTTTTAGACCCTATGTCTAAACATTCTTTTATGCGCTTGCTTTACCTCATCGGGTTTCCATTTAACTTGGTCATCATATTAACTTTTTATTCAGGTTACCAAGTTCTTTCTAGCCCCTTATATCTCTAAGGAATGAGCCCCCCTCACTTATTAATTTCAATTATATAACTTAACCCATTTAAGTTTATTAATAAGCCCACAACATGTTATTCTCTAGATTGTGATCCAAGGTCTGTAATCCACAATCCCTTTATATTCTTGTTTGATTCAATGTTACAATAACATGTTCTACTTAATACGTAATTAAGTATATCTCTGTTTACATGTTATCTGTCTAACATGTCAATTATCATCTATGATTAAATATAACTTATTTCATTTCAGAAGTTTTCCTCACTCTTTCCTACTTAATCATAATTCCATCTTACATTGTCACTACAACTTATCGTTGTTCACTTATTAACTTAGTTCTCTTAACTACGGTTCGCTGATAAGTCTCCTTTCCATTTATTATAACTTATGCTATAATTTCCTCTTGTCCCTAGGACAAGCCTCAACACGTTATTCTTATCATTTTATTTCAGACTTCCATTACTTAATTTGTAATTAAGTACAACTTACATTTCATAAATTTCCCCCCATTTATTGATTACATAATTTACAATTAAGTACCACTTATCTCATTACACAAGTTATCTCATTCTCTCACTAGTTTATTATAACCTAAGTTATACTATCCACTTGTCCCTAGGACAAGTCTACCTATTATATAACATTCTCATTAATATAATTTATTTATAATAGGTTATTATCATTCCCCGTTCATTCCCTTTCTTTTACTGTTGTAATTATCTTTCAATCAATTCTTTCATTTCCATTAATTTCAATTAATGCCGTTTATCAATACTGTTATTTACACACACGCGCACACACACACACACACACATATATATATATATATATATATATATATATATATATGTTTATGCACTAGACCTCTCACATTAAGCCTACAATTGTGGATGCTGGACTTGTCGGGCGGTTCCGGGCTTACTTCTTCTACAAGTTGACTTAACCTCATGTCTTAGCACCGCTACATGTTTTATTTATGCACTTAGACCCATCACATTAGATTTACCACTTGTGGATGCTGGATATGCCGGGTGATTCCGGGCAGACTTCTTTCACAAGTGTAATCTAACCTCGTGTCTAAACGCAGTTATATTATCTTATTTACTGTAAATTTTCTATATAATATAGGTATGTCTATTCTTTCAAATTTCCACTGTAATTTATATTTTACATGTCATCATATTGTGCCTATTTTATGTCATACGTTCTTTCTAACATATAATCCATTCTATTCCATCATGTAATCAATTAATCAGATAATTGTTCATATTTAACAATAACATGTGATTGCCAAATCATGTAATTTTTCTCAATTTCTACCATTAATGGTCCAGATACATAAATGTCACAAGTTAACATGGAATTGAAACAACAGTAATTGCTATGCATATTTTGGAAAAATTTCCAACATATTTATATCTTAGCATATTAATATTCCAGCATGTCATATTCGTCACTTTAATCCTTTTAACATATGTTTAAACATTTCAACATATCATATTTGAACATGTCATAATAACATTTCAATGCTTTTAATTATTCTAGCCAATTCACATTGTACAATAACGGGGATAAACATGCCAACATATCATATCTAAAATGATATAACTTAAATCCACTCACCTTATTTGCTTTCCAAATCCTGGATCTGGTCCAGATATAGCATTCCATGGTTTTCCCCTAATTGGATTCAGAACCTAATACTATGAATTCATAATTTTTACTAAAAGAAAAAGGAAGAAAGAGAAGAGAATTGAAAATAGACCAGACCTAGGAATTACCTCACTTCAATAAGAGATCTAAACACCCATTTACAAACATACGTTCCTCTCCTTAAGATCTGCATTTAGAATTTTTCCTAAACTAATAATCTTAATTTTCTGAATGGATTTGAGGAGGAAGAGGAATGGTAGAGTTTTTGCGTTGTCTAAGAAATATGAAATTTAGGGTAGGCTCTACAGGCTTATTTACAAGCGTTCAGCAACGTATTTGGTAATAGTAATAGTCCACGTTCGCATAGAAGAATCTGCCCAGATCTGCAATAGGGGTCGACCCATGGGTCGACACGCCCTTATGGGGACGATACCCCTGGGCGGGAATTTTCCCGCTCCCCTTTTTCCATGTGAATTTGAACTATTTTGAATTTCTAGACTTATTTTATTCATATATATTCTTCTTATGCATATAAAAACCTCAAACCTTAATAACTTCTTCATGCAGTGTTCGTTTTACGCAAACCAGGTATCTGTTTTGACCAGAATTCTGAGATAGATGCAATGGCGCAATCTGTTTCACTTAATTCTGAATATTTAATGAATTTATCCTTATTTTATTATCTTGAGTTAAAATGCAGGGTGTTACAATGCACATCATTTGGGATTAGTGCTAGTTGAAGTTCTTTCAAATCCCAGCACTGATGACAATGATGTAGATTGGATCATGGAAACTGCCGTAGAACTAGATTCATGGATGACTACAATCAAAGATCATCTCCTCAAAGGTGTGCTTCCAAATGATATGAAGAAGTGAAGGAAATTGCTCCGAAAGGCTCCCATTTATCTCATCCAGGATGGTCAATTATATAGGCGAGACTTCTCTATGCCTTTGCTCCATTGTGTTACAAAAGAGGAATCTAAAGCAATCTTGGAAGAACTGCATGATGAAGAGTGTGAAGGTCATACTGGTGGTCATACATTAGCCAAGAAAATACCACGATACAGTTACTTCTGGCCTGATGTGAACCAAGACTCCACAATTTATACCACGAAGTGTGACCGACGACAAAGATTCGCAAAGATCCATAGAGCACCATCTGCCGAATTGACTCAAATGGTCAATCCTTGGCCATTTGTTGTATGGGCCATCAATCTAATTGGGAATTACCTACTGTGAAGTCTAGTTTCAAATATTCCATTGTAGCTGCCGATTACTTCACCAAATGGGCCGAAGCAGAGCCACTGGCCACTATCACCTTAAAGAAAGTGATCAACTTCGTGCTGAAGAACATCATTTGCATGCTCAATGCGCCACAGAAGATAATCACAGTCATTGGGACAAAATTTGAAAGTGAAGAATTTAAGGAATACAAGATCAGGAAAAGCTTTATTGTAGTGAACCATCCGCAGGAAAATATACAAGTAGAAGTAGTGAACAACATCATCAAATCAACCATCAAGAAGCGATTCAAGAAAGCTCAAGGTGGTTGGGTCGACGAACTACCACTTGCACTGTGGGCATACAGGACGACTCATAAATCTGCTAATGGGCACCCTCCTTTCTCCCTGGCATTTGATTTAAAGGTAGTGATTTTGGTGGATCTAGAGTCCCCACAAACCGCAGAATGCACTTTAACCAGGTAGAGGATGAAAATCTATAGCTTGAAGCTCTTGATCAACTTGAGGAAAGGCGAGATGAGGCAGAACTCAGAGTTGCAGCCCATCAGTGAAGGATTGCTAGGAATTTCAACTATAAAGTTATAAAAAGGATCTTCGAAGTCGGGGATCTTGTGCTAAAAAGAATCATGATAGGAACTGGAGTTTTCGGGGCAAATTGGGAAGGTCCCTACATCACAAGTCAAAAGCTGCTAGACAACACTTTTAAACTGGAAACCGTTGATAGTACTCCAATTCCATAGGCATGGAATAGCATTCATCTTCACTGCTATTTTACTTGATGCTATGTTCAAATTTCCTTTAAAAAGTCTGTAAATACTGTTGCAAGCATTTTACTGAACAAAAGCTCCATGAATAAAAGAATGGCTGCTTGAGTAAATGTCTTACTTGCAAAATTTTCGTTAATTCAAAATTTTCTAAAAGATGATTTTAAATTGTAAGATTATCCAATAAGCGCTTGCTTCTACAAAGTCCGACACATCGTGATGACCCCAATATCACCAACTCAAGCGTTGAGTTCTATAAACGTCAACATGCATAAATGCGACGATGAAGAGCATCGCCTTGAAGAGTGAATGGAAAGAGTTTCCAAGAGTCAAGCGGCGAAAAGTATAGTAAGCGGCCACGGAGATAAAATCAAAAATTGCTAGTTCATCCCAAGGGTCCATAGGGACACTGGTCCTCTTACCACGATCTCTTGCCAAGAAAAGCATCCGGCAAAGAGACCGAAGTTCATAAAGTTTGCCCTGCGGAATGACGCAAACCTTGCAAAGTTTTGCCAAGGAGGCACCTCGCCATAGTTGAGGTAAAAGAACCTCCCAGTCCAACTACGATCACTTACTACAGTTAAGTGCATCCGGCCAAGGGGACTGGTGTTCACCCTGCGAAATGATGCAACAATCAAAATCCTTTGCGTCGATCGTGAAGATCGCCTCTCCACAGCGCTCAATGGAGTCTCCGATGCTTAATTCCATCGATGGGAGCAGACCAATGTTTAGTTATAAACGATCCACAGTAGAGGCACTCAGTGAAGCCTATGATGTCAGCACTAATCAACAGGAGCATACCAACGTTGAGTTATTAAAACCCTTCACGTCAATCATGAAGGTCGCCTCTCCATAGTGTA
Source organism: Allium sativum (assembly GCA_030737875.1). Lineage (NCBI taxonomy): Eukaryota > Viridiplantae > Streptophyta > Magnoliopsida > Asparagales > Amaryllidaceae > Allium > Allium sativum. The sequence continues at coordinate 35,498,994 of CM060913.1, read as the reverse complement.
GGTGCACTCAATGAAGACTCTGATGCTCGATTCAGTCGACAGGAGTAGACCAACGTTGAGTTATAAATGACTTCTCCACAATAGAGGAACTCAACGAGACTTCGATGTCCGTGCTAATCAACGGGGGCAGACCAACATTGGTTTACCAAAGTCCTTTGCGTAAGTGAAGACGACCTCTCTACAGTAGAGGTAAAAGACCTCTTTGAAGGCTCTCAGTGAAGTCTCCAATGTTGGCTCAAGTGACGGAGAAGACCAACGTTGAGTTATAAATGACCTCTCCACAGTAGAGGCACTCAATGAGTCTCCGATGTCAGAACTAACCAGCAAAAGTAGACGAACATTGGGTAATAAAGGTCCTCTCCACAGTAGAAGCTAAAAGTATTTCCTCTAGTGAAGGCTAAAGACCTCCCAGGAAGGGGCACAAAAATCAACGACTGCTCCAAGGAGAAGCTCGAGGTCAATCAGCAAAGCTAAGTTTCTTAAAACATCGACAAGCTTGGAAGCATAAAGTGCATTGGCAGAAACAGAAAACTCCATCAGCAAGCAACAAGCTTCTAGTACATCAACCAAAAAACAAAGGAACTTAGCAAAGTTGACTGCATCTAGATCTAACGACTTGTGATGACTTATGGTATGGGGGCAATGCCATCACATTGAGATAGGTCAATGCTCAAAAGACATACACAATCTCATCACAACTTCTCATCAAGCTAAAGACTTATAATCTATAAAGAAGCAAATGCATAGAAAAGTACAATAAAGCTATAATAACAGCTAAAGTATGAAAAGCGAAAGCAGCTTCACATCAACAGTCATAACTCTTAAGTACAAATTCTCATAAAGTCGTAAGCAAGGGACGATACTAGCATAAACACCCGGTCTAAACAGAATGCATAAAAGAAAGTTAAAGAAAACAAATTAAAACATCCTAAAAGCACTAGTTCTTCTTCTTCTTCTTCTTGCCTTTAGAGTCGCCAGACCTCGAAGATGGCTTATTAACCTTGGCGGAAGAAAAAGGAGGTGTATCAGCAAGTTGACTTTCATCCTTGGCTTCTGTACCACCTTGGGTGCTCTCAGGAGAAGACAGAAAAAGTCCTTTCTTAGGAGTAGGGCGCTTTCCCTTGCGCTTCGAAGATGAAGACTTAATCTTCTTCTTTTTCTTTCCTTTGACTCCTTTCCCGGGCTTTCATCCATGTCATCAAGATCTTCTGCTTCACTAGGAGATTAGTCAACGTCATCCAAGCCGGCAATTGCATCAATCTTCACATCTTATGATCCGGACTGCGAAGCAGGAGTGGAAGTAGTGATTAAAGATGCATCGCCAGGAGGAGTACTGAGCGGAGCAGTAGTGGTTGACACCAAGGTTGAATCGGTAATAATGGCTTCAGCTGTCGTTGTGTCAGCTCCAGCAGGAGAAGGCTTTAGGGAGATCAGGCCTAATACAAATGAACACCCGGGTGAAGTACAAAGATAGTCCAAGTCTTACACGACTCGGTCGATCTTAGTTTTACCTACGGCAATAAGACTTCTGTGCTTAACTTCATAATTGTCTGGGTTGTCATCGTCACCCTCACCATCTTCTGCATGCTCCTCAGTAGCATGCTCCCCGGTGGTTTCTTTCCTTTCCTTATGAGTGGTAGTGGGATCAACAGGAGACGCAATGAGAGTCTAGGAATCAGAAAATTGAGTATCAATGGGAGCAGTGTGGGTAGCCGTTGAAGTTACATCCAGGGCTTGCTTCCCAGAGGATTCATCTCCATCAAGTAAACCCCGCTCAATCCTAAGTGCTTCCTTTCCCTTAGCTAAAGATTCGCAGGACTCGTTATCTAAAAGATTCTCCAAGAGATACTCCTCATAATAAATATCTCCAATCTAAGTAAGCACAAATTCCCAGACTTCAGCCGAAGTAACTGGAAAATCATCTCCTAAGTAATGCAAGCTACCTCGGCTCATAACACCGAGAACATAAAATCTGAATAGGGTGGAATTGGCATCAGCCTTAGATTCAGTAAACGCTTTCTCAGCAGCTGCTTTGTCGGTTAAAGCTTGATCTCTTTTCCTGTCAAGGGCCTCTGCCTTAGCTTTCCAAAGGGAAGTCTCCGACTCTTAGGAAGCACTCTTCTCACGCAGACTGGAATTCTCCCTTTGATAAGTTGCAATGGTATGCTTCTCCACTGCAAGTTTTTCTTCTATGGTCTTCTGTGCAGATTGAGCATTTTTCACATGATTACTTAGTACGGTCTCCTTCAACTCAGCAGCTGCGAGCTCTTCTTTAAATCTTTGATTCTCAGCTTCTAACTCTGTATTCCTCTGGGTAAGAGATGCAATGTTGGCATCCTGAGATTGAAGAACTTTGGCCTACTCAGCCTTGTCATTTTCAAGTGTAGCTATGGTCTCAAGGTTGCATTTGTTGACTCGTTGGAGCTCATCGATCAGTTTATACCATAGATGAAGTCTCTCAACTATACCTTTGACTTCATCCAGCTGCTTATTATCCTGATTCTTCACTACACTCAGCTGCTTTTCAATATTGCTCTTCACTACATCCAACTCTTTAAGCATATTTTTCTTATCAGACGGATGTATGTCAGGATCGAAAAAACTCCCTTCAAACACCAGTTTTTGAACCGTTCAACAAGTCTGGTGGGTGCAGGCTCAGGAGCATAGCGTGACCTGTGGATGATCATCTTATGTCCGCTGGAGAAGGAGTAATAGATGAAGCAGCAAGGGGCAAATAACCTGAGGTGGTCTGAGTAGAAGGGACTGGATTTTTATCTAATCTAGGACGCTTGTGAGGATCATCCTTGCGATGATCCTTGGTTTGGTAATCCCTCTCTCTCTCTTCCTTCTTCGACTTTCCTCTTCCTTTATCTGCTCCGCTCATGGCAATCATCATAGTGATCATTATAAGATCCTCGGTTTCGGTAATCTTTTTCTAACTGGTTCAAGGCCTCATGCCTCCATCTTCTTTGCTCATCAGTCTCCATGTAGCCATGAGAATATTGAGACTATTGATAATGCTGAGTTTGCATATAATTCCATGGCTTATAAGAGCTGGTTTGGTGCTTGAAGCTTTTCATATACGGTCAATTCATAGTTGGACCTAAAATAAGGAAAAGCTGAATTTCAGTACTTGAATTAAAAAGTACCATGGTAGAATATAGGGCACATGCAAAGCGTAAAACACTTAGAGTGTGTGTGATGTGCGGTCTAACGCGCGTCTAATAACAAACCGGTCTTCGTTTGAGAATCTAACGCAGGCTCTATTTTAGAAAAAGTCCTCCATAAAGGAGGAGTTCGAGTTAATGCTAACTCAATTGCCACTTTTGTAACCATAAATGCAAATTCTGAAGTTACAATGTCACTTGGAGCAAGGTCCTCTGAGGTGTTAAGATCGCTTAGCTCGTTATAAATGTCCATAGAATCTTCCTTGTGAGAAGCTAGGATTGTGGGACCTTCATTGGTTTTCTCAACATCGAAATCACCTCCAGTTGTGATATCTCCTCCCTCAACCTGCTCGGTAACCTTCATAAGACCTTTTCCTTTGCGGTGTACAAACTCTTCCTCTTCAATTGAAGGAAATTGGGGTTTAGAAGGCGTTTTAGTACCACTGGAAAGGTCTGAGCATTTCCTTAGTGAGGATTCATCAACTTTGCTTTGTGGCACACTACCCTCTCCAGAAGCAGCAGCATCCGACGCTACCGGCGTAGAATGAGGCTTAGAAGGTAGTCCTTTAGAAGGATATTTCCTAGAAGGATGGAGCAATACGTATTGGAGAAGGAATTCTTCTCTAATTAAATAAATTCTGCCTTTGTCTATAATACCAATGAATTTTAAAACCTTAAGAGTAGCCTTATAAGGAGAAGAATCTTTATCATCCTTGACAAGAGTTGGAATGACTATAATCAAGAAAGAAAAGTTCAGTGATCGAGACTTAAGAGAAATCAGTTGAGAGGAGTTTTAGTTAAATATACTCACCTCCTTCCATCTAGTTTTCGTAAAAGGTCTTAGGACAACAACAAAGAAAATTTGACATAAGAATCCTGAAGCACTCTCTGGCAAGTCAAGTACGAGCTTCCAGTTTCATGCACCCTCAACATGTATGATATACCAAGTGTCTTTCCACCGTTTAAATGAACACAGATAGTAGATATCCTTGAACATAGGTGCACATTCCTTCACTTTCATAAAAAGCATGTAAATTCCTAACAAAATGGCGTAGCCATTCAGATGAAGTTGGAAAGGTGCGATGGCCATATGCTTCAGGATCATCTCTAGAATGGGATTAAAAAGAGGGATAACACCGCTCATCAACATCTGATGGTTAACAACTAAATATCAACTTGGCGGTTGATCAAGAAATACATCCTTCTTCGACAATATCGCATCGGCTTCAGGGATACCATATTGATCACACAACTGTTTAAATATTTGCTAGTTAATCGTGGTAGAATGCCTTTCTAATGGCGGGGCACTAAGGTGACGAGGTGGCTGATCAGGTACCGATCCAGGAGTTGCAGTTGTTGTAGCCCCAATTGCAGGTGTAGAGCCTCAACTCACGCAGAAGTAGATGCTCCTTCGGTCTAAGGCGAGTCTGCTTCCTGGTAGTCATTCTACACAAAAAAAATTATTTATAAACATATAATATGTACATATTTCCTAATTGTGAAGTGTCGTGCAGAATTATACAAGTCATATTAAAGCAAAGCTTGAAATGCACGGTCGGCGTGTGTCGATTAGTCGATCCTAAGCGTCGCTGCTAACTTAAACTAAAATTTTGTATGCATACAAGCAAAGTTTGACAAGTCACAAACTGCTATACAAAATAGCCTTGTGTATATGCATCATTCAGTTTAAGTCTTGAAATTTACTATAATATGTTTTATTTAACTAATCCTTGTCAAAGTGGACGATTGATATCGAAGTATAAGTCTAAAAATATGCATGTGTTTGTTATAATCGTAAGGCAGGAAACATGGCATATGGGCATTCGGTTCTCAAGTCATAAATATGAATTGTTCAAAGTCCAAGATGATCAAACGCAATAAACTTTAAAAGTTAACTTCAAGTGTTAGAAATAGGTCGCCTAACGACCTATTCAAGTAGGTCGTCCCCCGATCTAATGAGACAGGACGTGCAACGACCTTCCAAAAGTAAGGTCGTTTGACGACCTAACATGGCGGATCATTTGATGACCTAAAAGCCAGATCGTTCCACTTCTTCTGGAGACTTAGATCATGCATCAGTTAAGAAGTAGTGGGTCGTGCACTAGATCTAAGAGACGGGTCGTTCAACGACCTAAGAGCTTGAGTCGTCCTCTTTTGTGGCAAAGTAGGTTGCGTGACGATCTGAAAGCAAGGTCGTTCGAATGACTTGAAAACATAGCATGGTTTTCTACTTGAATCTAGCTATTGGAAATCATTTAATTTTCAAACAATGAACTTCAAACTACACTGTGCTGATTCAAACAACTTAATTTCAACAAAATGTTCATCATGTGAGTAATCCACAATAAGGTTACCCAAAAACACCATGCATATTGATTAAAATCATGAATCATCTCAGAGGTTTAAAAAGATGGATCAGTACAAGAGTTTACTACATGAAGCTATCAAAAAATCAAACCAGTTCTCATCAGTCTTTAGCAAATATTGAGAACTATTGTGATACAGCTTGATGTAAAACACAGAGCATATTTGTTGCTACTGGTTACACAAATTTTAAATAAGTTACAATCAAAATCTTCTACAGACCAAAACTAAATCAGGCTATGAAGTGATCAACGATTCTAAAACTCGCCCTCATTACATATAGATCTGAAATACGACCAAAATTCAACTCGAGATCTAAAATATCATCATCAACTAAAACTCTCTTCTCACTAATGGACGAAAATTGGTAATTAAGGCTTGTAGTTGCACATCGACATCAAGCAGCTTCATATCTGGTTGAATCGATTAGGGGATGAGTGAAGTTGGTTACAACTCATGTGATGTTGGATTTTGAGGGGAATCAAAGCTTTGATGAAGAGGTGTCGAGCGGATCTGGTCACCAATGGGGTCGATTAGGTTGAGGCAGCAAGGTTTCAATCGTGATGAATTCTTTAGCAGTTGACCGCCATTAACAAGTCTTTTCAGCATGATGGAATAGAGTAGAGATCGAGGGCTTGAGTGATAATATAAAGACGAAGACAAAGGGGCCGCGCTCGGTCTAATTGCAAGCCTGAACGACCCATCGTGACTCATTCAAACGATCCAATGAAACCCAATTGGAACATCTCTTTATAATGAATAACGATCTATCAAAGAAACATCAATTTTTTGTAATTCAAAGCCCATATTATTCTTCAATAATACAGGCTTCGAGGGGAAAATGTTAACCCGTAAAAATATGTTCAAATCATGAGACGTTAAGAAGATGTGAAGCTATAGGTCGTTCAAGTTTTAGACCGTTGGTACATGTATATAACACACAACGTCAGGTCTTTCCTCAACCAGGTCGTCAAATCCTAGGTCGTTAAGGCCTTGGGTCGTTGAAAGCATACGAGTGCAAAGTCGGGTCATCTCCTGTATGCTAGGATAGGTCGTTCGTATATGCATAAAAGTTGGTCGCTCTGCACTAGGCCGTAGCCTTATTGGAATGGTGGCATGCTCATAAGGTCAGGTCGCCTCATAGTTAGATCATTTACGCCTTGAAAGAAAGCGGGTTGTTCATTTGATTGGCTCAACGATTTGGAGCAGGTCATTTCGTGATGCTCATGACAAAGGAAGGTCGTTCCTGAGCTACGAAGCCATGTCATTTTGACGGCCCGATTACCTACATACACCATTTCCAGCCTCACTACCACGCCTATAAGTACCCCTACATTTCCACCATGAAGGGGACCGATTTTTCCAACCACGAAGTGCTGCCAATTTCATTTCTCAACAACTCCGAACCATCCTAACCTCCATTATACCGCTTTTAAGCTTTGCTTCAACATCTCAATCATCATGAAATCATCAAAGATCCTCTTAGTGCTTGATTATTGAAGATCCACTTCAACAGTCATCGCAATCACGAGGTTTAATCATTTCGATGTTGAAATCGAGAGAATCAAGAGATTGAACAGAAAAAGTAGAGAAAATTGTTGTAAAGAGATAAAATGTGCAAAGTTATAGAAATTATGTACCTTGCAATATTGAGAATGAAAATGAAATCTCTCTTCAAAGTAGACGTAGGCCAGATCTAGGCCGAACTACTATAAATCTCTATCTTTTTTACTGTTTCTGTGTTTATGGTTTCCTATATTCTAGATCTATATTGTTTGAAGGTGTGCTCACACTTTTCAGGGTGTTAGTGTTCCACTTTTGACATAAACAACATACTTCCAATTTAGACTTGTTTCGGAGCCCTACCGATCCCTCATTTGGAGTCTTACCAATCCCACAATTTGCCAAGTTCTGCGTAACTTTCCATCCAAAGTACTATTACAATGAATCAGTTGCCTGTGAGTTCATGTGATCATCTATACTCGATCCTAAGTTATCCAAACGTCCATGTACATGACCGGTCCGAGTTGTTAGAATTTCTAATCAAAAATATTCATTGACTCTGATATATAGTCCTAGCGTTTCCGAGTTTATATAAGTCCGTACTCGAGCCACGAGCGATCTAGTTATGAGAATTTCATAGTGTGACGACCTTGTCAAAATATGGGTCAACAATTGCCCAACAAAACATGTATTTTTGTGGAAAACGTGTTTTGTATAAGTTTAATATTTGCAATCTCTCGGGTTCGATCTTTGGGTTCCATGGTGGTTATAAGCCGTAATCGACATCCACGTTCTCGTGGGATCATTTATGTGTCCACCATCCTATTTGAACTAGTGTAAATGGCTTTGTCGAGCTATGTTAGATTTTGTAACCTCTTTGGGTTGATGTTTAGCATCTACGACCGTGCCGAGTGGATTTTTTGCCATGTGCCATCCACACCTTGACAATCTAAGTCCTTTTCCGCACCAATCTTAATCCATAGTTGGTGATCCATGCCACACTGTGCTTTAGTTGAGCATAAGTCATACTCTTTGAATTAGAACCTTGTCTGGTCTTGGTCATATATCATCCATACATGATGGTTCGAGGCATCACCGGGCTTCCACTAAGCATAAGCCATACGTAGTGTTCCATAGTTTTTTTGATCCTCACCAAACATGTGACGACCCCAAAACCCGTACTGATGGTGTCAAGTGTAATCTTTGGAATATAACACAGAAACATATAATAGCAGAACAAAAATAAATAAATACACCAGATAATGAATAAATGATACACTGGATAAACATAATCATCAGAGTTGCACAGTATACGGGATCATACTTAGTGCAAATACAGTTCAGCTATACATAAATGTCTACAGCAGAAAACAAACATAATATGTACAATAGGAGCTGAACAACATAAAAAGAGATAAATAGTAGAATCCATCTTCAGCTCCAGCTATCGAGAAAGAGCCAGATAAAACCTGAATACAAGGATGCCCGTGTAGAAAAAGGGGCACCCGAGTTTGAAAGTGAAACAAACTACGAGTCAGTCATGGGACTGGTATGAGAAATCTACTTAACACATTTAAAATATGGCTAATCACAGGACCACGCCACTTTCGTGGAACGGGTTTACTCCATTGGATTGCCAGTGCTTTAAAACAAATTATTCTTTTAAACATCGCAATGCTTTTCATAAAAATGAAGCCGATATAAGACTCAAGTCCCATCACACAATGCAATGCAAACCGGAGGATATAGTTTTACCTTATATCGACCAAAATATGCTTGATACGAGCAAAACAAATCATTTGATAATCATACTCCAACTGTAAAATAGTAAGAGAACGATTCCATAGGTATTAACCCCGAAGGCCGAAACCAACATCAGACCAATACCCAGGAAACCATCCATCTTATCTCATTTACAGTTAGTTTCTAATTTCATACACAATCATAAATATCAATCATAGACGACATGATCGTCCCATGCCACTATGTCGCCAAATATAGGTTTACAATCAAAACCGCACAGTCACGTATTTGGAAATTGGATTTCCGTCATGAACCAAGGCAAAAGATAGTCCTTACCGACTTCAAGACAATCTAGCCCATGTCTCAGGAAAGTACTCAGTCAAGCCTTTGGAGCGACAGGGCCGGTCCACCGATGTGGATTAAAATCCTGAACACTGCGTTTCCCCGCCCTATGGGGCGTAAATGAGCCAACGAATGACTCCATCGGTCCCGGATCGACCGATATAACCGAGGCGCCTCGCAACAGCAACAACCACATAGGTGAAAATAATATATGTGTCAGCCAGTTCAATCACCGACACCACCTCTAACTAGAAGGAAACGCATGCCCTCCCTGAGGTCCTTCTCCCGTTTCTGGTTCATACCGGGGTGTTAGGCTCGCGAATTAACGTTATACACAAAGCTACGCCACACAGGAGGTGCCTTAATCATCAACCACAAGACTTTGCTTTTCAACAGAAGTCCTGATTTCTGCATCTTTGCATGCCACACAGGCAATTCATGCCATGTAACTGATGGCTATCAATCACACAGAATGAATTCCAATGTCAGACACACATTCCATTTGCAAGTCCGTTCTGGGTCTGAACGAAACCGGAGGCACTATATACCTCGCAAACCCATCGATCTCCACGTACGCCTGGACGGTCACCACTCATTATCCATATTTCGGGATGCCTCCCAATCAGGACATCAGTTACCATCCAAACGAGGTGAAAATCTCCGGTCTTCGACCACCGTCTTCATCTTCGACTTCTATCGTCGATTCAGTTATTCAAAATGGGATAAACCCGGTCTTTCTGAGCAACTCGCATATATAGTAGACAAGTGCTACACAAACACAACATACACCTTATTTCAATTCATTAGTCACTAACCGCCAATCAGTAAGAGAATGATTTCCCAAATATTAACCCCGAAGGCCGAAACCAACATCAGATCAAAACTCGGGAAACCATTCGACTTAGCCAACCTTCAGTTAGTTTCTATGTAACGACCCGGAATTTTGGGTCCAATTTAAAATTTTTATTTTAGAAATTTTAATGAATTTTAATATTTAAAATTATTTATTTTAATAATAACAACTAAAAAAAATGTCCATTACTATAGGAAATGTATTTACATTGGATTTTGCATCCTAGATGTTTATGAACACCTCATGTTTGTATAGTTGAAAATAAACATCATGTTTGTATAGTTGAGATAAATATCTCATGTGTGTTTTGTTGTAAAACCAAATTACCATATTTTGTTGATTTAGAAAGAGAGTGAAACAAAATAATCATTGTGTTAAATAGGAAAGAGAGAAAAACAAAATTTCTCATTTGTTTAATAGGAAATTGTTATGTTTGAAAGTAGAATTAGATGCAAAATAAAAACATTCTTTTTATGTGCTATGTTAAAATTAGATATGTGTACAAATAAATATTAACATTTATTTGTCATGTTAAAGATTAAGATTTGTGAACGAATAAATATCCACATTTATTTGTTACATTAAAAATTGGAATGGTGTACAAATAAAAATATTCAATTTATTTGTTAAAATAGAAAATTTTGTACAAATAAAAATACTCATTTGTATTTTGTTATGAAACATATAATTGTTAGAATTATGAAACGATAAAAATAATCTTTTTATCGTAACTCATGAAACATAGAATTATTAGAATTGTCATGATTATATAAAATGCCATTTATGTTAGAATTGAAATGTCAGTTATGTTAGATTAGAAATACTAGAATAACATGTCACTTCATGTTTTGTTTACTAAAAAGACATTTTTTTCCCTATGTCAGTAGAATAAAAAGAGAAACATGTTACACTTGTTTTGTTATCTAAATAGACTTCTTAGCATGTTCAGTTAGGATAAATAGAAATTTATGTTAATATATGGTTTGCCATTTAAAATGACATTTTTAATATGTCTAGTTAAATAAAAAGAATTAAGTTATTAATATAAATCATAATGGGCAGGTTATAAATATAATTTGTAAAAGAGAACCACGTGTATGTTTGTATTCTCTTTATTCATATCCATCCAATTAAATACCTTCCCATTCTTTCTCTTTGTCTTATTATATTTTGAAATTTGAATAAGAGAACCACGTGTATATTTGTATTCTCTTTATTCCTATCCATCCAATTAAATACCTTCCCATTCTTTCCCTTTGTCTTATTATATTTTGAAATTTGAATAAGAGAACCACGTGTATATTTGTATTCTCTTTATTCCTATCCATCCAATTAAATACCTTCCCATTCTTTCCCTTTGTCTTATTATATTTTGAAATTTGAATAAGAGAACCACGTGTATATTTGTATTCTCTTTATTCCTATCCATCCAATTAAATTCCTTTGTAACAATTGTATTAACGGGCCTTTTTGAAATATAAGAATTAAATAGTTTTATTAATATATATACCCCTAGTTTACGGTCAAAACACCAAACCCGATTCTATAATACATAGCCGCCGCCCTTTACATTTTCAATGGCTGAAAACGCACAAAAACAATTCGTTAATTCCTCCTAGTCTACCACAAATTAAAATATGAAATCAAGACAAATAATCAAGAGCAAGGCTTCGAAGTGGCGGGTTGGATTGTGGACTCGGTGGTCTTGGGGCGTGCGATGGGGGTGACTTGAGCGTGCGTTTTGGGTTCATTTCGAACGATCCAAGGAGAAGGACGAAGTCTGCCGGTGTTCCCTTCACTAATCAAAAATTCGATGAAATTTGGTGAGATTCTTTATTTTATAATTTATGAAATTAAATTATCTTTCTTGTGTTATTGATGTTTGTATGTACATGAATATGGATTGGTGATGAATGATTGATATTGGTGATGGATGTTTATGTAGTTATTGGCAGTTCTGTTCATGTCTACGTTGTGAATGTCATTGATTGTGGAATGAATATTGATGGGTAAACTTGTGTAAATAAAATTCATTCTTTATTTCTATATTCTTAAGAATTTATATTTAAATTTAAGTTTATAATTTCTATTGTTGTTTCAGAAAAATGAATGTTATTTAGATTTGCAATTTTGTACCAAAATTTCATTTTTTCATGTTTTACATGAAAACATGAATTTTATACAAAATCGTTGAACTAAATAAATATTTTATTTTATTGTACTACATGGAAATGAATTTTTAATTAAAATGTTGATTTTTGATAAAAATAATATTTTAATCGATTTTGTCAAAATTTGGGCTTTTATGCAAAATTATCTTTTTTTGGACAAAAAGAACAAATTTTTGTTTTCTTATTCTTTCTGAAAATAAAGATAACATCTTTATTAACATGGAATTTTAGAAAATAAAATTGGTTTTTAGAATTGTTTATATAATTTATATTTTCAATATAAATTATAATTTTTAACGTTTCAGGCACGTGCAGTTCATATTTTGAGTTTCAAACTTTGAATGACTATAACGGAAGATCCAACCGTTGGATTTTTCCAAAACTGGATCCGTTGGATCCGCTTTGGAAAAATCTTTCCACCAATACCAAGTTTGAAAATTTTCAACGGTTAGATCTTGAGTTATGTGTAATTCAATTTTTGGAATAACAGCGCTAGAACTACACTTGACCTGTAACGTCGTTTTAATGAAACGAATAATTATAAAAATAAAGTTTGGATCCTTATTTTTGAAGAATAAAGTTTTGATTTTGTTTTGGACTAAAATGAAAATTTTGATCTTTATTTTTAATAAATAAAGTTTTGGTTTTTATTTTATTTTGAAAATAAAATAAGGTTTTTGTGAACATGAATTTGTTTGGACTAAAATGAATGAAAGTGACGTTCTTTACTTTTAAAAGGACTAGAATGATAAAGTGTTATTCTTTATTTTGGAAAAAAAATTAAATTGAATAAATTTATTCTTTATTTTTGAATGGATTAAAAAGGAAATACTTAAAACATGGACCGATTACATTAAATTGAAATGATACAAAAGGGAGTTTTATTCTAAATCGGTTCCATTCAAAAGAATGTAATTAATACCTATTAGGTGAACATCGTTAATTGGTTATACCATTTATGTTATAATTTAATGCACTTGTATACACTGCCATTTACAAGCGACCTTGGCTTGTTTATGTGAGTGGACGATAAATTTTTACACATTGTCCAGAAGCACAGTTTATTTTATAATATGTGAATTGTGTTGGCTGAAACCCCACACGGGTTAAGGGTTGACATTTGAATACACGTCACCCTTGGAATAATTAGAAATGCACTTTGGATGGATGTTTGAAATTGTGATATAATTAATGTTTGATTTGCCGTATAATTAATTTATATGGAAATAGTGGGTCTCATTCCAACTTTGAGTGAAATAAATAAATATTCAACTAATGCAATTAATTAGTAATTAAATTTAAGAATTGTGTATTTATTGTTTTAAAGTATTGAATAAAAGCTTTTGAATGAATGTAATAAATTTCCTTTTTTTTTATTCAATAAATGAAATTAATTGGCAATTGAAGTAAGGGATGATGTATTCGCTATTTAAAAAGGAAATGATAAAGAAGTTTTGAATTGATCATATTTCATTCCAGTTTTGAATGAAGGAAATTAATTTCCATTTATTACTCAATTAACGAAATTAATTGACGATTGAATTGAGAAGATCAAATCTTATTTATTTGGAAAGTTACAAAACAAATCCTAGAAATGGGTAAATTACCTTCCAACTATAGTAAGAAGATTTGAAGTTAAAAGATACCGTTTTATGTTAACATTTAAATTGGGAAATTGATTACATTTTAATGTTGAAAGGGAAGTTTTTAATATCACCTTTGAAACCGTTTTTTTTTTAAAATAATTATTATTTTAATATCATAATAATATGGAAAGTTAATATGTATTGAAATGGAATAATAAAGTTTTATATGAAAGAATATTTCAAGTAAGGAATGATATTAAGTAGTCGGATATTTTAAAATATAAAACATTTTAAAATAATATTCTTGGATAATATTTATAATTAAAAAATTATAATTATATTTGGACACGAGGTTAGGTCACGTTTATGGTGGAAGTCTGCCCGGACCCAACCGGCATATCCAGCAGCCATAAATGTTGGGCCTAATGTGAGAGGTCCAAATATACATATATGAATTGGGTTTTGACTCGAGGTTAAGCCCAACTGTGGAATAAGTCTGCCCGGACCCAACCGGCATATCCAGCATCCACAAGTTGTAGGTTTAATGTGAGAAGTCTGGCCCAGTATGAAATTGAAATATAATAACGAGTTGGGCTTTTTAGTCCGTTTTAAAATGATAATACCATTTTAACCAGTATGAAATATCTTATTCATTTGAAAATGAATATTGAAAGAGTTAAATTTCAAAATAAATAATATTTTGGGAAAAGGGATTTATTTATTTTTTAAATAAATAACAGGAAGTAAAAGTGGTTTTATCATAACCACGTAATTTCAATGAATATTTGAAATAGGCTTGAGTGGAAATTAAGTACGGATTATTTCAATATTAATTTCCGTAAATAAAACGGTTATTATTTTGGGAATTTGGAAGATACTTATTATCGCTATTTCCGAAATGATTGCCGTTGGTTTTGGAATTTGATATTGAATTTGAGTCGTTCTAATTTTTATTTAAAGTCTTATATTTAATATCAAATTGACTTTGGTTGATTAATGTTTGAATAACATTAATTCTTAAAACCTCAATGAATAGTGAAATGAATATAAATCTTTTAATTAAGATTTGAACAAAATTTCCTAATTTAATTTATTAAATTGGAAATAACAGAAATGTGAATTTGGGTTTATTGTGAATTATGTTTTAAATAACATTTATTCTTTAACCTAGATTTATGATAGCATTAATTCCCTAACTATTGAATAATCATTTAATAATGATTTTTGAAAGTAAAATCTAAATAAGGTTTTGAATAAAATCTTAAATAAGATTTTAAAAAGGGGAATTATGTAAATTATTGAATTAAGGAAATAAACGGTAATGGAGTTCCACCAGTTTAACTCCAAGCGTTAATTAAATCTTTAATTAGATTTAAACGGAAAAGGTAATTAAGTTTACCGGAGACTAATTGGGATTAATAAATTGGTAATTTTGGTAAAGCGTAAAATTCCGATTAGTTTGAATAAACCTTAATTTGGTTTAATATGGATAAATAGAGATTAAAGAATAAATATTAAAGATTTATCTTTGATAAAATTTATGGGAACCTATCCCTAAGAAATTGAATATTTTTAAGGAATATTCGGAATTGGAATGAGGCGTTGGTTGAATTTTATCAATTTATGTTTTTAAATCAACGCGAGTTATTCAGAAAGTCCGGGTCCAACCCATTCTGAATAATGAATACGACGATGAATAGTCGATTGATTGAAGACGGTGACAAGACCGACAATCTTCACATCGAATGGATGTTGATGCTATTGAGGCCCATGAAGGGAGTAGCTACCTTGAAGGGGCTGAGAGGGCGTCCGTCCAGACGTAGTGTTGATTTGTACGGATTGACTTTCGCTCAGACCTAGAGCATAAGTTTAAATGGATTGCGTGTCTGACGTCGTACTCCGCTTAATATCATGTTATTGATTTTCTGTCAATATATAAATGTTGGTGGTGGAGAATTCATTCTTTACTTAACACCCCGTTTATATATTGATGGATGATCAATGGTACGGTATGGATTGACGATGTGGCATGCCAAGATGAAGATGATCAAGGCTTTGTTGAAAAGCAGGCCTTGTGGATGAAGACTATATCGTTACTTCGTAAGCCTCACAAACCGGTAGAGTCTAAAACGGGGGAAGGGAACGCAGGGAAAGTGGCACGTTTCTTTCTAGTTAGTAGTCATTTTACGTATGTGGATGATGAAACGAGGCGCCTCGGATAGGTCCTACAGGACCGGGGAATGTGTGCTTAGGAATAACTAATCCTCTAAGCTGTATGTGAGGACCGGCCCTGCCATTTCCAAGGGTTCACTGCGGGGGATCCTGGGGAATTAACTAGAGTGTCTCGAATCGGTAAGGAGCTTCTCCCTAGCCTGGACTCATGATGGAAATCCAAATTTCCAATACGAACCGACGAATTTGATTGTATTACTAGTACGGAGGCATAATATATGGTACCTATGCTTCCTAGGATTAATACATTTATTTTGAAATGCTTTCATATACACTAATAATAGTATTAGTTTCGTATTTGGCGTATTTAGCATGTTTAACCACCATAAGGTAAAACTCTATCCTCTTGGTGTGCGTTGCATTGTGTGATGGGACCTGAGTCTTATGGTGGTTCCATTTTTCAAAAAGACATTGCGTTGTGTTACGTTTTATTTATCTGTACTAACATTGTAGTTATGCACGGCAATCCATTGGTACAACCCGTTTCGCGTTAGCGGCGTGGTCTTTGGATTTGCCTTATTAGTATGAGTTAAGTTATTTAAGAATTCTCACACCAGTCCCACGACTGACCCATGTTTGTTTCCCCCTTTTTGCAAACTTGGGTGCCCTCTCTTCCACACGGGCAGCCGAGTATTTATCTACAGGTTCTCTTTTCAAGCAGGATTCTGGGTTGAAGCTTAAGCTGTGTCCAGAGTTTAGATTTCTTTCCGCTGCAATGTTTTAAAATTTAATGTAAATTTATCTTTCGCTGTAATATAATTCGTTGTACTCTGATATTTTATACTCTGATGTAAACATTTTGTACTGTTTTTAAAAGTTTGCTGTTTTGTTCTGATGATTGTTGTATTCCCAAAGTTAAAGTATTCGGGATTTGAACGGTCTTGGTCGATCTTTCGGTCGATTAAGGACGGGCGAAACCCGGGTCTTTACAGTTGGTATCAGAGCTCTGGTTAGCTCAAATCTTTGGGGTACAACTCATTAGAACGGAACAGAAGACTCATCAGAGGTTGGATTAGTAATATCCAATAAGAATACTCATTAACGTATTTTTAATAATATATATAATCTATAGAAAATATGATTTTTGAATATATATAAAGGTTATATATTTGTAAGCTAATCAACTAATAAAATTATTGAAATGAATAAAAGAAGGGAAGATGACTTAATAAATTAAACACTTTTAGCTTCGTTCCTTTTCGAGGACGAAAAGATTTTAAGTGGGGGAGACTGTAACGACCCGGAATTTTGGGTCCAACTTAAAATTTTTATTTTAGTAATTTTAATGAATTTTAATATTTAAAATTATTTATTTTAATAATAACAACTAAAAAAAAATGTCCATTACTATAGGAAATGTATTTACATTGGATTTTGCATCCTAGATATTTATGAACACCTCATGTTTGTATAGTTGAAAATAAACATCATGTTTGTATAGTTGAGATAAATATCTCATGTGTGTTTTGTTGTAAAACCAAATTACCATATTTTGTTGATTTAGAAAGAGAGTGAAACAAAATAATCATTGTGTTAAATAGGAAAGAGAGAAAAACAAAATTTCTCATTTGTTTAATAGGAAATTGTTATGATTGAAAGTAGAATTAGATGCAAAATAAAAACATTCTTTTTATGTGCTATGTTAAAATTAGATATGTGTACAAATAAATATTAACATTTATTTTTCATGTTAAAGATTAAGATTTGTGAACGAATAAATATCCACATTTATTTGTTACATTAAAAATTGGAATGGTGTACAAATAAAAATATTCAATTTATTTGTTAAAATAGAAAATTTTGTACAAATAAAAATACTCATTTGTATTTTGTTATGAAACATATAATTGTTAGAATTATGAAACGATAAAAATAATCTTTTTATCGTAACTCATGAAACATAGAATTATTAGAATTGTCATGATTATATAAAATGCCATTTATGTTAGAATTGAAATGTCAGTTATGTTAGATTAGAAATACTAGAATAACATGTCACTTCATGTTTTGTTTACTAAAAAGACATTTTTTTTCCCTATGTCAGTAGAATAAAAAGAGAAACATGTTACACTTGTTTTGTTATCTAAATAGACTTCTTAGCATGTTCAGTTAGGATAAATAGAAATTTATGTTAATATATGGTTTTCCATTTAAAATGACATTTTTAATATGTCTAGTTAGATAAAAAGAATTAAGTTATTAATATAAATCATAATGGGCAGGTTATAAATATAATTTGTAAAAGAGAACCACGTGTATGTTTGTATTCTCTTTATTCCTATCCATCCAATTAAATACCTTCCCATTCTTTCTCTTTGTCTTATTATATTTTGAAATTTGAATAAGAGAACCACGTGTATATTTGTATTCTCTTTATTCCTATCCATCCAATTAAATACCTTCCCATTCTTTCCCTTTGTCTTATTATATTTTGAAATTTAATAAGAGAACCACGTGTATATTTGTATTCTCTTTATTCCTATCCATCCAATTAAATACCTTCCCATTCTTTCCCTTTGTCTTATTATATTTTGAAATTTGAATAAGAGAACCACGTGTATATTTGTATTCTCTTTATTCCTATCCATCCAATTAAATTCCTTTGTAACAATTGTATTAACGGGCCTTTTTGAAATATAAGAATTAAATAGTTTTATTAATATATATACCCCTAGTTTACGGTCAAAACACCAAACCCGATTCTATAATACATAGCCGCCGCCCTTTACATTTTCAATGGCTGAAAACGCACAAAAACAATTCGTTAATTCCTCCTAGTCTACCACAAATTAAAATATGAAATCAAGACAAATAATCAAGAGCAAGGCTTCGAAGTGGCGGGTTGGATGGTGGACTCGGTGGTCTTGGGGCGTGCGATGGGGGTGACTTGAGCGTGCGTTTTGGGTTCATTTCGAACGATCCAAGGAGAAGGACGAAGTCTGCCGGTGTTCCCTTCACTAATCAAAAATTCGATGAAATTTGGTGAGATTCTTTATTTTATAATTTATGAAATTAAATTATCTTTCTTGTGTTATTGATGTTTGTATGTACATGAATATGGATTGGTGATGAATGATTGATATTGGTGATGGATGTTTATGTAGTTATTGGCAGTTCTGTTCATGTCTACGTTGTGAATGTCATTGATTGTGGAATGAATATTGACGGGTAAACTTGTGTAAATAAAATTCATTCTTTATTTCTATATTCTTAAGAATTTATATTTAAATTTAAGTTTATAATTTCTATTGTTGTTTCAGAAAAATGAATGTTATTTAGATTTGCAATTTTGTACCAAAATTTCATTTTTTCATGTTTTACATGAAAACATGAATTTTATACAAAATCGTTGAACTAAATAAATATTTTATTTTATTGAACTACATGGAAATGAATTTTTAATTAAAATGTTGATTTTTGATAAAAATAATATTTTAATCGATTTTGTCAAAATTTGGGCTTTTATGCAAAATTATCTTTTTTTGGACAAAAAGAACAAATTTTTGTTTTCTTATTCTTTCTGAAAATAAAGATAACATCTTTATTAACATGGAATTTTAGAAAATAAAATTGGTTTTTTAGAATTGTTTATATAATTTATATTTTCAATATAAATTATAATTTTTAACGTTTCAGGCACGTGCAGTTCATATTTTGAGTTTCAAACTTTGAATGACTATAACGGAAGATCCAACCGTTGGATTTTTCCAAAACTGGATCCGTTGGATCCGCTTTGGAAAAATCTTTCCACCAATACCAAGTTTGAAAATTTTCAACGGTTAGATCTTGAGTTATGTGTAATTCAATTTTTGGAATAACAGCGCTAGAACTACACTTGACCTGTAACGTCGTTTTAATGAAACGAATAATTATAAAAATAAAGTTTGGATCCTTATTTTTGAAGAATAAAGTTTTGATTTTGTTTTGGACTAAAATGAAAATTTTGATCTTTATTTTTAATAAATAAAGTTTTGGTTTTTATTTTATTTTGAAAATAAAATAAGGTTTTTGTGAACATGAATTTGTTTGGACTAAAATGAATGAAAGTGACGTTCTTTACTTTTAAAAGGACTAGAATGATAAAGTGTTATTCTTTATTTTGGAAAAAAAATTAAATTGAATAAATTTATTCTTTATTTTTGAATGGATTAAAAAGGAAATACTTAAAACATGGACCGATTACATTAAATTGAAATGATACAAAAGGGAGTTTTATTCTAAATCGGTTCCATTCAAAAGAATGTAATTAATACCTATTAGGTGAACATCGTTAATTGGTTATACCATTTATGTTATAATTTAATGCACTTGTATACACTGCCATTTACAAGCGACCTTGGCTTGTTTATGTGAGTGGACGATAAATTTTTACACATCGTCCAGAAGCACAGTTTATTTTATAATATGTGAATTGTGTTGGTTGAAACCCCACACGGGTTAAGGGTTGACATTTGAATACACGTCACCCTTGGAATAATTAGAAATGCACTTTGGATGGATGTTTGAAATTGTGATATAATTAATGTTTGATTTGCCGTATAATTAATTTATATGGAAATAGTGGGTCTCATTCCAACTTTGAGTGAAATAAATAAATATTCAACTAATGCAATTAATTGGTAATTAAATTTAAGAATTGTGTATTTATTGTTTTAAAGTATTGAATAAAAGCTTTTGAATGAATGTAATAAATTTCCTTTTTTTTTATTCAATAAATGAAATTAATTGGCAATTGAAGTAAGGGATGATGTATTCGCTATTTAAAAAGGAAATGATAAAGAAGTTTTGAATTGATCATATTTCATTCCAGTTTTGAATGAAGGAAATTAATTTCCATTTATTACTCAATTAACGAAATTAATTGACGATTGAATTGAGAAGATCAAATCTTATTTATTTGGAAAGTTACAAAACAAATCCTAGAAATGGGTAAATTACCTTCCAACTATAGTAAGAAGATTTGAAGTTAAAAGATACCGTTTTATGTTAACATTTAAATTCGGAAATTGATTACATTTTAATGTTGAAAGGGAAGTTTTTAATATCACCATTGAAACCGTTTTTTTTTTTGAAAATAATTATTATTTTAATATCATAATAATATGGAAAGTTAATATGTATTGAAATGGAATAATAAAGTTTTATATGAAAGAATATTTCAAGTAAGGAATGATATTAAGTAGTCGGATATTTTAAAATATAAAACATTTTAAAATAATATTCTTGGATAATATTTATAATTAAAAAATTATAATTATATTTGGACACGAGGTTAGGTCACGTTTATGGTGGAAGTCTGCCCGGACCCAACCGGCATATCCAGCAGCCATAAATGTTGGGCCTAATGTGAGAGGTCCAAATATACATATATGAATTGGGTTTTGACTCGAGGTTAAGCCCAACTGTGGAATAAGTCTGCCCGGACCCAACCGGCATATCCAGCATCCACAAGTTGTAGGTTTAATGTGAGAAGTCTGGCCCAGTATGAAATTGAAATATAATAACGAGTTGGGCTTTTTAGTCCGTTTTAAAATGATAATACCATTTTAACCAGTATGAAATATCTTATTCATTTGAAAATGAATATTGAAAGAGTTAAATTTCAAAATAAATAATATTTTGGGAAAAGGGATTTATTTATTTTTTAAATAAATAACAGGAAGTAAAAGTGGTTTTATCATAACCACGTAATTTCAATGAATATTTGAAATAGGCTTGAGTGGAAAT
The DNA here is from genome assembly GCA_030737875.1 of Allium sativum. Lineage (NCBI taxonomy): Eukaryota > Viridiplantae > Streptophyta > Magnoliopsida > Asparagales > Amaryllidaceae > Allium > Allium sativum. The sequence continues at coordinate 35,477,306 of CM060913.1, read as the reverse complement.
TAAGTACGGATTATTTCAATATTAATTTCCGTAAATAAAACGGTTATTATTTTGGGAATTTGGAAGATACTTATTATCGCTATTTCCGAAATGATTGCCGTTGGTTTTGGAATTTGATATTGAATTTGAGTCGTTCTAATTTTTATTTAAAGTCTTATATTTAATATCAAATTGACTTTGGTTGATTAATGTTTGAATAACATTAATTCTTAAAACCTCAATGAATAGTGAAATGAATATAAATCTTTTAATTAAGATTTGAACGAAATTTCCTAATTTAATTTATTAAATTGGAAATAACAGAAATGTGAATTTGGGTTTATTGTGAATTATGTTTTAAATAACATTTATTCTTTAACCTAGATTTATGATAGCATTAATTCCATAACTATTGAATAATCATTTAATAATGATTTTTGAAAGTAAAGTCTAAATAAGGTTTTGAATAAAATCTTAAATAAGATTTTAAAAAGGGGAATTATGTAAATTATTGAATTAAGGAAATAAACGGTAATGGAGTTCCACCAGTTTAACTCCAAGCGTTAATTAAATCTTTAATTAGATTTAAACGGAAAAGGTAATTAAGTTTACCGGAGACTAATTGGGATTAATAAATTGGTAATTTCGGTAAAGCGTAAAATTCCGATTAGTTTGAATAAACCTTAATTTGGTTTAATATGGATAAATAGAGATTAAAGAATAAATATTAAAGATTTATCTTTGATAAAATTTATGGGAACCTATCCCTAAGAAATTGAATATTTTTAAGGAATATTCGGAATTGGAATGAGGCGTTGGTTGAATTTTATCAATTTATGTTTTTAAATCAACGCGAGTTATTCAGAAAGTCCGGGTCCAACCCATTCTGAATAATGAATACGACGATGAATAGTCGATTGATTGAAGACGGTGACAAGACCGACAATCTTCACATCGAATGGATGTTGATGCTATTGAGGCCCATGAAGGGAGTAGCTACCTTGAAGGGGCTGAGAGGGCGTCCGTCCAGACGTAGTGTTGATTTGTACGGATTGACTTTCGCTCAGACCTAGAGCATAAGTTTAAATGGATTGCGTGTCTGACGTCGTACTCCGCTTAATATCATGTTATTGATTTTCTGTCAATATATAAATGTTGGTGGTGGAGAATTCATTCTTTACTTAACACCCCGTTTATATATTGATGGATGATCAATGGTACGGTATGGATTGACGATGTGGCATGCCAAGATGAAGATGATCAAGGCTTTGTTGAAAAGCAGGCCTTGTGGATGAAGACTATATCGTTACTTCGTAAGCCTCACAAACAGGTAGAGTCTAAAACGGGGGAAGGGAACGCAGGGAAAGTGGCACGTTTCTTTCTAGTTAGTTGTCATTTTACGTATGTGGATGATGAAACGAGGCGCATCGGATAGGTCCTATAGGACCGGGGAACGTGTGCTTAGGAATAACTAATCCTCTAAGCTGTATGTGAGGACCGGCCCTGCCATTTCCAAGGGTTCACTGCGGGGGATCCTGGGGCATTAACTAGAGTGTCTCGAATCGGTAAGGAGCTCCTCCCTAGCCTGGACTCATGATGGAAATCCAAATTTCCAATACGAACCGACGAATTTGATTGTATTACTAGTACGGAGGCATATTATATGGTACCTATGCTTCCTAGGATTAATACATTTATTTCGAAATGCTTTCATATACACTAATAATAGTATTAGTTTCGTATTTGGCGTATTTAGCATGTTTAACCACCATAAGGTAAAACTCTATCCTCTTGGTGTGCGTTGCATTGTGTGATGGGACCTGAGTCTTATGGTGGTTCCATTTTTCAAAAAGACATTGCGTTGTGTTACGTTTTATTTATCTGTACTGACATTGTAGTTATGCACGGCAATCCATTGGTATAACCCGTTTCGCGTTAGCGGCGTGGTCTTTGGATTTGCCTTATTAGTATGAGTTAAGTTATTTAAGAATTCTCACACCAGTCCCACGACTGACCCATGTTTGTTTCCCCCTTTTTGCAAACTTGGGTGCCCTCTCTTCCACACTGGCAGCCGAGTATTTATCTACAGGTTCTCTTTTCAAGCAGGATTCTGGGTTGAAGCTTAAGCTGTGTCCAGAGTTTAGATTTCTTTCCGCTGCAATGTTTTAAAATTTAATGTAAATTTATCTTTCGCTGTAATATAATTCGTTGTACTCTGATATTTTGTACTCTGATGTAAACATTTTGTATTGTTTATAAAAGTTTGCTGTTTTGTTCTGATGATTGTTGTATTCTCAAAGTTAAAGTATTCGGGATTTGAACGGTCTTGGTCGATCTTTCGGTCGATTAAGGACGGGCGAAACCCGGGTCTTTACATTCTAAATTTCACATTCCATATCATTTATAATATTTTATAACGATTTATCGCTATTTTTATTTATTTTAATAGCCAATTTATTCAAATGACGCTTCGGGCCATAACGCGGCGTGGTGCTGTTTTTCTTCAGATTTGATTTACACATATCTGAAAATCTAATCGTTGGATCATCACAAAATTTATATCATTAGAAAGATCTTTTCAAAACGAATCCAACAGTTCCAGTTTCGGGAAAAATCTGACGGTCGGATCTCCCGGTACAATCGTTTGAAGTTTCGATTTCAAAATACGAACTGCAGCGTCGTTATTTGATTTAATTTAATTATATATATATATATATATATAATCGATTCTGGCGCTGTTTTTCTTCAAATTTGAATTAAACATTCCAGACAATCCAACCGTTGGATCTTTACAAATTTGGTGTCGTTGGAAAGATATTTCCAAAGCGAACCCAACGGTTTCGGTTTTGGGAAAATCAGATGGTCGGATCTTCCGCACTAATCGATTGAAATCACGGTTTCAAAACAAGAACTGCAGCGTCGTTATTCGATTTATTTTAATTATATATATATAATCGATTCTTCAATTTCAAAACCATTTCCTTTTCATACATTTGATAAAAATGATATTTTTATCCAACTGACTTCTATTTCAACACTTCACTATTTTTAACTATTCATGTATATGATAAAAATGTGATTTTTATTGTAAAACAATTTCTTTCAAAACATGACTATTTTATATAGTTCATATTGATGATAAAAATATGATTTTTATTATAAAACAATTTATATTTAAAACACAAATACCATTCAACACATGAATTTCTATTCAACGAATGAATTTCAATTCAACACATGAAGGTTTTCTATAATTTATATATATATAGATAAAAAGGTGATTTTTATATTTAAAACACGAATATCATTCAACATATGAATTTCAATTCAACACATGAAGGTTTTCTATAGTTTATATATATAGATAAAAAGGTGATTTTTATTGCAAAACAATTTATTTCAAAACCTGAATGTCGTTTTAATAGATGAATTTCTATACAGTACACGAATATAGTTTCAACACGTGAAAATAATTCTAACACATGAATATTATTCAAAATTTCGGCAGCATAACGGCAGGGTAGTTAAAACCGGGGCCGTCCCTAGTACGGCTCTTCGCTCTACCTTAAAGCCTCGCAGCTTTTGACAATGGGGAATCATGCATCTAGTTCGCACGCAGGCGGTATGTATATATTTTTCATTTCGACAAACTAATCCTATGTGGTTTCAACCAAATAATTCTCAACCACAAACGGGTATTTTTCAACCACAATCAATCAATTTCGACCACAAACAATTATAATCAACCATTCGCTATCAACCAATTTTTCACACCAATCACAATCAATAAATATCGTACATGGTTTATGGACGAGGGGCGTATATATATATATATATATATATATATATATATATATATATATATATTATATAAGCATTTCACTTCTATTTCAACACATATATAATTTTTATAACGCGTTTATAATTTATACATCGAACGTACAACCTATACAATGCTTATACATGAGGCGTACAACGCTTATACAAGTCATACATCGACTATATAATTTATACATCGTCGTTTTCCATATCGTTTATCGTTTAGAAATCTCACATTGGGTTCCACTCCACCAAAAATAGCAGAAGGCTCAGAAAAATATGCGGTCTCTTCTAGAATGTATAAGACGTCGACCCGGTCACGATGTTTCCTGTTTCATCGAATTTCGTCAATACACTAAATAGATATGATTTTTCAAAGTTTGCAACACTTAAAAGTGTAATTTTCAGTTTGAATTGGCCAAAGCCGTTACCTCTATTCCTCGTTCAAAACTAGGTTTGCCGATATCTTTTGATTCTATACACGGGAGGAGGATCGGGTTGTACAACTTGAAAGAGGGTCGAGGGGGCTTCAGGCGCGTGGTGGTGGCTGGCGATTCGGTGGGGCCAGGTGGTCACGGCGGCGCTTCAAAGACCCGAACTTTGGAGAGGTGATTCGTGCGAAATACGAGGTGAGGAGGGGGGAGACGGGTATGGATTTGGAGCTGGAGAGGAGAGCCTCGAAAAGCTTAACTAGAGGGGGGTCTAACTCAGGCTGTAGCGATCGGAAATCGCCAGGGAAGCGATGACAAGCATTCCGCCATTGAGATCGTTTACCGGGGGGGGGTGAGATTTTTTTATTTTTATTTTATTATGAATATAAAATTCTGATTGGCCGATGGTTTTTTAATTTCAAAAATTAGGGTTTTTACAAACGAACTTCAATTCAAACTCAACGACTGCCATCCCTAGCGTTTTACCCCCATTCCGAACACAATGGGATATGTTTCGTAGGTTCATTCGACTGTTTCAGTCAGTTTTAATTCCATTTAAAATATATAACATTTAATATTTGATTTGAACGTACATTTCAATTTGCCAAGGCCACAAACTGATTCGAAAAATTCCCGAAAAATAAATCTAGCTATGTTTTGACGATACGGTCCCAACAAAACTAGTTTCGTCGAATTCTGAGACCATTTGAAAAATGGCCCTTTTCTGGTCGATCCAATTTAACAAAAATCGACCAAACACAATTTCTTTTGCCACGCTCACATACTAGCTTCAAAAATTATGAAATTTGAAACCTAGCAATTATTTGACATCCCGGATCCAACAAAAGTGGTTTCGTCGAATTCCGAGGTAGTTTGCAAAATGGCAATTTTCACGGGCTATATAATTTCTATAGTGACCTTTCTGAAAATTCATTGGCCATAACTTTTGCTTCCCGCTATGAAACTTCGATTTTTCAGATTCGTTAGAATGGTATTCACTAACAGATTTAAATATTTTTGGTTTCACTAAAATCCGTTTTGTTTTGCACCCGGTACAGTCAGTCAAAGTTTGAATTCAATTTTTGAAACTACCTCGCCATTTCAGGCCTTGTTTATAATTCAAATTAATTATTTTCATTTTCAACATCGATTCAAACATACATTTCATCGCTATTATTTAAAATATTTATTTTAAATATTTAAAATCCACTAAAATAACCAATTTAAAATTTTTAAATTGGTTTAGATTTTCCGGGTCGTTACAATCTCCCCTACTTAAAACTTTTCGTCCCCGAAAAGGAACAAAGTCGAAAGTGGTTTGATTAATCAACACTACGTTCAATCTGGCTTCCATTCTCCAACTTTTCAGTTTTTGAGAATTTTCTAATTCTTCAAAAATTTGGCTAACACCCGGAATTTTCGAAAAATTTCGCCATAACCTCCTTTGTACGGGGAGGGGTTTGGAAATTTATTGGGCTGTATTAGGTACCCAATAAATCCTATAAAGCATACACATATTTATAGTGATATATTTTGGTGTTTACAGGGGAGCGTGTATAGATAATAACTCCAGAGAATAAATTCTCGTCACCCTGTCAAAGCCTGAGGGAGTGTGTGTATTTTAATTGCTCCAGAGAATAAATTCTCGTCACCTTGTCCCGTGTGGGAAATAAACAATCCATGTGTCGTATCTAATGACTAGAGAGACGTGATTATTGTCAACTCCAGACCCGTGTGGGTTTTTTTATTAATCTGGCAATTTATCGTTACAATTTTATATGGTCCATAACAGTCATCAATTCAACGTGTAATAAATAGTCATCGCCATACAAGCCTCTCGCTCGTATGGTAAATCTTCCACCTCATCACACAAGCTCCAAATGCTTATGTGGTATATGATGAAATATGCCTATCTTCAAGAAGTATGCCATATAGTGTAGTTCAAAATTAATTGTTACTATCCTATGGCGACATTTATTATTACACATAGAATAACCAGCACTCCGCATCCAATGGCATTCACAGGAGTTGGTATAATAATAAAATTGCGCATCCAACTCATTAAGGTTTACCTATTTGTCGGGCATGAAAATAAAATCTTTACTCAACAACTAATCCAATTACCTGTTCAAACATATATAATGCACATGTATATATTGCTATCCATTTTTAAATCAGTTCAATGTGTGATTTAATCGAATAAATTCTACCATTCATTCTCTTATTGATTAATTTAACTACCATTTTAATAATTTAATAAATCAAATCTACTATCACACTACACAAACAACAATCAAATTGTTTTTAACTTTTCAAATATATATCTTTTATATATGTTCAAAAATTATATTTCTAAAACCAGAATATAATCAAAAATACGTTATTTATAAACATATAACTCTCGACTCGTTCTGGGGCACTTCTGACCCCATCTTTAACGAGTTATTCTGATTCTACTGCACACTTACAAGGATATTACTGATCCTATCTGTAATGAGTTATCCGTCCTAGAACACTACTGGTTCTATCTCTGACGAGTTCGTTAATGTGTTATATACCAGAGCTAAGCTTAACCAAAGCTCTGATACCACGTTGTGACGACCCCAAAACCCATACTGACGGTGTTAAGGGTAATCTTTGGAATATAACACAGAAACAGATAATAGCAGAACAGAAATAAATAAATACACCAGATAATGAATAAATGATACACTGGATAAACATAATCATCAGAGTTGCACAGTATACAGGATCATACTTAGTGCAAATACAGTTCAGCTATACATAAATGTCTACAGCGGAAAACAAATATAATATGTACAATAGGAGCTGAACAACATAAAAAGAGATAAATGGTAGAATCCATCTTCAGCTCCAGCTATCCATAAAGAGCCAAATAAAACCTGAATACAAGGCTGCCCGTGTAGAAAAAGGGGCACCCGAGTTTGAAAGTGAAACAAACTACGAGTCAGTCATGGGACTGGTATGAGAAATCTACTTAACACATTTAAAATATGGCTAATCACAGGACCACACCACTTTCGTGGAACGGGTTTACTCCATTGGATTGCCAGTGCTTTAAAACAAATTATTCTTTTAAACATCGCAATGCTTTTCATAAAAATGAAGCCGATATAAGACTCAAGTCCCATCACACAATGCAACGCAAACCGAAGGATAGAGTTATACCTTATATCGACCAAAATATGCTTGATACGAGCAAAACAAATCATTTGATAATTAGATTCCAACTGTAAAATAGTAAGAGAACGATTCCATAGGTATTAACCCCGAAGGCCGAAACCAACATCAGACCAATACCCAGGAAACCATCCATCTTATCTCGTTTACAGTTAGTTTCTAATTTCATACACAATCATAAATATCAATCATAGACAACATGAGCGTCCCATGCCACTATGTCGCCAAATATAGGTTTACAATCAAAACCGCATAGTCACGTATTTGGAAATTGGATTTCCATCATGAACCAAGGCAAAAGATAGTCCTTACCGACTTCGAGACAATCTAGCCCATGTCTAAGGCAAGTACTCAGTCAAACCTTTGGAGCGACAGGGCGGGTCCACTAATGTGGATTAAAATCCTGAACACTGCATTTCCCCGCCCTATGGGGCGTAAATGAGCCAACGAATGACTCCATCGGTCCCGGATCGACCGATATAACCGAGGCGCCTCGCAACAGCAACAACCACATAGGTGAAAATAATATATATGTCAGCCAGTTCAAGCACCGACACCACCTCTAACTAGAAGGAAACGCACGCCCTCCCTGAGGTCCTTCTCCCGTTTCTGGTTCATACCGGGGTGCGAGGCTCGCGAATTAACGTTATACACAAAGCTATGCCACACAGGCGGTGCCTTAATCATCAACCACAAGACTTTGCTTTTCAACAGAAGTCCTGATCACTGCCTCTTTGCATGCCACACAGGCAATTCACGCCATGTAACTGATGGCTATCAATCACATAGAATGAATTCCAATGTCAGACACACTTTCCATTTGCAAGTCCGTTCTGGGTCTGAACGAAACCGGAGGCACTATATACCTCGCAAACCCATCGATATCCACGTACGCCTAGACGGTCACCTCTCATTATCCATATTTCGGGATGCCTCCCAATCAGGACATGAGTTACCATCCAAACGAGGTGAAAATCTCCGGTCTTCGACCATCGTCTTCATCTTCGACTTCTATCGTCGTTTCAGTTATTCAGAATGGGATAAACCCAGTCTTTCTGAGAAACTCGCATATATAGTAGACAAGTGCTACACAAACACAACATACGCCTTATTTCAATTCATTAGTCACTAACCGCCAATCAGTAAGAGAACGATTTCCCAAATTTTAACCCCGAAGGCCGAAACCAACATCAGATCAAAAACCGGGAAACCATTCGACTTAGGCAACCTTCAGTTAGTTTCTAAATTTCACACTCCATATCATTTATAATATTTTATAACGATTTATCGCTATTTTTATTTATTTTAAAATAGCCAATTTATTCAAATGACGCTTCGGGCCATAACGCGGCCGTGGCGCTGTTTTTCTTCAGATTTGATTTACACATATCTGAAAATCTAACCGTTGGATCATCACAAAATTTATATCATTAGAAAGATCTTTTCAAAACGAATCCAATGGTTCCAGTTTCAGGAAAATCCGACGGTCGGATCTCCCGGTACAATCGTTTGAAGTTTCGATTTCATAATATGAACTGCAGCGTCGTTATTCGATTTAATTTAATTATATATATATATAATCGATTCTGGCGCTGTTTTTCTTCAGATTTGAATTAAACATTCCAGACAATCCAACCGTTGGATATTTCCAAAGTTGGTGTTGTTGGAAAGATATTTCCAAAGCGAAACCAACGGTTTCGGTTTCGGGAAAATCCGATGGTCGGATCACCCGCACTAATCGTTTGAAATCACTGTTTCAAAACACGAACTGCAGCGTCGTTATTCGATTTATTTTAATTATATATATATATATATATATATAATGGATTCTTCAATTTCAAAACCATTTCCTTTTCATACATTTGATAAAAATGATATTTTTATCCAACTGACTTCTATTTCAACACTTCACTTTTTTTAACTATTCATGTATATGATAAAAATGTGATTTTTATTGTAAAACAGCTTCTTTCAAAACATGACTATTTTATATAGTTCATATAGATGATAAAAATATAATTTTTATTATAAAATAATTTATATTTAAAACACGAATACCATTCAACACATGAATTTCTATTCAACGAATGAATTTCAATTCAACACATGAAGGTTTTATGTAATTTATATATATAGATAAAAAGGTGATTTTTATATTTAAAACACGAATACCATTCAACACATGAATCTCTATTCAACGAATGAATTTCAATTCAACACATGAAGGTTTTCTATAGTTTATATATATAGATAAAAAGGTGATTTTTATTGCAAAATAATTTATTTCAAAACCCGAATGTCGTTCAATGGATGAATTTCTATATAGCACACGAATATAGTTTCAACACATGAAAATAATTCTAACACATGAATATTATTCAAAATTTCGGCAGCATAACGGCAGGGTAGTTAAAACCGGGGTCGTCCCTAGTACGGCTCCTCGCTCTACCTTAAAGCCTCGCAGCTTTTGACAATGGGGAATCATGCATCTAGTTCGCACGCAGGCGACATGTATATATTTTTTATTTCCACAAACTAATCCTATGTGGTTTCAACCAAATAATTCTCAACCACAAACAGGTATTTTTCAACCACAATCAATCAATTTCGACCACAAACAATTATAATCAACCATTCGCTATCAACCAATTTTTCACACAAATCACAATCAATAAATATCATCCATGGTTTGTGGACGAGGGGCGTATATATATATATATATATATATATATATATTTTATATAAGCATTTCACTTCTATTTCAACAGATATATAATTTTTACAACGCGTATATAACTTATACATCGAACGTATAACCTATACAACGCTTATACATGAGGCGTACAACGCTTATACAAGTCATACATCGACTATATAATTTATACATCGTCGTTTTCCATATCGTTTATCGTTTAGAAATCTCACATTGGGTTCCACTCCACCAAAAATAGCAGAAGGCTCAGAAAAATATGCGGTCTCTTCTAGAATGTATAAGACGTCGACCCGGTCACGATGTTTCCTGTTTCATCGAATTTCGTCAATACACTAAAAAGATATGATTTTTCAAAGTTTGCAACACTTAAAAGTGTAATTTTCAGTTTGAATTGGCCAAAGCCGTTACCTCTATTCCTCGTTCAAAACTAGGTTTGCCGATATCTTTTGATTCTATACACGGGAGGAGGATCGGGTTGTACAACTTGAAAGAGGGTCGAGGTGGCTTCAGGCGCGTGGTGGTGGCTGGCGATTCGGTGGGGCCAGGTGGTCACAACGGCACTTCAAAGACCCGAACTTTGGAGAGGTGATTCGCGCGAAATACGAGGCGAGGAGGGGGGAGACGGGTATGGATTTGGAGCTGGAGATGAGAGCTTCGAAAAGCTTAACTGGAGGGGGGTCTAACACGGGCTGTGGCGATCGGAAATCGCCAGGGAAGCGACAACAAGCATTCCGCCGTCGAGATCATCTACCGAAGGGGGGGTTTGAGATTTCTTTTTATTTTTTTTTTAATATGAATATAAAATTCTGATTGGCCGATGGTTTTATAATTTCAAAAATTAGGGTTTTTACAAACGAACTTCAATTCAAACCCAACGACTGCCGTCCTTAGCGTTTACCCCCATTCCGAACACAATGGGATATGTTTCGTAGGCCCATTCGACTATTTCAGTCAGTTTTCATTCCATTTAAAATATATAACATTCAATATTTGATTTGAACGTACATTTCAATTTGTCAGGGCCACAAACTGATTCGAAAAATTCCCGAAAAATAAATCTAGCTATGTTTAGACGATACGATCCCAAAAAAACTAGTTTCATTGAATTCTGAGACCGTTTGAAAAATGGCCCTTTTCTGGTCGATCCAATTTAACAAAAATCGACCAAACACATTTTCTTTTGCCACGATCACATACTAGCTTCAAAAATTATGAAATTTGAAACCTAGCAATAATTTGAAATCCCGGATCCAACAAAAGTGGTTTCGTCAAATTCCGAGGTCGTTTGCTAAATGGCCATTTTCACGGGCTATATAATTTCTATAGTGACATTTCTGAAAATTCATTTGGCCCTAACTTTTGCTTCCCGCTATGAAACTTCGATTTTTCAGATTCGTTAGAAAGGTATTCACTAACAGATTTAAATATTTTTGGTTTCACTAAAATCCGTTTTGTTTTGCACCCGGTACAGTCAGTCAAAGTTTGAATTCAATTTTTGAAACTACCTCGCCATTTCAGGCCTTGTTTATAATTCAAATTAATTATTTTCATTTTCAACATCGATTCAAACATACATTTCATCGCTATTATTTAAAATATTTATTTTAAATATTTAAAATATTTATTTTAAATATTTAAAATCCACTAAAATAGCCAATTTAAAATTTTTAAATTGGTTCAGATTTTCCGGGTCGTTACAAAACTTTATCCAAACTATACGGTTTACGGTTTGACTCAACTACATAATACCAATTATGCTTAACAACCCATTGTTTTGTTGGATTTCCACCAACCATCAACCATACTTAACGGTTCATCATTTTACTTGTATTTTATGAAGCCCTAGTCATACTTAATAGTCTTTAGCCTCGTCGAACACTTTCCAAGCTCAACCATACTCGACGATTATTATCTCGTCGGACTATTGCCAAGCTTCAACCAAACTTGGCTTTCCATAACCTCGTTGGACTTTTTGCATGCATCAACCATACTTTGTTGATTTGAAAGTTTTATACTTGATGAGCGCCAACCATACTCACCAACTTATCAAAGTTGTTTGCAATCAGTTTTTTACACTGGACAAGCATCATCATACTCACCGAACGGTGCTATTAGAGTTTTCTAATTGCAAATTTCACTTGATAAGCATCAGACATATTGGCCAAGTGATCTTATTAAAGTAATAAAACATAAAATTCGTATTCGGCGAGCATTATCCATGCTCGCCAAACAACATTATTAGAGTAAATAAAAGTAAACTTTATTGTAGAAAACTAATAGGTCTTTCACTGCCTAGAGCTTCTCTAGGGATCTTGTTGGTTCTTGTACAAAAGTAAACAACTTAGCTTTTATTGCAAATTGATGGAAAGTAAAAGTAGAAATTATTGATGTTTCATCATCGTCCAAGTGAATGCCTAAGGATCATGTTGGTTCTCATATATGGGCAGAAGATTTAGCCACTATTATTGTCAAATTTCCACATGTCAATTGATGACAAGTCTTGACGAGAGCTAAGCTCGCCCCTATTCCGTTCAGTAGACGACTTCTCTTATTCCATTATTGCTACTGTGTTTTGGAAATATCATTGGAGTTAACCATTTCTCACTTGATCCTCAATGGTATTGTGCAACTATCTATATTCATTTGTTTCATGTCCTAAGATCTCATGAAACAGAGAAGAATTTCCCATAAGTAATGTCTTGCTCGGTAGGCTTCGATCTAGATTGCCTTCTCACTATAAGGCGGTCTTTGAAGTCTAAGTAGATTTTCTCTGGACTCTTATTCAATTGTGTATACAAGTCGTATTTTGGTCCTATTTTGTATCTATTTATTAGGCCTATGCTGCCTTCATATTTATGCATTCCTTTATTATTTTCAGAACTAGACGGTCCTTCATCCATGAAATTATTGGCTTCAAGAACCTCTCTATCAGCTCTTGCATCATCTTTGCTCAAAAAATAATCTGCTTAGGAGTAAAATTCACCGTGATTCCATGGGGGATCTCTTTCCAATGAGATTTTGAACTTAGAATTATCCAAAATTCCAGAAACTATAACCATTAAAACCATGGATGGATTAAGTCGATCTACCAAAGCCACTATAGCGTTGAAGCATTCCAAAAAAATTCGCAGAGTCTCTCATGTTCCTTCCTTGATTATTGTGAGCATTGTCACATTTTTGGGTCTAAAGATATGGACCCAAAATTGTTCAATAAATCTTTCCACCCTATTTCTTCAGCTTCCAACAGATTTTGATTCCACCTGCCAAAACCACATGACAGTTATCTTTGAGAGAAAAAGTTGGAATCACTTCGCCATGACATCGACAGATTCCCACATCACCTCCATATGCCGAATGTATAACATGAGATAGATGGTATTATTCTGTCTACCGTCATAAGCTTTCAAGGTTAGCAATTTGAAGTGCAGTGGGCTCCAATTTTTTTGAATGTTTTGAGTGAATGGACTTCAGTTAATCCAATCCAAGTTCGATCGAGATAGCCCTCCTTTTGAAGGCCTTCTGGTCATGCCTAATATTTTATTTCATTGTTCAATAATAGTCGTCAGTCACCAAGTTCAACACCTGTATCCTGAGTGTGTTGAGCGTCCAATCCATAGTTCAAGTCTGAACGTGCATCATTTCCACTTCCATTTCCTGAATCATGAATTTCAGTATGATTGAATTATATACTAGCATCACAGAGGGGATGACCCCTGCAGTATTGGGATCGATACCGATCAATGTGAGGAGGTCGGTACTGACTTCTATTGTTGTGCATACGATCCCCTCCAGTTCTAATTGAGTCCATGGTCGGTTTTAGGTCCAAATCCAATAGTTCTATTTTGATTTTTATGTCTTCTCGGTCATTTGACTTGATTGAGGAACTTCTTCATTATTTCCTCTCTTTTTAGCAAAATCTCTTGATGTTTTAGGCAGTTTTGTAAACTGCTGACCATCTCATCCATGTCCTCACTTAATAGTTTGAACAAGGGTTCTCACCAGAAGAAGACTCTTGACTCCATCCTAGCATAACTGCTCTTTCTAGTTTACTAGTATTATTTTTCATCACGATAAGCGGTTTTGCAAGTTGTTGACCACCTTATCCATATCCTTACTTATTAGGTATAAGAAAGGATTCCCTCTAAAAGAAGCCTCTTGAATCCCACTTTGCATAGTTGTTCCTTCTAGTTTTTTATCAGGTTATTTTACATCACCATAGTCTCCTCGTAGAGGAAGATATCCTTTGATTCAAGTGGAACACTCTTCCTAGTGCGCCAAAATGATGGCACTAGATTTTAGTCAATTGGGTGCAATACACAGATTATATGCAATTTGTAAATTGTAATTGCATAATAGTGACAAATGATAGTCACAAAACGTATAAAATTAAATGATGCAGATAATTTAGAGTGGTTCGATAAATGCTAACCTGCCTCCACTTAAAGTAATCAGTTGTTTATATTATTGATTACAAGTATAATAGATTGTTATATGATAGAAAAGAATAGAAAATAAAGTAGTCTTCAAATTGCAGTAGAGCCTTTGCATGAAGAAGAGAAGATACATTTTTCAATACCTTTGGAGGTGTCTTCAAGTTGAAGTACACCCTTACACAGCCCTGAGAGGAAGCAAACAACTTCCGGAGAACTAACCCACTCAAACATGTATTGTTTATTATTTTATTTTGAGGCCATTCAACACCTGTTTAAAGGAATGGCATACCTCATGATCACTTATTGTTAGGGAATGAGATGGTTGTAATGATGTTTTTGATGACAACAACCTTGTTTCAACTATTATTGTTATAAAACATATAATAACACTGGTATCTAGAATGTGTATATATATACAGAAAATATATGCAGGTGTTGATTATTGAAGGTTATATATTTTAGAGAATTAAGATTTCAAAGAAGAAGAGTTCAAGATACAAGACTCATGAGTAACAATAATTTAAGAGTTCAAGAAATAAAACTAGTTGTTTCTAGATTTTTTGTTAAAATTTTCGTTAGCACTTATTCCTTATTTGAAACTTTTCTCACTATTTTTAAAATGATTTTAAAATTATTTCCTTATTTCAAATCTATATTTATTTGTTCTTAAATTTATTTTAACTCCAATTTTTTTTTAAAATTAATTCCTAATACATTTTAACTCCTAATTCAAATATTTCTTATTTATATATTTAATAGTAATTTTTAGTATAATTACTTATGTTTTCAATTTCCTTACTTATATTTATTACATTATAAAGTATTTCTTATATTCATAATTATATATATATATACACCTTTATACCATTATATATATATATATATATATATTTTCTAATCATTTTTAAATCATCTTAAATATATGTTTTTAATATATAATTTTACTTGAAAACACTATTTTAATATAAAGGAATATAGTTTGTTTTAACTCAAGAATTACCATAATTTATTTGACCATTATTTGTGTAATGGCCCACAAATCCGTACTAACTGAGTTAACTGAATACAACAAACGTCCAACCCAAATTTGCACAAAAATACGAATCATTATGAAATAAAGAAGAAAAAGGTAGAAGAAGAACATAAATAATAACACAAAATCTCACGTCGCAATCGAACAAGATATAATATATCATAACTTTTGATATACAAAATTTTAACTGTATAACATACAATTATCAAAGTACAACACTTACAACACAACGAAAATAACAATACTGTATATGCTAAAGCCTCCTGCTCCAAGCTTCACCAAGTATCTGTAAACACCTGAACTACTTGACTTCCCATACAAATTTGGGCATCCAAGATTTTAGGGTAAAACAAAACAATAAACTCTGGGTCATTCATGGGACTTGTGTGAGTAAACTCCAAATACTTAGTTTAACTTTTAAAAACTCGGTTTAAAAGAAAGAATAATCGTAAGACCGATCCACATATAAAACACGAATGGTTTTTACCTTACGATAACCCAAAACATTTCTATAAATCAATACTAATCTGATATTATAATAGTATCTAAATTAAATAAGGAATTTTTTTGAACTAAATCGCTCATGGTAACTTATTGTAAAAATGGGTCTGTTTCATAAATTATTATGAAACTAGGTCTGTTTTCCTTAGGAATAATAACCATGCGCATTTTGAAAATATGCATGAATAAATTTGCTTATGCGCGTTTTCAGATTGCACAACTTTTTTTTTTAATTTTTTTTGTTCTTGAGAATTCTGAAAATACGCATGAACAAATTTGTTCATGCGCATTTTCGGAATGCTCATGAGCAAAAAAAGAAGTTGCGTATTTTGAAAATGCGCATGAAAAAATTTGTTTATAAACATTTTCAGAATGCGCAAGGCTAATTCAGAACTGGCCAAAACAAGCCTAGTTTCATAATAAGTTATGAAACAAGCCTATTTTCATAATAAGTTAATTTGAGGGGCTTAGTTCAAAATTTTGACCATCAAATAAATTATAATCTAGTGGAACGTTTGCATCTCACGCTCCACATATATAATATACAATCAAAACCGCGAGTACTTATTGGGTAATGAATTTTCAATTATGACAAGGTATGGAACCACCTTCCGATAGTGTATCTCTATAGAGGAATACACTGGGTTCAACAAGAACATCTTGTAACCCGACCACACATGACCGACCACTCATTTTGCTTAAGTGTATTAAATGTATATCACCAACGGTTGGGATCAGCAACCATTTCCCGAAAAGGGACAACATCCAACATAATAAAGAATGAAATGAATTTCTCTAGATAGGTGATAATACACCCTAATTAGGAGCTACCCACTTAGCTATGTTGCCTGCCCGATTTTTGTCATTT
This sequence comes from Allium sativum, assembly GCA_030737875.1. Classification (NCBI taxonomy): domain Eukaryota; kingdom Viridiplantae; phylum Streptophyta; class Magnoliopsida; order Asparagales; family Amaryllidaceae; genus Allium; species Allium sativum. The sequence goes on along the minus strand of CM060913.1, from coordinate 35,460,328 downwards.
CTCGATTGTTGAGGCCTGAGGCTGCGATTACTTACTATTCATTGACATCACGATCACTTTGAATGCCACATTTTCAGATCCGTTAACCATTAATTGGTTTATATAAATATATTCGGGATATTATGCTAAGAGAATAAATTCTCCGCCACCATATATATTTATACAGACAAACATATGCGGTCATTGGAAATACTCCGTCATACATTCGTCCATACACTTCATTCTGAGACTGAACGAAACTGAACGCACAATTTCTTTTATCCATCTTAGGCAATTTCTATCTAGGAATAATAGAAAAAGCCCTTACACTTTACTCCATCTTCGACTATCTTCATATAATATGATTCGCAACGCTACTGCCAATACGGAGTGGTTCTCGAAAAATAATCCAACCGGTCTCTCCATATTGCCAATGATATTGGCGTACTTGGATAATCAGTTATTTAACTATCGAAGAAAAACAAACATCCATTTAAAGCATCAAACCATCACTGGTCCCCTTAATTAATATTTTATTAATTTAATCTTATCATGCCCGAATATCTCTTTAATATCTTTACCCATATATTTCTCCAACTTGTTTAGCCTCTCATGATTTTCGGAAAAACATTTCCATCTATCATAACTATTTATTTTCTATATTCCAGAAAATATCACTTTTTAACATTGGAAAACATTTCAATTTCTTATTTACATATCGCTATTCTTTCCCATTTATCAGTCCCTAATTGTAATCTAGTAAGAGAACAATTTCCTAAGTATCAACCCCGAAGGCCAAAACCAACACCAGATCGATATTCAGGAAGTCATTCAACTTAACTAATCTCCAATCAGTTTCTAATTTTCTTAACTCCATTTCTTAAATTCTTATTAACAAAATCATTTTTATCTACAAATCGTTTGCTTTTAAATCATCATTCACTTTAAAACGTATATACGTTTCTCCTTCCAATCTCCTAGGATTTAATTTATAAATTCCCTTTCTTCATATAAAATCTCACTATACATTTATTTGTTTATTAACTTTCATATATAATTGATAAGTCATTTTCCAGTATCTAACTTTTGTTAAATTTTTCTATATCCTCAAATTTATGGAAAATTTCGCCAGCACCTCCTTTGTATTGTTCAATAGCTCAAACTCCAACTCGCCTCTCTAGGCCCTTTCCATTCAAAAACAAAATCAAAAAGCGAAGCGGCTTGCAGATTCGACGCATAAAATTTCATATGGAATTTAAACGTGTACCTTTTTGTTGGGAACTCGAATTATAATCTTCATACACTTCATTCCATACCTATTTAACATATATACGTCCATTTCTAATTTATTCCAACTTGATCAAATCATTTTTTTAACTCACTTTGCTAATTTATTCTTTAATTAACTCTTTTGCCTATTTCACTTTTATTTGAACATATCATGTTCGTATATATTTTTAATTTACTTAAAATCTAATCGAATTCCATTTTCAACTCGAGTATATTTGATTCCGAATATGAATTGGCAAACCCCATTCTCTCATCCAACGTCCAATTCAATCCAAAGTCCATTAACTAATTATTTTTCTAATTAGTTAATTCTATTCAATAATTAAAAATTTGATTTTTGTTTCAAAAACCAATCCATTTACCCTACTTGGATTCATAATTATTTTATACTCAAATCTGGATCTTTCAAATGGAAATTTGAATTTATTTTACTTCAAATCCATTTTATTATATTAAATAAACCATTATGGTTTTTAAATGATTTTGGCGATGTTTTTCTGAAAATTAAGTTCTATATATTTTGGCGCTGTTTCAAAGAATTCCGACTTAAATTAAGTTCTATATACTCAATTGAAGTTCGAAACACCAAATTACGAACTACCGTGTTGTGGCGTGTTCGTTTTAATATATTTAAATATAAATGTTAAACTTTGGTTTATAGTAATTTCACTTCCATTCTTATATTATTTTTAATATAAATTTAAACTGATTTTCCAAATCTTACTTAATATTTCCGATTATCCTTAATTGTCGATTATTTCATAACTTCGCTACAAATTTACAATTCAGTTTATATTCCGTTGGATTTCTTTCAATTCAGTTTATATTCCGAATCCTAGAATATAATTCGTCGTTCCCTTTTCGAAACAATTTCCAATTCACTTTTGAATTTATACTTGAATTTAAACTTCTAAATTATATAATGATAATTTATCTCGCTTAATTTATTAACGTTGTTTATAAATTTAACTTCCTTGTTTTATTAAAACAAGTTTTCATTTCAAATTCCATTTGAAATCCAATTCCCATCTTGGAATATTTTATTATAACTTATACATATAATTGTAGAATATATTTTCTTATTTAATTTTAGTTTCTATCTAATACAATTTAAATATCCTTTATGGAAATAAATTTATTTTTAATAAATCCGACATTGTCGAATTCATATCATAAATTCGTAAGGATTTATTTTAATTCAACTTACATCCCGAATATCGAAATAAATTTCATTGTTCCCTTTTTAATACGATCCCCCAATTCTCATTTTAAATTCATATTTGAATTTAAATATTTAAATTTCAAATGATATTTTATATATTCAAAACAAGTTAATATTTCTACAACGCGTTCGAAATTCAAATTCTATTTTAGAAAAAAATAGATTTCCCCTTTTAAATCTCAAAATCCCTTTTCACGATATTTTTATAAATCAACATTCAGGCCCAGTGATATTTAAACGCCCAAAACTCTCAATTATTAATCACAGGTTTTCTGGCACATCATATATGATAATATATATGAAAACAAACAAATAAATAATATTTTTGAGGAATCAAGTTGAATCCCTCCAACATGTTTTCCTGCATCCACAGATGTTAGCCAACATAAATAATACCCATCCTGCTTCAAGGCTGGATATCGCGGTATAGAAGGTCATCCACTATCATATTGTGGGGCATATAGGGTCATCCACTAATGATACTGCGGGCATCCGCTAATGGTAATGCGAGAAATATCAAACCACTAATATATATATATATATATATATATATATATATATATATAACAGCCATAAACACCAAGCCTAAATAACTAATATATATAATAACCACAATTTATCAATAAATAGCAATGCAACAAATCAACCAACCAACAGCATATAAATATTTATATTAAATAAAAATTAGATTATAATAAATTATAATCGAACCAAAGAGAGAGTTTACTCACAATGATTTTTAATTCTGATCCAAATTGATTCCAAATTTAATTCTCGCTTATGTAATCCACAACTATGAACGTGACCGACTCCATTCAGTTAAATTTTGTATTTATTCAATATGACATTCATTATATAAATCATTGAATAGTTTAAATATAAAAAAAATTAATTACTTAATTAAAAATAATTACCTTAAATCCTTTTTTTACTACTTCACTCCCCTTTGAAAAAGGTTCGAACCTGCTTAAGATTTACACAACATTGCCGCATCCCCCCAGTTCGCGCTACATCACTTCCATTGCCTCAAACTCAAGATCAAACTTCACCAAACAAAATTTCGTCTTCAGTCTTCATAACGTTGCTACGGGAACATCGCAACTACTTCATTCCTGGTTCACCATTATACACAATAATCAAAATTCACCATCAGATCTACGGCCCAGTCGCGACACCGCTGCTTGAGTCGAGCTCCAGAATCAAATTCGTACCCCAAAACCAATCGCGACTTATGGCAACAGTAAATGGCCATTTGTACATCGTTATTGCCTGAAACCCTGATTACCTCCTCGGCTATCATCTCGAACCCTAACCTCGAGATCCTCATACGTCGTAGTTCACCGCGAAGAATTCTTATTCCAAAAATTTTGTCGCGACCCTCCATAACTCATACAACTTGCTTCGTCCTCAACATTGTGCCATTGCAATTCCTATTTCTCTTTTTTTATTTTATAATCGATAGTTCCATTTTACTGAAAGGAGGAATTGGAGATTTAGAAATCGAGAAAGAAGTGTGTTAGTCTTGATTTAGATACCAGGAAAATGAAGGGAGCGACATCCTATTTTGATTTGGAAATGGGAGGAATTCGGTTGCTGGATTTCAAATTTTTGTTGAACAGCATAGAAAAAAAATACCACGACCATTTTGGTTTTTGATTTTCCAGAATAAAGAATTGAGGTGGTCTTGCGTGCGATTATATAGTGGGAGGAAACTTAGCTACTAAGAAATTTTAGGTCTGTGTTGTACATCATAGTGTTATAAGCTTAAGTACAAATTATTAAATTCTGATTTGATTTTGATTTGAGTTCGATCTTATCCACCATATATTATAATAATATATTTTACGATTCTAAACTCCTATTTGAACATAACAACCGACATCTCTATGGTTTAACCACTATTCCGAACATAATGGGATAGTTTCAAAGCCTTATTCGATCATATGGAGAGGATCTTAATTTATATCGATATAAATTAAATTCAAAAAAATTAATCCCTTGATAATAAATTATTATTATCGTTGTTTCTATTCAAATAGAATTTCGATTAATTATCTAAATTTTTTTGACTCAATTTCAAATTTTGAATTGAATTATTTCAGGTTCTCGTATTACGATGATTATATATATTCCAAATAAATTGTATTTCGATTATTAAACCAATAATTAAATATAAAAACTGATTTATATTATCAACTCAATGTTTAAAACCATATTAAATATTTAAAATAAATTGACAAAAGATCCGGGTCATCACAATTTGCTTTAATTTAAAATTTTATTTTTGGGATTTCTCTAAGTGATATCGACATGTGCAAAATTATATGTTGACATATAAGTCGTTTTGTGTTCAAATTCAATTTTTAAAAAGATGTGTATTTCGAATTCAAAACTATTCTGAAAGGGTTTGACTATTGGGAGACTATGAGTAGGCTTCTAAATTTGATTTTTTTAAACTAATTTTTCCATATCTTCTACTTTTTTCTCTTATCTCCATTTTTCTTCTTAATTTTTTTAATTATATACTTATACTCTACCGATTTTCAGAGAGAATTATTTCAATCTCTTTCTATTTCAATTATTTATCAAACTCTCCCTAAAATTCAAGTGCTACTCAAGACTTATAGGCTTTTTGTAATCAAAGATCTCAAGATCAAGTTATATCAAGTAAATCTTCCAAACCTGATACCGAGAAAGGTGTGATCGTGTCCCGCACAGATCGATTTGGTGATTGTGTCCCATAAATCAATTGGGTGTAGGTTGTGGCCCAAAAATCAACTATGTCTCACTCTACTTCGGAAATCAGTTGACATGTGCCCTTGTAGCCCGAAAATCAAGGACTGTAATTTGGATATTGTCTGAAAAAAATCCACATCAACCCAGCGTTGTACGGGACTAGATGTTGGGTAACTCTGAACCTGTATAAAATCCTGGTGTGTTATTTATTTTTACTACTTTATATTATTATCCACATGTGTGATTAATTCAGTGATTTGCATAATATTCTGATTAACTTAAAAAGATTTTAATAAATCTATAAAATTCATAAAACACTATCCATCCCCTTTAGTGTTTAGTTTGCCTTAAGATCCTTGATTCACATCCACAACAATTGGTATCAGAGCGTTGTTTTGCTAAGTTTTCATAATCTGAATTTTTGACAAGTTTAAATGCAACCAATACTAGAATTGTCAGTACTAATAGTTCATTTGTAGAGGGTCAGTCATTTGCAAGTGACTATTTTATTTTGTTCACTAGATAGAAATGAATTTAATAGGGTATTTGTTTATAAATCTGCATATGAAATCTGGAAAAATTTGCAAATGACTCATGAAGGAACAAGAGTAAAACAGACTAAAATATCTATGTCTATGCAGTTAAAGCGCTTAGCGATTCTATAGCGGCGGAGGTGCAAAAATGTTTAGCGGGGATAAAGCGGGGAAATAGCTAGCGGGTGTATAGCCGAAGTGCAAAAAGGGTCATTAGATATTGAAACTGAATATTTAAAACTATCTAATTATCATTTCCACATTACGTGTGTAGAAGAAGCCAATACTAATTAAATTTAGTGTCCCGAAATTCCGGTCCAATTTGATCTGACCAATTAACACAAGTCCAACCCAATTGCACTAGAAACCAGAAAACTAATAGAAAGAAAATAGAGGGTGAGAATAGATAAGATAGAAACTTAGAATAGAAGAAGAAGAAGAACATACAACATCAGAGTAAACACGAATCTCACAACAGAACGAATAAATATATTTCATAACATAACTTTGAAATAAAATAGTATCTGTATACAATACCATTATTAGAGTATAACACTTACAATACAGCGGAAATAACAATAGCTATATATAATCCTGAAGCCTCCTGCTCCAGCTCTTCAAGTATCTGTAAATCCCGACTACTTGACTGCCCGTACAAAATTGGGCACCCAAGAGTTTAGGGAAAACAAAACAAAATAAACTCCGGGTCAGTCATGTGACTGGTGTGAGTAAACTCAAGTCATTTGATTTATTTTTCAAAATCCTTTTGAAACAAAGGATAATCATAAGACCGATCCACACATAAACACGGATGGCTTTTACCTTATGATAACCCAAAATATTTCTAAAACGATACTTGTCTGATATTATAATAATGTCTAGATCAAGTAAATGGAAATCTAGTAGAACGCTTGCATCTAACGTTCTACATATATAATATACAATCAAAACCGCGAGCTCTTATTTGGGGAATGGATTCCAACTATGACAAGGTATGGATCCACCTTCCGCTCAGTGAACTTTAGAAGCGATACACTGGAGTTCAAAAAGAACATCTTGTAACTCGGCCACACATGACCGGCCATTCATTTCTCTTGAATGTATCGAATATATTGCCACCCCTCGGTTAGTATTCCAACATAACTGTTCCCAGGAGATACAAAATTGAAAGAAGTACAAATATGAAAATTCTCTAGATGGTAACAATATACCCTAATTGGGTGCAGCCCACTTAACCATGCTGCCTGCTTGATTTCTGTCATTTCCCAGTTGATGAGGCTTGAGGTTATAACGTATCTCCATACAGATCACGTCTTCATTTACTTTGAATGCCACATCATCATACCCGTCAAATCACAAATTGATTTCCCCAAAAATACCACGGGTATAAGTTAAGAGAAACGAATTCCACTGCCACCAACGTAAATACGTTTGAAACGATCAACTTACGCGATCTACCAGATATACTCTGTCAGACATTCGTCCATTCAAGTTGCCCTGGGACTAGAAAAACCGAAAGCACTATTCCGTACATCCATCCTAGGCAATCTCTACCTAGGACTTATACAACAGCCCTTGCACTTTACTTTATCTTCAATTATCTTTGGCATATATGATTCCGCAACGCTTATGCCAATATGGAGTGGTTCTTTGGATAAGAACCCAACCGGTCTCCCCATATTAACAACGTAAAATGGTAAAAACTTTGATAGTCGGTGATTTAACTATCAAATGAAAACATGTCTGTGTACAAACAACAACCTTATTCCCAATTGGGATTTCTATTAATCCATCATATATATATATATATATATATATATATTCATATTCTCTTATTTTCTATATTTAGAAAATATATGTTTTAACACTGGAAAACATTTCCATAGTTTATTTACATATCAACAGAACATTTCATTTTCTATGCTTAGAAAATATCTCTGATTATATTTGGAAAACGTTCCCAACAGTCATTTATATGGGTTTCAAATGAACATTGTATAAAACATCGTTATGACCCCTCAATCCAGTTATCGCTTGTTAACTTATTTTATCTCTAATCAATCTTCGCCATAGAACCTCAACTATTCCTTTGTTCGTTTCGAAGTTAATCAAATTGGGGTATAATTACCTCTCAGACCTTAATTGAACAATGTTCTTAACCTTGCAATAGATAAAGCTCATTGCTTCAATTTCTACAATCATTTGCTTATGCAAATTCTCGGATTCAGATTACGAATCCACTTCTTTGTAAAAACATTTATTATAACGTTAATGTTATAAACCCTACTTCTGAAATACCTAACTTAACTATCTAACTTTTATTCTTACTTTGAATAGTTAACCTAACAACTAATTTATTTATAAATAAATAAATCTGGATTTACAAAACGGAAAGTAAATAATACTTTCCCGAATTCGATATAATTGAATTGGAAGTATAACTCCCTTTCGAGTAATCTCTATTCGGTTAACTCTTTCTCGAATAAACTATATTTGATAATATCTCCTTCGAATAAACTATATTCGATTAACTCTTTCGAATAAACTATATTCGATTAACTCTTTCTCTCGAATAACTAATATTCGATTGACTCTAATTGATTAACTCTTATGGTTAACTCTATTTCATTAACTCCTATTGAATAACTAATATTCGATTAGCTTATATTCGAATAACTATATTTGTTTTGACTCTATCTCGAATAGCTAATATTCGATTTAACTCCATTCGATTAACGCTAGATCGCAGCGATCACAATGGTTACGCCTGATTCCCTCAGGAAACATCCGACTGTCGTAGGCTATTTGCAACCCTACAAATTACGCTAGCAGTCATGCTAAATGGAAACTCATACTAAATAAATATGTTTGTTTTAACTCTATCTCGAATACCTAATATTCGACTAACTCGATTCGATTAACTTGGTTTGACTAACTAGATTTGACTTACCATAGTCGACTAACTTGGTTTGACTAACCATACTCGACTAATTTGGTTTGACTAACCATACTCGACTAACTTGGTTTGACCAACTCGATTCGGCTAACTTGGTTTGACTAACTCGATTCGATTTAACCCTACTCTACTAACTCGATTCGATTAACCATACCCGACTAACTTGGTTTGACTAACCATACTCGACTAACTTGGTTTGACTAACCATACTCGACTAACTTGGTTCGACCAACTCGATTCGACTAACTTGGTTTGACTAACTCGATTCGATTTAACCCTACTCGACTAACTCGATTCGATTAACCATACTCGACTCACTTGATTCGATTAACCATATCGACTCACTCGATTCGATTAACTCCTTTCGAATACCATATTCGACAAACTCCTTTCGAATAACTATATTCGACTAACTCTTTTTGATTAACTAAAACCGACTAACTCCTTTCAATTAATTATAATCGACTAATTCCTTTTGATTAATTATAATCGATTAACTCGACTCGACATGTTCATTTAACTCGACTAACTCGACTCGACTAGCCATATCTCTTTAACTCGACTAACTCGACTAACTTTCGAATACCATATTCGATTTACTAACTTTCGAATACCATATCCGATTAACTCCTTTTCATTAACTCTATTTATTTTTCCTAATAAATATTCCTTTATTCTATTTATTTTCTAAATAAATATTCCTTTATTCTATTTATAAATAATTCATTTTCAGTAACTCTTTGAAAATTTCTCTTTCTATATCTTAGTATTTCTTATGGTATTTAAAATACCAAATCACAGTTATCAATATCATCCAAACATATACAATCAATAACAGATTATATATCACATCATATATCACAATATATGAAAACAGTAAAAATAAATGTTGAGGAATCCAGTCGGATTCCCCTAACCTGTTTCCCTGCATCCACAGATGTTAGACAATATATATAACATCGATTTCATTTCAACATGAAATATACTATTAAACATGATCAATATTTGATTGTCGATTTTTATATATAAATGTATCTACGTTTTCAATCAAATCTATTTAACAGTCCAAACAATCAATACACAACACTCAATCGTTATTTATCAAAAATAAAGTACAGTTTATAAAAATATAAACTGATAAGAGATAGTGAGTTTTACTCACATTGTCCGTAATCATTAAATAATGATTTACGGTCGTTGGTTCGGATCGAACAATTTATGTCACTATAAATTGTAACGTGCTCCAGTTCATTCCATACTAGTTCCTTTGTGTAGTATTTGTCGAGACGGTTCCAACGTATTTAGTTTCGTTAGATTCTGATATCATATGCAACAGTAATGATTTATACAATCTTTTATACTATTTAAATTAAATAAGAGTTGGACATTTATTTTTCTAAGGGGCCTTGACCTTTCTTTTTCTCCGGCCCATCTTCATTTCGTTTCAGACCATTCAAAGTCCACACAAACGTGCCTATCCCCGCTGAACCACATTTCCTCTTCTTCCCCAAAATCTGAAAAGTCCTGCTCCTCCATTCTCCTCACTACCGAACATCTCCCCTCATCCCTTCATACGCCACCAACCCCACAATTCATGTTCGCAAGCTCCAAGAGCTTGATCACCTTTAGTTTCAAAAACCCAACATCTTACTCCCCCTCAAATGCAACTACAGTTCATGGTTTGAACTTGATCATCACCAATACTTCCGTGCTGACCTCACTCCTACAAAATACTTCAGCTCGTGACAGACCCCAAGTCATGCTACCGTGCATTAACCTTCACACGCACTATTTAATCCCACTTCTTCCTAACAAGAACACAACGGATTCTCTAGTAATTATTCACGCACAAAATCAGCCATTGCCCTTTTTCAAACTTTCGAGCATTACCTGCTCTTACTCCCCCTACTTTACAGTTTCGCTCTAGGCATTTACACAGGTCATGGTCCATCGTTGATCCTGTCACAACTCCCCCATCTCTCCAAATACAGTACTCACGTCTTTCTTCTATCAAAGAACTGAGACCAAATCACACCATGCTCAACCGCAATTCGAAGAACCCCTCAATCCAAGCATGAATACAAGAATTTAGGCTCCCGTTTCCCCCAATCGACAAACCCTAGCTCACGGTAGAGGAAGACAACGAACTAAAATAAGTTTGAACTGATCAAAACTGTAATAACCCGTATTTTAATAACAAGATATAACACAAAACAAGGCAGAATTAAATTATAAAATCTGAATCAAGGGAAACGGGCTATGCCATTGCGTTCGTCTCGGAAAAATATGCGAAATAGAGTCCGAGTTTTCGAAAATCGGAGTCCGTATGACCCGATTAAGGCCCAACAAAGTTTTCAGAAAATTTCTAAATAAAAACAGATTTTCAAATTCAAATCTAAGCTTGGAAATTGGGCCAGTTGGGCCAAGGCGGGAAAATTCCCGCCACAGTACCCAAGTCGACAGCCCTGTCGACTTGGGAGTCGACTGGGTCTGACCAGGTCGACAGCTCTGTCGACTTGGCTGCCGACTTGGCTCAGACGCCCAGTCCTGCCTGGTGCACCATCTTGAGAATGTGTTAAGCTAGAGGGCCAGATTCGATTTGGAGGGCTGAAATGAGAACTAGGGTTTGATCCTATGGTCTAAATCACTAGCCTAATCTATAAATAAGACCCTAACCTACCCTAAATCCTCATTAATCTATCCTACAACTAAACTATGGCAAAATCAATCCTCTCATGGCCTCCACTCTCTTCATAAATTCCTAAATCAATTTTCAAGAGATTCCCATGCATACAAGTGTATTTAGGCTTGTATGATCCTCTTTAGCTTGCATTAAAGTCTTGTTTCTCTATTGGCATCATAAAGGAGGAGTCTTGATCAAGTTTGCTTGCATTTTGGGGTTTTAATTAGTTGCATAAGGGATTTCTTACATTTGCTATACTCATTTGAGTCTTCATAGCATTGTAAGCCTATTTCTACTCTTGTATTTTAACTATGAAGTTAATATGTTATGTTTCAAGTTTGAGTTTGGGGTTAATCATGATATGTGCTTTGATCTTATGATTTTATGCATAAGATTACTTTATGCATGTTAGTAAAGTCATTACCTTGGCTTTATGCATAGAAAGATATGATCTTTGGTTGGAAATGTTGCATAATGCAACTTTGAAACTCTCATAACCCTTGCATTAACATGCATATAATGTTATATGCATGTTACTAGCCCTTATCTCATGCTATCTATGGCCATGTTCCACCTATTTGCCAAGTTTGATGTTATGCATGCATATGAACCTTATGTAAGTTGAAACCATGTTATGCATGCATATGAACCTTATGTAAGTAGAAACCATGTTATGCATGCATATGAATCTTATGTAAGTTGAAACCATGTTATGCATGCATATGAACCTTATGTGAGTTAAAATGATGTTATGCATACATATGAACACTATGCAAGTTAAAATGATGTTATGCATGCTTATGAATATTTTGCAAGTTGATAACATGATATGCAAGTTTATGATCACATCTTTGACTCATGCCACCATGTTTAACTTGTGGCTCCAACCCCTCTATGTCACGATTATGCCAAGTTCCCTCTTTCTATCCTTTATGCGCTATTGCGATATGTAAGCGATGGGATTGCGTTTGGGATTGGGTAAACTTAAAAGACATAAAAACATAAGCTTGGGAATTTACCTATTAAGTTAGGTCTACCCATTGGGAATTTACCTATTAAGTTAGGTCTACCCAATTGCTTGAAAACTTGTAATGTGATGGACATGACACTTAGAAAACATGAGAATGGCCAACTCGAGGTTGGGTTGAGCTTGTAGCATAAACCTACCCGGAACCGACCGGCTTAACTAGTGGCTACAAGCAATAGGACCCAATGTGAGTAGTTGGTCATGTTGCACGTAAGACCCGAGGTTAGACTAAGTTGTGGTGTAAACCTACCCGGACCCGCCCGGCCTAACTAGTAACCACAACAAGGTCTAATGTGAGAGGTTGGGTGCATTAAATTAATTAATGCCACATGGTAGGGTTAAGTCATGAACCTTGGGTACACTTAACCAACTTGGTACTTAGATGAGTTGGGTTAACCACGTTTAACCCATTAAGGAAACCCTAGTTACGTGGTCCTTTGTACCAGTAACCCTCTTGGATGTATCATGATACCCTAGGGACTAGGTTAGGGTGGGGCACGATTACTGGGGTGACATGTAAGCGACCAAAACGACAGCTGTGTAGGTGCGCCGGTGTAGGTTCAGGCGGGCCAGGGTCGTGCACATGGTCCGGAGTTGAAAAAGCAGGCACGGGCACCAGTAGGTTTAAACTGTGCGTGCTTGGTTTGTGTCAGGGGTTGACACCCTAGGACTTGATACACCCTAGGGTGGACCTAGCACAGTTTAACTACACTTCGTAGATGGGCCGTATGACACCGACACTTGACGAGTTAGGCTGTAGGGAGCCGATCGACTAGACCGTGCTAGTTGGGCCTTGATTTAGGTCATTCATGATGGTGGCCCAAACTTGGGCCTGGGGATCACCTCTTGTTTACACTTGACACGACTTGTGATACTAGTACACTTGGTGCAAACCTCAATCTTGTTTATGCGGTGCCACATTTGATCTATCCTGTTGACTTCTTACCATGCCAGTTATTATCCTATGACTCATCCTTGTTTATATATACTGTTAACTTTATTAGTTGTTGTACAATTGTAGATAGGACTTACCAGTCTTTTGACTGACCCGTTTTCTTTCGCCTCTCTTCTTTCGTTTCCCCCCCCCCCCCAGGTTTACAGGGCGGGAATACCAGCACTTAGCTTGGATCTTAGCTGCTTTTCTTGGATAGCTCATGTATGCTTCGGACTTGAGCTTGCTATGGTTTTCTACTTGGGGATAGCTACTTCATGTTTTCCTTTTCAGTTACAAGTTTTATGTTTCTAGACTTTGTTTATGGAAAATAATTAAGTACTGTGTTGTAACTTAACCTATGGTTTTGTTATGCTGACTTTTATCCGCTGCTATACTTACTCTGTTATGTTCTGTCTTGTGATATCTGCATGCATGATTACCTTATTTAAACGCCCCTCCAAAGTCAGTGTCCTTGCAAGAGTGGCACTGGCGGAGGTGGGGTGTTACAAAAACTTATGGTGGAAGATAGAGGAACATCGCAGGAATTCAAACATATAAGTCTTGAGATTTTTAGATTTTTCTTTGTATTTCTTTTGAATTTTTGAAATGGCGATTTCGTTTTGCTGAAAGAGTTTGTGGCGGCTTAAACATTTCTGCGATGACCTAAGAATGAGGGGCTAAGGGTTTAGAGACATTGAAAATGTATTATATAGGGTGAGTAAAGATATTTTTATATCCCTTATTTTATTTATTTTCTTTGATCAGATTTTTATGGATGAGAGCTTGAAAACGTGGCATATCTTTGGCCTTGGGTTTGGTCTTAAGGGAATGAGAACAAATGCTTATTTATTTCTAAATGGAATGCCATACATAACTTCGCCTACTATGAACTTCTACAGACAAAAATCCAGATACCTTTGAGATAAGCAAAGCGCTACCATTCCAGAAATATAATAATATCGGTAGGTTAACTCATATTGTGAAACCCAAAATGTTGATTACAGGGTGCAAAATACTCCAAATAAAAGTTGCTTATTTAATTAATTAAAAATTACAATAAATTCTAAAAATTAAATTGTCACTACGTCTCAAAAGAATCTTGTCTAAATTCGAAACCGGTATCTAGTTATATCGAATAAACCGTTACAGTCGATAAATGATTCTATAGCGACTATTTTAAAATTTGATTTGGACATAAATCAAAATCTACACCATGAAATCCCGATTTTTCTCTTCCATTAGAAAAATATACTTCACCAGCTCCGAACGTTTCTTGTTTCACAGAAATCCGGTTTAAAACGGATTCTGTATATTCAATTGAAGTTCGAATCGCCAAATTACGAACTGCAGCACCATTTCGAGCTCGATTTTAATTATATTATAATTATACATTCAACTGCCTTTTCTATAATATATTCGTTAATAAAGTTCAATTCTAAACTAAATTATATATTTTAAATTGTCCAATTCACATCATATTGTCAATTCAGCAATTTCTGATTATTCCATAATTAAATATATTATTTAATTATAATATTAATTAAATATTCCATATAATTTAATTAAACAACCTTATATTCTCTAAATTACTATTTAAATAATTAAGTAAATAAATTATTATATCGCTGAAAATACGGGTCGTTACATTCTTCCCCACTTAAAATAATTTCGTCCTCGAAATTGCTAAGGTAGATAACAAACCCTATTGACTGGTTAGAACTTATTTGTTCACTTCTTACTCCAGTTTTAACTAAACCAATTTAATTTCAATTAAATATTTATTTATTCCTACTAACGAAAATTTTCAAAAATCCTGAAAATTTTCTAACACCGAAATTTTCAAAAAAATTCGCCAACACCTCCTTTGTATTGGTCAATAGCTCAAACTCCAACTCGCCTCTCCAGGCCTTCTCCAACCCAAAAGAAAATCAAACAGCCAAGCAGCTGGGCAATTCGTCTCATAAATCTCATACCCATATAAATATAAACTGGTATCTTTTTGTCGGGCATATCAACTTTATCACTTTCACCTGTTACCAATCCAACATATACAAATGTTATCCCAATCAAACTCAAATCACTTTTATCTCCAACACAACCATTCGCTTATCCAATCCAAATTCAATTTCAAGTCAAAGTCCCATTCTCGATTTTCAAATTCTTAACTCATCTATCCAATACCATTTCGGATTCCTATTTCAATCCAATTTTAGTTACCACTTAACTAGCTTTACTTTAATTTCAATTTGCTTTCACAAGTGTTATATAACTTGTTTTTAATTCATCAATCTCTCCTTGGGAGTTTTAACAGTTCTACCTTATCGAAAATCAAACTTTTCTTTTCAGGATTTAAAACAACTTGCTTTTCTCAAATCGATTCAAAAACAAAAAATTTGGTAGTAATCCGTCACTTAGAACGAAAATTGAACATTGAGGATGTGGCCAGCATCATCAGAGTTATTTCCCAGCTATCAAAGTGAGTTCAATACTATATCACTTTTAAAAACCATTTCTGAATCATTTCTATTTTGAAATTATTTCAAAATATCATTCACAATGTTTGTAAAACAATTTAAAATCTCCCAGGATTTTAAAATTCTCATATGTTAATTCCAAATCCATTTACAAACGCCATTCCAAATCTCCAGGGTTTTAATTCCAATTCTGATTTAAATTCAGATTTAAATCATCTGATTTCATGTATTTCACATATATGACTTCTGATTGGCTATTTACATAACCATTCCAATTTATAATCTTACTTGATTATAATAGTGACCAACACATCAAATATAATAATTTCAATATATATTCACTTTTATATCAAAATATACTTAGGGTAAGATTATTTCATTTACCCGCTTTTCAAAACATACTATGTCGGTTCATCATATTCGAGTGTTTATAAACTCCTACCGAAACAATGGATCAAACTGATCGACCAGAACCCATAAACAACTCAATCAACAAATCTCCACGTTATAAAATCATTTTATATTGAACAACAAATACGCGCTCATATATATACACTCAACCCAATCTAGGGTATTTCTAACCCCATCTCTACTGAGTCACGCCATAGAGCCAATGTAATAACTTAACCTTCGGCTCTTATACCAACAGTAGTGTCCCGAAATTCGGGTCCAATTTGAGCTAACCAATTAACACAAGTCCAACCCCAATTGCACTGGAAACCAGAAAACTAATAGAAAGAAACCATAAGGTGAGAATAGATAAGATAGAAACTTAGAATAGAAGAAGAAGAAGAAGAAGAACATACAACATCAGAGTAAACACGAATCTCATAGCAGAACGAATAAATATATTTCATAACATAACTTTGAAATAAAACTATATCTGTATACAATAACATTATTAGAGTATAACACTTACAACACAGCGGAAATAACAATAGCTATATATAATCCTGAAGCCTCCAGCTCCAGCTCTTCAAGTATTTGTAAATCCCGACTACTTGACTGCCCATACAAAATTGGGCACCCAAGAGTTTAGGGAAAACAAAACAAAATAAACTCTGGGTCAGTCATGTGACTGGTGTGAGTAAACTCAAGTCATTTGATTTAACTTTCAAAATCCTTTTGAAACAAAGGATAATCATAAGACTGATCCACACATAAACACGGATGGCTTTTACCTCATGATAACCCAAAATATTTCTAAAACGATACTTGTCTAGTATTATAATAATGTCTAGATCAAGTAAATAGAAATCTAGTAAAACGCTTGCATCTAACGTTCTACATATATAATATACAATCAAAACCCGAGCTCTTATTTGGGGAATGGATTCCAACTATGACAAGGTATGGATCCACCTTCCGCTCAGTGTACTCTAGAAGCGATACACTGGAGTTCAACAAGAACATCTTGTAACTCGGCCACACATGACCAACCATTCATTTCTCTTGAATGTATCAAATATATTTCCACCCCTCGGTTAGTATTCCAACATAACTGTTCCCACGAGATACAGAATTGGAAGAAGTACAAATATGAATATTCTCTAGATGGTGACAATATACCCTAATTGGGTGCGGCCCACTTAGCCATGTTGCCTGCCCGATTTCTGTCATTTCCCAGTTGATGAGGCTTGAGGTTATAACGTATCTCTATACAGATCACGTCTTCATTTACTTTGAATGCCACATCATCATACCCGTCAAATCACAAATTGATTTCCCCAAAAATACCTTGGGTACAAGCTAAGAGAAACGAATTCCTCTGCCACCAACGTAAATACGTTTGAAACGATCAACTTACGCGATCTACCAGATATACTCTTTCAGACATTCGTCCATTCAAGTTGTCCTGGGACTGGACAAACTGAAAGCACTATTCCGTACATCGATCCTAGGCAATCTCTGCCTAGGACTTATACAACAGCCCTTGCACTTTACTTCATCTTCAATTATCTTTGGCATATATGATTCCGCAACGCTTATGCCAATACTGAGTGGTTCTTTGGTTCTTTGGATAAGAATCCAACCGGTCTCCCCATATTAACAATGTAAAATGGTAAAAACTTTCATAGTCGGTGATTTAACTATCAAACAAAAACATGTCCGTGTACAAACAACAAACTTATTCCCAATTGGGATTTTTATTGATCCATTATATATATATTCATATTCCCTTATTTTCTATATTTAGAAAATATATGTTTTAACACTGGAAAACATTTCCATAGTTTACTTACATATCAACAGAACATTTCATTTTCTATGCTTAGAAAATATCTCTGATTATATTTGGAAAACGTTCCCAACACTCATTTATATGGGTTTCAAATGAACATTGAATAAAACATCGTTATAACCCCTCAATCCATTTATCGCTTATTAACTTATTTTATCTCTAATCAATCTTCGCCATCGAACCTCAACTATTCCTTAGTTCGTTTCGAAGTCAATCAAGTTGGGGTATAATTACCTCTCAGACCTTAATTGAACAACAATCTTGACCTTGTAATAGATAAAGCTCATCGCTTCAATTTCTACAATCATTTGCTTATGCAAATTCTCGGATTCAGATTACGAATCCACTTCTTTATAAAAACAATTATTATAACGTTAACGTTATAAACCCTACTTCTGAAATACCTAACTTAACTATCTAACTTTTATTCTTACTTTGAATAATTAACCTAACAACTAATTTATTTATAAATAAATAAATCTTGATTTACAAACCGGAAAGTAAATAATACTTTCCCGAATTCGATATAATCGAATTCGAAGTATAACCCCCTTTCGAGTAATCTCTATTCGGTTAACTCTCTCTCGAATAAACTATATTCAATAATATCTCCTTCGAATAAACTATATTCGATTAACTCTTTCGAATAAACTATATTCGATTAACTCTTTCGAATAAACTATATTCGATTAACTCTTTCGAATAAACTATATTCGATTAACTCTTTCTCTCGAATAACTAATATTCGATTGACTCTAATTGATTAACTCTTATGGTTAACTCTATTTCATTAACACCTATCGAATAACTAATATTCGATTAGCTTATATTCGAATAACTATATTTGTTTTGACTCTATCTCGAATAGCCAATATTCGATTTAACTCCATTCGGTTGACGCTAGATCGCAGCGATCACAATGGTTATGCCTGATTCCCTCAGGAAACTTCCGACCGCCGTAGGCTATCTATAGCCCTGCGAATTACGCTAGCAGTCGTACTAAATGGCAACTCATAATAAATAACTATGTCTGTTTTAACTCTATCTCAAATAACTAAAATTCGACTAACTCGATTCGATTAACTTGGTTTGACTAATTCAATTTGACTAACCATACTTGACTAACTTGGTTTGACTAACCATACTCGACTAACTTTGTTCGATCAACTCGATTCGACTAATTTGGTTTGACTAACTCGATTCGATTTAACCCTACTTGACTAAATCGATTCGATTAACCATACTCGACTAACTTGGTTTGACTAACCATACGCGACTAACTTTGTTTGACTAACCATACTCGACTAACTTGGTTCGACCAACTCGATTCGACTAACTTGGTTTGACTAACTCGAATCGGTTTAACCCTACTCGACTAACTCTATTCGATTAACCATATTCGAATCACTCGATTCGATTTACCATACTCGACTCACTCGATTCGATTAACTCCTTTCGAATACCATATTCAACTAACTCCTTTCGAATAACTACATTTGACTAACTCCTTTCGATTAACTAAAACCGACGAACTCCTTCTGATTAATTATAATCGACTAACTCCTTTCGATTAATTATAATTGACTAATTCCTTTCGATTAATTATAATCGATTAACTCGACTCGACTAACCATGTTCGTTTAACTCGACTAACTCGACTCAACTAGCCATATTCGGTTAACTCGACTAACTCGACTAACTTTCGAATACCATATTCGATTTACTAACTTTCGAATACCATATTCGATTAACTCCTTTTCATTAACTCTATTTATTTTTCCCAATAAATATTCCTTTATTCTGTTTATTTTCTAAATAAATTTTCCTTTATTCCTTTATTCTATTTATAAATAATTCATTTTCAATAACTATTTGAAAATTTCTCTTTCTATATCTCAGTATTTCTTATGGTATTTAAAATACCAAATCACAGTGATCAATATCATCCAAACATATACAATCAATAACAAATTATATATCACATCATATATAACAATATATGAAAACAATAAAAATAAATGTTGAGGAATCTAGTCGGATTCCCCCAACCTGTTTCCCTACATCCACAGATGTTAGACAATATATATAACATCGATTTCATTTCAACTTGAAAAATACTGTTAAACATGATCAATATTTGATTGTCGATTTTTATACGTAACTGTATCTACGTTTTCAATCAAATCTATTTAGCAGTCCAAACAATCAATACACAGCAATCAATCATTATTTATCAAAAATAAAGTACAGTTTATAAAAACATAAACTGATCAGAGATAGTGAGTTTTACTCACATTGTCCGTAATCGTTAAATAACGATTTATGGTCGTTGGTTCGGATCGGACAATTTATGTCGCTATAAATTGTAACGGGCTCCAGTTCACTCCAGACTGGTTCCTTTGTGTAGTATTTTTCGAGACGGTTCCAACGTATTTAGTTTCGTCATATTTTGATATCATATGCAACAATAATGATCTATACAAGCTTTTATACTATTTAAATTAAATAAGAGTTGGACATTTATTTTTCTAAGGGGCCTTAACCTTTCTTTTTCTCCGGCCCATCTTCATTTCGTTTCAGCCCATTCAAAGTCCTCCCAAACATGCCTAACCCTTTTCAAATCCCATGATCCCCGCTGAACCACATTTCCTCTTCTTCCCCAAAATCTGAAAATCCGTGCTCCTCCATTCTCCTCACTGCCGAACATCTCCCCTCATCCCTTCATACGCCACCAACCCCACAATTCATGTTCGCAAGCTCCAAGAGCTTTGTCACATTTAGTTTCAAAAACCCAACATCTTACTCCCCCTCCAATGCAACTACAGTTCATGGTTCGAACTTGATCATCACCAATACTTCCGTGTTGACCTCACTCCTCCAAAATACTTTAGCTTGTGAAAGACCTCAAGTCATGCTAACGTGCATTCACCTTCACATGCACCATTTAATCCCTCTTCTTCCCGATAAGAACACAGCGGCTTCTCCAGTAATTACTCATTCACAAAATCGGCCATTGCCCTTCCTCAAACTTTCGAGCATCTCCTGCTCTTACTCCCCCTACTTTACAGTTTCGCTCCAGGCATTTACACAGGCCATGGTCCATCGTTGATCCTCTCACAACTCCCCCATCTCTCCAAATACAGTACCCACATCTTTCTTCGATCAAAGAACTGAGACCAAATCACACCATGCTCAACCGCAAGTCGAAGAACCCCTCAATCCAAACATGAATACGCGAATTTAGGCTCCCATTTCCCCCATTCGACAAATCCTAGCTCACGGTAGAGGAAGACAACGAACTAAAATAAGTTCGAATTGATCGAAACTTATGCTGGAAGACAGAGGAACATTGCAGGAATTCAAACATATAAGTCTTGAGATTTTTAGATTTTTCTTTATATTTCTTTTGAAATTTTGAAGTGGCGATTTCGTTTTGTTGAAAGAGTTTGTGGCGACTTGAACATTTCTGCGATGACCTAAGAATGAGGGGCTAAGGGTTTAGAGAGATTGAAAATGTATTATATAGGGTGAGTAAAGATATTTTTATATCCCTTATTTTATTTATTTTATTTGATCAAATTTTTGTGGTTGAGAGCTTGAAAACGTGGCATATCTTTGGCCTTGGGTTTGGTCTTAAGGTAATGAGAACAAATGCTCATTTATTTTTAAATGGAACGCCATATGTAACTTCGCCTACTACGAACTACTACAGACAAAAATCCAGATACCGTTGAGATGAGCAAAGCGCTACCATTCTTGAAATATAATAATATCGGTAGGTTAACTCATATTGTGAAACCCCAAAATATTGATTACAAGGTGCAAAATACTCCAAATAAAAAGTTGCTTATTTAATTAATTAAAAATTACAATAAGATTCTAAAAATTAAATTATCACTATGTCTTAATAGAATCTTGTCTAAATTCGAAACTGGTATCTAGTTATATCGAATAAACCATTACGGTCGATAAACAATTCTATAGCGACTATTTTAAAATTTGATTTGAACATAAATCAAAATCTACACAATGAAATCCCGATTTTTCTTTTCCACTAGAAAAATATACTTCACTAGCTCCGAACGTTTCTTGTTTCATAGAAATCCGATTTAAAACGGAATCTGTATATTCAATTGAAGTTCAAATCGCCAAATTACGAACTGCAGCGCCATTTCGAGCTCGATTTTAATTATATTATAATTATACGTTCAACTGTCGTTTCTATAATATATTCATTTATAAAATTCAACTCTAAACATAAATATATTTTAAATTGTCCAATTCACATCATATTGTCAATTCAGCAATTTCTGATTATTCCAAAATTAAATATATCATTTAATTATAATATTAATTAAATATACCATATAATTTAATTAAACAACCTTATATTCTCTAAATCACTATTTAAATAATTAAATAAATAAATTATTATATCGCTGAAAATACGGGTCGTTACATTAACCTTATATTACAAAACCAAAAAATATCATGGTTATGCACACACTATAAGTGTAGAAATCAAGAATTTTATGTATATTAATGGTGGCAAGTAAAGGGGTGAAGAAGGAGAAGAAATAATGATTAAAAATTCGAAATCAACTTCTTTTTATAGTGTTCCAAATGTTGCAACGTTTCCGAAATGTTTCAAATAGTGAAAAGGCGCTTCCTTTCAATTTTGAAAAAATGACAGTTATATGTCTACATGTGCATTATGATATGTCGACATATATACTATATTTTTGAATTTTAAATCATTTTTAAAGTATTTAAACCAATATATATATATATATATTATGGAAATTCCTGAAACAAAACTAGTTGTTAAAACATTATTTTTCAAGTTAAAAACATGAGAAAATATTATTTAAACATATGATTGAAAACTTCATATATAAATGATACAAAAACTATATATAATATAATTATAAACTTATATGTCGGAATTTATAAAGAGATATTTATAAACTAATTATGAAAACTTAAAGTTTAAATAAGAATATTTGAAATTATATTCAAATATAAACTTAGTAAAATATACATATAAATGATTTAATAAAACTATAAAATAATATTTATAAATTAGGAAATATATATTTGAAATCATAAGATTGAAATCCTTGGATTAAAAATCATTTTGAGAGAAGTTTGAAATCAATTTTGAAAAGGGGAAATTTGAAAACAAAGTTTGAATGTTATTCAGAGTTTTACATAATATATAGACTCTATTACCCAAATATCTTGGACTCTTGAACTCTTGATATCTTAATACTCGTGAGTATTGATTCTCTTTTGAAATTTTGAATCACTTAACTCTTGAAACTCTTAATTGTAAACTCTTCAATATCTTATTATCTACATATAAATCCTGCATATACATATATATATTTTGGAGAAAAGTGTTAGCATATATTTTACAATCAATAATTATTGAAACTAGGTTGTTGTCATCAAAACATCATCAACATCATTAATGTTTCATTCTCCAACAATGTCCCCCCTTTTTGATGACGACAACCTTGGTTTATAAATTATTCATACCTGATATTACCTGATGATGTACTTATTCGATTACTCCCTTTTTCATTATGAATTTCTTCCGACTCCCCCTTAAACTATGCCTATCTTAACTATATCTTATTTTATATTTTGTAATTTCCACCCCTTTTTCATTATCAAAAACTATCCTATGCTAAACTAACTAAACTAGACTATATTGTACTAACTTAAACTAGACTATACAAAACTAAACTATGCTCCCCCTAAATCTATGTTATAACTGATCTTAGTGACTAATTCTATATATAAGTCCCGCTTAATCTATAACTCTCCGTAAAACTATAATTCCCCCTAAATCTTTAAATTTCTATAACTCCCCCTAAATCTATCGCTACAAATATTATATAATTTAAGCCAAACAAGCAACTCAGACAATATGCAGACTAATAATTAAGTTAACCATTTCAATACAAACTTTCTATATAAACATGCATCCAATCAATCCGAAGAAATTTAAATCTTAGTTGTATTAAATTTAAGTTTTAAGTTAGTCAAACCTCATCATTGTTAATTATGTTACTTATTATGTATAGATTATTCCAATTATATCAACAATACAGACCAAATCAACCAAATCAAAATAATATATGTCAATTCAAAAACACTTCTTGAACCTTCAACTAATCCTTAGAAACTATAAAACTCCCACTTATTCTAATATAAGACTATACCTAGCCTAAACGCTAATTCCCTTAAAACTAAAATAAGACTTCAATCCAGAATAAGAAATAATTCTTACAAGATATCCGTAAAATTATGATATAAGTTAAATAAAGAAATTTTAATCCAAATAATCAAACAATTTTAGTTTTGTTGTCCCAAAACATCAATTCAAATAAATTCAAACATAAAGCCAAACATTTCTTATAACTTCTATTTATCCTAAAAACCTATAAAACTCCTATTAATCACAAATGCTTAAGTATATTTCTAACACACTTATCAACCACTAATGAAATTCAACTGTGTCAAACAAATTAATCAAGTTATTCATGTCAGACAAATCAGACAAGTCAATTAAGTCAAACAAGTCAACCAAACAAATAAATCAAGCCAAACAAGTCAATCAATTCAATCAAGCCAAACATGTCAAAACAAGTCACATTAAATATGTTATGTATTTGGTTAATAATCCTATATATTTCTAACTAGACAAAAATCCTCGTACAGTATACTTGTTATGTGTGGAGTTAAAGTTAACATGTGAGGCAGTGTCTGCAGTGTGTTGGTTATAATGCATTATGTCATATGCAAAGTGATATGAATTAGTGATATATTGAATGAAATGCAACTTCTGATGTGAATGATTTTAATTTGAGATGGACTGTAATTTATAATAATGATGTATAATATGAAATAAGATGTGTAATGATAATATGTAGAATGATTTGGTGATGGTATTTATTTTGGTAAAAGATATTCAAAGTACTACATATATTATAAATTATTTCAATCAAACAAAGGTATTATTTATTTCTAGACTTAGGTTAATGATACTAATAAAAGAAATTAAGAATTTAATGGTAATTAAAAATATATTTATGATAGGTGGTAAAATATTTAGAATAATTTATGAGAATTATGGATTTAAATAATCTTAGTAGGGTGTTTCCTAAAAATAATATAGTAAATACTGAAGATCATTTTAAAGGGAATATAATGTTTTATCATATGAAGTAAACTATTTTGATATAAACATATATTCGTAATTGTATACATAAAAACTAACAAAAATTAATGTATTGTGAAATATATCTTAATCTTTTAATACATTCTCAAGATTCACACAGAAAAGCATCTCAACGGTCCTTTAATGCGGACCTTTGACTTTTCTCCCCTAAATTCGCTTGAAACCTCAGCTACTGATCAACCTACCGCCTCACCACCTCAAATTGACCCTCCACCTACTCCGCCTGATTCACTCCCTCCCCCTCCTCTACAACCAAATCAAGCGCCGCCTCGTTACCCCAACCTGGCCTCTCACCTATCGCTTCCTCAGCCAAATCAAGCGCCGCCTTATAACCCCAACCTAACTTCTCTCCAAAGCCTCCTCAGCTGCATCCGGCATCGGCAAGAAATTCTCTTCCGTCGAGTTCGACTTGTGTAAACCCTTCTGTAAATAATCAATGGATATGGACTTCCATGTTTCAACGCCTGCCTCGCAACGCCGGGAAGTACATACCCGTTGATATGAAACCCACCGTCATCAATGGTGTTATGCAACACAATACAAAAATCGTCCAAGTTGGCACAGCGGTATGGGGAAACACTCTTGTCGGGTTCTTTCTTGATGAATCGTTGGCTTACTCTCCTATTGTGTACAAATGCAAGAACACTTGGAAACCTAAAGGCAATGTAAATATCAAATCTGATGGTACAATTTTTCTATTCCAATTTTCGTGCGATGAAGATCGTCACAAAGCATTAACTGGGGATCCTATCATAATGCAAAGTAAGTTATTCATTGTCAAAGCCTACGAACCGAATGTGAGTAACGTTTGTGGTTTCATAAAAGCGGTTCCGATCTGGGTTCAGTTCACTAATACCCCGCTTTACGTTTGTTCTCATCCCGGAATCAATTGGTTAGCTTGTTGGCTCGGCCAAATGATATGTGTGTATGAAATGATGGAGAAACTTGAACGGCTTTAATACGCGAAATGTTTAGTCGAGATACAACCGGACAAAGCCCTAGTTGACGATTTTCTTATGTCGCTGCCTGACGGAGGAACTCAACGAGTTAGGGTGACCTACTTATGGAGACCGCTCTTATGTACAAAATGTAGTGTATTTGGTCATAAAGACGAGGACTGCAATGAACTTAAGAGCAAAGGTGCAACACAACATGAAAGTTGTAACAACCCAGATTTTCAGAACCAATTTAAAATTTTTATTTTAGCTATTTTAATGTTGAATATTTAAAATGATTTATTTTAAATAATAACGACTAAAAGTTTATTTTAATTGAAGTTAGAACGAATAAATTTATTTTAATTATAAAACGACCCTATAATGGCGCGGTAGTTTGAAAATTTGATTTCAAATTTCAAATGAATGTACAGGATTCAAAATAAATCGAATTTCAGTAAAACCAAAAATATTTGAATTTGTTTGAAAATATCTTTCCAATGAATGTGAAAAATCCGGATTTCATAATGGGAATAAAAAGTTATGTCCAGTTTAAAATTGAAAATAGTCGCTATAGAATTTAATTATATTTTTATTATATTTTGCATACGGATGAATTTGTACTCGAAACCACTTCCATTGAGTTCAAAATGTCGTTTGCGACTTCGAAATATATAAACTTCGATATATTCCGAGATCCGGAATAGTGGCAATTGGATGGGGTTTTCGGTTACCAATACATAGCCCTTAAAAAGTAAAATTTTGCGTATGAGCTCAAAATTTGACGAGATAAATTTTTCTGGATTCATAATGATAAATCATTGTTGAGTTCCAAAATGCTCGTCGAACGGAGTTAGTATGTGGCCGTGTGAGCTAAAACAGTTCAGGGTAAAACAAGCAATCATTTTACAAAGGAACATTATTGAGACGATCTCAGAATTCGATTAAATTTTTTTTGGATTCGTATCGCCCAATATTGGTTAAATCCAAAAATCTATGACTTTTGGAGTTAGTGTGTGGGCATGCAAAAAAAAAGGTGTGCTAAAATCGCATTTTTGAACAGTATATGAGCATCTTTGACAATTTTAACGGATGGTCAAACGAACTCGGAATTCGACGAAACTTGTTTCATTGGACTCGTCTTCACGTGTACTATGTCATATCTGAAATCCGTGGCAAATGGAGATCGTTTGTATTCATACGATAGGCGAGAAACTAGCATATAATCACTTTTACTCCATTTCTCTCTTCATTATTTCACTTCTCTCTTCCTCTTTATAAAAGAAAAAATGGCCTCCCTCCTTTTCCATGGGCTTCCGCACCCCATCAGCCCCCTCCCTCCACCCCGGCTGCTGCACCCCCCTCTCTTCCTCCCTCTCCTCCTCCTCTTCCTCCTCCATCTCTCTTTCTTTAATATCATGAACCCTAGCCCCAAAACACCCAAACCCTCATCCATGACCACCACCGCTCCACCACCACCACCGCAGCCTCCCCCACCCCTGTTAGGCCTACGCAGCCGCCACCCACCACCCAACTCTGGCCGTGGGCCCCCTCCTCCTTCAAAACCGCTTTTTTCATAAATTTCCCGTTTTGCAAATAACACCTTGTCACTATTTCGCCAATAACTCCCAAACCGTGCACTTATAGCCAAAACTCCACAGTACCAAAGTCGAAGAGAACGATTTTCTCTTCGATTTGGGTATTTGGAAGTCCTATTTTGTATTATGGAGCTGTCCGGAAAACGCTTTCGAAGATCTCGGATCTACTGCTGTTTTTCACGATTTCTAGTGAATTGGGTTTTGGAAGAAAGTCCACTAGGCAAAAGTTATCTGAAATGGTACGTTTAGGCTAAGGACAAAGTTTGGTGAAGATTGTGGGCCGTACGAAGATTCTAGAACAAAAGAGGCGAAATCGGATGATGGAAACGACAAAAAGGAGACCGCACAACAAAACTCTCCAGTAGAAGTGTCGAGGCGATTGGTATAGCTTGGGTGAGAACTTCTCACTCTAATTTTGTTTACAGTTAAATATATACTAGGATGCCGATAGGAGATACACTGAGACCAATGGGATCATACCCCTTATCGAACATGCTTCTTCGAACCCATTCTATTACTTTTGTGATCGATTTGGTGCGCACCTTTGATTCGAAGTGTAACACCACACCTCCATTAAGGTCACTCACAAAGGGAATGCCTTAACTTTAGTGGAGGGTTATAGGTACAAGACACAGAAAAATTTACAAGAAGCAGAGAAAATCAAACATTTATTGCATTCGTAGTTTAATACAAAAGCATTACATCAAATTGTCTCAAAATAACTTCCAAAACATTACAACATAATCTATGTCTTGATTATTAAGTAAAGAAGCATAAACCAAAAGTAAAAATGCATAAATACCTAAGGATAATGTCCAAGAGCCATAGCCAAGGTGAGAGAGTGTCCAAATAATACATCTACTTTCTTGAAGCTTGCAAAGAGTCTGACTAAGCTGCAGTATTTCCTCCCTATGGACCTGGGGGGGGGGGGGGGGGGACGGAAGAAAAGAAGATGAGAGAAAATGGGTCAGACAATAAGTCTGGTAAGTTCAGTGATTACTAGTATTTAAACAAGGAAAGGGATCATGACAGTGAAAACAGAACATAGGACAATACCCTAATATAAGATAAGAGGGACGTGTGATCGCACCCATTACTATAGTCTCTGCACCTACTTAACTATTGGTTCAACCAGCCCACATGTTTACAACAAACGATCCCTTTAATGATCGGCACATATTCGCATGCATTCATGTCCTGTCTCATTCGGCCCCGCTTGACTGTAGCAACCTGTGCTGGTCCCACCATGGGGTGTATCAGTCCCTATGGTGGCAACCCGACACGATTCAAGATGCACAGTGTACACTACTGATGCCCAATGCCTGATTTTTCCACTTCGGAGTACGTGCACGCCCATACTCCGTCGGAACCTACACTGGCCCACCAACCGCCGACGTTTTGACCGCTTATAATTCAGCCCAGTAATCGTGCCCCACCCTGCCTAGTTTCAGGGTACCATGATACATCTATGTGGGTTACTGCTGAAATGGGTCCCCGTTACTAGGGTTTTCTAATCCACATGTTTATTTGGTTAAGTGTCCAAGTTTACCTAACCCAACCCATTCGTTTTAGTTAACATGTTGAATCGGTTAAGTGTTTTCCTAATTTACTTAACCCTACCAATCCTGGCTTAGCTTTAATTTATTAAAGCACCAACAACTCACATTAGACAGGTTTTGTTGTGGCCACTAGATGTGCCGGTCGGTTCCAGGTAGATTTACACCACAACCCAGTCTAACCTCGGGTTCTTTTTGGGCTTGATGCACTAACCACTCACATTAGACAGGTCTTGTTGTGGTCATTGGATATGCCGGTCGGTTCCGGGCAGATTTACACCACAACTCAGTCTAACCTCGGGTTAGGCATATTCGTCTTTTCTAAATTCATATTTTTATATTTTTATATTTATGTCAAATTTCTTTATGTAAATTAATTTTAATTTACTCATGCCATAATTATATTTTCAAATATTGCTCACAATAAATGGTATATCAAATATACCATTTTATGAACAAACCTATACCATGAATTTTCATGTTTTCCCATCGTTATCCCCGTAGAATGTACGTATGAATTTCATAAAATGTTGGGCTAGAAAATTAGCCTAAACCCATAACAGAAAGGTGTAGTAAACAAGGAATATGACATAATCATAAAATAGCATACATTAAACTTGTCACATGTAACTTGGCATAGATGTATCATTATCTCAACTAAACAGGTAAAGGTGAACCTGTGACTAAGTCATGTAAACTTGATATAGGTCTAACATGGAGGTTTAACACATAAACAAGATTTGAAACCACAATTTAACATACTAACTTATGTATGTCAAAACATAAGAAAGTTACTCTAACCATTTTTAAATTGCAACTTAGCATGATAACTTATGTGTGTTTAACATAAGAGGATTGCAATTCCAACTTTTTACAACATAAATAGATTCAACTTGACATGGTTCTAACTATTCATTAATGTTAATCTACATGTAAGCATGTGATTTAAATCCTAAACTTGCAAATAACCACCAAATCATGACATGACATGTTTCACCATTTTGTTGATATAATAAGTTCTTTACCCAATCGTAATAGATTCCAATAACATACAATGTTGTTCATCACCACAAGCATATAGACATGATTAATATACAACATGTTCATCGCCACAAGTATATAGACATGAAATATACAACATGTTCATTACCATAAGCATACAAACATGAAATATACAACATGTTCATCACCATAAGCATATAGACATGATTAATTACAACGATACTTTAAGATAAACGAGAATCAAATCTTATACACAAGCATCATTCTATATCCCAATTACAACATGTCATGATTCAAGATAAAGAATGTTTAAATCTGCGTAATAACCCACTTACAAACTAAAAGGAATTCTTGCGTTCTGAAATCTGAATTCTAAAATTGGAGATGAGCGCCTTTGAAGAAGATTGTTGAACTAGACTAGTTTTAATTTTGATTTTAGATGTTTCAACTTGTCTTTGAATTGAAAAGGGCGACGGCTACTCCAAGTCTTCTACTGACGGCATTTTAGTTCTAGGATTATTTTTCTCTGTGTGTTTAGGTTGAGAATTGAGTTGTTTATATAAAATTTCAATTTAATTATAGCCGTCAGATTAACCTAGGCTTAATCGCAGCCACTCAGACCTGATCGGGACCATCTAGAAACCCTAAGGACTCAGCAGCATGTCATCAGTCGTTCAAATTTCAGATCTGGCGGGGGGCCAGGTCGACCCCCAGGTCGACCCTAAGGTCGACCTCTTAGGGAGGGGGGGGGAGGTCGACACTAGGGTCGACCCCCTGGTCGACCTGCCTGGGCGGGAATTTTCCCGCCCAGACCGCTTCTGGCTTCTGTTCGAATTTTGAATTCGTTTTCGAGCTATTTGAATTTATTTGAATTTCTGAAACTTCTGGAGGCCATAACTTCTTCATACGAAGTCCAATTTACGCAAACTTAGACTCTATCTCAAACAGAATTCCAAGACGAACACAATGGCGTAACCCGTTTCCCTTAATTCTCATATTTTAAATTAACTATTCTTGGATTCATTATTATAACATTAATAGAAAATACGGGGTGTTACATTCTCCCCTCCTTTTAGGATTTCGTCCCCGAAATTCCCAAGTCGAGAAGAACTTATATCCTACCATCCAAACACCCATCTACTCAACCATCAAAGACAGGCGTCCATTGTCCTTAAAAGATTTCTAATGCTTCTTGATCATATGTATTGTGTGTGTATATGTCCTTATCTAATGCAAAATTAGGTGGTCTACTGATTCAGTTGACCTCCTTAATGCAAATTATGTCGGTGCCATGAGTCCATTATGAATGCAAATTTTTCTGCTCAAAATTTCTTACATGTGTGCACAACCATTCATACAAATGCAACGTACATATGATAACACATCAAGTTTTAATCCATAAACCATTACATATATGCATATGCAATATGGAAGTGACTGAGCCGATCTAATACCTAATGTGTGTGTATATGCATCCACTAGCAACCACTTGCAACCATCAATCATAACATGTTTCAATTACATGTTTACATCCAAATGGGTTCCTACCTAAGGATAAATGATAGGATCGAGGAGATATACCTAAAAAGATAGATACGAGTATAAACTTGAGGAAAAAGAAATTAAGGATGTACCCTCAAAATGAAAAGGGTAGGCTGCGCGTATTCTGCCCTCAGTTTCCCAAGTCGCGTCTTCCTCGGTGTCGCTCCATTGAACTTTGACGAGCTTAACTTCACGGTTGCGTAGCTTTTTGACCTCTGTTCCCAAGATACAGGTTGGAACTCTCCTCACAGTTGCTTCTCGTTCAACTTCGACTTCCTCTAGCATACTTGGTTCTACCACTTCCACAGACTCGTGTAAGCATTTCCGCAGGTGAGAGACATGAAAGACATTATGAATCCCGTTCAATATTCCGGGCAGCTGTACCCTATAAGCCATCTTCCCAATCTTCTCGATGATAGGGAATGGCCCTACAAATCTTGGTGCTTGCTAGCTTACCTGCGGATCCAAAGCGAATGACATTCCTCAAAGGAGATACTTTAAGGAACACCTTGTCTCCAACTTCGAACTCAAGGTCAGTTCTTCTTTTGTCTGCATAGGACTTCTGTCTATCTTGGGCAGTCTTCATTCTTCTTCGTATCAAGTCTACTTTCTCTGAAGTCTCCCTAATCATGTCTGGTCCAAGTATGAGCTTGTCTGTGGACTCCCACCAGCGAGTTGGTAACCTACATGGTCTTCCATATAAAGCTTCAAAAGGTGCCATGCCTATGGTGGCTTGGTAACTATTGTTATAAGCGAATTCCACCAAAGGTAGATGATCCTCCCATGTCCCTCCAAAGTTGATAATGCATGACCTCAAGAGGTCTTCTAATACTCTATTGACTCTTTCCGTTTGGCCATCGGTTTGAGGGTGATAGGCCGTGCTTAAGCATAACTGTGTGCCTACAGCCTCTTGTAAACTCTTCCAAAACTCGCTCGTGAAGATAGGGTCTCAATCACTCACTATGCTGGAGGGTATCCCATGAAGTCGAACTATCTTCTTAAGATATATGGATGCTAGAGATGAGGCAGTCCTTCTACTCTTGACGGGTAAAAAGTGGGCGCTTTTTGTGAGCCTGTCCACTATAACCCAAATGCTAGTATTGCCCCTTCTTGACCTAGGCAACCCATCTATAAAGTCCATCGAGATGCTATCCCATTTCCACTGTGGGACCTCTAGAGGATGGAGCAGACCACCCGGCTTCTTCTGCTCCGCCTTGACTTGTTGGCATATTAAACACTTAGAAACAAATTCAGCTACGTCTTTCTTCATGCCATTCCAAAAGAAAACTCTTTTGATATCTTTATACATTTTGTCTCCGCCTGGGTGTATGGTCAGCTTGGAATGGTGTGCCTCTTCCAGAACCGCCTTTACCAAGCCCCTTGCTTGTGGGACACACAGTCTTCCATCTCGTCTCAACCAGCACTTGGCATCCATGGAGTATCTATTGAGGTGACTAGAAGTCTCACCCCTAATTAATTTGTCCATCACTTCGGCTAGCTGAGGGTCTTCTCTTTGCGCGGATCCGATTGAGTCTAATAGAGTTGGTCGCACTTCAAACGTTGCTAGCAAGATAGGTACAAAGTCAGTGGAGGGCCTGAAGTTAAAGCTTGCTATGAACTCCAAGCTTTGCCTTTCCACAAAGAGAGGGCTTAAGGTTAGTTTCTTTCTACTCAAACCGTCTGCTACTGCATTGCCCTTGCCAGGAGTGTAGGAAATCTCAAAGTCGTATGAGGCAAGAAACTCCATCCTTCTTTGCTGCCTCAAGTTGAGATCTTTTTGCGAGAATAGGTATTTCAACGATTTATGGTCAGTATACAGTTCAAATTTCTCACCTAGGAGATAATGGCGCCAAGACTTAAGCGCAAAAACGATGGCTGCCAACTCTAGGTCGTGTGTTGGGTAGTTTTTCTCATGTACTTTTAATTGCCTTCCACCATAAGCCACTACCTTACCTTCTTGCATCAGAACAGCGCCTAGTCCCGTTCCGCATGAATCTTTGTATACTGTAAACATCTTGCTTCCATCAGGCAATGTCAGAACTAGGGTTGTTATTAGAGCCCTTTTCAAACGTTGGAAAGCAATATCGCAATCCAAATCCCAATTAAAAGCTAGGTTCTTCTTTGTCAATCTGGTTAGTAGAGCCGAGATTTTTGCAAAATCTTTGATGAACTTTTGATAAAAGCCTGCTAGCCCGAGAAAGCTTCGGACTTCGGTTGCTTTTCGAGGAACCTTCCAATCTTGCACAGCAACCACTTTCGCGGGGTCCACAGCCATCCCCTCTTTGGACACCACATGCCCAAGGAGCCTAACTTCTTCTCTCCAGAAATGGCACTTAGAGAATTTCGCCTCCAACTGATGTGCACGGAGAGTATCCAAGACTTCCTTTAGATGCTGAGCATGCTCTTCCTCATTCTTTGAGAAGATCAAAATATCGTCTACGAAGACCACCACAAACATATTGAGGAACTCTCGGAACACCTTGCTCATTAAATCAACAAAGTAAGAGGGTGCTTTTGTCAAGCCGAAAGGCATGACAAGCCACTCAAAGAAACCATCGGGAGTTCTGAACGCGGTCTTATCAATGCTGTCTTCAGCCACTCTTAGCTGGTGAAACCCGGTAGCTGAATCTAATTGGGAGAAAACCGATGCACCTACAAGCTGATCGAACAAATCATCTATTCTTGGGAGTCAGTGTCTATTCTTCTTGGTCATCTTTTTTAGCTCCCTATAATCAACGCACAGGCGAAGCGAACCATCAGCTTTGGTTGCGAACACTACCGGAGCACCCCATTAAGAAATACTCCGACTTATGATCCCCTTTTCCAGCAGCTCTTTGATTTGCTTGCTGAGCTCCTTTCTCTCCCTTGGGGCCATGTGTCTAACGGGTAAAGCAACGGGCTTTGCATTATCAACAAGGTATATGCAGAAGTCTATCTCCCGCTTTGGAGGTAAGCCCTTTACCTCTTCAAAAACATCCGAGTATTCACGGACTATCCTTACAGACTGTAAGTTCTCAACAGACGCATCAAGTGATTCTAGATAACTAAGCATGACGGAGTTCATGGGATTACAAGAAATTTTGAGAGTGTTACCGAGGTGAGTCATGAGTCTAACCACTCTCTTTTCACAATCAAGGATGGCACCATTACTAGATAGCCAGTCCATGCCTAGAATCAACCCATAGCCCGTGAAGCCCAAAACAAAGGCAGTACATCTAAACTCAACACTTAGTATAGATATTTTCAAATCCAAACAAACCATTGACAAATAAGCTGAGCCCCCAATTGGATTTGAAACAACCAAGGGATCCCCTACTATACTGGTGTCTAGGTGCAGAGATTCCACTAAAGCAGTAGATATAAAAGTGTGTGATGCACCAGAATCAAATAGTGTACGTACAGGATGATCAAAAAGATAGACTAAACTTTCGACAGAAATATTTCTACCTCGTTCTTGCGGAGGTGCCGTGAGAGCGTGAACTTGTCCTCTAGAAGAAGGTCCAGCTCCCTGCCCTTGCTTCTTTGGGAAAGCCCTAGCCATGTGTCATGTCTCACCACAGTGGAAACAACCACCCATCTTCCTTTTCTTCTTCCCACAGTCTTTGACCAGATGTCCAGGAATGCCACAGAAATTACATTTTCTCTTTTCACGGGGTTTGTTGTTCTTCCCTCCTTTCTTTGAGTCAGCCTTCTTGTTTTGTGACCCTTCCCCCTTCTTATCTTGAGGCACTTCCACTTTTGCCTCATTCTTGCCCTTGCCTTCCTCATGTAAGAGCGCCATGTCCACTAACCTTTCGTAAGTAGCCCCCATAGGTATATGGGTCATATCCAAGCTGTGAAGTGGCTCATTCAATCCCTTGACAAAACGGAGAGCCTTCTTATGAGGAGTATTGACTAAGTCCAGTCCAAATCGGGCCAGCTGATTGAATTGATTGACGTACTCCTTGACCGTCATACTTCCATGCTTAAGAGATAAGAACTTTTCCAGCTGTAAACTTCGTTTAGATTGTGAAAGGAATTTCATCTCAAACCTTATCCTGAAATCCATCCATGTGTCAACAGGTCTTTCAGCGTTAGTGACTTCCCACCAATAGGAAGTTTCATCTTTGAGCAACCATACTGCCAACTGTACCTTCTGCCTATCGTCCACCTCGAAGATAATTAACAGAACCTCAGTTTCTTTGAGCCAGTTCCTCGCTTCTACGAATGATTCAGTTCCCTTGAAATCATTTCCACCCATGGCCCTAAAATCTCTACATATCTTTGAGAAAGCATTTGCACGAGGAAGAGGAGGAGGAACCGCTGCAGCTGGACGAGGAATATTTGCTGGGCCTGCGTCGTTGGCCCTAGCCTCTAAGTACCTCCTGAACCAGCCAGGTATTGGCACACCCTCTGGAAGGTTAAGATTCCCAGACATGCTGAAACGAAAAAGAAAAGATTTAAAACAAAGGATAGAAAGATAGTGGATATGGCTTTGGGGATTATGCCTTTTTAAATTTAAAACAACACTTTTCCTTGTAAAATGCTCCTTTATATTTCTTTTTGAAAAATAGTTTTCAAAAATTCTTATCTGATCTAGTAAACCATTAGCTCTGATACCAAGTGTAGCACCCCATCTCCATTAAGGTCACTCACAAAGGGAATGCCTTAACATTGGGGGAGGGTTATAGGTACAAGACATAGAAAAATTTACAAGACAGATAAATATAAGCAGCGGAAATCAAACATTTATTGCATACGTAGTTTAATACAAAAGAATTACATCAAATTGTCTCAAAATAACTTCCAAAACATTACAACATAATCTCTGTCTTGATTATTAAGTAAAGAAGCATAAACCAAAAGTAAAAATGCATAAATCCCCAAGGATAATGTCCAAGAGCCATAGCCAAGGTGAGAGAGAGTCCAAATCATACATCTACTTTCTTGAAGCTTGCAAAGAGTCTGAATAAGCTGCAGTATTTCCTCCCTGTGGACCTGGGGGGGGGGGGGGGGATGGGACGGAAGAAAAGAAGACGAGAGAAAATGGGTCAGACAATAAGTCTGGTAAGTTCAGGGATTACTAGTATTTAAACAAGGAAAGGGATCATGACAGTGATAACAGAACATAGGACAATACCCTAATATAAGATAAGAGGGACGTGTGATCGCACCCATTACTATAGTCTCTGCACCTACTTAACCATTGGTTCAACCAGCCCACGTGTTTACAAAAAACGATCCCTTTAATGATCGGCACCTATTCGCATGCATTCATGTCCTGTGTCATTCGGCCCCGCTTGACTGTAGCTACCTGTGTTGGTCCCACCATGGGGTGTGTCAGTCCCTCTAGTGGCAACCCGACACGATTCAAGATGCACATTGTACACTACTGATGCCTAGTGCCTGATTTTTCCACTCCGGAGTACGTGCACGCCCATACTCCATCGGAACCTACAATGGCCCACCAACCGTCGATGTTTTGACCGCTTATAATTCAGCCCAGTAATCGTGTCCCACCCTGCCTAGTTTCAGGGTACCATGATACATCTTGTGGGTTACTGCTGGAATGGGTCCCCGTTACTAGGGTTTTCTAATCCACATGTTTATTTGGTTAAGTGTCCAAGTTTACCTAACCTAACCCATTCTTTTTAGTTAACATGTTGAATCGGTTAAGTGTTTTCCTAATTTACTTAACCCTACCAATCTTGACTTAGCTTTAATTTATTAAAGCACCAACCACTCACATTAGATAGGTCTTGTTATGGTCACTGGATGTGCCGGTCGGTTCCGGGCAGATTTACACCAAAACTCAGTATAACCTCGGGTTCGTTTTGGGCTTGATGCACTAACCACTCACATTAGACAGGCCTTGTTGTGGTCACTGGATATGCCGGTCAGTTCCGGGCAGATTTACACCACAACTCAGTCTAACCTCGGGTTAGGCATATTCGTCTTTTCTAAATTCATATTTTTATATTTTTCTATATATGTCAAATTTCTTTATGTAAATTAATTTTAATTTACTCATGCCATAATTATCTTTTCAAATATTGCTCACAATAAATGGTATATCAAATATACCATTTTATGAACAAACCTATACCATGAATTTTCATGTTTTCCCATCGTTATCCTCGTAGAACGTACGTATGAATTTCATAAAATGTTGGGCTAGCAAATTAGCCCAAATCCATAACACAAAGGGGTAATAAACAAGGAATATGACATAATAATAAAATAGCATACATTAAACTTGTCGCATGTAACTTGGCATAGATGTATCATTATCTCAACTAAACAGGTAAACGTGAACTTGTGACTAAGTCATGTAAGCTTGATATGGGTCTAACATGGAGGTTTAATACATAACCAAGATTTTAAACCAAAATTTAACATACTAACTTATGTATGTCAAAACATAAGAAAGTTACTCTAACCATTTTTAAATTGCAACTTAGCATGATAACTTATGTGTGTTTAACATAAGGGGATTGCAATTCCAACTTTTTACAACATAAATTGATTCAACTTGACATGGTTCTAACTATTCATGAATGTTAATCTACATGTAAGCATGTGATTTAAATCCTAAACTTGCTAATAACCACCAAATCACGACATGACATGTGACACGACCCGAACTTCCCCGTGAAGGAAAGCCCGGATTACGTTGAGGACAAGACAAATCAGAACGTAGACAGAAGAACATTTCATTGTTAATTACAACAGTTCCACCAGAATACAAGAATAAACAGAGTATGAATGAATAAAATACATTTGATAAATATCAAAGATTACAATAAATTACAAAGCAGCGGAAAAACAATACAAAACACAACTGAAAGTAATACACGGATACAGAGCTTTCCAAGCATCGTTCCAGTTGTAAATCAGGATCCTGTGAATATAAATCTACAAAACCAAAACTACTAGCTGCCCGTGTCGAAAATAAGGGCTCCCAGAGTTTAGGTTAAAACAATAAACTCCAGGTCAGTCATGTGACTGGTATGAGAACTAAAATAGTTATTAATCTTTATTTTTAAAGGAAAGTAATTCAAGGGACCACGCCGTATAACACAAAACGTGTTTCCTCCCAAGAACACTAGTGCATATAACAAAACAGCGCAATGCTTTTTCGAAAAATGAAGCTATTATAAGACCCAGGTCCCATCACACAATGCAACGCAAGCCGGGGGATAGGGTTTTCCCTTATAATAGCCAAACATGCTTGGTACCTTTAAAACAAATCATTTGATACTATTATAGGTGTATAGTGTCAAAACAATTTCAATCATAAATATCAATCATAGACGGCATGGGTACCATATATCATGTCGCCATACTAGTTCTACAATTAAAACCGCAATATCACATATTGGAAATTGGATTTCCGTCATGAGTCAAGGCAAGGGGCAAGCTCCTCTCCGTTAGAGACACTCTAGCAAATGTCTCAGGACCCCACTATGATCCTTGGAATCGGTTGGGCCGGTCCTCTCTTACTTTTGAGGATTGGCAATTCCTGAAAACACGTTTCCCGGTCCTAACAGACCTAATATCGAGGCGCCTCATCCAACAACCACAGAGGTGAAAAGTATATAAATGTCAGCCAGTTTAAGCACTGACACCACCTATAGCTAGAAAGAAACGTCGTGTTCTCCCAACGGTCCGTATCCCATTTTTGACTCATACCGAGGTGTGAGGCTCGCGAATTCACATTATACACAAAGTTGCGAAACACAGGCCGTGCTTTGATCATCAACCACAAGACTTTGCTTTTCAACAGAAGCCTTGATCAATTGCCACTTACGCGTGCCACACTGGCAATTCACTCCATGCGACTGATGTCCATCGATATACAACCTATGAGCTCGTACGTCTTAGAGAAGGGCGTTAAGCAAGAGAATAAATTTTCCGCCGCCAAACAAATGTATATTTAATAGAGATCAATCAACACAGAATAAAATCCAATGTCAGACACACAATCCATTTACAAGTTCGTTCTGGGTCTGAACGAAACCGGAGGCACTTTCCTCGCATATCCATCGATCTCCAAGTACGTCTGGACGATCACCAACTGATTCCCTCATCTTGGGTGTACAGCCCAATCAAGATCATCAACAATCACCCAAACGATGTGAAGATTTCCGGTCTTCAACCACCATCTTCATCTTTGACATATCGTCGAATCGGTTATTCAGAATGGGTATAAACCCGGCCTTTCTGAATAACCCACGTATATAATAAACAAATGTTACACAAACACAACAAACGCCTCATTCAAAATTAGAATATTCCTTTATTCAAAATTTCACATTCTTAGGGAAAGGTTCCCATTAATTTTATCAAAGATAAATTCTTCTAAATTTATTCTTTAATCTTCCTTTGGATATCTTTTCAAACCATATTATGGTTTTCCAAACTAGTTGGGATTAGTGAACCACACCGAAGTAATTATTTATTTCATTTCCCAATCCCAACCTATATATCCCATGGAGCAAAACAAGTAATACTCCATATCTAACACCACGGTGTTATCGGTAAATATTAATTATCATTTCACGTTCAAATCTAATTAAAGATTTAACTATCGCTTTGGAGCAAAACTGGTGATACTCCATTCTCGATAACTTTTCAGATTTGATAGTTTAAATTATCAATTCATATTTCAATCTAATTAAAGATTCATTAAAACTCCACTTAGTTTTAATCCTTTCAAAAATCAATATCCTATCTTTAACTGGATTAAAGAACCAATGTCATCTAAAACACGATTCACGATAAACCCAAAATCACATTCGAATTCAATTCCAATTAAACATTATTTAATTGGTACACTTCATTAAATCTAAATAGAAAGATTTAATCTTTTTCTCTATTGGGCTTAAGAATCGGTGTTAATGAAGACACCATTCACGACAAACCCAAATCATATTTGATATTAAATACAAGACTCTAAATAGAAAATATATCGGCTTATATTCAATATCAAATTCTGAAACCAACAAATATCGTATTGGAAATAACGATATAAAATATATCTTTCAAATTCCCATAACAATATCTGTATAATCACGAAATTCAACATCGAAAAATTCCGAAGATAATTTCGATTCAAATCCATCCCAATTCACGTATTGGAAATACCTGGTTATTTTTAAAACCACTTTCAAAATCAATTTATTTATTTCAAAAATAAATTGATTTTAATTCTAGTTCAAAACTAGTTCATTTCGATAAAAATCTATTTTTATCTTTACAAATGTGGAATTTTTTCATCCCAGTTCTTCACAAACCATTTCTTATGATTTTACACAAATTATAGATATTTTTAATAATTTTATCAAAGTCCGTACAGTCAATTTCCACCAATGGCCATCGAACTGCACTTACAACGACCTTTTCTGAAATTGATTTGGACGTATCTCCAAATCCAACTGTTAGATTTCAAATTTCTAATATTCATTGGAAAGCTCTTTTCGATACAAACCCAACGGTTTGGGTTTCAGGAGAATCCGACGGTCGGATCTCCCGTAATGTCAATTCGAAGTCAATGGTCGAAATTCACGAACTGCCGCGGCGCGGCGCGTTCTATGCAGACCATTATATATATAATATATATACATATTATAAATATTTCGTCGATTTCCTTTTAAAACGTATTTTATAAATCGTTTTAAATTCGTTTTCGAAACGATTTCAACTTCATATTCAATTTTGAATCAAAACTGAATATTCCACATCATCGATATACAAATGATAATATTTTCAAAACTTTATATTTTGAAATCACTTCTTTTTCTATATTCATTATAAAAACGAATATAATCGATATAAATATCACTCACGTCAAAATGGCGCAACTCTAATCAACACGGCTTTATATATTTCAATAAATTCATTATTCTATTCAACAAATGAATATTTATTCTATTTAACACATGAATCTATATTTCTTTCAACACATGACTAATCTCAACACATGAGTACTGTCAACACACGACTATTTTTGTTATGTAATATATTTTATAAAATTATGGTATCTATCATTTGATTTTTAATTAGACTCCACCGTGAAGTAGCTTCTAATTTTAAATATGATAAAGATGTAAATTTTATTGTTAAAATATTTCTTTCAACACATGAATCTATATTTCATAATATTCTTTATTTTTCTGATTGGAATGAGGCCCAATCACTTACCATATAATGTTAATTATATGGATTCCATACAACACATGTATATAATCACAACAATAAATAATCAATCATCATCCAAAGTGCACCACACAACTGGATAAGCATCAAATATAAATAATTAACGCTCATATAGTCTGTCGACCAATCGATCGACATACTATGAAAGAATTGGGATTAGCGTATGCCAAATATCATCCCAACACCCGTGTGGGGTTTCACATCAACAAACACACATTTTTATTCGCACACACACGTTAAAAATAATATTTTTAAGGATAAAATATTTCTATCTGTATAAATATTTTATTTCATTTCACATCACACAATCAATTTTCAAAACACATCAAACAATCAAACATACAAGCCATTCATGGTCTGTGGATGACGGGTGTCGGGTGCTGCTAAGCACCGTCTGCATCCTACTATATATTTTTAACTAGAAAAACAAGATTTAAGGTGAGAAGTTCTCACCGACTAGCTAATCCAAACGTTACGACTCTTCATATGTAGGAAATCTTCATCGTCTGACACTTTCGTTGCCCGCATTCACTACATATATAAAAATCACAGTTTTACTTCGCTATTCAATATATAAAAATCATATTTTTTACTTTGCTATTCAATATATAAAAATCATATTTTTAATACTTCTACTTTATAAAAATTATATTTTTATACTTCTACTTTATAAAAGATTATGTTTTTATACTTCTACTTTATAAAAATCATATCTTTATACTTCTACTTTGTAAAAATCATATCTTTATACTTCTACTTTGTAAAAATCATATCTTCATACTTCTACTTTGTAAAAATCATATCTTTATTATTTTAAAAATATAAAAACCATATTTTTAAACAGCTACTTCTTAAATAAAAATCACTTCTTTATATTATTAAAAATCGAATCTTTGTATGATAAAAATCATACCATTTCTAATTTAAAAATATCGTCTTTCCCTATGTAAAAATATTAACTTTCTTTGCATAAAAATGTAAATCTTCTACATATAAAAATTCAGATTTTTATTTGCAAAAATAAATTAAACAAAACAAAACAAAATAAATTAAAGACTTACATTTGTTTTAAGGAGGAGCAGGGGGGTTTCTCGCTGCGTTGGAGGTGGAGGAAGGTGGATGTCAGTGTCTGGTTTCAGGAGGGCGGAGGAAGAGCAAGGAGGGAAGAGGAAGGTGGGAGCTTGGGGGAGGAGAGAGAGAATCAAGGAGGGGGCGGCGCTGATAGGAGAGGGAGGCGGCGATCCTGAAAAGGGGGCTCACGGGTTCGTTTGGAAGAAGAGAGAGGGGATTGAGAGGAGGGGGAGATCGCCAGTGGAGCGGCCGGAG
The DNA here is from genome assembly GCA_030737875.1 of Allium sativum. NCBI lineage: Eukaryota > Viridiplantae > Streptophyta > Magnoliopsida > Asparagales > Amaryllidaceae > Allium > Allium sativum. The sequence continues at coordinate 35,416,847 of CM060913.1, read as the reverse complement.
AGGGATGCATCGCCAGCGGCGGTGAGGCGCAAGGGGGGGCGACGCCATTGGAGGCGGGATTTTTTTTATTTTTTTTTCGATTACGAGATGATTTTGAATGGGGGGGCCTGGGGTAAAAAGGAAGAGAGATAAAGGGTGAGGGTTTTATTTTTAATTTCAAAAAGTTGACTTTTTTATTTGACCTCAAAATCAAGCCCACCGCCTGTCGTCCATAGCTAATTACCCCCATTCTGAACACAATGGGATATGTATCGTAAGCTGATTCGATCGTTTCGATCAGTTTTCGTCAAAATCAACATATAACTCTATATATTGAATTTGAACGCACATTTCAATTTACCGGTGTCACATACTAACTCGAAAAATTCCAGAAAAATATTTTCTAGCTTCGTATTGACGATACGGTCCTAACAAAACTAGTTTCATCGAATTCTGAGACCGTTTGAAAAATGGCCATTTTCCAATCGATTAAAATCAACTAAAACTGGTCAAACGCGTTTTCCTTCGCCACGCTCACATATTGAACCGAAAAATTACGAAATTTGAAACCTAGTAATAACTTAACATCGCGGTTCCAAAAAAAGTGGTTTCGTCGAAATCCGAGGTCGTTGCAAAATTTCCATTTTTAAGGGCCTGAATCCTATAGCGACTATTCAGAATTTTCAACTGGACATATCTTTTGATTCCTGCTATGAAATTTTGATTTTTCGGATTCGTTGGAAAGATATTGACAATTAGATTCAAATATTTTTGGTCTCACTAAAATCCGGTTTATTTTGCACCCGGTACATTCAAATGAAATTTGAAATCAAATTATCGAACTACCGCGCCATATTCAATTCCTTTTATAATTATAAATAAATATTTATATTCTAACAACGACGCGTATAAATATATATGTTCTAATTCAATTCAAAATAAATTTCTCGTCGATATTATTTAAAATAATTCATTTTAAATATTCAAAATTCGTTAAAATTGCCAAATTAAAATTTTTAAATTGGCTCGCATTTCCAGGTTATTACAACATGTTTCACCATTTTGTTGGTATAATAAGTTCTTTACCCAATCGTAATAAATTCCAATAACATACAATGTTGTTCATCACCACAAGCATATAGACATGATTAATATACAACATGTTTATCGCCACAAGTATATAGACATGAAATATACAACATGTTCATCGCCATAAGCATATAAACATGAAATATACAACATGTTCATCGCCATAAGCATATAGACATGATTAATTACAACGATACTTTAAGATAAACGTGAATCAAATCTTATACACAAGCATCATTCTATATCCCAATTACAACATGTCATGATTCAAGCGAAAGAATGTTTAAATCTACGTAATAACCCACTTACAAACTAAAAAGAATTCTTGCGTTCTGAAATCTGAATTCTGAAATTGGAGATGCGTGCCTTTGAAGAAGATCGTTGAATTAGACTAGTTTTAATTTTGATTTTAGATGTAAGCTTTCAACTTGTCTTTGAATTGAAAAGGGTGACGGCTACTCCAAGTCTTCTACTAACGACATTTCAGTTCTTGGATTATTTTTTTGTGTGTGTTTAGGTTGTGAATTGAGTTGTTTATATAGAATTTCAGTTTAATTATAGCCGTCACATGAACCTAGGTTTAATCGCAGCCACTCGGACCTGATCAGGACCATCTAGAAACCCTAGTGACTCAGCAGCATGTCATCAATCGTTCAAAATTCAGATCTGGCCGGGGCCCGGGTCGAAGGTCGACCCCCAGGTCGATCCAAAGGTCGACCCCCAGGTCGACCTCTTGGGGGGGAGGTCGACACTAGGGTCGACCCCTTGGTCGACCTTCCTCGGTGGGAATTTTCCCGCCCAGCCCGTTTTTTACTTCTGTTCGAATTTTGAATTCGTTTTTGAGCTGTTTGAAATTATTTGAATTTCTGAAACTTCTGGAGGCCATAACTTCTTCATACGAAGTCCAATTTACGCAAACTCGGACTCTATCTCAACCAGAATTCTGAGACGAACACAATGGCGTAACCGTTTCCCTTAATTCTCACATTTTAAATTAAGTATTCTAGGATTCATTATTATAACGTTAATAGAAAATACGGGGTGTTACACGAAGTGTGTTCGAGGTAGGCGGTAGTTGGGGCTATGCGTCACCCCCAGTCCGGTTCTGTAACTGGTAGATTCCTACCCTGGGTATTGCCTCGTGTGCCTTGCCATATTTATCCTGATCGCGCCCACTACGAGGTTATTTTGTACCGTACCTATGGAGTGCTCCCTGAGTATCCCGCCGGTTTGGAGGGGCTTACAGTACTGTATAGACTACGGGAATATATATAAATGGTGTAAGGGTAATATGGTAATCCTGCTTACACTATTTTGATACTTTATCTTACTGATAGACATTATCGTATGTAACGTATTCTATTATGTAGTATGTAGTTTAACGGATCCTTGTAGGATGGTGATCCCAACATCCTTTAAGTTACTTTGCATTTCAGTTGACATTTCACTTGAGTTTGTTTACTTACATGAGAATGTTAGTCCTGACTCGAGTGTTTTTGGTTTTACTTTACTCTCAGGTCAGCTTGAGTGATGCAGCTTTAGGAATTCTTCTTGGAGTAGACGTTGTAACAACCCGCATTCTACGCATCGGAGGATCGTAGAATATTTATTTCTTTCCCATATGAAGTCATATGGTCATGTAACTTTAGGAAACAACCATTAGAGTCATTTCCCATGTTCATGATTTTTGCTAATTTTTAAATGACCGTTTTGCCCCTAGCTGATCTTTTTTCGGTCATAACTTTTGATTAGAAAGGAATTTTGACCTAAAACCACTTCCATTAGATTCGTTTGATGGTTTACCTTTCCGTAGAGTGGTTACATATGAGAAACGGACTTACCGTTTGGGAGATATGGCTGAAATAAGGTTTGTTAGGTGAAAAACTGCTTAACCGGGCCAAATAGGGTGATTAGTGAATGGGCCCATAACCCATTTCGGGATTAGGTTTAAGGGGAGGCTGAAAAGAGTTAGAGTTTCATTCCATTTCAGTTTTCTAGCCTCCACATACCTCTTAGAAACCCTAAAAATGGCCTCCAACCTCTAAATCACCTCCAAATCACCTTCTAATCAAGGATTAAGCTTAGCAACATCAAATCAAGGGATATCTTCACCAAATCAACATTAGAGCTGCTATTTAGCATTGGGATTCGCACCAAATCAGATATTCATTTCAGTTTGAGGTTTTATTTGTGGCAAAGGTGAGTGATTTGCATAGTTCCTCACTAATCATGGATAATTAAGGGTAATTAGTACTAATTAGCGAATTTAAACATGATAAAATTCTGGAAAAATATTTATAAAATTCAAAATGATGTCTTAGACCTCTGATATGAATTTGGGTTAATTTGGTTAAGTTTTGCTAATCATATCATTAGTTTCACCTAAACATGCTTAAGGGAAAATATGGGGTTTTGGCTATGTTTGATCCATTTTAACCTATCATATTGATGTTTTGGTGTTTGAGGTCACTTCTACTTGTTGCTACAACTTTGTGGTATTCTTTGTGATTGATTAGAACACTTAGAATGGTCAAAAACGTCGTCGAATGGCGTAAAACACTCGCTGGAAAAGTTGCAGAAAAACAGTGCAGGCTTTCGGATCGGATCAGATGGATGGGCTCGGGCCGGGCAAAGGATCACCGAACCGAACCGTAGCTTAGCACAAGAGAAGTATGGAAAAAAGGAAGGCCACAAAGGTTGAACTGGGATCGGATTGGAGCGGATGGGAATAGGAATACGGATCAGAGCGGATGGGAAATAAGGAAGGGGATCAGATCGGACCAGACGGCCAAGCCAGGAGCTAAGAGAGAAGGACGGACCGGATGGTGACAGGGGACCCGAACCGAACCGATGGTGAAACGTCACACTGAACGAGATGCATACACCCGAACCGAACCGGTTGCTGAAGCGTCACACTGAACGAGATCCATACACTCGAACCGAACCGCCAGAGGGGAATATCTATGACCGAACCGAACCGATGGCAAGGAGAAATCCAAACCGATCCAGTATTGACCAATAATCCGAGATGCAAAGGTAGTCCAAATGGAAGTTAGAGTTCAGGATCCAGTTGGGAACCAATGAGTTCACTTCATGGTTGGGCTTTTCTGCGGGACATGTTCTAAGGAGTTGTCGACGTTCATAACTTTGATTCACTACTGAAAATGAATGATGGGCTACTTATCCGTGCAGTAGAGTCACTATGACTCGAGGGGCAAGGTGATGGTAGCAAGACTATGTTATCAGTGCAGTAGAGTCATTATGACTAGAGGGGCAAAGTGATCGTAGTAAGACTATGAGCCAGCGCCGATGGGGTGAATAACTCCATGGGGCAAGTGGACATAGTAAAGGATTGGTAAGGCTATGAGCCAGCGCAGATGGGGTGAATAACTTCATGGGGCAAGTGGACATAGCAAAGGATTAGTGGCTATGTATCAGTGCAGTGAAGTCATTTATGACTTCATGGGGCAAGGTGATCATAGCAAAGTATTGAGGTGATCGAAGTGGTGAATATCGTATGCTTTACGCACTGAGTGAAAGATGTGAGGATGGTTGCTATGCTTGATTGTTTGCCATCACTATGACATGCACACCCCCACCCCCGTATCTTCACACCATATGTTAGTGGCACCTTAGAGTGTTGTACAGAATGTAGTGCTAACTCTTTGGTTGCAGGTTCAGGTATGGTTTAGTATACCTGTTATTGTTCTGTTTAGATGCATATCGCTCATACCAGACTTTTGTCTGACCTAGAGTTTTATGTCTCTTCTTATTACTCTGGGTGCTCACACGAGCAAACTAGAGACAGGTTAGCTGGTGGTGCGCGAGTAGCTGATTCAGAGGCGAGCAGGAGGCTTCCACGTATGATATATAGATATTCTCCCTGTGTCGTTGGTGGTCGCTACTTGGGCATTAGTAGTGTACCTCCCTTATCTTGCTTTTTTCTTTTTGAGACTGTTTGAAAAGTTGTAATAATGTTGGCTTTGGATCATAAGCTGTACTTGGATTTTCCGCTGCTATGTTAGTTTGTTTTCAGCTTATGCACTGTCTCACCTATTTTATGTCAAGTATGTTGTTATTGTATTTTATTCCATGCGCTGTGAGACATTCTACAGGTTCCTTTTTAGTTCATTTCCTTCTTTCCTTTCCTTCTGACGACCGTTCCGTGCTAACCGGACATGTGTACAACGCACTTTTGAAGTAAACGTCGGTTGGTGCGGGGCGGGCTGTCACATTTGGTATCAGAGCTCTAGGTTGCGTAGTTAACCTAGGGAAAGACACTAGGGAGAGATAGTACGTATATGAGAGCGCGTATTTGTGATTACTTTGGTTTTCAAAAACTATATATATACATACTATTAGTAGTATAAGAACGAAGTCGTACTGCACTAGCACCACTATGGGGTTGTTAATCTTTTTCTCTTTACAGAATGAACGATGAGTCGAGACACCAGGGGTGCTGGTAGAGGGACCAATCATGGGAATGCTCCTGACATGAGGACAATGTTCACTAACTTCATGAGGGAGATGCTTAGGGATGTTCAGGGAGCAGTTCCCAATCCCGGAAATGGTGGTGGTCCAGTAGTGCAGGCGCCTAGGGTCGATTTCGCCAAGTTGTGCAAGGATTACACTAACCTTGGTGGGAAACCGTTCCACAGAACGGGGTCGGCCACAGATGTTCAGGATTGGTTGGATAGCTGTGATCGTATCTTCGACGACTTAGGTATTGATGATGCGATGAAGAGAAGGCTAGCATCTCGTCAGCTGCAAGGGCGAGCGATGAATTGGTGGAATGCCATTAGAACAGCTACTCCAGAAGATCAGGTTACTTGGGATCAGTTCAAGGGTCGCTTTAGCGAGAAGTTCATTCCAGCTGCCCAGAAGTCAGTGTTGTTTAAGAGATTCTTGGAAAACAAACAGAATGGTAGGGCAGTCTCTGACTACATTGCTGAGTTCGATACTTTGTCGAAGTATGGACTATCTCTTGTCGATACTCCTGAGAAGAAGAATGAGAAGTTCATTACTGGGTTGGATGGATACTTGAGGGAAAGGCTTATCAACCACATCGATGAGACTTTTGAATCGATTGTGGGGAAAGCTTTGAGGTCAGAAAGTCTTTACCCTACGCCAAAGACTGAGGTTGCATCTGCAGAAGGGCCAAAGCCGCAAGCAAGCGGTGGAAGCAAGAATAACTCTCAGAACAAGAGGAAGCAGAACCAAGCTAAGGATGGCCAGAAAAAGAGCAAGAAAGATGTTGAGTGCTTCAGCTTTGGTAAGAAGGGCCATTATGCTAAAGAATGTCGGGCCAAGCCAGCGGATAGGAAGTGCTACAACTGTGGCCAAGTGGGACATCATAAGGATAAGTGTCCACAACCACTTAAAGAGAAGCAGATTGTGAAAGAATATGCTATCGATGTTGTTCCTTCTTCGTCAAATGCCCCAACTGCGGCAGAGAAAGGAAAGAATGTCGTCATTCAAGGTATGCTTTCTATTTATGATGTACCAGTTCGAGTTTTGTTTGATACTGGGGCTTCCCGTTCATTCATATCTTGTGACCTGGTGGATAGGTTGGGACTGGAACCCGAGATAGTCGATAGACCGTTGGTTGTGACGAACCCGATTGGTGGTTCGACTAACCTTAGTATGATTTGCCGAAATTTGGTCTTATCGAGTCATGGATGTATGTTTGTTTGTGATTGCTTTGTTTTGGGCTTTATTGGGTATGGCATTTTATTGGGGGTCGATTGGCTCCAAAGATACGGGGTGGTGGTAGACTGTTAGGACTTTTTGGTGACAGTTTGGGCAGATGATGGGCGGAGGGTAGTGTTTGGTAGTCTACTGAGTGATGGGGTAATGGCTAGTTTTATAAATTCCCTCGACATCCCGCATGATGAGTTGTCAGATGTGCCCGTGGTTGGCCAGTATCCGAACGTCTTCGAGGAGGTGACCGGGCTTCCACCACACCGAGAGATTGAGTTCCGTATTGATTTAGTGAAAGATGGCAAACCTATAGTGATGCCACTTCGTCGTATGGCACCAAGGGAGCAGCGAGAGCTCGGGGTGCAAGTCATAAATCTTTTGAGGAAGGGGTTTATTAGAAGAAGTGTCTCCGAGTGGGGAGCACCAGTTGTGTTTGCCACTAAGGCAGATGGTTCCCTTCGTTTGTGTGTGGACTATCGCGAGTTAAATAAGGTGACGAGGAAGAATAAGTATTCTCTACCGCGGATAGATGATTTGTTTGATCAACTGGAAGGAGCAAGAGTGTTCTCCCAGTTGGACCTCGCGACAGGAATTCATCAACTCTGAGTAGCAGATGAGAGTATTTCGAAAACGGCATTTAGGACGCCGTCTGGATTCTACGAGTGGTTGGTTATGCCATTTGGGTTGACCAATGCACTAGCATATTTTGTGGATCTTATGAATTGGGTATTCAGATATCAGTTGAATAAGTTTATTCTTGTGTTTGTAGATGATATCCTTGTTTACTCGAGGACAGAGGAGGAACACAAGGGACACTTGAGGATAGTGATGGAGGTGTTGAGGAAACACAAATTGAAAGCGAAATTCTCTAAGTGTCACTTCTGGAGAAGGAAAGTGAGATTCTTGGGCCATGTTGTTTCAGAGAATGGTATGGCCGTGGATCCTGCGAAGGTGGCTATGGTACAGGATTGGCCTACGCCCAAGAATGCAACAGATGTAAGAAGTTTCTTGGGGTTAGTTGGGTATTATCGTAAGTTTATCCAGGACTTCTCCAAGATAGCGACACCGTTGACTCAGTTGACTAAGAAGAATCAGGCCTTCGTCTGGGACGGAGTGTGTGAGAATGCATTCAAGAGTCTAAAAGAAAAGTTGACGCATGCACCAGTGCTAGTCATTCCTAACGGGAATGAAGAAATGACGGTATACACGGATGCTTGTGGTACCGGACTAGGTGCTGTATTGATGCAAGGAGGTAGGGTTGTAGCTTATGCTAGTTGGCAACTAAAGCCACATGAGAAAAGGGACCCATGATTTGGAACTAGCAGCGATCGTGTTTGCGCTGAAGATGTGGAGACATTATCTCTTGGGAGAAATATTTGAGTTGTTTACCGATCATAAATCGTTAAATTATCTCTTCTCTCAGAAGGATCTGAATCTCTGTCAGCAGAGATGGTTAGAATTCTTGGCTTCGTATGATTTTGATATCGCATACACACCTGGGAAAGGTAATGCGGTAGCCGATGCCTTGAGTATGAGACATGCCAGTTTAGGGGCTATGTTTCTTGAATGGAGGCAACTAGAGTATATCGCAGGGTTTGATTTCAGACCAAAGTGCGAATTGGATCCAGAAATGCTAGCTAGTTTGGCGATCAGACCCACTTTGATAGAGCGGATTGGTTCCAGCCAGAGGGACGATCCTAATCTATTGGAAATCATCTCCAAGTTAGAATTGGATGTCGACAGTGAGGAGATGAATTTGTATGGGCTTGATTGAGATGGATGGCTTAGAAAGAATGGAAGACTAGTTGTACCCAACGTGAATGGTTTGAGAGATGAAGTGCTTAGAGAATGTCATCGCTCAAAACGGACTATATACCCTGGTGGTGATAAGATGTATCGAGACATGAGACAGACTTACTACTGGGAAGGGATGAAAAGAGACGTTGGGAAGTTTATATCCAAATGCATGAATTGCCAGCTAGTTAAAGCCGAGCAAAAGAAGCCTAGTGGTTTGTTGCAACCATTGGAAATTCCCAAATGGAAATGGGAACAAATCTCGATGGATTTCATCGATGGTTTAACAAGGACTAGATCGGGACATGATAACATTTGGGTAATTGTGGATCGATTGACTAAGAGTGCAAAATTTATACAAGTCAAATCGACCAGAACGACAGCTAAGTTAGCAGAATTGTATATGAAGTGGGTAGTGAGATTTCATGGAGTGCCTAAAAGCATTGTGAGTGACCGAGACCCGTTGTTTACTAGTGGGTTTTGGAAGAGCTTACAAGAGGCTCTGGGGTTAGAATTACATCTCAGTACCGCATATCATCCTCAGACCGACGGTCAGACGGAGAGGGTGAATCGTATATTGGAAGATCTTTTGAGAGCTTGTATATTGGATTTTGGTGGATCATGGGATGACCATTTGCATCTAGTAGAGTTTCCATATAATAATAGCTACCAATCCAGTATCGATATGGCTCCATATGAAGCTTTGTACGGAAGACCGTGCAACTCACCATTATGTTGGATAGAGACCGGTGAGAAGTTTGTGCTTGGACCAGATGTGGTAAGAGAAACCTCGAACAAGATTAAGATCATTCAGCAACGAATGAAGGCTGCCCAAGATAGGCAGAAGAGTTATGCTGATAAGAGGAGAAGAGACTTAAAATTCTCTGTTGGTGACTTGGTGTTTGTCAAGATTTCTCCGTTAAAGAGCGTGATACGATTTGGTAGGAGAGGCAAGTTAGCACCAAGATTTGTTGGTCCATTCCCAATTCTCGAGCAAGTTGGGAATTTGGCGTATAGAGTTGACTTACTAGAAAAGATGGCGGGAGTTCACAACGTATTTCATGTTTCCCAGCTAAGGAAGTTCGTGCACGACCCAGATATGACTATTTCACCTGATCAGTTAGAGGACTTCGAAGTGGAACCCGAGGCGGTTGGGAACCGCAAGCCGATTTGTATTGTCGAGCACAGTACGAAGCAACTTCGAAGGAAAGCGGTGAAGCTAGTCAAGGTTCAGTGGGAGCGAGAACGAGAATGAGTGTACTTGGGAGACAGAGGAGAGCATTAGGAAGACGCATCCAGAACTCTTCGCCTGGTAAGATTTACTTTGCGATTTAGTTATTCTGCATGCTAGGATAGACTTGTTTTGCTTGTTTTGCATGTTTGATTGTTGTTTCATGACTGATAGGCATGCGGGACCCTTTGTTTGTTTTGGTTATGGAATTTCGGGGGCGAAATTTCTTAAGGGGGAGAATGTAACAACCTGCATTCTACGCATCGGAGGATCGTAGAATATTTATTTCTTTCCCATATGAAGTCGTATGGTCATGTAACTTTGGGAAACAACCATTAGAGTCATTTCCCATGTTCATGATTTTTGCCGATTTTTAAATGACCGTTTTGCCCCTAGCTAATCTTGTTTCGGCCATAACTTTTGATTGGAAAGGAATTTTGACCTGAAACCACTTCCATTAGATTTGTTTGATGGTTTACCTTTCCGTAGAGTGGTTACATGTGAGAAACGGACTTAACGTTTGGGAGATATGGCTGAAATAAGGTTTGGAAGGTGAAAAACTGCTTAACCGGGCCAAATAGGGTGATTAGTGAATGGGCCCATAACCCATTTCGGGATTAGGGTTATGGGGAGGCTGAAAAGAGTTAGAGTTTCATTCCATTTCAGTTTTCTAGCCTCCACTTACCTCTTAGAAACCCTAAAAATGGCCTCCAACCTCTAAATCACCTCCAAATCACCTTCTAATCAAGGATTAAGCTTAGCAACATCAAATAAAGGGAGATTGTAATGACCCGGATATTTGACAGTGTAATAATTAACTTATTTAATTACTTAAATAACGAATATATTATTTAATCAACGACGTTAGAACTTATAATTATATTATAATTAAAACCGAGCTCGAAATGGCGCTACAGTTCGTAGTTTGACGATTCGAACTTCAACTGAGTGTATAGGATTCGTTTTAAATCGGATTTCTGTGAAACAAGAAACGTACGGAGCTGGTGGAGTATATCTTTCTAGAGGAAGAGAAAAATCAGGATTTCGTCGTGTGGATTTTGAGATACGTCCAAATCAAATTTTAAAATAGTCGCTATAGAATCGTTTATCGACCATAACGGTTTATTCGATATAACTAGAGATCGGGATTGAATTTAGACAAGATTCTTTTGGGAAATAGTGATAATTTCATTTTTAGGATTTTATCGTAATTTTTAATTAATTAAATAAGCAACTTTTTATTTGTAGTGTTTTGCACCCTGTATCAGAAATTGTAAGGTTTCATAATATGAGTTAAACTACCGTTATTATTATATTTTTGGGATCACGGCACATTACTCGATTAGTTGATATTTTCATATCAGTCCGTAGACAAACAGAAATCGTATGAAATTGGTTTAAGGGGGTACTTCACCGTTAAGCTTAATATAATAAAATATGATTTAATTGGTCCCAACATCTTCTATAAAGAGGCATGTGTAACCCCTATTGTTCATTTACTTACCTGTGTGGTCAAACATTGAGCCACCGTTCAAACATTCATTTAATTATCCGTGTGGTCCAACATGGAGCCACCATTTCAAACATAATCAACGCACGAAAATCAACCCCTATAAATAAAACCCCTTACCCCTTTTAACCTAATTATTCTCTTCCTAAAGTCAAACTCCTTCTCAGCCACCACGAGAAAACCAAAACGAGAAGACTGCCTCTTTAGAAAATCATAGCACTGAAAAGAAAATCCAACAAAAATTACAACCTATATATTTGAATCGCTAGATCGATTTCCTTCAAGGCTATACGTGTATTGGAGTGTTCGAACAACGCTGGGAAGGGCTCGATTCATTCCAGCATGGAGAATGGGTTTAGGGTTCAATCGACGATGAAGAGTATGACTGGAGCAGCACCACGCGAGTTGAAAGCAAGTGGACACGGAGATGAAGAAGTAAGGCAGGAGTGGCTTGTGGGTTGATCCGAAACGCGAGTGGAGGAGCTCGAGCTGTTAGTTTTGGTGGGAAGGAGGAGTAAAACTGAAGGGGGCGTTGGGCATGGGATGGCAGGGACTTTGACGAGGTGAATTACAGTATTACTTCTTTGATTTTTAAATGAATGGTAGAGGGAGATTTGCGTGAGCAGTTGGGTTTCCGTGGGTCGCGATTCCCTATAGAAGTTATTGCTGAATGAACAATGCAGGTGGAAATGAGTTTGAGTTCTATGTCTATGTTATGATTTGGATGAGGACTGAGTGGTGTTGGTTGTTTTAAATAATGTGAAAATGAAGTGATGTTCAAAAGAGGAGCAGTCACGGGTTTTATTGTAGTGAAGAGTAGGGGAGCGTATCATTTTAGCAGTATTGAATCATGTTTTTATGGATTTTTTGTGTGTAGCGTGATGTACTGGGATGGATTGAAAAGCTAACGAAATGGCTTAAAATGGACATCAGTTTTCTTTCATTTATTGGGGAAGACAACCCTGTTTGTTGCGGGTCTGTGTAGCTGCGAGAGGAAGACGGGGCTTTACATGATAATACGATTTAAGGAGCAACTGTGTACATGAAGGCAACGGTTGTATAGGGGGTTAAATTTTTCGAACGAGAGAGTGTTTGTGTGGATGGAGATTTAAGTAAAATGATGGAAGTGCGTGTAAATCATTGGAGTTGCGCACTGACAGAATGAGTTGGGCTTGTTGAATTAAACCATCTGGAGCAACAAGTTTTAAACGTGGTAAGTGGAAGTTCGGGTTCGAACTGTGTATACGGTTTGAAGGGGAAAGCTTTGTTCATTAATAAGAGGATAAAGAAACGGGAAGGGAAGGATCCATGTTCGGATATGGATATTTTAGAGCATGTGAGCAGTGGAGTATAAACAATGGGAATGGCGTGTTAAATTATCAGGAGGTGCTTTCGTTTTTAAATCACGGTAAAGGGAGAAGACGGAAATCCAAAAAGAAGATGCTGACGTGTAAAAATTTGACGAAACAAGATCCGTTGGGATCGTATGGACGGGAGCAACACAATGAGACTGACCGGGAGTGAATCGGAGCTCATTACAATTTATGGCGAAATAAATTGTCTGACTGAAACAAATAACGCAAACCGTTATTTAGCGGCTAACGCGCAAAAGTGTGTAAAACTCACTAACTCTCCTCAATTTATATTTTAATATAAATTGTACTTTATTTATTGACTGCTGTATATTGATTGTTAAACTGGACTGTTAAATAGATTTGATTGAAAACGTAGTTATAGTTAATCTATGTACTGTTAATCAAATATGGTTCTGTACAGCAGGATATTTCATTTCAAAATGAAATATGATATATATTATACTGTGTACCATCTGTGGATGCAGGGAGATAGGTTGGAGGAATCCGACTGGATTCCTCAACAATTATTTTACTGTTTTCATATATTGTGTTATATGATGTGTTATATAATCTGTTCTGGATTATGTGTGTTAGAATGATATTAGTCATTGTTATTCGATATTTTACATATCATAAGAAACCCTGAGTTGTGAAATGGAATATTTCAATGTATATTGAAATAAAGGAATTTTATAAAATCACAGGATTTTATAAAAGGAAATTATTTATAAAACGAACACGGTTTTATAAAAGGAAAGTATTTATAAAACGAATAGAGTTTTATAAAAGGGAAAAATGTTGATAAAACAAATAGAGTTTTATAAAAGGGATATTTATTTAGAAAATAAATAGAATTGAAAAGGAGAATATTTATTTAGAAAATAAATAGGAAATATTTGTAACGGTAAATAGAAGTTATAAATAGGAAATATTTGTAACGGTAAATAGAAGTTGTAAATAGGAAATATTTGTAACGGTAAATAGAAGTTATAAATAGGAAATATTTGTAACGGTAAATAGAAGTTGTAAATAGGAAATATTTGTAACGGTAAGTAAACGTTATAAAAGGGAAATAGTTGTAACGGAAAACGTAGTTTATCAAAAGGAGTTAATCAAACGTAGTTTATCAAAAGGAGTTAATCAAACGTAGTTTATCAAAAGAGGTTAATCGAATATAGAAATTAAGAAGTGAAGTTAAACAAAAATTAGAAACTGACTAGAGATTAGTAAGTTGAATAGTTTTCCGAGTATCGATCTGATGTTGGTTTCGGCCTTCGGGGTTTATACTTAGAGAATTGTTCTCTTACTAGTTTACAGTCAGGGACTAATAGTTGTGGAATGGTAGTGATGCGTGAATGAGGATTGGAAATGTTTTCCAATGTTAATAACGTATATTTTCTAAATATAGAAAATAAGGAAATATGAATATATATGTATATATATATATGATGATGGTTGATCGATCGAATTTCTATCTAGAAATAAGATCGTTGTTTGTACACTGACATGTTTTCATTGATAGTTAAATCACAGACTATCAAGTTTTGACCATATTTACGTTGTTAATATGGAGAGACCGGTTGGATTATTATCCGAAGAACCACTCCGTATCGACATAAGCGTTGTGATCAAATACGATGAAGATAATTGAAGACGAAGTAAAGTGCAAGGGCTGTCCTGTTTACAGAATAGTACCTTCGGTTTCGTTCAATCCCAGAACGAACGTAAATGGACGAATGTCTGACAGAATAGTTCCAATGATCGAAAGAGTTGGACTGTACAAATATATATGGTGGCCAACGGATTTATTCCCTTCGCATAATATCCAGAATCTATTTGTGCAGATCCAACTAATGATTAACGGATCTAATAATGTGGCATTCAAAGTAATCGTGCTATCAATGAAAGATAGATAAGCGTAGTTTCTAGCCTCACATCCGATAAATGACAAAAATCGGGCAGGCAGCATGGCTAAGTCGGTCGCACCGAAGTAGGGTGTACAATCACCTATCTAGAGAATATTCATTTGCTTCTTTAATCTATCAATGTTGTCCCATATATATTTACGGGAACGGTTGCTGATCCCAACCGTTGGTGATGTACATTCGATACACTCAAGCGAAATGAGTGGTCGGTCATGTGTGGCTGAGTTACAAGATGTTCTTGTTGAACTCCAGTGTATCGTTCCTAGAGTACACTGATCGGAAGGTGGTTCCTTACCTTGTCATAGTTGGAAATCCAATCATCCAATACGCACCCGCGGTTTTGATTATATACTATATATGTAGAACGTGAGATGAAAGCGTTTCTGCTAGATTGATATCTAATTGTATTTAGACATTATTATAATATCAGTGATACTGGTTTTCAAAGATGTTGGATTCTCATAAGGGAAAAACCCGTTCCGTATTCAAGGCGTGGTCTTATGAGATATCATATACCTATTAAAATGATTTGAGTTTACTCACACCAGTCCATGACTGACCCGGAGTTTATTTGTTTTGTTTCCCTAAACTCTTGGGTGCCTAAATTTGTACGTGCAGTCAAGTAGTCGAGATTTACAGATATACTGAAAGAGCTTGGAGCAGGAGGCTTCAGGATCATATAGCTATAGTTATTTCCGCTGTGTTGTAAGTGTTGTACTCTGAAATGTTATTGTATACATATACTGTTTGTATTTCAAAAGTATGTTATATTTTATTTGTTCCGCTGTGAGATTCGTGGTTACTCTGATGATGATGTTCTTCTTCTTCTTCTATTCTACTAGTTCTATCTTATCTATCCTCACCCTCTATCTTCTTTCTAATAATTTCTTGAATTTCCAGTACAATTTGGGGTTAGACTTGTGTTATTTAGTCAGCTCAAATTGTTCCGGATTTTCGGGTCATTACAGTTGGTATCATAGCTTAAGGTTAAGTATTACCTTGGCTCTGTGGCGTGACTCGGTAGAGATGGGGTTAGTAATACCCTAGACTGAGTTGAGTATATATATATGAGCGCGTATATGTTATATAAAATGGATTTTTATTGTGGAGATTTATTGGTTGAATGGCTTATGAATTCTGGTCGATAGTGGGGCACCACAATATCGATAGGGGTTTCTAAACACTCGAATACGATGAACCAACATGATATGTTTTGGAATTAACATAGTATAATTGGTTGTATTGGTTGTTATTATAATCGAATAAGATTATAAAACGTGAAATGGTTTTAATTAACCAATCAGAATTCATATAAGTATATGAAATAAGATGAATTAAATCTGAATTTAAATCAGAATCAGGAATTAAAATAAGTAAATTTTAAGTTCCTGGGAGATTTTGAAAATGTTTTCAAATTGAAAGTGTTAACAGTATTGAACTCACTTCGAAAAACTGGGAAATAACCCTGATGAGTGTGGCCACATCATCAGTGTTCATTTTCGAGTTCTAAGTGACGGATTACTACCAAAGGTTGTTTTTTTGAATTGTTTAAGGAAAACAAGTGTTTAGGAATTCAATGGTTTTGAATTGGTATTATGATTTCAAATTGAATTGAAATGAGCCCAGGAATTTAAATTCTGGAATTTAAATTTAACTTATGAAGTTAAATGGATTAAAATATTGAAAGTGAATAAATAAATTTGAAATTTAACTTAGACAAAGTTAAATGTAATCAGGAATGAAATTGAGTTGATAAGTCAAGGGTTTGAAATTGATATTGGAGTTTGAATGGAATTTGTCTCGGATAGAACCAAATGTTGAGATTGAGGATAAGTTGATTGGTATGGCATGATATATGCAGAATTGGTAACAGATGATAGGGATATAGTGATATGCCCGACAAAAGGTACAAGTTTATATTTCATATTGAGTTTGGTGATTTATGAGCCGATTTGGCAAGCCGCTTGGCTGTTTGATTTTCTTTTGGTTGGAGAAGGCCTAGAGAGGCGAGTTGTGGTTTTACCGATAGGGCTGTACAAAGGAGGTTATGGCAAAATTTTCCAGAAATTCCGGGTGTTAGAAAATTTTCAAAATTTTTGAAAATTTAGTAAGTCGGAATGAATTAATATTTTAATCAGAATTTAAGTGGTTCAGTGAAACTGAAGTTAAAGGGTAAACTGATAAATATTTATCCAGTAGATAGGGTCGTCCTCTAACTTAGCATTTTCGAGGACGAAATTATTTTAAGTGGGGAAGAATGTAATGACCCGGATATTTGACAGTGTAATAATTAACTTATTTAATTACTTAAATAACGAATATATTATTTAATCAACGACGTTAGAACTTATAATTATGTTATAATTAAAACCGAGCTCGAAATGGCGCTGCAGTTCGTAATTTGACGATTCGAACTTCAACTGAGTGTATAGGATTCGTTTTAAATCGGATTTCTGTGAAACAAGAAACGTACAGAGCTGGACGAGTATATCTTTCTAGAGGAAGAGAAAAATCAGTATTTCGTCGTGTGGATTTTGAGATATGTCCAAATCAAATTTTAAAATAGTCGCTATAGAATCGTTAATCGACCGTAACGGTTTATTCGATATAACTAGAGATCGGGTTTGAATTTAGACAATGTTCTTTTGGGAAATAGTGATAATTTCATTTTTAGAATTTTATCGTAATTTTTAATTAAATAAATAAGCAACTTTTTATTTGTAGTGTTTTGCACCCTGTATCAGAAATTGTGAGGTTTCACAATATGAGTTAAACTACCGTTATTATTATATTTTTGGGATCACGGCACATTACTCGATTAGTTGATATTTTCATATCAGTCCGTAGATAAACAGAAATCGTATAAAATTGGTTTAAGGGGGTACTTCACTGTTAAGCTTAATATAATAAAATATGATTTAATTGGTCCCAACATCTTCTATAAAGAGGCATGTGTAACCCTTATTGTTCATTTACTTACCTGTGTGGTCAAACATTGAGCCACCGTTCAAACATTCATTTACTTATCTGTGTGGTCCAACATGGAGCCACCATTTCAAACATAATCAACGCACGAAAATCAACCCCTATAAATAACACCCCTTACCCCTTTTAACCTAATTATTCTCTTCCCAAAGTCAAACTCCTTCTCAGCCACCACGAGAAAACCAAAACGAGAAGACTGCCTCTTTAGAAAATCATAGCACTGAAAAGAAAATCCAACAAAAATTACAACCTATTTATTTGAATCGCTAGATCGATTTCCTTCAAGGCTATACGTGTATTGGAGTGTTCGAACAACGCTGGGAAGGGCTCGATTCATTCCAGCATGGAGAATGGGTTTAGGGTTCAATCGACGATGAAGAGTATGACTGGAGCAGCACCACGCGAGTTGAAAGCAAGTGGACACGGAGATGAAGAAGTAAGGCAGGAGTGGCTTGTGGGTTGATCCGAAACGCGAGTGGAGGAGCTCGAGCTGTTAGTTTTGGTGGGAAGGAGGAGTAAAACTGAAGGGGGCGTTGGGCATGGGATGGCAGGGACTTTGACGAGGTGAATTACAGTAGTTCTTCTTTGATTTTTAAATGAATGGTAGAGGGAGATTTGCGTGAGCAGTTGTGTTTCCGTGGGTCGTGATTCCCTATAGAAGTTATTGCTGAATGAACAATGCAGGTGGAAATGAGTTCGAGTTCTATGTCTGTGTTATGGTTTGGATGAGGACTGAGTGGTGTTGGTTGTTTCAAATAATGTGAAAATGAAGTGATGTTCAAAAGAGGAGCAGTCACGGGTTTTATTGTAGTGAAGAGTAGGGGAGCGTATCATTTTAGCAGTATTGAATCATGTTTTTATGGATTTTTTGTGTGTAGCGTGATGTACTGGGATGGATTGAAAAGCTAACGAAATGGCCTAAAATGGACATCAGTTTTCTTTCATTTATTGGGGAAGACAACCCTGTTTGTTGCGGGTCTGTGTAGCTGCGAGAGGAAGACGGGGCTTTACATGATAATACGATTTAAGGAGCAACTGTGTACATGAAGGCAGCGGCTGTATAGGGGGTTAAAGTTTTCGAACGAGAGAGTGTTTGTGTGGATGGAGATTTAAGTAAAATGATGGAAGTGCGTGTAAATCATTGGAGTTGCGCACTGACAGAATGAGTTGGGTTTGTTGAATTAAACCATCTGGAGCAACAAGTTTTAAACGTGGTAAGTGGAAGTTCGGGTTCGAACTGTGTATACGGTTTGAAGGGGAAAGCTTTGTTCATTAATAAGAGTATAAAGAAACGGGAAGGGAAGGATCCATGTTCGGATATGGATATTTTAGAGCATGTGAGCAGTGGAGTATAAACAATGGGAATGGCGTGTTAAATTATCAGGAGGTGCTTGCGTTTTTAAATCACGGTAAAGGGAGAAGACGGAAATCCAAAAAGAAGATGCTGACGTGTAAAAATTTGACGAAACAAGATCCGTTGGGATCGTATGGACGGGAGCAACACAATGAGACTAACCGGGAGTGAATCGGAGCTCGTTACAATTTATGGCGAAATAAATTGTCTGACTGAAACAAATAACGCAAACCGTTATTTAGCGGCTAACGCGCAAAAGTGAGTAAAACTCACTAACTCTCCTCAATTTATATTTTAATATAAATTGTACTTTATTTATTGACTGCTGTATATTGATTGTTAAACTGGACTGTTAAATAGATTTGATTGAAAACGTAGTTATAGTTAATCTATGTACTGTTAATCAAATATGGTTCTGTACAGCAGGATATTTCATTTCAAAATGAAATATGATATATATTATACTGTGTAACATCTGTGGATGCAGGGAGACAGGTTGGAGGAATCCGGCTGGATTCCTCAACAATTATTTTACTGTTTTCATATATTGTGTTATATGATGTGTTATATAATCTGTTCTGGATTATGTGTGTTAGAATGATATTAATCATTGTTATTCGATATTTTACATATCATAAGAAACCCAGAGTTGTGAAATGGAATATTTCAATGTATATTGAAATAAAGGAATTTTATAAAATCACAGGATTTTATAAAAGGAAATTATTTATAAAACGAACACGGTTTTATAAAAGGAAAGTATTTATAAAACGAATAGAGTTTTATAAAAGGGGAAAATGTTGATAAAACAAATAGAGTTTTATAAAAGGGATATTTATTTAGAAAATAAATAGAATTGAAAAGGAGAATATTTATTTAGAAAATAAATATGAAATATTTGTAATGGTAAATAGAAGTTATAAATAGGAAATATTTGTAACAGTAAATAGAAGTTGTAAATAGGAAATATTTGTAACGGTAAATAGAAGTTATAAATAGGAAATATTTGTAACGGTAAATAGAAGTTGTAAATAGGAAATATTTGTAACGGTAAGTAAACGTTATAAAAGGGAAATAGTTGTAACGGAAAACGTAGTTTATCAAAAGAAGTTAATCAAACGTAGTTTATCAAAAGGAGTTAATCAAACGTAGTTTATCAAAAGGGGTTAATCGAATATAGAAATTAAGAAGTGAAGTTAAACAAAAATTAGAAACTGACTAGAGATTAGTAAGTTGAATAGTTTTCCGAGTATCGATCTGATGTTGGTTTCGGCCTTCGGGGTTTATACTTAGAGAATTGTTCTCTTACTAGTTTACAGTCAGGGACTAATAGTTGTGGAATGGTAGTGATGCGTGAATGAGGATTGGAAATGTTTTCCAATGTTAATAACGTATATTTTCTAAATATAGAAAATAAGGAAATATGAATATATATGTATATATATATGATGATGATGGTTGATCGATCGAATTTCTATCTAGAAATAAGATCTTTGTTTGTACACTGACATGTTTTCATTGATAGTTAAATCACAGACTATCAAGTTTTGACCATATTTACGTTGTTAATATGGAGAGACCGGTTGGATTATTATCCGAAGAACCACTCCGTATCGACATAAGCGTTGTGATCAAATACGATGAAGATAATTGAAGACGGAGTAAAGTGCAAGGGCTGTCCTGTTTACAGAATAGTACCTTCGGTTTCGTTCAATCCCAGAACGAACGTAAATGGACGAATGTCTGACAGAATAGTTCCAATGATCGAAAGAGTTGGACTGTACAAATATATATGGTGGCCAACGGATTTATTCCCTTCGCATAATATCCAGAATCTATTTGTGCAGATCCAACTAATGATTAACGGATCTGATAATGTGGC
Organism: Allium sativum; assembly: GCA_030737875.1. Lineage (NCBI taxonomy): Eukaryota > Viridiplantae > Streptophyta > Magnoliopsida > Asparagales > Amaryllidaceae > Allium > Allium sativum. The sequence goes on along the minus strand of CM060913.1, from coordinate 35,396,043 downwards.
ATTCAAAGTAATCGTGCTATCAATGAAAGATAGATAAGCGTAGTTTCTAGCCTCACATCCGGTAAATGACAAAAATCGGGCAGGCAGCATGGCTAAGTCGGTCGCACCGAAGTAGGGTGTATAATCACCTATCTAGAGAATATTCATTTGCTTCTTTAATCTATCAATGTTGTCCCATATATATTTACGGGAACGGTTGCTGATCCCAACCGTTGGTGATGTACATTCGATACACTCAAGCGAAATGAGTGGTCGGTCATGTGTGGCTGAGTTACAAGATGTTCTTGTGGAACTCCAGTGTATCGTTCCTAGAGTACAATGATCGGAAGGTGGTTCCATACCTTGTCATAGTTGGAAATCCAATCATCCAATACGCACCCGCGGTTTTGATTATATACTATATATGTAGAACGTGAGATGAAAGCGTTTCTGCTAGATTGATATCTAATTGTATTTAGACATTATTATAATATCAGTGATACTGGTTTTCAAAGATGTTGGATTCTCATAAGGGAAAAACCCGTTCCGTATTCAAGGCGTGGTCTTATGAGATATCATATACCTGTTAAAATGATTTGAGTTTACTCACACCAGTCCATGACTGACCCGGAGTTTATTTGTTTTGTTTCCCTAAACTCTTGGGTGCCTAAATTTGTACGGGCAGTCAAGTAGTTGGGATTTCCAGATATACTGAAATAGCTTGGAGCAGGAGGCTTCAGGATCATATAGCTATAGTTATTTCCGCTGTGTTGTAAGTGCTGTACTCTGAAATGTTATTGTATACATATACTGTTTGTATTTCAAAAGTATGTTATATTTTATTTGTTCCGCTGTGAGATTCGTGGTTACTCTGATGATGTTCTTCTTCTTCTTCTATTCTACTAGTTCTACCTTATCTATCCTCACCCTCTATCTTCTTTCTAATAATTTCTTGAATTTCCAGTACAATTTGGGGTTAGACTTGTGTTATTTAGTCAGCTCAAATTGGTCCGGATTTTCGGGTCATTACAGTTGGTATCATAGCTTAAGGTTAAGTATTACCTTGGCTCTGTGGCGTGACTCGGTAGAGATGGGGTTAGTAATACCCTAGACTGAGTTGAGTATATATATATATGAGCGCGTATATGTTATATAAAATGGATTTTTATTGTGGAGATTTATTGGTTGAATGGCTTATGAATTCTGGTCGATGGTGGGGCACCACAATATCGATAGGGGTTTCTAAACACTCGAATACGATGAACCAACATGACATGTTTTGGAATTAACATAGTATAATTGGTTGTATTGGTTGTTATTATAATCGAATAAGATTATAAAACGTGAAATGGTTATAAATAACCAATCAGAATTCATATAAGTAAAGTATATGAAATAAGATGAATTAAATCTGAATTTAAATCAGAATCAGGAATTAAAATAAGTAAATTTTAAGTTCCTGGGAGATTTTGAAAATGTTTTCAAATTGAAAGTGTTAACAGTATTGAACTCACTTCGATAAACTGGGAAATAACCCTGATGAGTGTGGCCACATCATCAGTGTTCATTTTCGAGTTCTAAGTGACGGATTACTACCAAAGGTTGTGTTTTTGAATTGTTTAAGGAAAACAAGTGTTTAGAAATTCAAAGGTTTTGAATTGGTATTATGATTTCAAATTGATTTGAAATGAGCCCAGGAATTTAAATTCTGGAATTTAAATTTAACTTATGAAGTTAAATGGATTAAAATATTGAAAGTGAATAAATAAATTTGAAATTTAACTTAGACAAAGTTAAATGTAATCAGGAATGAAATTGAGTTGATAAGTCAAGGGTTTGAAATTGATATTGGAGTTTGAATGGAATTTGTCTCGGATAGAACCAAATGTTGAGATTGAGGATAAGTTGATTGGTATGGCATGATATATGCAGAATTGGTAACAGATGATAGGGATATAGTGATATGCCCGACAAAAGGTACAAGTTTATATTTCATATTGAGTTTGGTGATTTATGAGCCGATTTGGCAAGCCGCTTGGCTGTTTGATTTTCTTTTGGTTGGAGAAGGCCTAGAGAGGCGAGTTGTGGTTTTACCGATAGGGCTGTACAAAGGAGGTTATGGCAAAATTTTCCAGAAATTCCGGGTGTTAGAAAATTTTCAAAATTTTTGAAAATTTAGTAAGTCGGAATGAATTAATATTTTAATCATAATTTAAGTGGTTCAGTGAAACTGAAGTTAAAGGGTAAACTGATAAATATTTATCCAGTAGATAGGGTCGTCCTCTAACTTAGCAATTTCGAGGACGAAATTATTTTAAGTGGGGAAGAATGTAATGACCCGGATATTTGACAGTGTAATAATTAACTTATTTAATTACTTAAATAACGAATATATTATTTAATCAACGACGTTAAAACTTATAATTATATTATAATTAAAACCGAGCTCGAAATGGCGCTGCAGTTCGTAATTTGACGATTCGAACTTCAACTGAGTGTATAGGATTCGTTTTAAATCGGATTTCTGTGAAACAAGAAACGTACGGAGCTGGTCGAGTATATCTTTCTAGAGGAAGAGAAAAATCAGGATTTCGTCGTGTGGATTTTGAGATATGTCCAAATCAAATTTTAAAATAGTCGCTATAGAATCGTTTATCGACCGTAACGGTTTATTCGATATAACTAGAGATCGGGTTTGAATTTAGACAAGGTTCTTTTGGGAAATAGTGATAATTTCATTTTTAGAATTTTATCGTAATTTTTAATTAAATAAATAAGCAACTTTTTATTTGTAGTGTTTTGCACCCTGTATCAGAAATTGTGAGGTTTCACAATATGAGTTAAACTACCGTTATTATTATATTTTTGGGATCACGGCACATTACTCGATTAGTTGATATTTTCATATCAGTCCGTAGATAAACAGAAATCGTATGAAATTGGTTTAAGGGGGTACTTCACCGTTAAGCTTAATATAATAAAATATGATTTAATTGGTCCCAACATCTTCTATAAAGAGGCATGTGTAACCCTTATTGTTCATTTACTTACCTGTGTGGTCAAACATTGAGCCACCGTTCAAACATTCATTTACTTATCTGTGTGGTCCAACATGGAGCCACCATTTCAAACATAATCAACGCACGAAAATCAACCCCTATAAATAACACCCCTTACCCCTTTTAACCTAATTATTCTCTTCCCAAAGTCAAACTCCTTCTCAGCCACCATGAGAAAACCAAAACGAGAAGACTGCCTCTTTAGGAAATCATAGCACTGAAAAGAAAATCCTACAAAAATTACAACCTATATATTTGAATCGCTAGATCGATTTCCTTCAAGGCTATACGTGTATTGGAGTGTTCGAACAACACTGGGAAGGGCTCGATTCATTCCAGCATGGAGAATGGGTTTAGGGTTCAATCGACGATGAAGAGTATGACTGGAGCAGCACCACGCGAGTTGAAAGCAAGTGGACACGGAGATGAAGAAGTAAGGCAGGAGTGGCTTGTGGGTTGATCCGAAACGCGAGTGGAGGAGCTCGAGCTGTTAGTTTTGGTGGGAAGGAGGAGTAAAACTGAAGGGGGCGTTGGGCATGGGATGGCAGGGACTTTGACGAGGTGAATTACAGTATTACTTCTTTGATTTTTAAATGAATGGTAGAGGGAGATTTGCGTGAGCAGTTGTGTTTCCGTGGGTCGCGATTCCCTATAGAAGTTATTGCTGAATGAACAATGCAGGTGGAAATGAGTTCGAGTTCTATGTCTGTGTTATGGTTTGGATGAGGACTGAGTGGTGTTGGTTGTTTTAAATAATGTGAAAATGAAGTGATGTTCAAAAGAGGAGCAGTCACGGGTTTTATTGTAGTGAAGAGTAGGGGAGCGTATCATTTTAGCAGTATTGAATCATGTTTTTATGGATTTTTTGTGTGTAGCGTAATGTACTGGGATGGATTGAAAAGCTAACGAAATGGATTAAAATGGACATCAGTTTTCTTTCATTTATTGGGGAAGACAACCCTGTTTGTTGCGGGTCTGTGTAGCTGCGAGAGGAAGACGGGGCTTTACATGATAATACGATTTAAGGAGCAACTGTGTACATGAAGGCAGCGGTTGTATAGGGGGTTAAAGTTTTCGAACGAGAGAGTGTTTGTGTGGATGGAGATTTAAGTAAAATGATGGAAGTGCGTGTAAATCATTGGAGTTGCGCACTGACAGAATGAGTTGGGTTTGTTGAATTAAACCATCTGGAGCAACAAGTTTTAAACGTGGTAAGTGGAAGTTCGGGTTCGAACTGTGTATACGGTTTGAAGGGGAAAGCTTTGTTCATTAATAAGAGGATAAAGAAACGGGAAGGGAAGGATCCATGTTCGGATATGGATATTTTAGAGCATGTGAGCAGTGGAGTATAAACAATGGGAATGGCGTGTTAAATTATCAGGAGGTGCTTGCGTTTTTAAATCACGGTAAAGGGAGAAGACGGAAATCCAAAAAGAAGATGCCGACGTGTAAAAATTTGACGAAACAAGATCTGTTGGGATCGTATGGACGGGAGCAACACAATGAGACTGACCGAGAGTGAATCGAAGCTCATTACAATTTATGGCGAAATAAATTGTCTGACTGAAACAAATAACGCAAACCGTTATTTAGCGGCTAACGCGCAAAAGTGAGTAAAACTCACTAACTCTCCTCAATTTATATTTTAATATAAATTGTACTTTATTTATTGACTGCTGTATATTGATTGTTAAACTGGACTATTAAATAGATTTGATTGAAAACGTAGTTATAGTTAATCTATGTACTGTTAATCAAATATGGTTCTGTACAGCAGGATATTTCATTTCAAAATGAAATATGATATATATTATATTGTGTACCATCTATGGATGCAGGGAGATAGGTTGGAGGAATCCGACTGGATTCCTCAACAATTATTTTACTGTTTTCATATATTGTGTTATATGATGTGTTATATAATCTGTTCTGGATTATGTGTGTTAGAATGATATTAGTCATTGTTATTCGATATTTTACATATCATAAGAAACCCTGAGTTGTGAAATGGAATATTTCAATGTATATTGAAATAAAGGAATTTTATAAAATCACAGGATTTTATAAAAGGAAATTATTTATAAAACGAACACGGTTTTATAAAAGGAAAGTATTTATAAAACGAATAGAGTTTTATAAAAGGGAAAAATGTTGATAAAACAAATAGAGTTTTATAAAAGGGATATTTATTTAGAAAATAAATAGAATTGAAAAGGAGAATATTTATTTAGAAAATAAATAGGAAATATTTGTAACGGTAAATAGAAGTTATAAATAGGAAATATTTGTAACGGTAAATAGAAGTTGTAAATAGGAAATATTTGTAACGGTAAATAGAAGTTATAAATAGGAAATATTTGTAACGGTAAATAGAAGTTGTAAATAGGAAATATTTGTAATGGTAAGTAAACGTTATAAAAGGGAAATAGTTGTAACGGAAAACGTAGTTTATCAAAAGGAGTTAATCAAACGTAGTTTATCAAAAGGAGTTAATCAAACGTAGTTTATCAAAAGGGGTTAATCGAATATAGAAATTAAGAAGTGAAGTTAAACAAAAATTAGAAACTGACTAGAGATTAGTAAGTTGAATAGTTTTCCGAGTATCGATCTGATGTTGTTCGGCCTTCGGGGTTTATACTTAGAGAATTGTTCTCTTACTAGTTTACAGTCAGGGACTAATAGTTGTGGAATGGTAGTGATGCGTGAATGAGGATTGGAAATGTTTTCCAATGTTAATAACGTATATTTTCTAAATATAGAAAATAAGGAAATACGAATATATATGTATATATATATATGATGATGGTTGATCGATCGAATTTCTATCTGGAAATAAGATCGTTGTTTGTACACTGACATGTTTTCATTGATAGTTAAATCACAGACTATCAAGTTTTGACCATATTTATGTTGTTAATATGGAGAGACCGGTTGGATTATTATCCGAAGAACCACTCCGTATCGACATAAGCGTTGTGATCAAATACGATGAAGATAATTGAAGACGGAGTAAAGTGCAAGGGCTGTCCTGTTTACAGAATAGTACCTTCGGTTTCGTTCAATCCCAGAACGAACGTAAATGGACGAATGTCTGACAGAATAGTTCCAATGATCGAAAGAGTTGGACTGTACAAATATATATGGTGGCCAACGGATTTATTCCCTTCGCATAATATCCAGAATCTATTTGTGCAGATCCAACTAATGATTAACGGATCTGATAATGTGGCATTCAAAGTAATCGTGCTATCAATGAAAGATAGATAAGCGTAGTTTCTAGCCTCACATCCGGTAAATGACAAAAATCGGGCAGGCAGCATGGCTAAGTCGGTCGCACCGAAGTAGGGTGTATAATCACTTATCTAGAGAATATTCATTTGCTTCTTTAATCTATCAATGCTGTCCCATATATATTTACGGGAACGGTTGCTGATCCCAACCGTTGGTGATGTACATTCGATACACTCAAGCGAAATGAGTGGTCGGTCATGTGTGGCTGAGTTACAAGATGTTCTTGTTGAACTCCAGTGTATCGTTCCTAGAGTACACTGATCGGAAGGTGGTTCCATACCTTGTCATAGTTGGAAATCCAATCATCCAATACGCACCCGCGGTTGTGATTATATACTATATATGTAAAACGTGAGATGAAAGCGTTTCTGCTAGATTGATATCTAATTGTATTTAGACATTATTATAATATCAGTGATACTGGTTTTCAAAGATGTTGGATTCTCATAAGGGAAAAACCCGTTCCGTATTCACGGCGTGGTCTTATGAGATATCATATACCTGTTAAAATGATTTGAGTTTACTCACACCAGTCCATGACTGACCCAGAGTTTATTTGTTTTGTTTCCCTAAACTCTTGGGTGCCTACATTTGTACGGGCAGTCAAGTAGTCGGGATTTACAGATATACTGAAAGAGCTTGGAGCAGGAGGCTTCAGGATCATATAGCTATAGTTATTTCCGCTGTGTTGTAAGTGCTGTACTCTGAAATGTTATTGTATACATATACTGTTTGTATTTCAAAAGTATGTTATATTTTATTTGTTCCGCTGTGAGATTCGTGGTTACTCTGATGATGATGTTCTTCTTCTTCTTCTATTCTACTAGTTCTATCTTATCTATCCTCACCCTCTATCTTCTTTCTAATAATTTCTTGAATTTCCAGTACAATTTGGGGTTAGACTTGTGTTATTTAGTCAGCTCAAATTGGTCCGGATTTTCGGGTCATTACAGAGATCTTCACCAAATCAACATTAGAGCTTCTGTTTAGCATTGGGATTCACACCAAATCAGAGATTCATTTCAGTTTGATGTTTTATTTATGGCAAAGGTGAGTGATTTGCATAGTTCCTCACTAATCATGGCTAATTAAGGGTAATTAGTACTAATTAGCGAATTTAAAAATGATAAAATTCTGGAAAAATATTTATAAAATTCGAAATGAAGTCTTAGACCTCTAATATGAATTTGGGTTAATTTGGTTAAGTTTTGCTAATCATATCATTAGTTTCACCTAAACATGCTTAAGGGAAAATATTGGGTTTTGGCTATGTTTGATCCATTTTAACCTATCATATTGATGTTTTGGTGTTTGAGGTCACTTCTACTTGTTGCTACGACTTTGTGGTATTCTTTGTGATTGATTAGAATGGTTAAAAATGTCGTCGAATGGCGTAAAACACTCGCTGGAAAAGTTGCAGAAAAACAGTGCAGGCTTTCGGATCGGATCGGATGGATGGGCTCGGACCGGGCAAAAGATCACCGAACCGAACCTTAGCTTAGCACAAGAGAAGTATGGCAAAAAGGAAGGCCACAAAGGTTGAACTGGGATCGGATTGGAGCGGATGGGAATAGGAATAGGGATCGTAGCGGATGGGAAATAAGGAAGGGGATCAGATCGGACAAGACGGCCAAGCCAGGAGCTAAGAGAGAAGGACGGACCGGATGGTGACAGGGGACCCGAACCGAACCGATGGAGCAATCAAACCCGAACCGAGCCGGTTGCTGAAGCGTCACACTAAACGAGATGCATACACCCGAACCGAACCGGTTGCTGAAGAGTCACACTGAACGAGATCCATACAACCGAACCGAACCGCTAGAGGGGAATATCTATGACCGAACCGAACCGATGGCAAGGAGGAATCCAAACCGATCCAGTATTGACCAATAATCCGAGATGCAAAGGTAGTCCAAATGGAAGTTAGAGCTCAAGATCCAGTTGGGAACCAATGAGTTCACTTCATGGTTGGGCTTTGCTGCAGGACGTGTGCTAAGGAGTTGTCGACGTTCATAACTTCGATTCACCACTGAAAATGAATGATGGGCTACTTATCAGTGCAGTAGAGTCACTATGACTCGAGGGGCAAGGTGATGGTAGAAAGACTATGTTATCGGTGCAGTAGAGTCATTATGACTCGTGGGGCAAAGTGATCGTAGTAAGACTATGAGCCAGCGCAGATGGGGTGAATAACTCCATGGGGCAAGTGGACATAGTAAAGGATTGGTAAGGCTATGAGCCAGCACAGATGAGGTGAATAACTCCATGGGGCAAGTGGACATAGCAAAGGATTAGTGGCTATGTATCAGTGCAGTGAAGCCATTTATGACTTCATGGGGCAAGGTGATCATAGCAAAGTATTAGGGTGATCGAAGTGGTGAATATCGTATGCTTTACGCACTGAGTGAGAGATGTGAGGATGGTTGCTATGCTTGATTGTTTGCCATCACTATGACATGCACACCCCCACCCCCGTATCTTCACACCATATGTTAGTGGCACCTTAAAGTGTTGTACAGAATGTAGTGCTAACTCTTTGGTTGCAGGTCCAGGTTCAGGTAAGGTTTAGTATGCCTGTTATTGTTCTGTTTAGATGCTTATTGCTCATACCAAACTTTTGTCTGACCCAGAGTTTTATGTCTCTTCTTATTACTCTGGGTGCTCACACGAGCAGACCAGAGACAAGTTAGCTGGTGGTGCGCGAGTAGCTGATTCGGAGGCGAGCAGGAGGCTTCCACGTATGATATATAGATATTCGTCCTGTGTCGTTGGTGGTCGCTACTTGGGCATTAGTAGTGTACCTCCCTTATCTTGCTTTTGCTTTTTGAGACAGTTTGAAAAGTTGTAATAACGTTGGCTTTGGATCATAAGCTGTACTTGGATTTTCCGCTGCTATGTTAGTTTGTTTTCAGCTTATGCACTGTTTCACCTGTTTTATGTCAAGTATGTTGTTATTGTATTTTATTCCATGCGCTGTGAGACATTCTACAAGTTCCTTGTTAGTTCATTTCCTTCTTTCCTTTCCTTCTGACAACTGTTCCGTGCTAACCGGACATGTGTACAGCGCACTTTTGGAGTAAACGTCGGTTGGTGCGGGGCAGGCTGTCACAGAAGCCGTTGGAGTTTGTTGGATAGTTATCTATTAAGTTTTCTGTTATTCAGTTATTTCCATTCAGACTCATGTTATTTGTTTTGTTATCAACTTCGCTATTTTGGACCTCTGTTATGTATTTGTTTTGAGACTTTGTTTATTTCTAGTAGCTTCATGAACTACTATGTTGTTATTTCTGCTGTAAATGTTGTAATACTCTATGTCTGCAATCTGTGATTCTGTGATTGATTTATTTGTTGTATATGCTAAGTATTGCCAATTTATATAAAAATTAACTATTTTAAGCAATTCAAGTCAGACATGTGCGGATTATTGTCGATTTGAATCATTTGAAATCATAGGTCGTTACAAGAAAGGTTCATAATTTAAAACAATTTAATTTCAATTACATATTAATTATAAATTGGAATATAAATAGATGTTATATGCGGAATTGATTTTTATCTCGTTTAGTTTGAATTAAGAATTTGTTAAATCAATGTATAAGAATGGTTTTAAATCGAAATTTGTTTGAATGGAAATATAAGATTTTGATTTAAAATGTAGAAGTAACAATTTTGAATTATATGAGTTGAGTTATAAAGTACGATATAATTTGTTTAAATTGAATGTAAATTTGACTTGAATCGTATATTCGAATTCGAACCAAAATTTTGGATTTAAATGAATCGACTTGAAACGATTTATTATAAAGGAAAATTTTGAATTATTTGAATTGTTTCGAACTTAAATTCTTGTGAATATACCGAACCAAAAATATTATCAAAGTTAAAGGTTTGGTATCAATTTAAATGGAAATTGAGATATTTAAGGTATAACTTAAATATAAGTCAATTTGGGATTTGAAAGTTGTTATGCGATTTTGTTGGAAACTTATATAAAATCGAAGTTAATTTGTATAGTATTTTCTTATACTATATTTTGAAATCTTTCGATATGGTTTTAAATCGGTTTGATTTGAGCGATTCTAGTGAAATGTTTTCTAAATTTGAATATAATCGAAGTTAGATATTTAAATTTGATTTCAAATTCGAATATGAGAATTTGTATAAACTATTCTATAAGATGATTTATAAAATAATGACCACGGTGTGAAAAATGTAAATGATTGGTTGTTAAAGAGACCGGGATTGGCTATTGTCTTACTCTCTGCCAATACCGAAAACCACTTTAACAACTGTGTACGCGGTGAAGTTCCAGAATGAAGAGGATGATTTGGCGAACGACTCCATTTTATTTTGTATTTCATATTAATTACGAGACCCTGACTACCTTGAGTCAGCTTGATGTGGCTAAAACAGGAGCTACGCACGGACCAAGTGAGGTTATACCTTTTATCGAGCACACTACTTCGATATTATTCTATTACTGTTGAGATTCGATTTGGGCCCTTTTGATTATGGGAGTGTGTATCGAGGTGGGCGGTAGTAGCTACTAAGCATTACCACCAGTCTGACTCTGCAAATGGTTAATCTATCATGGGATTCCTTGCGTGCCTTGTCACATGCCTTATACGAGCCCACTACGATTTTGTTTTGTACCGTTTTATATGAAGTGCCCTCTGATCAACCTCCAGTTTACGGAGGAATTACGGTACTGTATATACTATGGGAATATATAAACGGTGTAAGGGTAATCATGGTAATCCCGCTTACGCTATTTTTATATTTTTACTTTACTGATAGACACTATTGTATATAGCATATTATACTATATGGTATTAGTTTGACGGATCCTTAGAGGATGGTGATCCCAAACATCCTTTAAGTTACTGATTGCATTTCATCGAACATTTCATTTGAATTGATTTACTTCCATGAGAATGTTAGTCCTGATCCGAGTTGTTTTTTTTTTTTTTTGCATTATTGCTTTTTATCGGAATGAACTAGTTATTAACTAGAATTATAATACAATTATTTTTAAATAAATAAATTGGATTGAGAATGAGTTTTCATATAACCAGAATTTCCAATTTATGAATTGGAGTGGATTTGAATGGAAATCATCTTTGAATGTTTCGATGTTGGATTTTGTGATTATACGGATATTGTTATGGAAATTTGGAAGATATATTTAAATCGTTATTTCCAATACGATATTTGTTGGTTTCAGAATTTGATATTGAACATAATCCGATATAATTTATATTCAGAGCCTTGTATTTAATATTGAATTGGATTTTGGGTTTGCGGTGAATGGTGTCTTCATTACCACTGTTCTTAAACCCAGTTGAGGAAAGAATAAATCTTTTAATTAGGATTTAGTGAAGTTTTCCAATTAATTAAGATTTAATTGGAATTGAATAAAAGAATTGGATTTTGGGTTTACTATGAATGGTGTCTTAAATTACACTGTTCTTAAACCCCGTGTGAAAAGAATAAATCTTTTCATTAAGATTATTAGTGTTTCCAGTTAATTAACATTTAATTGGAATAAAATGGAATGTGATTGTGAACCGTGTTTTAACGACATTCGTTCTTTAACCCGATTTGCAGTGAAATGTGATTTGGAATATATAAATCTTTTGTTAAGATTTAATAGGATTTTCCAAAGGAAAGTTTTCCAATTTAATATATTAAATTGGAATTGAATGGAATTCGAATAGTAATAATTGAAGTGAGCTTCTGTAGAGGAAGACTGTTAATATATATGGAATTAAAGGCTTTGTCGTTATTCAATTTATATTATTGGTCAGATACAGAAATTGATATTGATTATATATTGATTTGTTTTTCCATGAAGATTCCATTTTTATTGAAGAGTATTTGGGTTTATCGTGAAATGTGTTTTAAATGACATTAGTTCTTTAACCCAGTTAAAGACAGGATTACATATCTATCATTGTATTTCGAATTGTATGGTTGATCTCTGCTAAATATATATCTGTTTGGTGGCGGAGAATTTATTTTCTCGCTTAACGACCTTCACTAAGACGTACGAGCTTAGAGGTTATATATAGACAGAAATTAATTGTACGGTGTAGATTTTCAATGTGGCATGTTTGATTTCCCAAAGTTAAATAATCATTAATATTGATTTTTGGGAAGATTAAAACTAAGTGGATTTTTAATGAATCTTTAATTAGATTGAAATGCGAATGTGATAATTTAAATTATCAAATTTGGGAAATGATCGAGAATGGAGTATCACCAGTTTTACTCCAAGCGATAGTTGAATCTTTAAATAGATTTGAACATGAAATGGTAATTAAATTTACCAATAACACCGTGGTGTTAGATATGGAGTATTACCATTTTTGCTCCATGGGATGAATAGGTTAGGATTGAGAAATAAAACAAATGATTACTCAGGTAAGGTGCACTAATCTCGACTAGTTTGGATAAACCTTAATTTGGTTTGAATTGATATCCAAAAGAAGATTAAAGAATAAATTTTAAAGAATTCATATTTAATAAAATTAACAGGAACCTTTTCCTAATGATGTGAATATTTGAATAAAAGAATATTCTGGGTTGGAATGAGGCGTATGTTGTGTTTTTATAGCAATTGTTTATTATATACGCGAGTTATTTTGAAAGGCCGGGTTTAACCCATTCTGAATAACTGATTCGACGATAAGTCGATGATGAAGAGGCTGGTTGAAGATTGGAGATCTTCACATCATTTGGGTGATTACTGATGTCTTGATTGGGTTGTACACCCAAGACGAGGTAATAAGTGGTGATCGTCCAGACGTACTTGGAGATCGACCGAATATGCGAGGACCTCTCTTCTGTATTGGACATATGGGACGAGGAATAAGGTGCCTTTATTTTGTTCAGAACCAGAATGAACTTGTAAATGGATGTGTGTCTGACATTGGATTTTATTCTGTGTTGATTGGTCTTGATTGATCTCTATTAAATATATATCTGTTTGGCGGCAGAGAATTTATTCTCTTGCTTAATGCCCTTCTCGGAGACGTATGAGCTTATAGGTTATATATCGATAGACATCAGTCGCATGGCATGAATTGCTTGTATGGCATGCTGAGATGCAAATGATCAAGGCTTCTGTTGAAAAGCAGAGTCTTGTGGTTGATGATTAAAGCACGGCCTTAATGGGCATAGCTTTTTGTATAGAGTTAATTTGCGAGCCTCACACCTTGGTATGAGTCAAAAACGGGATCAGACCGTTGGGAGAACATGACCTTTCTTTCTAGCTTTGGGTGCTGTCATGGTATGGAGCCCAGACATTTATATTTTTTTACCTATGTGGATGATGGATGGCGAGGCGCCTTGGATATATCGGTTACTACAGAGCCGATGGATATAGGTCCAATAGTACCGGGAAACGTGTGTTCAAGAATAACCAATCCTCAAACGTAAGGGAGGACCGACTCAACCGATCCAAGGGTTCACTGCGGGGGATCCTGAGGCATTTGCTAGAGTGTCTTGAATCAGAGAGGAGCCATCCCTTGCCTCGATTCATGATGGAAATCCAATTTCCAATACATGACATTTTGGTTTTCATTGTAGAGCCTAGTATGGCGATATAGTAGGATGAGGTGCTATGCCATCTATGATTGATACATTTATATTTGAAGTTGATTTTGACACTATACACTTATAATAGTATCAAAATGATTTGTTTTAAACGTACCAAGCATGTTTGGCTATTATAAGGTAAAACTCTATCCTCCTGCTTGCGTTGCATTGTGTGATGGGATTTGAGTCTTATAATAGCTTCATTTTTTCAAAAAGCATTGCGCTGTTTTGTTATATGCATTGGTATTCTTGGGAGGAAACCCGTTCCATATTATATGGCGTGGTCCCTTGATTTACTTTATTTTTAAAGTAAAGTTTTAAATAACTGTTTTAGTTCTCACACCAGTCCCATGACTGACCTGGAGTTTATTGTTTTAACCTAAACTCTGGGTGCCCCTATTTTCTACACGGGCAGCTAGTAGTTGGATTTTTGTAGATATTATTTTCATAGGATCCTGGATTTACAACTGGAGCAATATTCGGAACACTCTGTATTCGTGTATCTCTGACAGTTGTGTTATGTATTATTTTTCTGCTGCATTGTAATTTTAAATCTCTGATATTCTCTGATGTTTACTATTTATTCATACTCTGTATATTCTTATACTCTAATGTAAATTGTTGTAATAAGCAATGAAATGTTCTTCTGTTTGTGTTCTGATTTGTCGTGTTCTCAACTCAATCCAGGCTTTCCCGGCGAGTTTGGGTCGTTTCATCGTGGTATCGGAGCTTGGGTTTACAGAGCTCGAGAACAAGACATATTAGAACCAAACGAAAGAATTCATTAGAGATTAGATTAGTAATATCCAATAAGAATGACTCGTTAGATATAGGATCAGTAGTATCCTAGAACGAGTTTGAAGAGTGTTATTCTTAAAATAAAAATGAAAACAAATTTTGTTTAGAAAATTTAATCCAATTATACATATTTGAGTATTTTATTTATAATGAATTTGTACAATCGAGTATATGAAGATTTTTCATATACGTATCATGAATGTATTTTCGAAGTCTCGGATATACTGGATAGATATAGAATCACACTCTAGTCGCCCGGGGATGATTCTACTGATGACTGTACAACATCAGTAGTTTATTTTCGAGTTTCGAAAGCGGGATGTCTATAAATTTCCAATTGACTGGTGTGAGAACCCAAACTAGATAGGGTTTTTTGTTGTGATTTGGCACCAAAAATGATGTTTTTTGAATATATTTTAAAGTTAGGCATTTGAAAAGCTAATCAACAAATTGATTGATGGTTATGTTGTTTAATTATTGGTTTAATTAATAAAAATATTGGAATGATAATTAATTTAACCAATATGTGAATGTAAGGCAAATTTAGCCAAATCAAGCAAATATTGAACTGAACTGAAAGTTGTTTAAAATTGCATACATGTACATATATATGTGTGTGAATAGGTCATAGCATGGAAGCTAAGAAGAGGAATAAAATTGTATGCCCGACAAATAGGTACATGTTTACTAATTTCTTGGGTTTGGATGATTTTATGAGCCGATTGGCTAGCCGCTTGGCTTTTTCGTTTTCTTTTGGGATAGATGAGGGCCCTGTGAGGCAAATTGCAGTTTTGAAGGTCTCCCCGTACAAAGGAGGTTATGGTGAAATTTTTCGAAAATTTATGGTGTTAGCCAAATTTTTGAAAAATTATAAAATTCTTAGAAACTGAAAAGTTGAAGAATGAAAGCCAGAATGAAAGTTGAGTTGGTTGGTAAAACAACTTTCAGCCCTGTACCTTTTCGAGGACGAAAAGATTTTAAGCAGGGGAGATTGTAGCAACCCAGATTTTCAGATCAATTTAAAATTTTTATTTTATCTATTTTAATGGATTTTGTATATTTAAAATGATTTATTTTAAATAATAACAACTAAAAATTTATTTTAATCGAAGTTAGAATGAATTAATTTATTTTAATTACAAAACGAGCCTGAAATGGCGCGGTTGTTTGAAAATTCGATTTCAAATTTCAAATGAATGTATAGGATTCAAAATAAATCGGATTTCAGTAAAAGCAAAAATATCTGAATCTGTTTGAAAATATCTTTACAACGAATGTGAAAAATCAAGATTTCATAATGGGAATAAAAAGTTATGTCCAGTTTAAAATTGAAAATAGTCGCTATGGAATTTAATTATATTTTCATTATGTTATGTATGGCCCAAAAAGTCACATTTTGCATACGAATGAATTTGGACTCGAAACCACTTCCATTGAGTTCAAAATGCCGTTTGCGAGTTGGAAAAGTATAAACTTCAATATATTCCGAGATCTTGAATAGTGGCAATTGGATGGGGTTTTCGGTCAGCAATACATAGCTCTTAAAAAGTAAAATTTTGCGTATGAGCTCAGAATTCGACGAGATAAATTTATCTGGATTCATAATGTTAAATCATTGTTGTGTTCCAAAATGCGCGTTGAACGAAGTTAGTATGTGGCCGTGCGAGCTAAAACAGTTTAGGGTAAAACAAGCAATCATTTTGCAAAGGAACATTATAGAGACGATCTCAGAACTCGATTTCGTTTTTTTTCTGGATTCGTATTGTCCAATAATGGTTAAATCCAAAAGGCCATGATTTTTAGAGTTAGTGTGTGGGAGTGCAAAGAGAAAAGTTGCACTAAAATCGCACTTCTGAACAATATCTGAGCATCTTTGACAATTTTAACGAATGGTCAAACGAACTCGGAATTCGATGAAACTTGTTTCGTTGGACTCGTCTTCACGTGTACTTTGTCATTTCCGAAATCCACGGCAAACGGAGATCATTTGTAGACGAGAAACTAGCATATAATCAATTTTACTCCATTTCTCTCTTCAATATTTCACTTTTCTCTTCCTCTTCAAAAAAAAAAAGGCCTCCCTCCTCTTCCATGGGCTGCCGCACCCCATCAGCCACCTCCCCTCCACCGCCGACTGCCGCACCCCCTCTCCTCCTCTTCCTCCTCCTCCTTCCCTCTTTCTTTAATTTCATGAACCCTAGCCCCAAAACATCCCAAACCCTCCTCCACGGCCACCACCGCTCCACCACCACCTGCAGCCTCCCCCACCCCTGTCAGGCCTGCGCCACCGCCACCCACCACCCAACTCCGGCCGTGGGCCCCCTCCTCCTTCAAAACCCCTCTTTTCACAAATTTCATCTTTTGCAAAAAACACCCTATCACTATTTCGCTAATAACTCCAAAACCGTGCATTTCTAGCCAAAACTCCACAGTACCAAAGTCGAAGAGCACGATTTTCTCTTCGATTTATGTATTTGGAAGTCTTATTTTAGATTGCGGAGTTGTCCAGAAAATGCGTCCGAAGATCGCGGATCTGCTGCTGTTTTTCACAATTTCCGGCAAATTGGTGCAGTTTTGGAAGAAAGTCCACTAGGTAAAAGCTGTCCGAAATGGCGCGTTTAGGCTAGGGAGAAAGTTTGGTGAAGATTGGAGGCCATATAAAGATTCTAGAACAAAAGAGACGAAATCGGACGGGGAAAACAACAAAACGGAGACCGCACGACCAAATTCTATAGTAGAAGTGTCGAGGTGATTGGTATAGCTTGGGTGAGAACTTCTCACTCTAATTTTGTTTACAGTTAAATATATACTAGGATGCAGACGGTGCTTAGTAGCACCCGACACCTTTGATTGCTTGTTATGATTGATTTATTAGTTTGAATTGCTTTGGGATGTGAATGGAATTGATTAAATTTGATATGTGTATGGCACAAGCCAGTATTAGGCAAGAGATAAGGCTAGACCTTATTCTGGTTCTAGTATCGCGCCGTTATGTTGTCGAAATTTTCTAAAATAAAAAGTGTTAGTTAAAAATAACATTTTTAATGTGTATATGAACTATATAAAAATATTCATGTGTTGAAATAAATATTTTATCGTTAAAAATATAATTTTTAACATATATATGAAAGGCAAAATTCTCCTGAAATGAAAATAAATATTCATATACAAATCGGACGATTTGTTTATGTACACTCATTTAACTGACATGGATTGGGACGATATATTTTACACATCGCCCAATTGCACAAATAATTTTCAATATTTGTTAGTTGAAACCCCACACGGGTATTAGGATGATATTTGACATATACTAATCTCAATTCTTTAGTTGTATGTCAATTGATTGGTTGACAGACTGTTGTAAGCGTTAGTTATTTGTATTTAATGCTTGTGCAGTGTAGAATGCACTCTGGATGATAGATGATTGTTTATCATGGTTATTACATACACGCGTTGTATGGAATCCATATAAATAATATTATATGATAATTGATTGGGTCTTATTCCAATTTGGAAAATAGCGGATGTTTTAAAATAGTATTCAGTAAAAGATCAAATTATGATTTTGATGACCGATTTTGTATGGACACGAACGTATTGAAATATATGAAGCCGTGTTGATTAGATTTGCGTCATTTTAACGCGAACGATATTTATATCGATTTTATTCATTTTTATAATGAATATTGAAAAAGAAGTGATTTCAAAATCTAATGTTTTGAAAATATTATCATTTATATATTAATGATATGGAATATTCAATTTTGATTTAAAATTGAATATGAAGTTGAAATCCATTTTAAAATGAATTTAAAATGATTTATAAAATAAGTTTTAAATGGAAATCAACGAAATATATATAATATATATATTATATACATTAAATGGCCTGAATAGAACGAGCCACGCCGCGACCATTCGCGAATTTCGACCATCGACTTCGAATTGATATTACGGGAGATCCGACAGTCGGATTCTCCTAAAACCAGAACCATTGGGTTCGTATCTAAGAGTGCTTTCCAATGAATATAAGAGATTTGAAATCTAATGGTTGGATTTGGAATTATGTCCAAATCAAATTTGGAAAAGGTCACTGTAAATGCAGTTCGTTGACCGAATACGGAAATCGATTGAAAGGACCTTAATAAAATTATTTAAAGTACTAAAAGTATTAATAATTTGTGTAAAATCATTATAAATGATTTGGAAAGAATTGGGATGAAAAATTCCATATTTGAAAAGATAAAAATATATTTTTATCGGAATGAACTAGTTATTAACCAGAATTATAATCCAATTATTTTTAAATAAATAAATTGGATTGAGAATGGATTTTAAAATAACCAGAATTTCCAATATACGAATTGGAGTGGATTTGAATGGAAATCATCTTCGGAATGTTTCGATGTTGGATTTCGTGATTATACGGATATTGTTATGGAAATTTGGAAGATATATTTATATCATGATTTCCAATACGTTATTTGTTGGTTTCAGAATTTGATATTGAATATAAGCCGATATATTTTCTATTCAAAGCCTTGTATTTAATATTGAATTGGATTTTGGGTTTGTCGTGAATGATGTCTTCATTAACACTGTTCTTAAACCCAGTTGAGGAAAGAATAAATCTTTTAATTATGGTTTAGAGAAGTTTTCCAATTAATTACGATTTAATTGGAGTTGAATAAAAGAATTGGATTTTGGGTTTGTCGTGAATGGTGTCTTAAATAACACTCTTCTTAAACCCCGTGTGAAAAGAATAAATCTTTTAATTAAGATTATTAGTGTTTCCAGTTAATCAACATTTAATTGGAATAAAACGGAGAATAAAACGGAATGTTATTGTAAACTGTGTTTTAACGACATTCGTTCTTTTGCCCGATTTGCAGTGAAATGTGATTTGGAATATATAAATCTTTTGTTAAGATTTAATGGGATTTTCCAAAGGAAAGTTTTCCAATTTAATATATTAAATTGGAATTGAATGGAATTCGAATAGTAATAATCGAAGTGCGCTTCTGTAGAGGAAGACTGTTAATATATATGGAATTAAAGGCTTTGTCATTATTCCATTTATATTATTGGTCAGATACTGAAATTGATATTGATTATATATTGATTTGTTTTTCCGTGAAGATTCCATTTTTATGGAAGAGGATTTGGGTTTATCGTGAACTGTGTTTTAAATGACATTAACCCTGTTAAAGACAGGATTACATGTCTATCATTGTATTTCGAACTGTATGGTTGATCTCTGCTAAATATATATCTATTTGGTGGCAGAGAATTTATTCTCTTGCTTAACGACCTTCTCTAAGACGTACGAGCTTAGAGGTTATATATAGACATAAATTAATAGTACGATGTAGATTTTCAATGTGGCTTGTTTGATTTCCCAAAGTTAAATAATCATTAATATTGATTTTTAGGAAGATTAAAACCAAGTGGAGTTTTAATGAATTTTTAATTAGATTGAAATGCGAATGTGTAATTTAAATTATCAAATTTGGGAATTTATCGAGAATGGAGTATCACCAGTTTTACTCCAGGCGATAGTTAAATCTTTAATTAGATTTGAACATGAAATGGTAATTAATTTTACCAATAACACCGTGGTGTTAGATACGGAGTATTACCAGTTTTGCTCCATGGGATGAATAGGTTGGGATTGAGGAATAAAACAAATGATTACTCCCATAAGGTGCGCTAATCCCGACTAGTTTGGATAAACCTTAATTTGGTTTGAATTGATATCCAAAGGAAGATTAAAGAATAAATTTTAAAGAATTCATATTTAATAAAATTAACGGGTACCTTTCCCTAATGATGTGAATATTTGAATAAAAGTATATTCTGGGTTGGAATGAGGCGTATGTTGTGTTTTTATAGCACTTGTTTATTATATACGCGAGTTATTCGGAAAGGCCGGGTTTATACCCATTATGAATAACTGTGTAACGAACCAGGATTTTAATGATTAAAATATAATAAAAATTCAATTTTCTGAATATCAAATGAATTTGATAAGATATAAAATATAAATATTGTTTTAAATATATATATATGATTTTGAATAAATATTTTCGTTTTGATTATTTGGGTATAGATAACTTATTTTAAGATTTTATTGAGAAAAATATTTTAAAATATTAATAAGTAATAATATTATTTAGTTTCATGAAATATATTGATTTACATAGAGATTGTTAGATAAATGATATAAATATGTATTTTGTTAAAATCTTAAGAAAAATTTATTGGTTACACATTTATGCATTGGGAACTTGCTACATTTATGGATGTTTCTATGGTGTGGCTAAAAGTATAAAAGATAAAAATAAATAGATAAGTGATTTTATTAAACATGCATTGGTTGATTTTAAACAAGTATTATTTGACCTCTTATTTGTCTAAATGCATGATATTGAATCCTTGAGAAGAGGCAAGTGTCCCTTAACCAATTAACTAAAATACCCTTCCCAATTTTCTGTACAAACACATGTATTTTTTTTCCTGCTACAAAAATCTCACAACTGATCCCTCTTCTTCAAATTTTCACCTTCCAGTAAAATAGAAAACCCATTCCCACTTCAATCAAAAATCCATAGCTCACAATCTATTCACTTCTAGTTAAAATGATAAGCATTAAAATTGTCCGGATCATCGATTATGATTTTTAGAAATTGACGGATCCAGATTTCATTGAATATCGAAAGAGAAATCTTAGATTTACAAAAAAGGTAAAACTTGTGTTAGAAACTATGAAAAATCCTTTCTCCGACCCGCTTTGAATTAGATCGCGCCGTCAGCGCCTTTGCGATCAACAGGAGGTGCAGTATTTTTAGTGTAAGTATGAGGTAATTCTGTGACGATGATTTTGGATGTTGAAAATTAGGTTTAGAGTTTGTCGGTGATTTGCGCGATGATAGAAGGAATGGGTGATGGAGTTGTGATGAGGATAGAGAGGGCTTTCGTGTGGTGGAGTTTGAAGGTGTTCGGTAGTTTATTGGGGGTGCGACGGTCTTATGGGTTCACGCGATTATTGTTTCGCTGCTAGCTTCAGTGGTCACTTCGGATTTTGGATCGACGAGTTTTAATAGCGAAGGGGCGGTGCGTTGGAATGAGGGGACGAAGAGGAAAGGGTCTGTGGTGTAACAGCCCTGATTTTTGGGGTTAATTTTAAAATTTTATTTTAAGAAATTTTAATGAATTAATATATTTAAAATTATTTATTTTAAATAATAACGATGAAAAACTTATTTTATTTCGAGCGCGAACTTGAAATTTATATTAAATCCATTCCGAGCCTGAAAACGGCGCGGTAATTTCAGAATTGAAATTCCAACTTTGAAAAATAAAATAAAATATAAATCGGAATTGGACGAAACAAGAAACGCTAGGACCGTATTGAAAATATCTTTCCAAAGAGTTTCAGAAATTAAGATTCCAGTTTATAAATTGTAAGTTATGAGAAAATTAAATTTTCAGAAAAACGCTATAGAATTCGTATATATTATATATAAGGCCCGAAAAGTAAAATTTTTGCAGAATAAGGAATTAGGACCCGAAACCATCTCCATTGGTTTCAAAATGTTGTTTACATATAAAAATGACTATAAGAACTTATATTTTTGAGTTTCGGAAAAATTCCACTATTTTTGGTATTTTTAAATATTAAAAATATACGCCTGAAAAATGGAATTTTTGCAAACGAACTCCGAATTCGACGAGACCAATTTCTATGGATTCGGAATATTAAAATAAGGTTAAATTCTAAAATTTATAATTTTTGGAATTATTTTGTGGCCGGTATAATTTTTACAGTGAAAAATAGCATATTTTCAGACTTCGGAAATTCATAATAAATTCATACGGACTCGGAAAATTACGAAATCAGGTTCGTTGGATTCGTAATGACCTGAAATAATTATGTTTAAAATTTTATTAATTTTGAAATCAGCATGTATTTATAAGAATTTTTGAATTGAAGAAATAGTTGAAAATTTAGTAATTGGACACGTAATGATATTTGGGCCCAAACCAAAATTAGACCCATAGTATATATTATCTTTTTCCTCAGAATTTAGGCTAAAATTCGAAATTGTACAGCAGCCATCTTTTTCCCTTCCTTCCTCCTCTTGTCAATGGCTGTCTTCTTCCTCAATCAAAAATTTGTCGAAAATAAAACCTATTCAAAACCGCTGCCTTCTTCCTCCTGCCGCAACCGCCGTACGCTGCTGCACCCTCCAAGCATCCAGGCGTGTATGCTCCTCTCCAAGCCGGTCCTTCTCCAACAAACGACGTCCAATTTCATCGATCCAATCAAAAGTTATCGCAATCCAAAGATTTGAACAAAACTGAGAATAAGGTGAGATTCTATTTTTAATTTAATTTAATTTAATTATTATTTCCTTGTTATTTAAATAATTTAATGAGAAGTGAACTAGATCCGTGATGTATGACAACATGTTGATGCTTGGGTTTGGATTTGTGTTTGGATGATTGTCATATGAATTGCGTTGTTGGAATCTACACGAATGGATTTGATCTTGTTTTTTTATGTTGTTTTGACAATAAAAAATTAGATTTTGTATTTTATGTTGTTTTGAGAATAAAAATTTGATCTTTTATTTTATGATGTGTTAAGAATAAAGATTAGATCTTTATTTAAAATTTATAAAGATAGGATTTTTATTTTATAAAAGAAAGTTTAAATCTTTTAATTATATTTATAGATCAAGTTAGGATTTTTATAATATATATATAAAAAAAAAAATCTTATTTTATTTAGATTTTAAAAAAAAAAGTTGGGATCTTGACACAAAAATGCGACACTACATCTTATGATGTTATTATATGCGATGACATGAAGATTTAATACCATATTGTATGTTGTCATTATTGTTTGTCGACATGAATGCTTAACATTATTCTACATGTTGCTCATTGAATGGTTTGGAATGGATTTGAACACCCCATATTATGTTATTTATCATTTTATTGATATGCAAGCGCGACACCATATTCTGTGTGTTATTAATTTTCGTATGCGGTCATGTGAATTGGAAGATGACCGTAATTTTAGTGCGGTCATGTAAATAGGAAAATAACCACATTTTAGTGCGTGAGAGTAAATAGCAAATTTATATTATATTTTTAGCACTTAAGTAAGAATAAGATAATTAAAATAGTCTTAGCGTCTTAATAAAATTTAAGAAAATAAACTTATTTGCATTGTTTTTGATAAAATAAGAATGCAAACTTATTTGAATTGTTTTTGATAAAATAAGAATGCAAACTTAATTGCATTGTTTATTATAAAATATAAATGCAACATTATTCGCATTGTTTTGATAAAAATATGAATGCAAACATTATTTACACTGTTTTGATAAAGTATGAATGAAACTTTATTTTTATTGTTTACATAAAAATATGAATGAAACTTTATTTTTTTTATTTACATAAAAATATGAATGCAACTTTATTTTTATTGTTATGTCAAAAACATGAATGCAAGTTTATTTTAAGCGTTTTTAAGTAAAATATGTAAATAAATATATTCGTAGTGTTTCTGATTAATTTTTTTTTTTTTTATATATGGATATTGCACATGAAAGTTGTACATGAAAGTGAATATAATTAGCGTTATTGAGGAACTTGAAATATTTTCATTATTTACTCAATTAATGGAATTAATGGACGATTTAATTAAGAAGATTGCACATTTAAAAAGGATGAAATAAAAAGTTTAAATTGATAAGATTTCATTCCAATTATAATAATGAAGATTTGAATTGAAAAATCTCGTTTTTATGTTAACTTGTAAATTTAGAAGATTTGATTTTAAAATTTAACATAAATGGATTAATTGAGGAAGATTTCATTTAATATTAAAATGGTAAGTTTTGATATTACAATTGAAACATTTTGGGAATAGTTTTATGATATTAATATGGAAAGATTAATGTTTACTGAAATGAAAGGATAAGTAAAAGAATGAATGATATTTTAGAAATTAGATATTCTAAAATATGAAATGTTTTAAAATAATACTTTTAAGAGATAATTATAATTATAATTATTAATTGTACCTGGACACGAGGTTAGGTCACATTTATGGCGGAAGTCTGCCCGGAACCAACCGGCATATCCAGCAGCCATAAATGTTGGGCCTAATGTGAGAGATCCAAGTGCGCAAATACGAATTGGGTCAAGACATGAGGTTAAGCCCAACCTGTGGTAGAAGTCTGCCCGGAACCAACCGGCATATCCAACATCCACAAGTTGTAGGCCTAATGTGAGAGGTCTGGCCCGCTATTAAATAATAAAATGTAAAGATAAACATAATAAATGGATAAGGAAAATGAATTGGGCTATTCAGTCCATTTTAAAATAGTAACTCCATTTTAACCCGTATAAATTATGTTATACATTTTATAAAGGAAATCGAAGAAGATTAATAATTTATTTAAGATTAAATGAAATACTCTGAAATAAATGATGTCTAATTATGTATATTAAATGGGAAATTTATGAAATTTAAATTTGGGTTTATCGTGAATTATGTTTTAAATAACATTTATTCTTTAACCCGAATTTATGATAGAATTAATTCCCTAAAAATTGAATAATCATTTAATAATGACTTTGGAAGATTAAAACTAAATAAGATTTTAATTAAATCTTCAATTAGATTGAAAGGGAATTAAGTAGTTAAAATCACTGAATTAAGAAAGTGATCGAAAATGGAAAATGAACCATAAAGCAATGAATATTTTCATGTTATAAATGAATAAATGAATGAAAACATGAAATGGTTATATTATTTATATATTTTATATAAATAAAAGTAATGAAACTTTTATTTACATTTCATATGTAAATAAAAGAATGAAAATAAGAATGAAATTCTTAGTTACATTTCGCATGTAAATAAAAAGATGAAAATAAGAATGAAACTTTTATTTACTTTTCACATGTAAATAAAAAGATGAAAATAAGAAGGGGATTTTTATTTACATTTCACATGCGAATAAAAAGATATAAATATGAAATGAAACATGATTTAGAAGCATGAACCGCATATGAAAATTTAACATGTTTTAAAAAGCATGAAGTCGCATATGAAATGCATAATCAAGAAACCGCATATGAAATAAAAATTCATGTTTAGAGTAGTATTACTGCATATGAAATGAAAGGCAAATCTTGAGATAGCATTAATATATGTATGATATTCAAACATACTTAAGGTTTATGCTACCATATTAAAAATAAAAATATTTTTAAGATCATGTTCATATAGTAAAAATGAACATATTTTTGATGTCGTGTCTATATATATTGAAATAAGGTCCTTTTTATTTGAAAAGAATTAAACGTTTAAAAGACTTTAATTGTATATATGTTGGCTTTAATGAAATGATATAAAATAAAATATCATTTTTATTTTGTATGATTGTTGAAATAAAAAGAATAAATTGTTGAATTATAAATTCTTTGACACGATTAATGAATGGACGATATATTTATATGCATGAAATGAATGGACAATATTCATATGCATGAAATGAATGGACAATATTTATATGCATGAAATGAATGGACGATATTTATGAAATGAATGGACGATATATATATACATGAAATGAATGGATGATATTTATATTTATAAAAGAACAAATAACGATATAGAATGGTTTGCAAATTTATATATGCGAGAATTATTTGGAAAGTCCGAGTTTACTCTCATTCCAAATAATGATACGACGTTCGAAGAGTTGAAGACGGTGATTGAAGACCGACGATCTTCACATCGAATGGGTGTGTTGCTATTGAGACCCATGATGGGAGTAGCTACCTTGAAGGGGCGACAGTAGTAGCCGTCCGGACGTAGTGTTGGTTGCACGGGTTTGGCTTTCGCTCAAACCCAGAGCATAAGCGCGTAAATGGATTGTATGTCTGACATTGTATTCCTTTATACTGTATTCGTTGATCTCTGCTAAACATATATCTGTTTGGTGTTTTACACCCTTCTCTGAGACGTATGAGCTCAGAGGTTATATGTTGGTAGAAATCAATGGTATGGTATGGATTGACGATGTGGCATGCTAAGATGCATATGATCAAGGCTTTGTTGAAAAGCAGGCCTTGTGGGATGATCAAAGCATAGCCTGTTTAGGCATAGCTTTGTGTATAGCGTGACTTCACGAGCCTCACACACCGGCGGAGTCTAAAACGGGAGAAGGGAACGTAGGGAGAGCAGCACGTTTCTTTCTAGCTAGAGTGGTGTCAGTGACCTACCAGCCCTGATATTTTACTTATGTGGATGATGGAATGAGGCGCCTCGTATAGGTCCTATAGGACCGGGGAACGTGTGCTTAGGAATTGCCAATCCTCTAAGCTGTATTTGAGGACCGGCCCTGCCATTTCCAAGGGTTAACTGCGGGTAATCCTGAGGCATCAGCTAGAGTGTCTCGAATCGGTAAGGAGCTCCTCCCTAGCCTTGACTCAGATGGAAATCCAAATTCCAAATACGACCCTTGCGGTTTTGATTGTATTACTAGTATGGAGGCATAGCATATGGTACCTATGCTTCCTAGGATTGATACATTTACTTTGAAATGTTTTAAAACATATACACACTAATAATAATATCGTTTTTATCGTATCAAGCATGTTTGACCATTATAAGGTAAAACCCTATCCTCCGGTTTGCGTTGCATTGTGTGATGGGACTTGGGTCTTATGATGGTTTCATTTTTCTACAAAGCATTGCGTTGTTTTGACGATTTACTTAAATTATGCACGGCAATCCATTGGAATAAAACCCGTTCCGCTTTAGTGGCGTGGTCCTTGGATTTGCCTTATTACTATTAGTTATATTAGTTAAGAATTCTCACACCAGTCCCACGACTGACCCGTTGTTTGTTTCCACTTTTGCAAACTCGGGTGCCCACTTTTCCACACGGGCAGTCGAGTAGCTTTTTGCAGATATTTATCTCTTTAGCAGGATCCTGGATTGAAGCTCAAAGCTGTGTCCAGAGCATAGAAAAGTCTTCCGCTGTCTTAGTTATTTTATTTCCGCTGCACTGTATTAAAGTAATGTAAAATTATCTTCCGCTGTAAATTTATTTAATGTACTCTGATATATATTATGTACTCTGATGTAACATTTATTATGATGTTATAAAAGTCTGCTGTTATTGTTCTGATGTTGTTGTATTCCCAAAGTTAACGTATGCGGGAATTGAACGGTCTTAGTCGATTTAGCGGTCGATTAAGTCCGGGCAAAATCCGTATCGTTACAGTTGGTATCAGAGCTTTGGTTAGCTCAAATCTTTGGGGTACAACTCGTTAGAACTGAACAAAAGACTCATCAGAGAATTGGATTAGTAATGTCCAATAAGAATACTTATTAGAGATAGGATCAGCAGTATCCTAGAATGAGAAAACTCATTAGAGATGGGGTTAGTAATGCCCTAGAATGAGTTCAGAGTGATAAGATTATGATTAGCGTATTTTTGATTATATAATCTATTTTTGAAAATATGATTTTTAAATATATGAAAGTATGTATATTTGATAAGTTAGTCAACAAATGAAATTAATAAGGGAAATTAAAATTTAGTTAGTTAATTAAACAACTTTTACCTTAGTTCCTTTTCGAGGACGAAAAGATTTTAAGTGGGGGCGACTGTAACAGCCCTGATTTTTGGGGTTAATTTTAAAATTTTATTTTAAGAAATTTTAATGAATGAATATATTTAAAATTATTTATTTTAAATAATAACGATGAAAAACTTATTTTATTTCCAGCGCGAACTTGAAATTTATATTAAATCCATTCCGAGCCTGAAAACGGCGCGGTAATTTCAGAATTGAAATTCCAACTTTGAAAAATAAAATAAAATATAAATCGGAATTGGACGAAACAAGAAACGCTAGGACCGTATTGAAAATATCTTCCCAAAGAGTTTCAGAAATTAAGATTCCAGTTTATAAATTGTAAGTTATGAGAAAATTAAATTTTCAGAAAAACGCTATAGAATTCGTATATATTATATATAAGGCCCGAAACGTAAAATTTTTGCAGAATAAGGAATTAGGACCCGAAACCATCTCCATTGGTTTCAAAATGTTGTTTACATATAAAAATGACTATAAGAACTTATATTTTTGAGTTTCGGAAAAATTCCACTATTTTTGGTATTTTTAAATATTAAAAATATACGCCTGAAAAATGGAATTTTGCAAACGAACTCCGAATTCGACGAGACCAGTTTCTATGGATTCGGAATATTAAAATAAGGTTAAATTCTAAAATTTATAATTTTTGGAATTATTTTGTGGCCGGTATAATTTTTACAGTGAAAAATAGCATATTTTCAGACTTCGGAAATTCATAATAAATTCATACGGACTCGGAAAATTACGAAATCAGGTTCGTTGGATTCGTAATGACCTGAAATAATTATGTTTAAAATTTTATTAATTTTGAAATCAGCATGTATTTATAAGAATTTTTGAATTGAAGAAATAGTTGAAAATTTAGTAATTGGACACGTAATGATATTTGGGCCCAAACCAAAATTAGACCCTTAGTATATATTATCTTTTTCCTCAGAATTTAGGCTGAAATTCGAAATTGTACAGCAGCCATCTTTTTCCCTTCCTTCCTCCTCTTGTCAATGGCTGTCTTCTTCCTCAATCAAAAATTTATCGAAAATAAAACCTCTTCAAAACCGCTGCCTTCTTCCTCCCGCCGCAACCGCCGTACGCCGCTGCACCCTCCAAGCTTCCAGGCGTGTATGCTCCTCTCCAAGCCGGTCCTTCTCCAACAAACGACGTCCAATTTCATCGATCCAATCAAAAGTTATCGCAATCCAAAGATTTGAACAAAACTGAGAATAAGGTGAGATTCTATTTTTAATTTAATTTAATTTAATTATTATTTCCTTGTTATTTAAATAATTTAATGAGAAGTGAACTAGATCCGTTATGTATGACTACATGTTGATGCTTGGGTTTGGATTTGTGTTTGGATGATTGTCATATGAATTGCGTTGTTGGAATCTACACGAATGGATTTGATCTTGTTTTTTTTTATGTTGTTTTGACAATAAAAAATTAGATTTTGTATTTTATGTTGTTTTGAGAATAAAAATTTGATCTTTTATTTTATGATGTGTTAAGAATAAAGATTAGATCTTTATTTAAAATTTATAATGATAGGATTTTTATTTTATAAAAGAAAGTTTAAATCTTTTAATTATATTTATAAATCAAGTTAGGATTTTTATAATATATAAAAAAATATTATTTTATTTAGATTTAAAAAAAAAAGTTGGGATCTTGACACAAAAATGCGACACTACATCTTATGATGTTATTATATGCGATGACATGAAGATTTAATACCATATTGTATGTTGTCATTATTGTTTGTCGACATGAATGCTTAACATTAATCTACATGTTGCTCATTGAATGGTTTGGAATGGATTTGAACACCCCATATTATGTTATTTATCATTTTATTGATATGCAAGCGCGACACCATATTCTGTGTGTTATTAATTTTCGTATGCGGTCATGTGAATTGGAAGATGACCGTAATTTTAGTGCGGTCATGTAAATAGGAAAATAACCACATTTTAGTGCGTGAGAGTAAATAGCAAATTTATATTATATTTTTAGCACTTAAGTAAGAATAAGATTATTAAAATAGTCTTAGCGTCTTAATAAAATTTAAGAAAATAAACTTATTTGCATTGTTTTTGATAAAATAAGAATGCAAACTTATTTGAATTGTTTTTGATAAAATAAGAATGCAAACTTAATTGCATTGTTTATTATAAAATATAAATGCAACAATATTCGCATTGTTTTGATAAAAATATGAATGCAAACATTATTCACACTGTTTTGATAAAATATGAATGAAACTTTATTTTTATTGTTTACATAAAAATATGAATGAAACTTTATTTTTTTTATTTACATAAAAATATGAATGCAACTTTATTTTTATTGTTATGTCAAAAACATGAATGCAAGTTTATTTTAAGCGTTTTTAAGTAAAATATGTAAATAAATATATTCGTAGTGTTTCTGATTAAAAATATAATTTTTTTTTATATATGGATATTGCACATGAAAGTTGTACATGAAAGTGAATATAATTAGCGTTATTGAGGAACTTGAAATATTTTCATTATTTACTCAATTAATGGAATTAATGGACGATTTAATTAAGAAGATTGCACATTTAAAAAGGATGAAATAAAAAGTTTAAATTGATAAGATTTCATTCCAATTATAATAATGAAGATTTGAATTGAAAAATCTCGTTTTTATGTTAACTTGTAAATTTAGAAGATTTGATTTTAAAATTTAACATAAATGGATTAATTGAGGAAGATTTCATTTAATATTAAAATGGTAAGTTTTGATATTACAATTGAAACATTTTGGGAATAGTTTTATGATATTAATATGGAAAGATTAATGTTTACTGAAATGAAAGGATAAGTAAAAGAATGAATGATATTTTAAAAATTAGATATTCTAAAATATGAAATGTTTTAAAATAATACTTTTAAGAGATAATTATAATTATAATTATTAATTGTACCTGGACACGAGGTTAGGTCACATTTATGGCGGAAGTCTGCCCGGAACCAACCGGCATATCCAGCAGCCATAAATGTTGGGCCTAATGTGAGAGGTCCAAGTGCGCAAATACGAATTGGGTCAAGACACGAGGTCAAGCCCAACCTGTGGTAGAAGTCTGCCCGGAACCAACCGGCACATCCAGCATCCACAAGTTGTAGGCCTAATGTGAGAGGTTTGGCCCGCTATTAAATAATAAAATGTAAAGATAAACATAATAAATGGATAAGGAAAATGAATTGGGCTATTCAGTCCATTTTAAAATAGTAACTCCATTTTAACCCGTATAAATTATGTTATACATTTTATAAAGGAAATCGAAGATGATTAATATTTTATTTAAGATTAAATGAAATACTCTGAAATAAATGATGTCTAATTATGTATATTAAATGGGAAATTTATGAAATTTAAATTTGGGTTTATCGTGAATTATGTTTTAAATAACATTTATTCTTTAACCCGAATTTATGATAGAATTAATTCCCTAAAAATTGAATAATCATTTAATAATGACTTTGGAAGATTAAAACTAAATAAGATTTTAATTAAATCTTCAATTAGATTGAAAGGGAATTAAGTAGTTAAAATCACTGAATTAAGAAAGTGATCGAAAATGGAAAATGAACCATAAAGCAATGAATATTTTCATGTTATAAATGAATAAATGAATGAAAACATGAAATGGTTATATTATTTATATATTTTATATAAATAAAAGTAATGAAACTTTTATTTACATTTCATATGTAAATAAAAGAATGAAAATAAGAATGAAATTCTTAGTTACATTTCGCATGTAAATAAAAAGATGAAAATAAGAATGAAACTTTTATTTACTTTTCACATGTAAATAAAAAGATGAAAATAAGAAGGGAATTTTTATTTACATTTCACATGCGAATAAAAAGATATAAATATGAAATGAAACATGATTTAGAAGCATGAACCGCATATGAAAATTTAACATGTTTTAAAAAGCATGAAGTCGCATATGAAATGCATAATCAAGAAACCGCATATGAAATAAAAATTCATGTTTAGAGTAGTATTACTGCATATGAAATGAAAGGCAAATCTTGAGATAGCATTAATATATGTATGATATTCAAACATACTTAAGGTTTATGCTACCATATTAAAAATAAAAATATTTTTAAGATCATGTTCATATAGTAAAAATGAACATATTTTTGATGTCGTGTCTATATATATTGAAATAAGGTCCTTTTTATTTGAAAAGAATTAAACGTTTAAAAGACTTTAATTGTATATATGTTGGCTTTAATGAAATGATATAAAATAAAATATCATTTTTATTTTGTATGATTGTTGAAATAAAAAGAATAAATTGTTGAATTATAAATTCTTTGACACGATTAATGAATGGACGATATATTTATATGCATGAAATGAATGGACAAAATTCATATGCATGAAATGAATGGACAATATTTATATGCATGAAATGAATGGACGATATTTATGAAATGAATGGACGATATATATATACATGAAATGAATGGATGATATTTATATTTATAAAAGAATAAATAACGATATAGAATGGTTTGCAAATTTATATATGCGAGAATTATTTGGAAAGTCCGAGTTTACTCTCATTCCAAATAATGATACGACGTTCGAAGAGTTGAAGACGGTGATTGAAGACCGACGATCTTCACATCGAATGGGTGTGTTGCTATTGAGACCCATGATGGGAGTAGCTACCTTGAAGGGGCGACAGTAGTAGCCGTCCGGACGTAGTGTTGATTGCACGGGTTTGGCTTTCGCTCAAACCCAGAGCATAAGCGCGTAAATGGATTGTATGTATGACATTGTATTCCTTTATACTGTATTCGTTGATCTCTGCTTAACATATATCTGTTTGGTGTTTTACCCCTTTCTCTGAGACGTATGAGCTCAGAGGTTATATGTTGGTAGAAATCAATGGTATGGTATGGATTGACGATGTGGCATGCTAAGATGCATATGATCAAGGCTTTGTTGAAAAGCAGGCCTTGTGGGATGATCAAAGCATAGCCTGTTTAGGCATAGCTTTGTGTATAGCGTGACTTCACGAGCCTCACACACCGGCGGAGTCTAAAACGGGAGAAGGGAACGCAGGGATAGCATCACGTTTCTTTCTAGCTAGAGTGGTGTCAGTGACCTACCAGCCCTGACATTTTACTTATGTGGATGATGGAATGAGGCGCCTCGTATAGGTCCTATAGGACCGGGGAACATGTGCTTAGGAATTGCCAATCCTCTAAGCTGTATTTGAGGACCGGCCCTGCCATTTCCAAGGGTTAACTGCGGGTAATCCTGAGGCATCAGCTAGAGTGTCTCGAATCGGTAAGGAGCTCCTCCCTAGCCTTGACTCAGATGGAAATCCAAATTCCAAATACGACCCTTGTGGTTTTGATTGTATTACTAGTATGGAGGCATAGCATATGGTACCTATGCTTCCTAGGATTGATACATTTACTTTGAAATGTTTTAAAACATATACACACTAATAATAATATCGTTTTTATCGTATCAAGCATGTTTGACCATTATAAGGTAAAACCCTATCCTCCGGTTTGCGTTGCATTGTGTGATGGGACTTGGGTCTTATGATGGTTTCATTTTTCTACAAAGCATTGCGTTGTTTTGACGATTTACTTAAATTATGCACGGCAATCCATTGGAATAAAACCCGTTCCGCTTTAGCGGCGTGGTCCTTGGATTTGCCTTATTACTATTAGTTATATTAGTTAAGAATTCTCACACCAGTCCCACGACTGACCCATTGTTTGTTTCCACTTTTGCAAACTCGGGTGCCCTCTTTTCCACACGGGCAGTCGAGTAGCTTTTTGCAGATATTTATCTCTTTAGCAGGATCCTGGATTGAAGCTCAAAGCTGTGTCCAGAGCATAGAAAAGTCTTCCGCTGTCTTAGTTATTTTATTTCCGCTGCACTGTATTAAAGTAATGTAAAATTATCTTCCGCTGTAAAAAATTTTAATGTACTCTGATATATATTATTTACTCTGATGTAACATTTATTATGATGTTATAAAAGCCTGCTGTTATTGTTCTGATGTTGTTGTATTCCCAAAGTTAACGTATGCGGGAATTGAACGGTCTTAGTCGATTTAGCGGTCGATTAAGTCCGGGCAAAATCCGTATCGTTACATGTGGTCTCGGATCAAGGAACAATGGAGTATTTGGATGGTGCATGAGCACACCTGCACGGCGAAACGGGTACAGGAGATGGCAAGAAGAGGCGTTTGTAGGAGAAGAAGAAGAAGAAAGGGGAACGGGTGCCGGCCAGTGCTTGGATGATGGGCTTTGGGCCTCCTTGATTTGGGCGTAATTTCCTTTTTATTTCAAGTTTAAATAGTTTAAAAATTGTGACCTCATATCGTACTCAATTTAACTTGGATTTAAACACCGTTGGATGCGTTAGAATCGTATCTGATAATGGAACCCATTGACACATAATATGGATAGCTTTGATTAAATATAAATTTATGAAAAATAAAAAACCTTATATATATATAATGGCGAACATCGACATTTATCGAATTCTAATATTAATTAGCAGATAGATCAATAGCTGCCAAAAGGGTAATGGATCGAAGCTATATGTGTAGCGGTAATATTGTTTTCGGACATTGAAGTTATTCGGCACTTTGTCGGTGAGAACATCTAATTTAATTATTTATTAAATTAGTTAAATTATAATTAGTTGAGATTAATTTATAATTAGTTGTTGATTGGATATGGATGTTCTTGTGTGAATGGATATGCATGTAATTAGATGACACTGAACACTGAAAGCGTTATTGACCATAACGCTTGTGCACAGCTAAATTGTGTGTGTATGGATGATGATGATCATTCAATTTATATGGTTGTTTTATTTTGTTTGCATGAAAGTATACACAACACCATAGTTGTGGAATCATACAGATGATCAATTTAATTTTTCCTTCCATATAAATAAGATCGATTTCCAAATTATTAAAGTATTGTTTTATCCAGTTAATTTGAAAAGAGATTAGGAATTTAAATAAAATATTTTATAATATTACACTAGACCATTCCAGTATGACAGAGAGGATGTTGTCTAGGCTTGGGTATGGAAATCCAGTTTCCCACTCTCCCTGGCTATCCCTAACTGGTCCGACGAACAGGACGATTAATTTGAAATCTAAATTTGAATTGTTCAAACTTAGAAACGAAATTGGAACTTAAATTTATGAATGTCGCATGAATGACCATTGCATGAAGTGTAAATTTAAATTTAAATTAAAAACGGTTTTGAAATTAAGTTACTTTGAAAATATTTAATTTAATTTGGGAAGGGTTTGAGAGATTTATATTTAAATCGATTTATAACGCACTGCGGCACGACAGCTCTTAAATATCGATTTAAATTTCAAAAGGTTATAACTTGCCTGTTTGAAATCGGTTTGATTTGAAGCTACAAACGCTGATTTTCAAATATTAGTAATTTTTGAATAGAAAAGAAATTTTCAAATTTCAGCGTACGATTTTCAAGTTATGTTCAAAACAAATTTAGAAAAGGTCGCTGTACGCGCAGTTTGGCGACCATAACGAAATTTCAAATAAAACAAGTTTTAGAATTTGAGAAATTCATGAAAAATCTTACTTTATTGATTTAAAGTAATTAGAAACGAATTATTGGAATTTTGAAGTGATTTGGAATATATTTGAATTTAATGGCTATTGCAGCGTTTAATAACGTTCAAACATTATCATCTAAATTCCAAAGATAAACAAGTTTTGAATTTATATTGTAAACCATTATTTAAATGGTTAAAAAGATTGAAAATTGTTCGGAAGGATTTTAAATAATTGAACTTGGAATTATTTGTTAATTCTAAATATTATAATTTAAGAGGAAATGAGTTGGATGGAGTTTGTGACGGATATTTGATATGTGATTCCAAGGTTGAACAAATATTATCAGAAGCACTAGAAAAAATATTGACACCAAGAAACTGATAGTGCTTGTAGAGTCTTGAATTTATATCGAATATAAGTCGAATTAACTCTATAAAACTTATGTTTAAAGATAAATTGTTGGATTATCGTTAACGGAATTCTAATCCAAATAAATATTCGATAAACTTAAAGACTTAAGGAATCGAAGGACTATGTTTGAGTATAAGGATCAAAGGGATTCGTTGGAAATAAGGGTTGGTAAATCGAATAATTGATTTCAAAGAAGAGTTAAGATGATAATAGAATTTATAATCGATTCAATCTTGATTTGTAAATAAATGAACAACAATTGGAAGGAATTTTGAATTCCTGTGTGGTCCATAACCATTGTTTTATGAATACGCTTATTACTTGGAAAGACCAGGATTGGATTTTAAGTCCGAAAACCATTCCAAGTAGTAATACGACGCATGAAGCAATTCAAGACTTGGAATAAATGAATGAAGACCGTGGTTCTTCACAGATCGAACGGACTATCTGCTGATTGGTTTCTTTACTGAATAGCTACAGTAGAGAGATGCCTCTATTACAGGAGTGGCAGGAAGTCCAAACGTGTTGGCAGAACTTTCAGATTTTGTTCCGTTCAGACCTAGGACAGACTTGTATGGATGGTGTGTCTGACATTGTAATTGACGGCATAACACTGATTTCCATTGATATGTATCTGGTTTGTGACGTATGAGCTCGAAGTGGTTATGTATAGATGGAAATCAGTGGTCATGTTGTGAATGGATAATGTGACATACTTACGAAATGAAATGAGTTGATACGATCAGGGCATTGCTTTTCTAGGCATGCTTTGTGAATGACGTGACATCAACAAACCTCACACCTCGGATGATGAGAAACTGGCGGTTAGGTTGTGTGTGTATATATATATGAATTGATGATGACCGCTGCAGCAGTGGGAAACCACTTATGACTTATGGAATAGGGTATGTTTGGGGGCCCATGTCTGGTCGAAAACCGTTGATCTACCTCGCAATTTGTATTGGTGTCCGCATCTAGATGAAAAACCGTGATTACATTTCGTTTGTGTTCTGATTGATCTTTCATGCCAGGAATCATCAAGTTGGAAACCCAAATCTCTAATACGAGCCATACGATTTTGATTGAGCAGATATATACGATGACATTATATTATGGTGTATTATGCCATCTAGGATTAATACATTTATTTGCGAAATGTTTTTCACACTATATATATGTATTATAACATTGAAAGAGGATTTTTCGTATGAATGCATATTTGGTTATCATAATATAAACCCCGCCCATCTGGTGTGCGCTTACATTGTGTGATGTGGGACGAGCTTATGATAGCTTCATTTTCAAAAAAAAAAGTCATTGCGTATTTATATGCACGGGAATTCACATGGAGTAAACCCGTTCCACGCTAGTGGCGTGGTCCGGTGAAATTCCCAACTTTAAATTAAACCTTAAAACAAAATTTTTATGTTCTCACACCTGCCCCATGATTGACCTGGAGTTTATTGTTCTTTCCTAAACTCTGGGTGCCCATTTATTTTTCACACGGGCAGCTAGTAGTTTGTTTTGCAGTTATAGTTCATTGGAGCGAAGTTCGGAGCGCTTTCTGAGTTGGAGTCTACGCTAGAGTTGAAGCTTCCGCTGTATGATTTTGATCTTCCGTTGAGAGAGTATTTTCTTTCTTCCACTGTATATTTTATGTTGTAACTCTGATATTCATGTAACCCTGATATAATATTGTTTTGAACAATGAAAAAAGTTCTGTTATTTTGTTCAGTGTATGTATGTACCCATAACAATTCGTCTTTATGAGCGATTTAAGTTGGTTTAATTACCGGCGAGAACCGAGCGAAAAGGCAGGTCATTACAGTTGGTATCAGAGCTTTGGTTATACAAAGCTATGGGGTACGACATATTTTGAACAAAGGATAGAACTCATCAGAGTTATGATATCTCATTAGAGATAGGGTTAGAAATGCCCTAGAGTGAGATTTTGGAATATTAGGTCGAGAGAGCATACTTTTGAAATCTATATAAATTATTTCGAAACTAGTAAATCATTTGAAAATGACTATTATTTTGAAATATAATTGTAGATGACGGTTTTGAGTATTGTATTCGATGTCACGATTGGTTATCGAGTATGTAAGGATTTCGAATATATGCCTGGCCAGTGTATATACGAAGTCCAGTATATACTCGATAGATATAGAATCACACTATAGTCTCTTGGAAATAAATTCTGGGAGGAGCGCGACATCGCTGATATTTATTTTCAAGTTTCGAAGGTGGGATAACTATATAAATCCTATTTAAACGTCAAGGAATATTTAAAACCATTTAACTATATGTTGTAATGAATGAATCTTAATAAAATGGTTTGGAAATTTAATGTAGGAATTTAATTTGAGAAAAGAAAAACTAGAAGTTTTGGAAAGAAAAGAAAACTGAGATTAGCTTAAGAATATTTAAAGACCTTGAAGCCTTAAAACTTTGAATAGGTTAAACAACAAGTACTTGAGAAATTAGAAAGATATATTTTAAGAGTAAAATCTCACTTAAAAATTGGAAATAAAATGCTTGAAAATGCAATTTACCCATATCCCAAATCTGACAAGAATAATGGATCAAATTTTAATAAACGTTTGAACATGAATTTTGTAATTTAAATAAGTGGTAATTAGAAAGGATATTATACTTCTCGACGGATATTAAATAAGTTAATATAAGTAACGGATCTGAATAGATAACTAGCAGGAACTATAAATGATAATATGCAAGTTAAAATTATTCTGGTTGAAAGTATATTTTGGCAAAGCGAACCCCTTAAGAAATTTAAAGGTAATTTGACTTATGCAAGAAATTGTTTAAAGGATGATTTAAAATATAACTAAAATTTTTAAGTGGGGGAGATAACCACTCTTTCCTATTGAAACGGTATGAGTAACCCGATTTGAATTATCTAACAAGAAATTGCCCAAGGCGCAAAGGAAATATTAAAATAAATTTTACCTTAATTGGAATTTCCATAAACGTATCGTTAGGTGCGCTCGAATTTTTCCTATCTTGACCTACGCTAGTTCCATTTTCGAACCAATTATTCTTGAAGAGCATCATTCATACCTTTTGTCCTATGAACTTAGTCAAGTGATTTGATTCGTACCCTCATTCTGATATTGAACTTTTATCTACGACCCAATTCGAGTACATGAAATTTGATTTGTCGAATGAAGCCAAGTTTTGAATTTAAACTAGAAATGGTGATTTATCCAAATATTAAGTTAAAGAAATCTAAATAAATAAACGTTGCATAGTAATTTAGAGCATCTGAAATCAAAGGTTTAACTTATGTAAGGAATTGGATTATAAATATTAGTTGATTTTGGAAATTTACCTCAAATGCTTGAATAAATGTTTGAAGCAATAATAGTTGAAATATGCTGAATCAGAGTAGCGTAGCGGAAGCATGATGTTATTTTAAATGAAAATGAGGTTCCGACTAATTGAGTAAAGAAAATTTTCCCAAATAAGCTTCAATACTTG
The DNA here is from genome assembly GCA_030737875.1 of Allium sativum. NCBI lineage: Eukaryota > Viridiplantae > Streptophyta > Magnoliopsida > Asparagales > Amaryllidaceae > Allium > Allium sativum. The sequence continues at coordinate 35,356,085 of CM060913.1, read as the reverse complement.
AAGGTAGAAGGAAAATCATATACTTTGGATTTCGAATAAATTTGGAAAGAAAAGATTTATTCGATTATGTGAATATGAAACTAGGATATGAAATCCAACAATAAAAGATATGAGAATTTACCGGAGATCTTAGAAATTTGAAACGTTTGAATAAGATCCTTGATTTCGAAATTTTGAAACATAATTTTGTATGTTTAAGGTTGAATTTTTTTTTCAGATTGAATGAGTTTTCCAATTATTTTGGACGTGATGAATGGCTTGTAAATAAAAGAGATGTCGACGACTAGTATCCCAATACTTTGAAATATTTAGAAAACAATAAGTATTTGTAAATTATGGTTATGGAATGATTTACAACTTTGGGATATTAAATGTTTTAGATTGTTCGAGTAACCATGACTAAAACTGGGTTGTGATGTGAGATTGGATTTAGTGCGATGGGTGATACTTAGTAGCCCTGTCATGAGGATGAACTTCTCGAACTAACGACATATAGATTCTGTCATAGTATATTTGAAATTTTAGAAGTAAAATTGGTTTTGGGAATCCCGAAGCGAAGTACGATTTTCTATATAAAAGGAATATGTAGTATTTCAATGGTTTGAAATAGAAAATGAGATTCTAAGTTAGAGAAATCATCCTGAGGTTTCAAATGCTTACAAATGTTAATAAAAGTTCAAACTTACTTAAATTAACCTTTCCAACAAATTATATTTCATAATACCGTGATCTTTGTTTTGTAAATAAGCAATTGATATAATAGTTTTACCAAATTAATCATATGGAGATTTTGTTTCTAAAGGCTATTTTGATAAATTTCAAGGTTAATAATTTTATTTCAACAAAATTATAGGTAAGATTTATTTTACTTATGAATAATTTTGCGAACTCTCCTTTTCGAGGAGGAAAAGTTCTTAAGTATGGGAGATTGTAACGAACCAGGATTTTAATGAATAAAATATAATAAAAATTCAGTTTTTTGAATATCAAATGAATTTGATAAGATATAAAATATAAATATTGTTTAATATATATATATATATGAGTTTGAATAAATATTTTTGTTTTGATTATTTGGGTATGGATAACTTATTTTAAGATTTTATTTAAGATTTTATTGGGATAAATATTTTAAAATATTAATAAGTAATAATATTATTTAGTTTTATAAAATATAATGATTTACATAGAGATTGTCGTGTATATAAGTCTCGTTTTAATAAGTTGTATTTGATAAATTATATAAATATGTATTTTGTTAAAATCTTAAGAAAAATTTATTGGTTACACATTTATGCATTGGGAACTTGCTACATTTATGGATGTTTTTAAGGTGTGGCTAAAAGTATAAAAGTTAAAAATAAATAGATAAATGATTTTATTAAACATGCATTGGTTGATTTTAAATAAGTATTATTTTCCCTCTTAGTTGTATAAATGCATGATATTGAATCCTTGAGAAGAGACAAGTGTTCCTTAACCAATTAACTAAAACACCCTTCCCAATTTTCTGTATAAACTCATGTATTTTTTCCTACTGCAAAAATCTCACGACTGATCCCTCTTCTTCATATTTTCACCTTCCAGTAAAAGAGAAAATCCATTCCCACTTCAATCAAAAATCCATAGCTCACAATCTATTCACTTCTAGCCAAAATGATAAGCATGAAAGTTGTCCGGATCATCGATTATGATTTTTTGAAATTGACGGATCCAGATTTCATTGAGTATCGAAAAAGAAATCTCAGATTTATAGAAAAGGGAAAACTTGTGTTAGAAACTTTGAAAAATCCTTTCTCCCAATCCGCTTCGAATTAGATCGCGCCGTCAGCGCAGTTGCGATCAACAAGAGGTGTAGTATTTTTGGTGTAAGTATGAGGCGATTCTGTGATGATGATTTTGGATGTTGAAAACTAGGTTTAGAGTTTGTCGGTGATTTGAGCGATGATAGAAGGAATGGGTGATGGAGTTGTGATGAGGATGGAGAGGGCTTTCGTGTGGTCGAGATTGAAGGTGTTCGGTGGTTTATTGAGGGTGCAACGGTCATATGGGTTCACGCGATTATTGGTTAGCTACTAGCTTTAGTGGTCACGTTGGATTTTGGATCTACGGGTTTTAATAGCGAAGGGGTAGTGCGTTGGAATGAGGAGACGAAGAGGAAAGGGTTGGTGGTCTCGGATCAAGGAACGATGGAGTGTTTAAATAGTGCATGAGCAAACCTGCATGGTGAAATGGGTACAGGAGATGACAAAAAGAGGCGTTAGTAGTAGAAGAAGAAGAAAGGGGAACGGGTGCCGGCCAGTGCTTGGATGATGGGCTTTAGGCCTCCTTGATTTGGGTATAATTTCCATTTTATTTCAAGTTTAAATAGTTTAAACATTGTGACCTCATATCGTACTCAATTTAACTCGGATTTAAACACCGTTGGATGCGTTAGAATCGTATCTGATAATGGAACTCGTTGACATATAATATGGATGGCTTTGATTAAATATAAATTTATGAAAATAAAAACCCTTATATATATAATGGCGAACATCGACATTTATCGAGTTCTAATATTAATTAGCAGATAGATCACTAGCTGCTAAAGGGTAATGGATCGAAGCTATATATATATATATATATATATATATATATATATATATATATATATAGCGGGTAGCTTTGTTTTCGGACATTGAAGATATTCAGAGCTTTGTCAGTGAGAACTTCTAATTTAATTATTTATTAAATTAATTAAATTATAATTAGTTGAGATTAATTTATAATTAGTTGTTGATTAGATATGGATGTTCTTGTGTGAATGGATGTGCATGTAATTAGATGACACTGAACACTGAAAGCGTTATTGACGGTAACGCTTGTGCACAGCTGAATTATTTGTGTATGGATGATGATGATCATTCGATTTATATGGTTGTTTTATTTTGTTTGCATGAAAGTACACACAACACCGTAGTTGTGGAATCATACAGATGATCAATTTAATTTTTCCTTCCATATAAATAAGATCGATTTTCAAAATATTAAAGTATTGTTTTATCTAGTTAATTTGAAAAGAGATTTGGAATTTAAATAAAATATTTTATAATATTATACCAGACTATTCCAGGATGACAGAGAGGATGGTGTCTAGGCTTTGGTTTGGAAATCCAGTTTCCTGCTCTCCCTGGCTATCCCTAACTGGTCCGACAGATGGGACGATTAATTTGAAATCTAAATTTGAATTGTTCAAACTTAGAAACAAAATTGGAACTTAAATTTATGAATGTCGCATGAATGACCATTACATGAAGTGTAAATTTAAATTTAAAACGGTTTTGAAATTAAGTTACTTTGAAAATTTTAAATTTAATTTGGGAAGGGTTTAAGAGATTTATATTTAAATCGATTTATAACGCGCTACGGCACGACCGTTCTTAAATATCGATTTAAACTTCAAAAGGTTATAACTTGCATGTTTGAAATCGGTTTGACTTGAAGCTACAAACGTTGATTTTCAAATATTTGCAATTTTTGAATAGAAAAGAAATTTTCAAATTTCAGCGTATGATTTTCAAGTTATGTTCAAAATAAATTTAGAAAAGGTCGCTGTACGCGCAGTTTGGCGACCATAACGAAATTTCAAATAAAACAAGTTTTAGAATTTGAGAAATTCATGAAAAATCTTACTTTATTGATTTAAAGTAATTAGAAATGAATTACTGGAATTTTGAAGTGATTTGGAATATATTTGAATTTAATGGCTATTGCAGCGTTTAATAACGTTCAAACGTTATCATCTAAATTCCAAAGATAAACGAGTTTTGAATTTATATTGTAAACCATTATTTAAACGCTTAAAAAGATTGAAAATGGTTCAGAAGGATTTTAAATAATTGAACTTGGAATTATTTGTTAATTGTAAATATTAGAATTTAAAAGGAAATGAGTTGGATGGAGTTCGTGATGGATATTTGATATGTGATTCCAAGGTTGAACAAACACTATCAGAAGCACTGGAAAAAATATTGACACCAAGGTTTCGTTGGAAATAAGGGTTGGTAAATCGAATATTTGATTTCAAAGAAGAGTTAAGATGATAATAGAATTTATGATCGATCCAATCTTGATTTGTAAATAAATGAACGACAATTGGAAGGAAATTTGAATTGAAGCCCTGTGTTGTCCATAACCATTGTTATGAATACGCTTATTACTTGGAAAGACCGGGATCAGATTTTAAGTCCGAAAACCATTCCAAGTAATAATACGACGCATGAAGCAAATTCAAGACTCAAAATCAATGAATGAAGACCGTGGTTCTTCACAGATCGAATGGACTATCTGCTGATTGGTTTCTTTACTGAATAGCTACAGTAGAGAGATGCCCATATTACTGGAGTGGCAGGAAGTCTGAACGTGTTGGGAGAACTTTCGGATTTTGTTCCGTTCAGACCTAGGACGGACTTGTATGGATGGTGTGTCTAACATTGTAATTGACGGCATAACACTGATTTCCATTGATATGTATCTGGTTTGTGACGTACGAGCTCGAAGTGGTTATGTATAGATGGAAATCAGTGGTCACGTTGTGAATGGATAATGTGACATACTTAAGAAATGAAATGAGCTGGTACAATCAGGGCATTGCTTTTCTAGGCATGCTTTGTGTATGACGTGACATCGACAAACCTGACACCCCGGACGGTGAGAAACTGGCGGTTAGGTTGTGTATATATATATGAATTGATGATGACCACCGCAGCAGTGGGAAACCACTTATGACATATAGAATAGGGTGTGAAGACCCGTTACTTCCCCGTGAAGGAAAGAGCGGATACATTGAGGACAAGCTACATCGGAACACAAACAGAAGAACATTTCATTGTATATTACAACAATTTCATCAGATTACAAGAATATACAGAGTACGAATGAATAAAATACATTCGATAAATATCAGAGATTATAATAAATTACATAGCAGCGGAAAATAATACAAAACACAACTAGAAGTAATACACGGATACAGAGCTTTCCGAGTATCGTTCCAGCTGTAAATCAGGATCCTGTGAATATAAATCTGCAAAACCGAAACTGCTAGCTGCCCATGTCAAAATAAGGGCACCCAGAGTTTAGGTTAAAAAATATCAACTCCAGCTCAGTCTGGGACTGATGTGAGAACTAAAACAGTTATTTAAAACTTTACTTTAAATCAGATATATCAAGGGACCACGCCGTATAACACGGAACGGGTATCCTCCCAAGAATACCAGTGCATAAAACAACATCGCAATGCTAAAATAAAGAACAATGAAGCTATTATAAGACCCAGGTCCCATCACACAATGCAACACAAGCCGGAGGATAGGGTTTTACCTTATAATAGCCAAAGCATGCTTGATATGCAAAATTTCATGTTTTATTACTATAAGTGTATAATGTCAAAACAATTTCAATCATAAGTATAAATCATAGGCGTCATAAGTGCCCCATCCCACTATGTCGCCATATATAGTCTCTACAATCAAAACTGCAAAGTCACGTATTGGAAGTTGGATTTCCATCTGTGAAGCGAGGCAAAAGATAGTCACCACCGATTCGAGACAATCTAGCCCATGTCTCAGGACCCAGACACAGGTGAGCCCTTGGATCCTCTGGGCCGGTCCACTGATGTGGATTAAAATGCCTGAACACTGCGTTTCCCCGCCTTTTGGGATGTAAATGAGCCAAATGACTCCATCGGCTCCACACAGTCACTGATATATCTGAGGCGCCTCGCAACAACAACAACCGCATAAGTCAAACTCGTCAGGGCGTGTAAAACCACTGACGCCACTTCCAGCTAGAAGGAAACTCATGCCCTCCCTGATGTCCTCTCCCGTTTCTGGTTCACAACCATCGATCTCCAAGTACGTCTAGACGATCACCAACTGATTCCCTCCTCTTGGGTGTATAGCCCAATCAAGATCATTAGTAATCACCCAAACGATGTGAAGACCTCTGGTCTTCGACCACCATCTTCATCCTCAACACCACGTTGAATCAATTATTCAAAACGGGATAAACCAGGTCTTTCTGAATAACTCACATATATAACAAACAAGTGTTACACAAACACAACATACGCCTCATTCCAATTCAGAATATTCTTTTATTCAAATATTCTTATACTTTATGAAAGGTTCCCATTTATTTTATCAAAGATAAATTCTTTAAATTTATTCTTTAATCTCCTTTTGAATATCAATTCAAATTAGTTGGGATTAGCGAACCACACCGAAGTAATCATTTATTTTATTTCCCAATCCCAACTTATTCATCCCATGAAGTGGAACTGGTCACACTTCATATCTAACACCACGGTGTTATCGGTAAATTTAATTACCATTTCACGTTCAAATCTAATTAAAGATTTAACTATCGCCTGGAGCAAAACTGGTCATACTCCATTCTCGATTATTTCAATCTAATTAAAGATTCATTAAAACTCCACTTGGTTTTAATCTTCCCAAAAATCAATATCAATGATTATTTAATTTGGGAAATCACATCCTGTCTTTAACGGGGTTAAAGTACCAATGTCATTTAAAACACGGTTCACTATAAACCCAAAACAACATTCCATTAATTATCGGGTTAAAGAACAAGTGTTATTTAAAACACCGTTCACGATAAACCCAAAAATCAATTCAAATTCAATTCCAATTAAATACCATTTAATCGGTACACTTCATTAAATCTTAATAAAAAGATTTAATCTTTTTCTCAACTGGGTTTAAGAACAGTGTTAATGAAGACACCATTCACGACAAACCCAAATCCCATTTGATATTAAATACAAGGCTCTGAATAGAAAATATATCAGCTTATATTCAATATCAAATTCTACGACCAACAAATATCTTATTGGAAATAACGATATAAATATATCTTTCAAATTTCCACAACCATATCTGTATAAATATGAAATCCAACGTCGAAATATTCCAAAGACAATTTCGATTCACATCCCTTCCAATTCAATTATTGGAAATTCTGGTTATTTTCAAAACCATTTCCAATCCACTTTATTTATTTTTAAAATAAATGGGATTATAATTCTAGTTCAAAACTAGTTCATTTCGATAAAAATCTACTTTTATCTTTTCAAATATGGAATTTTTCGACCCAATTCTTCACAAATCATTTCTTAAGATTTTACACAAATTATTACTATTTTTAATAATTTTATCAAGGTCCGTACAGTCGATTTCCATCAACGGCCATTGAACTGCACTTACAGCGACCTTTTCCAAATTCATTTGGACATAATTACAAATCCATCCATTAGATTTCTAGTTTCTAATATTCATTAGAAAGCTCTTTTCGATACGAACCCAACGGTTCCTGTTTTAGGAGAATCCGACGGTCGGATCTCCCGCAACGTCAATTCGAAGTCAATGGTCGAAATTCACGAACTGCCGCAGAGCGGCGCGTTCTATTCAGGCCATTATATAATATATATATATATATTATCTTTCATCGATTTCCTTTCAAAACGTATTTTATAAATCGTTTTAAATTCGTTTTCAAAACGATTTCAACTTCATATTCAATTTCGAATCAAAATTGAATATTCCACATCATCGATATACAAATGATAATATTTTCAAAACATTATATTTTGAAATCACTTCCTTTTCTATATTCATTATAAAAATGACTAAAATCGATATAAATATCGTTCGCGTCAAAATGGCGCATATCAAACCAACACAGCTTTATATATTTCAATAACTTCGTTATTCTATTCAAAAAATGAATATTTTCTTCGACACATGAATTTATATTTCTATTCAACACATGAATATTTATTTCATTCAACACATGAATTTATATTTCTATTCAACACATGAATATTTATGTCATTCAACACATGAATTTATATTTCTATTCAACACATGAATATTATATTTATAACATTCCTTATTTTCCAGATTGGAATGAGGCCCAATCAATTACCATATAACGTTAATTATATGGATTTTCTACAACACATGTATATAATAGCAACGATAAATCATCAACCATCATCCAGAGTGCACCACACAACTGCATAAGCATTAAATATAAATAATTAACGCTTACACAGTCTGTCAACCTATCAATTGACATACAACTAAACAATCGGGATTAGTGTACGTCAAATATCATCCCAATACCCGTGTGGGGTTTCAAATCAACAAACACAGATTTTATTTGTGTAGTTGGGCGATGTGTAAAATTTATCGTCCCAATCGATATCAGTCAAATTAGTGTATATAAACAAATTGTCCGATTTGTTTATTACTATTTATTTTATATACATGTTAAAAATCATATTTTTAACTATAAAATATTTTCCACTATAAAATATTTTATTTCATTCCACATCACACAATCAAATTTCACAACACAACAATCAAACAAACAAGTCATCCATGGTCTGTGGACGACGGGTGTCGGGTGCTGCTAAGCACCGTCTACATCCTAGTATATAATTCAAACTAGAACTAAATTAAAGGTGACGAGTTCTCACCGATAAGTTAAACCAAATGCCACGACTCTTCATATGTAGGAAATCTTCATCGTGTCTTGCCTTTTGTCACTTTTGTCGCCCATATTCGCTACATATATAAAAAATCACATTTTTACATTCTCTAGTATATAAAATTCATATTTTTAATCTCTACGTTATATAAAAATTATATTTTTATAATTTTAAAAATCACTTCTTTTTATTTTTAAAAATCAAATTTTCCTCTAAACAAAAAATCAAACCTTCTTGCTCTTAAAAATCTAATCTTCTTACTTTTAAAAATCTAATCTTTTTAATTTCAAAGATAAAATCTTTTTCTATATTAGATAAAAATCCCACCTTTCACGATTAAAAAACAATCTTTACATGATAAATATCAAAACTTTATTCTAGTTATTCATATGTAAAAATCAACCCTTTCATGTTATAAAAATTTATGCTTTCATGTTTAAAAATAAAATCAAACCTTTTACTTATATTAAAAAAAAAAATCTAAACTTCTTATTTATATAAATCTAACTAAAAACTGATTTATAAAAGGATCTAAACTAAAAACTGATTTATATAAATTGAATAAAAAAATTAAAAATCACCTTTTTCTTTTGCTGTGTCGTTGGTGGCAGGAGTGGTGGCATGCGAGGTGGGTGGTCGGAGTGAGGGGATGGCGGCGCGTGGTCGGGGCGCAGAGGCAAGGCAGTCAGCTAGGGTTTCAGGGGGTGTATCGAGTTTGGGTTACGACGGTCTAGGGAGGAGAGGGAGGGAAGAGGGGGCTGACGGCGAGAAAGAGGAGGGGGAAGGCGCTCCATCGACGGCGGTGGACTGGGTGGGGCGGCGGTGGACTGGGTGGGGCGGCGGTTCATCGTCGATCCCCCTTTTCTTTTATTTTTTTCTTTTTTTCTTTTGATTTCTGAGTTGTGAGGGGAGAGAGAAAGAAGTGAGTATATAAATATATATATTTATTTAATTTCAAAAAGCAACTTTTAATTTCGACCTCTAAACGAGACCCACCGCCTATCGTCCCTAGCTAATTACCCCCATCCCGAACACAATGGGATATGTATCGTAAGCTGATTCGATCATTTCGATCAGTTTTCGTCAAAATCAAAATATAAATATATATATTGAATTTGAACGCGCATTTCAATTTACTGGGGCCACATACGAACCCTAAAAATCCCGAAAAATATTTTCTAGCTTCGTATTGATGCTACGGTCCTAACAAAACTAATTTCATTGAATTCTGAGACGGTTTGAAAAATGGCCATTTTCTGGTCGATCGAAATTGACTGAAACTGTTAAAACACGTTTTACTTCGCCTCGCTCACATATTGATTCGAAAAATTACGAATTTTGAAACCAAGCAATAACTTGACATCTCGGATCCAACAAAAGTGGTTTCGTCGAAAACCGAAGTCGTTTGCAAAATTTCCATTTTTAAGGGCTAGAATTCCATAGCGACTATTCTGAATTTTCAACTGGACATAACTTTTTATTCCCGCTATGAAATTTTGATTTTTCGGATTCGTTGGAATGGTATTCTCAAATAGATTCTAATATTTTTGGTGTCACTAAAATCCGGCTTATTTTGCATCCTGCACATTCATTTGAACATTGAAATAAAAATTTCAAACTACCACGCCATTTTCAATTCCTTTTATAATTAAAATAAAATATTTATATTCTAACGACGACATACCTTAAATTTTCGAAAATTTTTGCCGTAACCTTCCCTGCACCGGGGACTTCGGGATATTTCAAATAGCCTCCTATGGCCCTCATCAATCCAAAAAGAAAAAGAAACAGCCAAGCGGCTAGCCAGTCGGCTCATAAAATCATCCAAACCCAATAAATTTGTAAACATGTACCTATTTGTCGGGCAAACAATTTTATTCTTCTGCTCTAGCCTCCTTGCAATGACCTGTTCAATGTAAGTACATGTATATGCATGCAATTTCAAACAATTTTCAATTCAGTCCAACATTTGATATAATTTGGCTAAATGGTTCAACATTTTAATTAATCAACCAATAATCAAACAACACAATCAACAATCAATTAGTTGATTAACTTTTCAAATTCATAATTTTGATATATAATCAAAAATCACATTTTTGATGCCAAATCACAACAATAGGCCTTATCTAATTTTGGTTCTCACACCAGTCAATTGGAAATATATAGAAATCCCACTTTCGAAACTCGAACATGAATACTGATGATGCGATCGCTATTGCGTCGTCAGAACCATCTTCGGGCGACTAGAGTGTGATTCTATATCTATCCAGTATATTAAGACTTCGTATACACGTGGATTAGACGTATATTAAAAATCTCTATATACTCGATTGTCCAAATCAATTTAAAATAAATATTCAAATACGAATAATTGAATTTAAATTTTTAAAACAAAACTTGTTTTCAATTTTATTTTGAAAAGTTAACACTCTTAACACTCGTTCTAGGATACTACTGATCCCATCTCTAACGAGCCATTCCCATTGGATATTACTAATCCAATCTCTGATGAATTCTTTCGTTCGGTTCTAACGTGTCTTGTTCTCCGAGCTCTGTACACCAAAGCTCTGATACCAACTGTGAAGACCCGTTACTTCCCCATGAAGGAAAGAGTGGATACTTTGAGGACAAGCCACATCGGAACGCAAACAGAAGAACATTTCATTGTATATTACAACAATTTCATCAGATTACATGAATATACAGAGTATGAATGAACAAAATACATTCGATAAATATCATAGATTACAATAAATTACATAGAAGCGGAAAATAATACAAAACACAACTAGAAGTAATACACGGATATAAAGCTTTCCGAGTATTGTTCCAGCTGTAAATCAGGATCCGGTGAATATAAATCTGCAAAACCAAAACTACTAGCTGCCCGTGTCAAAATAAGGGCACCTAGAGTTTTGGTTAAAACAATAAACTCTAGGTCAATCATGGGACTGGTGTGAGAACTAAAACAGTTATTTAAAACTTTACTTTAAATCAGATATATCAAGGGACCACGCCGTATAGCATGGAACGGGTTTCGTCCCAAGAATACCAGTGCATAAAACAACATCGCAATGCTAAAATAAAGAACAATGAAGCTATTATAAGACCCAGGTCCTATCACACAATGCAACACAAGCCGGAGGATAGGGTTTTACCTTATAATAACCAAAGCATGCTTGATACGCTAAATTTCATGTTTTATTACTATAAGTGTATAGTGTCAAAACAATTTCAATCATAAGTATAAATCATAGTCGGCATAAGTGCCCCATCCCACTATGTCGCCATATATAGGCTCTACAATCAAAACCGAAAAGTCACGTATTGGAAGTTGGATTTCCATCTGTGAACCGAGGCAAAAGATAGTCCTCACCGATTTGAGACAATCTAGCCCATGTCTCAGGACCCAGACATAGGTGAGCCCTTGGATCGTCAGGGCCGGTCCACCGATGTGGATTAAAATGCCAGAACACTGCGTTTCCCCGCCCTTTAGGGCGTAAATGAGCCAAATGAGTCCATCGGCTCCACACAGTCACCGATATATCTGAGGCGCCTCGCAACAGCAACAACCACATAAGTCAAACTCGTCAGGGCATGTAAAACCACTGACGCCACTTCTAGCTAGAAGGAAACGCATGCCCTCCCTGATGTCCTCTCCCGTTTCTGGTTCACAACCGGGGTGTGAGGCTCGCGAATCAACGTTACACAAAGCTATTCCACACAGGTGGTGCTTTGATCATCACCACAAGACTTTGCTTTTCAACAAAAGCCTTGATCAATTGCCACTTAGGCATGCCACACAGGCAATTCACTCCATGCGATTGATATCCATCAATATATAACCCCTGAGCTCATACGTCTCAGAGAAGGGCGTTAAGCAAGAGAATAAATTCTCCGCCGCCAAACAGATATATATTTAATAGAAATCAATCACACAGAATAAAATCCAATGTCAGACACACAGTCCATTTACAAGTTCGTTCTGGGTCTGAACGAAACCGGAAGCACCTTGTACCTCGCATATCCATCGATCTCCAAGTACGTCTAGACGATCACCAACTGATTCCCTCCTCTTGGGTGTACAGCCCAATCAAGATCATCAGTAATCACCCAAACGATGTGAAGACCTCTGGTCTTCGACCACCATCTTCATCCTCAATACCACGTTGAATCAATTATTCAAAACGGGATAAACCCGGTCTTTCTGAATAACTCACATATATAACAAACAAGTGTTACACAAACACAACATACGCCTCATTCCAATTCAGAATATTCTTTTATTCAAATATTCTTATACTTTGGGAACGGTTCCCATTTATTTTATCAAAGATAAATTCTTTAAATTTATTCTTTAATCTCCTTTTGAATATCAATTCAAATTAGTCGGGATTAGCGAACCACACCGAAGTAATCATTTATTTTATTTCCCAATCCCAACTTATTCATCCCATGAAGTGGAACTGGTCACACTTCATATCTAACACCACGGTGTTATCGGTAAATTTAATTACCATTTCACGTTCAAATCTAATTAAAGATTTAACTATCGCCTGGAGCAAAACTGGTGATACTCCATTCTCGATTATTTCAATCTAGTTAAAGATTCATTAAAACTCCACTTGGTTTTAATCTTCCTAAAAATCAATATCAATGATTATTTAATTTGGGAAATCACATCCTGTCTTTAACTGGGTTAAAGTACCAATGTCATTTAAAACACGGTTCACTATAAACCCAAAACAACATTCCATTAATTATCGGGTTAAAGAACAAGTGTTATTTAAAACACCATTCACGATAAACCCAAAAAAAACACCATTCACGATAAACCCAAAAATCAATTCAAATTCAATTCCAATTAAATACCATTTAATTGGTACACTTCATTAAATCTAAATAAAAAGATTTAATCTTTTTCTCAACTAGGTTTAAGAACAGTGTTAATGAAGACACCATTCACGACAAACCCAAATCCCATTTGATATTAAATACAAGGCTCTGAATAGAAAATATATCGGCTTATATTCAATATCAAATTCTACGACCAACAAATATTGTATTGGAAATAACGATATAAATATATCTTTCAAATTTCCACAACCATATCTGTATAATCACGAAATCCAACATCGAAATATTCCAAAGACAATTTCGATTCACATCCCTTCCAATTCAATTATTGGAAATTCTGGTTATTTTCAAAACCATTTCCAATCCACTTTATTTATTTTAAAAATAAATGGGATTATAATTCTAGTTCAAAACTAGTTCATTTCGATAAAAATCTACTTTTATCTTTTCAAACATGGAATTTTTCGTCCCAATTCTTCACAAATCATTTCTTATGATTTTACACAAATTATTATTATTTTTAATAATTTTATCAAGGCTCGTACGGTCGATTTCTATCAACGACCATCGAACTGCACTTACAGCGACCTTTTCCAAATTTGATTTGGACATAATTCCAAATACAACCGTTAGATTTCTAATTTCTAATATTCTTTAGAAAGCTCTTTTCGATACAAACCCAACGGTTCCGGTTTTAGGAGAATCCAACGGTCGGATCTCCCTCAACGTCAATTCGAAGTCAATGGTCGAAATTCACGAACTGCCGCAGCGCGGCGCGTTCTATTCAGGCCATTATATAATATACATATATATAGATATTATATTTCGTCGATTTCCTTTCAAAACGTATTTTATAAATCATTTTATATTAGTTTTCAAAACGATTTCAACTTCATATTCAATTTCAAATAAAATTTGAATATTCCACATCATCTATATACAAATGATAATATTTTCAAAACATTATATTTTGAAATCACTTCCTTTTCTATATTCATTATAAAAATGAATAAAATCGATATAAATATCGTTCGCGTCAAAATGGCGCATATCTAACCAACACGGCTTTATATATTTCAATAACTTCATTATTCTATTCAACAAATGAATATTTTCTTCAACACATGAATTTATATTTCTATTCAACACATGAATATTTATTTCATTCAACACATGAATTTATATTTCTATTCAACACATGAATATTTATTTCATTCAACACGTAATTTATATTTCTATTCAACACATGAATATTATATTTATAATATTCCTTATTTTCCAGATTGGAATGAGGCCCAACCAATTACCATATAACGTTAATTATATGGATTTTCTACAACACCTGTATATAATAGCAACGATAAATCATCAACCATCATCCAGAGTGCACTACACAACTGCATAAGCATTAAATATAAATAATTAACGCTTACACAGTCTGTCAACCAATCGATTGACATATAACTAAACAATTGGGATTAGTGTACGTCAAATATCATCCCAATACCCATGTGGGGTTTCAAATCTACAAACACAGATTTTATTTGTGTTGTTGGGTGATGTGTAAAATTTATCGTCCCAATCGATATCAGTCAAATCAGTGTATATAAACAAATCGTCCGATTTGTTTATTACTATTTATTTTATATACATGTTAAAAATCATATTTTTAACTATAAAATATTTTCCACTGTAAAATATTTTATTTCATTCCACATCACACAATCAAATTTCACAACACAGCAACCAAACAAACAAGTCATCCATGGTCTGTGGACGACGGGTGTCGGGTGCTGCTAAGCACCGTCTGCATCCTAGTATATAATTCAAACTAGAACTAAATTAAAGGTGAGAAGTTCTCACCGATAAGCTAAACCAAACACCATGACTCTTCATATGTAGGAAATCTTCATCGTGTCTCGCCTTTTGTCACTTTCATCGCACGTATTCGCTACATATATAATAATCACATTTTTACATTCTCTAGTATATAAAAATCATATTTTTAATCTCTACGTTATATAAAAATTATATTTTTATAATTTTAAAAATCACTTCTGTTTATTTTTAAAAATCAATTTTTCCTCTAAACAAAAAATCAAACCTTCTTGCTCCTAAAAATCTAATCTTCTTGCTTTTAAAAATCTAATCTTTTTAATTTCAAAGATAAAATCTTTTTCTATATTAGATAAAAATCCCACCTTTCACGATTAAAAATCAATCTTTACATGATAAATATCAAAATTTATTCTAGTTATTCATATGTAAAAATCAACCACTTCATGTTATAAAAATTTATGCTTTCATGTTTAAAAATAAAATCAAACCTTTTACTTATATATTAAAAAAAATCTAAACTTCTTATTTATATAAATCTAACTAAAAACCGATTTATATAAAGATCTAAACTAAAAACTGATTTATATAAATTGAATAAAAAAATTGAAAATCACCTTTTTCTTTCGCTGTGTCGTTGGTGGCAGGAGTGGTGGCATGCAAGGTGAGTGGTTGGAGTGAGGGGATGGCGGCGCGTGATCGGCGCGCGGAGGCAGGGCGGTCGGCTAGGGTTTCAGGGGGTGTATTGGGTTTGGGTTGTGGCGGTCTAGGGAGGAGAGGGAGGGAAGAGGGTGCTGACGGCGAGAAAGAGGAGGGGGAAGGCGCTCCATCGACGGCGGTGGACTGGGTGGGGCGGCGGTTCATCGTCGAGCCCCCTTTTTTTTCTTTTTTTCTTTTGATTTCTGAGTTGTGAGGGGAGAGAGAAAGAAGTCAGTTTATAAATATATATATTTATTTAATTATTTAATTTCAAAAAGGAACTTTTAATTTCGACCTCTAAACGAGACCCACCGCCTGTCGTCCCCGGCTAATTACCCCCATTCCGAACACAATGTGATATGTATCGTAAGCTGATTCGATCGTTTTGATCAGTTTTCGTCAAAATCAAAATATAAATCTATATATTGAATTTGAAAGCGCATTTCAATTTACTGGGGCCACATACGCACCCTAAAAATTCCCGAAAAATATTTTCTAGCTTCGTATTGATGCTACGGTCCTAAAAAACTAATTTCGTCGAATTCTTTGACCGTTTGAAATATGGCCATTTTCTAGTCGATCGAAATTGATTGAAACTGTTTTAACGCGTTTTACTTCGCCATGCTCACATATTGATTCAAAAAATTACGAATTTTGAAACCTAGCAAAATCATGACATCATGGATCTAACAAAAGTGGTTTCGTCGAAAACCGAGGTCGTTTGCAAAATTTCCATTTTTAAGGGCTAGAATTCCATAGCGACTATTCTGAATTTTCAATTGGACATAACATTTTATTCCCGCTATGAAATTTTGATTTTTTGAATTCGTTGGAAAGGTATTCTCAAATAGATTCTAATATTTTTGGTTTCACTAAAATCCAGCTTATTTTGCATCCTGTACATTCATTTGAACTTTGAAATCGAAATTTCAAACTACCGCGCCATTTTCAATTCCTTTAATAATTAAACTAAAATATTTATATTCTAACGACGACGTATATAAATATATACTTTCTAATTCTATTCAAAATAAATTTCTCGTCGTTATTATTTAAAATAAATCATTTTAAATGTTCAAATTCACTAAAATTTCCAAAATAAAAATTTTAAATTAGCTCAGATTTCCGGGTAGTTACATAGGGTATGTTCGGGGGGTCGTGCCTGGTCGGAAAACATTGATCTACCTCACGATTTGTATTGGTGTCCACGTCTGTATGAAAAACCGTGATTACATTTCATTTGTGTTCTGATTGATCTTTCATTCCAGGAATCATCAATTTGGAAATCCATATCTCCAGTACGAGCCATACGATTTTGATTGTGCATATATATATGGCGACATAATATTATGGGGTATTATGCCATCTAGGATTAATACATTTATTTGCGAAATGTTTTTCACACTATATATATGTATTATGGCACTGAAAGGGGATTTTTTTCATATGAAAGCATATTTAGTTATCATAAGATAAACCTCGCCCATCTGGTGTGCGCTTGCATTGTGTGATGTGGGACAAGCTTATGATAGTTTCATTTTCAAAAAAAAAGTCATTGCGTATTTATATGCACATGCATTCACATGGAGTAAACTCGTTCTGCATTAGCGGCATGGTCCGGTGAAATTCCCAACTTTAAATTAAACCTTAAAACAACTATTTTATTTTCTCACACCAGTCCCATGACTGACCTGGAGTTTATTGTTCCTTCCTAAACTTTGGGTGCCCATTTATTTTTCACACGGGAAGCTAGTAATTTAGTTTTGCAGTTATAGTTCGTTGGAGCGAAGTTCGGAGCGCTTTCTGAGTTGGAGTCTATGCTAGAGTTGAAGCTTCCGCTGTATGATTTTGATCTTCCGCCGAGAGATATTTTCTTTCTTCCGCTGTATATTTTAGTTTGTAACTCTGATATTCATGTAACTTTGATATAATATTGTTTTGAGAAATGAAAAAAGTTTTTTTATTTTGTTCAGTATATGTATGTACCCACAACAATTCGTCTTTATGAGCGATTTAAGTTGGTTTAATTACCGGTGAGAACTGAGCAAAAAGGCGGGTCGTTACAAACTGATTCGACGATGAAGACGATGGTTGAAGATCGACTGGGTATGCATAACCTCTCTCCTGTATTGGACATATGGGACGAGGAATAAGGTGCCTCCAGTTTTGTTCAGACTTAGAACGAACTGGTAAATGAATGTGTCTCTGATGTTGGATTTTATTCTATGTTGATTGACCTCTATTAAATATATATCTGTTTGGCAGTGGAGAATTTATTCTCTTGCTTAATGCCCTTCTCTGAGACGTACGATGTAACGACCCAAACTTCACCTTTCAGGAAAGCCCAGATTTAGTTGAGAACATGACAAATCAGAACACAAACAAAATAATATTTCATTGCTTATTGCAACAATTTATATCAGAGTACAAGAATATTCCAGCATATGATTAATTATACAACAGAAAATAATATCAAAGATTTAGAAATTACATAGCAGCAGAAAATAAGACATAAGTATTATGCGTCGCGGAAAAGCTTTCCGAATATAGCTCCAGCTGTAATCCAGGATCCTGTTAAATAGAATTATGCAAATCAAAACTACTGAATGACCATGTGGAAAATATGGGCACCCAGAGTTTAGAAATGAATAATAAACTCCAGGTCAGTCATGGAACTGGTATGAGAACTCAAAACAGTTATTAATTTGATTTTAAATTTAGGTAAATAAAGGGACCACGCCGTATAACATGGAACGGGTTTACCTCCAAGAATACCAGTGCATAAATAAACTACGCCATGCTAATTTAAGAAAAATGATGCTATGATAAGACTTAGGTCCCATCACACAATGCAACGCAAGCCAGAGGATAGTGTTTTTCCTTATAATAGCCAAAAATGCTTGGTACGTGAAATTTCTCTTTTATAATTACTATAAGTTCATAGTGTAGGAATCAATTTCGAAGGTAAATGTATCAATCATAGACGGCATGAGTGCCCCATCCCACTAGGTCTCCATATATAGGTTTACAATCAAAACTGTAATGTCGTATTAGAAGTTGGGTTTCCATCATGAGTCAAGGATAGGGACGATCTCCTTACTGATTCGAGACTCTCTAGTAAATATCTCAGGATTCGGACGCTGGCAAACCCTTAGACCCTGCAGGGCCGGTCCACAAATACTTTAGTGGATTAGTTATGCCTGAACACACGCTCACTATCGACCAATATAACCGAGTCCTCGTAATCCATCATCCGCATAAGTAAAATCCCTAGGCTTGCAAAACCCTGATACCACTTCTAGCTAGAAAGAAACATGTGCACTCCCTGCATTCCCTTGTCTCGTTTCTAACTCTTACCGGGGTGTAAGGCTCGTGAAGTCACGCTACACAAAGCTATGCTAATTAAAGCTATGCTTTGATCATCATCCACAAGGCATTGCTTTTCAACAAAAGCTTTGATCCACGCATCTTAGCATGCCACATTGTCAATCCATACCATACCATGATTCCTACCAATATATAACCTCTGAGCTCATACGTCTCAGAGAAGGGTGTTAAGCAAGAGAATAAAATCTCTGCCACCAAACAGATATGTATTAGCAGAGATCAACGAATACAGCGTAAAGGAATACAACGTCAGACATGCCATCCATTTACAAGTCTGTTATGGGGCTGAACGAAACCAAAGGCACCTTATTCCTCGTCTTGTATGTCCAATACCGGAGAGAGACCCTAGCATATCCGAATAATCAACAAGTACGTCAGGATGGCTACCACTGTAGCCCCTTCAAGGTAGCTACTCCAATAATGGGCATCAGTAGCAACTCATCCATTCGATGTGAAGATCGTCGGTCTTGCACCCTCTTCAATATCTTCGACTGTTAGTCATCGTATCAGTTATTCAAAATGGATTAAACCCGGTCTTTCTGAATAACTCGCATAATTTGTAATCAGGTGCGATAAAAACACATCCTACGCCTCATTCCAATTCAGAATATTATTTTAATAAAATATTCATAATTTTAGGGAAAGGTTCCCCTTAATTTTATCAAAGATAAATTCCTTTTAATTTTATTCTTTTTAATCTCAAAAATAATTACTTAATGATTATTCAAATTTAAGAGGTTAATCTTATCTTTAACTAGGTTAAAGAACTAATGTCATCTTATAAACACAGTTCACGATAAACCCAAAATCATCTTCCATCAAAATGGAATCTACACGGAAATCATAACAGTATATAATCAATATAAATTCCCGTATCAGACTAATCATATAAATGGAATAATGGCAAAGCATTTTAAATTCCAAATATAGTAACAATCTTCATTCACAAAAGCTTATCTCGATCATTACCGAATCGAATTCCATTTAATTCCAATTTAATATATTAAATTGGAAAACTTTACTTTGAAAAATTCCCATTTAAATCTTGATAAAAGATTTATAAATTCCAAATTATTTCTTCACTGTTAATTGGGTTAAAGAACAAATGTTGTTTAAAACATTGTTCACGATAAACCCAAAATCC
The DNA here is from genome assembly GCA_030737875.1 of Allium sativum. Classification (NCBI taxonomy): domain Eukaryota; kingdom Viridiplantae; phylum Streptophyta; class Magnoliopsida; order Asparagales; family Amaryllidaceae; genus Allium; species Allium sativum. Next base: position 35,335,602 of record CM060913.1, on the reverse strand, counting down.
AATTTCAATTCAATTCCAATCAAATATTAATTAATTGGTAAAATTTCCAAAATCTTAATTAAAAGATTTATTCTTTTCTAAACTGGGTTTAAGAAAAGTGTTATTAAAGACACCATTCACGACAAACCCAAAATCCAATTTGACATTAAATATAAGGTTCTGAATAGAAATTATATCGACTTATATTCAGTATCAAATTCTGAAACCAACAAATATTGTATTGGGAATAACGATATATATATATATATTCGAAATTCCTCACAATATTCGTATAATAACGGAATCCAATATCGATATATTCCGAAGATAATTTCCATTCAAATCCATTCCAATATATATAAATATATATTGGAAAATTCTGGTTATTTTAAAACCATTTTCAAATCCAATTTATATATCTCTAAAAATAATTAAATTATTATTCTAGTTAATAACTAGTTCATTTTGATAAAAATATATTTTTATCTTTATAAAATTGGAATTTTTCATCAAAAATCTTTCCAAACCATTTATTATGATTTTACATTATTTTTCCATATTTTTTATAATTTTATTGTCCCCTGTACAGTCGGTTTCCAATAACAGCCACCGAACTGCATCCATAGCGACCTTTTCTGAAATTAATTTGGACATATCTCCAAATCTAACCATTAGATTTCAAATCTCTTATATTCATTGGAAAACTCTTCTCGATATGAACCCAATGTTTCCTGTTTTTGGAGAATACGACGGTCGGATTTCCCATAACATCAATTTGAAGTTAATGGTCGAAATTCGGGAACGACCGCTGCGCGGCGCGTTCTATTCAGGCCATTATATATATATATATAATATATATATATATATATATATATATATATTTCATCGATTTTGATTTAAATCGTATTTTATAAATTGTTTATTATTTCATTTTAAAACGATTTCAGTTTCATTTTCGATTTTATACCAGAATTGAATATTCTTATCCAAATAATGAATATTTTGATGAATCATACTTACATTAAAAATGTAATTTTTAATGTTACAACATTTTTATTCAAATGATGAATATTTTAATGAATCATACTTGCATAAAAATTATAATTTTTAATTGAAATATCTTTATTCAAACTTGAATCTTTTTCACCATTTCTTATATACAATGAAAATGTAAATTTTTATTGTTAAATCTTTTTATTTTAAAACAATGAATATTTTTTATTATTTCTATATTCAATAAAAATGTGAATTTTTATTGTTTTACTTTTCTATTTCAATCAATGGTAATTTTTCTACTTTACTATCATGTAAATGATTTACATTTTTAATTTGGAAAAATCTCTTTAATAAATCAAACATACAATAAAAATATAATTTTTATTGTCTAATCTTTTTATTTAACATAATTCTTTTTAATGATTTTATAATACAAACAAAATGTAATTTTCATTGTTTAAACATTTTATTTTAAAACATTGAATATTATCAATCATTTCTACCCACACAATAAAAATGTATATTTTTATTGTTGACATATTCTATTTCAAACAATGAATATTTTATTTATTCATACATAAAATAAAAATGTGATTTTTTATTGTATAAAAATTTTCTTTTCAAAACAATGAATATTTTATTGGTTCATACATTCAATAAAAACGATATTTTTATTTTTTAAATATTTTTATTCAACACATGAATATTATTCAATGCACAAATATTTTATACCCTTTACGGAATATTATTTTAAAATATTCTTTATTTTCCAAATTGGAATGAGACCCAATAAATTACCATATAATGTGATTTATAAGGATTTCATACATCCATGTATACAACAATAGTGATAAATAATCATTATAAATTCATATGACATCCAGAGTGCAATTTGCAACTGTGTGAGCAGTTAAATAAATAAATAACGCTTATCACAGACTGTCAATCCATCGATTGACATACAACTAAATATTGGGAATAGTGTATGTCAAATATCATCCCAATACCCATGTGGGGTTTTCAAACAACAAATGTTTACTTATTTGTGCAGTTGGGCGATGTGTAAAATTTATTGTCCCAATCATATTAGATAAATGGGTGTACATAAACAAATCGTCCAATTTGTAAATGAATATTTTATTTCTTTTTAAGATAATTTTATGTCGTTCATATATATACGTTAAAAATTATATTATTAACGATAAAATATTTTATCAACATATGAATATTTTATTTAGTTCATTTCACACCACAATCACATCACAATACAATCCAAACAAACAATCACGGTTTCAATCAAAGGTGTCGGGTGCTACTAAGCACCGTCTGCATCCTAATATATATTTAATTGTAAAATAAATAGAGTGAAAAGAAGTTTTCACCTTTGGGATCCACTCCGCCAGTTTAATTTTTGAATTTCTGAACAGTTTGGATTTTCCCGAAATTCCAACGTAATCTTCTTCATGCTGTTCACAGTAAAAATCATATTTTTAATATGATGTTTATATATTTAAAAATCGCATTTTTAAACAATGATGTTTATAAATAAAAATCATATTTTTCTATAAAATGAAAAATAATGTTTTCCTATACGACGAAAATAATAATAATGTTTTTCTATACAATGAAAAATAATGTTTTTTCTATATAATGAAAATACCACATTTATAAACTGTTTTATATATTTTTAAAAATTCCTATTTTAATTTCAAAGTTATTCCTATGGAAATCCATATTTTTTAAAACAAAGTATTTATAAACAAAAATGACATTACTATAACATTATATATTAAAAAACTCATTTTTAACAAGGCTATTTTATTTAACAAAATCAATGCTATTTTTATAAAACAAAATCATTGCTATTTTTATTTAACAAAATCATTGATATTTTTATTTAACAAAATCATTGCTATTTTTATTTAGCAATCATATTTAAAAAAAAATCTTATTTTTATTTCTAAAAAATCATATTTATATTTTTAAAAATAATTCTAACTTCATTTTAAAGGTAATGCCATTTCATATATTTTAAAAGTAATGTTATTTATATATTTTAAAAGTAGTGTTATTTATATATTTTAAAAGTAATGTTATTTATATAATTGAATATTTTAAAACAATACTAATTATATTTTCAAAACCATATTTTTACATCATACTTTTTTTTATTTTTTAATTAAAAATTCAGACTTTAAAAACAATGTCAATTTGTTTAAAATCTAAAAACAAAACAATATTATAAAACCCACTGTTTTTGGTTTTGATCGTTTCTATGTTGTAGATCTCTTTGACACGATCTCAACGCATTTTGTTTCGTTGAATTCTTTATTAATATGAACAAGTTATAGGCTTTTAAATATTTGATTACATAAATAAATAAATTAAACCTATAATTAATCTTTAAATTACATTTCCGATAGAATGTGGCCGTTGCAATCATCTTCTTCCTCGTTGATTCTGGTTCCAGAGAAACGCGTGCTGTACCTATTCCTGGCCTCCTAGGGTTCCCATCGCACGCCGCTACGCTTCCCCGTCCATCGATCCACCTACACCACTTCGAAGCTGAGACTCCACTCCACCGGCGCCATGAGCCTTGGCTAACTCGGTGGCCAATTTCTTCCTCAAACCGCGTGCAAATAGGACGACTTCATGGCCTAAGCTATCATGATTTACCAAATAAAACCCCATCTCCTCCGTTCAGATCCTAGAACTCAAAGGGTTCTTCGATTTTGTTTTTAATTTTTTTTGAAAATCAATGAAGAATTTAGAAGAAAAGGGGTAGGGAAGATCGGAAGATAGCGGCCATTGGTTCAAGAGAGTGGCGGCTGATTTATTTAAAACGAATTAGGGTTTTTTAACCAAGATATTTGCAATATTATATTATTATTTAATTCCCTAACACTAAAAAAACAATTAACTCTTACTAACTCTAAATCCAATCCAGAGAATGTAGCCCCTAGCCAAATACCCCTATTCCGAACATAAAGGGATAGGTATCATCAACCCATTTGATTGTTTCAGCCCATTTTTCTTTAAATTAAAACATAAAACATTTAATTAATTAATTTGATCGTACATATTAATTTACAGACGCCACATACTGACTTTAAAAATTCCTAAAAAAATAAATCTAGCTATATTCTGACGATACGATCCTAACAAAATTAATTTCATCAAATTTTGAGACCGTTTGAAAAATGGTCTTTTCCGGTCGATCCAACTCAAATTTAAATTGACAAAACACGTTTTCTTTTGCCACGCTCACATATTGATTCCAAAAATTATGAAAATTGGAATCTAGCAATAAATTGACATTCCGGATCCAACAAAAGTGGTTTCATTGAAAACGGAGGTCGTTTGCAAAATGGCTATTTATAATATATATATACATACATATATATATATATATATATCCCATAACGACAATTTTAAATTTTAAACTGGACATAACTTTTTATTCCTGCTATGAAATATGGATTCTTCACATTTGTTCGAAAGATATTTTTAAATAGGTTCAAATATTTTTGGTTTCACTAAAATCCGATTTGTTTTGAATCCTGTACATTCATTTGAAATTTGAAATCAAATTTTCAAACTACCGCGCCATTTTAAACTCCTTTTATAATTAAATTAAAAAAATTCATTCTAACTTCGATTTAAATAAAAAAATTAGTCGTTATAATTCAAAATAAATTATTTTAAATATTCAAAATCAATTAAATTGCTAAAATAAAAATTTTAAATTTGTTCTGAAAATCCGGACTATTACAATCTCCCCCACTTAAAATCTTTTTGTCCTCGAAAAGGAACGGAGCTGAAAGTTCACTAACAAACAAACTCAACTTTCATTCTGGCCTTCATTCTTCAACTTTTTAGTTTCTTAGAATTTTCTAATTTCTCAAAAATTTGGCTAACACCCTGAATTTCTGAAAAATTTCGCCATAACCTCCTTTGGGCAGGGAGACATTTAAAACCGCAACTTGCCTCACAGGGCCCTCACCAATCCAAAAGAAAAAGCCAATCGGCTCATAAAATCATCAAACCCAAACAAAACAGTAAATATGTACCTCTTTGTCAGGCATACAATTTTATTCCTCTTCTCTAGCCTCCTTGCTATGACATGTTCAATGTATATACATGTATATGCATGCAATTCTAATCAATTTTCAATTCGGTTCAATATTTGATTATATTTGGCTTTACTTGCCATTCATTCTTTTATTGGTTTAATCAATTATCATTTCAATATTTTAATTAGTTAAACTAATTATCAAACATCACAACCAGCAACCAATTAGTTAGTTAAATTTTCAAACGAATACCTTTCTATTTATATATATATATATTCAAAAATCATATTTTTGATGCCAAATCACAACAATACCCAATCTATGTTTTGGTTCTCACTCCAGTCAGTTGGAAATATATAGATATTCTACTTTCGAAACTCGAACATATATACTGATGAAGTCTAAACCATCATCAGAATCATCTCCGGGCGACTAGAGTGTGATTCTATATCTACCCAGTATATTTGAGACTTCGAATACACGTTTGCAAGACGTATATTCAAATTCTTCATATACTCGATTGTCCAAATTAAAATATAATAATATCTCAAATACATATTTTAAGATAAAATTTTCAAAACTAAATTTGTTTTCATTCTTATTTTAAAAAATAACACTCTTCCGACTCATTCAAGGATACTGCTGATCCTATCTCTAATGAGTCCTTCCAATCTCTGATGAATTCTTTCGTTCGGTTTTAATGTGTCTTGTTCTCGATCTCTGTAAACCAAAGCTCTAATACAAAATGAAACGACCCAAACTTCCCCTTTCAGGAAAGCCCAAATTTAGTTGAGAACACGATAAATCGGAACACAAATAGAAGAACATTTCATTGCTTATTACAACAATTTACATCAGAGTACAAGAATACTTCATAGCATGATTAATTGTACAACAGAAAATAATATCAGAGATTTAGAAATTACATAGTAGCAGAAAATAAGACATAAGTATAATGCATAGCGGAAAAGCTTTCCGAATATAGCTCCAGCTGTAATCCAGGATCCTGTTAAATAGAAATATGGAAACCAAAACTACTTACTGCCCGTATGGAAAATATGGGCATCCAGAGTTTATGAAGGTACAATAAACTCTAGGTCAGTCATGGGGCTGGTATGAGAACTCAAAACAGTTATTAATTTAATTTTAAAGTTAGGTAAATCAAGAGACCACGCCGTACAACACGGAACGGGTTTACCCCCAAGAATACCAGTGCATAAGTAAACAACTCAATGCTAATTTAAGAAAAATGAAGCCGCATGATAGAGTTTTTTCCTTATAATAGCCAAAAATGCTTGGTATGTGAAATTTCTCTTTTATTATTACTATAAGTGCATAGTGTAAAAATCAATTTCGAAAATAATGTATCAATTATAGACGGCGTGAGTGCCCCATCCCACTATGTCGCCATATATATAGGTTTACAATCAACACCGTAATGTCGTATTGGAAGTTGGGTTTCTATCATGAGTCAAGGCTAAGGACGATCTCCTTACCGATTCGAGACACTCTAGCAAATGTCTCAGGATTCGTACGCTGGCGAACCCTTGGATCCTGCAGGGTCGGTCCACAAATGCTTTAGTGGATTAGTAATGCCTGAACACACGCTTCTTGGTCCTAATGATCCTATAAATTGGTCACTATCAACCAATATAACTAAGGCCTCGTAATCCATCATCCACATAAGTAAAATATTAGGTGTAACACCCCGCATTTTTAATATAATTAAAAATATGTAAAAATATGTGTATATGCATAGATAGGTAAATAATGGTGATGTATAATGAAAATTAATTAATATATGGAAGAGAAGGAAAAATTAATTCGATAACAGTGTGCGTAACAGAAAAGATAATAAAATAGGGATACTTAATTTAAATATTAATAACTAATTGAAATGTACATCACCATTGCGTTCACCTCGAAATTCTGCTTGGAATAGAGTCCAAGTTTGCATAAATCGGACTCCGTATAAAAGAGTTATGGCCTTTAGAAGATTCAACAAAAATTCAAAACAGTTCGAAATTCGACCCAGGAATTTTCCGCCAAAACCAGGCAGGTCGACCTAGGGGTCGACCTGGGAGTCAGGTCGACCAAGAGGTTGACCTGGGGGTCGACCTACCCCTAGGGAGGTCGACTTGGGGGTCGACCTATCCCCAGATCTGGGCGATTTCAGCTCCTGTGATGTGTTTTGATGTGTTGTACAGGTCGGATGGCTTCTAGGTCAATCTAAGGGCTTTAAAACACTCTCTACACCTATAAATACATAGCAAGACCTAACCCTAATTCATAACAATTCCTTAAGTCACCTCTATGCTGCCAAACTTCAACCAAACATGGTCACCGCCCCAAAACTCTAAATTATATTGCAAGTTCTTCATCAACTTTCGAGTTAAATCAAATCAAGTAGCAAAGTTCTTCATTAACAATTCATGCTCTTCACTTATAATCAAATAAGAAGATTAAATCAGCGTTCTACATCAACGACAAATCGCTTATTTCTCCAATCCTGTCAAGGTGAGTGGAATTATAATAAACTTGTTGCATAATGGTATAAGTATCGTTCGTCAATTCCCTAGTTATAAATTCAATGCAAGATTTATGTTATAATAATTGTTCTTTTAATCTCCTTCCTTTTTTTATTTTTGGATCTAGGTTATCTCGAACCTAGACGAAATCTTATTACACATACATACGATTGAAATATGGGAATATTGGGGCATAACTTATTTTATGAAATCGAGGAATATAATCTGAAATTTGGGGAATTGTGGCATAACAATTATTATTGCAAATAGTGGACAATTGGCGGAATTTGTTTATGACTTGAGATTAAGCCTAAAAGGTTAATTAGATTATATGTATAAACGTGGAGAAATATATTGGGAAAATATTGATTTTATGAAATGGGGTATAATGGGATTTTGGAAATTGGCATGTTTGGATATGAATAACATGGAATTGGTGAATTTGGCTATAATTGAGTAATTTGGGTAAAAAGATTATTTCACGAATGGTTGTATAAGAAAAGTAGAAATGGGTCAATTAGCACTTGACATATGAATAAACTTAACCAACATATAAGGAATGATAGTAACCTGTTAGGAACACATGTATGGAAAAATTGGAATAATAGGTATAGCCTATTAATGGGATTATAAGCATGAACATAAATTGGGGTTTTTGGGTAAAGTTTGAATTTGAGACTTGGAAATTGGATATGCCGTTAAGATCCTAGAAACATAATTAAAAATGGAATATGTTGGACAAACCATGTTTTTTATGTAATTATGGAACTCGACACATGACATGAAATTGATAATTAACATATGACATCTAGAATAAACACGAACATGCTATTGAATTGATAATTGACATATGACATCCAGAATGGAAATAAACTAAAGATAAAACATGGCTAACTCGAGGTTAGAATGAGTTTGTGGTGTAATCTTGCCCGGAACTGCCCGGCGCATCCAGTGACCGCAAACAATAGGTTCTAATGTGAGAAGTTAGCCATAACGTGCTTGAAACCCGAGGTTAGATTGAGTTGTGGTGTAACCCTGCCCGGAACCAACCGGCACATCCAGTGACCGCAAAAATAGGTCTAATATGAGAAGTTGGGCATCAGTAATTAATTAATGCTAATGACACATGCTAGTATGGTAAGGTTAAGTCAACATGAAATACTAGACAGCACTTAACCAATTTGACTCGATATATGGGTGGGTTAAGTCAACGTGAACCACTATATAACACTTAACCAATTTGACATGATATATAGGTAGGTTAAGTCAACACGAACTGATAGATAACACTTAACCAATTTAACATGATATATGGGTGGGTTAAGTCAACGTGAACCGCTAGATAATACTTAACCAATTTGACTCAATATATGGGTGGGTTAAGTCAACATGAATTGCTGGATAACACTTAACCAATTTGACATGACACGTGGGTTGAATTGAATACGTGATTGGGGGTTCAGTCAACTTGGACACATGGGCAAACTTAACCAATATAACAGTATCAAAGCAAGGAAAAGTGGGGAATGATAGGATTAAATAATAGATAAACTTATCCTAGGGGTAATAAATGAATATGATTTAAGATGTAAAACAAGACTCGAAGGGTGGAACGACTTATACCATGAAATAAGTTAATCTAAACTGGAAATGTGGGAAAACACCCGTACACTATCATTTGATAAAGAGAACTTAAGTCATGCTTGAATTCATAGATAAACCTTAGTTAAAAGGAACAAAGTAACAAACCTTAGTTAAAGAGAACTAAGTAAAAGAAACTAAGTATCAAACCTTGGTTAAGAGAACCAAGTAATAAACCTTAGTTAAGAGAACTAAGTAAATAACGAGAAAGAGAACTAAGTAGTAAACCTTAATTAAGAGGACTAAGTTGTAAACCTTAGTTAAGAAAACGAACGATTAAGAGAAACTAAGTAGTAAACCTTAGTTAAGAGGACTAAGTAGTGAATCTTAGTTAAGAAAATGAACGATTCAGGAAACTAAGTAGTAAACCTTAGTTAAGAGAACTAAGTAGTAAACCTTAGTCAAGAAAGCCAAGTAAAACACGAGAAGGAGCGAAAGTCCATCTGACCAAGAAGAAGGCTCCAACGGTCTAGGTTACGATGCACGCGGCTTCGAGGGGATGTGAGGGTACTCTTGGTATCCCTCTGTGAGGTTGTAGATGATCCTTCTGGGCTCACATAGGTTAAGGTCTGCGTTAGAAGAACCAAGAGTATGCCTTGGTTGCAATATAAGGTGACCTGAAGACTAGGATGGACTAGCGTGAGGCGGCGATATCTTGTTTAGCCCTGTGATAGCACATCGTCGTTTACCTACCTTCTTGAGTCAATCGAGTACGTGAAGCAGAAAGGCGGAGAACTCCAACAGACCATATACTTGCTATCTAGTTATGGGTGATGTTTGGCCAATAGGTTTGTGGGGGCATAGGGGGCCTGTGTATAGTTCTCATTCTTGATTTTCTAGGGTGCCTTTCATTAGTTGAGGGAGGGGTCAAGTGGGACCATAGCCACACACAGATACAAACAGACCCTAGCATCTGCGTCGGTAGATAACTTAAAGCTCCCGACCGAGTTCCATGTTTCTTGATTTTCCCTGCCACGGGACTCGGGCCGCACATATAGAGGACATGTGCAACTAGACATCGATAACGATTCACAACACGTATGTGGGAAAAGTCTAGGAACATATATCGCTCTGGGTAGTGTGTCCTAGACTAGGGGGCATCATTCGATAGGTAGCATAATCCCTAGTTGGACCTAGGTCGCGTAAACCCTGAATCCGAGAAGCATTCAATAGGTAGCATAAACCCTAGTGGGCCTGTGTAGCATAAACCCTGGTTGAATCTACGAAGCGCTCGATAGTAAACCTTAGATTAGATCTAGATGATACATGAAATCTAGCAAGATCGAGAGTGGTAGTCCAAAAGATTTCTAGAATGGTGGCACTACACTAAAGTAGTATAGATTTACATGATGAAGCCCGTATGACATACGGCAAGGGAATGTATATATACATGGAAAATTAGACGAGTTGGGGGTATCCACATATACGTTGTATTAGGTTAACCTACTAGTGGGGCATGAGTATAGCCTAGAGAGCTAATATCGCGGATAACCTAATAAGAAAGAAAATATAACTGAACGGTATATGTAGGATTATACAGAAGCTTATTCTAAGTCCACTCACACAAACTTATGTTCTGACCCCCTCCTCATTACATTCTTCAAGGTTAGGTTCATGACAGAGATGGTATAGCTTTGGATACTAGTTTAGCAGTATTGTTAACAAGGTAAAGCAATATTTGAATATTATACTTTATTTCCTTCCGCTATGGGATGCTTTACGAGTTCTGACATGTTTCTTTATCTCTGTCTTTTTCTGCAGGATACCAGAGCACCCAACTCGGGTTTCGATAGATTGTATTTTTGAAAAAAAATCGGTCTGTTGGAAATCCGGGTTGTTACATCTGGTATTAGAGCTTCGGTTTAGTGATCCTAGGAGATAATGAGTGAACGTATTTGTATTTCCTAAAATATAAATATATTATATATATAAACCTAAATCCATCTAGTAGCCCACTAGACATGAAAAGAGTTGGGATATCTAGTTTGTACACTCAAGGAATTAACATAGGAATTTGGAAACCATTAGGTGGTTGGTAAAGTGTACAATATAACTTGAAGCTAGAGAAAGAAAAGTATCCCATAGGATGGAAACTGAAATATTCGCATTTCAGATTAGTGGGTTTAGAAATGAAACCTTAGAAACTAGAAAAGGTTGAAATATGGAAAATGGATTAGGAATATATATAGTTAAGAGAACTGAATTCGCAAAAGTGCCTAGGAAAGCCTAGTTGAGTTGAAGACCCGCTTTGAGTCTAACCCACTAATAAACTTTTAAGAACTTGAATTTGTAAAAGGATTTGTGGTATTTTCCAAGATTTAATCTTAAAAGTATTTTGATAAATGCATGTTGGGTTTTAAAGTAAAGTGGGGTATATTGTGTAAAACAATGATTTCTTGTTTTAGAAGAATTCTCTCATGAAAAGGTGCATATTATAGAGCATGTATAGCTCGCTAGTTTTCATATATGAAAGGATTGATTTTTTTTTTGAAATCTCTATTCTGTTAACAAAAAATTTTGATTATTGTTTTAAAAAAGAAATTTTTGTTAGGTGAACAAAATAAGCGGTAGAGTGTAAGAATAGAGTAGATGCTTGCACCTTAGCAGCCAAAATTAACATTGTAATTAGAAACATGTAACCCCGATAGTTATCCTTGTTTAATCCAGCTTTTTGATTTGAAAAAAATTAAAATGTTTTGCATTTTTATATTGTGACATGTTTTTATGGTTTGGCAAAAGAAAGTTTCTGAGAAAAGAATAAAAGTTTTACCACTTTTAGTTTTTGGAAGAAGAATGTAATAAAAAGAAAGAAGGCCAAACCATGTTTTAAAAATGGAGTAGTTAAGGATTAAGGCCTAGAAAGAACAAGATAAAGTTAAAGCTATGAATTAAACAATTGGAACCAACTAAAGATTGGTTGAGTTGAGTGATTCTCCGAGTGTCAATCTGATGTTGATTTCGGTCTTCGGGTTGATATTTAGGGAGATGCTCTCTTGCCAATTTACAGTCAGGGATTAGCTAATATTAAACTAATGGAAAATTTCCTGTATAATGCATAAGCATTGAGAAACCTAGGTCTGTTGCTGGAGAAAAAGAAAAAAAAGGATAGGCTAGTAATACACAGAAAGGACTAGTGGTGACTACTAAGTAGTAAAGGGCAGGTAAGTGGGTAGATCCTGTTGTGTGGACTTGCAATTGTCTGAGATGACAAAGTCCTAAGATTCTTGGCCTATAGTAGTAGCTGTGTAGGATGCTGTTTGAGTTGAAAACAGAAAAAGCTTATTTGAAATAATAAAGTTAAGTAATTGGATTAAGTCAAATAAGCAAAGAAAGAGAAAAGCATACCTAACAAGAAACAATAAATTCAGTAAGGCAACAACTGTGACGGGAAAAGAAAATGGAAATCTTAAGAAAAAGATGAATAAATATGAATTGTTTCCAAGATAAGTGGAAAAAGAGAAGAAATTTTCTTATGTGATTGTGCTTGTAACACCCCATGTCCATTAATGTCACTCACAAAGGTAATGCATTAATGTCCATGAAGCGTTATTGTTGTATAGAACAGATAAATTACAAGAATAAATAAATAAAACAACACAGCGGAAGATAAAACTTATTTCATAGCATCATAACTCAAAACGAGTTTACATAAGTAGTATCCAAAACCATTACAACAAGATCAATAGTTTTTCCAAAAACTTCAAAGTACATAAAGAAGCAAATACTTAAATAACATAAATGCATAAATCCCCAATGAGCATAAGAAAAGCCATAAAGATGAGAGGGTCCAAAGCGGTACATCTACTCTTTTCAAGCAACTGAAAGAAATCGGCACTAAGTTGTAGTATTCCCTCCTTGGAAACCTGAGGGGGGAAAAAGGAAAGAAAAGAGGTGGAAACAAAACGGGTCAGACATAAAGTCTGGCGAGTCCAGTAATTTTAACAAATAATAGGTAAGGTAAATGATCAAGACATAAATAGACATCATGATATGGCTGTAACATAGATAAGGTAGATAAAAAGGATGGACAAGATGATTCCGTTCCTAAGTATAAGACAATCCTACACCTTGGCTAAGCGAACAACCCTCCAAGTACTAACCCTGAAGATCGAAGTCAACATCAGACTAGCACCCAAACGATTATCCAACTCAACCAACATGTATTTTGTTACGCCGCACTTTTGCTAAGTTACACCACATTACTTAATTACGCCGCACATCTACTAGTCTCTATTTACTAAAGGTTGATCCCTTCCCACTAACTGTACCCACATGACAAACGTGGTAGTTACTTGTACCTAGCTGCTATCGTAGGTGCTGGCTTGCTCCTACCACCGCTAAGGTACCCTTACCCTACCCATTCGATCGTCTCCCTAAACCCCGTAGGCACCCGTGCTGGCCCCACAGTGGGGGTGTATCACTCCCCAAAGTGGCAACCTCGATACTAACATAAAATGCGCGGCCATACCTACATGATGCAACAACGTCTTACCGACCAGCCCGGACCCATGCACGCACATGAACTCGTTGGACTCGCGTTGCCACCGCTATTTACGTTTTGACCTCTTACACTCAAGTCCAGTAAGCGTGTCCCAACCCCGGCCTAGTACCGGGCCCAATTAGATACTCAAATGGGTTACTGGTTGAAACGGGTCCCCCATCCGACACAAGCCTCCCACCTAGCTTGGTCCTCACTAGGTTTTTCTCCCACTTAACCATTTTAATTTAAATGTCCATGTCTTACACATGCTATGGTTAAGTCCATACTTACATGTCATAATTTACATGTCTTATCTTATACCGGTTAAGTCCATATTTACATGTCACCCCACTTAACCCTTTAACCATACCCATGTCTTATTATGGTTAGTATTCCTTAATTCATTCCTTATGACGAATGGTGCATGACCTCCCACATTAGACCAAACGCTTTCTGGCCACTGGATTTGCCGGGCGGTTCCGGGCAGTCTTACGCCACAAACCGGGTCTAACCTCGTGTCATTAACCATTGCGCCTACAATTCATTCCTTTGACCTCTCACATTAGACGTCCAATTGTGGCAGCTGGATTTGCCGGGCGGTTTCGGGCAGTCTTACGCCATAATTGCGCCTAATCTCATGTCAAAGATTTATTAATAATCATATTTCACCCATACCCAATTTTCATGTCATGTATATCCAATTAAACATATAATCATGTTTATAATACTGCCTATTCCAAATTGTCACTAATTACATATTAATTAGCCTCAATTATAAATTTACAATTATAGGCAATTTCATCAATTCCATGTAATTCACACCCAAATATGCCAATTTCACATATTATCCAATTATCCAAAATATCCAATAATATCCAATTTTCCAAATTTCCCATATTCCCATCGTTCCCACGTACTCGCATTCGCGCGTATTTTTAACATAGGCTCGAAGGTAGCCTAGATCCAAAAATAAAAGGAATAGGGATAAGAAGAGAGAATCAAATCACAGAAAATTAGAATTAACCCAACATCATGCAATAAAGGGGCATATAAACTGGCATAGAGGCATAATGACAGATTCAACATGAATAAACTGATAAAAGGTATGAAATTTACATAGAAACATAGGCATATGATGACATGAATCAAAAGGTGAAGACTTGGATGAGATTTAAATTACATACATACATATGAATCCTCTTTACAACTTCATCATGTTACTTTTAATCCCATTATATTGTGAAAATCACCGTACTAACCTTTCGTGGTTAAAGAATAGAATTATGCACTGAAATTGGTGTAGAAACGTTGTGGTGTTGCTGATTTATCTTCTTGAATTGTTGTAGAAGCTCTAATCTTTAATTTGAGTAAAAGTTGAACACTTGAGTTTTGATTTAGAGGCGGGGGCTAGGGTTTAAGAGAGAATTTGACAACATAATGGTGTCATAGATAATATTTATGAATTAGGGTTAGGTCTTAAGGTGTATATATAGGTGTAGGAAGTTATTTAGGCCTTAGGATTAACCCTAGAACTGATTTGGACCACTCAGATGTCATATCATCCCTTAGGGCGAATCGGGCCACGGGTTGGCATCCAAACACCCTGGATTGACCTCTAGTCGACCCAGTAGGGCTCGGGTCGACTCCAAAAATGGTGCAGTTCGGCTATTCCCCCTCCCGATTCGCTGTTTTGAACTTTTTTTTTGTAATATTTATTTATTTAATTTTTATATATATCTATATATATATTTCTCTCATAAGCATACAAACTTCATGGCTTAATAACTTCTTCATAATTAACCATTTTCACACTAAACCCCTTTTTGAACTGCGTTCACACTAAGCCACTTTTTAGCCATTCCCCTAAAACAAAAATATGGCGTTGGGGGGGGGATCAAACTCTGTACCTCTTGTATGCAAGTCACATGTTCTAACCAAATGAGCTACTAAGTCTTTTGCTTACAAACCTTAGAACAATGCTAAACATCATTCTTTTCTCATTCCTCTTTTTCAAATAAATTATTCTTTAATTTGTTATTTTAATATTCTCAAAAAATACGGAGTGTTACATTCTCCCCTACTTAAAGGATTTCGTCCTCGAAATCTCTAAGTCAAGAAGAACGTATCCTACCATCCAATCATCCATTTACTCAACCATCAACCACTAGCAACCATGGTCCTTAAAAGATTTCTAATGCTTTTCATGTACATATGCATAGTGTGTGTATATGTCCGTATACTAATGCAAAATGAGGCGGTCCACTGATTCAGTCGACCTCCTTAATGTAAATAATGATAGTGCCATGTATCCATCATGTATGCAAAAAACCCTATACATATCATTACTACATGTGTGCACAACCATTCATTTAAATGCAACATCCATATGATACACACATTCAACGTACATTCATTTTACTAAATACATCCATTTATATGCAATATGCAATATGAAAGTGACTGAGCCGATCTAGTGCCTAAAGTGTGTGTATATGCATCCATGAGCAACCACTAGCAAACACTTGCATCCACATGTATCCACCATACATAACATGTCTCAAACACATGTTTCAACCATAGGACTACCCTATCTAAAGGTCAAAGATACTAGTGAGAGGACATACTAAAGATAGAACAAGTACAAGCTAAGCGATAAAGGAGAAATTAAAAGACATGCCCTCGAAAAGAAAAGGGTACAATGAACGCATCTTCTCTTCCGTCTCCCAAGTAGCATCGCTCTCATCATCTCCCCATTGCACTTTGACTAGCTTAACCTCTCGATTCCTCAACTTCTTAATCTCCGACCCAAGAATGCATGTAGGAGCTCGTCGAATCGTTGCATCACGCTCTATCTCCACATCTCTAAGCAAGCTCGGATCTACCACTTCCACGGTCTCATGCAAGCACTTCCTCAAATGTGATACATGGAATATGTCGTGTACACCGCTAAGTCTCTCGGTGTAACACTCCGCATTTTTAAGTATAATTAAAAATGAAATAAAATATATGAAAATATGCTTATGATAGGTAAATAATGGTGATGCATAAGAAGAATTAATTAATACATGAAAGAGAAGAAAAATTAGTTCGATAACGGTGTGTGTAACGGAAAAGATAGTAAAATGAGGATAGTTAATTTAAGAATCATGAATTAGGTAAAACAGACATCACCATTGCGTTCCTCTCGAAATTTTACATGAAATAGAGTCCGAGTTTTCGAAAATCGGAGTCCGGATGAAGAAGTTATGGCCTGTAGAAAATTCAGAAGGTTTCGATCAGCACAGAACTGGGCAGGTCGACCTGGGGGTCGACCTGGGGGCCAGGTCGACCGGGGAGTCGACGTCCCCCATGGGGGTCGACTATAGTGTCGACCTCCCCCCTACAGGTCGACCTGTTTCGGTCCAGAACACGTTTTTGAAGCCCAGGGACGATTTTTGATGGTCCGGATTGGTTTTAGGGTTAATCTGATGGCTGAAATGAATTGCTACACCTATAAAAACAACCTACGACCTAGCCTTCTCTACACACAATTCTATTCTGCTTCTTCTCTGCCTCTGTTCTAAATAAAAATAAAAATGGCGTCGCTACTCTGCTGGAATCAAAACTAGAAGCTAATCAACATCAACCTAAGCAACTCAATTCAAATTAGAGATTAAAGCTTCTGCAACGATTCTACAACAATTAAAGTTCTTTCTTTAATCCAACTAAGGAAAGTGCAGTTATTTTCCGATATAAACTTTAATCATAATTGTGACATGATTGTAAATCTGAATTTGAGATTGTGTATGTTCTGTTCTGATTTATTTTATTCTGTATCTCTTGTTCTTTCTGTTCTATAGCCAGGATACTACGAGCCTGCGCCAATCTCCTAAGAGATTAACGCACGGAAGCTAAAATGTTTGGGACAAATAATGAATGTGGAATAATTGGACATGGTTAATCTGTGACTGATTTAAGAAAAAGGACATAGGTTGTAAACTAGATTTAGATCTATGCATATTCTGTGAATTGGAAGAAGAGGAACCATGGTATGTTAACATATGACTTGAGACAAAGAAAATATGGCTTAGGTATAAAGATTTACAATAAGGTAGGACATCTACTAAATGTAAATAAACACCTAAGTAAGGGATCTTTGGGATATATGACATGCATAGTAATCGATGGTTATATTTGGTATATGATCATAGTGTGAATCATGACAATTATTTAGGCATGCTTAGGCCAAATTTAAAATTAGGCAAGATATGTTTGTGAAACTTTAAGGAATGATTAAATCTGTTATATTTTCCTAATCTGCTAGTTCTGCTATATTGCTTAATCTGCTAGTTCTATTATATTGCTTAATCTGCTAGTTCTGCTCTACTGCCTAGTCTGCTAGATTTGTTCATCTGCCAAATCTGTCATCTGCTAAGTCTGTTGAAAGTGCTAGATCTGCTAGTTTGCTTAATCTGCTAAATCCGTTAAGTCGCCTAATCTGAAAAATCTGTTATCTGCAATATCTGTTGAGTTGATATAATTAGTCCGCTATTGACATAATCTGAATTAGCTATGAATAATTGACATGTATATTAGGCGTGGGTATAAATGGTAAATCATTAATTAATTGGCCGCAAAGATAAACATGGCTAACTCGAGGTTAGAATGAGTTTGCAGTGTAATTCTGCCCGGAACCGCCCGGCATATTCCAGTGGTCACAAATAATAGGTTCTAATGTGAGAAGTTAGTCATAACGTGCTTGAAACCCGAGGTTAGACTCAGTTTGCGACAGAAACCTGCCCGGAACCAACCGGCCTAACCAGTAGCTGCAAACTGTCAGTCTAATGTGAGAGGTTTGGGCATTAATATTTAATTAATGAAAATCTGAGATAATTATGATGTCTAAAACGTGTTGGGTAAGGTTAAACCAATTGGACCAATGAATCTGATAAACCCGTTTCATGAATCCGTAGGCCCAATACAAAGTTAGATAATCTGTAACCAGTTAATCTGTAAGTCTGTTAATCTGTAACCAGTTAATCTATAAGCCTGTTAATCCGAACATCTGATCCGTTAGTCTGAAAACCTGTTAACTTGATTGTCTGATCTGTGAACTAGTTAATCTAAACTTTGTATGTCTGAAACTTGTAGACAAGTTAAGCTGAAATCTGTTAGTCTGGGGACACAAGGCTAGTAGGGGAATTACTTGTGTCATCTGTTGTTTGGGACCCATATTAGTCAGTAACCCTTTCTGGTATCAAAACTTTAACCCAACAGTAAGTAGGGTCCGGGCACGCTTGCTGAACTAATTATAAGCGGTTCATTCTGATAATGGCGAGGGGTGTTGATGGTGCGTTCCAACCGGGTCATGTGCGTGCATGGATCCCGGTCTACCTCTGAGGATGTAAGACGCCGTGACATCTGTAAATAGGTCTGTGCGAATTGGTTGTCACTTAACGGAGTGATACACTCTACTGTGGGGCCGACACAGGATATTTATGTATTAGGGAGCCGATCGCTTGGGGTAGGGTTTTATGGTACACTTAGTTCTGCCTGTTTCTGTTGGTACCGTCTGTTTCTGTTGGGTGGTAACACCTGTCTGTTTCTGCGTGGTACCATCTGTTCGGGTGGTAAAGGCCTATTACTAGTGTACACCTAATTCTACATTCTGTTTCCATAGGGATTAATCTGTTTCTGCTTCTGTCTGTTTCTGATCGGGTAGTAAAGGCCCATTATTAGCATTCTATTTCTGTTAAATTATTTTGTATCAGTTTCTGTTTCAGTTTAGACATTAGGGTGACACCTAATTCTATTATACTAGTATTAGTGCAGAGAAGTGTAAAGAAATAGCTTATGTCATTCTGTTCTTCTGTTATATCTGTTACACCTGTTACAGCTATCTCTCATCCAGTTTTAAGTTCATGTCATGTTATTATTATCTGTTCATAACTGAAAATCACTGGACTTGCCAGACTCTTTGTCTGACCCTTGTTGTTTCGCCTCCTTTCTTCCGTTTCCCCCCAGGTTTTGTAGAAGGGAATACTCTAGCTTGATCCAGATTTCTTCCGCTTGCAGTGCTTAAAGTATGGCTTATCTTCTTCTGTGGGGATTATTATTTTAAACTATGCATTCTGAAGGCTTTTGTACAAGACTGATATTTTGTACTTGAATTATGATATTGTGTTTTGAAAGGATGTAACCAAGTTTATTTTGGTTCTGTTGAAATAAAGTTATAAAATTTTCAAGTACTGTTTTATCTGTCTTGTAAGTTTCTGTTATGTTTACTAAAATGCTCCACCAAAGTTTAGGCATTCCCTTTGTGAGTGACCTTAACGGAGGTGGGGTATTACACTCGGGCAACTCTACTCTATACACCATCTGTCCAATCCTCTCCTTAATAGGAAATGGCCCTACGAACCTTGGTTCTAACTTCCCAACGGACCTAAAGCGAACAACATTCCATAATGGAGACACCTTGATAAAGACCATGTCCCCAATATCAAACTCAAGAACTGTCCTCCTCTTGTCCGCATATGATTTCTGCCTATTTTGCGCCGCCTTCATCCTCCTTCGAATCAAATCGATCTTTTCCGAAGTCTCTCTAATCATATCAGGCCTAAGCAAGATCTTATCCGTAGATTCCCACAAACATGTAGGTGAACGACATGGCCGTCTATAAAGAGCCTCGAAAGGTGCCATGCCAATGCTAGACTGAAAGCTATTATTATATGCGAACTCCACCAAAGGAAGATGCTCCTCCCATGTACCTCCGAAGTCCAAGACACACAACCTCAAAAGGTCCTCTAGAATACGATTCACCTTCTCAGTCTGGCCGTCCTTCTGAGGATGATATGCGGTGCTCAAACATAACTGAGTCCCTACCGCCTCTTGCAAGCTCTTCCAAAACTCGTTAGTAAAGATAGGATCGCGATCGCTCACTATGCGAGAAGGAACACCGTGCAAACGAACTATCTCTCGAACATACACGGAGGCTAACCATGGAGCAGTCCTCTTACTCTTCACGGGAATGAAATGGGTGCTCTTAGTAAGTCTGTCTACCACGACCCAAATCCCCGTATTACCCTTCCTCGATCATGGTAACTCATCACCAAAGTCCATCGAGAAACTCTCCCACTTCCATTGTGGGACCTCCAATGGGTGAAGCAACCCACCGGGCTTCTTTTGCTCTGCTTTTCCTTGTTGGCAAACCAAGCATCTAGCGACAAACTCAGCCACATCCCTCTTCATACCAGCCCAAAAGTAAACTCGTCTCATGGTACACAAAGTCTATCGTCCATACGTAACCAACCCTTATCATCTAGGGTATTCCTACTGAGATAGCTCGATGACTCCCCTCTTATGAGCTTCTCTACTAAGTCAACCAACTGTGGGTCATCTCACTGTGCCTCACCTCGGTATCATTTTTAGGGACCTTCCAATCTTGGATGGCCACCACCTTCGCAGGATCCACAGCTATCCCTTCTTTAGAAACCACGTGCCCTAAGAATTGCACTTCCTTCCTCCAAAAGTGACATTTAGAAAATTTAGCTTTAAGGTTATGCACTCGAAGAGTCTCCAACACTTCCCTAAGATGTAGGGCATGCTCTTCCGTGCTCTTAGAAAAGATCAAGATGTCATCCACAAAGACCACCACGAATTTATTAAGGTACTCCCTAAACACCCTACTCATCAAGTCAACAAAGTATGCGGGGGTGTTTGTCAAACCAAAGGGCATCACAAGCCACTCATAGAAACCGTCCAGAGTCCTAAAGGCAGTTTTGTCTATGCTATCCTCAGCCACTCTCAACTGATGGAAACCAGTGGCTAAGTCCAACTGCGAAAACACTGAGGCACCAACTAACTGATCGAAGAGATCGTCAATCCTCGGCAGTGGGTGCCTATTCTTCTTAGTAAGCTTATTAAGTTCTCTATAGTCCACACAAAGTCCAAGGGACCCATCTGACTTCATGGCAAATACTACTGGAGCACCCCACTCTGATATACTGCGTCTTATGAACCCCTTCTCAAGCAACTCCCCTACTTGCTTATTGAGTTCCCTCCTCTCACGAGGAGCCATGTGGCGTACTGGCAGAGATACGGGTTTTGCATTGTCTACAAGATAAATACAAAAGTCTATCTCACGTTTTGGGGGTAGACCCCTCACCTCATCGAAGACATCAACATATTCACGGACTATACGAACAGAATGTAAATCATCATTGGATGCATCAAGTGACTCAATATAACTAAGCATCACCGATCCTCTAGGGTCATAAGAAATATCAAGGGTCTTTCCACTACGAGTCAACAATTTTACTACCCTTCGTTCACAATCTAGGATGGCACCATGTCTGGTTAGCCAATCCATCCCTAGAATCAACCCATAGCCCATGAAACTAAGCACAAAAGCATTACATTCAAAACCAATGCCTAAGATAGAAAATCTCAAATCCCTACAAACTATGGATAAATGAGCCGACCTACCAATAGGATTTGAGACTACAATGGGATCCACAACGAGACTAGTATTTAAGTGCAGTGTTTCAACTAATGATGTAGAGATAAACGAATGATGCGCCAAAATCGAATAAAGTACGAACAGGATGATCAAATAAGAAAATCAAACTTTCGACAGAAATTTTTCTACCTTCTTCCTGCCCTGGAGCCATAAGAGCATGAACTTGCCCTCCCGAAGTAGAACCTGCCCTCTGCCCTTGCTTCTTAGGACAGTCCTTGACAGCATGACCCGGATCACCACAATGATAACAAGCGAACTTCTTCTTCTTCCTACAGTCTTTCTTCAAATGGCCGGGTATCCCACAGTTGTGACACTTCCTCTTTTCTTTACCACCTTTCTTTTGTTATTGGGCTTTCCTTGAATCCTCCTTCTAATCTTGCGGCCTTAAAGTACTTACACCCTTCTCTTCTTCATGCATGTATGCCATATCAACAAGCTTTTCATACGTAGCCCCTATTGGAATGTGGGACATAGCCAAACTGTGAAGCGGTTCATTCAGGTCCTTTGCAAACCTCAAGGCCTTCTTGTGAGGCGTATTCACCAACTCTAGCCCGAATCTCGCCAACTTATTAAATACGGTCACATACTCCTTCACGGTCAAGATTTTCCGCTTCAATGTCAAGAACCTCTCCATGTACATACTCTCCTCAGCTTGAGAAAGGAATTTCAACCCAAACCTTCCCCTAAAATCTGTCCACGTCTCTACAGCACGCTTTCCATTAGTAACCTCCAACCAAAACGAAGCTTCATCCGTCATCAACCAAGCAGCCGATTGGACCTTCTTACAATCGTCCAAATCGAAAATGCCAAACAGATCCTCCACTTCTTTCAACCAATTTCTAGCTTCAACGAACATTTCAGACCCACTAAAAGGTTTTCCACCCATCGAACGAAAGTCTTTACATATCTTGGAGAAAGCATCTCCATGCAGAGGAATGACTGGAGCTGGGGGAGGAGGAGGAGGAACGTCGGCCGGACCCACGGCAGCGGCCCTAGCCTCAAGATATTGACGAAACCAACCGGGTACATGAACACCCTCTGGTATCTCAGATGCTCCAGACATGGTGAAACACCCCACCTCCCTTAGGGTCACTCTCAAAGGGAATGCCCTAATTTTGGTGGAGGTTTATTAGTATAAGTCACAGATATACAAGACAGATATAGGAACACATATTTTTGAACAGCGGAAAATAACAACAACTTTTATTTCAACATAATACGTGTTACACAAACCATGTCATAATTTGTTTTATAATACTTCCAAAAAACATAACATCTTCATAACTGTCTTGATTACATTATTTAAAGAAGCATAAAGAAAACATAAATAAACTGCATAAGTCCCATAATTGCTGTCCAAAGCCATAGTCCAAAACGAAAAAGATCCAAGCAATACATTCTTTTTCTTCAAGCTGGATGTGAAAGCTGGTCAAGCTGCGGTATTCCCTCCCTATGGACCCGGGGGGGAAACAGAAGAAAAGAAGACGAAAGAAAAGTAGAGTCAGACATAAAGCCTCAGTAAGTCTAGGACTATTCAGTCTATGAATAAAGAACTGGGTATGATAAGTATAAACTAGAAATGGGAAAGCACCATAAACTAAGTTAAGTTGTCTAGGGTCGAATATACTATCGTACCCCATATTAATATCTGTACCCATATAAACTAGTTCCCAACAGGCACCCCATAATCAGGGTGAAGTGATCCATTTCTGATGATCGGCTCCTACTCGCATAGTTACATGTGTCTTACGGCCCCCGATGTTGTAGTTACCTATGCTGGTCCCACCATGGGGTGTATCAAGTCCCATGGTGGCGGCCCGACACAATTCTAGAGTGCACAGGTATGCTACTGGTGCCCAGTGCCTTATTTTTCTGCGCCGGAGTGTGTGCACGCCCGCACCTCGTTAGAACCTACACTGCTGCACCACCGCCGTCGATTTGACCTCTTACAGTCAGCCCAGTAATCGTGCCCCACCCTGCCTAGTTCACGGTATCCTGATACACCTTGTAGGGTTACTGCTGAAAAGGGTCCCCCGCTACTAGGTTTTCTACTTCTAGCCAACATGCTAAGTTGGTTAAGTGTTTTATAAACCTAACCCCCAAATCAGTCTGTTTAGTTTAGCTTGTTCCATTTTGATTAAGTATTTATTTAATTTACTTAATCCTATCAATCCTGACTCAGCCTTAAATGTCTTATTAAAGCCTTGACCTC
This sequence comes from Allium sativum, assembly GCA_030737875.1. Classification (NCBI taxonomy): domain Eukaryota; kingdom Viridiplantae; phylum Streptophyta; class Magnoliopsida; order Asparagales; family Amaryllidaceae; genus Allium; species Allium sativum. Next base: position 35,311,196 of record CM060913.1, on the reverse strand, counting down.
TCACATTAGACAGGTATTGTTGTGGCTGCCTGTTGCTGGTTGGGTCCGGGCAGTCTTACGCCACAACTCAGTCTAACCTCGGGTCCTTATTGGGCTTCGTGTTTAACCACCCACATTGGATAGGTATTGTTGTGACTACTGGACAGCCGGGCGGTTCCGGGCAGGTTTACATCACAACTCAATCCAACCTCGGGTTAAACACATCGTATTTTCTACATTTACATATTTTGTCTCTTTTCTCTTTATATGTAAATATTTGCGGCCCATTATTCAAATTCACCTTTATTGGTTAAAATTTATTTATGCCACTTAATTGTTTTTCAAGGTTGTTGGCATGCGTCAAACATGCCAACACATATGTTCTATATTTTAACCCCATCATCATTACCCCCGTTTTACACGTTCGCTACAATATAGGATATATTGGTTTTAACATTTAAACCCAACTTAGCCATATGAAAAGGGGAGGCTTATAACATGGTGTTTATAAGGTAACATAAAAAGGGGAGTGTGAACGCATGAACTTGCAACATAACGATTCAATTAACATGAGGTAGGCACATGTGAACTTGCAACATATCGATTCAATTAACATAAGATTGGCACATGTGAACTTGCAATTGTAACAACATATAATCATGGCATAAACAATACTTAAACATGAATCATTCTACTCACATAATCATGGCATAAACAAAACATGAATCATTCTATTCAAGTAGTCATGGCATAAATAATACTTAAACATGAATCATTCTATTCATATAACCATGGCATAAATAATACTACTTAAAACATGAATCATTCTATTTATATAATCATGGCATAATTAATAATACTTAAACATGAATCATTCTATTCATGTAAACTTGCAATTGGAATGTAAATCTAACTTAATTGTGTCACATATATCACCATATGGTTTTGATAACAACTTAGGCCTAAAACATGTTTCAACTAGGCATAATACCAAACATAGTTTAGTCATATTCATAAAGGTGCTTACTTTTGTTCTAATACAAAAGTATGATTTGCTAATTCCAACATGGATTCATATAAACTATAGTACTTAGTCGTATCCAATTACACACTAAAAGTGATCATAAAAGTATGTACATCATATTGGCATAATAGTGAATATACTTGCATGAATCCCAAATAAAATACCATATCATATAGTTGTATGAATTCTATCGTATACCATAACATTTCCAAATCATTTAGAATCAAAATAACACACAAGTATAGATTTTTATCGCCACAATTCCATTTTGTTGTTAACTTCCAACGCAAATCACATACTTGCAAATATCCAATCGTATATCATAACATTCCCAAATCGTTTAGAACCAAAATAATATACAAATATAGATTATTATCGCCACAATTCCATTTCGCATTTTACACAAATCAAACGCAATTAATTATTCACATCGGAATAGCACTCTACTTACAACGTATGACGAATCTTCAATTCAGGAATCTGAATTCTGATTTTGGAGATGCTATCCTTTGTTGTAGGCGTTGCTTTGATTCAATTAACGTTGCTTTAAGCTTTTGATTTATCTTCCTAATTGTCTCTCAATTTCTGACGGCTATCTCTAGTCTCTCCTCAGCAGCATGACGGTCTCATCTCCATTTTTGTTTGTGTGTATTAGGGTGAGTCTTAGGTCCTTTTTATAAAGTTTTTGAGTTGATTTTGACCGTCGATGGAGCTTGGTTTAATAATAGCCGTTCGTTCAAAGGAGAGACCAACCAGGAGCTGACACCTAGCCCTAGTGACAAGGCAAAGCTCAGAAAATCGACTAAACATAGACCAGGCCAGCCAGGGTGGGCTGGGTTCGACCTGGCTCAGGGGCCAGGTCGACATGCCAGTCGATACCGTGTCGACTTGGCAGTCGACACAGGTTACCTAGGTCGACTGCCCAGTCGACCTGGTTAGCCCCAGGTCGACTGCCAAGTCGACCTGGTTGCCTTGGGCGGGAATTTTCCTGCCCTGGCCAAATGGGCCTGATTTTGAATTTTAAATTTGTTTTTCTGAGCTGTTTTCGTCTGTTAGAATTTTAAACTGAATTCTGAAAATTCCGGAGGCCATATCTTCTTCATACGGAGTCCGTTTTACGCAAACTCGGACTCTATTTCAGGCAGAATTCCGAGACGAACGCAATGGCCTATCTCATTTCCCTTAATTCTATGATTTCAAATTAATTATACTTTAATTTATGAATTTCATTTTTATAGAATACACGGGGTGTTACATTCTCCCCCACTTAAAAGGATTTCGTCCCCGAAATCTTCAAGTTCAGGAAGAATGTACATCCTAACATCCAAACATCCATCTACTCATCCATCAAACGCGGGCATCCATTGTCCTTAAAAGACTTCTAATGCTTCATGATCATATGCATAGTGTGTGTGTACATGTACTTATCTAATGCAAAATCAGGCGGTCTACTGATTCAGTTGACCTCCTTAATGCAAATTATGTAAGTGCCATGAATCCATTATGTATGCAAATTCTCCTATTCTTGATTCTACATGAGTGCACAATCATTCATACAAATGCAACATCCATATGACAACACATTAAAGTTCAACCAGATACGAATGCAAACATATATGCATATGCAATATGAAGTGACTGAGGCGATCTAAAACCTAGATTGTGTGTGTATATGCAACCACGAGAAACCACTAGCAATCACTTGCAACCACTTGCAACCATCATCCATAACATGTTTCAATCACATGTTTTCATCCAAAGGGTTTCTTCCTAAAAGATAAGGTCGATGAGATGTACCTAAAAAGATAGATAAAAGCGCAACTTAAGGAAAAAGAAAAGATCAAAGATGTACCCTCGAAAAGAAAAGGGTAGGCTACGCGTATTCTAGCTTCAGTTTCCCAAGTTGCGTCTCCTTCGGTGTCGCTCCACTGAACTTTGACGAGCTTGACTTCGCAGTTGCGTAGCTTCTTCACTTCCGTTCCTAATATGCGGGTTGAAACTTTCCTTACGGTTGCTTCGCGTTCCACTTCAGCTTCTTCTAGGATATTTGGCTCTACCACTTCAGCTGACTCATGTAGACATTTTCGGAGATGTGAAACGTGAAAGACGTTGTGAACTCCGGCCAATTTTTCGGGTAGCTCTAATCTATAGGCCATTTTCCCAATTTTCTCGATGATAGGGAATGGCCCTACGAACCTTGGTGCTAGCTTTCCTGTGGTTCCAAAACGAACAACGTTCCTTAGCGGAGATACCTTAAGAAAAACTCTGTCCCCAACCTCAAATTCAAGGTCGGCCCTCCTCTTGTCGGCGTAGGACTTTTGTCTGTCTTGGGCCGTCTTCATCCTTCTTCGTATTAAGTCTACTTTCTCTGAAGTCTCTCGGATCATATCTGGTCCAAGTATGAGCTTATCAGTAGACTCCCACCAACAAGTGGGTGATCGGCACGGTCTTCCATATAAAGCTTCGAAGGGCGCCATCCCGATGGTTGCTTGGTAGCTGTTGTTGTAGGCAAATTCCCCCAAAGGAAGATGGTCTTCCCATGTCCCTCCGAAGTCAAGGACGCACAGTCTTAAAAGGTCCTCCAAAACTCTGTTCACTCTTTCCGTTTGGCCGTCGATTTGGGGATGATAGGCTGTGCTCAAGCATAACTGTGTGCCTACCGCTTCTTGCAGACTCCGCCAAAACTCACTTGTGAAGATAGGTTCTCGGTCACTAACAATGCTGGATGGTATTCCATGGAGTCGAACGATTTCCTTGAGGTAAAGAGATGTTAGGGATGAGGCAGTTCTTTTACTTTTGACAGGTAAAAAGTGGGCGCTTTTAGTAATCCTATCCACTATTACCCAAATGCTAGTGTTGCCTCCCCTAGACATAGGCAGCCCATCAATGAAGTCCATTGAGATGCTATCCTACTTCCACTGCGGGACCTCTAGAGGATGGAGCAGACCACCAGGCTTTTTCTATTCCGCCTTAACCTGTTGGCACACCATACACTTAGAAACGAAAACTGCCACGTCCTTCTTCATGCCGTTCCAAAAGAAAGTTCTCTTTATGTCCTTGTACATTTTATCCCCGCCTGGGTGTATCGTCATCTTGGAGTGATGTGCTTCCTCGAGAACCTTCTTTAATAAATCCCTTGTCTGTGGGACGCATAGTCTTCCATCTCGCCTTAGCCAACCCTTATCATCGATGGAGTATCTATTGAGGTGACTTGAAGCCTCACCCCTAATTAGTCTATCAATCGTCTCCACAAGCTGAGGGTCTTCACGTTGTGCTGTCCCTATTGAGTCCACTAAATTCGGGCGTACTTCGAGAGATGCTAGCAAGCCTGGTACAAAATCGGAGGAGGGCCTAAGTCAAAGCTGGCTATAAACTCTAGGCTTTGTCTTTCAACAAACAGTGGGCTTAAGGTCAGTTTCTTTTGGCTCAACGCATGTGCCACTACGTTGCCTTTGCCCGGAGTATAGGAGATCTCGAAATCATACGAGGCAAGAAACTCCATCCATCTCTGTTGCCTCAAGTTAAGATCTTTCTACGAGAAAAGATATTTCAATGATTTATGGTCAGTGTGAAGTTCGAACTTCTCACCTAGGAGATAGTGTCGCCAAGACTAGAGTGCAAAGACGATGGCGGCTAACTCAAGATCGTGGGTCGGGTAGTTCTTTTCATGCACTTTCAATTTCCTCCCTCCATAAGCTACTACCCTTCCTTCTTGCATTAAGACGGCGCCTAGCCCTGTCCCACATGCATCTGTATAAACTGTGAACATCTTGCTTCCATCGGGCAACGTTAAAACTGAGACTGTTGTAAGAGCCCTTTTCAGTCGTTGGAAAGCAAACTCGCAATCCAAGTCCCAATTGAACACTAGATTCTTCTTGGTCAACTTTGTGAGCGGAGCTGATATCTTGGCAAAGTCTCTGATGAATTTTCGATAGAAGCCTGCTAGCCCGAGAAAGCTTTGGACCTCCATTGCGTTCTTTGGTGTCTTCCAATCCTGCACCGCTACTACCGTAGTTGGGTCTACTGCTAATCCTTCCTTGGATACTATGTGCCCAAGAAATCTTACTTCCTCTCTCCAAAAGTGGCATTTGGAGAATTTGGCTTTTAGCTGATGGACTCGCAGAGTTTCCATGATTGCCCTTAAGTGCTGAGCATGTTCCTCTTCACTCTTTGAGAAGACAAGGATATCGTCTACGAAGACCACTACGAACTTATTGAGGAAATCTCTGAATACCCTACTCATCAGGTCTACGAAGTAAGCAGGTGCATTTGTAAAGCCGAAAGGCATGACAAGCCATTCAAAGAAGCCGTCTGGGGTTATGAATGTCGTTTTATTGATGCTATCTTCAGCCACCCTTAGCTGATGAAAACCGGTCGCTAAATCGAGTTAGGAGAAAACAGACGCTCCTACAAGCTGATCAAACAGATCGTCAGTTCTGGGGAGAGGGTGCCTATTCTTTTTCGTTAGCTTGTTGAGCTCCCTATAGTCAACACATAGTCGGAGTGAACCATCCGCCTTTGTAGCGAACACCACTGGAGCGCCCCACTCTGAAATGCTCCTTCTAATGAACCCCTTCTCTAGAAGCTCTTTAATCTGTTTACTTAGCTCTTTCCTTTCCCGTGGAGCCATGTGTCTAATGGGCAACGCAACGGGCTTTGCATTATCTACAAGATATATGCGGAAGTCTATCTCCCGCTTCGGAGGCAAGCCTTTCACCTCTTCGAAGACATCCGGATATTCCCGGACCACTCTAACCGATTGCAAATTTTCAACGGAGGCATCTAGCGATTCAAGATATCTAAGCATAACCGCATACGAGGGATTACAAGTAATTTCCAAAGTGTTACCGAGCTGGGTCAGGAGCCTAACAACCCTTTTTTCACAATCAAGGATGGCCCCATTACTGGATAGCCAATCCTTGCCCAAAATCAAACCATATCCCGAAAAGCCCAAAACAAAGGCACTACATTTAAATTCTACGCTTAGAATAGAAATTTTCAATCCCAAACAGATCATAGACAAATGAGCTGGGCCCCCAATTGGGTTTGAAACAATTAAGGGGTCCTCTACCATACTAGTTTTTACGTGCAGAGATTCTACTAAAGCAGACGAGATAAAGGAGTGTGATGCGCCAGAATCAAATAAAGTGCGAACGGGGTGATCATAAAGATAAACTACACTTTCTACAAAAGTATTTATACCTCGCTGTTGCAGAGGTGGCGCTTCTAGCACATGAACCTGTGCCCCTGAGGTGGATCCAGCCCTCTGCCCCTGTCCTCGTTTCTTTGGGCAGTCCTTTGCCATGTGGCCTGTCTCACCGCAAGAAAAGCACCCGCCATTAATCTTGGCCTTCTTTTTCCGGCAATCTTTTACTAAGTGCCCCACTTTGCCACAGAAATTACACTTCCTCTTCTCTTTGTTGTCTTTTCCGCCCTTCTTAAAGTCTGTCTTCTTAGGCTGCAAACCCTCTTTCTTCCCTTGAGAGTTTTCTGCCTTTGTCTCCTTCTTGCCCTTATCCTCTTCGTTCAACAATGCCATCTGTACCAACCTTTCATATGTAGCTCCCATGGGTATATGGGTCATGGCCAAACTGTGTAATGGCTCATTCAACCCTTTGACAAAACGGAGAGCCTTCTTGTGCGGGGTGTTGACTAGGTCCAGTCCGAACCTAGCCAGCTCATCGAACTGATTAACGTACTCCTTGACTGTTTTGTTCCCTTGCTTAAGAAATAATAATTTTTCCAACTGCAAACTCCTTTCCGCGTCTGAGAGAAATTTAGCCTCAAACCTTGCCCTAAAGTCCTCCCATGTTTCCACTGGTCTTTCTGCATTAGTGACTTCCCACCAGTAGGAAGCCTCGCCCTTTAGTAGCCACACTGCTAGTTGTACTTTCTGCCTATCTTCTACCTCAAAGATGACGAATAAGTCCTCGGTTTCTTTCAGCCAATTTCAAGCTGCCACGAAGGACTCAGTTCCATGAAAATCCTTTCCTCCCATAGCTTTAAAATCTTTACATATCTTAGAAAAAGTGTTTTCCCATGGAGGAGGTGGAGGAAGAGGTGCTGCTGCAGCCGGATGATTCCCTGCAGCTGGGGGAGGAGGAACGGTAAGGCCTGGCTGAGTGGCCCTTGCTTCTAAGAATCGTCTAAACCAACCAGGTATTGGTACACCCTCTGGCAAGTTAATTTCTTCGGACATGCTGAAATAAAAAGGATAGATTCAAAACGAAGGATAAGAGATAGTACCTATGGCTTTGGGGGACTTTGCCTTTTTAAAATAAAATAATATTTTATCTTTTAAAAATGCTTCTTTAAATTTTTCTTTGAAAATAAATTTTCAAAACTTTTATCTTATCTGGTAAACCTATGCTCTGATACCAAGTGAAACACCCCACCTCCGTTAGGGTCACTCTCAAAGGGAATGCCCTAATTTTGGTGGAGGTTTATAAGTATAAGTCACAGATATACAAGACAGATATAGGAACACATATTTTCGAACAGCGGAAAATAACAACAACTTTTATTTCAACATAATACGTGTTACTCAAACCATGTCATAATTTGTTTTACAATACTTCCAAAAAACATAAAATCTTCATAACTGTCTTGATTACATTATTTAAAGAAGCATAAAGAAAACATAAATAAACTGCATAAGTCCCATAATTGCTGTCCAAAACGAAAAAGATCCAAGCAATACATTCTTTTTCTTCAAGCTGGATGTGAAAGCTGGTCAAGCTGTGGTATTCCCTCCCTGTGGACCTGGGGGGAAACAGAAGAAAAGAAGACGAAAGAAAAGTAGAGTCAGACATAAAGCCTGAGTAAGTGTAGGACTATTCAGTCTATGAATAAAGAACTGGGTATGATAAGTATAAACTAGAAATGGGAAAGCACCATAAACTAAGTTAAGTTGTCTAGGGTCGAATATACTATCATACCCCATATTAATCTCTGTACCCATATAAACTAGTTCCCAACAGGCACCCCATAATCAGGGTGAAGTGATCCATTTCTGGTGATCGGCTACTACTCGCATAGTTACATGTGTCTTACGGCCCTCGATGTTGTAGTTACCTATGCCGGTCCCACCATGGGGTGTATCAAGTCCCACGGTGGTGGCCCGACACAATTCTAGAGTGCACAGGTATGCTACTGGTGCCTAGTGCCTTATTTTTCTACGTCGGAGTGTGTGCACGCCCGCACCCCGTTAGAACCTACAATGCTGCACCACCGCCGTCGATTTGACCTCTTACAGTCATCCCAATAATCATGCCTCACCCTGCCTAGTTCAGGGTATCTTGATACACCTTGTAGGGTTACTGCTGAAAAGGGTCCCCCACTACTAGGTTTTCTATTTCTAGCCAACATGCTAAGTTGGTTAAGTGTTTTATAAACCTAACCCATAAATAAGTCTGTTTAGTTTAGCATGTTCCATTTTGATTAAGTATTAATTTAATTTACTTAATCCTATCAATCCTGACTCAGCCTTAATTGTCTTATTAAAGCCTTAACCTCTCACATTAGACAGGTATTGTTGTGGCTGCCTGTTGCCGGTTGGGTACGGGCAGTCTTACGCCACAACTCAGTCTAACCTCGGGTCCTTATTGGGATCCGTGTTTAACCACCCACATTGGATAGGTATTGTTGTGACTACTGGACAGCCGGGCGGTTCCGGGCAGGTTTACATCACAACTCAATCCAACCTCGGGTTAAACACATCGTATTTTCTACATTTACATATTTTGTCTCTTTTCTCTTTATATGTAAATATTTGCGGCCCATTATTCAAATTCACCTTTATTGGTTAAAATTTATTTATGCCACTTAATTTTTTTTCAAGGTTGTTGGCATGCGTCAAACATGCCAACACATATATTCTATATTTTAACCCCATCGTCATTACCCCCGTTTTACACGTTCGCTACAATATAGGATATATTGGGTTTAACATTTAAACCCAACTTAGCCATATGAAAAGGGGAGGCTTATAACATGGTGTTTATAAGGTAACATAAAAAGGGGAGTGTGAACGCATGAACTTGCAACATAACGATTCAATTAACATGAGGTAGGCACATGTGAACTTGCAACATAACGATTCAATTAACATAAGATAGGCACATGTGAACTTGCAATTGTAACAACATATAATCATGGCATAAATAATACTTAAACACGAATCATTCTATTCACATAATCATGGCATAAACAAAACATGAATCATTCTATTCATGTAGTCATGGCATAAATAATACTTAAACATGAATCATTCTATTCATATAACCATGGCATAAATAATACTACTTAAAACATGAATCATTCTATTTATATAATCATGGCATAATTAATAATACTTAAACATGAATCATTCTATTCATGTAAACTTGCAATTGGAATGTAAATCTAACTTAATTGTGTCACATATATCACCATATGGTTTTGATAACAACTTAGGCCTAAAACTTGTTTCAACTAGGCATAATACCAAACATAGTTTAGTCATGTTCATAAAGGTGCTTACTTTTGTTCTAATACAAAAGTATGATTTGCTAATTCCAACATGGATTCATATAAACTATAGTACTTAGTCGTATCCAATTACACACTAAAAGTGATCATAAAAGTATGTACATCATATTGGCATAATAGTGAATATACTTGCATGAATCCCAAATAAAATTCCATATCATATACTTGTATGAATTCAATCGTATACCATAACATTTCCAAATCATTTAGAATCAAAATAACACACAAGTATAGATTGTTATCTCCACAATTCCATTTCGTTGTTAACTTCCAACGCAAATCACATACTTGCAAATATCCAATCGTATATCATAACATTCCCAAATCGTTTAGAACCAAAATAATATACAAATATAGATTATTATCGCCACAATTCCATTTCGCATTTTACACAAATCAAACGCAATTAATTATTCACATCGGAATAGCACTCTACTTACAACGTATGATGAATCTTCAATTCAGGAATCTGAGATCTGAATTTGGAGATGCTATCCTTTGTTGTAGGCGTTGCTTTGATTCAATTAACGTTGCTTTAAGCTTTTGATTTATCTTCCTAATTGTCTCTCAATTTCTGACGGCTATCTCTAGTCTCTCCTCAGCAGCATGACGGTATCATCTCCATTTTTGTTTGTTTGTATTAGGGTGAGTCTTAGGTCCTTTTTATAGAGTTTTTGAGATGATTTAGATCATCGATGGAGCTTGGTTTAATAATAGCCATTCGTTCAAAGGAGAGACCAACCAGGAGCTGACACCTAGCCCTAGTGACAAGGCAAAGCTCAGAAAATCGACTAAACACAGACCAGGCCAGCCAAGGTGGGCTAGGTTCGACCTGGCTCAAGGGCCAGGTCGACATGCCAGTCGACACCGTGCCGACTTGGCAGTCGACACCGTGTCGACTTGGCAGTCGACACAGGTTACCCAGGTCGACTGCACAGTCGACCTGGTTAGCCCCAGGTCGACTGCCAAGTCGACTTGGGTGCCTTGGGCTGGAATTTTCCCGCCCTGGCCAACTGGACCCGATTTTGAATTTTAAATTTGTTTTTCTGAGCTGTTTTCGTATGTTAGAATTTTAAACTGAATTCTGAAACTTCCGGAGGCCATATCTTCTTCATACGGAGTCCGTTTTACGCAAACTCGGACTCTATTTCAGGCAGAATTCCGAGACGAACGCAATGGCGTATCCCGTTTCCCTTAATTCTCTGATTACAAATTAATTATACTTTAATTTGTGAATTTCATTGTTATACAATACACGGGGTGTTACACATGCTGAAAAGAAAAAGAAAGAGTTTCAAAACAAGGGAAGCGAAAGAGAGATGTATGGCTTGCGGGGATTATGCTCTTTAAAATAAACTTTCCTTGAAAATAGCTTCTTCAAAACAAGTTTTTGAAAATACTTTCTATGAAAATAATACTTTTGAAAACACTTTTCAAAACTTTTTATCTGTTCTTATAACCATAGCTCTAATACCACGTGTAACACCCCATGTCCATTAATGTCACTCACAAAGGAAATGCATCAATGTCCATGAAGCGTTATTGTTGTATAGAACAGATAAATTACAAGAATAAATAAATAAAACAACACAGCGGAAGATAAAACTTATTTCATAGCATCATAACTCAAAACGAGTTTACATAAGTAGTCTCCAAAACCATTACAACAGGATCAATAGTCTTTTCCAAAAACTTCAAAGTACATAAAGAAGCAAACACTTAAATAACATAAATGCATAAATCCCCACTGAGCATAAGCAAAGCCATAAATATGAGAGAGTCCAAAGCAGTACATCTACTCTTTTCAAGCAACTGAAAGAAATCGGCACTAAGCTGTAGTATTCCCTCCTTGGAAACCTGGGGGGAAAGGAAAGAAAAGAGGTGGAAACTAAACGGGTCAGACATAAAATCTGGCGAGTCCAGTAATTTTAACAAATAATAGGTAAGGTAAATGATCAAGACATAAATAGGCATCATGATATGGCTGTAACACAGATAAGGTAGATAAAAAGGATGGATAAGATGATTCCGTTCCTAAGTACTAAGACAATCCTACACCTTGGCTAAGCGAACAACCCTCCAAGTACTAACCCCGAAGACCGAAGTCAACATCAGACTAGCACCCAAAGGACTATCCAACTCAACCAACATGTATTTCGTTACACCGCACTTTTTCTAAGTTACACCACATTACTTAATTGCACTGCACATCTACTAGTCTCTATTTACTAAAAGTTGATCCCTTCCCACTAACTGTACCCACATGACAAACTTGGTAGTTACTTGTACCTAGCTGATATTGTAGGTGCCGGCTAGCTCCTACCACCGCTAAGGTACCCTTACCCTACTCATTCTATCGGCTCCCTAAACCCCGTAGACACCCGTGCTGGCCCCACAGTGAGGGTGTATCACTCCCCAAAGTGGCAACCCCGATACCAACATAAAATGCACGACCATACCAACACGATGCAACAACGTCTTACCTACCAGCCTGGACCCATGCACGCACATGAACCCGTTGGACTCGCGTTGCCACCACTATTCACGTTTTGACCTCTTACATTCACATCCATTAAGCGTGCCCCAATCCCGGCCTAGTACCGGGCCTAATTAGATACTCAAACGGGTTACTGGATGAAACGGGTCCCCCATCCGACACAAGCCTCCACCTATGCTTGGTCCCCACTAGGTTTTTCTCCCACTTAACCATTTTAATTTAAATGTCCATGTCTTACACATGCTATGGTCAAGTCCATACTTACATGTCATAATTTACATGTGTTATCTTATACCGGTTAAGTCCATATTTACATGCCACCCTACTTTACCCTCTAACCATACCCATGTCTTATTATGGTTAGTATTCCTTAATTCATTCCTTATGATGAACGATGCATGACCTCCCACATTAGACCGAACGCTTTGTGGCCACTGGATTAGCCTGGCGGTTCCGGGCAGTCTTACGCCACAAACCGGGTCTAACCTCATGTCATTAACCATTGCGCCTACAATTCATTCCTTTGACCGCTCACATTAGACGTCCAATGTAACGACCCAAATTTCGAACACATCGGAAGTTGTGCCATTAATGAGAAATAAGAACAGATAGAAGATATAATCACAGAACATCAGAATCTCACAGCGGAATTTTCACAAAAGATAATACTTGAAAATATTACACAATAGTACATGATACAACAGAACATCATATGACTAGTGATACAACCCATTTCTAGTACATCAGTAATTATACATAACATCCACTACTGACTTGCAAACTTATAATTATACAGGGGTGAGGTAGACAGGTCAGCAACTGATAATCTTCATTCCACTTCATAAGGTTCAACCTCCTGATTCACTTGTCTATTCATAACAAGTGTTATGAATACCCAAGAGTTTAAGGAAAAAACACAGAAAATAAACTCCGGGTCAGTCAGGGGACTGGTATGAGTAAACAGTTTAAGAAAAACGTCTCATAAGACCACGCCGTGAATAAGGAACGGGTTTTTACCTTATGAGATTAAAACACTTTTGTATACTCTAAACCAGATATTATCAAAACGTTTATCTGGTTTCACAAATAAATTAGAATCTAGGAAAATGCTTGCATCTCACATTCTCCGATATAGTATACAAACAAAACCGCTTGGCACTTATGGAAATTGGTTTCCAACTATGACAAGGTATGGGACCACCTCCCGACGATGTATCTCTAGAGGCAAATACACCTGGGTTCACAAGAACGTCTTGCAACCCGGCCATCACATGACCGACCACTCATTTCTCTTGAGTGTATCGAGTGTATATCACCAATGGTTGTGTACGGCAACCATTCCCGAATGGGCAGAATCGATAGATAAGAAACAATAGGAATTTCTCTAGATAGGTGATGCTACACCCTAATGGGAGTGACCCACGTAGCCATGCTGCCTGCCCGATTTTTGTCATTTCCTGGGTGTGAGGTTTGAGGCTAGACCTACGTCATCAACACTGGTTTATTTCTTTGAGTGCCACATCGTCCAGACCTTCCGATCACTAATTGACTTCCTCAAAAATAGATTACAGATATACGGCGAGAGAAACAAATTCCTCTGCCACCATATAATTACGTTTGAAAAGATCAACGTACGTGACCAGTTGGAATTACTCTGTCAGACACTCGTCCATACAAGTTGTTCTGGGTTTGAACAAACAGAAGGTACTATTTTAAAAATAGTCCTTTATAACGCCGTCTTCAACTTTAAATCTCCGACACGCATCGTATAATCAATTCAAAGTGAAATCTTGATTTCGGTCTCTTTGAAAAGATTAACGATCAAATTTTATTTAAATTTAATCTAACAGATAACATACACTGTTCTTGTACAGCTTATATCAGTTTAGAATAGTACAATGTTAATTATACTGCGACAAGGATTTTTAGATTTTCAGTTGAACTAAAAATTTCAGTGTAATGAAATATTCCTATTTTATCAGTTTAACCCCATTTTTAATTTGAATAAATTCAAATTTTATATCAACTAAATTTATAAAACATCGTCACTTCTGTATTTCTCGACAATGTCCATCGAATCATGATTCACTTCTCGCTTGGATTTTATGAAAATGTTTATTTCAAATTTGGTTACTCCCATCATATTTTAAATTATTCTATTAAAACTTAAATAAACTAAGTAAAAACCTTATTTTACTTTACTTCCTTTATTCCCAATATTAAAAATACTTGGATTTTCAAAGCAAACTAAAGTTTTAAATTTTTTCTTAAGAACCAAAATATCAGCTAAAGTACCAGTTTCACTTACTAAGTGCCAAGACTAAAACTAGGAGCCAAGTTACCGGAAACAAGTGTCATCACCCTTGCTAACCCACCTAAGTATCATATTTATAACAAACTCACAGTACCATGTTGAAAGCCAAACACAGTATGATGTTAAGGCAAAACAAAGTACCACTTTTTAGTTGAAAACCCAAAGTACCATGCTCTGGCCATCGCAATTTCTTGCCTGTTCATGAGAAAAACACGGGTTCTTCTTCCTCGTTCACCTGGAGCTGTGCACGTGCATAGGGGATTCTGGCGACGCGACCACCTTGCGACTGGCCACGCACGTCGACTCTCCACCCCTGATCACGTCGATGAGCTCCACCGACCCTATCTCAACGTCGATCAAAATATCACTGTGCCACCATTTTTTTCAAACTATCCTCATCGACAAAAATCAACCATTGCGCCACGTCAGGGCCGCGAGCCACCACCGCCTCAACACCACATCATCAACGGATCCAGGCGCAGCCAACCCCCCTGACCACACCTCAATAACTGCTCCGACGACGAGCAGTCGTCTAGTTTCCAAACCGAACCCATTTACCTCAGTCAACCCTATTTTGATTAATTTCCCTAAATCAATTCATTAAAAAAAATGGTATTTTTTCGAAGTTGACTGACCCCCGATGAACCTCCTCCTTCAACCTCACGGCTACCGACAAACTAGGTGGTCGAAATTTGCCCTCTTTCCCTTTTCTGATCACTTTTAAATTCCCGGCAACATATACTATTAAAAATCACCAAATTTCTTTTAAAAATCATCCCTTCCTTCTAGGATTCGATTTATGTAATTAGTTTGATTTAAAAACAACTTTGAAAATCTCATCAAACAGAGAGTGGGAATGACTTACTGTGTTTCTGTTTTTACCATACAGTGATTGTTTTAAATTGTTTTACCACTCCTAAACTATTTTTAAAACATCGAAGGGTAATGGAAATCAGTAACTACCTTACCCCTATCACTAACAAGTATTAACAGATCAACTCGCGGTATGATTCACAGTTCAAACAGGAACAAAACATGATGATCATACAGTATCAAAAAGGTTCCTAAACTATTTGTACTTGAGTGGAGTGACAACAACAATGGTTTGATCAGAAAACATGTACATATCATATCATTCATACAAGTTCAACACAAACCAGATCTATTTCAGTTTTAAGCTAGCAGGAACAGTAAAGAATTTATAAAGATTTACACACCTTCAAGCCTCCAAAACCTTCCTTTGCTTTGATGAAAAACGTAGAATTTCTGTGAGTTTTTGTGGGTGAAAAATGTGCATGGATGGCCTTTATATAGGGTTGAGAAATAATAAACAAAAGGGGTGCATTTAATGCTGATAAGCAACAGCTTTTTACTTTGACAAATGGAAACTGATTTTAAAAACTCAATTTCTCTCTCAAATGTAACACATTTTCTCACAACTTCACATGGTATATTCAGGCTATACATACTTGATCTATACCTTTGTATATTCTACCATTTTTTTTCCTTTGTTTAAATGAAACAATTTGATCCTTTTGTACCGAATACACTCAGATTTTTCTGAGCTTTCAAGGCTTATTTTTCACATGTCACTTATGATTTTACATGAAAATATTTTTATATAACAACTTCCCTTGCAAGTGTGATCAAAACTGAAAATGTAGTACATGAATTTCTATTTTGAAAAGAAAGAAAAGAAAACTCAAAACTGAAAATACTTTGCTTCTTGAATGATCATATCATGTAGGGGATCTTTAGCTTGAGAATAGGGTTGATGGCATGATGTAGTGAGCTCATGAAGTGATAGAGGATTGAACACTACATGATCTCTTGTTTCAATGTAAGGATGTGAATGATTTTATTGTGATTTTTAGTTGAAATCACATTGATGAGATCATATATGAAATCATGATTTTACAAGGCATTCTTGACAATTCATGATTTAGTTTTCAAATGCAAAAATTCCCTTTATGATATCATGAGTTGAAAAGGATAAGAAAACACAAAATTTCAAATCTAAATGCCTCCACAAATTAGATATTTCATGCATAGGTATATGAGAACAAAAGGGAATTGTCTAGATCATATTTAGGCAATGTGTTTTAATATGTTTTAAAACAAGTATTTGCTAAAACAATAAATTAGAGTCTCTTGAAAATATAAACAAGTGTTTGGTAAAGTCATAACCTTTATAATGTTATGTAAACTTGTCATTTAACAAATACGTAAAAATGTAAATTTAAACTATAAAATATCGTATACAAAAGAAAACAAGTTTAGTCTAGACATAGCAAGGTTTAGAAGAAAAAAAATCTTGAGTTTGCCCATTAATACTTGGTTTAAATACTTGGTTAAAAATTGTGTTTACACATTTATACTCATGATCAACAAATGTATGAGTTTAAAAGCAATGTGAAACCTGGGTCATTACAATCTACCCCCCTTATAAAAATTTCGTCCTCGAAATTTGTAACAGAAGATAAGCAAAAAGGTCATATATATCATACCATACGTTAAACGGACTACAGCAAAATACACGTACTATACTCGACTAGAACCGAGTTATAGACTACTACTATATACATATCTGCTATATTACTACTACTATATACAACACCATCTAGTATGTCTGCCTACTCGGAACCACTGCTAATGTCGATGACGTCCTTGTTATCAGAAATAACAATCATCTTGTCATCATCCGAGATGGTCACCACCTCCACGTCATCATAAATATAGATCACCTCCCCGCTGTCGGAAATGCAAATCACCTCCTCGCTATCAGATATCTCGACGACCTCTACCGGCTCCCCTACCTCCTCAGGTATATCATCATCAGAAATATCAATCATCTCAACTGGTGGCTGTGGGTGCAGCATCATATCTGGATATGAATCCTCCAATAGTGACTCTAAGTGTCCTCCATTGGCCAAAACCTGGGCCATCTGCTGCTCTAACTGATCCCATAAAACTGCCAACTGGCCATCCATGGGTACAGGCTGAGGATGAATCCATGGTCCAAAATGTGGCTGATGCTGTGGAACATCCTCCTCGGGCTGAGGCTGTGCTAAAGGGATATCCTCTAATGGTAAATCCTCCTCCGGCTCCTGGGACGGATCCTCTTTTGGGTCGTCCTCTGGGTCTTCTGTCGGGTCACCCTCAGGGTCATCCTCAGGATCATCCTCGTCCTCCTCCTCCTCCTCAGGCTCACTATCATCCATGTCGTCCCTATCATACCTATCATCATCACCATCACCATCATCATCATCACCATCCCCATCACCTGCTCCCTCACCTATGTAGTATCCTCCCTGATGGTCCTCTCCATCCTGGTCTGACTCATGTGGTAAGTCTCTGCTACTGTCCTCATCATATGAAGGCTCCCTCTGGTAAATGTCCGACTCCTCAGAGCCGACATACCTCCTCTCACCCTCATGATCCTGGGATCCTGTCATCTCATGGATATTGATCCCCATATACTGTCTCAGCCTATGAAGTGGTGTCAACCTCTTCCTGGCGGTCTTCTTGAATACTGGCGACATTTGGAATAGAAACAAATAATAGATTTCTGTACAAGTGATAGTAAACTGAAAGAGTTCATAAGCCCTACGAATGCTGAACAACCACAATCCATAGAGATGAAAACCCACATTTCCATTTCCATACAAAAGATACATCCATACAAACAACACCAACCAAACAACACCATCATACATCACACATATCATACATCCAAACAACATACAACATTCTAGTCCACAACAAAATCTGGGTAGAACTTCCTAATGTGCTTCTCCGTCTCCTAAGTACAGTCATATGGATTCTCACTCCACTGTATCTTGAGTAGCTTCACGACCCTATTCCGGAGTTGCTTCTCTTCTTTGTCCACTACATAAACTGGATATCTAACCACCGTCAAGTTTGGTTCAATCTCCAGATCTTCTTGAACCGATGGCTCTAGAATCGAAGATGGGTCGTGAACACACTTGCGAAGATGAGACACATGAAAAACATTATGAATCCCGTCCATCCTCTCTGGTAATTCCACCCGATAAGCAAGAGATCCAATCTTTTCAAGAACACGGAAAGGTCCCACATACCGTGGAGCTAACTTCCCTGTCTTACCAAATCTGATTGTTCCCTTGATTGTTGAAATCTTCACAAATACAAAGTCTCCCACAGAAAAGTTCAAGTCCCTTCGTCTTTGGTCTGCATAGCTTTTCTGTCTATCCTGGGCCTCCTTCATTCGTCTCTTGATTAACTCAACTTTCTCAGTTTCTTCTCGAATCATGTCCATAGTCATAGGCAATAAATCCTCACAGTTAATGAATCACAGTCATAGGCGATGTTCATAGTCAAAGGAAATATAATTCTCACAGTCATGAGTCACAGTCATAGGCAATGTTCATAGTCAAAGAGGCATAAGGTTTTAAGGTCCATAGTTTCATAGTCACAGTCTCATTGGTCATCGAATCATAACAGTTCTTAATTAAGTCCAAAGATATAAGCACTAATTCGAATAGAAAGATTTGGCGTATTCTTTTATTCCTTTAATTTCATGTCACGAATAGAGAAAACGTTAAAATCTAAAAAGTAACCGACTTACAGAGATTATCGTAGAAAAACAGTCGTTGAAGTCGTTTGAATCTTCACTTGAATCCTAGCTTGTTTTGAATCTCCTCTTGAAAGTCTTGAGCAACATTTCCTCGTCTTGATTTATTTTACATATTATTTTATTTATTATTTAATTCAGAGGAGGATAAGAAGCCATGTCTACAAAGAATCTTTGCAGCATAAGGGTAGAGAAGAATTGTGAATAGAGAAGGAGACTTGAGCTGTTTATATAGTGTGGAAGTCAACGAATCTAGTCAGCCCAATCTGGGTCCGATTTTGAATTTTGAACTCGTTTTCTGACCTGTTCGAATTTTAAATCGAATTCTGAAACTTCTGAAGACCATAACTCCTTCATAAAGAGTCCGATTAACGCAAACTCGGACTCTAACTCATGCAGAATTCCGAGACGAACGCAATGGCGCAACTCGTTTCCCTTGATTTTGATTTTAAAATTTAATTCTGCCTTGATTAGTGAATCTTAGTGTTATAGAATTACGGGGTGTTACAGCTGCAGTCCGAGTTGGTTTCACGGGAATGAAATGCGCACTCTTCGTCAGTCTATCAACTATCACTCAAACTCCTTCATATCCCTTCCTGGTCTTGGGTAAACTATCGACGAAATCCATTGATATCATCTCCCACTTCCAGGTAGGAATCTCCAAAGGTTTCAGTAGTCCTGCTGTCTTCTGGTTATCACACTTTACTTGCTGACAGCATAGACACTGATTCACATAGCCCAGAATATCTCTCTTCATCCCAGGCCACCAAAATACTCGCCTCATATCCCTATACATCTTGTGTACTCCCGGATGAATACTCAGCTTTGATTCATGACATTCTGCCAGAACTTCTTGCCTTAGACCATCAACATCTGGAACATACAGTCTTCCATTGATTCTGAGAATTCCTTGGCCATCCACTTCAAAATCTGACTCCCCACCTGTAACGACCCGCATTCTACGCATCATAGAATCGTAGAATATTTATTTCTGTCACATACAAAGTCGTATGGTCATGTAACTTTGGGAGACGACTATTGCGGTCATTTCCCATGTCCATGATTTTTCCCGATTTTTAAATGACCATTTTACCCCTAGTTGGCATGTTTTGGCAATAACTTTTGACTGGAAAGGAATTTTGACCTGAAACCACTTCCATTGGCTCCGAATGATGGTTTCTTTTTCCGTAGAGTGGTCACAATAGCCAAACGGACTCACCGTTTAGGAGATATGGCTGAAACAAGTTTCAGATGGTGAAAAACACCTTAATTGGGCCTAACCGGGTGATTAGCAGCTAGGCCCAGAGGGGAATTTCGGGTTTAGAGGTATAGGAGGACTGATTAGGGTTAGGAAATCATTTCCATTTCAGTTTTGAGCCGCCACAAACATTCTTGAGACCCTAGTAATGGCTTCCATCCTCTAAAACCACTCCAAAACACATTTTTAGTGAAAATTAAGCCTAAACTACATCAAAGCAAGGCCAAATAGCAACAAAGCAAGGTTGGAGCTGCTGCTATACCTAGGAATTCGACCTAAACAGAGAGTATTTCAGATTTGGTGTTTTATTTTGTGGCCAAGTTGAGTGATTTGCATAGTTTTTGCACTAATTACGGTAATTAAGGGTAATTAGTGAAGATTAGCGAATTTATACACTGATAAATTCTGGGAAAATGTTTAGAAATTCTTAAATAATGTTTTATGCCTTTGGTTGAAATTTGGTTTCGTTTGATTAAGTTTTGTTAAACCTATGATTAGATTTGCTTAAACATGCTTTAGGGAAAATAAGGGGTTTTGGGCACATTTGATCCATTTTGACATATAAATTCATAGTTTTGGTGTTTGTGATTAGTTTGCTATGTTGTTACGACTATTTGACATGAATTGTGATTGATTAGAATAGTTAGATTTGTCAAAAACGTCGTCGAACGGCGTAAACAAGTTGCTGGAAAAGTTGCAGAAAGTTGTGCATGGCTTCGGATCGGATGGGGGCTCGGATCGGATATGTGAACTGGGCAAGAAACCCGACCCGAACCGGGGTTTGGCACATAGGAGGCTTGGCGAGAAGGAAGGCCGTTTGCTAAGAGTTGGAGTGGACAAGGGGATCGAATCGGAAGAATAGTGGAGACCAGATCGGATCGACCTAAGAATGGAAGGCTACAGCGGGAGAAGGTGAAGGGATCAGATCGAATCGGATCGGAGTGGATGGAAAAGAGGGAGCTGATCGAAGAAGAACTGGAAGGAAGAAAGTAACCCGACCCGACCCGGAGGAGGACACCGACCCGACCCGGAGTGGAGTATCCGACCCGAGCTGAATGAAGAGATGAACACCGAACCGAACCGATCTAGACGAGGAGCACCGAACCGAACCGTACGTGGGCTATTACTACTACGCGATGACTCTTTTGAAGACCCACTCCAATTCGATCAAAACCCGAGATGCAAAGGAAGTCCAAATGAGAAGTTAGAGCTCAAGATTTAGATGGGAATCAACGAGTTCGCTTCATGGTTGGGCTTTCTGCGGGACGCGTGTTAAGGGGTTATCGATGTCTATAGCTTTGGACCACTATTGTAGGAGGTACGAAGGCGGATTCAGGGCCATTATGGCATTGGTAGAACCAAGGGCTACGATCAATGAAATGGGTCATTGAAATGTTTGGTCATGACTCCATATGTTTAGCTTGGTCACAGCAGGGTTTCTATAAGTCGGGATCCGTCGTTACCTCAATTTGTCTAGTGGTCCAAAGTGGTAGATATCGTATGCTTTACGCACTGAGTGAGAGATGTGAGAATGGTTGATATGGATGATTTGTTTGTTATCATTATGACATGCACACCCCACCCCCATATTCTAACACTATTTATTATGGCACCTTAGAGAACTGTACGGTATGTGGTACTAACTCTTTGGTTGCAGGTCCAGGTTCAGGTATGGTTTAGTATACCTGTTATTATTATGTTTAGATGCTTATCGCTCATGCTAGGCTTTATGTCTGACCCAGAGTTTTATGTCTCCTCTTATTACTCTGGGTGCTCACACGAGCAGACTAGAGACAGGTTAGCTGGTGATGCGCGGGTAGATGATCCGGGGACGAGCAGGAGGCTTCCACGTAATATATATAGTATTCTCCCTATGTTGTTGAAGATCACTGCTTGGGCATTGGTGGTGCATCTTCTATTTTAGCTTTCTTTTGTTAGAGACAGTAAATTTGGAAAATTGTAATAAGCTGTATTTAGATTTCCGCTGCTTTGATATTGATGTTGGTTTTAGTTATCAGCTTATGCACTGTCTCGCCTGTTTTATGTCAAGTACATTATTATTATTATATTTTATCCCATGCGCTGTGAGATATTCTACAGGTCCCTTTATTAGTTCGTTCTCTTCTTTCCTTTCTCCTGACGACCGTCCCGTGCTAGTCGGGCATGTGTACAGCGCACTTTTGGAGTAAATGCAGGCTGGTGCGGGGCGGGCCGTCACACTTGATATCAGAGCTCTAGGTTGCGTAGTTAACCTGGGGAAGTTATCAGGGAGAGATAATATATGTATACGAGAGAGCGTATTTGTGATTATTTTGGTTTTAAAAGCTATATATGTATACTATTAGTAGTATAAGGATGAAGTCGTACTGCACTAGCACCACTATGGAGTCGTTAATCATTTCCTTTTTCAGATTGACGATGAGCCGATATACTAGAGGTACTGGTAGGGGAGCCAATAATGGGAATGTTGCTGACATGAGGACGATGTTTACTGACCTCATGAGAGAGATGCTTAGAGATGTACGGAGGGCAGCTCCCAATGATGGAAATGGTGGTAGTCCAATAGTGCAGGCGCTGAGGGTCGATTTCGCCAAGCTGAATAAGGATTATACTAGCCTTGGTGGGAAGCCGTTTCACGGAACGGAGTCGGCCACGGATGTTCAAGATTGGTTGGATAGTTGCGAACGTATCTTCGAGGATTTGGGTATCGAGGATGCGATGAAAAGAAAGCTAGCGTCCCGTCAGCTGCAAGGGCGGGCAATGAACTGGTGGAATGCTATAAAGGCAGCCACTCCTGAAGATCAGATTACTTGGGAGCAATTTAAAGCTCGCTTTAGCGAGAAGTTTATTCCAGCCGCTCAGAAGTCAGTGCTGTTTAAGAAATTCTTGGAGCTCAAGCAGAATGGCAGAGCTGTCTCGGAGTACATTGCTGAATTCGACACTTTGTCAAAGTATGGGTTATCTCTTATTGATACTGCCGAGAAGAAGAATGAGAAATTCATAACTGGGTTAGATCAGTACTTAGGGGAAAGGCTTATTAACCACATCGATGAGATGTTTGAGTCGATTGTGGGGAAAGCATTAAGATCAGAGAGTCTCTACCCTAAGCCGAAGACTGAGGTTGCATCCGCAGATGAGCCAAAGCCACAAGCAAGTGGTGGAGGCAAGGGTGGTTCCCAGAATAAGAGAAAGCAGAATCAGACTAAGGATGGCCAGAAGAAAAAGAATAAGCAAGATGTTGAGTGCTTCAGCTGTGGTAAGAAGGGCCATTATGCTAGTAATTGTCGGGCCAAGCCAGCGGATAGGAAGTGCTTCAATTGTGGCCAATTGGGACATCACAAGGACAAGTGTCTGCAACCCCCTAAAGAAAAGCAAATGGTGAAAGCATATGCCCTTAATGCTATTCCTTCTTCGTCGAATGCCCCAACTGCGGCGGAGAAAGGAAAGAATGTCGTCATTCAAGGTATGCTTTCTGTTTACGATGTTCCTGTTAGAGTTTTGTTTGATACCGGAGCTTCCAGTTCTTTCATATCTAGTGCCCTGGTAGATAGGTTGGGATTAGAGCCCGAGATTGTCGATAGACCTTTAGTAGTGACGAACCCGATTGGTGGTTCTACTAGCCTTAGCATGATTTGTCGTAATGTGGTCTTATCGAGTCATGGATGCATGTTTGTTTGTGATTGCTTTGTTTTGGGTTTTACTGGGTTTGGCATTATTTTGGGAGTAGATTGGCTCCGAAGATACGGGGTGGTGGTAGACTGTGAGGGCTTTTTGGTGACAGCTAGAGCGGATGATGGGCGGAGGATAGTGTTTGGTGGTCTACCCAGTGAGGGGGTATTGGCTAGTTTTCTAAACTCCCTTGACATTCTGCATAGTGAGTTGTCAGGCTTGCCCGTGGTTGGCCAGTATCCGGATGTTTTCGAAGAAGTGACCGGACTTCCACCACACCGAGAGATTGAGTTCCGTATTGATTTGGTAAAAGATGCTAGGCCTATAGTGATGCCACTTCGTCGTATGGCACCAAGGGAGCAGCGAGAGCTCAAGGTGCAAGTCAGCGATCTTTTGAAGAAGGGATTTATTAGAAGGAGTGTTTCTGAATGGGGAGCACCAGTTGTGTTTGCTACCAAGGCGGATGGTTCCCTTCGTTTGTGTGTAGACTACCGCGAGTTGAATAAAGTGACGAGGAAGAACAAGTATCCTCTACCGCGGATAGATGATTTGTTTGATCAGTTGAGTGGCGCGAAAGCATTTTCTCAGTTGGATCTCGCGATAGGTTTTCATCAACTTAGAGTGGAAGCTGAGAGTATAGCTAAAACGGCATTTCGAACGCCGTCTGGATTTTATGAGTGGTTGGTCATGCCATTCGGCCTGACCAATGCCCCAGCATATTTTGTGGATCTTATGAATAGGGTATTCAGAGATCAGTTGAATAAGTTTGTCCTTGTGTTCATTGATGATATTTTGGTCTATTCAAGGACAGAAGAAGAACACAAGGAACATTTAAGAATAGTGATGGAGGTGTTGAGAAAACACCAATTGAAAGCAAAGTTTTCTAAGTGTCACTTCTGGAAGAGGGAAGTGAGGTTCTTGGGCCATGTTGTATCAGAGAATGGGATTGCCGTGGACCCGGCGAAGGTGGCTACGGTACAGGATTGGCCTACGCCCAAGAATGCAACAGATGTAAGAAGTTTCTTGGGGTTAGCGGGATATTATCGTAAGTTTATCCAAGGTTTCTCCAAGATAGCAGCACCATTGACCCAGTTGACCAAGAAGAATCAAGCTTTTGTCTGGGATGGAAAGTGCGAGAATGCCTTCAAGTGTCTAAAGGACAAGTTGACGAGCGCACCAGTGTTAGTCGTTCCTAAGGGGAATGAAGTGATGACGGTATACACGGATGCCTGTGGTACCGAACTGGGTGCTGTATTGATGCAAGGCGGTAGGGTTGTAGCTTATGCAAGTCGGCAATTGAAACCGCACGAGAGAAGATACCCTACCCATGATTTAGAATTGGCAGCAATCGTGTTCGCGTTGAAGATGTGGAGACACTATCTCTTGGGAGAAAGATTTGAGCTATTTACAGATCATAAGTCGTTGAAGTATCTCTTCTCCCAGAAGGATCTAAATCTCTGGCAACAAAGGTGGTTAGAATTCTTGGCTTCCTATGATTTTGACATTGCATATACACCGGGCAAGGGCAATGCGGTGGCTGATGCATTAAGTAGAAGACATGCCAGTTTAGGGGCTATGTTTTTAGAATGGAAGCAACTGGAGTATATCGCGGGGTTTGATTTCAGATCAAAGTGCGAATTGGATCCAGAAATGTTAGCAAGCTTGACGATCAGACCCACTTTGATTGAGCGGATCGGCTCTAGTCAGAGGGACGATCCTAATCTATTGAAAATCATCTCCAAGTTAGAGATGGGTATCGATGAGAAGATGAACAAGTATGGGCTTGATCGAGATGGATGGCTTAGAAAGGATGCAAGACTAGTCGTACCCAATGTCAATGGATTGAGAGATGAAGTGCTTAGAGAATGTCATCACTCAAAACTGACTATACACCCCGGTGGTAACAATATGTATCGGGATATGAAGCAGACTTACTACTGGGAAGGGATGAAAAGAGACGTTGGGAAGTTTATATCCAAGTGCATGAATTGCCAGCTAGTTAAAGCCGAGCAAAAGAAGCCTAGTGGGTTGTTACAGCCATTAGAAATTCCCGAATGGAAATGGGAGCAAGTCTCGATGGATTTCATCGATGGTTTACCAAGGACTAGATCGGGACATGATAGCATTTGGGTGATTGTGGACCGATTGACTAAAAGTGCAAGATTTATACCAGTCAGATCGACTAGAACGGCAGCTAAGTTAGCAGAATTGTATATGAAGTGGGTAGTGAGATTCCATGGAGTACCTAAATGCATTGTGAGTGACCGAGACCCGTTGTTCACTAGTGGGTTTTGGAAGAGCTTACAAGAGGCTCTAGGGTCAGAGTTACATCTCAGTACCGCATATCGTCCTCAGACCGACGGTCAGACGGAGAGGGTGAATCGTATTTTGGAAGACCTCTTGAGAGCATGTATATTGGATTTTGGTGGATCATGGGATGACCATTTGCATCTAGTAGAGTTTGCATATAATAATAGCTACCAATCCAGTATCGGTATGGCTCCGTTTGAAGCCTTGTACGGAAGACCATGCAACTCACCATCATGTTGGATAGAGACTGGCGAGAAGTTTATGCTTGGACCAGATGTGGTGAGGGAAACTTCAGATAAAATCAAGACCATTCAACAACGAATGAAGGCTGCCCAAGATAGGCAGAAGAGTTATGCTGATAAGAGGAGAAGAGACTTAAAATTCTCCGTTGGCGACTTGGTGTTTGTCAAGATTTCTCCGTTGAAGAGTGTAATACGATTTGGCAGGAGAGGCAAGTTGGCACCAAGATTCATTGGCCCATTCCCTGTTCTCGAGCTAGTCGGGAATTTGGCATATAGAATTGACTTACCAGAGAAAATGGCGGGAGTTCACGATGTATTTCATGTTACCCAACTAAGGAAGTTCGTTCACGACTCAGATATGACTATTTCACCTGATCAGTTAGAGGACTTCGAAGTAGAACCCGAGGCGGTTGGGAACCGCAAGCCAGCTCGTATTGTCGAGTACGACTTGAAGCAACTTCGAAGGAAGGCGGTGAGACTAGTCAAGGTTCAGTGGGGCGAGGACGAGGATGATTGTACTTGGGAGACAGAGGAGAACATTAGGAAGACACACCCAGAACTCTTTGCCTGGTAAGATTTTGGCTTCGATTTAGTTTTCCGCTTGCTATGATAGGCTTGTTTGCTTGTTTTGCATGTTTGATTGTTGCATGTGGTTGTTAGGCATGCGGGATCCTTTGTATGTTTTGGGTTAAGTAATTTCGGGGACGAAATTTCTTAAGGGGGGGAGAGTGTAACGACCCGCATTCTACATATCATAGGATCGTAGAATATTTATTTCTGTCACATACAAAGTCGTATGGTCATGTAACTTTGGGAGACGACTATTGCGGTCATTTCCCATGTCCATGATTTTTCCCGATTTTTAAATGACCATTTTACCCCTAGTTAGCACTGTTTTGGCCATAACTTTTGACTGGAAAGGAATTTTGACCTGAAACCACTTCCATTGGCTCCGGATGATGGTTTCTTTTTCCGTAGAGTGGTCACAATAGCCAAACGGACTCACCGTTTGGGAGATATGGCTGAAACAAGTTTCAGATGGTGAAAAACAGCTTAATTGGGCTTAACCGGATGATTAGCAGCTAGGCCCAGAGGGGAATTTCGGGTTTAGAGGTATAGGAGGACTGATTAGGGTTAGGAAATCATTTCCATTTCAGCTTTGAGCCGCCACAAACATTCTTGAGACCCTAGTAATGGCTTCCATCCTCTAAAACCACTCCAAAACACATTTTTAGTGAAAATTAAGCCTAAACTACATCAAAGCAAGGCCAAATAGCAACAAAGCAAGGTTGGAGCTGCTGCTATACCTAGGAATTCGACCTAAACAGAGAGTATTTCAGATTTGGTGTTTTATTTTGTGGCCAAGTTGAGTGATTTGCATAGTTTTTGCACTAATTACGGTAATTAAGGGTAATTAGTGAAGATTAGCGAATTTATACACTGATAAATTCTGGGAAAATGTTTAGAAATTCTTAAATAATGTTTTATGCCTTTGGTTGAAATTTGGTTTCGTTTGATTAAGTTTTGTTAAACCTATGATTAGATTTGCTTAAACATGCTTTAGGGAAAATAAGGGGTTTTGGGCACATTTGATCCATTTTGACATATAAATTCATAGTTTTGGTGTTTGTGATTAGTTTGCTATGTTGTTACGACTATTTGACATGAATTGTGATTGATTAGAATAGTTAGATTTGTCAAAAACGTCGTCGAACGGCGTAAACAAGTTGCTGGAAAAGTTGCAGAAAGTTGTGCATGGCTTCGGATCGGATGGGGGCTCGGATCGGATATGTGAACTGGGCAAGAAACCCGACCCGAACCGGGGTTTGGCACATAGGAGGCTTGGCGAGAAGGAAGGCCGTTTGCTAAGAGTTGGAGTGGACAAGGGGATCGAATCGGAAGAATAGTGGAGACCAGATCGGATCGACCTAAGAATGGAAGGCTACAGCGGGAGAAGGTGAAGGGATCGGATCGAATCGGATCGGAGTGGATGGAAAAGAGGGAGCTGATCGAAGAAGAACTGGAAGGAAGAAAGTAACCCGACCCGACCCGGAGGAGGACACCGACCCGACCCGGAGTGGAGTATCCGACCCGAGCTGAATGAAGAGATGAACACCGAACCGAACCGATCTAGACGAGGAGCACCGAACCGAACCGTACGTGGGCTATTACTACTACGCGATGACTCTTTTGAAGACCCACTCCAATTCGATCAAAACCCGAGATGCAAAGGAAGTCCAAATGAGAAGTTAGAGCTCAAGATTTAGATGGGAATCAACGAGTTCGCTTCATGGTTGGGCTTTCTGCGGGACGCGTGTTAAGGGGTTATCGATGTCTATAGCTTTGGACCACTATGGTAGGAGGTACGAAGGCGGATTCAGGGCCATTATGGCATTGGTAGAACCAAGGGCTACGATCAATGAAATGGGTCATTGAAATGTTTGGTCATGACTCCATATGTTTAGCTTGGTCACAGCAGGGTTTCTACAAGTCGGGATCCGTCGTTACCTCAATTTGTCTAGTGTTCCAAAGTGGTAGATATCGTATGCTTTACGCACTGAGTGAGAGATGTGAGAATGGTTGATATGGATGATTTGTTTGTTATCATTATGACATGCACACCCCACCCCCATATTCTAACACTATTTATTATGGCACCTTAGAGAACTGTACGGTATGTGGTACTAACTCTTTGGTTGCAGGTCCAGGTTCAGGTATGGTTTAGTATACCTGTTATTATTATGTTTAGATGCTTATCGCTCATGCTAGGCTTTATGTCTGACCCAGAGTTTTATGTCTCCTCTTATTACTCTGGGTGCTCACACGAGCAGACTAGAGACAGGTTAGCTGGTGATGCGCGAGTAGATGATCCGGGGACGAGCAGGAGGCTTCCACGTAATATATATAGTATTCTCCCTATGTTGTTGAAGATCACTGCTTGGGCATTGGTGGTGCATCTTCTATTTTAGCTTTCTTTTGTTAGAGACAGTAAATTTGGAAAATTGTAATAAGCTGTATTTGGATTTCCGCTGCTTTGATATTGATGTTGGTTTTAGTTATCCGCTTATGCACTGTCTCGCCTGTTTTATGTCAAGTACATTATTATTATTATATTTTATCCCATGCGCTGTGAGACATTCTACAGGTCCCTTGATTAGTTCGTTCTCTTCTTTCCTTTCTCCTGACGACCGTCCCGTGCTAGTCGGGCATGTGTACAACGCACTTTTGGAGTAAATGCAGGCTGGTGCGGGGCGGGCCGTCACACCACCTTTTATAACCCCTTGGATCAGTTTCTCTAGATTCTCATCCCTTCGTTGATTTGCCATAATCCTTCCTTGATGTGTTGGAGTGGCTTCTAGAAGAGATAAAACTGCATTTCTACTTAGAGCATCTGCTACGACATTTGCTTTCCCTGGCATATAGATAATATCCAAATCATATGCCGCAAGGAATTCCAACCACCTCTGCTGCCTTAGGTTAAGATCCTTCTGAGAAAACGGATGTTGGAGTGGCTTGTGATCTGTGAAAAGCTCGAACTTCTCTCCTAACAGATAGTGTCTCTACATTTTCAATGCGAAAACAACCGCCAATAACTCCAGATCGTGTACAGCGTAATTCTTCTAGGGAGTTTTTAACTGCCTACTAGCATACGCAATTACATGTCGATTCTGCATCAACACTGCACCAAGTCCAAATCCACAAGCATCAGTATATACCGTAAATCCACTCTTACCGTCTGGAACAACAAGAACTGGTGCTTCCGTCAATTTCTTCTTTAACTCCTTGAAAGCTTCTTCACATTTCAGAGTCCATATAAATTTCTCACCTTTATTAGTCAACTTAGTCAGATGAGAAGAAATGTTGGAATAATCTTGGATAAACCTCTTGTAGTATCCGGCTAATCCTAAGAAACTACGGACCTCCGTTGGTGTTCTGGGTTGCTTCCATTGTTGCACTGCCTCAGCCTTGATCGGGTCTACAGAAATACCATCTCCATTTACGATGTTCCTCAAGAATCTAACCTCAGATTTCCAAAAATGACACTTAGAAAACTTCGCCTTCAAAACATTCGTCCTCAGAGTCTCCAACACCACTTTAAGATGATATCGGTGTTCTTCCTCTATCTTTGAAAAGATTAAGATATCGTCAATGAAAACCAAGACGAACTTATTCAGAATCTTCCGAAAGACACGATTTATCAATTCCACAAAGTATGCAGGTGCGTTGGTTAAACCGAATGGCATAACTAACCATTCATAAAAGAAATCTGGGCCTCTGAAAGCAGTTAAAGGAATACTATCTTCGGCGATCCTCAACTGATGGAATCCTGTAGCAAGATCCATTTGAGAAAACACCGTAGCTCCATTCAGCTGATCAAAAAGATCATCGATCCGCGGCAAAGGATACTTATTCTTGATGGTCACTTTATTTAACTCTCTGTAGTCAACACACAGCCATAGTGATCCATAAGACTTAACCACAAAAATTATTGATGAACCCCAGCTTGAAAAACTTGGCCTGATCAATCCTCTGGCTAGTAAATCTTGAGTTTGCTTCTCAAGTTCCTTAACTTCTTTTGGTACCATTCGTCTTTTTGGTTGAACGATCGGTTTGGCTCCTGGGATCAGATCGATGCGAAACTCTATCTCACGACGTGGGGGTAAACTCTTAACTTCTTCAAATATGTCAGCAAAATCTCTAACTACTTCTAACGTCTCCAAATTCTCTTGCGGTACTTCTAAAGCATACAAGAAACTACACATATGAATACCGAGTTTCCCACACGGTATCCTAGCTTTGCTCCCAATATTGGTAATCAAGGTTATGATCTCCTTATCGCTTTTAATCTCATCTTGGAATTTACTCAACCAGTCTATTCCAAGTATAAAATTAAATCCTTTGAAATCCAAAACGTAGATATCGAAGAGAAAGGAATGAGAAAGGTACAAGAGTGCCACATTATCGCAATACATTTTTAACTCAGTTTTCCCGCCAATAGGATTAGTTACGAAAATTGGGTTTGGGGAAATTTTTGGGATAAATCTGAATTTTCCTACCGTGCCAGATGAAATGAAACTATTTGAGGCGCCAGTGTCAAATAAAACACGAACATCAATGCCATTTAAATCAAAAGTACCTTCGAGAACTCCCTTGCCTTTCACATCTTGGGAAGTTGATGGTTCACTTTTGATAGCATACACCTTGGGTTGCTGTGCCCTTTTCATGAGTGGACAGTCTTTAACCAAGTGCCCAAGCTGATGACAGTTGAAACACAGATTCTTCATCACCATTGCATGTCTAGAGCCTTGCTGCTGTTTCTGATGCTATTGCTGAGATGGTTGTTGTTGCTGCTGGTTTTGCTGTGGCTTCTTTGATGTAGGTTTTGTGCAAAATTTGGCAATATGTCCTTTCTGCAGACAGTTGTGGCATTTGGTGTCCTTGAACCTTTCCTTAGCCTTTTCTCCCATCTTAGGTACACCTTTGCTGTTGTTATTCCAGTTTGGATTGAACTTTCTCTTATTAGGATTCTCCCCACTAGGACCACCTGTTTGTGCTGCTTTGGCCATTGGCTTCTTACTCTCCAGTGCTTCATAATGAACAGCCATATCCGCTAGATCAACGAATGGAAGTTTGAGATGTCCAATCATCTGAACTTACAGGCTAACTTTCAACCCCGCTATGAACATTTCATTCTTCTTAAGTGAAGTGTTGATCAGTTCTGGCCCGAAACAAGAAAGCGAGTTGAATTTGTTCTCATATTCTGAAACTTTCATATTTCCCTGCTTGAGATCGATAAAATCTCGGTACATCCTTGTCTTCCTAGCAACAGGAAAAAACTGAGCTTCAAACGCCTCTTTGAATTTGTCCCAAGTGAAATCCTCCTCAGGAACGTTAGCAGTTTGAGCGTCCCACCAAATCGCAGCCGCTTCTTGAAGTTGCCATGATGCCAAAAGACGCTTCTGATCATCATTCAACTTTAAACCTTTGAAAATTCTTTCACAAGACCTCATCCAGGCTTGCACTTCAGTAAAAGACTCGGTTCCCTTAAAAACCTTTCCTCCCAAAGTTGTATACTCCATACAAATAGTCGCAAAGCTCTTATCCTGTTGAACTTGTACAACTTCCTCTACTGTCTCACCCTGGTCTTGGGATCCAGCAGTACGACCAGTCACATTGGAAGATCCCCTTGCTCAACCTCTTCGTGCACGGGTACTCATTTTGATCACCTGAATATAACAGGTTGTCAATCGGGACTTGATAGGGTATATCTAACCTAGGTATAACATCCAAGTTGTTTTAAATTCATTTTAAATTTTATATAAAAATACGCTCTCTCACTCTCACCCAAAGCCTAGGTAATCAAGATCCTAAGCTCTGATACCAACTGTAACGACCCAACTTTCGAACACATCAGAAGTCGTGCCATTAATGAGAAATAAGAATAGATAGAAGACATAATCATAGAACTTCAGAATCTCACAGCGGAATTTTCACAAAAGATAATACTTTATAATATTACACAACAGTACATGATACAATAGAACATCATATGACTAGTGATACAACCCATTTCTAGTACATCAGTAATTATACATAACATCCACTACTGACTTGCAAACTTATAATTATACAGGGGTTAGGTAGATAGGTCAGCAACTGGTTATCTTCATTCCACTTCATAAGGTTCAACCTCCTGATTCACTTGTCTATTCATAACAAGTGTTATGAATACCCAAGAGTTTAAGGGAAAAACACAAAAAATAAACTCCGGGTCAGTCAGGGGACTGGTATGAGTAAACAATTTAAGAAAAACATCTCATAAGACCATGCCGTGAATACGGAATGGGTTTTTACCTTATGAGATTAAAACACTTTTGTATACTTTAAACCAAATATTATCAAAAAGTTTATTTGGTTTCACAAATAAATTAGAATCTAGGAAAATGCTTGCATCTCACATTCTCCGATATAGTATACAAACAAAACTGCTTGACACTTATGGAAATTGGTTTCCAACTATGACAAGGTATGGGACCACCTCCCGACGATGTATCTCTAGAGGAAAATACACCTGGGTTCACAAGAACGTCTTGCAACCCGGCCCTCACATGACCGACCACTCATTTCTCTTGAGTGTATCGAGTGTATATCACCAATGGTTGTGTACGGCAACCATTCCCGAAAGGGCAAAATCGATAGATAAGAAACAATAGAAATTTCTCTAGATAGGTGATGCTACACCCTAATGGGAGCGACCCACATAGCCATGCTGCCTGCCCGATTTTTTTCATTTCCTGGGTGTGTGGCTAGACCTACGTCATCAACACTGTTTTATTTCTTTGAGTGCCACATTGTCCAGACCTTCCGATCACTAATTGACTTCCTCAAAAATAGATTACAGGTATACGGTGAGAGAAACGAATTCCTCTGCCACCATATAATTACGTTTGAATAGATTAACGTACGTGACCAGTTGGAATTACTTTGTCAAACACTCGTCCATACAAGTTGTTCTGGGTTTGAACAAACCGAAGGTACTATTTTAAAAATAGTCCTTGTATAACGTCGTCTTCAACTTTAAATCTCCGACGTACAGCGTATAATCAATTCAAAGTGAAATCTTGATTTCGGTCTCTTTGAAAAGATTAATGATCAAATTTTATTTAAATTAAATCTAACAGATAACATACACTGTTCTTGTACAGCTTATATCAGTTTAGAATAGTACGGTGTTAATTATACTGCGACAAGGATTTTTAGATTTTCAGTTGAACTTAAAATTTCAGTGTAATGAAATACTCCTACTTTATCAGTTTAACCCCATTTTTAATTTGAATAAATTCAAATTTTATATCAACTAAATTTATAAAACATCGTCACTTCTGTATTTCTCGACAATGTCCATCGAATCCTGATTCACTTCTCGCTTGGATTTTATGAAAATGTTTATTTCAACTTTGTTTACTCCCATCATATTTTAAATTATACTATTAAAACTTAAATAAACTAAGTAAAATTCTTATTTTACTTTACTTCCTTTATTCCCAATATTAAAAATACTTGGATTTTCAAAGCAAACTAAAGTTTTAAAATTTTTCTTAAGAACCAAAATATCAGCTAAAGTACCAGTTTCACTTACTAAGTGCCAAGACTAAAACTAGGAGCCAAGTTACTGGAAACAAGTGTCATCACCCTTGCTAACCCACACAAGTATCATATTTAAAACAAACTCACAGTACCATGTTGAAAGCCAAACACAGTATGATGTTAAGGCAAAACAAAGTACCACTTTTTAGTTGAAAACCCAAAGTACCATGCTCTGGCCATCGGAATTTCTTTCCTGTTCATTAGAAAAACACAGGTTCTTCTTCCTCGTTCACCAGGAGTTGTGCACGTGCACAGGGGATTCCAGCGATGCCACCACCTTGCGACTGGCCACGCACGTCAGCTCTCCACCCCTGATCACGTCGATGAGCTCCACCGACACTATCTCGATGTTGATCAAAATATCACTGTGCCACCATTTTTTCATACTGTCCTCGTCGACAAAAATCAACCACTGCGCCACGTTAGGGCCGCAAGCCACCACCGCCTCAACACCACAACATCACCGGATCCAGGCGCAGCCAACCCCCCCTGACCACACCTCAATAACTGCTCCGACGACGAGCAGTCGTCTAGTTTCCAGACCGAACCCATTTACCTCAGTCAACCTTATTTTGATTAATTTCCCAAAATCAATTCATTAAAAAAATATGGTATTTTTTCGAAGTTGACTGACCCCCGATGAACCTCCTCCTTCAACCCACGGCCTCCGACGAACTAGGTGGTCGGAGTTTGCCCTCTTTCCTTTTTCTGATAATTTTTAAATTCCCGACAACATATACTATTAAAAATCAGCAAATTTCTTTTAAAAATCATCCCTTCCTTCTAGGATTGGATTTATGTAATTAGTTTGATTTAAAAACAACTTTGAAAATCTCATAAAACAGAGAGTGGGAGTGACTTACTGTGTTTCTGTTTTTACCATACAGTGATTGTTTTAAATTATTTTACCACTCCTAAACTATTTTTAAAACATAGAAGGGTAATGGCAATCAGTAACTACCTTACCCCTATCACTAACAAGTATTAACAGATCAACTCGTGGTATGATTCACAGTTCAAACAGGAACAGAACATGATGATCATACAGTATCAAAAAGGTTCCTAAACTATTTGTACTTGAGTGGAGTGACAACAACAATGGTTTGATCAGCATAACATGTACATAGCATATCATTCATACAAGTTCAACCCAAATCAGATCTATTTCAGTTTTAAGCTAGTAGGAATAGTAAAGAATTTATAAAGATTTACTCACCTTCAAGCCTCCAAAACCTTTGTTTGCTTTGATGAAAAACTTAGAATTTCTGTGAGTTTTTGTGAGTGAAAAATGTGCATGGATGGCCTTTATATAGGGTTGAGAAATAATAAACCAAAGGGGTGCATTTAATGCTGATAAGCAACAACCAGCAGCTTTTTACTTTGACAAATGGAAACTAATTTTAAAAACTCAATTTCTCTCTCAAATGTATACATTTTCTCACAACTTCACATGGTATATTCAGGCTATACATACTTGAATTATACCTATACTATGTACAACATTTCACCCCCCCCCCCCCATTGGCCTACAACCCCTTTGCATTAATTGTTCTTTGTACAACTCTTTTCTACCATTTTTTTCCTTTGTTTAAATGAAACTATTTGATCCTTTTGTACCGAATACACTCAGATTTTTCTGAGCTTTCAAGGCTTATTTTTCACATGTCACTTATGATTTTACATGCAAATATTTTTATATAACAACTTGCCTTGCAAGTGTGATCAAAACTGAAAATGTAGTACATGAATTTCTATTTTGAAAAGAAAGAAAAGAAAACTCAAAACTGAAAATACTTTGCTTCTTGAATGATCATATCATGTAGGGGATCTTTAGCTTGAGAATAGGGTTGATGGCATGATGTAGTGAGCTCATGAAGTGATAGAGGATTGAACACTACATGATCTCTTGTTTCAATGTAAGGATGTGAATGATTTTATTGTGATTTTTAGTTGAAATCACATTGATGAGATCATATATGAAATCATGATTTTACAAGGCATTCTTGACAATTCATGATTTAGTTTTCAAATGCAAAAATCCCCTTTATGATATCATGAGTTGAAAAGGATAAGACAACACAAAATTTCAAATCTAAATGCCTACACAAATTAAATATTTCATGCATAGGTATATGAGAACAAAAGGGAATTGTCTAGATCATATTTAGGCAATGTGTTTTAATATGTTTTAAGTATTTGCTAAAACAGTAAATTAGAGTCTCTTGAAAATATTAACAAGTGTTTGGTAAAGTCATGACCTTTATAATGTTATGTAAACTTGTCATTTAACAAAGATGTAAAAATGTAAATTTAAACTATTAAAATATCATATACAAAAGAAAACAAGTTTTAGTCTAGACAAAGCAAGGTTTAGAAGAAAAAAAATCTTGAGTTTTCCCATTAATACTTGGTTTAAATACTTGGTTAAAAATTGTGTTTACACATTTATACTCATGATCAACAAATGTATGAGTTTAAAAGCAATGTGAAACCTGGGTCATTACATCCAATTACGGCAGCTGGATTTGTCGGGCGGTTCCGGGCAGTCTTACGCCACAATTGCGCCTAACCTCGTGTCAAAGGTTTATTAATAATCGTATTTCTCCCATACCCAATTTTCATGTCATGTATATCCAATTAAACATATAATCATGTTTGTAATATTGCCTATTCCAAATTGTCACTAATTACATATTAATTAGCCTCTATTATAAATTTACAATTATAAGCAATTTCATCAATTTCATCAATTCCATAGGCATAGAGGCATAATGACATATTCAACATGAATAAACTGATAAAAGGTATGAACTTTACGTAGAAACATAGGCATATGATGACATGAATCAAAAGGTGAAGAATTGGATGAGATTTTAATTACATACATACAAATGAATCCTCTTTACAACATCATCATGTTACTTTTAATCCCATTATATTGTGAAAATCACCGTACTCACCTTTCGTGGTTAAAAAATAGAATTATGCACTGAAATTGGTGTAGAAACGTTGCGGTGTTGCTGATTTATCTTCTTGAATTGTTGTAGAAGCTCTAATCTTTAATTTAAGTTAAAGTTGAACACTCAAGATTTAATTTAGAGGCGACGGCTAGGGTTTAAGAGAGAATTTGACAGCATAATGGTGTCATAGATAATATTTATGAGTTAGGGTTAGGTCTTAAGGTGTATATATAGTTGTAGGAAGTTATTTAGGCCTTGGGATTAACCCTAGAACTGATCTGGACCACTCAGATGCTATATCAGCCCTTAGGGCGAATCGGGCCACGGTTTGGCAGCCAAATACCCTGGATTGACCTCTAATCGACCCAGCAGGGCTCGGGTCGACTCCAAAAATGGTGCGGTTCGGCTATTCCCCCTCCCGATTCGCTGTTTTGAACTTTTTTTTTGAATATTTATTTATTTAATTTTTATATATCTATATATATTTCTCTCATATGCATACAAACTTCATGGCTTAATAACTTCTTCATAATTAACCATTTTCACACTAAACCACTTTTTGAACTGCGTTCACACTAAGCCACTTTTTAGCCATTCCACTAAAACAAAAATATGGCGCTGGTGGGGATCGAACTCTGTGCCTCTTGTATGCAAGTCACATGTTCTAACCAAATGAGCTACTAAGTCTTTTGCTTACAAACTTTAGAACAATGCTAAACATCATTCTTTTCTCATTCCTCTTTTTCAAATAAATTATTCTTTAATTTTTTATTTAAATATTCTCAGAAAATTCGGGGTGTTACAGTGCTTGGATAGGAAAATAGGAAATCTTCATAGAATAGTCATATAAAAATCCAAGTACGATTAGAAAAGAAAAACGGAGGATGTGGATTTTTCCGTTTTATATCTTTTCGTAACATAAGGAAATCGAATTTGGAAAATTAGATTTTTCTAAATTTCGAATTTAATGATGGATGGTAGGGTTTTGGATGCGACAATTGGGTGAACTATGCTCTTATTCTATAAGAGTGTGGGAAAACTTGGATGAAAAATATTTTGATTTTTCAAGAATATTGCATTCATATAGAACTGCAAGTATATTTAGGATGTGAGCATCATGTTTTGAAAGAGTTTTTAAAATTTGCATACATACAGGTGGATCCAAATTAGGAATACATACTTTACCATGATGTATCTCACTTTGCACATGTGCACAATGTTTGCAACAATTGGATGCACACTTGATGGATGGATATTGCGAGGGGTTATCTATTTTTACTCTTATCGAATTTCGGGGACGAAATTCTTTAAGGGTGGGAGAATGTAACACCTTGCATTTTTAATATAATTAAAAATATGTAAAAATATGTGTATATGCATAGATAGGTAAATAATGGTGATGTATAATGAAAATTAATTAATATATGGAAGAGAAGGAAAAATTAATTCGATAACAGTGTTCGTAATGGAAAAGATAATAAAATAAGGATACTTTATTTAAATATCAGTAATTAAGTAAAACGGACATCACCATTGCGTTCGTCTCGAAATTCTGCTTGGAATAGAGTTCAAGTTTGCGTAAGTCGGACTCCGTATGAAGGAGTTATGGCCTTTAGAAGATTCAACAAAAATTCAAAACAGTTCGAAATTCGACCCAGGCAGCTGGGCGGGAAATTTCCCGCCAAAACCAGGCAGGTCGACCTGGGTGTAACAACCCGAAAATCCGAACCAATTTAAATTTTTTATTTTGGCAATTTTAATGAATTTTGAATATTTAAAATGATTTATTTTAAATAATAACGATGAGCAATTTGTTTTGAATAGAATTAGAACGTATATATTTATTTGAATCGACGTTAGAATATAAATAATTATTTTTAATTATAAAAGGAAACGGAAATGGCGCGGTAGTTTGAAAATTCAATTTCAAATTTCAAATGAATGTACAAGATTCAAAATAAACCGGATTTTAGCAAAATCAAAAATATTAGAATCTAATTGAGAATATCTTTCCAACGAATCCGAAAAATTGAAATTTCATAGCGGGAATAAAAAGTTATGCCCAGTTGAAATTTCTGAATAGTCGCTATGGAATTTTAGCCCTCAAAAATGGAAATTTTGCGAATGACCACCATTTTCGACAAAACCACTTTTGTTGGATCCGGGATGTCAAATTATTGCTAGATTCCAAAATTCATAATTTTTCGAATCAATATGTGAGCGTGGTGAAGTAAAACGTGTTTTAACAGTTTTAGTCAATTTGGATCGACCAGAAAATGGCCAGTTTTCAAACGGTCTTCAAATTTGACGAAATTAGTTTTGTTACGACCGTATCGTCAATACGAAGCTAGAAATAATTTTTCTGGAATTTTTGGAGTCTGTATGTGGCCCCGGTAAATTGAAATTCGCGTTCAAATTCAATATATAGATTTATATTTTGATTTTGACGAAAACTGATTCAAACAGTCGAATTGGCTTATGAAATATATCCCATTGTGTTCGGAATGGGGGTATTTAGCTAGGGGTGACACTCATTGGGTTTGATTTGGAGTTCGTGGCATTAAATGAGTAAAATTTGAATTAATTATTAAAAATATTATTATATACTTATATAAAGGGTCAAACCATAGAAATTTTCAACCGGGTCAAACGAATACCCCGCGCCTCCAAATTAACCCACGGCGGAAAGTCTCGATTCCTTCTCCCCCAATCTTCTCCTTCTGCATGAAAAATTACACCCCACTTCTTCAGAGAATTTGGTAGAGCTCGCCACCATCTTCTAATTCATACCAGTGTGATCGATTGTTGTGGGGTATTGGCAGGGAATTTCGAGCTCCAAGGGCTCGACTTCGAGCCAGTTTTTAGGGGACGTCGGAGCTTCAAGTGGCGAGCTACTCCGGCGACGGAGAGGCGCCACCAAGGCGCTTCGACTGGCGAGGTCCGATCAGGCCACGGCAGCTACTAGGCGACGCAAAACCCTACCCTAGTTTCGAACGTGAGTCGATGGTGACCTGGAAGGCTTGAACGTGAAGATATGAGGTATATAATTTATTTAATTTATCCATTACCTTATAAAAATTATATAACAATGTTTTTAAAGAAAAATATGGTTTTTAAAAATGAAATAGCTTTGTTTTTAAAATTTAAAATAGAATGGTTTTAAAAGAATAAAAATATGATATATATATATATGAATAGAAAAATAAACTGGATTTATATATATATATATATGAAAGCAGGATAAAAATTTGATTTTTATCATATGAAGATAACGTAATAAAAATGTGATTTTTACTATGAACAGTAGGAAAAGATCGCATAAAAATTTTAGGCAAATTCGAACCGTTCAGAAATAAAGAATGGAGGAGTGGAAACCAAAGGTGAGAACTCGTCACTATAATTTTCTTTGTACAGTTATTTATTTCATAACTGCATATATGAACTGTTACCCGTCGTCCACAGACCATAGACGAATTGTTTGTTTGATTTGTTTGTGTGAATTTGGTTTGTGATGTGGAATGAAAACAAATATATTCATATGTTGAATAATTGTTTGAACGATAAAATTCACATTTTTATCGAATATATGAAGTAAATAAAATATTCATATGTTGAATAATTGTTTGAACGATAAAATTCACACTTTTATTGTATATATGAAGAAAATAAAATATTCATATGTTGAATAATTGTTTGAACTATAAAATTCACATTTTTATCGTATATACGAAGCAAATAAAATATTCATATGTTGAATAATTGTTTGAACGATAAAATTCACATTTTTATCGTATATATGAACTAAATAAAATATTCATATGTTGAATAATTGTTTGAACGATAAAATTCACTTTTTTATCGTATATATGAAGTAAATAAAATATTCATATGTTGAATAATTGTTTGAACGATAAAATTCACATTTTTATCGTATATATTTAGTAAATAAAATATTCATATGTTGAATAATTGTTTGAATGATAAAATTCACATTTTTATCGTATATATGAAGTAAATAAAATATTCATATGTTGAATAAATTGTTTGAACGATAAAATTCAAATTTTTATCGTATTTATGAAGTAAATAAAATATTCATATGTTGAATAAATTGTTTGAACGATAAAATTCACATTTTTATCGTATATATGAAGTAAATAAAATATTCATATGTTGAATAAATTGTTTGAACGATAAAATTCACATTTTTTCGTATATATGAAGTAAATAAAATATTCATGTGTTGGATAATTGTTTAAATGATAAAATCAAATTTTTATCATATATATGAAGTAAATAAAATATTCATATGTTGAATAAATTGTTTGAACGATAAAATTCA
The DNA here is from genome assembly GCA_030737875.1 of Allium sativum. Taxonomy (NCBI): domain Eukaryota; kingdom Viridiplantae; phylum Streptophyta; class Magnoliopsida; order Asparagales; family Amaryllidaceae; genus Allium; species Allium sativum. Next base: position 35,269,312 of record CM060913.1, on the reverse strand, counting down.
CATTTTTATCGTATATATGAAGTAAATAAAATATTCATATGTTGAGTAAATTGTTTGAACGATAAAATTCACATTTTTATCGTATATATGAAGTAAATAAAATATTCGTATGTTGAATAATTGTTTGTACGATGAAATTCACATTTTTATCATATATATGAAGTAAATAAAATATTCATATGTTAAATAAATTATTTGAACAATAAAAATCACATTTTTATTGTACGTATGAAGTATATGAAATATTCATGTTTGAAATAAATTCTTTGAAGGATAAAAATAACATTTTTATCATGTATGTGAAGTAATAAAAATAGTCATGAGTCGAAACATATTTTTGTTCGCCAAAAGTAACATTTTTATCACGTATGCGAAGTATTAAAAATAGTCATACGTTGAAATTAATTCTAGTTTGTTAAAAATAACATTTTTAACATGTATATGGTTTGTTAACAATAGTCATACCTTGAAATAAATACTAGTTCATGAAAATTATCATTTTTAGCGTATATATGGAATATATAAAAAAAATCATACGATGGAAATATTATTAGTTCGCTAATAAAATTATTTTTAGCTTATATATGCGTTGTGTGAAATTATATATGGGCGTTGTATGAAAATATACATACACGATGTATGAAAATATATGTATGCACGGTTTAAAAATATATAAACGTTATATAATATACATTATATGAAAATGTAAATATAGGCGTGTTATGAAAATATACATATACGATATATTGAATAGGTCATAGCAAGGAGGCTAAAGCAGAGGAATATAATTGTATGCCCAACAAATAGGTACATATTTACTGTTTTGTTTGGGTATGATGATTTTATGAGCCGATTGGCTTGTTCTTTTTCTTTTTGGATTGGAGAGGCCTGTATGGAAATTTCGGGATTTTCCCGATGCTCCCGTGCAGGGGAGGTTATGGCGAAATTTTTCGAAAATTTAGGATGTTAGCCAAATTTTTGAAAAATTAGAAAGTTCTCAGAAACTGAAAAGTTGAAGAACTTGAGCCAGAATAGAAATTGAAATCGTTTTCAAACGAATTTATAAAATACGTTTAAATGGAAATCGACGAAATATATATATTATATATTATATGGCCTGAATAGAATGCGTCGCGCAGCGACCGTTCGCGAATTTCGACCATAGACTTCGAATGGACGTTACGGGAGATCCGACCGTTGGATTCTCCTAAAACCGGAACCATTGGGTCTGTATAGAAAAGAGCTTTCTAAAGAATATGAGAAATTAGAAATCTAACTGTTGGATTTGGAATCATGTCCAGATCAAATTTGGAAAAGGTCGCTGTAAGTGCAGTTCGATGACCGTTTATGGAAATCGACTGACCGAGCCTCGATAAAATTATTAAAAATATTAATAATTTGTGTAAAATCAAAATAAATGATTTGAAAAGAATTGGGATGAAATATTCCATATTTGAAAAGATAAAAATTTATTTTTATCGAAATGAACTAGTTATTAACTCGAATTATAATCCGATTATTTTTAAATAAATAAATTGGATTGAGAAATGGTTTTAAATAACAAGAATTTTCCAATGAATAAATTGAAATGATTTGGAATGGAAATAATCTTCGGAATATTTCGATGTTGGATTCATGAGTATACGGATATTGCGATGGGAATTTGGAAGATATTGATATCGTTATTCCCAAAGCGATATCTGTTGGTTTCAAGATTTGATGTTAATATAAGTCGATACTATCTCTATTCAAAATCTTATATTTAATGTCAAATTTGATTGATTGATTGTTTGGATTGTGCTCGACCAATTTATGAGCAAAATATGCTTTTACATTTAGCATTGGGTTGGGAAGAAATATCTGTGCGCTAACGCCTTGTCAAACACTTCACGATTTGACGATAAGGTGTTTAGCGATGTGTTCATTTCAAATTTAATGAATGATTTTGAAATGATGTTTTTCTTAAGTGAAAAGAAATATATTCCTGATTTTGGATAGGGAATGTTTTATAAAACGGAAAGGATTTCGTGGCCTAAAACCCAATGATTTCTAAAATGATTTAGAAATGTATTATGGTTTTACATTGTGGTTCATCCTGTATCTGATTAGTTGCTATTGATGATGTATCTGTTTGGTGGTGGAGAATTTATTCTCTTGCTTAACACCCTTCTTTGAGACGTACGAGCTCAAAGGTTATGTGATTAATAGTGACCAATCATTTGTGTGAACTGCTGATGAGAAGTACTATATTATGAAAGTACTTGTGATTATTATGTTGTGAAATGATTTTCCCTACTTCATGATATGAAATGATTTGATATGTGGCTAAAGTTTTGGTAACCCGGTCTACTAAAATTATGGGTGGGATACAGGGCCTTAGGGTGAGTGGTCAGTGTGTAGCCTGCTCCATGTGTTGGAGGTGCATATATATATATATATATATATATATATATATATATATCTGTGTCTGTGTGTGCATCGAGTTGCTTAGGTACGTGCCCTTGGCCTTGTCTGAGGGGAGCCCGATATTTGGTTGCATACTTGTTTGTATGCATTTGTTTTGGAATTCATATTTCCAACTGATTTGATTTGAGATCCCGAAGTGAAATCTACTTTGATATAAAAGCAAGATATGTATTTCAAAATGATTTGAAATAAGAAATCGAGAATGAAATCGAAAGGAATAATTTCTGTAAATTAATTGGATTTGGAAAATCTAAGTGTGGTGATTAATCTAAATGGGTAGACTGGGATATTGGATGTTGGTTGATGCATAGTAGATCCATATCTCTATTACTGATTGTTGTTTATACACTAGCATTCATGGGGGTAAACCCGTTTCGCGTTAGCGGCGTGGTCCTGTGATTTGCCTTATCATTTTGATAAGTTAATTTTAACTGTAGAGTTTCTCACACCAGTCCCATGACTAACTCGTAGTTTGTTTCACTTTGCAAACTTGGGTGCCCCTATTTTCCACACGGGCAGTCGAGTAGTTTGTTTTGCAGATACTTATTTTGAGAAGGATTCTGGATTGAAGCTTAAAGATGTGTCCAGTGCATTCATTGTCTTCCACTGTGTTATTTTATATTTCCACTGCGCATTGTATTACATTTTTTGTAAAATCATCTTCCGCTGTATTGATTGTATTTCGATATACTCTGATATTCTGTACTCTGATGTTACATTATTATGATGTAATAAAAGTCTTCTATTATTTGTTATGATGTGTTGTATATCCAAAGTTAGCGTGTCCGGGTTTTAAACGGTCTTGGTCGGTTTAGCGATCGATTAGGTCCGAGTGAAATCTGTATTGTTACATATGGTATCAGAGCTTTGATTAACTCAAATCTTTGGGGTGCAACTATTTAGAACAGAAAAAAAGACTCATCAGAGGTAGGATTAGTAATATCTATAGAAGAATCCTCATTAGAGATAGAATCAGTAGCGTTCTAGAATGAGTGACTCGTTATAGATGGGGTTAGAAAAGCCCAAGAACTTAAGCCATAATGGAAATAATGATAGTTGAGTTGGTTTGCAAAACAACTTTCAGCTTCATTCCTTTTCGAGGACGAAAAGATTTTATGTAGGGGAGATTGTAACAACCCGGAAAATCCGAACCAATCTAAAATTTTTATTTTGGCAATTTTAATGAGTTTTGAATATTTAAAATGATTTATTTTAAATAATAACGACGAGAAATTTGTTTTGAATAGAATTAGAACGTATATATTTATTTGAATTGATGTCAGAATAGAAATAATTAATTTTAATTATAAAAGGAATTGGAAATGGCGCGGTAGTTTGAAAATTCGATTTCAAATTTCAAATGAATGTACAGGATTCAAAATAAACCGGATTTTAGCAAAACCAAAAATATTAGAATCTAATTGAGAACATCTTTCCAACAAATCCGAAAAATTGAAATTTCATAGCGGGAATAAAAAGTTATGCCCAGTTAAAATTTTAGAATAGTCGCCATGGAATTTTGGCCATTAAAAATGGAAATTTTGCAAATGACCTCCGTTTTCGACGTAACCACTTTTGTTGGATCCAGGATGTCAAATTATTGCTAGATTCCAAAATTCATAATTTTCCGAATCAATACGTGAGCGTGGCGAAGTGAAATGTGTTTTAACAGTTTTAGTCAATTTGGATCGACCAGAAAATGGCCAGTTTTCAAACGTTCTTCAAATTTGACAAAGTTAGTTTTGTTAGGACTGTATCGTCAATACGAAGCTAGAAATAATTTTTTTGGAATTTTTGGAGTCCGTATGTGGCCTTGGTAAATTGAAATTCGCGTTCAAATTCAATATATAGATTTATATTTTGATTTTGACCAAAAATGATTCAAACAATAGAATTGGCTTATGAAACATATCCCATTGTGTTCGGAATGGGGTTCTTTAGTTAGGGGCGACACTCGTTGGGTTTGGTTTGGAGTTCGTGGCATTAAATGAGTAAAATTCGAATTATGTTATTAAAAATATTATTATATATACTTCTATAAAGGGTCAAACCCTAGAAATTTTCAACCGGATCAAACGAATACCCCGCGCCTCCAAATTAACCCACGGCGGAAAGTCTCGACTCCTTCTCCCCCAATCTTCTCCTTCTACAAAAAAAATTACACCCCACTTCTTCAGAGAATTTGGTAGAGCTCGCCACCATCTTCTAATTCATACCAGTGTGATCGATTGTTGTGGGGTATTGTGAGAGAATTTCAAGCTCCAAGGGCTCGACTTCGAGCCAGTTTTTAGGGGACGTCAGAGCTTCGAGTGGCGAGCTACTCTGGCGACGGGGAGGCGCCACCAAGGCACTTCGACTGGCGAGGTCCGATCAGGCCACGACAGCTCCTAGGCGATGCAAATCCCTACCCTAGTTTCGAACGTGAGTCGATGGTGACCTGGAAGGCTTGAACGTGAAGATATGAGCTATATAATTTATTTAATTTATCCATTACCTTATAAAAATTATATAACAATGTTTTTAAAGAAAAAATGGTTTTTAAAAATGAAATAGATTTGTTTTTAAAATTTAAAATAGAATGGTTTTAAAAGAATAAAAATATGATTATATATATATGTATATATGAATAGCAAAATAAACTGGATTTTTATATATATGAAAGCAGGATAAAAATTTGATTTTTATCATATGAAGATAACGTAATAAAAATGTGATTTTTACATGAATAGCGGGAAAAGATCGCATAGAAATTTTGGGCAAATTCGAACCGTTCAGAAATAAAGAATGGAGGAGCGGAAACCAAAGGTGAGAACTCGTCACTATAATTTTCTTTGTACAGTTATTTATTTCATAACTGCATATATGAACTGTTCCCCGTCGTCCATAGACCATGGACGACTTGTTTGTTTGATTCGTTTGTGTGAATTTGGTTTGTGATGTGGAATGAAAAATAAAATATTCATATGTTGAATAATTGTTTAAATGATAAAATTCACATTTTTATCGTATATATGAAGTAAATAAAATATTCATATGTTGAATAATTGTTTGAATGATAAAATTCACATTTTTATTGTATATATAAAGAAAATAAAATATTCATATGTTGAATAATTGTTTGAACGATAAAATTCACATTTCTATCATATATATGAAGTAAATAAAATATTCATATGTTGAATAATTGTTTGAACGATAAAATTCACATTATTATCGTGTATATGAAGTAAATAAAATATTCATATGTTGAATAATTGTTTGAACAATAAAATTCACATTTTTATCGTATATATGAAGTAAATAAAATATTCATATGTTGAATAAATTGTTTGAACGATAAAATTCACATTTTTATCATATATATGAAGTAAATAAAATATTAATATGTTGAATAATTGTTTGAACGATAAAATTCACATTTTTATCGTATATATGAAGTAAATAAAATATTCATATGTTGAATAAATTGTTTGAACAATAAAAATAACATTTTTATTGTACGTATGAAGTATATGAAATATTCATGTTTGTAATAAATTCTTTAAAGGATAAAAATAACATTTTTATCATGTATGTGAAGTAAAAAAAATAGTTATGAGTCGAAACATATTTTTGTTCGCCAAAAGTAACATTTTTATCATGTATGTGAACTATTAAAAATAGTCATACATTGAAATAAATTCTAGTTTGTTAAAAATAACATTTTTAACATGTATACGAGTTGTTAACAATAGTCATACCTTGAAATAAATACTAGTTCGCAAAAATTATCATTTTTAGCGTATATATGGAATATATAAAAATTGTCTTATGACGGAAATATTATTAGTTCGCTAATAAAATTATTTTTAGCTTATATATGTGTTGTGTGAAATTATATATGGGCGTTGTATGAAAATATACATATACGATGTATGAAAATATATGTATGCGTGGTTTAAAAATATATAAACGTTATATAATTACAATATATGAAAATGTATATATAGGTATTGTATGAAAATATACATATACGTTATATTGAACAGGTCATAGAAAGGAGGCTAAAGCAGAGGAATAAAATTGTATGCCCGACAAATAGGTACATATTTACTGTTCTGTTTGGGTATGATGATTTTATGAGCCGACTGGCTTTTCCTTTTTGGATTGGAGAGGCTTGTATGGAAATTTCGGGATTTTCCCAGTGCTGCCGTGCAGGGGAGGTTATGGCAAAAAAATTCGAAAATTTAGGGTGTTAGCCAAATTTTTGAAAAATTAGAAAGTTCTTCGAAACTGAAAAGTTGAAGAACTTGAGCCAGAACAGAAATTGAAATCGTTTTCAAATGAATTTATAAAATACATTTTAAATGGAAATCGATGAAATATATATAATATATATGTTATATACATTATATGTCCTGAATAGTACGCGCCGCGCAGCGACCGTTCGCAAATTTCGACCATAGACTTCGAATGGACGTTACGGGAGATTCGACCGTCAGATTCTCCTAAAACTGGAAACATTGGGTTCGTATCGAAAAGAGCTTTCTAAGAATATGAGAAATTTGAAATCTAACTGTTGGATTTGAAAACATGTCCGAATCAAATTTGGTAAAGGTCGTTGTAAGTGCAGTTCGATGACCGTTTATGGAGATCGACTGTACGGGGCTTGATAAAATTACTAAAAATATTAATAATTTGTGTAAAATCAAAAGAAATGATTTAAAAAGAATTGGGATGAAAAATTCCATATTTAAAAAGATAAAAATTTATTTTTATCGAAATGAACTAGTTATTAACTCGAATTATAATCTGATTATTTTTAAATAAATAAATTGGATTGAGAAATGGTTTTAAATAACCAGAATTTTCCAATGAATGAATTGGAATGGTTTGGAATGGAAATAATCTTCGGAATGTTTCAATATTGGATTCCGTGAGTATACGGATATTGTGATGGGAATTTGGAAGATATCGATATCGTTATTCCCAAAGCGATATCTGTTGGTTTTAGGATTTGATGTTGAATATAAGTCGATACTATCTCTATTCAAAACCTTATATTTAATGTCAAACTGGATTGATTGATTGTTTGGATTGTGCTCGACCAGTTTATGAGCAAAATATGCTTTTACATTTAGCATTGGGTTGGGTAGAAATATCTGTGTGCTAACGCCTTGTCAAACACTTCACGATTTGACGATAAGGTGTTTAGCAATGTGTTCATTTCAAATTTAATGAATGATTTTGAAATGATGTTTTTCTTAAGTGAAAAAAATATATTCCCGATTTTGGACAGGGAATGTTTTATAAAAATGTTTTATAAAATAGAAAGGATTTTAAGGCCTAAAACCCGATCATTTCTAAAATGATTTAGAAATGTATTATGGTTTTACATTGTGGTTCATCGCATATCCGATTAGTTGCTATTGATGATATATCTATTTGGTGGCGGAGAATTTATTCTCTTGCTTAACACCCTTCTTTGAGACGTACGAGCTCAAAGGTTATGTGATTAATATTGACTAATCATATGTGTGAACTGCTGATGTGAAGTACTATATTATGAAAGTACTTGTGATTATCATGTTGTGAAATTATTTTCCCTACTTGGGGATATGAAATGATTTGGTATGTGGCTAAATGATTTGGTATGTGATTATTATGATGTGAAGTACTATATTATGAAAGTACTTGTGCTTATTTCTCCAATCCAGTCAAGGTGAGTGGAATTATAATAAACTTGTTGCATAATGGTATAAGTATCTTTCGTCAATTCCCCAGTTATAAATTCAATGCAAGATTTATGTTATAATAATTGTTCTTTTATTCTCCTTCCTTTTTTATTTTTGGATCTAGGTTATCTCGAACCTAGGCGAAATCTTATTATACATACGTACGATTGAAATATGGGAATATTGGGGCATAACTTATTTTATGCAATCGAGAAATATAATCTGAAATTTGGGGAATTGTGGAATAACAATTATTATTGCAAATATTAGACAATTGGCGGAATTTGTTTGTGACTTGAGATTAAGCCTAAAAGGTGAATTAGATTATATGTATAAACGTGGAGAAATATATTGGGAAAATATTGATTTTATGAAATGGGGTTTAATGGGAATTTGGAAATTGGCATGTTTGGATATGAATAACATGGAATTGGTGAATTTGGCTATAATTGAGTAATTTGGGTAAAAAGATTATTTCACGAATGGTTGTATAAGCGAAGTAGAAATGGCTTAAGTAGCACTTAACATATGAATAAACTTAACCAACATATAAGGAATGATAGTAACCTATTAGGAACACATGTATGGAAAAATTGGAATAATAGGTATAGCCTATTAATGGGATTATAAGCATGAACATAAATTGGGGTTTTTGGGTAAAGTTTGAATTTGAGACATGGAAATTGGATATACCGTTAAGATCCTAGAAACATAATTAAAAATGGAATATGTTGGACAAACCATGTTTTTTATGTAATTATGGAACTCGACACATGACATGAAATTGATAATTGACATATGACATCTAGAATAAACACGAACTTGCTTGTGAATTGATAATTGACATATGACATTTAGAATGGACATGAACTAAACATGAAACATGGCTAACTCGAGGTTAGAATGAGTTTGTGGTGTAATCCTGCCCGGAACCGCCCGACACATCCAGTGACCACAAACAATAGGTTCTAATGTGAGAAGTTAGTCATAACGTGCTTGAAACCCGAGGTTAGATTGAGTTGTGGTGTAATCCTGCCTGGAACCAACCAGCACATCCAATGACCGCAACAATAGGTCTAATGTGATAGGTTGGGCATTAATAATTAATTAATGCTAATGACAAATGCTAGTCTGGTAAGGTTAAGTCAACATGAAATACTAGACAACACTTAACCAATTTGACTCGATATATGGGTGGGTTAAGTCAATGTGAACCATTAATAACACTTAACCAATTTGACATGATGTATAAGTAGGTTAAGTCAACACGAACTGATAGATAACACTCAACTAATTTAACATGATATATGGGTGGGCTAAGTCAACATGAACCGCTAGATAATACTTAACCAATTTGACTCAATATATGGGTGGGTTAAGTCAGCGTGAAACGCTAGATAATACTTAACCAATTTGACTCAATATGTGGGTGGGTTAAGTCAACGTGAACTACTGGATAACACTTAACCAATTTGACATGACACGTGGGTTGAATTGAATACGTGATTGGGGGTTAAGTCAACTTGGACACATTGGCAAACTTAACCAATATAACAGTATCAAAGCAAGGAAAAGTGGCGAATGATAAGATTAAATAATAGATAAACTTATCCTAGGGATAAGAAATGAATATGACTTAAGATGTAATACATACTAGAAGGGTGGGACGACATATACCATGAAATAAGTTAATTTAAGCTGGAAATTTGAGAGAACACCCGTACGCTATCATTTGATAAAGAGAAATTACGCCATGGTTGAATTCATAGGTAAACCTTAGTTAAAAGGAACTAAGTAACAAACCTTAGTTAAAGAAAACTAAGTAACAGAAACTAAGTATCAAACCTTGGTTAAGAGAACCAAGTAATAAACCTTAGTTAAGAGAACTAAGTAAATAACGAGAAAGAGAACTAATTAGCAAACCTTAGTTAAGAGGACTAAGTTGTAAATCTTAGTTAAGAAAACGAACAATTAAGAGAAACTAAGTAGTAAACCTTAGTTAAGAGGACTAAGTAGTGAACCTTATTAAGAAAACGAATGATTCAGGAAACTAAGTAGTGAACCTTAATTAAGAGAACTAACTAGTAAACCTTAGCCAAGAAAGCCAAGTAGAACACGAGAAGGAGCGAACGTCCGTCTGACCAAGAAGGCTCCAACGATCTGGGTTACGAAGCACGCGCCTTCGAGGGGACATGAGAGTACTCTTGGTATCCCTCTGTGAGGTTGCAGATGATTCTCTTGGGCTCACAGAGATTAAGGTCTGCGTTAGAAGAACCAAGAGTATGCCTTGGTTGCAATATAAGGCAACCTAAAGACTAGGATGGACCAGCGTGAGGCGGCGATATCTTGTTTAGCCATGTGATAGCATGTCGTCGTTTACCTACCATCTTGAGTCAATCAAGTACGTGAAGCGAAAAGGTGAAGAACTCCAACAGACCATATACTTGCTATCTAGCTATGAGTGAGGCTTGGCCAATAGGTTTGTAGGCCATAGGGGGCCTGTGTATAGTTCTCATTTGATTTTCTGGGGTGCCTTTCATTAGTTGTGGGATGGGTCAAGTGGGACCATAGCCACATACAGATAAAAACAGACCTTAGCATCTGCGTTGGTAGATAACTTAAAGCTCCCGACCGAGTTCCGTGTTTCTTGATTTGCTATGCCACAGGACTCGGGCCGCACATATAGAGGACATGTGCAACTAGACATCGATAACGATTCACAACACGTACGTAGGAAAAGTCTAGGAACATATATCGCTCTGGGTAGTGTGTCCTTGTAATGACCCGCATTCTACGCATCGGGGGATCGTAGAATATTTATTTCTTTCCTATATGAAGTCGTATGGTCATGTAACTTTGGGAAACATCCATAAGAGTCATTTCCCATGTTCATGATTTTTGTCGATTTTTAAATGACCATTTTGCCCCTAGTTGGTACTGTTTTGGCCATAACTTTTGACAGGAAAGGAATTTTGACCTGAAACTACTTCCATTAGATTCGTTTGATGGTTTACCTTTCCGTAGAGTGGTCATAATAGTCAAACGGACTTACCGTTTGGGAGATATGGCTGAAGTAATGTTTGGAAGGTGAAAAACTGCTTAACCGGGCCAAATAGGGTGATTAGTGGATAGACCCATAACCCATTTCGGGATTAGGGTTATGGGGAGGCTGAAATGAGTTGGAGAATCATTCCATTTCAGTTTTCTAGCCTCCACTTATCACCAAGGAACCTTAAAAATGGCCTCCAACCTCCAAATCACCTTTTGGTCAAGGATTTGGCTTAGCAACCCCTAATCAAGGAAGATCCACACCAAATCAACATTGGAGCTGCTGTTTAGCATAGAGATTCACATCAAATCAGAGATTTATTTCAGATCTTAGTTTATTTGTGGCTAAGGTGAGTGATTTGCTTAGTTTTACACTAATTATGGCTAGTTAAGGGTGATTAGTGTTAATTAGCGAATTTAAACATGATAAAATTCGGGGAAAATGTTCATAAATTCTTAAATGATGTTTTAGACCTCTGATATGAATTTGGGTTAATTTGGTTAAGTTTTGCTAATCCTATCATTAGTTTCACCTAAACATGCTTAAGGGGAAATATGGGATTTTGGGTATGTTTGATCCATTTCTACCTATCATATTGATGTTTTGATGTTTGTGGTTGATTATGCATATTGCTATGACTGTATGAAATGCTTTGTGATTGATTTCAATAGTTAGAATGGTCGAAAACGTCGTCGAATGGCGTAAACACTTGCTGGAACAGTTTCAGAAAACAGTGCAGGGTTCGGATCGGATCGGACATAGGGCTCGGATCGGATATGTTGAACTGAGCAAAGAATCCGATCGGATCGGAACCCAACACTTGGGAAAAAGTGGCAAAAAGGAGGGCCACGCTAGCTGAACTGGGATCGGATCGGATCGAGGAGGACGGATCAGATCGAGGAGGACGGATCGGAGCGGAGGCATGAGGATGGATCGGATAGGAGCATCTGAAGGACGAGGAGACGAATCAGAACGAAGGCACAAGCTGGAGGGGAGATGACACCCGACCCGACCCGAGGTGAAGTACTCGACCCGAACCGATGGAGGACAACCGTCCCGAACCGCACCAGGGGAAGACCCGACCCGAACAGATGGAGGATATCCGACCCGAACCGATGGCTTGAGGAGGAACCCGATCCGACCCAGTATTAACCAATAACCCGAGATGCAAAGGTAGTCCAATATGGGAAGTTAGAGCTCAGGATCCAGTTGGGAACCAATGAGTTCACTTCATGGTTGGACTTTGCTGCGGGACGTGTGCTAAGGAGTTGTCGACGTTCATAACTTTGATTCACCACTAAAAATGAATGATGGGCTACTTATCAGTGCAGTGGGGTCATTATGACCTGAGGGGCAAGGTGATGGTAGCAAGACTACGTTATCAGTGCAGTAGGGTCATTATGACCTGAGGGGCAAGGTGATGCGTAGTAAGACTATGAGCCAGCGCAGATGGGGTGAACAACTCCATGGGGCAAGTGGACATAGTAAGGATTGGTAAGGCTATGAGCCAGCGCAGATGGGGTGAACAACTCCATGGGGCAAGTGGACCTAGTAAGGATTGGTAAGGCTATGAGCTAGCGCAGATGGGGTGAATAACTCCATGGGGCAAGTGGACATAGCGAGGAATTAGTGGCTACGTTATCAGTGCAGTGAAGCCATTTATGACTTCATAGGGCAAAGTGATCGTAGCAAGGTGTGTTGGGTGATCGAAGTGGTGAATATCGTATACTTTACGCACTGAGTGAGAGACGTGAGGATGGATGCTATGCTTGATTGGTTGCCATCATTATGACATGCACACCTCCCCCACCTCCGTATCTTTATACTGTTTGATATGGTACCTTAGAGTGTTGTACAGTATGTAGTGCTAACTCTTTGGTTGTAGGTCCAGGTTCAGGTATGTTTTAGTCTACCTGTTATTGTTCACTTTAGATGCTTATCGCTCATACCAGGCTTTATGTCTGACCCAGAGTTTTATGTCTCTTCTTATTACTCTGGGTGCTCACACGAGCAGACTAGAGACAGGTTAGCTGGTGATGCGCGAGTAGCTGATTCGGAGGCGGGCAAGAGGTTTCCACGTATGATATATATATACACATTCTCCATGTGTCGTTGGTGGTCGCTACTTGGGCATTAGTAGTGTACCTCCTTTATCTTACTTTTGCTCTGAGACAGTTTGAAAGTTGTAATAAGCTGTATTTTGGATTTCCGCTGTTACGATGTTTAGTTCTGATTTTCAGCTTATGCACTGTCTCTCCTGTTTTATGTCAACTATGTTATTATTATATTTTATTCTATGTGCTGTGAGACATTCTACAGGTTCTTTGTATGTTCATTTCCTTCTTCCTTTTCCTTCTGACGACCCGTTCCGTGCTAACTGGACATGAGTACAGCGCACTTTTGGAGTAAATGTCGGTTGGTGCGGGGCGGGCCGTCACACTTGGTATCAGAGCTCTAGGTTGCGTAGTTAAACTAGGGAAAGACACTAGGGAGAGATAGTACGTATATGAGAGCACGTATTTGTGATTACTTTGGTTTTCAAAAGCTATATATGTAATACTATTAGCAGTATAAGAATGAAGTCGCACTGCACTAGCACCACTATGGGGTCGTTAATCGTTTCCCTTTTTCAGTTTGACGATTAGCCGAGACACGAGAGGTGCTGGTAGAGGGACCAACCAAGGGAATGCCGCTGACATGAGGGCGATGTTTACTAACCTCATGAGAGACATGCTTAAAGAAGTGCAAGGGGCAGTTCCCAATCCCGGAGTTGGTGTTGGCCCAGTAGTGCAGGCGCCTAGGGTCGATTTTGCCAAGTTGTGCAAAGATTACACTAACCTTGGTGGGAAGCCGTTCCACGGAACGGAGTCGGCCACGGATGTTCAGGACTGGATGGATAGCTGTGACCGTATCTTTGATGACTTGGGTCTTGAGGATGCGATGAAGAGAAGGCTAGCGTCTCGTCAACTGCAAGAGCGAGGGATGAATTGGTGGAATGCCATTAGAACAGCTACTCCAGAAGATCAGGTTACTTGGGATCAGTTCAAGGCTCGCTTTAGCGAGAAGTTCATTCCAGCTGCCCAAAAGTCAGTGTTGTTCAAGAGGTTCTTGGAACTCAAGCAGAACGGAAGGGCAGTTTCCGATTATATTGTTGAGTTCGACACTTTGTCGAAGTATGGACTGTCTCTTATCGATACCCCCGAAAAGAAGAATGAGATGTTCATCACTGGTTTGGATGGATACTTGGGGGAAAGGCTTATCAACCACATCGATGAGACTTTTGAATCGATCGTGGGGAAGGCTTTGAGATCAGAGAGTCTTTACCCTAAGTCAAAGACTGAGGCTGCATCTGCAGAATGGCCAAAGCTGCAAGCAGGCGGTGGAGGCAAGAATAACTCTCAGAATAAGAGGAAGCAGGACCAATCTAAAGGTGGCCAGAAAAAGAGCAAGAAAGATGTTGAGTGCTTCAGCTGTGGAAAGAAGGGCCATTATGCTAAAGAATGTCGGGCCAAGCCAGCGGAAAGGAAGTGCTACAACTGTGGTCAAGTGGGACATCATAAGGATAAGTGTCCGCAACCTCTTAAGGAGAAGCAGATTGTGAAAGCATATGCTATTGATGTTGTTCCTTCTTCGTCGAATGCCCCAACTGCGGCGGAGAAAGGAAAGAATATTGTTATTCAAGGTATGCTTTCTATTTATGATATACCAGTTCGAGTTTTGTTTGATACTGGGGCTTCCCGTTCCTTCATATCTAGTGACCTGGTAGATAGGTTGGGACTGGAACTCGAGATAGTCGATAGACCATTGGTTGTGACGAACCCGATTGGTGGTTCGACTAGCCTTAATATGATTTGCAGGAATTTGGTCTTATCGAGTCATGGATGTATGTTTGTTTGTGATTGCTTTGTTTTGGGCTTTACTCGGTATGGCATTATATTGGGAGTCGATTGGCTCCAAAGATACGGGGTGGTGGTAGACTGTGAGGGCTTTTTGGTGACAGTGAGGGCGGATGATGGGCGGAGGGTAGTGTTTGGTAGTCTACCTAGTGATGGGGTTATGGCTAGTTTTGTAAATTCCCTCGACATCCCGCAGGATGAGTTGTCAGATGTGCCCGTGGTTGGCCAGTATCCGGACGTCTTCGAGGAGGTGACCGGGCTTCCACCACACCGAGAGATTGAGTTCCGTATTGATTTAGTGAAATATGCCAGACCTATAGTGATGCCACTTCGTCGTATGGCACCAAGGGAGCAGCGAGAGCTCGGGGTGCAAGTCAGCAATCTTTTGAAGAAGGGATTTATTAGAAGGAGTGTCTCCGAGTGGGGAGCACCAGTTGTGTTTGCCACTAAGGCAGATGGTTCCCTTCGTTTGTGTGTGGACTATCGCGAGTTGAATAAGGTGACGAGGAAGAATAAGTATCCTCTACCGCGGATAGATGATTTGTTTGATCATCTGGAAGGAGCAAGAGTGTTCTCCTAGTTGGACCTCGCGACAGGATTTCATCAGCTTCGAGTAGCGGATGAGAGTGTTCTGAAAATGGCATTTAGGAAGCCGTCTGGATTTTATGAGTGGTTGTTCATGCCATTTGGGTTGACCAATGCACCAGCCTATTTTGTGGATCTTATGAATCGAGTATTCAGAGATCAATTGAATAAGTTTGTTCTTGTGTTCGTGGATGATATCCTTGTTTATTCAAGGATAGAGGAAGAACACAAGGGACACTTGAGGATAGTTATGGAGGTGTTGAGGAAACACCAATTGAAAGCGAAATTCTCTAAGTGTCATTTTTGGAGAAGGGAAGTGAGATTCTTGGGTCATGTTGTTTCAGAGAGTGGTATTGCCATGGACCCTGCGAAGGTGGCTACGGTACAGGATTGGCCTACGCCCAAGAATGCAACAGATGTAAGAAGTTTCTTGGGATTAGCTGGATATTATCGTAAGTTTATCCAGGACTTCTCCAAGATAGCAGCACCGTTGACTCAGTTGACTAAGAAGAATCAGTCCTTCGTCTGGGACGGAGTGTGTGAGGATGCCTTCAAGAGTCTAAAAGAGAGGTTGACACGTGCACCAGTGTTAGTCATTTCTAAGGGGAATGAAGAGATGACGGTATACACGGATGCTTGTGGTACCGGACTGGGTGCTGTACTGATGCAAGGAGGTAGGGTTGTAGCTTATACTAGTCGACAGCTAAAGCCGCATGAGAAGAAGTATCCTACCCATGATTTGGAATTAGCAGCGATTGTATTTGCGCTGAAGATGTGGAGACACTATCTTTTGGGAGAAAGTTTTGAGTTGTTTACCGATCATAAATCGTTAAAGTATCTCTTCTTCCAGAAGGATCTGAATCTCCGTCAGCAGAGATGGTTAGAGTTCTTGGCTTCGTATGACTTTGATATCGTATATACACCTGGAAAAGGTAACACGGTAGCCGATGCCTTGAGTAGGAGACATGCCAGTTTAGGGGCAATATTTCTTGAATGGAAGCAACTAGAGTATATCGCGGGGTTTGATTTCAGACCAAAGTGCGAATTGGATCCAGTTATGCTAGCTAGTTTGGCGATCAGACCCACTTTGATAGAGCGGATTGGTTCCATCCAGAGGGACGATCCTAACCTATTGGAAATCATCTCCAAGTTAGAGATGGGTATCGATGAGGAGATGAATATGTATGGGCTTGATCGAGATGGATGGCTTAGAAAGAATGGAAGATTAGTTGTGCCCAATGTGAATGGGTTGAGAGATGAAGTGCTTAGAGAATGTCATCACTCAAAACTAACTATACATCCCGGTGGTAATAAGATGTATCGAGACATGAGACAGACCTACTACTGGGAAGGGATGAAAAGAGACGTTGGGAAGTTTATATCCAAATGCATGAATTGCCAGCTAGTTAAAGCCGAGCAAAAGAAGCCTAGTGGGTTGTTGCAACCATTAGAAATTCCCGAATGGAAATGGGAGCAAGTTTCGATGGATTTCATCGATGGCTTACCAAGGACTAGATCGGGACATGATAGCATTTGGGTAATTGTGGATCGATTGACTAAGAGTGCAAGATTTATACCAGTCAAATCGACCGGAACGGCAGCCAAGTTGGCAGAATTGTATATGAAGTGGGTAGTGAGATTTCATGGAGTACCCAAAAGCATTGTGAGTGACCGAGACCCGTTGTTCACTAGTGGGTTTTGGTAAAGCTTACAAGAGGCTCTAGGGTCAAGATTACATCTCAGCACCGCATATCATCCTCAGACCGACGGTCAGACGGAGAGGGTGAATCGTATATTGGAAGATCTCTTGAGAGCTTGTATACTGGATTTTGGTGGATCATGGGATGACCATTTGCATCTAGTAGAGTTTGCATATAATAATAGCTACCAATCCAGTATCGGTATGGCTCCATATGAAGCTTTGTACGGAAGACCGTGCAACTCACCATCATGTTGGATAGAGACTGGCGAGAAGTTTGTGCTTGGACCAGATGTGGTGAGAGAAACGTCGGATAAGATTAAGATCATTCAGCAACGAATGAAAGCTGCCCAAGATAGGCAGAAAAGTTATGCTGATAAGAGGAGAAGAGACTTGAAATTCTCCGTTGGTGACTTGGTGTTTGTCAAGATCTCTCCGTTGAAGAGCGTGATACGATTTGGCAGGAGAGGCAAGTTGGCACCAAGATTTGTTGGCCCATTCCCTGTTCTTGAACTAGTCGGGAATTTGGCATATAGAGTTGGCTTACCAGAGAAAATGGCAGGAGTTCACAATGTGTTTCATGTTTCCCAGCTAAGGAAGTTCGTTCACGACTCAGATGTGACTATTTCACCTGATCAGTTAGAGGACTTCAAAGTAGAACCCGAGGCGGTTGGGAACCGCAAGCCGATTCGTATTGTGGGGCACGATACGAAGCAACTTCGAAGGAAGGCGGTGAAGCTAGTCAAGGTTCAGTGGGGCGAGGACGAGAATGATTGTACTTGGGAGACAGAGGAGAGCATTAGGAAGGCATATCCAGAACTCCTTGCCTGGTAAGATTTACCTTGCGATTTAGTTATTCCGCATGCTAGGATAAACTTATTTTACTTGCTTTGCATGTTTGATGGTTGTTTTATGGTTGATAGGCATGCGGGAACCTTTGTGTGTGCCTTGATTAGGGAATTTCGGGCGCAAAATTTCTTAAGGGGGGAGAGTGTAATGACCCGCATTCTACGCATCGGGGGATCATAGAATATTTATTTCTTTCCTGTATGAAGTCGTATGGTCATGTAACTTTGGGAAACATCCATTAGAGTCATTTCCCATGTTCATGATTTTTGTCGATTTTTAAATGACCATTTTGCCCCTAGTTGGTACTGTTTTGGCCATAACTTTTGATTGGAAAGGAATTTTGACCTGAAACCACTTTCATTAGATTCGTTTGGTGGTTTACCTTTCCATAGAGTGGTCATAATAGTCAAACGGACTTACCGTTTGGGAGATATGGCTAAAGTAAGGGTTGGAAGGTGAAAAACTGCTTAACCGGGCCAAATAGGGTGATTAGTGGATAGGCCCATAACCCATTTCGGGATTACGGTTATGGGGAGGCTGAAATGAGTTGGAGAATCATTCCATTTCAGTTTTCTAGCCTCCACTTATCACCAAGGAACCTTAAAAATGGCCTCCAACCTCTAAATCACCTCCAAATCACCTTTTGGTCAAGGATTTGGCTTAGCAACCCCTAATCAAGGAAGATCCACACCAAATCAACATTGGAGCTGCCGTTTAGCATAGAGATTCACATCAAATCAGAGATTTATTTCAGATCTTAGTTTATTTGTGGCTAAGGTGAGTGATTTGCTTAGTTTTACACTAATTATGGCTAGTTAAGGGTGATTAGTGTTAATTAGTGAATTTAAACATGATAAAATTCGGGAAAAATGTTCATATATTCTTAAATGATGTTTTAGACCTCTGATATGAATTTGGGTTAATTTGGTTAAGTTTTGCTAATCCTATCATTAGTTTCACCTAAACATGCTTAAGGGGAAATATGGGATTTTGGGTATGTTTGATCCATTTCTACCTATCATATTGATATTTTGATGTTTGTGGTTGATTATGCATGTTGCTTTGACTGTATGAAATGCTTTGTGATTGATTTCAATAGTTAGAATGGTCGAAAATGTCGTCGAATGGCGTAAACACTTGCTGGAACAGTTTCAGAAAACAGTGCAGGGTTCGGATAGGATCGGACATAGGGCTCGGATCGGATATGTTGAACTGAGCAAAGAATCCGATCGGATCGGAACCCAACACTTGGGAAAAAGTGGCAAAAAGGAGGGCCATGCTAGCTGAACTGGGATCGGATCGAGGAGGACGGATCGGATCGAGGAGGACGGATCGGAGCGGAGGCATGAGGATGGATCGGATAGGAGCATGTGAAGAACGAGGAGACGGATCGGAACGAAGGCACGAGCTGGAGGGGAGATGACACCTGACCCGACCCGAGGTGAAGTACCCGACCCGAACCGATGGAGGACAACCGACTCGAACCGCACCAGCAGAAGGCCCGACCCGAACAGATGGAGGATATCCGACCTGAACTGATGGCTTGAGGAGGAACCCGACCCGACCCAGTATTGACCAATAACCCGAGATCCAAATGTAGTCCAATATGGGAAGTTAGAGCTCAAGATCCAGTTGGGAACCAATGAGTTCACTTCATGGTTGGACTTTGCTGCGGGACGTGTGCTAAGGAGTTGTCGACGTTCATAACTTCGATACACCACTAAAAATGAATGATGGGCTACTTATCAGTGCAGTGGGGTCATTATGACCGGAGGGCTAAGGTGATGGTAGCAAGACTACGTTATCAGTGCAGTAGGGTCATTATGACCTGAGGGGCAAGGTGATGCGTAGTAAGACTATGAGCCAGCGCAGATGGGGTGAACAACTCCATGGGGCAAGTGGACATAGTAAGGATTGGTAAGGCTATGAGCCAGCGCAGATGGGGTGAACAATTCCATGGGGCAAGTGGACATAGTAAGGATTGGTAAGGCTATGAGCCAGCACAGATGGGGTGAATAACTCCATGGGGCAAGTGGACATAGCGAGGAATTAATGGCTACGTTATCAGTGCAGTGAAGACATTTATGACTTCATGGGGCAAAGTGATCATAGCAAGGTGTGTTGGGTGATCGAAGTGGTGAATATCGTATACTTTACGCACTGAGTGAGAGACGTGAGAATGGATGCTATGCTTGATTGTTTGCCATCATTATGACATGCACACCTCCCCCACCTCCGTATCTTTATACTGTTTGGTATGGTACCTTAGAGTGTTGTACAGTATGTAGTGCTAACTCTTTGGTTGCAGGTCCAGGTATGTTTTAGTCTACCTGTTATTGTTCACTTTAGATGCTTATCGCTCATACCAGGCTTTATGTCTGACCCATAGTTTTATGTCTCCTCTTATTACTCTGGGTGCTCACACGAGCAGACTAGAGACAGGTTAGCTGGTGATGCGCGAGTAGCTGATTCGGAGGCGGGCAGGAGGTTTCCACGTATGATATATATATATACACATTCTCCCTGTGTCGTTGGTGGTCGCTAATTGGGCATTAGTAGTGTACCTCCTTTATCTTACTTTTGCTCTGAGACAGTTTGAAAGTTGTAATAAGCTGTATTTTGGATTTCCGCTGCTATGATGTTTAGTTCTGATTTTCAGCTTATGCACTGTCTCTCCTGTTTTATGTCAAGTATATTATTATTATATTTTATTCTATGCGCTGTGAGACATTCTACAGGTTCTTTGTATGTTCATTTCCTTCTTCCTTTTCCTTCTGACGACCCATTCCGTGCTAACTGGACATGAGTACAGCGCACTTTTGGAGTAAATGTCGGTTGGTGCGGGGCGAGCCGTCACAGTCCTAAACTAGGGGGCATCGTTCGATAGGTAGCATAATCCATAGTTGGACCTGGGTCGCGTAAACCCTGAATCCGAGAAGCGTTCAATAGGTAGCATAAAACCCAGTGGCCCTAGGTAGCGTAAACCCTGGTTGAATCTAGGAAGCACTCAATAGTAAACCTTAGATTAGATCTAGATGATACATGGAATCTAGCAAGATTGAGACTGGGAGTCCAAACGATTTCGAGAATGGTGGCACTACACTAAAGTAGTATAGATTTACATGATGAAGCCCGTATGACATACGGCAAGGGACTGTATATATACATGAAAAATTAGACAAGTTGGGGGTATCCATATATACGTTGTATTAGGTTAACCTACTAGTGGGACATGAGTATAGCCTAGAGAGCTAATATAGCAAATAACCTAATAAGCAAGTAAATATAACTGAATGGTATATGTAGGATTATACAAAAGCTTATTCTAAGTCCACTCACACAGAACTTATATTCTGACCCCCTCCTCATTACATACTTCCAGGTTAGGTTCATGACAGAGATGGTATAGCTTTGGATACTGGCTTAGCAGTATTGTTAATAAGGTAAAGCAATATTTGAATATTATACTTTATTTCCTTCCGCTGTGAGATGCTTTACAAGTTCTGACATGTTTCTTTATCTCTGTCTTTTTCTGTAGGATACCAGAGCACTCAACACGGGTTTCGATAGATTGGATTTTTGAAAAAAAATCGGTCTGTCGGAAATTCGGGTTGTTACATTAGGGCTTGCAAAACCCTGATACCACTTCTAGCTAGAAATTAACTTGTACACTCCCTGCGTTCCCTCGTCCCGTTTCTGACTCTTACTGGGATGTGAGGCTCGCGAAGTCACGCTACACAAAGCTATGCTAATTGAAGCTATGCTTTGATCATCATCCACAAGGCTTTGCTTTTCAACAAAAGCCTTGATCCATGCATCTTAGCATGCCACATTGTCAATCCATACCATACCATTGTTTCCTGCGAATATATAACCTTTGAGCTCAAACGTCTCAAAGAAGGGTGTTAAGCAGGAGAATAAATTCTCCGCCACCAAACAGTTATGTATTAGCAGAGATAAATGAATACAGCGTAAAGGAATACAACATCAGACATACCATCCATTTACAAGTCCGTTCTGGGTCTGAACGAAACCAGAGGCACCTTATTTCTCGTCCCGTATGTCCAATACCAGAGAGAGGCCCTCGCATATCCGAACAATTAACAAGTACGTCCGGACGGCTACCACTGTAGCCCCTTCAAGTTAGCTACTACAATCATGGGCATCAGTAGCAACTCATCCATTCGATGTGAAGATCGTCGGTCTCGCACCGTCTTCAATTTCTTCGATTGTTAGTCGTCGTAACAGTTATTCAGAATGGGTTAAACCTAGTCTTTCCAAATAACTCGCGTAATTTGTAATCAGGTGCGATAAAAACACAACCTACGCCTCATTCCAATTCAGAATATTCTTTTAATAAAATATTCACATTTTTAGGGAAAGGTTCCCATTAATTTTATCAAAGATAAATTCCTTTTAAATATATTCTTTTTAATCTCAAAAATCATTACTTAATGATTATTCGAATTTACGAGGTTAATCTTATCTTTAACTGGGTTAAAGAACTAATGTCATTTTAAAAGCACAGTTCACGATAAACCCAAAATCATCTTCCATCAAAATGGAATCTACACGGAAATCATAACAGTATACAATCGATATAAATTCCCGTATCAGATTAATAATATAAATGGAGTAACGACAAATCTTTTTAAATCCCATATATAGTAACAACCTTCATTCACAGAAGCCTATCTCAATCATTACCGAATCGAATTCCATTCAATTCCAATTTAATATATTAAATTGGAAAACTTTACTTTGGAAAATTCCCATTTAAATCTTGATAAAAGATTTATAAATTCCAAATTATTTCTTCACTGCTAATTGGGTTAAAGAACAAATGTTGTTTAAAACATTGTTTACGATAAACCCAAAATCCAATTTCAATTCAATTCCAATCAAATATTAATTAATTGGTAAAATTTCCAAAATCTTAATTAAAAGATTTATTCTTTTCTAAACTGGGTTTAAGAAAAGTGTTATTAAAGATACCATTCACGACAAACCCAAAATCCAATTTGACATTAAATATAAGGTTCTGAATAGAAATTATATCGAGTTATATTCAATGTCAAATTCTGAAACCAACAAATACTGTATTGGGAATAACGATATATATATATATATATATATATATATATATATATATATATATATATATATCTTTCAAATTCCTCACATGTTCGCCTAATAACGGAATCCAATATTGAAATATTCCGAAGATAATTTCCATTCCAATATATATAAATATATATTGGAAAATTCTGGTTATTTTAAAACCATTTTCAAATCCAATTTATTTATCTCTAAAAATAATTAAATTATTATTCTAGTTAATAACTAGTTCATTTTGATAAAAATATATTTTTATCTTTATAAAATTGGAATTTTTCATCAAAAATCTTTCCAAACCATTTACTATGATTTTACAGTTTTCCAGTACTTTTAATAATTTTATTGTCGCTCGTACAGTCGGTTTCCAGTAACGGCCACCGAACTGCATCCATAGTAACCTTTTATGAAATTGATTTAGAAAAATCTCCAAATCTAACTATTAGATTTCAAATCTCTTATATTATTTGGAAAAATCTTTTCGATACGAACCCAACGGTTCCGGTTTTAGGAGAATCTGACGGTCGAATCTCCCGTAACATCAATTTGAAGTTAATGGTTGAAATTCGTGAACGGTCACTGCGCGGCGTGTTAGATTTTTGAAATTCGTGAACGGTCACTGCGCGGCGTATTTCAAATCTTTGATTCAAGTAAACTGAATAAATGGATTTTTTTAAATTTATTGTGAGAAAAATTAGGAAATAGATTAAGATAAAGAGCATATTTGAAAATGCTTATTTAAAATCAGCTTATACTCAAATCCTAAATACAAATAGCTCGGCGTATACAATTTAATGATTGTCCATATATGTTTTATAAGGCATTAAACCTGATTTGATTAATAACAAAATGCACAACAAAACCCAGCATGTATTTAAAATCTTTAATTCAGGTAAACTGAATAAATGGAAATTTTTCTTAATTTATTGTGAGAAAAATTAGGAAATAGATTGAGATAAAGGGCATATTTGAAAAAACTTATTTAAAACCATAATATACATCAAATCCTAAATGCAAATAACTTGGCTATACAATTTAATAATTGTCCATATACGTTATATAATTAAATTTGATTTGATTAATAAAAAATCGCATTACAAAACCCAACATGTATTTCAAATTTTTAATTCAAGTAAATTGAATAAGTGCAAAATTTTCTTAATTTATTGCAAGAAAAAATAGGAAATAGCAACTAAAATGAGAAGCGATTAAAATTTGCAATTAAAGCTTATTTAGAGATCCTCTTTTTAAGCGATATTAAGGAGGCAATTTGAATTTGTTGAAAAGGTTTATTAAATCCTAATTTAAGTGACATTAAATCCCTAATTTATTGGGGATATTAGGTTAAATAATAATTTTGTATATTTAAAAGCTTATACGTAAGGGCATTTTGGAAGTTCACAGTCGGACCAAAACTTTGTGCTCCCAAGAGAATTATTAATAAAGATATATTATATATATTTCATCGATTTTCATTTAAATCGTATTTTATAAATCGTTTATTATTTCATTTTAAAACGATTTCAACTTCATTTTCGATTTTATATCAAAATTGAATATTCTTATTCAAACAATGAATATTTTGATGAATCATACTTACATTAAAAATGTAATTTTTAATGTTACAACATTTTTATCCAAACGATGAATATTTTAATGATTCATACTTACATAAAAATTGTAATTTTTAATATTGAAATATCTTTATTCAAACTTGAATCTTTTTCACCATTTCTTATATACAATGAAAATGTAAATTTTTATTGTTAAATCTTTTTATTTTAAAATAATGACTATTTTCCATTATTTTTATATTCAATAAAAATGTGAATTTTTATTGTTTAACTTTTCTATTTCAATCAATGGTCATTTTTCTACTTTACTATCATATAAATGATTTACATTTTTAATTTGGCAAAATCTCTTTAATAAATCAAACATACAATAAAAATATAATTTTTATTGTCTAATCTTTTTATTTAACATAATTCTTTTTAATGATTTTATAATACAAACAAAATGTAATTTTCATTGTTTAAACATTTTATTTTAAAACGTTAAATATTTTCAATCATTTCTACCCACGCAATAAAAATGTATATTTTTATTGTTGACATATTCTATTTCAAACAATGAATATTTTATTTATTCATACATAAAATAAAAATGTGATTTCTATTGTATAAACATTTGCTTTTCAAAACAATGAATATTTTATTGGCTCATACATTCAATAAAAACGATATTTTTATTGTTTAAATATTTTTATTCAACACATGAATATTATTCAACGCATAAATATTTTATACCCTTTACGGAATATTATTCTAAAATATTCTTTATTTTCCAAATTGGAATGAGACCCAATCGATTACCATATAACGTGATTTATATGGATTTCATACATTGCATGTATACAAAAATAATGATAAACAATCATTAAAAATTCATATGACATCTAGAGTGCAATTTACAACTGTGTGAGCAGTTAAATAAATAAATAACACTCATCACAGACTATCAATCCATCGATTGACATACAACAAAATATTAGGAATAGTGTATGTCAAATATCATCCCAATACCCATGTGGGGTTTTCAAACAACAAATGTTTATTTATTTGTGCAGTTGGGCAATGTGTAAAATTTATCGTCCTAATCATATCAGATTAATGGGTGTACATAAACAAATCGTCCAATTTGTAAATGAATATTTTATTTCTTTTCAAGATAATTTTATGTCGTTTGTATATATACGTTAAAAATTATATTTTTAATGATAAAATATTTTATTCAACATATGAATATTTTATTTAGTTCATTTCGCACCACAATCGCATCAAAATATAATCCAAACAAACAATTATGGTTTCTTTCAAAGGTGTCGGGTGCCACTAAGCACCGTCTGCATCCTAATATATATTTAATTGTAAAATAATTAGAGTGAAAAGGAGTTCTCACCTTTGGGATCCACTCCGGCAGTTTAATTTCTGAATTTCTGAACAGTTTGGATTTTCCCGAAATTCCAACGTAATCTTCTTCACGCTGTTCAAAGTAAAAATCATATTTTTAATATGATGTCTATATATTTAAAAATCACATTTTTAAATAATGATGTTTATGAATAAAAATCATATTTTTCTATATAATGAAAAATAATGTTTTCCTATATGATGAAAATAATAATAATGTTTTTCTATACAATAAAAAATAATGTTTTTTCTATATAATGAAAATAACACATTTTTAAACTGTTCTATATATTTTTAAAAATTCCTATTTTAATTTCGAAGTTATTCCTATGGAAATACATATTTTTTTAAAACAAAGTATTTATAAATAAAAAATCACATTTCTATAACATTATATATTAAAAATCTCATTTTTAACAAGGCTATTTTATTTAACAAAATCAATGCTATTTTTATATAACAAAATCATTGCTATTTTTATTTAACAAATTCATTGTTATTTTTATTTAACAAAATCATTGCTATTTTTATTTGGCAATCATATTTATAAAAATCTTATTTTTATTTCTAAAAAAATCATATTTATATTTCTAAAATTAATGCAAACTTCGTTTTAAAGGTAATGCTATTTCATATATTTTAAAAGTAATGTTATTTATATATTTATATATTTTAAAACAATACTAATTATATTTTCAAAACCATTTTTTACATCATACTTTTTCTTAATTTATTTCAATTAAAAATTCAGATCTTTAAAAACAATGTCAATTTGTTTAAAATCTGAAAATAAAACAATGTTATAAAAACCCATTATTTTTTGTTTTGATCGGTTCTATTTTGTAGATCACTTTGACATGATCTCAACGCAATTTGTTTTGTTGAATTCTGTATTAATATAAACAAGTTATAGGCTTTTGAATATTTGATTACATAAATAAATAAATTAAACCTATAATTAACCTTTAAATTACATTTCCAACAGAACGTGGCTGTTGCAATCGTCTTCTTCCTCGTTGATTCTGGTTCCAAGAGAAACGCGTGTTGTACCCATTCCTGGCCTCCTAGGGTTCCCAATGCACGCTGCTACGCAACCCCGTCATTCGATCCACCTACACCACTTCGAAGCTGAGACTCCACTCCACCGGCGCCCTGAGCCTTGGCCAACTCGGTGGCCAATTTCTTCCTCAAACCACGTGCAAATAGCACGACTTCGTGGCCCAAACTACCATGATTTACCAAATAAAACCCCATCTCCTTTGTTCAGATCCTAGAACTCGAAGGCTTCTTTGATTTTGTTTTTAAAATTTTTGAAAATCACTGAAGAATTTAGAAGAAAAGGGGGAGGGAAGACTGGAAGATAGCGGCCATTGGTTCAAGAGAGTGGCGGCTGATTTATTTAAAACGAATTAGGGTTTTGTAACCTAGATATTTATAATATTATATTATTATTTAATTCCCTAACACTAAAAAAAACGTTTAACTCCTACTAACTCCAAATCCAGTCCAGGGAATGTCGCCCCTAACCAAATACCCCTATTCCTGACACAATAGGCTAGGTATCATCAGCTAATTTGATCGTTTCAGCCCATTTTTCTTTAAATTAAAACATAAAACATTCAATTATTTAATTTGATCGTACATATTAATTTACCGGGGCCACATACCGACTCTAAAAATTCCAGAAAAAATAAATCTAGCTATGTTTTGATGATGCAGTCCTAATAAAATTAATTTTGTTGAATTTGGAGACCGTTTGAAAAATAGTCTTTTTCTGGTCGATCTAATTCAAATTTAAATTGACAAAACACGTTTTCTTTTGCAACGCTCACGTATTGATTCCAAAAATTATGAAAATTGTAATCTAGCAATAAATTGACATTCCGGATCCAACAAAAGTGGTTTCATCGAAAATGGAGGTTGTTTGCAAAAATGGTTGTTTATAATATATACATATATATATATATATATATATTTCATAGCGACTATTTTAAATTTTAAACTAGGCATAACTTTTTATTCCCACTATGAAATCTGGATTCTTCAAATTTATTAGAAAGATATTTTTAAATAGATTCAAATATTTCTTGCTTCACTAAAATCCGATTTGTTTTGAATCCTGTACATTCATTTGAAATTTGAAATCGAATTTTCAAACTACCGCGCCATTTTAAACTCCTTTTATAATTAAATTAAAAAAAATTCATTCTAACTTCGATTTAAATAAAAAAATTAGTCGTTATAATTCAAAATAAATTATTTTAAATATTCAAAATCCATTAAATTGCTAAAATAAAATTTTTAAATTTGTTCTGAAAATCCAGGTTGTTCCATATGAGCTTAGAGGTTATATATCGATAGACATCAGTCGTATGGCATGAATTGCCTGTGTGGCATGCTGAGATGCAAATGATCAAGGTATCTGTTGAAAAGCAGAGTCTTGTGGTTGATGATCAAAGCACGACCTTAAAGGGCATAACTTTGTGTATATCGTTAATTCGCAAGCCTCACACCTCGGTATGAGTCAAAAACGGGATCGGACCGTTGGGAGAACATGACATTTCTTTCTAGCTATGGGTGGTGTCATGGTATGGAGCCTAGACAATTATATTTTTTACCTATGTCGATGATGGATAACAAGACGCCTCAGATATATCGGTGACTGGGGAGCCGACGGATATAGGACTGATAGGACCGGGAAATGTGTGTTTAGGAATAACTAATCCTCAAACGTAAGGGAGGACCGACCCATCCGATCCAAGGGTTCACTACGAGGGATCTTGAGGCATTTGCTAGAGTGTCTTGAATCGGAGAGGAGCCATCCCTTGCCCGACTCATGACCGAAATCCAGTTTCCAATACGTGACATTTCGGTTTTCATTGTAGAGCCTAGTATGGCGATATAGTAGGATGGGATACTATGCCGTCTATGATTGAAACATTTATATTTGAAGTTGTTTTTGACACTATACACTTATAATAGTATCAAAATGATTTGTTTTAAACCTACCAAACATGTTTGGCTATTATAAGGTAAAACTCTATCCTCTGGCTTGCGTTGCATTGTGTGATGGGACCTGAGTCTTATAATAGCTTCATTTTTGCAAAAAGCATTGCGCTGTTTTGTTACATGCACTGGTATTCTAGGGAGGAAACCCGTTCCGTGTTATATGGCGTGGTCCCTTGATTTACTTTATTTTTAAAGTAAAGTTTTAAATAACTGTTTTAGTTCTCACACCAGTCCCATGACTGACCTGGAGTTTATTGTTTTAACCTAAACTCTGGGTGCCTCTATTTTCCACATGGACAGCTAGTAGTTGGATTTTAGCAGATATTATTTTCATAAGATCCTGGATTTATAGCTGGAGCTATATTCGGAATGCTCTGTATCCGTGTATCTCTTACAACTGTGTTATGTATTATTTTTCCGCTACATTGTAATTTTAAATCTCTAATATTCTCCGATGTATATTATTTATTCATACTCTGTATATTCTTGTACTCTGATGTAAATTATTGTATAAGCAATAAAATGTTCTTCTATTTATGTTTTGATTTGTCATGTTCTCAACTCAATCCAGGTTTTCCCGTAAGGGCGAGTTCGGGTCGTTTCATCATGGTATCGGAGCTTTGGTTTACAGAGCTCGAGAACAAGACACATTAGAACCAAATGAAAGAATTCATCAGAGATTGGATTAGTAATATCCAATAAGAATGACTCGTTGAGATGCGATCAGTAGTATCCTAGAACGAGTTTGAAGAGTGTTATTTTTAAAATAAAAATGAAAACAAATTTTGTTTTGAAAATTTAATCCAATTATACGTATTAGAGTATTTTATTTATATTGAATTTGGACAATCGAGTATATGAAGATTTTGCAAATACGCGTCATGAACGTATATTCGAAGTCTCAGATATGCTGGGTAGATATAGAATCACACTCTAGTTGCCCGGGGATGATTCTATTGATGACTGTACAACATCAGTAGTTTATTTTTGGGTTTCGAAAGTGGGATGTCTATATATTTCCAATTGACTGGTGTGAGAACCAAAACTAGATATGGTTTGTTGTTGTGATTTGGCACCAAAAAATGGTTTTTGAATATATATTAAAGTTAGCATTTGAAAAGCTAATCAAAAAATTGATTGATGGTTGTGTTGTTTGATTATTGGTTTGATTAATAAAAATATTGGAATGATAATTAATTTAACCAATATGTGAATGTAAGGCAAATTTAGCCAAATCGAGCAACTATTGAACTGAAACTGAAAATTGTTTGAAATTGCATACATGTACATATATATGTGTGAACATGTCATAGCATGGAAGTTAAGAAGAGGAATAAAATTGTATGCACGACAAATAGGTACATGTTTACTAATTTCGTGGGTTTTGATGATTTTATGAGCCGATTGGCTTTCTCCTTTTCTTTTGGGATTGATGAGCGCCCTTGAGGAAAGCTGTGGTTTTAAAGGTCCCCTCGTACAAAGGAGGTTATGGCGAAATTTTTTGAAAATTTAGGGTGTTAGCCAAATTTTTTAGAAACTCAAAAGTTGAAGAATGAAAGTTGAGTTGGTTGGTTAACAACTTTTAGCCCCATTCCTTTTCGAGGATGAAAAGATTTTAAGTGGGGGAGATTGTAACAACCCGGATTTTCAGAACCAATTTAAATTTTTTATTTTAGCTATTTTAATGGATTTTGAATATTTAAAATGATTTATTTTAAATAATAATGACTAAAAATTTATTTTAATCGAAGTTAGAATGAATAAATTTATTTTAATTATAAAACGACCCTGAAATGGCGTGGTAGTTTAAAAATTCGATTTCAAATTTCAGATGAATGTACAAGATTCAAAATAAATTGAATTTCAGTAAAAGCAGAAATATTTGAATCTTCTTGAAAATATCTTTCCATCGAATGTGAAAAATACAGATTTCATAATGGGAATAAAAATTATGTCCAGTTTAAAATTGAAAACAGTCGCTATGGAATTTAATTTAATTTTCATTATATTATGTATGTTACAAAAAGTCACATTTTGCATACGGATAAATTTGGACTCGAAACCACTTCCATTGAGTTCAAAATGTCGTTTGCGACTTCAAAAAGTATAAACTTCGATATATTCCGAGATCCGAAATAGTGGCAATTGGATGGGGTTCTCGGTTAGCAGTACATAGCCCTTAAAAAGTAAAATTTGGCGTACGAGTACAGAATTCGACGAGATAAAATTTCCTCGAATCATAATGATAAATCATTGATGAGTTCCAAAATGCGCGTCGAACGGAGTTAGTATGTGGCCGTGCGAGCTAAAACAGTTCAGAATAAAACAAGCAGTCGTTTTACAAAGGAACATTATTGAGACGATCTCAGAATTCAGTTCCGTTTTTTTTCTGGATTCGTATCGTCCAGTAATGGTTAAATCCAAAGATCCATGATTTTTGGAGTTAGTGTATGGGCATGCAAAAAGAAAAGGTGCGCTAAAATCGCATTTTTGAACAATATCTGAGCATCTTTGACAATTTTAACGGATGGTCAACCGAACACGAAATTCGACGAAACTTGTTTCATTGGACTCGTCTTCAAATATACTATGTCGTGTCAAAAATCCACAGCAAACGGAGATCGTTTATATTCGGACGATAGGAGAGAAACTAGCATATAATCACTTTTACTTCATTTCTCTCTTCATTATTTCACTTCTCTCTCCCTCTTCAAAAAAGAAAAAATGGTCTCCCTCCTCTTCCATGGGCTGCCGCACCCCATCAGCCCCCTCCACCACCGGCTTTCGCACCCCCCTTTCCTCCTCCCTCTTCTCCTCCTCTTCCTCCTTCTCTCTTTCTTTAATTTAATGAACCCTAACCCCAAAACACCCCAAACCCTCCTCCACGGCAACCACCCGCGGCCTCCCCCACCCCAGTCAGGACTGCGCAGCCGCCACCTACCACCCAGCTCCTTCCGTACCCGCGGCCTCCCCCACCCCAGTCAGGACTGCGCCGCCGCCACCTACCACCCAGCTCCTTCCATGGGCCCTCTCCTCTTTCAAAACCCCTCTTTTCACAAATTTGCCATTTTGCAAATAACACCTTGTCACTATTCCACCAATAACTCCCAAACCGTGCATTTCTAACCAAAACTCCATAGACCAAAGTTGAAGAGTATGATTTTCTCTTTGATTTGGGTATATGGAAGTCCTATTTTGGATTGTGGAGCTATCCAAAAAACGTGTCCGAAGATCGCGGATGTGCTACTGTTTTTCACGATTTCCGGCGAATTGGGTTTTGGAAGAAAGTCCACTAGGCAAAAGTTGTCTGAAATGGTACGTTTAGGCTAGGGACAAAGTTTGGTGAAGATTGGAGGCCGTATGAAGATTCTAGAACAAAAGAGATGAAATTGGACGACGGAAACGACAAAACGGAGACCGCACGACCAAATTCTACAGTAGAAGTGTTGAGGCGATTGGTATAGCTTGGGTGAGAACTTCTCACTCTAATTTTGTTTACAGTTAAATATATACTAGGATGCAGACGGTGCTTAGTAGCACCCGATACCTTTGATTGAAACCATGGATGTTTCGTTGCTTGTTATGATTGATTTATTTGTTTGAATTGCTTTGGGATGTGTATGGAATTGATTGAATTTGGTATGTGTATGGCGCGGGCCAGTATTAGGTAAGGGATAAGGCTAGACCTTATTCCGGTTCTAGTATCGCGCTGTTATGCTGTAGAAATTTTCTAAAATAAAAATTGTTAGTTAAAAATAACATTTTTAATGTGTATATGAATTGTATTAAAATATTCATATGTTGAAATAAATATTTTATCCTTAAAAATATAATTTTTAATGTATATATGGAAGGCAAAAAAATCTCCCGAAATGAAAATAAATATTCATATACAAATCGGACGATTTGTTTATGTACACTCATTTAACTGACATGGATTGGGACGATATATTTTACACATCGCCCAACTGCACAAATAATATTCAATATTTGTTAGTTGAAACCCCATATAGGTATTAGGACGATATTTGACATACACTAATCCCAATTGTTTAGTTGTATGTCAATCGATTGGTTGACAGACTGTTGTAAGCATTAGTTATTTATATTTAATGCTTGTGCAGTGTAGAATGCACTCTGGATGATAGATGATTGTTTATCATTGTTATTACATACATGTGTTGTATGTAATCCATATAAATAATATTATATGGTAATTGATTGGGTCTCATTCGAATTTGGAAAATAACAGATGTTTTAAAATAGTATTCAGTAAAAGATCAAATTCTGATTTTGATGTCTGATTTTGGATGGACACGATGTATTGAAATATATGAAGCCGTGTTGATTAGATTTGTGTCATTTTAATGCGAACAATATTTATATCGATTTTATTCAATTTTATAATGAATATTGAAAAAAAAGTGATTTCAAAATCTAATGTTTTGAAAATATTATCATTTATATATTAATGATATGGAATATTCAATTTTGATTTAAAATTGAGTATGAAATTGAAATCATTTCTAAAACGAAGTTAAAACGATTTATAAAATACGTTTTAAATAGAAATCGATGAAATATATAATATATATATTAAATGGCCTATATAGAATGCGCCGAGTCGCGACCGTTCGTGAATTTTAACCATTGACTTCGAATTGATATTACGGGAGATTCAACCGTCGGATTCTCCTAAAACCAGAACCGTTGGGTTCGTATTGAAAAGAGCTTTCCATCGAATATAAAAGATTTGAAATCTAATTGTTGGATTTGGAATTATGTCCAAATTAAATTTGGAAAAGGTCGCTGTAAGTGCAGTTCGATGACCATTTATGGAAATCGGCTGAAAGGGCCTTAATAAAATTATTAAAAATATTAATAATTTGTGTAAAATCATAATAAATTTTTTGGAAAGAATTGGGATGGAAAATTCCATATTTGAAAAGATAAAAATATATTTTTATCGGAATGAACTAATTATTAACCAGAATTATAATCCAGTTATTTTTAAATGAATAAATTGGATTGAGGATGGGTTTTAACATAACCAGAATTTCCAATATATGAATTGGAGTGGATTTGAATGGAAATCATCTTCGGAATGTTTCGATGTTCGATTTCGTGATTATACGGATATTGTTATGGAAATTTGGAAGATATATTTATATCATTATTTCCAATACGATATTTTTTGGTTTTAGAATTTGATATTGAATATAAGCCGATATAATTTCTATTCAGTGCCTTGTATTTAATATTGAATAGGATTTTGGGTTTGTCGTGAATGGTGTCTTCATTAATACTGTTCTTAAACCCAGTTGAGGAAAGAATAAATCTTTTAATTAGGATTTAGTGAAGTTTTCCAATTAATTAAGATTTAATTGGAATTGAATTAAAGAATTGGATTTTGGGTTTGTCGTGAATGGTGTCTTAAATAACACTGTTCTTAAACCCCATGTGAAAAGAATAAACCTTTTAATTAAGAATATTAGTGTTTCCAGTTAATTAACATTTAATTGGAATAAAATTGAATGTGATTGTGAACTGTGTTTTAACGACATTCGTTTTTTAATCCGATTTGCAGTGAAATGTGACTTGAAATATATAAATCTTTTGTTAATATTTAATGGGATTTTCCAATGGAAAGTTTTCCAATTTAATATATTAAATTGGAATTGAATGGAATTCGATTGGTAATAATCGAAGTGAGCTTCTGTGAAGGAAGACTGTTAATATATATGGAATTTAAAAGGCTTTGTCGTTATTCCATTTATATTATGTGTTAGATATGGAAATTGATATCGATTATATATTGATTTGTTTTTCCGTGAAGATTCCATTTTTATGGAAGAGGATTTGGGTTTATCGTGAACTGTGTTTTAAATGACACTAGTTCTTTAACCCAGTTAAAGACATGATTACATGTCTATCATTTTATTTCGAACTATATGGTTGGTCTCTGCTAAATATATATCTGTTTGGCGGCAGAGAATTTATTCTCTTGCTTAACACCCTTTTCTAAGACGTAAGAGCTTAGAGGTTATATATAGGCAGAAATCAATAGTACAGTGTAGATTGTCAATGTGGCATATTTGATTTCCCAAAGTTAAATAATCATTAATATTGATTTTTAGGAAGATTAAAAACAAGTGGAGTTTTAATGAATCTTTAATTAGATTGAAATGCGAATGTGATAATTCAAATTATCAAATTTGGGAAATGATCGAGAATGGATTATCGCCAGGTTTACTCCAGGCGATAGTTAAATGTTTAATTAGATTTGAACATGAAATAGTAATTAATTTTTCCGATAACACCGTTGTGTTAGATATGGAGTATTACCGGTTTCGCTCCATGGGATGAATAGTGTAATGACCCGCACTGTCAGAGGTATTATAATTAATTTATTTAATTATATTTAGGGAATTAAATTGTCGTTAATTAAATTATATGGAATATTTAATTAAATTAAATGATTAAATAATATATTTAATTCAGAAATAATCAAAAATATTGGAAATCACAATATTCTGTGAACGGGGTCGTCCCTTAGATTTAATTCAGCTTAGAGTTGAATTATATTAACGAATATATTCAATCGACGACAATTTGAACGTATAATTATATTATAATTAAAATCGAGCTTGAAATGGCGCTGCAGTTCGTAAATTGGCGATTTGAACTTCAACTGAATGTACAGGATTCGTTTTAAGCCGGATTTCTGTGAAACAAGAAACGTACGGAGCCGGTGGAGTATATCTTTCTAGTGGAAGAGAAAAATCGGGATTTCGTCATGTAGATTTTGATTTACGTCCAAATCAAATTTCAGAAAAGTCGCTGTGGAATTCCTTTGTAATTTGCGACGCTTTATTTACGTTATAAAAGGGTTTTCGATATAAATTGAATATCGAGCTAAATCTAAAATATGAAATATCAAACTGTAAATTCTGATATGATATTCTGGAGCTGTACGATATCATATGTGAAGATATACGATAATATAAATTTATTTATATTTAATTTAATAATATTTAAATATATTTATATATTTAAATGGGTCATCCAAAGCTTTAAAAATAGCCGGTTTTGCAAACGAAGTCGGAATTTGACGAAACCAGTTTTGTTGGATTCGCAATATCAAATAGTTGTTAGATTTCCAGTTTCGTGATTTTTAGAGTCACTGTGTGGCCATACGGATTTTTAGAGTGAGAAACAGTCAGTATTTTGACAGTTAAAAATACACTGTGTGAGCGAACGGAGTCAGAATTCGACGAAACCAGTTTCGTTGGGACCGTAGTGTCGAACTCTAGCTGCGTGTCAATTTTCATGATTTTTAGATATCATGTGTAATCATGGGAATTTTTAAACGATAAATACATGTAGCGTATGAATATAAATAAATATAAAAATATTATATATCTTTTATAAATACCTTACTAACATCCTCTAACCCTAAAAACAATTCCTTCTGGTCAAACACTTTCCATGCCGCCTCTCTCTTTCGTTCTCAGCAAAAATGTGAAATTCGGTCCTCTCTAAAATCATAACAAATGAAATAAAAAGCCATAAATCAAAGTATGTATTGATTCAGAACCGTTGAGGTTTGCTCGTCGTTTTGGGGTAGCCTATATATGGTGCGACGTCTGTTCCTAGTACTCCAAGTTTTCAGCGTGAGTCTAGGGTTCAGGTTTTATTCGATTTGGAGGCTTCGATCCGCAAATGAACATCGAATTCGGGTTTAGCATCGAAAACCGACCCTGTAGGCAAAGTTTTGGGATTTTTTGGGATGAAAATGTGTCGAGCGACATTGTGGGGTATCAGGTACTGTGGTACGACAGAAATGGAATAGAGATGTCGGCCATCAAGTTGAGGGTATGGAGGCGTGGAGGAGTTGATGAGGAGGAGAATGGCTGCATTGGGGTTAAGTTTAGTGATGAGTTGATGGGGAGGTTCAAGGTAGAAGTTGCGGCAATGTCTGAATCTTTTTACTGGAGGGCGATAGTAGTTGGAGAAGAAGAAGGGCGGTCTGGGCTTTGGCAATGAGAAGGAGTGGGCGGGCCAAGCTTTTGAATGGGCCAGAAGAAGATTGAGGTTAAGACCAATTAGTAAAAGGGATTGAATTGTTTTTTAATTGTATTAACTTCTAAATGTTATAACTTAGTCATATGAAATCAGAATCACGAACCGTAAGTTGCATTGGGATCGTATGGACGGGAGCAACACAATGAGACTGACCGGGAGTCAATCCGAGCTCGTTACAATTTATGGCGAAATAAATTGTCCGACTGAGTCAAATAACGCAAACCGTTATTTAACGATTAACACGCCAATGTGAGTAAAACTCACCAACTCTGAATAGTTATATTTTTATAATATATTTTTAGAACTGTTAATCATCTGTTGATTTGCTATGTGTTGGTTGATTGATTGAACTGCTAGTCAATTAGTGAAAATTATATATATATGTAATTATATATATATATATAAACCGTTAAATATTTATATATTGATTCTGCTATCAGAATAATTTATATTGAACTGAAAGTGATGATAATCATATTGTGTAACATCTGTGGATGCAGGGAGACAGGTTGGAGGAATCCGACTGGATTCCTCAACAGTTATTTTATTGTTTTTCATATATTGTTATATGATGTGTTATAAAATTTGTGGGCAATTATATGTGCTTGGACGATATTGAACATCGTGTTTTGATATGATTGAATACCATAACATACCGAAATGTTGATAAGGGGATTTTCAAAGTGATATTGAAAATACAATATTTATAAAATGGGATATTTATAAATAAGAGATACTTATAAAGTGGGATATTCATAAATAAGAGATATTTATAAAGTGGAATATTTATAAATAAGGAATATTTATAAATTGGAATATTATAAATAGGAGATACATAGAAAAAGAAAATAATTTCAAAACATTTTTCTTTTGAGTGGAAAGGCCTGTGTGGCGGGTTTGGGGATTTTCCCGATGCTCCCGTTACAAAGGAGGTTATGGCGAATTTTTCAGAGAATTTAAGGAGTTAGAATATTTCAAGAATAAATTTGAAAAGGAAATATTTGTAAACCATTTACAAATAGAATTGAAAAGGAAACGTTATAAAAAGGAAATCATTTTTAAAGTGTAGAACCGTTATTTAAAAGTAAATCTTTTCAAATGAATAAAACGTTGTTAAAAAGGAAATCTTTATAAAGTGAATAAAGTAAATCGAATATGGTATTCGAAAGGAGTTAAATCGAATATGGTATTCGAAGGGAGTAAATCGAATATGGTATTCGAATGTTAGTAAAACGAATATGCTATTCGAAAGGGGTTAATCGAGTCAAGTTAGTTGAATAGAGTTAACTAGTTCAGTAGAGTTAACCAGTTCAGTAGAGTTAATGATCGACGCTAGAAAAGCGCGATATTTAAATTAAATTCTGCAAGCATACAGGTGTGTAGCATACAGGTCGAACACAGGGAGGTGTAATTAAAAATTAATATTTATTTATTCTTGGGCGAGTTAGACGAATTCTGGAGGGTGATTAAAATTGAAATTGCGACTTGGTTCAAAACAAAATTAATTGCATCAACGACCAAATTACAATTAACAATAAAACAAATAAATACTGCGATTGAATTCACAACAGATTCGAATCTAATCGAATCTATTATCAATTCAATGATTAGGAAATAAACAGATTGCTGGAATTAGACTTGCAGAATATAAATAAATTAACAGGAAAATAAAATTGCAATAACAGTTGGGTTCTAGTAAATCTAATTACTAGACAACACCACTTGTCATGAGAATAAAAATGCAGAAAAAGAGAAAATAGAGAGAACTTTATTGATTCCCAGATTCTCCATTTACAATGAGATTACAACAGTATTTATAGGATAAAATGCCAACCTCAAACCTCGTCCAATTTATGCATATATGGCCCCTTTTAATAGCAATTATTTCTCTTATATTAATCGGCACTTATTCCTCCAGTCAGCATTTATTCTTCCAATCAACAATTAATCCTCCCATCAGCAATTAATCCTCCCATCAAGGACATTTATTAGATTCCAAAGGTATCATAGGAAAAGAATATAAAAATTGATCTTTTCTTGGCAGCAATTCAATCAGAAATTCTTCTAATTGGCAGTTGAATAAAAATGCTCGATTTGAATTGATTTCCATGATAAGAATATGACTTCCTGAAATGCTTATTAGTGTATATCATATATACATACATATGAATGCATATATATATATATATATAATATAACACTTATCCATATTTTCTTCAGAGCAAAAAGGGGCAGTGTGAACGTTCTTTTCTTTGGCAAAAAGTGAGCTTGATGGGGATCTAACTCAGGTCTCTCAGTACAAATCTCTATGCATTTACCAGTGAGCTACAACTCCTTTTGGGATTGAGAAAGTGTTG
The DNA here is from genome assembly GCA_030737875.1 of Allium sativum. NCBI lineage: Eukaryota > Viridiplantae > Streptophyta > Magnoliopsida > Asparagales > Amaryllidaceae > Allium > Allium sativum. The sequence continues at coordinate 35,229,516 of CM060913.1, read as the reverse complement.
ACATAAGGAAGTAGCTTTTGGCCTTTAATTTGAAATGAAAGAGGCATCACTTGACAATCTGTAAATACACATAAAAATTACCCAAAGTATCATTTATTTATTTACAAAAGATAAAATATAAGAGCATAAAATAAACACATTTCTATGTTAATCAAATACCCCCACACTTATCTTTTACTCGTCCTCGAGTAAAAAGAAAATAAAATGAAAAACTAACTAGATAGGTCACACTTTCGTAGGAAACACGATTGCATTGAGCGGATGCAACAAGCCGTTAAACCTCTAGGTGTCCCTAGTAGGACGAGTGGTGTCTCGTGAGGGTTTTCAGCGGATACTACCCACAAAATCCAAATGCAGTATGTTATGATTCTAATGAAACTACATGAATGCAATGGACATATGCAAATAAAAACGAAAAATGAAAACACGACTTGTTTCAGGAAAGTGGTACAACAAATTAAGTTAACAATTTCTAGTCAGTTGATTTTATTTTAGATACCTCGACTTGTCACAAATTTTCAATATAAATCAAGTTTTAAAATGTTAAATTCCAGTTTGGCCAGTTAGTTCGGTCGATAACATAGTGCAGCCATGAAATAAATTCTTAGGTTGCTTGGCACAGTTTGCAAAGTGGTATTCTAATTTTCTCATGTATGGCTAGTCAAATCAATAAGGTCAAGAAGTGTTTGGGTATCATCGCTTATTCTTTAATCTATAAAATTTTAAGATTTACGATTAAGTATATACACCTAACTAAAAAGACCAAGGTTTACCACCCATGCACTGCCTCGCGGACTAACGGAGAGTGGGTAAAGAGCTTGGCGGATTGTACAGGCCGACTTTGACTTTGTCAACAACGTGTCGGTAATCCTTAGTTGTCCAATCTCATAAAATGAGACCAAGATATTCCGACTTTGACTTTGTCAACAACGTGTCGGATAGAGCTTGGCGGGTTTGCACACCAACGCTCGATATACAAGCAATGTTGGATACCCTTGGAATATTATTATTATTATTGAAAATAAAAGAGAGTTACGCGAATTCAACTTAACACAACTTAGTTTTAAAGATTTGATAAGCCAATATAAGTATTTTAAGTCCTCCACTTATTTAAACAAAGTCTACAATATAGAATAGATTTCATGGCCATCACCTAAGAATCTCCCTATGTACCGGTTACACTATTATCCCTCAAAATTAAACTTTTCATTATATTTCTTATTCGATCTAAGTTGAGAGCAAAAAATACTATCAACTGGCTAAAAATTGTAAACTTATTTTGTTGTATCAATTGAAAATGAGTCATGAAAAAAATTTGGCATGTTAGTACAGTCTAAAATGCATGATGGTCCTATTTAAATGATGAAAATGAAAAGAAAGAAAAATAAAGAAAATAAACGAAAATGAGTGAAATGCAGACTCCCCCCCCCCCCACACACACTTGATTGAGACAGTGTCCCAACTGTCTAAGGCAGAAAAACAAAAAAAATAAAAAAAAAATGAAAAAGAAAAATAACAGAAAAAGAACGTGTACCGCCTGATTTCATTGTGAATGATCAGGCTCATGCAGATCGATAGGGTCGTCTTCGTCATATTGCTCGAATTCCAAAAATGGTTTCAGTCGTTGACCGTTTACTTTGAAGACTTTTCCATCCCTAGGATTTTCAATTTCAACCGCTCCATGAGGATATACTGTTTTCACGACATAAGGTCCAGTCCATCGAGACCTGAGTTTTCTTGGAAACAAGTGAAGTCTAGAGTCGTATAAAAGAACTTTTTGACCTATGTTGAATTCCTTACGAAGTATTTTTTTGTCGTGTTGGGCTTTGGTTCTTTCTTTGTAGATTTTCGCATTTTCATACGCCTCATTTCTTAATTCCTCTAATTCTGAAATTTGTAATTTCCTATGTGAGCCGGCTTTTTCTATGTCAAAGTTCAAAAATTTTATGGCCCAAAGAGCACGATGCTCTAATTCAAGAGGTAAATGACAGGCCTTTCCAAAGACTAATCGATATGGTGACATCCCTAGATTGGTTTTGTAAGCAGTGCGAAAAGCCCAAAGTGCATCAATCAGTTTTACGGACCAATCTTTTCTATTGGAATTCACGGTTTTCTCAAGAATTTGTTTGATTTGTCTATTGGAGACTTCTACTTGCCCGCTAGTTTGTGGATGGTAGGGGGTCGACAGCTTGTGTGTGATTGAGTATTTCTTGAGCAAGGACTCAAAAGCACGATTATAGAAATGAGTGCCATTATCGCTAATGATAGCTCGAGGTGTGCCAAAGCGTGAGAAGATGTTTTCTTTGAGGAATTTGACAACAACCTTGTTGTCGTTGGTTTTGGTCGGAATGGCTTCAACCCATTTTGAGACATAATCTACCGCAAGTAAGATGTAAAGATTCCCAAATGAATTAGGGAATGGTCCCATGAAATCGATGCCCCAAACATCGAATAACTCAATCACTAAAATGGGGTTGAGAGGCATCATGTTTCGCTTAGAGATTCGACCCGTTCTTTGACATCGCTCACATTTAGAGCAAAATTCGAAAGCGTCACGGAAGAGTGTGGGCCAATAAAAACCGCTTTGCAAAACTTTTGCAGCAGTTTTTCTTGCTCCAAAATGACCGCCACAAGCATGGTCATGTGAGAAGGAGAGGATACTTTGGTGTTCATGATCGGGCACACACCTTCGAATGATTTGGTCTGGACAGTATTTGAAAAGATATGGGTCGTCCCAATAGAAGTTTCGAACTTTCGAGAGAAATTTTTGTTTATCTTGTTTAGAACATTCAGCGGGCATTTGTTGTGTGACAAGATAATTCACAATGTCAGCGTACCAAGGGGTGTTAGAGATCGAAAGGAGTTGTTCGTCAGGAAAATAGTCATCGATTTGTGTGTTGTTATAATTTTCGTGCACAATTCGAGAGAGATGATCAGCTACGATATTTTTAGAACCCTTTTTACCTCGTATTTCTATATCGAATTCTTGAAGAAGAAGGATCCAACGAATCAAGCGGACCTTGGCATCCTTTTTAGAAAGCAAATATCGTAGGGCAGCATGGTCAGTGTAAACTATGACTTTGGATCCTATGAGATATGGTCTGAACTTCTCAAGAGCGAAAACAACTGCCAAAAATTCCTTTTCAGTAGTTGAGTAATTCAATTGGGCCTCGTTTAAGGTTTTGCTAGCGTAGTAAATGACTCGAGGGAGTTTATCAATTTGCTGACCCAAGATGGCTCCAATTGCAACGTCAGAAGCGTCACACATAAGTTCAAAGGGTTGAGTCCAATCAGGAGGTTGAATGATGGGAGTTGTGGTCTAGATTGACTTAAGAGTTTCAAAAGATGTTTTGCAATCATTGGAAAATTCAAACTTTACGTCTTTGGCAAGTAAATTCGAGAGAGGTTTTGAAATTTTTGAGAAATCCTTAATGAATCTTCTATAGAATCCTGCATGGCCAAGAAATGAACGAACATCTTTGACAGACTTAGGAGGAGGTAAATTAGCAATCAAATCGATTTTGGATTTATCGACTTCTAGGCCATCTTTGGAGACGACATGACCGAGAACTATCCCCCTTTTTACCATAAAGTGACATTTTTCCCAATTAAGCACGAGTGATTTCTCCCTACAGCGCTTAAGGACGAGTTCTAAATGAGTGAGACATTGGGAAAAAGATGATCCATATATTGAAAAATCGTCCATGAATATTTCCAAGAATTCTTCCACCATATCAGAGAAAATACTCATCATACACCTTTGGAAAGTCGCGGGGGCATTACAAAGACCAGAAGGCATGCGACGATAAGCAAAGGTTCCAAAGGGACAAGTAAAGGTGGTCTTATGTTGATCTTCTAAAGCAACAGGAATTTGGTTATAGCCAGAGTATCCATCGAGAAAACAGTAGTACTCATGTCCCGCTAAGCATTCGAGCATTTGGTCAATAAAAGGTAAGGGAAAATGGTCTTTTCGTGTGGCTGAGTTAAGCTTTCGATAGTCGATGCACACACGCCATTTGGTTTTGATTTTTGTTGGGACGAGTTCATTACTGTCGTTTTTGATCACTGTGACTCCCGACTTCTTTGGTACAACTTGTACCGGACTCACCCAAGTACTATCAGAGATGGGATAGATGATGTTATTGTCTAGACATTTGATTATCTCCTCCTTGACCACTTCTCTCATGTTTGGGTTTAATCGCCTTTGAACCTCACGGGTGGGTTTAGCCTCATCAACTAAATGTATGCGATGTTCCACAATTGATGGGCTAATTCCTTTTATATCGCTAATTTCCCACCCCAAGGCATCCTTATTTTCCCGCAAGATATCCAAAAGTTTTTCTTCTTGGTCCTTGATAAGATCGGAAGCCAAGATTACGGGAAAAGTTTTTGAAGAGTCTAGGTAGGCATACTTAAGGTCTGGTGGCAAGGGTTTGAGGTCTAACTTAGGAAGGTCTTATGTATCAACATTGGTCAATATTCCTTGGTTAGATTCAGGTGACGAAGTGTCGGAGTCAAGAATTTTGTTTAGTTCAAAAATGTATTCGAGTTCATCGAAATCAGAGTCGAAATTGTCAAGACACATTTTCAAGGCTTCAGAAGTGTCACTAGAGGTTTCATCAACTATGGTTTGAATCATGTCAATTTCATCGATCTCAAAATCCCTAGGTTGCTTGTTGAGATTAAAGATGTTTAGCTCAATGGTTAGGTGCCCGAAGGAGAGTCGAAGCTGACCATTCCTACAATTAATGACAGCATTAGAGGTTGCTAAGAAAGGGCATCCTAAGATCAATGGTATTTGAACTTTGGGATTTGAGACAGGCTCTGTTTCTAGAACTATAAAATTGACAGGGAAGTAAAACTGTTCGATCTGTATCAAGACATCTTCGATAATTCCCAATGGCTTTTTAATAGATCGATCGACTAGTTGAAGTGTGATGTTTGTTGGTTTAATCTCCCCTAGTCCAAGTTGACGATAGACAGTATAAGGGAGAAGGTTGACACTGGCACCAAGGTCGAGTAGGGCACGAGAGATGTGAGTGTTTCCTATTTTACAATCAATCGTAGGGCAGCCAGGGTCTTTATACTTGACTGGGGCAAGATTCGAAAGAACAGAGCTTGTATTTGCAGTTAGAAAGGCGGTTTTTGGGACATTGGTCACACGTTTTTGTGTGCACAATTCCTTAAGACATTTAGCATATTGAGGAATTTGTTCAATGGTGTCTAAAAGAGGAATGTTCACACGGACTTTTTTGAAAATTTCCAGAATTTTATCGAAATTTGCCGCTTTCTTCTTATAGTTGAGTCTATGAGGAAAAGGAGCTACTGGTTTTTCGACTCTGTGATGAGTTTCATCGTTCGACGATGAAGATTTGGCCATGGAAGAAGAAGGTGGTAAGTGTGTAGAAGAAGAAGGTGGAAGAAGGAGCTACTGCATTTCACTCATTTTTGTTAAATGCAAGCACAGAAATTAGCTACAATGAAGTTTTCTGTCCTTATTGGCTCCTAAACCAAAATTATAAAGTGACACGTTTGATTACTTAGATCAAAAGATTTCTCAGCCAGTTAACGGACAGGAGTTATCGGTGCACCAGGAATCACCATAGCAATGCAGCCGAAGGTTTAAGTACCTTCAGAGTAACAACCGATATAATATTTACGAATCACTGTAATATTTATAAATGGTTATTTCTCTGTCGTAGTCTAGACACCAAGAAATAATTCGTTCCAAATGAATCAATTATCACAATATAATTAAGCCCTAGATAAGCCCGTGACTCCCTTAAGTCCAATGTCTAACCATTATTATTAGTCAGATTCTACGATGAAATGCAATTTGTGGGCCAAGGAAAGGGTGATGAAATCCCTCACCTTATGTGAATTGGGGTATTGCCCTTAACAGAATGAATAAAAATGCAGAAATAACAACAATCTCACAAAATAATTGCAAAAATTAAAAATTGTACATTCAAAGCCGCTGCCCCTGCAGAAATTTTTTACAATAATTGTCTATATATTTTTTTCTTTGCAGCAGAGCACCTGTAGTGTTTTAAAAATTTCTTACCTTGATCGGCAGTCCGTCCAGTGAATTTGGGAAGCGCTAGCGCGTTCACACCCCACTTGGTGTGCAACCGATCCAACAATTCAACTTGCAAATCTCTGAATCCCTTGTTCGTTTGTTTGAATCCGTTTCTTCTTTTGGCTTCTAATTTGTTTTGAGCTTTTTCCTTTTTATTTTTTTTATTCTTTTATTTTTTTTGCAAAAAAATAAAACAAACAAAAAATAAAATAAAAAGATAAACTAAGTTGAAAGGAAAACAAAAATTAGGCTAAGCTAAAATAAAACAACAGGACTCAAACTAAAAAAAATGGATCTAAAGCTCAACTAAGATAACGATGTGGTCCCCTTTAGACTAAACACAAACAACGCAGGGATTCACAATACAAAGCAGCAAATCACAATTTCACTTTTAAGGACTTACACGTCCCTGTTTAATAGGAAAAAAATTTCTTACCAACAAAATGTCTTAAAAACAAATCAATCTCAGGTCTCAATACAGAATACAACTTAAATCAGAAGAGTTGAATCAAACAAAATCTCTCGCCCCGTTTCCTTTTTTAGTTCTATTTCTTTCTGTCTATGAAATGATACCACAATTTAGCTTCCCAAAAACAATCGAACAACAAAGATATGGCCTTGCGTTATCAAGCAAATCAACCCGGTCCCCAATATACTCACCCCAAAACACAGCAGCAAAAATAAATACTCCCCACTCCTGCTAAACAAATAACCCACGCCAGCTATTATTCCTCAGAGAACACAAAAGAAAAAGAAAAAGAAAAAAAAATCGAACAAACAGACTAACGCTTCCCCTTTTTTTTGTATTCGGTTCTTCAACTCGATACTGGGTTCGGAGTTTTGGTATGAGATGGTATGGGTTTGGATTGTCTGGTGGTTGAATGGCTTGTGAATGAGGGAAGCTGGTGAGATATTGATCGGTTACAGATGTGTGTGAGGTATTGAGGGTGGAGTTGGAGTGATTGTGGAAGACGATGGTCAGTATGTTTGGCAAAACAAATATTTAGAGAAAGGAAAGAAAATATGGAAAGAAATAAATTCTTTATATATATATATATATATTTGAAAGAAATCAGATTGTAGATGAAAGTTAAGGAGGGAAAGAAATAAAAGAAAGTAAAAGAATTAAATGAAAATTGGCAAGTTTTTTTTTTTTTTAAATGAAGAGAGACAGGAACTTGTAAAAAGGAAAAGACTGAGGGGAAAAAAAAAGAAAGAAATAAAAGAAAAACTAGCACGATTTTTTTTTCTACTAAACAAAACAAAATAAAAACAAGAAGAAAAAAAAACTAACACGAATCAGAATTAAATAAATAATAAAATTTAACGTTACCTCCCCGGCAACGGCGCCAAAAACTTGATCGACGCTAGAAAAGCGCGATATTTAAATTAAATTATACAAGCATACAGGTGTGTAGCATACAGGTCGAACACAGGGAGGTGTAATTAAAAATTAATATTTATTTATTCTTGGGTGAGTTAGGCGAATTCTGGAGGGTGATTAAAATTGAAATTGCGACTTGGTTCAAAACAAAACTAATTGCATCAACGACCAAATTAAAATTAACAATAAAACAAATAAATACTGCGATTGAATTCACAACAGATTCGAATCTAATCGAATCTATTATCAATTCAATGATTAGGAAATAAACAGATTGCTGGAATTAGACTTGCAGAATATAAATAAATTAACAGGAAAATAAAATTGCAATAACAGTTGGGTTCTAGTAAATCTAATTACTAGACAACACCACTTGTCATGAGAATAAAAATGCAGAAAAAGAGAAAATAGAGAGAACATTATTGATTTCCAGATTCTCCATTTACAATGAGATTACAACAGTATTTATAGGATAAAATGCCAACCTCAAACCTCATCCAATATATGCATATATGGCCCCTTTTAATAGCAATTATTTCTCTTATATTAATCGGCACTTATTCCTCCAATCAGCATTTATTCTTCCAATCAACAATTAATCTTCCCATCAGTAATTAATCCTCCCATCAAGGACATTTATTAGATTCCAAAGGTATCATAGGAAAATAATATAAAAATTGATCTTTTCTTGGCAGCAATTCAATCAGAAATTCTTCGAATTGGCAGTTGAATAAAAATGCTCGATTTGAATTGATTTCCATGATAAGAATATGACTTCCTGAAATGCTTATTAGTGTATATCATATATACATACATATGAATGCATATATATATATAATATAACACTTATCCATATTTTCTTCAGAGCAAAAAGGGGCAGTGTGAACGTTCCTTTCTTTGGCAAAAAGTGAGCTTGATGGGGATCGAACTCAGGTCTCCCAGTACAAATCTCTATGCATTTACCAGTGAGCTACAACTCCTTTTGGGATTGAGAAAGTGTTGACATAAGGAAGTAGCTTTTGGCCTTTAATTTGAAATGAAAGAGGCATCACTTGACAATCTGTAAATACACATAAAAATTACCCAAAGTATAATTTATTTATTTACAAAAGATAAAATATAAGAGCATAAAATAAACACATTTCTATGTTAATCGGTTAACTAGTTCAGTAGAGTTAACCAGTTCAATAGAGTTAACCAGTTGGGTTAAGTAAGTCAAGTTAACCAGTGAGTTAAGTAAGTCAAGTTAACCAGTGAGTTAAGTAAGTCAAGTTAACCAGTGAGTTAAGTAAGTCAAGTTAACCAGTTGAGTTAAGTAAGTCGAGTTAATCAAGTCGAGTTGATCGAGTTAGAGTTACTCAGTTAGAGTTAATCGATTAGAGTTAAAACGAACTAGAGTTAATCAAATATAGTTATTTGAGACAGAGTTAGTCAAACATAGTATTCAGGGTAAGTTGCCATCTCGTACGACTGCTAACGTAACTCGCAGGGCTGTAAATAGCCTACGGCGGTCGGATGTTTCCTGAGGGAGTCAGGCGTAACCATTGTGATTGCTGCAATCTAGAGTCAAGCGAATGGAGTTAAATCAAATTTAGTTATTCAAAAGGAGTTATCGATGTTAGTTTCATCGAAAGGAGTTATCGATGTTAGTTTCATCGAAAGGAGTTATCGATGTTAGTTTCATCGAAAGGAGTTATCGATTATAGTTTGATCGAAGTGAGATTTATTGAATAAGGGTCATTCGAAAAGAGATTATCGAATATAGTTTATTCGAAAGTGAGATTTTCAAATATGAGATATTCGAAAAGAAAGAGTTATCGAATATTAGTTATTCGACGAGAGATTATCGAATATCGTTTATTCGAGAAGGAATAATCAAATATAGTATATTCGAAAGGAAGGAGTTAATCGAATATAGGTTATTCGAAGAAGAGTTAATCAAATAGAGATTTCTCGAAGAGAGCTAATCGGCGAATTCGATTATATCGAATTCGAGAAAGTACTTATACTTTCCAGTGTTTAAATAGAGATTTATTTATAAATAAATAAGTGTTAGGTTAATTATTCACTAATAAGAATAGAAGTTATAATTAAAGTTAGATAATTCAAAAGTAGGGATTATAACGTTATCGTTATAACCAATGTTTTAAATATAGAAGTGGATTAGTACAATTGGATCCGAGAAAGGCGTAAAGAAGTTGTTAAAGATTAAAAGATAAACTTTGACCATTTCGAAGTTATAACGTGTTTCAGTTAAGGTCTGAGAGGTAATTATACCCCAACTTGAGTGACTTCCTTCTTAACTATGAAATGGTAAGGTTTGATCGTAAAGGAGTTTTGGAAATGTTTTCCAAACGAGAATCAGAAATGTTTTCTGATAAAAGAAAATAAGAATTTCGAATATAGGGAAACAGGAGATAAGTAAATAAATGAACTAAAGAGATTAATGTTAAATGATGTTTGTTCGATATAATTTCCATCTGGAAATAATAACGTTGTTTGCACACTTGTTTTTCTTTGATAGTTAACTCACAGACTATCGAAGTTTTGACGATTTTAACATTGTTAATATGGAGAGACCGGTTGGATTATTATCCAAAGAACCACTCTGTATCGGCATAAGCGTTGCGAATCATATATGCCAAAGATAATTGAAGATGGAGTAAAATGCAAGGGCTGTTGTATAAGTCTTAGATAACAGTGACTAAGATGGATATACTGAATATTGCCTTCGGTTTGTCCAGTCCCAAGACAACTGGTATGGACGAAGGTCTGACAGAGTATATCCAATGGATCGCGTAAGTTGATCTGTTCAAACGTATTCACGTTTGGTGGCAGAGGAATTCGTTTCTCTTAGCTGTATACTCGTGTTATTTTTGGATAAATAAATTTGTGATTTGGCAGATATGATGATGTGACATTCTAACTGAATGAGGATGACTTGTGTTGATGAATGTCTGACAGAGTATTTCCAGAGAGGTCACGTACATTGATTTCTTCAACAATACCAAGAGTGGAAGCGGAGAAGGAAACTTCTTTAGCTAACACGTAACGTACTGTTGTAGACGCCAATTAGTGATTTTCGATGGATATGAAGATGTGACATTTGAAGTGAATCTGATGTGATGATAGAGCGTAACTTCTAGCCTTATCATCCGGTAAATAACAGAAATCGGGCAGGCAGCATGGCTAAGTCGGTCGCACCGAAGTAGGGTGTATAATCACCTATCTAGAGAATATTAATTTGTTTCTTTAATCTATCAATGCTGTCCCATATATATATATATATATATATATATATATATATATATATATATATATATACGGGAACGGTTGCTGATCTCAACCGTTGGTGATGTACATTCGATACACTCAAGCGAAATGAGTGGTCGGTCATGTGTGGCTGAGTTACAAGATGTTCTTGTTGAACTCCAGTGTATCGTTCCTAGATTACACTGATCGGAAGGTGGTTCCATACCTTGTCATAGTTGGAAATCCATTATCCAATACGTTCTTGTGATTTTGATTGTATACTATATATGTAGAACGTGAGATGAAAGCGTTTCTGCTAGTTGATATCTATTTGTACATAAACATTATTATAATATCAAAAGGTTTTTGATATAAAGACATTTTGGATTCTCATAAGGGAAAAACCCGTTCCGTTCTGCGGTGTGGTCTTATGAGATATCGTTTACTTGTTCATATACCTATTTAAACTGTTTTACTCACACTAGTCCCGTGACTGACCTGAAGTTTACTTTGTTGTTTTCCCTAAACTCTTGGGTGTCCAATTTTGTACGGGCAGCCAAGTAGTCAGGATTTTATAGATATACTTGAAGAGCTGGAGCAGGAGGCTTCTGGATCATATAGCTATAGTTTATTTCCGCTGTGTTGTAAGTGCTGTACTCTGATAAGTGCTATTGTATACATAACTGTTATATTTCAAAGTTATGTTATATATTATATGTTATTCGATCCGTTGTGAGGTTCATGTTACTCTGATGTTGTGTTCTTCTTCTTCTTCTATTCTAAATTTCTATCTTATCTTTCCTCACCCTCTAATTTCTTTCAATAATTACCGGGATTTTTTGATGTTTTGGTTATCGACATCGTGCTTATGTCGATAACCAAAGTCGCTCAAAATCCGGGTCGTTACAATTGGTATCAGAGCTTAAGTTAAGAATTACTTGGCTCTGTGGCGTGACTCGGTAGAGATAGGGTTAGTAATACCCTAGATTGAGTTTGAGTGTATATATACGAGTGAACGTATTTGTTATTTGATATAAAAATTTGTTTTATATTGTGGAGATTCATTGGTTGAGTTGTTGATGAGTTCTGGTCGATCAGTTGATCCACTGTATCGGTAGTTGTTTAAAAACACTCGAATACGATGGGTCGACACGATATGTTTTGAAAAGAGGGTAAATTAAAATAAGTTTACCCAAATTATATCCTGATACAGAGGGAATATATATATTAGAGATATTGATTGTTATTATAATCTAGCAAGATTATAAATTAAATGGTTTTGTAATTAACCAACCAGAATCCATATGAGTGAAATATATGGAATCAAAATAAATTAAATCTGAAATTCAAATCAGAATTGGAATTAAAATCCCAGAGATTGGAAAAGTGTTTGTAAATAAATCTGGATTAAGTATAAGAGAATTTTAAAATCCTGGGAGATTTTAAATTGTTACAAATATTGAAAGGATATTTTGAAATGAGTTTCAAAATGGAAATGATTTAGAAATGGTTTTAGAAGTGATATAGTATTGAACTCACTTCGATAGCTGGAAAATAATTCTGATGATGACTGCAGCATCATCAGTGTTGATTTTCGAGTTCTAAGTGGTGGATTACTACCAGAGATTTTGATTTGAATTGTTTTGAGAAAACAAGTTGTTTAGAAATTCAAAGGTTTTGAATTGGTATTATGATTTCAAATTTGATTCGAAATAAAACCGGGAATTTAAGTTCTAGAAATTAAAATTTAACTTGTGAAGTTAATTCGAATAGGATGGTAAAAGTAAATAGTAAACCAGGATTTAACTTGAGATGATAGGTTAAGAAAAACTGGAAGTGATTAGAGAATAATCTGGATTTGGAATTAAAATGATAAGTTGAGAGTTTGGAATTTGAAATTGAATTTGGCTTGAATAAGCGAATGGTTGTGTTAAGAATAACTTTGTTGGAGTTGATTGGGATGGCATTTGTATATGTCGAATTGATAACAGATGGTAGGGATATAATGATATGCCCGACAAAAAGGTACAAGTTTATATTTTATATGAGTTTCGAATTTATGAGCCGAATTGGCAAGCCGTTTGGCGTTATGATTTTCTTTTGGGCTGAATAAGGCCCAGAGAGGCGAGTTGGAGTTTGAGATATTGACCAGTATAAAGGAGGTGCTGGCGAAATTTTTCGAAAATTTAAAGTGTTAGAAAATTTTCAGAATTTTCGAAAATTTTAGTTGGTCGGGATGAATTAATATTTTAGTGATATTAATTTGTTCAGTGAAGCTGAAGTTGAGAGGTAAACAAATCTTAGGAATTCCAATATATAGGGTCGTCCTCTGACTTAGCAATTTCGAGGACGAAATTATTTTAAGTGGGGAAGAATGTAATGACCCACACTGTCAGAGGTATGATAATTAATTTATTTAATTATATTTAGGGAATTAAATTATCGTTAATTAAATTATATGGAATATTTAATTAAATTAAATGATTAAATAATATATTTAATTCAGAAATAATCAAAAATATTGGAAATCACAATATTCTGTGAACGGGGTCGTCCCTTAGATTTAATTCAGCTTAGAGTTGAATTATATTGACGAATATATTCAATCGACGACAGTTTGAACGTATAATTATATTATAATTAAAATCGAGCTTGAAATGGTGTTGCAGTTCGTAAATTGGCGATTCGAACTTCAACTGAATGTACATGATACGTTTTAAGCCGGATTTCTGTGAAACAAGAAACGTACGGAGCTGGTGGAGTATATCTTTCTAGTGGAAGAGAAAAATCGGGATTTCGTCGTGTAGATTTTGATTTACATCAAAATCAAATTTCAGAAAAGTCGCTGTGGAATTCCTTTATAATTTGCGACGCTTTATTTATGTTATAAAAGGGTTTTCGATATAAATTGAATATCGAGATAAATCTAAAATATGAAATATCAAACTATAAATTCTGATATGATATTCTGGAGCTGTACGATATCATATGTGAAGATATACGATAATATAAATTTATTTATATTTAATTTAATAATATTTAAATATATTTATATATTTAAATGGGTCATCCAGAGCTTTAAAAATAGCCGGTTTTGCAAACAAAGTCGGAATTCGACGAAACCAGTTTTGTTGGATCCGCAATATCAAATAGTTGTTAGATTTCCAGTTTCGTGATTTTTAGAGTCACTGTGTGGCCATACGGATTTTTAGAGTGAGAAACAGTCAGTATTTTGACAGTTAAAAATACACTGTGTGAGCGAATGGAGTCAGAATTCGACGAAACCAGTTTCGTTGGGACTGTAGTGTCGAACTCTAGGTGCGTGTCAATTTTCATGATTTTTAGATATCATGTGCAATGACGGGAATTTTTAAACGATAAATACATGTAGCGTATGAATATAAATAAATATAAAAATATTATATTTCTTCTATAAATACCTTACTAACATCCTCTAACCCTAAAAACAATTCCTTCTGGTCAAACACTTTCCACGCCGCCTCTCTCTTTCGTTCTCAGCAAAAATGTGAAATTCGATCCTCTCTGAAATCATAACAAATGGAATAAAAAGCCATAAATCAAAGTATGTATGGATACAGAATCGTTGAGGTTTGCTCGTCGTTTTGGGGTAGCCTGTATATGGTGCGACGTCTGTTCCTGGTACTCCAAGTTTTCAGCGTGAGTCTAGGGTTCAGGTTTTATTCGATTTGGAGGCTTTGATCCGCAAATGAACATCGAATTCGGGTTTAGCATTGAAAACCAACCCTGTAGGCAAAGTTTTGGGATTTTTTGGGTTGAAAATGTGTCGAGCGACATTGTGGGGCGTCAGGTACTGTGGTACAATGGAAATGGAATGGGGATGTCGGCCATCAAGTTGAGGGTATGGAGGCGTGGAGGAGTTGATGAGGAGGAGAATGGCTGCGTTGGGGTTAAGTTTAGTGATGAGCTGATGGAGAGGTTCAAGGTCGAAGTGGCGGCAATGTCTGAATCTTTTTACTGGAGGGCGATGGTAGTGGAGAAGAAGAAGGGCGGTCTGGGCTTTGGCAATGAGAAGGAGCGGGCAGACCAAGCTTTTGAATGGGCCAGAAGAAGATTGAGGTTAAGACCAATTAGTAAAAGGGATTGAATTGTTTTTTTAATTGTATTAACTTCTAAATGTTATAACTTAGTCATATGAAATCAGAATCACGAACCGTAAGTTGCATTGGGATCGTATGGACGAGAACAACACAATGAAACTGACTGGGAGTGAATCCCAGCTCGTTACAATTTATGGCGAAATAAATTGTCCGACTGAATCAAATAACGCAAACCGTTATTTAACGATTAATGCGCCAATGTGAGTAAAACTCACCAACTCTGAATAGTTATATTTTTATAATATATTTTTAGAACTGTTAATCATCTGTTGATTTGCTGTGTGTTGGTTGATTGATTGAACTGCTAGTCAATTAGTGAAGATTATATATATATATATATATATATGTAATTATATATATATAAACCGTTAAATATTTATATATTGATTCTACTATCAGAATAATTTATATTGAACTGAAAGTGATGATAATCATATTGTGTAACATCTGTGGATGCATGGAGACAGGTTGGAGGAATCCGACTGGATTCCTCAACAGTTATTTTATTGTTTTTCATATATTGTTATATGATGTGTTATAAAATCTGTGGGCAATTATATGTGCTTGGACGATATTGAACATCGTGATTTGATATGATTGAATACCATAACATACCGAAATGTTGATAAGGGGATTTTCAAAGTGATATTGAAAATAGAATATTTATAAAATGGGATATTTATAAATAAGAGATATTTATAAAGTGGGATATTTATAAATAAGAGATATTTATAAAGTGGAATATTTATAAATAAGGAATATTTATAAATTGGAATATTATAAATAGGAGATACATAGAAAAAGAAAATAATTTCAAAAACATTTTTCTTTTGAGTGGAAAGGCCTGTGTGGCGGGTTTGGGGATTTTCCCGATGCTCCCGTTACAATGGAGGTTATGGCGAATTTTTCAGAGAATTTAAGGAGTTAGAATATTTCAAGAATAAAATTGAAAAGGAAATATTTGTAAACCATTTACAAATAGAATTGAAAAGGAAACGTTATAAAAAGGAAATCATTTTTAAAGTGTAGAACCGTTATTTAAAAGTAAATCTTTTCAAATGAATAAAACGTTGTTTAAAAGGAAATCTTTATAAAGTGAATAAAGTAAATCGAATATGGTATTCGAAAGGAGTTAAATCGAATATGGTATTCGAAGGGAGTAAATCGAATATGGTATTCGAAAGTTAGTAAAACGAATATGCTATTCGAAAGGGGTTAGTCGAGTCGAGTTAGTTGAATAGAGTTAACTAGTTCAGTTGAGTTAACCAGTTCAGTAGAGTTAACTAGTTCAGTAGAGTTAACCAGTTCAATAGAGTTAACCTGTTGGGTTAAGTAAGTCAAGTTAACCAGTGAGTTAAGTAAGTCAAGTTAACCAGTGAGTTAAGTAAGTCAAGTTAACTAATTGAGTTAAGTAAGTCGAGTTAATCAAGCCGAGTTGATCGAGTTAGAGTTACTCAGTTAGAGTTAATCGATTAGAGTTAAAACGAACTAAAGTTAATCAAATATAGTTATTTGAGACAGAGTTAGTCAAACAAAGTATTCAGGGTAAGTTGCCATCTCGTACGACTGCTAGCGCAATTCGCAGGGCTGTAAATAGCCTACGGCGGTCGTATGTTCCTGAGGGAGTCAGGCGTAACCATTGTGATCGCTGCGATCTAGAGTCAAGCGAATGGAGTTAAATCAAATTTAGTTATTCGAAAGGAGTTATCGATGTTAGTTTCATCAAAAAGAGTTATCTATGTTAGTTTCATCGAAAGGATTTATCGATGTTAGTTTCATCGAAAGGAGTTGTCGATTATAGTTTGATCGAAGTGAGATTTATCGAATAAAGTCATTCGAAAAGAGATTATCGAATATAGTTTATTCGAAAGTGAGATTTTCAAATATAAGATATTCGAAAAGAAAGAGTTATCGAATATTAGTTATTCGAAGAGAGATTATCGAATATCGTTTATTCGAGAAGGAGTAATCAAATATAGTATATTCGAAAGGAAGGAGTTAATCGAATATAGGTTATTCGAAGAAGAGTTAATCAAATAGAGATTTCTCGAAGAGAGCTAATCGGCGAATTCGATTATATCGAATTCGGGAAAGTACTTATACTTTCCAGTGTTTAAATAGAGATTTATTTATTTATAAATAAACAAGTGTTAGGTTAATTATTCACTAATAAGAATAGAAGTTATAATTAAAGTTAGATAATTCGAAAGTAGGGATTATAACGTTATCGTTAAAACCAATGTTTTAAATATAGAAGTGGATTAGTAAAATTGGATCTGAGAAAGGTGTAAAGAAGTTGTTTAAGATTAAAAGATAAACTTTGACCATTTCGAAGTTATAACGTGTTTCAGTTAAGGTCTGAGAGGTAATTATACCCCAACTTGAGTGACTTCCTTCTTAACTAAGAAATGGTAAGGTTTGATCGGAAAGGAGTTTTGGAAATGTTTTCCAAATGTGAATCAGAAATGTTATCTGATAAAAGAAAATAAGAATTTAGAATATAGGGAAACAGGAGATAAGTAAATAAATGAACTAAAGAGATTAATGTTAAATGATGTTTGTTCGATATAATTTCCATTTGGAAATAATAACGTTGTTTGCACACTTGTTTTTCTTTGATAGTTAACTCACAGACTAGCGAAGTTTTGACCATTTTAACGTTGTTAATATGGAGAAAACGGTTGGATTATTATCCAAAGAACCACTCTGTATTGGCATAAGCGTTGCGAATCATATATGCCAAAGATAATTGAAGATGGAGTAAAATGCAAGGGCTGTTGTATAAGTCTTATATAACAGTGACTAAGATGGATATACTGAATAGTGCCTTCGGTTTGTCCAGTCCCAAGACAACTGGTATGGACGAAGGTCTGACAGAGTATATCCAATGGATCGCGTAAGTTGATCTGTTCAAACGTATACACGTTTGGTGGTAGAGGAATTCGTTTCTCTTAGCTGTATACCCGTGTTATTTTTGGATAAATAAATTTGTGATTTGGCGGATATGACGATGTGACATTCTAACTGAATGAGGATGACTTGTGTTGATGAATGTCTGACAGAGTATTTCCAGAGAGGTCACATACATTGATTTCTTCAACCATACCAAGAGTGGAAGCGGAGTAGGAAACTTCTTTAGCTAACACGTAACGTACTGTTGTAGATGCCAATTAGTGATTTTCGATGGATCTGACGATGTGACATTTGAAGTGAATCTGATGTGATGATAGAGCGTAACTTCTAGCCTCATCATCCGGTAAATGACAGAAATCGGGCAGGCAGCATGGCTAAGTCGGTCGCACCGAAGTAGGGTGTATAATCACCTATCTAGAGAATATTCATTTGTTTCTTTAATCTATCAATGTTGTCCCATAAATATATACGGGAACGGTTGCTGATCCCAACCGTTGGTGATGTGCATTCGATACACCCAAGCGAAATGAGTGGTCGGTCATGTGTGGCTAAGTTACAAGATGTTCTTGTTGAACTCCAGTGTATCGTTCCTAGAGTACACTGATCGGAAGGTGGTTCCATACCTTGTCATAGTTGGAAATCCATTATCCAATACATGCTTGAATTTTGATTGTATACTATATATGTAGAACGTGAGATGAAAGCGTTTCTGCTAGTTGATATCTATTTGTACATAGACATTATTATAATATCAAAAGGTTTTTGATATAAAGATATTTTGGATTCTCATAAGGGAAAAACCCATTCAGTTCTGCGGCGTGGTCTTATGAGATATCGTTTACTTGTTCATATACCTGTTTAAACTGTTTTACTCACACCAGTCCCATGACTGACCCGGAGTTTACTTTGTTGTTTTCCCTAAACTCTTGGGTGTCCAATTTTGTATGGGCAGTCAAGTAGTCAGGATTTTACAGATATACTTGAAGAGCAGGAGCAGGAGGCTTCTGTATCATATAGCTATAGTTTATTTCCACTGTGTTGTAAGTGTTGTACTCTGATAAGTGCTATTGTATACATAACTGTTATATTTCAAAGTTATGTTATATATTATATGTTATTCGTTCCGCTGTGAGGTTCGTGTTACTCTGATGTTGTGTTCTTCTTCTTCTTATATTTTAAGTTTCTATCTTATCTTTCCTCACCCTCTAATTTCTTTCAATAATTACCGGGATTTTTCGATGTTTTGGTTATCGACATCGTGCTTATGTCGATAACCAAAGTCGCTCAAAATCTGGGTCTTTACAAATAGGTTGGGACTGGGAAATAAAACAAATGATTACTTCGGTAAGGTGCGCTAATCCTGACTACTTTGGATAAACCTTAATTTGGTTTGAATTGATATCCAAAGGAAGATTAAAGAATAAATTTTAAAGAATTTATCTTTGATAAAATTAATGGGAACCTTTCTCTATTGATGTGAATATTTGAATAAAAGAATAATCTGGATTAGAATGAGGCGTATGTTGTGTTTTTATAGCACTGGTTTATTATATATGCGAGTTATTTGAAAAGGACTTGTTTATACCCATTCTGAATAACTGATTCGACGATAAGTCAACGATGAAGACTATGGTTGAAGACCAGAGGTCTTCACATCGTTTGAATGATTACTGAGGTCTTGATTTGGCTGTACACCCAAGACGAGGTAATAAGTGGTGATCGTCCAGATGTACTTGGAGATCGACCGGATATGCGAGGACCTCTCTCCTGTATTGGACATATGGGATGAGGAATAAGGTGCCTTAGGTTTCGTTCAGACCCAGAACGAACTTGTAAATTGATGTGTGTCTGAATTGGATTTTATTCCGTGTTGATTGATCTTTATTAAATATATATCTCTTTAGTGATGGGGAATTTGTTCTCTTTCTTAACGCCCTTCTCTGAGACGTACAAGCTTAGAGGTTATATATCGATAGACATCAGTCGCATGGCGTGAATTGCCTGTGTGGCATGCTGAGATGCAAATGATCAAGGCTTCTATTGAGAAGAAGAGTCTTGTGGTTGATGATCAAAGCACGGCCCTAAAGGGCATAGCTTTGTGTATAGCGTTAATTCCCGAGCCTCACACCTTGATATGAGTCAAAAACGAGATCGGACCGTTGGGAGAACATGACGTTTCTTTCTAGCTATGGGTGGTGTCAGGTATGGAGGCCAGACATTTATTTATTTTTTCTATGTGGATGATTGATAGTGAGGCGCCCCGGATATATCGTGTAACACTCCTAAGTCCCACATCGTATAAGCCTGTGTGAAGTGGGTTCTTATATAGTAGAGCCCATCTCTTACTAATGCTGAGGCCTTTTGAGGAACAAAACCCCACACCGATACGGTGGCTAAGTTGGGGACAATATCTTACGTGAACGGAGGTGCGGGTTGTTACAGTGGTATCAGAACCAATACCCAGTCGGAATTGTGGCTCCTTTGTGTACCATAGTGCCTGGGTGAGGTGTTTGTGAGCCAACGGAGACGTTGGGCTCTGTAGAAAGGGAGAATGTAACACCCCTAAGTCCCACATTGTGGAAGCCTGTGTGAAGTGGGTACTTATATAGTAGATCCCATCTCTTACTAACGCCGAGGCCTTTTGAGGAACAAATCCCCACACCTATACGGTGGCTAAGTTGGGGACAATATCTTGCGTGAATGAAGGTGCGGGTTGTTACGTATCGGTTACTACAGAGCCAATGGATATAGGTCCGATAGGGCCGGGAAACATGTGTTCAGGAATAACTAATCCTCAAACATAAGGGAGGACCGGCCTAATCGATCCAAGGTTTCACTACAGGGGATCCTGAGGCATTTGTTAGAGTGTCTTGAATCGGAGAGGAGCCATCCCTTGCCTCAACTCATGACGGAAATCCAATTTCCATTACATGACATTTTGGTTTTCATTGTAGAACCTAGTATGGCGACATAGTAGAATGGGGTACTATGCCATCTATGATTGATACATTTATATTTGAAGTTGATCTTGACACTATACGCTTATAATAGTATCAAAATGATTTGTTTTAAACGTACCAAGCATGTTTGGCTGTTATAAGGTAAAACTCTATCTTCCGGCTTATCGCTGTTTTGTTATATGCACTGGTATTCTTAGGAGGAAACCCGTTCTGTGTTATACGGCGTGGTCCCTTGATTTACTTTATTTATAAAGTAAAGTTTTAAATAAATGTTTTAGTTCTCACACCAGTCCCATGACTGACCTGGAGTTTATTATATTAACCTAAATTCTGGGTTCCCCTATTTTCGACATGGGCAGCTAGTAGTTGGGTTTTTGCATATATTATTTTCACAGGATCCTGGATTTACAGCTTGAGCTATATTCGGAACGCTCTGTTTCCGTGTATCTCTTACAACTGTGTTATATATTATTTTTCCGCTTCATTGTAATTTTAAATCTCTTATATTCTCCGATGTATATTATTTATTCATACTCTATATATTCTTGTACTCTGATGTAAATTGTTGTAATAATCAATGAAATGTTCTTCTGCTTGTGTTCTTCTTTTTCGTGTTCTCAACTCAATCCGGGCTTTCCTGTAAGAGTGAGTTTTAGTCGTTTCAAAAGTCATAAAGAGAATAAAATTAAACACTCAACACAGTATGAAAGTCGAAGAGGAAATATAAGCAATGCGAGCAGAGATTCCGTCAGAGCACCATTACCATCTTTAGCCAAAGGCAAAGAGCCATTGACCACTATCAACATCAAATCCGACGTAAGGAAGATAAAATAAAATATCAAGTAAGTAAGGAAAACATGCAAAGAGAAAACTCATGGCACAAAGTTGAAAGGAAAATGACAAAATATGGTATTAGAACACTAAAGCCTCAGTACAAGGTTAAAGCAAACGCACCTCAAGCATTGAGATACAAAAGAAGAGAATTTAGCCTAGCTGACTACATTCTAGAGGAAGGAGAAATCAGAAATGCACCAAAGACTAATGTTTTGCATCCAACCTCCAACTCTATGATGTCTGTCCCTATCGCGACTAAGAACAGCTTCTCAGCACTTAACACTGTAGAAGGAACGAAATCAGATTGCATCACTGAAATCTTGAGTTCTGGCGTTAGGAAGGAAAACACTAAAGACAGTACCTAGCCTCAAATTGAAGTTTCCGATAATTCTATCATTGCAGCTGCCAATGCTAAGGAACTTCAGCTTATTGCAACAAATGTAGCAAACACAGTCGATACGGCAGAGACTAGCATTGATGTTACAATTGTGCATGATGAAGTAAACACCACTATGGGAGAAGCAAATGAGGTCAACAGAGAGAGGAACATTGTTGAAAAGTTTAGTGAAATTAAAACCAAAAACTTTTATGGAAAAGACCAAGATGATATGCATCCCTCTTTACTTGAATCAATGCCGTTAGTCAGAGGAATGTGCTCTAATGGGGACAATGCAATAGAGAAGTTGAAAACAATTATCCAAGACACTCACTTACAACAAAATCACCAGGAACATGCCCAGACAAGTATAGAGACAAATAATAGACGCACTGATCACACCTCCCCTAATATGCTAGAAAAAAGCAAAAACATTACTCCTTCTGAAGAAAAAAAAAAAAACCCGAAGTTCCAAATAAATACCCATATGACAATTTGGTGCCGCCTAAATCATATTTAATGGATGCCAAGGTTGAAGAATTCGTGAAAAGCTTCTCCGCTAATTCGGAAACTACCGCTTCAGCAACTAAGACGGATAAGCAAAAGAAAACTCTCACAACTAGTAATACAAATAGAAGTTCAAGCCCGATGACTAGGATTACGACAAAAAAAGCTGAAGAACTAAAGTTTACCCATTGTTACAAAATATAGCAATTTGGAACGTGAGGGGAGCGCATCAGGATTTCAAGCTTGATGCATGCAAGAACCTGATAAATAACCATAATCTTTCCATGCTAGCGATTCTCGAAACAAAGTTAAATGACACGCTAACGAAAAGAGCAGCAAGATACATAAATCCCTCTTGGACTCTTATTCATAACTTAGATGAAGCTGCTTATGGTAGAATTTGTATCATTTATGATCCGCACACATACAATCTCACTAAAGTTTTATCATCTGATCAGTTGGTACACTGCCGCAATGTACATCTTCCTATGAGCATTTCTTATTACATCACTTTCATTCATGCTAGAAATTCAATGAATGCGAGGAATAACATGTACTCCTTGTTACTAAATTTTAGGCAAAACACCCACCATTGGATTGTTTGTGGTAACTTTAACTCACCCATAAATTTAACTGATAGGGTAGGAGGTAGAGTAGTCACCTTACACAAATTAACCCCCTTAATACTACCATACACGACAATAACTTATTGAAATAAATGCTTCAGGAGTAGATTTTACTTGGAACGATAAGAAAAAGACGGTCCGAGGACTTTCTCTAGAATTGATCACTCTTTCTGTACTTACACTGCTTTGAACATGTGGCCTTCCATCCATAATTACATGGCCCTTCCTAATGTCTTTGATCACTCACCTCAAATTCTAACATTAGGTGATCAAAATATTATTAGGAAGTCATGCTTTAAAATTTTCATTACTTGGTTCATGGAAGTCAACTTTTATGATATTGTGTTGACTTCTTGGAATCAACCCTGCTATGGAAACCCTATGTATGTTCTTCATAAAAAACATAGACTACTTAAACACACCTTAAAAACATGGGCTAGAGAAAGATTCGGTAAGGGCTCGAAGCTTTCTGATGCGTTGGATGAACAGATAGCCACTATTCAAGCGGCCATGCTGAATAAAATTAGCAATCCGTCTCTTGCCGCCATGGAAAATGAATGTGCTGAAAAGCTGAAGAATACCATGTATATGGAGGCATTAATGAAGCGGCCAAAGGCTTGGGTATAGTGGATAAAGAAAGGCGACAAGAACACATCATTTTTCCATAATGCTCTGAAAGCTAAACAAACTAGAGAAAATTTCTTTGAGATCATGGATAATGAAAACAACCTTCAAAGAATGCAAGTCGACATTCAAGTAGCTTTTATCAACCACTTCTCCCCTTTATTTGGTAATGTGAAGGATTTTACTCCTAGTTTTAATCTTTTTAACCCGAATATCTTACCCAAACTCAACTCTAATGATCATGATTTCCTTAGAACTCTTGTAACTCATGAAGAGAATAAAAATGCTATGTTTTCTTTAAACAAATATTCTA
Source organism: Allium sativum (assembly GCA_030737875.1). NCBI lineage: Eukaryota > Viridiplantae > Streptophyta > Magnoliopsida > Asparagales > Amaryllidaceae > Allium > Allium sativum. The sequence goes on along the minus strand of CM060913.1, from coordinate 35,205,509 downwards.
GTGGTGGTCCAAATGACTATAACGCCAAATTTTACACTAATTGTTGGAACACCGTTGGTAAGGACGTTTGTAAAGTTATTTCTAATTTTTTGAAAAATGCTAAGATGTTGGACTCATGCAACTCGACCAATTTGGCTTTGATTCCTAAAACTAAAAATGCTGATCACGTTAACGCTTTTAGACCTATCACATGTTGTAATACCACATATAAATGTATCGCGAATATCATCTATCTAAGATTATATCCCCCAATCAATCTGCCTTTCTTGCCAAAAGGAACAATCTCGATAATGTTCTAACTACCTATGAATTACTAAAAGGCTATAAAAGGAAAAATGCTACACTTAGAGCTATGCTAAAATTAGATATAAAAAAGGCATTTGACACTTTGCATTGGGATTCTATAATTAGAATATTAACATACATGAACTTTCCTACTAACATGCTAGCCTGGATCTACGAATGCCTATCCACAGTTAATTTTTCAATCAACATAAATGGCTTGACTGTTGGCTACTTCAAAAGAAAGATAGGTATACATCAATGCGACCCTATGTCCGCATACATTTTCATTATAGTAATGGAATTACTTACCCAGTTATTTGATGAACCAATTAGTAACAATAAGTTTAAACTTCATCCTAAATGCAACGAACCCCAAATTACGTCACTACTTTTTACCGATGATCTTATTGTATTTTGTGCTCCTGACAAAGATACAATGATCAATATCATGAGTATATTAGATAAAATTTTACAAGATTACAGGTTTGCAAATCAATCTTGAGATATCAGAATTAAATATTGTGGGGATCTCACATATAGCTACAGCTAAATTGCACGCGATAGCTGGTCTTATCATCAACCGCAACACCACTAACTACCTTGGTTTTCCTCTGATGACTTCTCGTATCACAACAGCTCAATGCCTTCTGCTTTACAATAGGATTACTAGCCGTATGAATTGCTGGTCGAATAGCATGCTCAACCAAGCTAGTAGGCTCATTCTAATCCAATCTGTCATTATTTCTATGCATTCATATTGGAGTAGAACTTATATTTTGCCTCAGAAACTTCTAATAATGATAAGAACCGCTTTTATGAGATTTTTTTGAAAGGAAATATTCACATTAATTATTCAGCACCTATATCTTTTAAATATATGGAAAGACCTCAAAGAAAAGGCGGTCTCGGTATAATTAACACCTTGGTTTGGAACAAAGCTGCTTTCATAAAACACATTAATAATCTGCTTAATAATACTAACAATATATGGGTAGCATGGTCCAAAAACCATATCATCTCTAACAGCTACTTATGGACCATGCAACAGCCGTACAACTTGAGTTGGACTTGGATCACTATATTTAAACTTAGAACTGAAATTTTGCCCTTTTTCAAATACCATTCCTCTGCGTATTTAAAAATTAACTTCTGGGATGACCCATGGCTTGATCATGGTCTCATTCTTAACAAAGTAATACCTTATCGAGAACAAATATTACCCGGTGTTTCAGAAAAAGCTGCCATTGGTAGTTTTTAAATTAATGACAGATTAATCCTTCAGAGAGTTGCCTCTCCCAGTTGTACCATTATTTGGAATACGATAGCTGCTCTTCCTCCTTTGGCGCCTAGCAATATCAACATATCTTGAAATTGGTCGGGAGAGCGATTCTCAATTAAACAAATGTACTATTCATTGATGGGTTTTCAATCCTTGCTGTGTTGTAATTGGCAGCATAAAATCTGGACTGGACACAACAAGGCAAAAGAAAACTTCTTCCTATAGAAGGTCATTCATAGTGCTATATTCACTAAAGTCAAGCTACTGTCCAGAGGCATCATAGTGCCGATTTTTTGTACTTTCTATGTAATCGAACCTGTGAACACGGAGAACTTATACTTCAAATGCCCAATCATACACACCATATGGAAGGAAAATATGATCAAAGCAGGACGTCATGATCTGAAAAGAAGGAGCAATGAAGAATGGAAGCTACCGCATAATCATAATTCGAAGAAAGACACAAAAGCCAAGTTGATCTCCTTCATTCTGAAAAGATTTGTTCTGCTAATATGGAAAATAAGAAATAGTAGAATCTTCAAGCCTGAAGCTTGCATTGACAACACGCAAATGAAAAGCTATATCCAATACCAAATAAGGAACGACATTCAAATAATGAACCAAGTTTTTTATCCTAGAATTTGGAGTTGTTAACTACCGCTTTGAAACTTTAGGATCTGCTGTGTAGTGTTTTGTACTTGTATTCTTTGTATTTTGATAACTTTGTTTCTATGTTTTCTTACGGACTCTAGCTTTGTTTCTATGTATCTTCTTAAGTTATCAATAAAGTGGTAGGGGACCACTCAACCCTGACGGCTTTGCCAAAAAAATAAATTAATTTACTAAAGAACCATTCAAATGTTAAAACTTCAAATTAGAAAATTATTATAATATAAATTCTATAATTATAAAAAAATTATTTTTTTAATAAAATATGGTAATATAGAGTAAACTATAAAATATTTTTTATATATCAAAGTTTAAATATACAATTTTTAAAAATAAGATAATCAGAATTAATTTAGGATGTAACCCAAATCTTCATGTAATCATAGGTGAAAAAATATATAAGTTAGACTATGTATGTTAAAACTATGTATAAAAGATATATAAGTTTATATTTTATAACGATATCAAATATTTGAAAATTATAAATTATTTCAATCATATATCTATGTACTATATATAAATTTATTGATTTATATAATTTCAATATATATATTTTTGAAACAAAATATACGAAACATAAGTAGATAAATAAAATTGATAATTAGAGTTTGAACAGACAATTTCATATTGAAAAGATGTCCTTTCAAATTTTCAAATATAAATCAAATAGAGAATAAAATTAAATTTAGAATAAGAAAAGATTTTAATTAGATTGGTATATTGATGAGTATATTATGGTGTATCGACATATGAACCAAATTATCTAAAATTATAAAAGAGATAAATTTATATACCTAACTATGTGCATAGATCTATATTCCTAAATATAACGATAATTATAAAATTATTGTACAACATACCTCTTTTGTAATCCTCCATTTTGTTGTTCTTCCATTGTCACGGACCAGACATTTACATCTTTCAGAATTTGACAATGAGATATGCTTTATTGCAATAGACTTATTTTTCTGATCAGCATAGTATATTCATTTGTTGAGTTTGAAGATCATATGATAAGGATACCAATGATTTAGTAGTTTAACCAACATGGCACCAAAATTCTGAATTTGAATGAATGGACATTTCAACTACTATAAGCCTCATGTCCTTTTCAAGTAACACCCCGAAAATTTTAGACATTTTAACTACATTGAATAATGTAATAAATTAATTAATTGCTATGAATTAAGTAAAACATACTGTACCATTGCGTTCGTCTCAAAATTTTAGTCAGGATAAACATTTGGTTTGCATAAAACGGACGTCGTATGAAGAAGTTATTAAGCCTTGAAGTTTGTATGCATATAAGAAATATATATATAAATTAAACAAATAAATATTCAAAAAAAAAAATCAAAACGACAAAGTGGGAAGCCAAAACGCCGAACTGACCCTTTTAGGGTGTCGACCCAGGACCCGCTGGGTCGACACCAAGGTCGACTCAGGGAGTATGGGTCGACCCCTGGGTCGAATTGGCTAAATTTTTCTAGACGCACGCAGTATCCAGATTCAGGATGCAGTGGCTATATAAAGGACTCTAAACCTAGGTTTTATTCATTGGAAAAATAATGGTGACGGCGAGGCTCTACTGCAACTTCAATTAAATAGCCTATTCTTCTCCAAAATCAAGTTTATAAAAAAAGATTCAAGCGCTTCAACTATAGATCTGAGATTCAACACCACCAATTTCTTTTCAATCTTCTAAAATCCAAACACGCTGAGTTAGTTACTTTTAGATTTAAATGATTAAAAGTAAACGCGATATGACTGATATATGCCTGTGATTGAATCATATTGGATCTATAATAATTTGTGAATTTATAATGTACTATGACTTGGATCTAAATCTTTATCATATCCGATCTATTGGGACTTTTGAATCTATGATATAACTATGATATGGGTCTCAAATATTATCATGCTAGGTCTTTTTAGATCTATTTCGCTTGTGGTTAATTTGTTATGTCACAATTGTGGATCTTAAATTATTATCATGCTAGATCAACCTTTTTAGATCTAATTCGCTTATGGTTAATTTATCATGTCATGCTAGATCTACCTTTTTAGATCTAATTCGCTTGTGGTTAATTTGTATATCATAATTGTTGATATTAAATTATTATCATGCTACGTCTACCCTTTAAGATCTAATTCTCTTGTGGTTAATTTATCATGTCATGCTAGATCTACCTTTTTAGATCTAATTCGCTTGTGGTTAATTTATCATGTCACAATTGTGGATCTTAAATTGTTATCATACTAGATCTACCTTTTTAGATCTAATTCACGTATGGTTAAATTATCATGTCATACTAGTTCTACCTCTATTGATCAAATTCGCTTGTGCTTAATTTATCAAGTCATACTAGATCTACCTTTATAGATCAAATTTGCTTTTGGTTAATATATCATGTCATGCTAGATCCTTTTAGATCTAATTCTGTAACACCCCGAATTTCAATTAACACTAATGGTTAGTAATTAAAGTATAAATAATCACAGATGTGAGAATCAGGGGAAACGGGCTGCGTCATTGCGTTCGTCTCGGAAAAATACGCGAAATAGAGTCCGAGTTTGCGTAAAACGGGTACCGTATGAAAGAGATATGGACGAACGAAGTTAGGAAGAAAAACCCGAAACAGGCCAGAAATGCACTGGCGCACTTGTGAAGTGCGCCAGTACAAAAATACACTGGCGCACTTGGGAAGTGCGCCCATGTCGGGACAGGGAACCTGCACAGTTTCTAGAGAGTTCTGTGGTTGGGTGCACCAGTTTGGGGTTTGGGCTTGGTCTTAGGGCTGGTTTCTGGAAGGTTCCGAAATCTAAGGGTCCTAATCTAATTTAGGGTTAATCTAAGGGCCTAAAACACTCACCTAATCTATAAATACACCCTAAACCTACCCTAATCCATACTAAAAATAGAATTGAGGGCTACATGCCGCCAAATTAAATCTTAGAAGGAGCCTCCACTAATTTATGAAGAGGGTTGCAAGCTAATCACTCTCTAATCAACCTCTAATCCATTCTAAGCATCTTAATCTTCTTCATTTGGAGTGCAAATTGGCTAGTTGTGAGTTTCTATCACTCTAATGATCAATTGCTAAACTAAGTAGATGAGATATGATGAGATCATATGGTTTTGTTTGGGGATTAATGGGTTTTAAGTCATATGACATGATGTTAGTTTGCTAATGTATGTGGGTTATGCAAGTTTTGTGCTTTTTGATCATATGTTAATATGCAAGTTACATGTATGATAATATGCAAGTTACATGTATGATAATTATGCAAGTTGTATGTTTCTTCATATGCAAGTTTATGAGTTCATATGCAAGTATGTAACATGTTATGCAAGTTCATATGGAAGTTTATGAGTTCATATGCAAGTTATGTAACATGTTATGCAAGTTCATATGCAAGTTATGTGACATATTATGCAAGTTCATATGCAAGTCATGTATTTGTTAATATGTAAGTTTATGTAACATGTTATGCAAGTTAATATGCAAGTTATGTGACATGTTATACAAGATTATATGCAAGTTATGTGACATGTTATACAAGATTATATGCAAGTTATGTGACATGTTATACAAGATTATATGCAAGTTATGTGACATGTTATGCAAGTTCATATGCAAGTTATGTGTTTGTTAATATGCAAGATGGCACCCTTGAAACATGTTCATACATATGCAAGTTGACACCTTTTATATGTGTTATGTCATGGGAACGAAATTACGTGGGAACGATGGGGTTAATTAAATGCATATGTTAATAAGATTGTGTGAAATTAATATAATTATGCATAACATAAAATAAATGAACATAGTATGGGAATTTGCCTATTAAGTTAGGTGTACCCATACTATGTGTTGGGAATTTGCCTATTAAGTTAGGTGTACCCACACTTTGGAGTTGGGAATTTGCCTATTAAGTTAGGTGTACCCATATTCCTAAAATAAACATGATAATTAACACAAATTATGGGGGTGATTAATTAGGAGTAATTAATCGATTAAGACACGAGGTTGGACCCGTTTGTAGTGTAAGACTGCCCGGAGTTTACCGGCTTAACCAGGCATCTACAAATGACGGTCCAATGTGAGGGGTCTTAATCATAAATTAAATACGTAACAAGGGTAAATGACACGAGGTTGGACCCGTTTGTAGTGTAAGACTGCCCGGAACCTACCGGCTTAACCAGGCATCTACAAATGGCGGTCCAATGTGAGGGGTCCTTTACACGGTTACGGTGTTAATCAATTAAGAAACACTTAACCAGATAAGCATGTAGTGGGGCATGGGGGTTAAGTGGGTACCTTGGGTGGTATGTGGAAATTGCTAGTGGTTGCCAACAGAAAATATGATAAAATACTTAACCAAGATGAAACCTGTAATTAAACATGATTAAAGGGTTAAGTGGGAAACACTAGTGTGTGGGCCAAGCTTAGGGGGATGGCTTCTGCTGGGGGCCCATTTCAACCAGTAACCCATACGTATCTTAGTGGGCTCGACCCATGTCGAGGACGGGACACGCATACCGGGCTTGACTATAAGAGGCCAAAATGGGTTAGCGGTGGCAACGCATGACCAACGGGTTTCATATGCGTGTATGGACCCGGGCTGGTAAATAAGACGTTGTTGCATCGTGTAGATATAAGCCGTGCACCGTTAATTTTATCAGGTTGCCACGTTGGGGAATGGTACACCCCACGGTGGGGCCAGCACGGGTATCTACGTTAGGGAGCCGATCGAATGGGGAGTAGTGTGTACACCTAGTGGATTGTGGGGCCCCGTGGCGTCTACTTAGTCACCTAGGGGTACGCGAGAACTATTAAGTTAATTTTATAAGTCCATGGGTGGGATCAACCTTTAAGTTAGGAATGACTGGTGTGGTGCAGTTTAGTAATTTACCTTTAGAAGGGTAGATGCGTCTTTATCTTTTATCTTAGTTTAGTTGACTGCTTAGTGTAGCCATTCATCCCCATTAGTTACCGTATATCAGTTTATGTCTTCTCTGGTTACTTTAACGATTGTATTGTTAAAGTTATAGGACTCGCTCAGACTTATGTCTGACCCCGTTGTTTTTATCTTTTTTTCCCAACCCTCAGGTCCTACGGTGGATCCTAGCAGTAGTGGAGCTTGATCGGATTGCTGTTCCAGTCTTTAGGAGCTTGGATAGATGTAAAGCTCCAGTTACCCAGTTATCTTTTCTTTTGTAATGGCTATTGTATGAGAGTGGGATTATGTACTTCTTTATTTTGATGGATATTGTACTTGACTTTTATTGTGGTTTTATGATGTAACCAGACATGTTTTACTTCCGTTGTTATGAGATGATGTTTTAAATTTCAAGTACTATTTATATCTGTCTTGTTGTAATTTTTCTGTTCTATATTCACTAAAATACTCCACCGATGCTATGGCATTCCCTTAGTGAGTGATCATAGCGGGAGTGGGGTGTTACACGTGGTATCAGAGCCAGGTTACCGGAACAGATAAATTTTCGAGAAAAAATACTTTTTTTTTTAAAATAGTAAAGGTATTATTTTTGGAAAAAGTATTTTCAAAAACATGTCTTTTAAGAGAAAAGTTTTTGAAAAAGAAAAGCATAATCCCCAATAGCCATATCTTTATCTTTCGGAATCTCCTTTTTGAATCTTTCCTCTTTCGTTTCAGCATGGCTAAAGATCTTAACATCCCGGAGGGCTTAGTTATACCACTATGGTATAGGAGGTTACAAGAGGCTAGGGCCGCGGCTGCGGGTCCAGCCAATGCTACTACACCAGAGGCAACCGCTCCTCCTCCTCAGCCTAGAGTGGATAATTTTGCTAAGATTTGCAAGGAGTTCAAGGCTATAGGAGGAAAACCTTTTCTAGGTTCAGAGACTTTCGTAGAGGCTAGAGATTGGCTTAAGGAAGTGGAAGAGTTGCTAGATATCTTTGAAGTGGAAGAGGGAAAGAAAGTCAAGTTGGCGGCTTGGTTAATGAAGGGAGAGGCCTCATTCTGGTGGGAGGTCACTAATGGAGAACGCCCTGTTGACTCTTGGGCAGATTTCAAGCAAAGGTTTGGGGCTAAGTTTCTCTCAAGGGCGGAAGAGAATCTGTTTATGGAGAAGTTCTTGAATTTGAAGCAAGGGAATCTCACGCTGAAAGAATATGTCAACAAATTCAATCAATTAGCAAGGTTTGGCATAGAGTTGGTGAATACACCGGAGAAGAAGGCTTTGAGGTTCGTTAGAGGCTTGAACGAACCATTGCAAGGAATAGCTATGACTCACATTCCTATGGGGGCCACCTTTGAGAAGCTTGTCTACATGGCACTTATGCATGAGGATGATAAGAGTTCTAAGGCACCAGAGAAGAAGGGGGATCAGAAGAAACCGCAACAACAACAACAAGGCAAGGGTGGAAAAGGCAATGGTGACGAGGGGAAGAAGAAGAAGAAGAAGTGCTTCAATTGTGGGACCCCAGGCCACCTCAGCAAGGATTGTCGCAAAAAGAAGAAGACCGGTTGCTTTCATTGTGGTGAAGCAGGACATCTTGTGAAGGACTGCCCAAAGAAGGGGCAGAAGACGGGGTCTACCTCAGGAGGTCAGGTGCAAGCTCTTATGGCACCAGCTCAGGCAGGGGGGCAAGTTCAGGCTCTCTCAGTTCCACCGATTCAGCAGAGAGGTAGAACTATTTCCGTTGAAAGTCTGGTTTTTCTGTTTGATCATCCAGTTCGTACTTTGTTTGACTCTGGCGCATCGCATTCTTTTATCTCATCATCGTTAGTTGAGTCACTGCACTTAGACACCAGTCTAGTTGATGATCCCTTGGTTGTTTCAAACCCAATTGGGGGCTCCATATATCTGTCTATGATATGTTTGGGTTTGAAGATTTCTATACTTAGCGTTGAGTTTGGATGTGATGCTTTTGTATTGGGCTTCACGGACTATGGGTTGATTTTGGGCATGGACTGGTTATCCAGTAATGGTGCCGTTCTTGATTGTGAAAGGAGAGTTGTCAGGCTTATGACCCGCTTGGGTAATACTCTCGAGATCTCTTGTAATCCCATGGAATCTGTTTTGCTAAGTTATCTTGAATCACTCGATGCTTCGGTCGAGAGTTTGCGTTCTGTCAGAGTGGTCCGGGAATATCCGGATGTGTTTGAAGAGGTGAAGGGTTTGCCTCCGAAGCGGGAGATAGATTTCCGAATTTATTTGATGGATAATGCCAAACCAGTGTCTTTGCCAGTGCGCCACATGGCTCCTCGTGAGAGAAGAGAACTTCATAAGCAAGTAGGGGAGTTGGTTGAGAAGGGGTTCATAAGGCGAAGTATATCGGAGTGGGGAGCTCCAGTAGTGTTTGCCACGAAGGCGGATAGGTCCCTCAGACTTTGTGTGGATTATAGAGAACTTAATAAGCTCACGAAGAAGAATAGACACCCATTACCGAGGATAGATGATCTCTTTGATCAGTTGGTTGGCGCCTCAGTGTTTTCGCAGATGGACTTAGCTACAGGGTTTCATCAGTTGAGAATGGCGGAGGACAGTATAGAGAAGACTGCTTTCCGGACTCCGGATGGTTTTTATGAGTGGCTTGTGATGCCATTTGGGTTGACAAACGCCCCTGCATACTTTGTTGATCTGATGAGTAGAGTGTTTAGAGAGTATCCGAATAAGTTTGTAGTGGTCTTTGTGGATGACATCTTGGCCTTTTCCAAGAGTGAAGAAGAGCATGCCTTACATCTCAGAGAAGTGTTGGAGACTCTTCGAGCACATAGTCTTAAAGCTAAATTCTCTAAATGTCATTTTTGGAGAAGAGAAGTGCGATTCTTAGGGCATGTGGTCTCTAAGGAAGGGATAGCTGTGGATCCCGCAAAGATAGTATCTATCTAGGATTGGAAAGTTCCTAGAAATGCTACCGAAGTAAGAAGTTTCTTGGGGTTGGCAGGATATTATAGGAAGTTCATCAAAGACTTCGCGAAGATATCAGCCCCATTAACCCGCTTGACGAAGAAGAATCTGGTTTTCTCATGGGACGTAGATTGTGATGATGCTTTCCGACGGTTAAAGAGAGCTTTGACCACCGCTCCAGTTTTAGTGCTTCCAGATGGGAGTAAGCCGTTTGTTGTTTATACCGATGCTTGTGGGACAGGATTAGGCGCAGTCTTGATGCAGGAGGGAAGGGTAATAGCCTATGGAGGGAGGCAATTGAGAGTGCATGAGAAGAATTACCCTACCCATGATCTAGAGTTGGCCGCGATTGTTTTCGCACTTAAGTCTTAGCGCCATTATCTTCTTGGTGAGAGATTCGAGTTGTTCACTAACCATAAATCATTGAAGTACTTATTCTCTCAGAAGGATTTAAACTTAAGACAGCAAAGGTGGATGGAGTTCTTAGCATCCTATGATTTCGAGATAGCGTATACCCCTGGCAAGGGTAACGTGGTGGCGGATGCCTTGAGTAGAAAAAGGCTATCTTTGAGGCCATTGTTCGTGGAACGGCGAAGCTTGGAGTTTCTTTCTTTGTTCGACTTCAGACCTTCTGTTGACTTTGTACCTGGTTTGTTAGCATCCTTGGAGGTTAGACCTACTCTTTTGGGACGGATTGGCGAGGCTCAACGAGACGACCCACAGTTGGTTGAGTTGGTAGAGAAGCTTATAAGGGGGGAGTCGTCCAGCCATTTGGGTAGATACACCATAGATGATAGGGGATGGTTGCATAGAGACGGTAGACTTTGTGTACCGCGAGATGAGGGTTTGAAGAAGGCTATTTTGGATGATGCACATCGTTCAAGGATGACTATTCATCCCGGTGGAGACAAAATGTACCAAGACATGAGGAGAGTTTTCTTCTGGGCCGGTATGAAGAAAGATGTGGCCGAGTATGTGGCTAGATGCTTAGTGTGCTAACAAGTTAAAGCGGAGCAAAGGAAACCCGGTGGGTTGCTACACCCATTGGAAGTTCCGCAATGGAAGTGGGATAGTGTCTCGATGGATTTCATCGATGGGTTACCGAGATCGAGGAAGGGCAATACGGGAATTTGGGTTGTGGTAGACAGACTTACCAAGAGTGCCCATTTTATACCCGTGAAGAGTAAGAGGACCGCTCCATGGCTTGCTTCAGTCTATGTTAGAGAGATTGTTAGATTGCATGGCGTACCATCCAGCATTGTGAGTGATCGAGATCCTATCTTCACTAGTGAGTTTTGGAGAAGTTTGCAAGAGGAGGTAGGGACTCAGTTGTGTTTGAGCACCGCATATCATCCTCAGACGGACGGTCAGATCGAGAGGGTGAACCGTATCTTAGAAGATCTCTTGAGGCTTTGTATCTTGGATTTTGGAGGTACATGGGAAGAACATCTTCCTTTGGTGGAGTTCGCATACAATAACAGCTTTCAGTCTAGTATTGGCATGGCACCTTTCGAAGCTCTTTATGGAAGGCCTTGTCGATCTCCTACATGTTGGTGGGAATCTACGGATAAGATCTTGCTTGGGCCAGATATGGTTAGAGAGACTTCAGAGAATATTGATTTGATTCGAAGAAGGATGAAAGCAGCGCAAGATAGACAGAAATCTTATGCGGATCGGAGAAGGACGGATCTTGAGTTTGAGGTTGGGGACATGGTTTTTGTCAAAGTATCTCCGTTGAGAAATGTTGTTCGCTTTGGGTCCGTTGGGAAGTTAGCACCGAGGTTTGTTGGGCCATTTCCTATTAAGGAAAGGATTGGACGGATGGCATATAGGGTGGAGTTTCCCGACAGACTTAGTGGTGTTCATGATGTATTCCATGTATCACATTTGAGGAAGTGCTTACATGAGACCGTAGAGGTGGTAGAGCCGAGCTTGCTTAGAGATGTAGAGGTAGAGCGTGATGCGAGGATTCGACGAGCTCCTACTCGCATCCTTGGGTCAGAAACTAGGAAGTTGAGGAACAGAGAAGTTCAGCTAGTTAAAGTGCAATGGGGAGATGACGAAAGCAATGCTACTTGGGAGACGGAAGCGAAGATGCGTTCTTTGTATCCATTTCTTTTTGAGAGTATGTCTTTTAACTTCTCCTTTATCGCTTGTCTAGTACTTATCTTATCTTTAGTATATCCTCTCGCTAGTACCTATGACCTTTAGATAGGGTAAAACCTATGGTTGAAACATGTGTTTGAAACATGTTATGGTTGATGGATGCATGTGGATGCAATTATTTGCTAGTGGTTGCTCGTGGATGCATATACACACACATTAGGCACTAGATCGGCTCAGTCACTTCATGTTGCATATCGCATAAATGGATGTGGTAGTTAGATTGATGGATGTATCATGGCTGTGTTATCATGTGGATGATGCATTTTTGTGTATGGTTGTGCACACATATAGAAATTGTATGTGTCAATAGGGTTTCGCATACATATTGGATGCATGGCACTATCATGGTCTGCATTAAGGAGGTCGACTGAATCAGTAGACCGCCTGATTTTGCATTAGCATACGGACATATACACACACTTTCTGCATATGTTCATACATCATTAGAAGTTTCTAAGGATAATAGTTGCTTGTATTTGATGGTTTAGTAGATGGTTGTTTGGTTGATAGGATACGTTCTTCTTGACTTAGAGATTTCGAGGACGAAATCCTTTAAGTAGGGGAGAATGTAACACCCCGAATTTCAATTAACACTAATGGTTAGTAATTAAAGTATAAATAATCTTAGATGTGAGAATCAGGGGAAACGGGCTGCGTCATTGCGTTCGTCTCGGAAAAATACGCGAAATAGAGTCCGAGTTTGCGTAAAACGGGTACCGTATGAAAGAGATATGGACGAACGAAGTTAGGCAGAAAAACCCGAAACAGGCCAGAAATGCACTGGCGCACTTGTGAAGTGCGCCAGTACAAAAATACACTGGCGCACTTGGGAAGTGCGCCCATGTCGGGACAGGGAACCTGCACAGTTTCTAGAGAGTTCTGTGGTTGGGTGCACCAGTTTGGGGTTTGGGCTTGGACTTAGGGCTGGTTTCTGGAAGGTTCCGAAATCTAAGGGTCCTAATCTAATTTAGGGTTAATCTAAGGGCCTAAAACACTCACCTAATCTATAAATACACCCTAAACCTACCCTAATCCATACTAAAAATAGAATTGAGGGCTACATGCCGCCAAATTAAATCTTAGAAGGAGCCTCCACTAATTTATGAAGAGGGTTGCAAGCTAATCACTCTCTAATCAACCTCTAATCCATTCTAAGCATCTTAATCTTCTTCATTTGGAGTGCAAATTGGCTAGTTGTGAGTTTCTATCACTCTAATGATCAATTGCTAAACTAAGTAGATGAGATATGATGAGATCATATGGTTTTGTTTGGGGATTAATGGGTTTTAAGTCATATGACATGATGTTAGTTTGCTAATGTATGTGGGTTATGCAAGTTTTGTGCTTTGTGATCATATGTTAATATGCAAGTTACATGTATGATAATATGCAAGTTACATGTATGATAATTATGCAAGTTGTATGTTTCTTCATATGCAAGTTTATGAGTTCATATGCAAGTATGTAACATGTTATGCAAGTTCATATGCAAGTTTATGAGTTCATATGCAAGTTATGTAACATGTTATGCAAGTTCATATGCAAGTTATGTGACATATTATGCAAGTTCATATGCAAGTCATGTATTTGTTAATATGTAAGTTTATGTAACATGTTATGCAAGTTAATATGCAAGTTATGTGACATGTTATACAAGATTATATGCAAGTTATGTGACATGTTATACAAGATTATATGCAAGTTATGTGACATGTTATACAAGATTATATGCAAGTTATGTGACATGTTATGCAAGTTCATATGCAAGTTATGTGTTTGTTAATATGCAAGATGGCACCTTTGAAACATGTTCATACATATGCAAGTTGACACCTTTTATATGTGTTATGTCATGGGAACGAAATTACGTGGGAACGATGGGGTTAATTAAATGCATATGTTAATAAGATTGTGTGAAATTAATATAATTATGCATAACATAAAATAAATGAACATAGTATGGGAATTTGCCTATTAAGTTAGGTGTACCCATACTATGTGTTGGGAATTTGCCTATTAAGTTAGGTGTACCCACACTTTGGAGTTGGGAATTTGCCTATTAAGTTAGGTGTACCCATATTCCTAAAATAAACATGATAATTAACACAAATTATGGGGGTGATTAATTAGGAGTAATTAATCGATTAAGACACGAGGTTGGACCCGTTTGTAGTGTAAGACTGCCCGGAGTTTACCGGCTTAACCAGGCATCTACAAATGACGGTCCAATGTGAGGGGTCTTAATCATAAATTAAATACGTAACAAGGGTAAATGACACGAGGTTGGACCCGTTTGTAGTGTAAGACTGCCCGGAACCTACCGGCTTAACCAGGCATCTACAAATGGCGGTCCAATGTGAGGGGTCCTTTACACGGTTACGGTGTTAATCAATTAAGAAACACTTAACCAGATAAGCATGTAGTGGGGCATGGGGGTTAAGTGGGTACCTTGGGTGGTATGTGGAAATTGCTAGTGGTTGCCAACAGAAAATATGATAAAATACTTAACCAAGATGAAACCTGTAATTAAACATGATTAAAGGGTTAAGTGGGAAACACTAGTGTGTGGGCCAAGCTTAGGGGGATGGCTTGTGCTGGGGGCCCATTTCAACCAGTAACCCATACGTATCTTAGTGGGCTCGACCCATGTCGAGGACGGGACACGCATACCGGGCTTGACTATAAGAGGCCAAAATGGGTTAGCGGTGGCAACGCATGACCAACGGGTTTCATATGCGTGTGTGGACCCGGGCTGGTAAATAAGACGTTGTTGCATCGTGTAGATATAAGCCGTGCACCGTTAATTTTATCAGGTTGCCACGTTGGGGAATGGTACACCCCACGGTGGGGCCAGCACGGGTATCTACGTTAGGGAGCCGATCGAATGGGGAGTAGTGTGTACACCTAGTGGATTGTGGGGCCCCGTGGCGTCTACTTAGTCACCTAGGGGTACGCGAGAACTATTAAGTTAATTTTATAAGTCCATGGGTAGGATCAACCTTTAAGTTAGGAATGACTGGTGTGGTGCAGTTTAGTAATTTACCTTTAGAAGGGTAGATGCGTCTTTATCTTTTATCTTAGTTTAGTTGACTGCTTAGTGTAGCCATTCATCCCCATTAGTTACCGTATATCAGTTTATGTCTTCTCTGGTTACTTTAACGATTGTATTGTTAAAGTTATAGGACTCGCTCAGACTTATGTCTGACCCCGTTGTTTTTATCTTTTTTTTCCCAACCCTCAGGTCCTACGGTGGATCCTAGCAGTAGCGGAGCTTGATCGGATTGTTGTTCCAGTCTTTAGGAGCTTGGATAGATGTAAAGCTCCAGTTACCCAGTTATCTTTTCTTTTGTAATGGCTATTGTATGAGAGTGGGATTATGTACTTCTTTATTTTGATGGATATTGTACTTGACTTTTATTGTGGTTTTATGATGTAACCAGACATGTTTTACTTCCGTTGTTATGAGATGATGTTTTAAATTTCAAGTACTATTTATATCTGTCTTGTTGTAATTTTTCTGTTCTATATTCACTAAAATACTCCACCGATGTTATGGCATTCCCTTGGTGAGTGATCATAGCGGGAGTGGGGTGTTACACGTGGTATCAGAGCCAGGTTACCGGAACAGATAAATTTTCGAGAAAAAATACATTTTTTTAAAATAGTAAAGGTATTATTTTTGGAAAAAGTATTTTCAAAAACATGTCTTTTAAGAGAAAAGTTTTTGAAAAAGAAAAGCATAATCCCCAATAGCCATATCTTTATCTTTCGGAATCTCCTTTTTGAATCTTTCCTCTTTCGTTTCAGCATGGCTGAAGATCTTAACATCCCGGAGGGCTTAGTTATACCACTATGGTACAGGAGGTTACAAGAGGCTAGGGCCGCGGCTGCGGGTCCAGCCAATGCTACTACACCAGAGGCAACCGCTCCTCCTCCTCAGCCTAGAGTGGATAATTTTGCTAAGATTTGCAAGGAGTTCAAGGCTATAGGAGGAAAACCTTTTCTAGGTTCAGAGACTTTCGTAGAGGCTAGAGATTGGCTTAAGGAAGTGGAAGAGTTGCTAGATATCTTTGAAGTGGAAGAGGGAAAGAAAGTCAAGTTGACGGCTTGGTTAATGAAGGGAGAGGCCTCATTCTGGTGGGGGGTCACTAATGGAGAACGCCCTGTTGACTCTTGGGCAGATTTCAAGCAAAGGTTTGGGGCTAAGTTTCTCTCAAGGGCGGAAGAGAATCTGTTTATGGAGAAGTTCTTGAATTTGAAGCAAGGGAATCTCACGGTGCAAGAATATGTCAACAAATTCAATCAATTAGCAAGGTTTGGCATAGAGTTGGTGAATACACCGGAGAAGAAGGCTTTGAGGTTCGTTAGAGGCTTGAACGAACCATTGCAAGGAATAGCTATGACTCACATTCCTATGGGGGCCACCTTTGAGAAGCTTGTCTACATGGCACTTATGCATGAGGATGATAAGAGTTCTAAGGCACCAGAGAAGAAGGGAGATCAGAAGAAACCGCAACAACAACAACAAGGCAAGGGTGGAAAAGGCAATGGTGACGAGGGGAAGAAGAAGAAGAAGAAGTGCTTCAATTGTGGGACCCCAGGCCACCTCAGCAAGGATTGTCGCAAAAAGAAGAAGACCGGTTGCTTTCATTGTGGTGAAGCAGGACATCTTGTGAAGGACTGCCCAAAGAAGGGGCAGAAGACGGGGTCTACCTCAGGAGGTCAGGTGCAAGCTCTTATGGCACCAGCTCAGGCAGGGGGGCAAGTTCAGGCTCTCTCAGTTCCACCGATTCAGCAGAGAGGTAGAACTATTTCCGTTGAAAGTCTGGTTTTTCTGTTTGATCATCCAGTTCGTACTTTGTTTGACTCTGGCGCATCGCATTCTTTTATCTCATCATCGTTAGTTAAGTCACTGCACTTAGACACCAGTCAAGTTGATGATCCCTTGGTTGTTTCAAACCCAATTGGGGGCTCCATATATCTGTCTATGATATGTTTGGGTTTGAAGATTTCTATACTTAGCGTTGAGTTTGGATGTGATGCTTTTTTATTGGGCTTCACGGACTATGGGTTGATTTTGGGCATGGACTGGTTATCCAGTAATGGTGTCGTTCTTGATTGTGAAAGGAGATTTGTCAGGCTTATGACCCGCTTGGGTAATACTCTCGAGATCTCTTGTAATCCCATGGAATCTGTTTTGCTAAGTTATCTTGAATCACTCGATGCTTCGGTCGAGAGTTTGCGTTCTGTCAGAGTGGTCCGGGAATATCCGGATGTGTTTGAAGAGGTGAAGGGTTTGCCTCCGAAGCGGGAGATAGATTTACGAATTTATTTGGTGGATAATGCCAAACCAGTGTCTTTGCCAGTGCGCCACATGGCTCCTCGTGAGAGAAGAGAACTTCATAAGCAAGTAGGGGAGTTGCTTGAGAAGGGGTTCATAAGGCGAAGTATATTGGAGTGGGGAGCTCCAGCAGTGTTTGCCACGAAGGCGGATGGGTCCCTCAGACTTTGTGTGGATTATAGAGAACTTAATAAGCTCACGAAGAAGAATAGACACCCATTACCAAGGATAGATGATCTCTTTGATCAGTTGGTTGGCGCCTCAGTGTTTTCGCAGATGGACTTAGCTACAGGGTTTCATCAGTTGAGAGTGGCGGAGGACAGTATAGAGAAGACTGCTTTCCGGACTCCGGATGGTTTTTATGAGTGGCTTGTGATGCCATTTGGGTTGACAAACGCCCCTGCATACTTTGTTGATCTGATGAGTAGAGTGTTTAGAGAGTATCTGAATAAGTTTGTAGTGGTCTTTGTGGATGACATCTTGGTCTTTTCCAAGAGTGAAGAAGAGCATGCCTTACATCTCAGAGAAGTGTTGGAGACTCTTCGAGCACAAAGTCTTAAAGCTAAATTCTCTAAATGTCATTTTTGGAGAAGAGAAGTGCGATTCTTAGGGCATGTGGTCTCTAAGGAAGGGATAGCTGTGGATCCTGCAAAGATAGTATCTATCCAGGATTGGAAAGTTCCTAGAAATGCTACCGAAGTAAGAAGTTTCTTGGGGTTGGCAGGATATTATAGGAAGTTCATCAAAGACTTCGCGAAGATATCAGCCCCATTAACCCGCTTGACGAAGAAGAATCTGGTTTTCTCATGGGACGTAGATTGTGATGATGCTTTCCGACGGTTAAAGAGAGCTTTGACCACCGCTCCAGTTTTAGTGCTTCCAGATGGGAGTAAGCCGTTTGTTATTTATACCGATGCTTGTGGGACAGGATTAGGCGCAGTCTTGATGCATAAGGGAAGGGTAATAGCCTATGGAGGGAGGCAATTGAGAGTGCATGAGAAGAATTACCCTACCCATGATCTAGAGTTGGCCGCGATTGTTTTCGCACTTAAGTCTTGGCGCCATTATCTTCTTGGTGAGAGATTCGAGTTGTTCACCAACCATAAATCATTGAAGTACTTATTCTCTCAGAAGGATTTAAACTTAAGACAGCAAAGGTGGATGGAGTTCTTAGCATCCTATGATTTCGAGATAGCGTATACCCCTGGCAAGGGTAACGTGGTGGCGGATGCCTTGAGTAGAAAAAGGCTATCTTTGAGGCCATTGTTCGTGGAACGGCGAAGCTTGGAGTTTCTTTCTTTGTTCGACTTCAGACCTTCTGTTGACTTTGTACCTGGTTTGTTAGCATCCTTGGAGGTTAGACCTACTCTTTTGGGACGGATTGGCGAGGCTCAGCGAGATGACCCACAGTTGGTTGAGTTGGTAGAGAAGCTTATAAGGGGGGAGTCGTCCAGCCATTTGGGTAGATACACCATAGATGATAGGGGATGGTTGCATAGAGACGGTATACTTTGTGTACCGCGAGATGAGGGTTTGAAGAAGGCTATTTTGGATGATGCACATCGTTCAAGGATGACTATTCATCCCGGTGGAGACAAAATGTACCAAGACATGAAGAGAGTTTTCTTCTGGGCCGGTATGAAGAAAGATGTGGCCGAGTATGTGGCTAGATGCTTAGTGTGCCAACAAGTTAAAGCGGAGCAAAGGAAACCCAGTGGGGTGCTACACCCATTGGAAGTTCCGCAATGGAAGTGGGATAGTGTCTCGATGGATTTCATCGATGGGTTACCGAGATCGAGGAAGGGCAATACGGGAATTTGGGTTGTGGTAGACAGACTTACCAAGAGTGCCCATTTTATACCCGTGAAGAGTAAGAGGACCGCTCCATGGCTTGCTTCAGTCTATGTTAGAGAGATTGTTAGATTGCATGGCGTACCATCCAGCATTGTGAGTGATCGAGATCCTATCTTCACTAGTGAGTTTTGGAGAAGTTTGCAAGAGGAGGTAGGGACTCAGTTGTGTTTGAGCACCGCATATCATCCTCAGACGGACGGTCAGATCGAGAGGGTGAACCGTATCTTAGAAGATCTCTTGAGGCTTTGTATCTTGGATTTTGGAGGTACATGGGAAGAACATCTTCCTTTGGTGGAGTTCGCATACAATAACAGCTTTCAGTCTAGTATTGGCATGGCACCTTTCGAAGCTCTTTATGGAAGGCCTTGTCGATCTCCTACATGTTGGTGGGAATCTACGGATAAGATCTTGCTTGGGCCAGATATGGTTAGAGAGACTTCAGAGAAGATTGATTTGATTCGAAGAAGGATGAAAGCAGCGCAAGATAGACAGAAATCTTATGCGGATCGGAGAAGGACGGATCTTGAGTTTGAGGTTGGGGACATGGTTTTTGTCAAAGTATCTCCGTTGAGAAATGTTGTTCGCTTTGGGTCCGTTGGGAAGTTAGCACCGAGGTTTGTTGGGCCGTTTCCTATTAAGGAAAGGATTGGACGGATGGCATATAGGGTGGAGTTGCCCGACAGACTTAGTGGTGTTCATGATGTATTCCATGTATCACATTTGAGGAAGTGCTTACATGAGACCGTAGAGGTGGTAGAGCCGAGCTTGCTTAGAGATGTAGAGGTAGAGCGTGATGCGAGGATTCGACGAGCTCCTACTCGCATCCTTGGGTCAGAAACTAGGAAGTTGAGGAATAGAGAAGTTCAGCTAGTTAAAGTGCAATGGGGAGATGACGAAAGCAATGCTACTTGGGAGACGGAAGCGAAGATGCGTTCTTTGTATCCATTTCTTTTTGAGAGTATGTCTTTTAACTTCTCCTTTATCGCTTGTCTAGTACTTATCTTATCTTTAGTATATCCTCTCGCTAGTACCTATGACCTTTAGATAGGGTAAAACCTATGGTTGAAACATGTGTTTGAAACATGTTATGGTTGATGGATGCATGTGGATGCAATTATTTGCTAGTGGTTGCTCGTGGATGCATATACACACACATTAGGCACTAGATCGGCTCAGTCACTTCATGTTGCATATCGCATAAATGGATGTGGTAGTTAGATTGATGGATGTATCATGGCTGTGTTATCATGTGGATGATGCATTTTTGTGTATGGTTGTGCACACATATAGAAATTGTATGTGTCAATAGGGTTTCGCATACATATTGGATGCATGGCACTATCATGGTCTGCATTAAGGAGGTCGACTGAATCAGTAGACCGCCTGATTTTGCATTAGCATACGGACATATACACACACTTTCTGCATATGTTCATACATCATTAGAAGTTTCTAAGGATAATGGTTGCTTGTATTTGATGGTTTAGTAGATGGTTGTTTGGTTGATAGGATACGTTCTTCTTGACTTAGAGATTTCGAGGACGAAATCCTTTAAGTAGGGGAGAATGTAACACCCCGAATTTCAATTAACACTAATGGTTAGTAATTAAAGTATAAATAATCTTAGATGTGAGAATCAGGGGAAACGGGCTGCGTCATTGCGTTCGTCTCGGAAAAATACGCGAAATAGAGTCCGAATTTGCGTAAAACGGGTACCGTATGAAAGAGATATGGACGAACGAAGTTAGGCAGAAAAACCCGAAACAGGCCAGAAATGCACTGGCGCACTTGTGAAGTGCGCCAGTACAAAAATACACTGGCGCACTTGGGAAGTGCGCCCATGTCGGGAAAGGGAACCTGCACAGTTTCTAGAGAGTTCTGTGGTTGGGTGCACCAGTTTGGGGTTTGGGCTTGGTCTTAGGGCTGGTTTCTGGAAGGTTCCGAAATCTAAGGGTCCTAATCTAATTTAGGGTTAATCTAAAGGCCTAAAACACTCACCTAATCTATAAATACACCCTAAACCTACCCTAATCCATACTAAAAATAGAATTGAGGGCTACATGCCGCCAAATTAAATCTTAGAAGGAGCCTCCACTAATTTATGAAGAGGGTTGCAAGCTAATCACTCTCTAATCAACCTCTAATCCATTCTAAGCATCTTAATCTTCTTCATTTGGAGTGCAAATTGGCTAGTTGTGAGTTTCTATCACTCTAATGATCAATTGCTAAACTAAGTAGATGAGATATGATGAGATCATATGGTTTTGTTTGGGGATTAATGGGTTTTAAGTCATATGACATGATGTTAGTTTGCTAATGTATGTGGGTTATGCAAGTTTTGTGCTTTGTGTTCATATGTTAATATGCAAGTTACATGTATGATAATATGCAAGTTACATGTATGATAATTATGCAAGTTGTATGTTTCTTCATATGCAAGTTTATGAGTTCATATGCAAGTATGTAACATGTTATGCAAGTTCATATGGAAGTTTATGAGTTCATATGCAAGTTATGTAACATGTTATGCAAGTTCATATGCAAGTTATGTGACATATTATGCAAGTTCATATGCAAGTCATGTATTTGTTAATATGTAAGTTTATGTAACATGTTATGCAAGTTAATATGCAAGTTATGTGACATGTTATACAAGATTATATGCAAGTTATGTGACATGTTATACAAGATTATATGCAAGTTATGTGACATGTTATACAAGATTATATGCAAGTTATGTGACATGTTATGCAAGTTCATATGCAAGTTATGTGTTTGTTAATATGCAAGATGGCACCCTTGAAACATGTTCATACATATGCAAGTTGACACCTTTTATATGTGTTATGTCATGGGAACGAAATTACGTGGGAACGATGGGGTTAATTAAATGCATATGTTGATAAGATTGTGTGAAATTAATATAATTATGCATAACATAAAATAAATGAACATAGTACGGGAATTTGCCTATTAAGTTAGGTGTACCCATACTATGTGTTGGGAATTTGCCTATTAAGTTAGGTGTACCCACACTTTGGAGTTGGGAATTTGCCTATTAAGTTAGGTGTACCCATATTCCTAAAATAAACATGATAATTAACACAAATTATGGGGGTGATTAATTAGGAGTAATTAATCGATTAAGACACGAGGTTGGACCCGTTTGTAGTGTAAGACTGCCCGGAGTTTACCGGCTTAACCAGGCATCTACAAATGACGGTCCAATGTGAGGGGTCTTAATCATAAATTAAATAAGTAACAAGGGTAAATGACACGAGGTTGGACCCGTTTGTAGTGTAAGACTGCCCGGAACCTACTGGCTTAACCAGGCATCTACAAATGGCGGTCTAATGTGAGGGGTCCTTTACACGGTTACGGTGTTAATCAATTAAGAAACACTTAACCAGATAAGCATGTAGTGGGGCATGGGGGTTAAGTGGGTACCTTGGGTGGTATGTGGAAATTGCTAGTGGTTGCCAACAGAAAATATGATAAAATACATAACCAAGATGAAACCTGTAATTAAACATGATTAAAGGGTTAAGTGGGAAACACTAGTGTGTGGGCCAAGCTTAGGGGGATGGCTTGTGCTGGGGGCCCATTTCAACCAGTAACCCATACGTATCTTAGTGGGCTCGACCCATGTCGAGGACGGGACACGCATACTGGGCTTGACTATAAGAGGCCAAAATGGGTTAGCGGTGGCAACGCATGACCAACGGGTTTCATATGCGTGTGTGGACCCGGGCTGGTAAATAAGACGTTGTTGCATCGTGTAGATATAAGCCGTGCACCGTTAATTTTATCAGGTTGCTACGTTGGGGAATGGTACACCCCACGGTGGGGCCAGCACGGGTATCTACGTTAGGGAGCCGATCGAATGGGGAGTAGTGTGTACACCTAGTGGATTGTGGGGCCCCGTGGCGTCTACTTAGTCACCTAGGGGTACGCGAGAACTATTAAGTTAATTTTATAAGTCCATGGGTGGGATCAACCTTTAAGTTAGGAATGACTGGTGTGGTGCAGTTTAGTAATTTACCTTTGGAAGGGTAGATGCGTCTTTATCTTTTATCTTAGTTTAGTTGACTGCTTAGTGTAGCCATTCATCCCCATTAGTTACCGTATATCAGTTTATGTCTTCTCTGGTTACTTTAACGATTGTATTGTTAAAGTTATAGGACTCGCTCAGACTTATGTCTGACCCCGTTGTTTTTATCTTTTTTTCCCAACCCTCAGGTCCTACGGTGGATCCTAGCAGTAGTGGAGCTTGATCGGATTGCTGTTCCAGTCTTTAGGAGCTTGGATAGATGTAAAGCTCCAGTTACCCAGTTATCTTTTCTTTTGTAATGGCTATTGTATGAGAGTGGGATTATTTACTTCTTTATTTTGATGGATATTGTACTTGACTTTTATTGTGGTTTTATGATGTAACCAGACATGTTTTACTTCCGCTGTTATGAGATGATGTTTTAAATTTCAAGTACTATTTATATCTGTCTTGTTGTAATTTTTCTGTTCTATATTCACTAAAATACTCCACCGATGCTATGGCATTCCCTTAGTGAGTGATCATAGCGTGTGTGGGGTGTTACAAATTCGCTTGTGGTTAATTTATCATGTCATGCTAGATCTACCTTAATAGATCTAATTCATTTTTGGTTAATTTATCATGTCATGCTAGATCTACCTTTACAGATCTAATTGATTTTGGTTAATGTATCATGTCACATTTGTGGATCTTAAACTTTACCTATCATGTGGTGATTAATTTAAATCTATCATTAATTGGAAATATGAATCCTTATTTATTCATGCCTATTATGACATCCTTGGTATGTAGATGTAGTTTTATTATCACATGCTCACTAGATCTATTTTCATATGTCCACCTTATCACTATGCCAATTACATGTTTATGTCACTTTTGTTAAAATAATCACTTTTGTCATCTTTCCCTTTATTGTTTATGGCTAGGCTACTTTCTAGCCTAGACATGATGCTAAATATCTGTGAATGCGTTAGTTAGGGAATGGGGGAAAACATTAGAATTGGCATAACTTGAATGAAAAGTATGAATTTGGACATATAATCCATTATGAATATAATTGGTTAAATGGGCATGAACACCTATAAAGGCATTGGTATAATTAATTGGTTAATAATTAAAATGCCTGGGATTACAGTAATTAGAAAATTTTAATGGCACTTATGACAAGAGGTTAGATTGCATTTGTGCTGGAAGTCTGCGTGGACCCGACCGGCATATCCAGCAACCGCAAATGTTGATCTAATGTGAGGGTTCTAAGTGCACAAATACAAGACAGGCTAAGACACGAGGTTAGGCCCAACTTGTGGAAGAAGTCTGCCCAGACCCGACTGGCATATCCAGCATCCATAAGTTGTAGGCCTAATGTAGGAGGTCTATCCCATTATAACCATAAATGGACTTGGTAACGAACTGGAATACTTAACCTAGATGAATCCATAGGGATTGTATGAACATGTTAACTTGAATAGGGTTAAGTAAACTTGGTTGAAACAGTGGGTGGGTTAAGTAAATCTTGTGGTGATGGTTAATATTTATATATATAGGCCCATAAAGTTAACCTATTATATACTTTGGGGTTATGCAACTTTCTTAAGTAAACTTGCTTGGATCAGTGAGGGTTAAGTAAAGCGTGTGGCGATGGGGTAATATTTACATATATAGGCTCGACAACTTAACCTGTTTTACATGTTGGACTGTTAGGCATGACCAGTTGAAATCCTAATAGTGGGGATGCAAGCATATGGGGTGCTTGTATCATCTTGAGTGTGGGACCCGTTTCAGTCAGTAACCCATCTAGGTATCAAACGAGTACTCCAAACTAGGTTGGAGTAGGGGCACACTTACTGGGCTGACTGTAAGAGATCCAAAACGAAGGGCCAGTGTCAACAGTGCAGGAAACCAACAGATTCATGTGCGTGCATGGGTCCGACTTGCCATGGGAATTAAGATGTTGTGACATCGGTAGATATGGTTGTTCACATCTTGAAAATGAAGGGTTGCCACCTTAGGAAGTGATACATCCTACCGTGGAGCCAGCATAGGGTATCTACGGAGTAGGGAGCCGATCGATTAGGGTAGTAGTTAGGGTACATCTAGACTCTGGTAAGTTTAGGAGTCCGTTATTGGGGGCTGCCTGTGGATTGTATAGGGTTAAAAACTATCACCAGAAGTATGCCTAAGTCTACCATTTCATACATGTTGGGGATTATCTCATTCTGGATGTACTAGTAGTAGTGTAGAGTAATCATTAGAAGTGTATACACCTTATCCTGTTCACCTTGTCATACTTGCCTTTTTTGTAGTTATCTCTCCCTTATCCACTTTATATGCCTGTCATGCTACTTTTATTTATTTACTTGCTAAAAGTAACGGGACTCGCCAGACTTTATGTCTGACCCTTTTTGTTTCCTCTTCTTTCTTCCGTTTCCCCCTCCCCTAGGTTCTCAGGAGAGGAACACTCAATGATAAATAAAGCTTTTATTCTGTTGTTATTTTATATGTCTATCTTATAATATTTCCGTTCTGTTTACTATAACGCTTCACAAAACTTAATACATTCCCTTTTTGTGTGACATTAATAGACGTAGGGTGTCACACTTGGTATCAGAGTTGAAGGTTACTAGATTAGATAAAAGTTTTTGAAAACTATTTTCCAAAAGGTTTTAAAAAAGAAGCATTTTATGAAGAAAAGTTTGTTTTGAAAAACATTCCCCAAAAAGCCATAAGTAATATCTTTCGATCCCTTGTTTGAATCTCTTTCCTTTTCCTTTTCAGCATGTCTTGGGAACCTAATATCCCAGAGGGCATTACGATACCAGGCTGGTTCTATAGGTATCTAGAAGCCACAGCGCCTGCCGAAGGCCAAGGAAACGTTCCGCCCCAAGCTGCACCCGTTGTTCCAAGATCTGCAAAGATTTCCGTGTTATGGGAGGAAAGCCATTCCATGGAACCGAGACATTCATAGAGGCAAGGAATTGTCTCAAGGAGACCAAGGATTTGCTTGTAATCTTTGAAGTGGAAGATCGAGGGAAAATTCAATTGGTTGCCTAGCTATTGAAGGATGAAGCTTCGTTCTGGTGGGAAGTTACCCAAGCGGGGCGTCCGGTGGAAACTTGGGATGACTTTAGACAGAGGTTTGAAATGAGGTTTCTTTCTCAAGCTAAGAAAAGCATGCAAATGTAGAGGTTCTTGGAGCTCAAACAAGGAGACATTACCGTTAAAGAATATGTGAACAAATTCAACCAGCTAGCTAGATTTGGTTTGGAACTAGTAGACACTCCGCGTAATAAGGGCTTGCGGTTCGTTAAATGACTAAATGAACCCCTTCATGGGTTAGATATGTCCCATATTCCAATGGGAGCTACTTTTGAAAGACTGGATGATATGGCATTAATGCATGAGGAAGATAAAGCTGAAAAGAAATAAGCTAAGGTTGAGGAGACACAAAAGAAGGGAGGGAAGAACGACAAAGCTCGAGACAAGAGGAAATGTTTTAATTGTGGACACGTGGGTCATGTAAGCAAAGATTGTAGAAGAAGGAAGAACGCTTGTTTCCATTGTGGAGAGGTCGGGCATCTTATTAAGGATTTCCCGAAGAAACAAGGGAAAGGTCAAAGGGCATGAGATTCTGTAGGGCAAATGCATGCTCTCGCGATCGGTGCTCCAGATCGAGGTAGGAAAGTTTCTGTGGAAGGATTGATTTCTCTTTCCAATCATCGTATAAGAACTCTTTTTGACTCTAGCACTGCACATTCATTTATATCTAGTTCTATGGTTGAATATCTGCACTTAAATACTAGTATGGTAGTGGATCCCGTTATTGTCTCAAACCCCATTGGTGGTTCGGCTCATTTATCCATGATTTGTCAGGGTTTGAGAATATCTAAATTGGGCGTCGAGTTCGAGTGCGACGCGTATGTTCTCTGTTTGATTCTAGGGATAGGTTGGCAAGCCATGTACGGTGCCATTCTCTATTGTGAGGGGAGATTCGTTAAACTTTTGACTTGCCATAGGAGGACCCTCGAGATTTCTTGTGACCCAAAAGGGTTTATCATGTTTATTTTCATAGAATCTCTTGATACATCTATCAATTATCTATGGTCTGTAGTGGTAGTCCGTGAGTATCCGTATGTTTTTGAGGAGGTTCGGGGTTTATCTCCAAGGTGTGATATCGATTTTTGTATATATTTGGTAGCCAATGCAAAGCCAGTTGCATGACCTGTGCGCTACATGGCTCCACGAGAAAGGAGGAAGCTTAGAAAGTAGGAGAGATGCTTGAGAAAGAGTTTATTAGGCAAAGCACATCTGAATGGAGTGCTTCAGTGGCATTAGCAACTAAGGCGTACAGCTCGCTTTGCATATGTATGGATATTCATGATGTTTTTCCTTATTTCTTATTTATCGAAGTGTCCACACGATACAGCAGAGGTAGTTGAGCCAAACATGCATGAGGAAGTAGAGATAGAACGGGAGGCGACAATTAGACAAGTTCCTACCCATATACTTGGATCAGAGGTTAAGAAAATGCACAATAGAGAGGTTAGGTTGATAAAAGTGCAAAGGGGAGAAGACAGTGAGGATGCGACTTTGGAGACTGAAGACAAAGATCATGCTTCATACCCTTTCTTTTTTGGGAATATTTTCTTAACTTCTTTTCTTCCAAAGCTTTTATTTGCACTTTTTTCTATCATTATTATGTATCCTATCGATCAAATATTCGACCTTTAGGTAGGGAACCCATGGATGTAAACATGTGTTTGAGACTTGTTATGTTTGATGGATGCAAGTGGATGCAAGTGTTTTCTAGTGGTTGCTTGTGGATGTATACATACACATTAGGCACTAGATCGGCTCAATCACTCTCACACTGCATATGGATGTGTGTGCATTTTTCTTTTCTTTTAATGGATGAAAGTGGATGTATTATTAAGTGAATGTTGCATTTGGTCGAATGATTGTGCACACATATAGAACTTACATGTTATAATAGGATTATTTGCATACATGTTGGATTCATGGCACTAACATACATTGCATTAAGGAGGTCGACTGAATTAGTAGACCACCTGATCTTTGCATTAGTATTGGGACATATACACACACCTTTGCATATGTTCATATAAGCATTAGAAATCTTTTAAGGACAATGGATGCTAGTGATTGGTGGATGAGTAGATGGATGTGGATGGTAGGATATACATTCTTCTTAACTTGGAGATTTCGGGGACGAAATCCTTTGAGTAGGGGAGAATGTAACACCCCGAAAATTTAGACATTTTAACTACATTATATAATGAATAAAATGTAATAACTTAATTAAATATTGCAAAATAAGTAAAATAGACTGTACCATTGTGTTTGTCTACATTTGATTTGCGTAAAACGGACACCGTATGAAGAAGTTATTAAGCCTCGAAGTTTGTATGCATATGAGAAAAATATATATATATATATATAAATTAAATAAATAAATATTCAAAAAATTCAAAACGACAAAGCGGGAAGCAAAAATGCCAAACCAACCCTTTTGTGATGTCGACCCGAGATCCGCTGGGTCGACATCGGGGTCAACTCAGGGAGTATGGGTCGACCTATGGGTCGACCCCTGGGTCGAATTGGCTGAATGTTTCTAGACGCACGTAGTGTCCAAATTCAAGGTGCAGCGGCTATATAAAGGACTCTAAACCTAGGTTTTATTCATTGGAAATATAATGGTGACAGCGAGGCTCTGCTGCAACTTTAATTAAATAGCCTATTCTTCTCCAAAATCAAGTTTTAAAAAAAAGATTCAAGCGTTTCAACTATAGATCTAAGATTCAACACCAACAATTTCTTTTATATCTTCTAAAATCCAAACACGGTTAGTTAGTAACTTTTAGATTTAAATGATTAAAAATAAACGCGATATGACTGTGATTTTGAGATATGCCTGTGATTGAATCATACTGGATCTATCATAATTTGTGAATTTATAATATTCTATGACTTGGATCTAAATCTTTATCATATCCGAACTATTGGGACTTTTGAATCTATGACATAACTATGATGTGGATCTTAAATATTATCATGCTAGATCTTTTTAGATCTAATTCGCTTGTGGTTAATTTGTTATGTCACAATTGTGGATCTTAAATTATTATCATGTTAGATATACCTTTTTAGATCTAATTCGCTTGTGTTAATTTATCATGTCATGATAAATCTACCTTTTAGATCTAATTCGCTTGTGGTTAATTTGTCATGTCACAATTTTGGATATTAAATTATTATCATGCTACGTTTACCTTTTAAGATCGAATTCGCTTGTGGTTAATTTATCATGTCATGCTAGATCTACCTTTTTAGATCTAATTCGCCTGTGGTTAATTTGTCATGTCACAATTGTGGATCTTAAATTATTATCATGCTAGATCTACCTTTTTAGATCTAATTCACTTATGGTTAATTTATCATGTCATACTAGATCTACCTTTAAAGATCAAATTCGCTTGTGGTTAATTTATCATGTCATACTAGATCTACCTTTATAGATCTAATTCACGTGTGGTTAATTTATCATGTCATGCTAGATCTTTTTAGATCTAATTAGCTTGTAGTTAATTTATCATGTCATGCTAGATCAACCTTTATAGATCTAATTCGCTTGTGGTTAATTTAACATGTCATGCTAGAACTACCTTTATAGATCTAATTCGCTTGTGGTTAATTTATCATGTCACGTTTGTGGATCTTAAACTTTACCAATCATGTGGTGATTAACTTAGATCTATCATTAATTGGAAATATGAATCCTTATTTATTCATGCCTATTATTACATCCTTGGTATGTTTGATCTAGTTTTATTATCACATGCTCACTAGATCAATTTTTATATGTCCACCTTATCACTATGCCATTTACATGTTTATGTCACTTTTGTTAAAATAGTCACTATTGTCATCTTTCCCTTGTATTGTTTATGGCTAGGCTACTTTCTAGCCTAGACATGACGCCAAATATATGTGAATGTGTTAGTTAGGGAACAGGGGAAAACATTAGAATTGACATAACTTGAATGACAAGTATGAATTTGGAAATATAATCCATTATGAATATAATTGGTTAAATGGGCATGAACACCTATAAAGACATAGGTATAATTAATTGGTTAATAATTAAAATGCCTAGGATTACAGTAATTAGAAAATTATAATGGCACTTATGACATGAGGTTAGATTGCATTTGTGGTGGAAGTCTGCCCGAACCCGACCGGTATATCCAGCAACCACAAATGTTAAATCTAATGTGAGGGGTCTAAGTGCACAAATACGAGATGGGCTAAGACACGAGGTTACGCCCAACTTGTGGAAGAAGTCTGCTCGGACCCGACCGGCATATCCAGCATCCACAAGTTGTAGGCCTAATGTGGGAGGTCTATCCCATTATAACCATAAATGGACTTGGTAACAAATTGGAATATTTAACCGATGAATCCATAGGGATTGTACGAACATGTTAACTTGAAAAGGGGTTAAGTAAACTTGGTTGAAACAGTGGGTGGGTTAAGTAAAACTTGAGGCAATGGGTAATATATATATATATATATATATATATATATATATATATATATAGGCCCACAAACTTAACCTATTTTATACTTTGGGGTTATGCAACTTTGTTAAGTAAACTTGCTTGGATCGGTGAGGGTTAGGTAAATCTTTTGGCGGTGGGGTAATATTTACATATATAGGCTCAATAACTTAACCTATTTTGCATATTGGACTGTAGGCATGACCAGTTGAAATCCTAGTAGTGGGGATGCAAGCCTAGGGGGAGCTTGTATCATCTTGTGTGTGGGACCTGCTTCAGTCAGTAACCCATCTAGGTATCAAACGAGTACTCCGCAGAGTAGGGACACTTTTACCAGGCTGATTTTAAGAGATCCAAAACGAAGGGGCGGTGTCAACAGCGCAGGAAACCAACGAAGTCATGTGTGTGCATGGGTTCGTCTTTCCATGGGAATTAAGACGCTGTGACATCAGTCGATATGGTTGTGCACATCTTGAAAATAAAGGGTTGCCACTTTAGTAAGTGATACATCCTATTGTAGGGCCAACACATGGTATCTACGGAGTAGGGAGCTGGTCGATTAGGGTAGTAGTTAGGGTACATCTAGACTCTGGTAAGATTAGGTGTCTGTTATTGGGGCTACCTGTGGATTGTATGGGGTTAAAACCTCTCACCAAAAGTACGCCTAAGTCTATCATTTCATACATGTTGGGGATCATCTCATTCTGGATATACTAGTAGTAGTGCAAAGTAATCATTAGAAGCGTGTACACCCTACCCTATTCATCTTGTCATTCTTGCCTTTTATGTAGTTATCTCTCTCTCTTATCCACTTCATATGCCTATCATGCTACTTTTATTTATTTACTTGCTAAAAGTAACCGGACTCACCAGACTTTATGTCTGACCCCTTTTGCTTCCTCTTCTTTCTTCCGTTCCCCCTGGTTCTCAAGGCGGGAACAGTTACGTTTGACCGTGATTCTGCTTACTTTTGCTGGAACTGCTAAGATGTATGGCTCAAGCCCCTATCCTTGTTGCTATGGCTATATTTTGTTTTTGGGGAATTTTATTTCTTTTATGTGCTCTGATATTTTTGAAGTACAAGACAGTAGCTTTTATGTTGTAATGGGCTTTGGTAATTGAGACATGTGATGTTTTTGAACAATGGTACCTTATGATAAATAAAGCTTTTATTCCGCTGTTATTTCATATGTCTGTCTTGTAATATTTCCGTTATATTAACTATAATGCTTCACAAAACTTAAAGCATTCCCTTTGTGAGTGACATTAGTGGACTTGTGGTTTAACATTTCATAACTTTTCTCTTCTTGATTGATGAATGATCATCTTGGTGTCTTTTAGCCAGTAGTCATTAGACATAACTCTTCCCCTACAAAACAACATAAATTTCTAAAGAATCAAGTGTCTTTTCAAAATAACTAATTGTAATTTTAAATAACATCATGATGATTCTGTGACATATCCATATGAAAAATAGTGTTAAAAATTACTATTTTAAACTTTTCAAAAAACCGGTTATGTTAATTTGATTTTTTTTACATAATAAAATGCAGATCTATCAAATACTGATGCAATGCCCAAATTTAAACCAGTATTATAAATCATTTCAAAATTAGCCATTTAATATTTCCAAAATTTAGATGATGAACTTTTGAAAACCTATGCTCTGATACCAATTGTTAAGGATGCGAAATGTGGATCTTAAGGTGGAATTAACACTAGAGGTGGGTGAATAGTGTTTATGAGGAATTTATAGAAAGTTAAGCTAAATTGAATTATTATATGAATCGCACAATGATTATCACACCATAAATGATCATAAACACATAAATAATCATATACATAGAAATGAGTAAATATAAAATGTAGAAAGGGAAAGAACACACTGGATTTTATACTGGTTCAGACTACTCCTACGTCCAGCCCCACGCAACGATGGATTGCGCGGAGTTTTATTATTATCAATATCTAAGTACAACACCCATGATTTCACGGCTACAGGATTAACACCGATTCCATCACCCTTGATTTTATGGGTACAAGGTTAACACCGATTCCACCACCCTTGATTTCACAGCTACAAGGTTAACACCGCTTCCCTTCCTTGATTTCAGGGCTACAAGAAACACACCTGTTCCCAAACAATTACGACAACCCTTGAACTCTTAAATATCACTTCAAACAGAGAGTAGATAGAGAATAAGAGCAGAAAAAAAAATGATATAAATTTTGTTGACATCGGTAGAGTATAATTGTAAAAACCAAGAATCTTATGTATATTAATGGTGGTAAGTAAAGGAGTAAAGAAGGAGAAGAAAGAATGATTAAAATTCGAAATCAACCCCTTTTTGTAGTGTCCCAAGGGTTGCAACGTTTCTAAAATGTTTCAAATAGTGAAAAGACACTTCCTTTTAATTTTTAAAAAATGTAAGTTATATGTAGACATATATATTATATTTTTTATTTTAAAATCACTTTTAAAGTACTTAAGCATATATATATATATATATATATTCTGGAAATTCCCGAAACAATACTGGTTGTTAAAACATTATTTTTCAAGTATAAAAACATGAGAAAAATATTATTTAAACATATGATTAAAAACTTTATACATAATTGATAAAAAACCTATATATAATATAATTATAAACATATATATATAGGAATTTATAAAGAGATAATTATAAACTAAAAGGTTTTATGAAAACTTAGAGTTTAAATTAGAATGTTTGAAATTATAATCAAATATATACTTAGTAAAATATACATATAAATGATTTAATAGAACTATAAAAAAATACTTATAAATTAGGAAATATATATTTGAACTCATAAGTTTGTAATCCTTGGATTAGAAATCATTTTGAGAGAAGTTTGAAATCAAATTTAAAATAATTTTAAATCAATTTTGAAAAGAGATAATTTGAAAACAGTTTGAATGCTATTCATAGTTTTACATAATATTTAGACTCTGTTACCCTGATAGTCTTGGACTCTTGATATCTTGATGCTCATGAGTCTTGATTCTCCTTTGAAATCTTGAATCTCTTAACTCTTGAAACTCTTAACTATACAATCTTCAATATCTAATTACCTGCATATAAATCCTTCATATACAAATATATATTCTGGATAAAAGTGTTAGCATATTTTTTTATAATAAATAATGATTGAAACAAGGTTATTATCGTCAAAACATCATCAACATTCCATTCTCCAACAACATATGCATTAAAATGAACTCTTTACTCTAACTTTATTGATCTTTTTATAAAGAGAACTAGTCAAATCAAGCTCTGTATATTATTATTGCTAAAGTAAGTGCTAAAAAGCCTTGATTTAGCAGATGTAGCAAAACATAGCCAGGCTAAAAGTTGACGTATTGTTCATTGGTGATAAAGTGAAATAGCGTAGTGGTTGAAGAGCATTACGAGCTATAGCAAGGATTTTTCAGGGTTTTAGCTGGGCTTTAACTACATAGATCTATGTCAACCAATCGGTTCAAATTATTTAAAATTAATCGGAATGAGTTTATCTCAGATATGTACTATAGGTTGTAGGAAATCGTGCATTCACTAATGACTGGGAAAAACATATTCCGAGGAAGACCAGGTTAGAAAAATTATGAATTCATTAACTTCGGATTAGGATCAAAAGAGTCGAGCAATTGAAGAGGCCAATGATACCTGTGATGGCCCGCCACGAATCAGTCGACATTTCCCTTGAAATGCGTTGTGCCAATGCCCAACTAGCACGAGACGATCGCCAAAGGAAAAAAAATTTGAAACTATGAATCATCAAGAACCAATAATATATCTCACATCACATGGAATAAAATATAATTGTAACATAACTTTGACATAAAACAGGCATGACAGTGCATAAGCTGAAAACTAAACCATCATAGCAGCAGAATCCAAAATACAGCTTATGATCCAAACTATTATTACAACTTCAAAATACTGTCTCTAAAGCAAAATGGAAAAGGTACACTACTAATGCCCAAAGTAGTGACCAGCAGCAACACGGGGAGAATATATGTAAATAGTACGTGGAAGCCTCCAGCTTGTCTCCGGACGGCTACTCGTGCATACCACCTGATCTGTCTCTAGTATGGTTGTTTAGGAGCACCCAGAATAATAAGAAGAGACATAAAACTCTGGATCAGACAAAAGTCTGGTATGAGCGATAGCAGAAAAGAAAACAATAACGGGTATAAATAATCATACCTGAACCTGAACCTGCAACATAAGAGTTAGCACAACAAGATGTACTATACTCTAAGGTAACACAAACATATGGTGTAAAGTGGAAGTGTGCATGTCATGGTGATAGCAAAC
Organism: Allium sativum; assembly: GCA_030737875.1. Taxonomy (NCBI): domain Eukaryota; kingdom Viridiplantae; phylum Streptophyta; class Magnoliopsida; order Asparagales; family Amaryllidaceae; genus Allium; species Allium sativum. The sequence goes on along the minus strand of CM060913.1, from coordinate 35,170,044 downwards.
ATCAAACATAGCAATCAACCTCACATCTCTCACTCAGTGCGTAAAGTATACAATATCCACCACTTTGATCACCAAATCCCTTTCTATGACCACTTTACCCTTGGGGTCTTAGTGACCCTATTGCGCTGGTCCATAGCCACTAATCACTTGCTACGATCACCTTGACCTTAGGAGTCCTAATGGCCCCATTGCACTAATCCATAGCGATGTTACGATCACTTGCCCTTGGGAGTTTTAATGATCCCATTGCGTTGATCCATAGCCACTAATCTGACTCTCAGTAGTGAACTAAAGCTATAGATATCGATAATCCCTTTGCACATGTCCCGCAATAAAGCCCTACTTTGGAATTTAACTCGTTGGTTCCCATCTGGATCCTGAGTTATAAATTCCCACTTGGACTTCCTTTTCATCTCGGGTTTTGGTCGAATTAGAGTTAGTTTTCAGAAGTATTGTCGCGTTGAAGTAGTTCTAAATCCGGTTCGGTTCGGGGCTCATAGCCCACGCCTAGGTTCGGTTTGAATATTCATAGTGCTCCAGTCATTATCAGTTCAGTTTGGATTTCATTCGGTTCATGTCTCCCAAACCAGTTCGGTTCGGAGCACTCGGTTCGGTTCGGCGTCCTTGGTTCGGTCCATACTCTCCACTTTGATTTGGCTCTCTGGTTCGACTCGTCACTTCCGATCCAATTCCAAACCCAGCGCGATTCGAGTGTCCTTCCTTGTTGCCTTACTACTAAAGATCTTACCACCAATCCGGTTCGGTTCGGATATGTCCGATCCGATCCCCTATCCCGATTCGATCCGGAATCCTGGCACTTTTCCAGCAAGATTGTATCGTCCATTTTCGCCACATGACGGCGTTTTCAACCATTCTAACTTTACTAATCAATCATAAAACATTCCAAACAGTAGTAGCAACATATAGGATCAGTCAACAAGGTCAAAACATCAAGCATATAGGTTATTTTAGATCAAACATGCCCAATACCATGATTTTTCCCTTAATCCCCTTAATCATGTTTCAACAATAAGAATAACAAACTTAATCCAAATTAACCCAAATTTTTATCAGAGGCATAAAATAATGTTTCAGAATTTTTACATATTTTTCCATATTTTTCTGAGTCGTGATTTTGCTAATCATTACTAATCACCCCTAATTTGCTGTAATTAGTGTAAAAACATGCAAATAACTCACCTTAGTCACAAATAAATTTCAGATCTGAAACTCTATCTGATTTGGCATGGTTCTCAATGTATTCCAGCAGCTCTATCTTGATTCCTATGCTATTCCGCCTTAAAATGATGTAGATTTGGCTAATATGTGATTAGAATGAGATTAGAAGGTGATTTGGGAGTTAGAGGCCATTGCTAGGGTTAGAGGAAGGTAAATGACGGCTAAAAAAAAATGAATAAAACTGATTTTCCAAACCTTATCAGCCTTCTTATAATCTTAATGCCGAAATGATTGGCATAGCTGCTAATCACCCGGTTAAGTCCAATTATGTTGTTTTACATCTTCCAAACATTATTTCAGCCATATCTCCCAAACAGTGAGTCCGTTTGATTAATGTGACCACTCTACGGAAAGGTAAGCCATCATCCGAATCCAATGAAAGTGGTCTTAGGTTAAAACTCCTTATCAATCAAAAGTTATATGCAAAACAAGGCTCGTCAGGGGCAAAACAGTCATTTAAAATTCAGTAAAAATCGTGAACATGGGAAATGACCCTAATAGTCATTCCCCAAAGTTACACGACCATACAACTTCGTACGAGAATGAAATAAATGTTCTATGATACTCCGATGCGTAGAATGCGGTTCATTACACTCTCCCCCCTTAAGAAATTTCGTCCCCGAAATTCCTTAACCAAAACATACAAAGGATCCCGCATGCCTATCAGTCATTTTCAACAATCAAACATACATAACAACACGACAAGCCTATCCTAGCATGCGGTTTACTAACTAGGGAATAAATATACTTCCAATAAAACCTTACCAGGTAAAGTGTAACCCCCCATATTTTTAAGATAATAAAATAAGAATAACTTAATAAAATAATGAGAATTAAGTAAAACGCACTGCGCCATTGCGTCTGTTTCAGAATTCTGGTCAAGATAGACACCTGGTTTGCGTAAAACGGACATCATATGAAGAAGTTAATAAGCCAAGAAGTTTGTTTACGCACAAGAGAAATATATATATATATATATATATATATATATACACACACAAACAAATTAAAATATAAAATAAAGAATAAAATTAGGATTGCATGTAATAAACACATGCATTGAAAAAAAATGTAATGCATGCATTGAAAGAAAGAAAGGATTGGTCGCATGCAATGTAAATATGTTGCATGCACTATTTTGCAAACATAATGCATTAACATTAAAGGAAAAAGATTCATGCAATGGTTTAATTTAAGTATTGTAACTAACATGAAAAAGAGAAGTAAGGAGAGAACGATAATTATCATTGTTCTAAGACTTATTAACAAAAGACTTCATAGCTCAGTTGGTTAAGGCATTGGATTTGCAACATAGAGGTCGGGTGTTCGAACCCTGGCGGTGGCATAATTTTTATCTTTGTTTTAGAGAGGGCCAACTGAACATGCAAATATATGTACGTATACAAATTCAAAATTTGAAAGGATAAGAACGTACATATAAGGATATAAAGGAAATATATGTATATATACGAGAATATATATATATATGCATAAATATATGTATACAAAAGATAAAAGTCAAGATAAGGCTATAGTCAATGAAATATGGCAAGAATCAAATAACGGTGCAACATCGTTTGAATTTTGAAAATAAAAAGAAAATTGTGTATACATATAAGAATATTTCATGTAAATAAAATAGTTAAATAAATTCCAGAAATTCAAAAGTTCAAAAATCAAATTTCTGCGTCAAAACAATTCAAACATTCGAAATTCAAATTTCTGCGCCAAAACAGCTTGCGGGACCCAATGCTGACTCAGCACTGCGTGTACAATGAGATTTGGCTAGATTCATTTGCGAACCTGGACTATTTTCTTAACAGGGTTCAATGCTGACTTAGCGCTGCGTGTACGATAAGATCTTGAGCACCTATAAATAAGACCCTAGACCTAACCCCAAACATCATAATTCGGCAGCTGTGCTGGAGCTCTACCATGGCTCCCTCCCTCTCTCTCTCTCTCTCTCTCTTCTCAAATCTATTCTAAAATTAAAATGTTAGCCTAGGAGGATTATGAATTCAGATCTGGAAGAGGGAATCAACTTTAATAAAAAGATTATTGAATCATGAAAGCAAGGTAAACCTCTAAGAGCCAATCTATTTAAATTATTTCTCGTTCCCTTCTCTTTTCATGAAATAATAAATCCATGGTCGTTAGGTCGTGAATCAAATTAAAGGGAAAAGGAAAACCATGGATGATAGAATGGATCAGATCCAAAATTTGGGGAAAGCTTAAAGGTGAGTGGGTTAAAGCTACAGCCTTTAGATAATGTTATGAATATCGTTTAACATTCCCCTTTTTAATAAATTGTGAAATGGATAGTTTAATTCTAAATTGATGTTGTAACAAATTGAAATGCTGATATGAATATGTCAGGAAATTGCTAAGTTGAATTGGTTAAGTTATTGAATGTTTACATATTGGAGAAAATAAACTTGTTAGGATATGAAAAGCCAATTAAGTGATTGTAATTACATGCTTTACTTGGGACATATTATTTATTGAACGACATGTTAAAATAATTACCCGATTGAATGTTTACATGTCCTAGTAGAATTAAACATATGTTGAAAATGACATGCGACAAAATATAGGCAAAAATTGGATGACATGTAAATTAAATTACTGTAAACTACATTACAGTAAAAAGGATAATATGTCTGACTTGTCCAAGGGAGTCTGAAACCCGTTGGTATGAATAACATGTTCTGACTTGTCCAAGGGACAAGGGGAAATTATTGTAGTGACCCGTATTTTTAGCAAGATAATAATTTATTAATTTAATTATATAAATAGTGATTTAGAGAATTAAATGGCCATTAATTAAATAATAGTGAATATTTAATTAAAATAATAAATTAAATAATATATTTAATTCAGAAATAATCAAAAATATTCGGAATCACAATATTCGATGAACGGGGTCGTCACTTAGATTCAATTCAGCTTAGAGTTGAACTATATTGACGAATATATTCAATCGACGTCAGTTTGAACGTATAATTTTATTATAATAAAAATCGAGCTAGAAATGGCGCTGCAGCTCGTAATTTGGCGATTTGAACTTCAACTGAATGCACAGGATTCGTCTTAAGCCGGATTTCTATGAAACAAGAAACGTGTAGAGCTGGTGGAGAATATTTTTCTAATGGAAGAGAAAAATCTAGATTTCGTCGTGTAGATTTTGATTTACGTCCAAATCAAATTTTAGAAAAGTCGCTGTGGAATTCCTTTATATTTTGCAACGCTTTATTTACGTTATAAAAGGATTTTCGATATAAATTGAATATCGATAAATCTAAAAATCTGAAATATCAAACTGTAAATTCAGATATGATATTCTGGAGCTGTACGATATCATATGTGAAGATATAAGATAATATAAATTTATTTATATTTAAATATATTTATATATTTAAATGGGTCATCCAGAGCTTTAAAAATAGCCAGTTTTGCATACGACCTCCGTTTTCGACGAAACCAGTTTTGTTGGATCCGCAACATCAAATTATTGCTAGATGTCAGTTTTCGTGATTTTTAGAGTCACTGTGTGGCCGTACAGATTTTTAGAATGAGAAACAGTCAGTATTTTGACACTTAAAAATACACTGTGTGAGCATACGAAGTCGGAATTTGACGAAACCAGTTTCGTTGGGACCGTAATGTCGAGGTGTAGCTGCATGTCAATTTTCATGATTTTTGGTTATCGTATGTGGTCACAGAAATTTTTAGAAGATAAGTACAAATAACATTTGATTATAATTGAATATTATAATGAAAATATCTCCTCATCTAAATCCTATATAATGTCTTCATCACTTCTAAACCTAACTTTCAATCTTCATTTGGTCAACAGACTTATTTTTCCGCCGTTCTTTTTGGGTTCTTCCAGTAAAATTCCTCCAAAGAAAAATCAAAACAAATACCAATAGATTCCCATAAATCAAAGTATATCTGTATATGCGATAAGTATGGGTTCCTCTTCAATCCTATATACATTTTTAAGGGTTCGATTTCTTTTTCTGGCACTGAGAAAAATGCCAGTAAGACTAGGGTTCGACCCTGTTGAAAACGCAAGCATCAAGGTGAGATGTGAGTAGTGTATTTGGATTTGTCAAGGATTTTTCTTCAACTTAATTTGGTTTTCGTTGAACTCGACAGTGGTTTCGTTCGCTGTTATTTTAACAGCGATTAGCTAGGGTTAAAGCTTATAGTAAATCGAGGCATCGTTTAGGGTTTTGAAGATTTGGATTGGAATCAAGGATTCAAACCGCACTTCTGTGAATTTGTTTTGGCTTATTTCGATAGTTGTGGTGTCGTGCGATACTGGAAGGCTTTGTTGAAGAGCTGTCGATGCATTCTTCAAGGGGGCATCAAGTTGTAGATGGGGGGTACGGAGATGAAGAGCAACGATGAGATGAATACTGATGGTCTCAGGAAAGTGAATCCGCGTATTGTGATGGGGAATCCGTATATTGGGTACTGAGTGCGTGAGGCTATTAAGACCAAGAGGAAGAACAGTGGGGATTTGAAGGAGTCGTTGTTTTTCTGGTGAGTCGTTAACTGTCCTTAGTTTTTAATTTGAGGAGCAGTGATGTGTGAAAATATCTGGGAAGAAGAGGTTTAAAGCAGCGGATTTGGGTGTGTTTTCAAAGCCACTTTGTGAACTTGAACGCTATGAAATGAAGGAGGACGAAAGGCAAGGAGATCGGGAAGACTGGGAATTTGTTTTCTGGAAGGGGTGATTTTCTTATAGGAGAAGAGGAAATTAAGAAGGGGACGGGCCTGGTAACGATGGGCCATTTCGGGTTGGTGCTGCTGGAATGGGCCAAAATCTTTGGGTAAAGCCCAAATGAAATGAATTTAAGTTTTTATTTAAAATCTAAATAAAATGTATTAACTTGTATGTATTATATCGTTCTCATACGTAATCAGAATATGACGAAATAGGATCCGACAGGATCGTATGGACGGGAGCAACACAATGAGACTGACCGGAAGTGGATTCGAGCTCATATGAATTTATGACGAATAAATTGTTTGATTCAAATCAAATAACAGTTTGTCGTTCTTTAACGATGAACTGCAAATGTGAGTAAATCTCACTAACTCTGAATAGTTTATAATTTCATGTTGTATTGTTAGAACTGTTAAAATTGTCTGTCTGACTGTGTATTGATTGTTTGATTGAACTGCTAGTCAGTTAGTTAAATTTCTATATTGATTCTGTTTAACAGAATATATCATATGGAACTAAAAGTGATGTTATCTATATTGTCTAACATCTGTGATGCAGGGAAACAGGTTGGAGGAATCCAACTGGATTCCTCAACAGATATTTTACTGTAATTTTTATATTGTGATATATAATGTGATATATAATCTGTTGTTGATTATATGTGTATGGATGATATTGAACATCGTGATTTGATATGATTGAATACCATAACATATCGAAATGTTGATAAGGAGATTTTCAAAGTGATATTGAAAACAGAATATTTATAAACTGGAATATTTATAAATAAGCGATATTTATAAATGGGAATATTAATAAATAGGAGATATTCAAAAAGGAAATAATTTCAAACTATTTTCTTTTTGAATGGAAAGGCATGTGTGGCGAGTTTGGGGATTTTCCCGATGCTCCCGATACAAAGGAGGTTATGGCGAATTTTCCCGGGAATTTAAGGAGTTAGAATATTTCAAGAATAAATTTGAAAGGGAAATATTTGTAAACCATTTACAAATAGAATTGAAAAGGAAATGTTATAAAAAGGAAATCATTTTTAAAGTGTAGAACCGTTATTTAAAAGTAAATCTTTTCAAATGAATAAAACGTTGTTAAAAAGGAAATCTTTATAAAGTGAATAAAGTAAATCGAATATGGTATTCGAAAGGATTTAAATCAAATATGGTATTCGAAGGGAGTAAATCGAATATGGTATTCGAAAGTTAGTTAATCGAATATGTTATTCGAAAGGGGTTAGTCAAGTTGAGTTAGTCAAATAGAGTTAACCAGTTAGAGTTAATCAGTTAGAGTTAACCATCAGTTAGAGTTGACCATCAATTAGAGTTAACCAGTTAGAGTTAATCAGTTAGAGTTAACCAATTAGAGCTAATCAGTTAGAGTTAATCAAATAAGTGTTAATCCAAATGAGTTGCTATTTCGTACGACTGCTAGCGTAATTCGCAGGGCTGTAAATAGCCTACGGCGGTCGGATGTTTCCTGAGGGAATCAGGCGTAACCATTGTGATCGCTGCGATCTAGAGTCAAGTGAATGGAGTTAAATAGAGTTATCGAATATTAGTTTTTCGAATAGAGTTAAACGGAGTTAAATAGAGTTAATCGAATTAGTTATTCGAATAGAGTTAAATAAATAAGAGTGATTCGAATTAGTTATTCGAATAGTGTTAAACACAAAGGAGTTATCGATTAGTTAAATCGAAGGAGTTATCGAATATAGTTTATTCGATGGAGTTAATCGATTAGAGTTAAATCAAATGAGTTGATCGAATATAGTTTATTCGAATAGAGTTAGAGGAGTTATCGAATATAGTTTATTCGACAGGAGTTAAGTGAATTAGTTAAGTTAAACTAAGTGAATTGGTTAAGTTAACCAAAGTGAATTAGTCGAGTTAATCAAAGTGATTAGTTAGATTATCGAGATAAGTAAATCAAGTTAGGTTAATCGAGTTGAATTAGTCAGTCGAGTTAATGAATTGAGTTAGTCAAACCAAGTAAAAATAGTTAGAGTTAATCAATCAGAGTTAATCAAATAGAGTTAAGTAAAATTAGAACTGACTAGAGATTAGTAAATTGAATGGTTTTCTAAGTGTCTATCTGATGTTGGTTTCGGCCTTTGGGATTTATACTTAGGGGATTGTTCTCATACTAGTTTACAGTCAGGGACTGATAGTTGGGGAAGAGTAGTGATTTGTAAATAAGCAGATGGAAACGTTTTCCAGTGTTAATAACATATATTTTCCAAACATAGAAAATAAGGCAATATGAATATATATATATATAGATATATGTTGATGATTTACCGATATAATTTCCATCTGGAAATAATATCGTTGTTTGCACACTTGTTTTTCTTTGATGGTTAAATCACAGACTATCGAAGTTTTGACCATTTTAACGTTGTTAATATGGAGAGACCGGTTGGATTATTATCCAAAGAACCACTCTGTATTGGCATAAGTGTTGCGAATCATATATGCCAAAGATAATTGAAGACGGAGTAAAATGCAAGGGCTGTTGTATAAGTCTTAGATAACAGTGACTAAGATGGATATACTGAATAGTGCCTTCGGTTTGTCCAGTCCCAGGACAACTTGTATGGACGAACGTCTGACAGAGTATATCCAATGGGTCGCGTAAGTTGATCTGTTCAAACGTATTCGCGTTTGGTGGCGGAGGAATTCGTTTCTCTTAGCTGCATACCCGTGTTATTTTTGGATAAGTCAATTTGTGATTTGGCGGGTATGACAATGTGACATTCTAAGTGAATGAAGATGGATGTCTGACAGAGTATTTCCAGACGATCATGTACATTGATTTCTCCAACCATACCAAGAGTGGAAGCGGAGAAGGAAACTTCTTTAGCTAACACGTAATGTACTGTTGTAGACGTCAATTAGTGATTCTCGATGGATTTGACAATGTAGCATTCGAAGTGAATCTGATGTAATGATAAAGCGTAGCTTCTAGCCTCATCAACCGGTAAATGACAGAAATCGGGCAGGCAGCATGGCTAAGTCGGTCGCACCGAAGTAGGGTGTATAATCACCTATCTAGTGAATATTCATTTGTTTCTTTTAATCTATCAATGTTGTCCCATATATATACGGGAACGGTTGCTGATCCCAACCGTTGGTGATGTACATTCGATACACTCAAGCGAAATGAGTGGTCGGTCATGTGTGGCTGAGTTACAAGATGTTCTTGTTGAACTCCAGTGTATCGTTCCTAGAGTACACTGATCGGAAGGTGGTTCCATACCTTGTCATAGTTGGAAATCCATTATCCAATACGTGCTTGCGATTTTGATTGTATACTATATATGTAGAACGTGAGATGAAAGCGTTTCTGCTAGTTGATATCTATTTGTACATAGACATTATTATAATATCAAAAGGTTTTTGATATAAAGATATTTTGGATTCTCATAAGGGAAAAACCCGTTCCGTTCTGCGGCGTGGTCTTATGAGATATCGTTTACTTGCCCATATACCTGTTTAAACTGTTTTACTCACACCAGTCCCATGACTGACCCGGAGTTTACTTTGTTGTCTTCCCTAAACTCTTGGGTGCCTAAATTTGTACGGGCAGTCAAGTAGTCGGGATTTGCAGATACATTGAAGAGCTGGAGCAGGAGGCTTCTGGATTATATAGCTATAGTTTAATTCCGCTGTGTTGTAAGTGCTGTACTCTGATAAGTGCTATTGTATACATAACTGTTATATTTCAAAGTTATGTTATCTATTATATGTTATTCGTTCCGCTGTGAGGTTCGTGTTACTCTGATGTTGTGTTCTTCTTCTTCTTCTATTCTAAGTTTTTATCTTATCTATTCTCACCTTCTAATTTCTTTCATTAATTATCGGGATTTTTCGATGTTTTGGTTATCGACGTCGAGCTTACGTCGATAACCAAAGTCACTCAAAATTCGGGTTGTTACAATTATAACATAGGTTATAATAAATGGGTAGAGAAACTTATTAATGGGCCTTAGTTAATAGAACTAAGTTAATAAGTAAACAACGGTAAGTTGTATTGACGACGTAAAGTGGAATTATGATTAAATGAGAAAGGATGAGAAAAACTTATGAAATGAAATATGTTATATTTAATCACAAATGTTAAGTGACATGTTAATTGAAAACATGTGAATTGGATATACTTAATTACGTATTAAGTAAAACATGTTATTGAAATCAAACAAGAATATAAAAGGGATTGTGGATCACAGACCTTGAGCCACAATCTAGAGAATAACATGTTGTAAGCTTATTAATAAACTTAAATGAATTAAGTTATATGATTGAAATGAATAAGCAAGAGAAACTTGGTAATTTGAATAAGAATTCAATATGAATTGGAATAACCAAGTTAACTGGAAACCTGGTGAGTTGAGACAAGCGCGTAAAAGAATGGTTAGACGTAGGGTCTAATGACATATAAAACTGAGGCGCTTGGACCAGTCCATACGTTAGAAGATGAATAACCATAAGGGGTAGATCATCGGGGTGTCAAAAGTCACAAAGAGGAGCGCATTTCCAACTAGATATTCTTGTAGGCTCCAACGGACTGGGTTAAGAAGCACGCGGCTTCTGGGGATGTAGGGTACTCTTGGTATTCCTTTGTGAGTGGCATATGATCCGCCTATACTCACAGAGGTTAGGTCTGCGTAGGTGAACCAATGAGTATGCCTCGATTGCAATAATAAGAGGCAATCAAAAGACTAAGATGGACCAGCGTGATTCGGCGAGACCCGTTAGTGCCCTGTGATTGCAACTCGTCATCTACCTACCATCTATAGTCAGTACGTAAAGCGGAAAGGCGGAGAACTCCAAAAGACCATAACTTTGCTATCTAGCTATGGGTGAGGTTAGCCAATAGGTTTGAAGGGCATAGAGGAATGGGGTTAAGTTCTCATTCATAATATTCTTGGGTGCCTTTCATTAGTTGAGGGAGGGGTCTAGTGGGACCATAGCCACTGTAAAAGCAGACCATAGCATCTGCAATCGGCAGATATCTGAAAGCTCCCGACCGAGATCCGTGTTTCTTGATTAGCCCTGCCACGGGACTCGGGCGCACCTATAGAAAACATGTGCAATTGACATCGAGAATGATTAATGATCTGTACATGGGAAAGTCTAGGTACACTCATGTCGCTCTGCGTGGTGTATCATAAGACTAGCGGGCATTATTTGAGGATGGAACCTAATTCGATCGAATGGTTCAAAAACGGCAGTCAGAACGCTTACGTAATATAGAAGTAGTGGTTCTTTGCAGACGTAGCGTTGTCATATATACAGAAATCCGTACGACATTCGGGCGTAGGATTAGGGACTGCTATATTCCTATAATAATACGGTGGAGACAGTGCAAGTAGGGTACCATGGGGTGTACCTTAGTTGGGGGTAGCTACATATACACTGTATTAGGTTAATCTACTAGGGAGTAAATGGGTATGACATGTGTGTAATCCTTGAGTGCTGTTAACCCAAATAACCTAATAAATAAGAAAATAAGATTGAACAGTATATGTAAGATTATCCAAAGTGTATAGTTTAAATCCCGTCACTAGAACATGTGTTCTGACCCCCTCCTCATAACACACTCGCAGGTTAGATTGTGGCGGAGACATAATAGCTTTGGATACTGGTTAGGCGGTATTAATAATACGATAAGGCTATGTTTTGGATATACTATATTTTATCCTTTCCACTATGTGATATTTTTCTGAGCTTTGACATGTTTTATGTCTCTGTCTTTTCTGCAGGATACCTGAGCAAACCAATCCGAGTTTCGATATATTGGAATTTTGAAAAAAATTCGGTTTGTCCAAATTGGGGTTGTCACGTCTAGTATCAGAGCTTAGGTTTAGGATTCCTATATAAATAGTGAGTGAACATATTTGTATTTTTAAAAATATAAATACATTATATATATACCTAGATCCATAGAGGAACCCACTAAATAAAAAGAGTATAATATGGTATGAAATGGGATGTTTGTTTTGTACACTAAAGGAATGAATAAGGAAATTTGAGACCCTTAGGAAGTTTGGTTGGGAAGTGTACAATATGCTTTGTACGGAAGAAAAATAAATCCCATATGATTAGTATTTTGGAAAAAGTTGAATAGAGAAAAATGGATTAGGAATATATATAGTTGAGAGAATTGACCTTGGGGAGTGTCTAGGAGAGCCTAGAAAAATAGGAAACCCGCTTTGAGTCTAACCTCATTATTAACTTTTAAGACCTTGAGATTATAAAAGTTTGGGGCAAAAAACGGTTTATGGTGTTTTCAAGTTTTAATCTTAAAAGTTATAGTTTTAAAATATACAAAGAAGTACATATTGAGTTTTAAAGTAAAATTCTCTCAGTAAAATGTGCATATTATAGAGCATGTATAACTCGCTAGTTTTAAAGTTAACAAGAATTTTTAATCAAGAAAGTTTTGAATTCCCTATTCTTTTGACAATTGTTTTTGATAAATTGTTTAAAATAGAATTTTGTTGGGTGGACAAAATAAGTTGTAGAAAATGAGAATAGAGTAGATGTTGGGACCTAGTAGTAGGAGACTAAACTGACCTTATAGGTAAGAACAAGTCATAAACCCGATTAAGGAAAATAGTTGTTCGTATATACTTTAGTTTTGCGATTTGATTTTTTTTGGGCAAGATAAGACAAAGAAAAGCTACAACAATGAAAATTTTCTTATGTGGGATGTGCTTGGATTGGAAAATAGGAAATTTTTATATATTGTTTCATAAAATCCAAGTACGGTTGGAAAAAAGGTATACAAAAGAAAAACGGAAGGTGTGAAATTTTCCACCTTTTTGTAACATAAGAAATCGAATTTAGAAAATTAGATTTTTCTAAATTTCAAAAAATAAAGTTGGTTGATAGGATTATGGATGCAACAATTGGATGAACTATGCTCTTACTCAGTAAGAGTGTGGGAAAATTTGGATGAAAAAGCATTTTGATTTTCAAAATATTACATTCATGTAGAACTGCCGGTATATCTAGGATGTGAGCATCATATTTTATAAAGGATTTTTGAGAAATTTGCATACACATAGGAGGTACCGCTTAGGCATACATGCATTAATATGTTGTATTTCACTTTGCACAAGTGCACAATGTTTGCTAAAATTGGATGCACACATGATGGATGTATATTATGTGAGGGGTTAATTGATTTTACCCTTATTAAATTTCAGGGATGAAATTTCTTAAGGGTGGGAGAATGTAGCACCCCATATTTTTAAGATAATAAAATAAGAATAACTTAATTAAATAATGTGAATTAAGTAAAACGGATAGAGCCATTGCATTCGTATCGGAATTCTGGTCAAGATAGATACCTAGTTTGTGTAAAACGGACATCATATGAAGAAGTTATTAAGCCTAGAAGTTTGTATACGCACAAGAGAAATATATATAAATAAGAACAAATAAAAAGGTAAAATAAAGAATAAAATAAGGATTGCATGTAATAAATACATGCACTGAAAAAAAAATGTAATGCATGCATTGAAAGAAAGAAAGGATTGGTTGCATGCAATGTAAATATGTTGCATGCACTGTTTTGCAAACATAATGCATTAACATTAAAAGAAAAAGATTCATGCAATGGTTTAATTTAAGTACTGTAACTAACATGAAAAAGAGAAGTAAGGAGAGAACGATAATTATCATTGTTCTAAGACTTATTAACAAAAGACTTCATAGCTCAGTTGGTTAAGGCATTGGATTTGTAACATAGAGGTCGGGGGTTTGAACCCCGGCGGCGGCATAATTTTTATCTTTGTTTTAGAGAGGGCCTACTGAACATGCAAATATATGCGGGTATACAAATTCAAAATTTGAAAGGATAAGAACGTATATATAAGGAAATAAAGAAAATATATGTATATATATGAATATATATATGCGCATAAATATATTTATACAAAAGATAAAATTCAAGATAAAGGCTACAGTCAATGTAATATGGAAAGAATCAAATAACGGTGCAACATCGTTTGAATTTTGAAAATAAAACGAAAATTGTGCGTATATATATATGCGTAAAATGGCCGATAGAGGAATTGTATACATATAAGAATATTTCATGTGAATAAAACAGTTAAATAAATTCCAGAAATTCAAAAGTTCAAAAATCAAATTTCTGCGCCAAAACAATTCAAACATTCAAAATTCAAATTTTTGCGCCAAAACAGCTTGCGGGACCCAATGCTGACTCAGCATTGCGTGTACGATAAGATTTGGCTAGATTCATTTGCGAACCTAGACTATTTTCTTAACTGGGTTTAATGATGACTCAGCACTGTGTGTACGATAAGGTCTTGAGCACCTATAAATAAGACCTTAGACCTAACCCTAAACATCATAATTCGGTGGTTGTGCTGGAGCTCTGCCATGGCTGTCTCTCTCTCTCTCTCTCTCTCTCTCTTCTCAAATCTATTCTGAAATTAAAATGTTAGCCTAGGAGGATTATGAATTCAGATCTGGAAGAGGGACTCAACGTTAATAAAAGGATTATTGAATCATGAAAGCAAGGTAAACCTCTAAGAACCAATCTATTTAAATTATTTGTCTTTCCCTTCTCTTTTCATGAAATAATAAATCCATGGTCGTTAGGTCATGAATCAAATTAAAGGGAAAAGAAAAACCATAGATGTTGGAATGGATCATATCCAAAATTTGGGGAAAGCTTAAAGGTGAATGGGTTTAAGCTATAGCCTTTAGATAATGTTATGAATATCGTTTAGCAATCCCCTTTTTAATAAACTGTGAAATGGACAGTTTAATTGTAAATTACTGTTGTAACGAATTGAAATGTTGATATGAATATGTCAGGAAATTCCTATGTTGAATTGGCTAAGTTATTGAATGTTTTCATGTTGGAGAAAATAAACTTGTTAGGATATGAATAGCCAATTCAGTGATTGTAATTACATGCTTTACTTGGGACATATTATTGATTGAACGACATGTTAAAATAATTACCCAATTGAATGTTTACATGTCCTAGTAGAATTAAACATATATTGAAAATGACATGCGACAAAATATAGGCAAAAATTGGACGACATGTAAATTAGATTACTGTAAACTATATTACAGTAAAAAGGTTAATATGTCTAAAATTTTCATGTAATGAACATAACATATATTATGTTTTGATATTTTAATTTGGAAGCGCAATTTGATATGAACATAAGTGATTGAATGAAAATGAATTGCCTAGGATTACAATTAGAAATTGTAAATACACTTATGGCTCGAGGTTAGGTTGCATTTGTGGCGGAAGCCTTCCTAGACCCGATAGCCATATCCAGCAGCCATTAATGATGAACCTAATGTGAGAGGCCTAAGTGCAAGAATTAACAACATGTGCTTAGACATGAGTATAAGTCTGCTTGTGGTAGAAGTCTACCGGACCCGCGCGACAAATCCAGCGTCCACAAGTGTAGGCTTAACGTAAGAGGTCTAGTGCTTATATATATAAATATATAACAAGGTATGAATAAATGGCAAAGATGGTAATTAAATGTCTAACTCAGAAAATAAGAAATAAAGGGATGTAATGAACTGAGTTAGTGTGATAAGAGGGAAACGTGGTGTAAAATCCCTAAATGACTTATTTCTGAAAACGTTGTTGCAAGTAAGACACAATAAATAGAGTAAAGTAAATAAATTACTTGATGCCACGGATTTAGATGGGAAAACGTTATGAAAATAAATCATTGATTCCTTCTATCAAACTGATAAGGTGCATGAAGTGTTTTCCTTAATATAATAAGGAACATATATTACAGAGAATGAAGAATAATGGTTTACGACAGTAAATGGTTTAAAAGGGGAATGATAATAATCTATTATAAATGAATAACATTAACGAAAATGTTGTATAATAGGTAGACTTGTCCTAAGGACAAGTGAGTATTATAACTTAGGTTATAATAAACAAGTAAGGGAATGGGATAACAGGTGAATTAAGTTAAGTGACACTTAATTGTAAATTAAGTAACCAGAAAAGGGGAAAACCTAAAACCAGTTAAGAAAAAGAGGGAGAATATATTGTACTTAATTATAAATTGAGTAGTCTGGGAGTCTGAAACCCGTTGGTAAGAATAACATGTTCTAACTTGTCCGAGGGACAAGGGGAAATTATAACATAGGTTATAATAAATGGGTAGAGAAACTTATTAATGGGCCTTAGTTAATAGAACTAAGTTAATAAGTAAACAACGGTAAGTCGTATTGACGACGTAAAGTGGAATTATGATTAAATGAGAAAGGATGAGGAAAACTTATGAAATAAATAAGTTACATTTAATCATAAATGGTAAGTGACACGTTAATTGAAAACATGTGAATTGGATATACTTAATTACATATTAAGTAAAACATGTTATTGAAATCAAACAAGAATATAAAAGGGATTGTGGATCACAAACCTTGGGCCACAATCTAGAGAATAACATGTTGTATGCTTATTAATAAATTTAAATGAATTAAGTTGTATGACTGAAATTAATAAGCAAGAGAAACTTGGTAATTTGAATAAGAATTCAGTATGAATTGGAATAACCAAGTTAACTGGAAACCTAGTGAGTTGAGACAAGCGTGTAAAAGAATGGTTAGACGTAGGGTCTAATGACATATAAAACTGAGGCACTTGGACCAGTCTATACGTTAGAGGATGAATAACCATACAGGGTAGATCATCGGGGTGTCAAAAGACACAAAGAGGAGCGCATGTTCATCTAGATACTCTTATAGGCTCCAACGGACAGGGTTAAGAAGCACGCGACTTCCGAGGACGTAGGGTACTCTTGGTATTCCTCTATGAGTGGCAGATGATCCGCCTGTACTCACAGAGGTTAGGTATGTGTAGGTGAACCAATGAGTATGTCTTGATTGCAATTATAAGGGGCAATCAAAAGAACAAGATGGACCACCGTGATGCGGCGAGACCAGTTAGTGCCATGTGATAGCAACTCGTCGTCTATCTATCATCTTCAGTCGGTACGTAAAGTGGAAAGGCAGAGAACTCCAAAAGACCATAACTTTGCTATCTATCTATAGGTGAGGTTGGCCAATAGGTTTGAAGGGCATAGGGGGTCGGGGTTAAGTTCTCATTCTTGATATTCTTGGGTGCTTTTCATTTGTTAAGGGAGGGGTCTAGTGGGACCATAACCACTGTAAAAGAAGACCTTAGCATCTGCAATCAGCAGATATCTGAAAGCTCCCAACCGAGTTCCGTGTTCCTTGATTAGCTCTGCCATGGGACTCGGGCGTACACATAGAGAACATGTGCAATAGACATCGAGAACGATTGTCGATATGTACGTAGGAAAGTCTAGGTACATTCATGTCGCTCTGGGTAGTGTATCATAAGACTAGAGGGCATTATTCGAGGATGGAACCTAATTCGATTGAATGGTTCAAAGATGGCAGTCCGAACGCTTACGTAATATAGAACTAGTGGTTCTTTGCAGACGTAGCATTGACATATATATAGAAATTCGTACGATATTCGGGCTTAGGATTAGGGACTGCTATATTCCTGCGATAATACGGTGGAGACCATGCGAGTAGGGTACCATAGGGTGTACCTTAGTTGGGGGTAGCTACATATACACTATATTAGGCTAATCAACTAGGGAGTAAATGGGTACGACGTGTGTGTAAGTCGTGAATGCTGTTAACCCAAATAACCTAATAAATAAGAAAATAAGATTGAACGGTATATGTAAGATTATCCAAAGTGTATAGTTTTAATCCAGCTGCCAGAACTTGTGTTCTGACCCCCTCCTCATAACACACTCGCAGTTTAGATTGTTGTAGAGACATGATAGCTTTGGATACTGGTTAGGCAGTATTAATAATATGGTAAGGCTATGTTTTGATTATACTATATTTTATCCTTTCCGATGTGAGATATTTTTCTAAGCTCTGACATGTTTTATGTCTCTGTCTTTTCTGCAGGATACCAGAGCAAACTAATCCGAGTTTCGATAGATAGGAATTTTGAAAAAAAATTGGTCTGTGAAATTGGGGTTGTCACATAAAGAGTTCTGGGTATGACTTTCTTATGCTCTCCTCTGTTTCCCAAGTACAGTCATTCTCAGTATCGCCCCACTAGACCTTGACAAGGTCCACCGTCTTTCTTCGAAATTATTTTGTATCGTGTTCGGCAATACGAATCGTCCTGCAGCTCCTAACTGCCTCGGATTCTACCTCGATATCATCCAACTGATCTGATGAAATAGTCATATCAGAATCATGCACGAACTTCCTTAATTAGGAAACATGAAATACGTCATGAACTCCTGCCATCTTTTATGGTAATCCAACTTTATATGCCAGATTCCAAACTTGTTCGAGAACCGGGAATGGACCAACAAACCTTGGTGCCAACTTACCTCTCCTGCCAAAACGAATCACATTCTTTAATGGAGTGATCTTGACGAATACTAGGTCGCCAACGGAGAATTTCAAATATTTTCATCTTTTATCAGCATAACTCTTCTGCCTATCTTGAGCAGCCTTCATTCATTGTTGAATAATCTTGATCTTATCTGATGTTTCTCTTATTACATTTGGTCCAAGCACAAATTTCTCACTGGTCTCTAACCAACATGATGGTCGGTTGCACGGTCTTCCATACAAAGCTTCAAATGGAGCCATACCAACACTGGACTGATAACTATTATTATATGCAAACTGAACCAAATGCAAATGGTCATCCCATGAACCTGCAAATCCAATATACAAGCTCTCAAGCGATCCTCTAAAACACGATTTACCCTCTCTGTTTGACCATCGGTTTGGGGATGGTATGCGATACTGAGATGTTATTCTGACCCTAAAGCCTCTGGTAACCTCTTCTAAAACCCACTAGTAAATAACGGATCTCGGTCACTTACAATACCTCTAGGTACTCCATGAAATCTCACTACCCACTTCATATACAGTTCTGCTAAATTAGCTGTCGTTCTATTCGACTTGACGGGTATAAACCTTGCACTTTTGGTTAGTCGATTCATAATCACCCAAATACTATCTCACTACTACAAAAGTGGGCATATTCGACACTAACTTGCTGTGGCAGTAGATCAAAAAAGCGTTGCCGTAGGCCCTTTTTTCAAATAGGCAACACCAGAGGGGCGTGGCATCCACGGCTGTTGCATTAGCCATCTATAGCAACACTTTTGCCCATCTTCGGCCACAGACAGAAAGTGTTGCATTATAGTCGTAATGCAACACTATTTGCACGTAATGCAACACTATTCAGCGTTGCCTTATGCATTAGTTAGGACCTATCTTCCAGTGGGGCCACGTCAGCTTTCCACGTTAGCTGTCTACGTGTCACACGACACGTCATCTCTCCATGTCAGCACTCCACGTGTCACAGCCACACTAGCTATCCATGTCAGCTGTGGGGTCCGCGTGCGACGGGTAAGCAATTATATTTAATGTAATGCAACACCACTGCAATATGTAATGCAACACCATTATCATGAAATGCAATATAAATAAAAGCTAACGCAACAGTAGAAGAAGGCAAATGCAACACTAATTTGATAGCAAATACAATGCTTTAATTAAAATTTTTGCAATACAGGTTTTGTACAAGAAACTCATCCAGAGCAATTGTTTTAATTATCCAAATATCAAAACTAAAAAATCAGCTACACCTTTTTCTTCATTGAATACAGTAAGCTCGAACTACTTCAAGAATAGGTGCACGGCGTAAGGGACATTATCCTGATCCATTCCTGGCTAATTCTTTAGCGCATTCTGAACATGTACACATGTGTCCACATCTGCAAAATGTATTACTCATTTATATATATGAATCATATATATGCAGCAATCCGATTGCAATAGGAAATATATATGTATTTACCTATACAAGAGGGCGGCATCGAATATATATATGTGTGTCACATCTGCAAAATGTATCCGTCTGCCTAGCTTCTGGAATTAAATATGCACCTGATCAAATGATAACAAGTTATTTGATAAGTGGTGGCATCGAATGGCCATTGGCCTTGTTAACAAAATGTTATTAACACAATTATTACAATTGACTTACTGACCATTGGCGATTGGTCACTCAGGCCAGCCAAGCCCAACAAATAAGCAATTTCAGTATGCTTCGTCTTCTAAGCAAAAAGGTTTCAGTTCGTATATTACTGCCACGTACAGTGTGTCACTTAATATCCTGTCAAGCTTCAGAAGCATATCGTCATCTACATCTTCAACTCC
This sequence comes from Allium sativum, assembly GCA_030737875.1. Lineage (NCBI taxonomy): Eukaryota > Viridiplantae > Streptophyta > Magnoliopsida > Asparagales > Amaryllidaceae > Allium > Allium sativum. Next base: position 35,149,776 of record CM060913.1, on the reverse strand, counting down.
TAAACAAAACTCCATCGTCAAAAGTTAAAAAAAAAACAATGGAGGACTCTTCACTATGCATCACTGCCACTGTTCTTTCAAGACATTGGACTTACGAATTTGTGCATCTCACGCTTAGGCATACTCTGAAGCATAATGAGGAGTGGACTATACGGGTTATACCCAAAAACTCTTTTTTAATAACATGCCCATCTTACAGTAAGCGTGATCATGCGCTAATGTTGAAACTTTTTACAAAATGTGGAGGTGCTTTTTATGTGCAACAATGGTCTAGCGAAGAATTTGAGCCTGAACCAGCGTTCGAGGCAGAATCATGGGCTAGAGTTGTTGGCATTCCCGAGTTCCTAAAGAAAAATGTTCCTGCAATTAAAGAATTAATGATGCCAATAGGAAATGTGTGTGAAATTGACGACTGTCATTGGTCTCGAATTGACCATAGATCATTATACCTGAAAATGGAATTTTATGAAGGCACTGGCTTGGAGAATACTTTTGCTGCTCGATTCGACAACAAGGTTTACCTCATTAGGGTTCAGCCCACCACACATGCTCATCCTGGGACAAGGCCTGAAATTCTGTTTGTGAGCAATAGGGAGGAACTGGTGGTACCATTTTTTGTGATCATAGGTAAATTTTACTTCCATCCACAGTTTCTTTTAGTTAATCCACAATATGTTTGGCCAATCGAGGTAAATTTGCCAAAGAACATAATTACAAAGTGTTCATTCAACTATGCTCTATCCTTAACATCCTTATAGTGAGACACAACCAAACATGCACACACTCACATACATGCATACAAGGTTATAATGCCCCACCCAAGATTCTGAAATAATAATACAAACTGGTGCTCTGTTAGTTGTACATAGATGTGGTTGTATGGCTTGAATTTGAGACACTGTTAATGTATGGCTTGATTTTCCTTCAGATGCGGTAAACTGCTACCATGAAAAAAAAAATCATTTTACAAATTGAATAATAACTTCAACCATGTTCACTGCTACCATGAATTAAGGAGTTTATTAATTTTTCTTCAAACACCCTAATGCATAGATCTTTTGTGGGTGGCCACTTTATAAATTATCATAGAATAATGTCATTAAGTTAGAGAAAAAGTAATCATGGAGTATAATGTTCTTTTTATATGCAGGAACTGCTTTATCTTCTGAAATATAGTGGAATTTTATGAGATCATTTCCAATTTTTAACATTACTGGAATTTTATGATACTTGAGCATGTATACTTATGATACTTGTGCGTGTATACTTGTGCGTGTATACTTATGATACTTGAGCGTGTATACTTTTGATACTTGTGCGTGTATACTTATGATACTTGAGCGTGTATACTTGTGCGTGTATACTTGTGTGTGCATGTATACTTGTGCGTGCGTGTATACTTGTGCGTGTATGCACTGCGTGTATTATGTGTATTGTAATAAAACGAAAATGCTTGAGTGCCCGCTTTAGATTTTGCAAAAATCTGCGGTAAGAGGCTTAAAATTCGGATGTCCCCACCATCATCAGATACAAAATTACCATGATACCCCCTGATTTCCTCAGTTCCCACTGAATCGCACATTTTGCCCGGCTTTACACCCGGGCATACTAGCATCGTCCGTAATAAAAAATCGTGTATACTTGTGCATGTATCACAAAACCTCAGTGCAAACACACCATAGTGCATACATACCGCACTGCAAACACACCGCAGTGCATACACACCGCAGTGCAAATTAACCTCAAGCATACAAATTAACCTCAGTGTAAGGTATGAACCTCAAGCATTGCAAATTAAACGCAGTCCCCATTCCTTAACTAGCTTGACCTTTATAATAAACCAATGTCTTTTTCATGCCAATAGCCCGATTCTCATGGATTATTACTGGGTATAGTTATCGAAAAAACCTCAGCATAATCCCAAATCAATAATAAGCGCAACTAATTACTCATAAGTGAATGGGTTTTCCAAAATGTAACAAATGAACTAATTACTCATAATCCAATCTATAATAAGCGCAACTAATTTATAGTGCTATACAAACTGAACCCAAGGGAAAAAACTGGCAATGTCAGCGCCCTAAGCAATGAAAGCTAGAAAGCGTTTCAAAGCTTTATCCTTTTGAATTTAGGTTTAAATTTTTGTCAATAGTAAAAAGGGGGAAAACGATTAAATGATAGAGAAGAAATTGATTTCATGAACGGAGAAGATCGCACCAAAATTTCGTCAAAAGAATGCAGTGACGTGGCTGTCAATGATTGGATGATGGCTAACATTAAGATCATCAGATCCATAGATGGTTTGAACCGTTGGATTAATCTTTCATCTATGGTTGGAGTTTTTATATGTTGATAATGCTGATCGCTGAGCTGGATTATATATACGTAACGCTACGCTTTTAACTGGTGTTGCACATCAAAACACTAAAATTCCCACCGCAACAGTGCATCCACGGCTTCTTTTGCTCGTCTTTAACTAACTGGCAATTCATGCACTTGGACATAAACTTCCAAACGTCTCTTTTCATCCCTTCCTAGTAGTAGGTCTACTTCATGTCTCGTTACATTTTGTTACCACCGGGATGTATAGCCAGTTTCGAGTGATGACACTCTCTAAGGACTTCATCTCTTAATCCATTAAAGTTGGGTACAACCAGTCTCCCATTCTTTCGAAGCCATCCTTCTTGATCAAGTCCATACTTGTTCCTCTCCTCACAGTCGGTACCCATCTCCGCCTTGGAGATGATTTCCAGTAGACTAGTATTGTCCCTCTGACTGGAACCAATCCGCTCAACCAAAGTCGGTCTGATCATCAAACTTGTAACGTTTCTGGATCCAATTCGCACTTAGGTCTGAAATCATATACTGCGATATACTCTAGTTGCTTCCATTCAAGAAACATAGCCCCAAAATTGGGATGTCTCCTACTCAATGCATCAGCTAACATATTTCCCTTCCCGGGTGTGTATGTGATATTGAAATCATATGAAGCCAAGAACTCTAACCATCTCTGTTGATGAAGGTTTAAATCCTTTTGAAAGAAAAGATACTTTAATGACTTATTGTCGGTAAACATTTCAAATATTTCTCCCAAGAGATAGTGCCTCCACATTTTCAACGCGAACACGATCGCTGCTAATTCCAAATCATGGGTAGGATACCTTTTCTCATGCAGTTTTAGTTGCCGACTAACATAAGCTACAACCCTACCTCCTCACATTACTACAACACCTAGTCCGGTACCACATGCATCCATGTATATCGTCATCTCTTCGTTCCTTTTAGGAATAACTGACACAGGTGCGCACGTTAACTTTTCCTTTAGGCTCTTAAATGCATTCTCACACCTTCCATCCTAGACAAAAGCTTGATTCCTCATGGTCAACTGAGTTAACGGTGCCGCTATCTTGGAGAAGTCCTGAATAAAATTATGATAATATCTAGCTAATCCAAAGAAACATCCCATGTCTGTTGCATTTTTGAGCGTAGACCAATCCAGCACCATGGCCACCTTCGCAGGATCCACGGCAATAACATTTTCTGAAACAATATGGCCTAAGAATCTCACTTCCCTCCTCCAGAAGTGACACTTAGAAAATTTAGCTTTCAATTGGTGTTTCCTCAACACCTTCATCACTGTCCTCGAGTGTTCCTTATGTTCTTCCTCTGTCCTCGAGTGAACCAAGATATCGTCCATGAACACAAGACCAAACTATTTAATTGATCCCTGAAAATCCTATTCATAAGATCAATGAAATATGCGGGTGCATTGGTCAATTCAAATGGCATGACCAACCACTCATAGAATCCAGACGGCGTCCGAAATGCCATTTTGGGTACACTCTCCGCTGCTACTCGAAGCTGATGAAAACCTGTCACGAGATCCAATTGGGATAACACTCTTGCTCAATTTAACTGATCAAAAAATCATCTATCCATGGAAGAAGGTACTTATTCTTCCTAGTCACCTTGTTCAGCTCACAGGAGTCTACACATAAGCGAAGGGAACCATTGGCTTTGGTAGCAAATACAACTGGTGCTCCCCACTTGGAAACACTCCTTCGGATAAATCCCTTCTTCAAAAGATCGCTTACTTGCACTTCGAGCTCTCGCTGCTCCCTTGGCGCCATACGACGAAGTGGCGTCACTATAGGCTGGGCATCTTTCACTAAATCAATTCGAAACTCGATCTCTCGGTGTGGTGGAAGTCCGGTCACTTCCTCGAAGATGTCCGGATACTCGCCAGCAATAGGCACAGCTGACAACTGATCATGCGGGATCTCAAGGGAATTTAGAAAACTAGCCATCACCCCATCACTAGGTTGGAAACCATACAATACCCTCCGCCCATCATTCGATTTAATGGTCACCGAAGACCCCTCACGGTTTACCACCACCCCAAACCTTTGGAGCCAATCGACTCCCGAAATAATGCCAAACCCAGTAAAGCCCAAAACAAAGCAATCACAAGCAAACATACATCCATGACTCGATAGGACCAAATTACGACAAATCATACTAAGACTAGTCGAACCACCAATCAGGTTCGTCACAACTAAAGGTCTATCGACAATCTTGGGTTCCAATCTCAACGTATCTACCAGGTTACTAGATATGAAGGAATGGGAAGCCCCGGTATCAAATAATACTCGAACAGGAACATCATAAACAGAAAGCATACCTTGAATGACAACACTTTTCCTTTCTCCGCCGCAATTGGGGCATTCAACGAGGAAGGATCAGTATTGATAGCATATGCTTTCATGATCTTCTTCTCCTTTGGGGGTTGTGGACATTTATCCTTGTGATGTCCTACTTGGCCACAATTGAAGCACTTCTTTTCTACTGGCTTTGCTCGACAATCTTTGGCATAGTGGCCCTTATTGCCATAGCTATAACACTCAACATCTTTCTTATTCTTCTTCTGACCATCCTTAACTTGGTTCTGTTTCGTCTTATTCTACGAATTATTCTTGCCTCCACCACTTGCCTGTGGCTTTGGCTCCCCTGCAGATGTAACAGCAACCTCGGTCTTCGACTTGGGGTAAAGGCTCTCTGATATCAATGCTTTTCCCATAATAGATTCAAAAGTCTCATCGATATGGTTTATGAGTCTTTCCCCCATGTATTCATCTTGGCCAGTTATGAACTTCTCGTTCTTCTTCTCGGTAGTATCGACAAGAGATAGTCCATATTTCGATAAAGTATCGAATTCTGCAATATATTCCAAGACTGCCCTACCATCCTGCTTAAGCTACAAGAATTTCCTAAACAATTCTGATTTCTGAGCAACTGGGATAAACTTGTCACTGAAGCAAGTCTTAAACAGATTCCAAGTAACTTGATCCTCAGGGGTAGCTGCTTTAATAGCATTCTACCAATTCATAGGCCGTCCTTGATGTTGACGCGATGCTAACTTTCTAACATCATTAATTCCCAAATCCTCGAAGATGCGCTCACAACTATCAAGCCAATCTTTAACTTCCATACCTAATTCTGTTTTGTGGAAGTGCTTCCCACCAAGACTAGTATAATCCTTGTTGAGCTTGGCGAAATTGGCCCAAGGCGTCTGCACTGCTGGACCACCCCCATTAGCAGCATTAGGAGCTGCTCTCTGAATATCCCTAAGCATCTGCCGCAGGAAGGTAGTAAACATCGTCCTCGTATCAGGGACATTCCTATCATTGGCCCCTGAACCCGTACTCCTTGTATATCGGCTCAACGTTCAGTCTGTAAAGAGAAAACGATTAACCATCTTCTTAATGGTGCTATTGCAGTGCGACTTCTTCCTTAGATATACTAATAGTGTATGTATAGCTTTTGAAAACCAAAATATTACAATTACGTGCTCTCATATACATATACTTTCTCTCCCTGATGTCTTCCCCTAGGTTAACTACACAACCTAGGCTCTGATACTAAGTGTGATGGCCAGCCCCGAACCAGTAGACATTTCCCTTAAAACGTGTTGTGCCAATGCCTGACTAGCACGGGACGGTCGCCAAAGGAAAAGAATTTGAAACTATGAATCATCAAGAACCCGTAGTATATCTCACAGCGCATTGAATAAAATATAATAGTAATATAACTTTGACAAAAAACCGGCGAGACAGTGCATAAGCTGAAAACTAAACCATCATAGCAGCGGAATCCAAAATACAGCTTACGATCCAAACCAATATTACAACTTCAAAATATTATCTCTAAAGTAAAATAGAAAAGGTACACTACTAATGCCCAAGGTAGTGACCAGCAACAACACATGAGAATATATGTAAATAGTATGCGGAAGCCTCCAACTCCTCTCTGAACAGCTACTCGTGCATACCACCTAACTTGTCTCTAGTCTGCTCGTCTAGGAGCACCCAGAGTAATAAGAAGAGACATAAAACTCTGGGTCAGACAAAAGTCGGTATGAGCAATAGCATCAAAATAAAATAATAACATGTATAAATAATCATACCTGAACCTACAACCAAAGAGTTAGCACAACAAGATGTACATTGCCCTAAGGTAACACTAACATATGGTGTAAAGTGGAAGTGTGCATGTCATGGTGATAGCAAACATCAAACATAACAATCAACCTCACAACTCTCACTCAGTGCGTAAAGTAAACGATATCCACCACTTTGATCACCAAATCCTTTGCTATGATCACTTTTCCCTTAGGGTCTTAGTGAACCCATTGCGCTGGTCCATAGCCACTAATCCCTTGCTACGATCACCTTGCCCTTGGGGGTCCTAATGGCCCCATTGCACTGATCCATAGCCATGCTACGATCACTTGCCCTTGGGAGTCTTAATGATCCCATTGTGATGATCCATAGCCACTTATCCGTCTCTTAGTGGTGAACTAAAGCTATAGATATCGATAACCCCTTTGCACACGTCCCACAACAAAGCCCTACTTTGGAAGTTAACTAGTTGGTTCCCATCTGGATCCTGAGTTATAACTTCCCACTTTGACTTCCTTTGCATCTCGGGTTTTGGTCGAATTAGATTGGTCTTCAGAAGAATCATCGTATAGAAGTAGTTCAAAATCCGGTTTGGTTTGGTGCTCATAGCCCACGCCTAGGTTTGGTTCGAATATGCATAGTGCTCCAGTCATCATTGGTTCGGTTCGGATTTCGTTCGTTTCGTAGCTCCCTGACCGCTTCGGTTCGGAGCAGTCAGTTTGGTTCGGGATCCTTGGTTCTGTCCATACTCTCAACTTTAATTTGGCTCTCTTGTTCGGCTCATCCCCTCCGATCCAATTCCAACCCCAACTCGATCCAAACCAATCTGGTTCGGTTCGGTTCGGTTCGGTTCGGATATGTCCAATCTGATCCCCAATCCCGATCCGATCCAGGAATCCTGGCACTTTTCCAACAAGTTTGTATCGCCCATTCTCGCCATACGACGGCGTTTTCAACCATTCTAACTTTACTAATCAATCATAAAACATTCCAAATAGTAGTAGCAACATATAGGATCAATCAACAAGGTCATAACATCAAGCATGTAGGTTATTTTAGATCAAACATGCCCAAAACCATGATTTTCCCCTTAATCCCCTTAATCATGTTTTAACAATAAGATTAGCAAACTTAATCCAAATTAGCTAAAAAAATATTAGAGGCATAAAATAATATTTCAGAATTTTTACATATCATAATTTCGCTAATTATCACTAATCACCTCTAATTTGCCATAACTAGTGTAAAAACATGCTAATCACTCACCTTAGCCACAAATAAATTTCAGATCTAAAACTCTAACTAATTTGGCACGTTTCCCGTATTCCAGTAGCTCTATCTCGATTCCTATGCTAATCTTCCTTAAATTGATGTAGATTTGGCTAATGTGTGATTAGAATGAGATTAGAAGGTGATTTGGGAGTTGGAGGCCATTGCTAGGGTTAGAGGAAGGTAAACGACAGCTAGAAAAATGAATAAAACTGATTTTTCAAACCCTATCTGCCCTCCCATAACCCTAATCTTGAAATGGGTTGTGGGCTTAGCTGCTAATCAACCAGTTATGCCCAATTATGCTATTTTTCACCTTCCAAACGTTATTTCAGTCATATCTCCCAATCGGTAAGTCCGATTCATTAATGTGACCACTCTACGGAAAGGTAAATCATCATCCGAATCCAAAGGAAGCGATTTCAGGTCAAAACTCTTTACCAATCAAAATTTATAGGCGAAACATGGTTCACCATGGGCAAAACAGTCGTTTAAATCCGGAAAAAATCGTGAACATGGGAAATGACCCCAATAGTCATTCCCTAAAGTTACACGACCATATGACTTCGTATGAACATGAAATAAATGTTCTACAATCCTCAGATGCGTAGAATGCAGTTCATTACAATACCAGTGCAATGAAAATTGAAAAATTAATCAAAAATCGAAAGTTGTTTGAAGTTCATATGCAAGGAAGAAAAGAAAATAAGTCATCGGAAAAGAAATCAATAGCATTTAATGCAACAACTGAAGATTCTGACTCAAATAACGACGATGATAAAGAGATATGTGACACCCCGTATTTTCTGAGAATATTAAAATAAAAAATTAAAGAATAATTAATTTGAAAAAGAAGAAATAGGTGAAATGGGTTGCGCCATTTCGTTCATCTCGGAATTCTGCTTGAGATAGAGTCCGAGTTTGCGTAAATCGGACTCCGTATGAAGAAGATATCTTTAAATTAAATATTGCATCAAAACATGAAAAAGAATAATGAGAAAAGAATAATGTTTAGCATTGTTCGAAGGTTTGTAAGCAAAAGACTTAGTAGCTCATTTGGTTAAAACATGTGATTTGCATACAAGAGGTACAGAGTTCAAACCCCGCCAGCGCCATATTTTTGTTTTAGGGGAATGGCTAAAAAGTAGCTTAGTGTGAACGCAGTTCAAAAAGTGGTTTAGTGTGAAAATGGTTAATTGGAAGGTAGATAAAAAGAATATATATATATATATAATATATATATGACATGTACGCATCATGTGGCGCACGTGGCGCATTTTTTTATTGGTCAAGAATTGTCTTTTTTTACGTGGCCTTCTTTGATTGGCTTTGTGACAAATTCTGAGGTGTTAGGGCTTATGTGTCATGCTATGATTGGCTGAGTGACACATTGCTTTAGTTGGATGGCTCTGATTACTCCTAGACTGATCTAATGGCTAGAATTAAACCTAGACTTCTATATAATCAACTCAAATCCTAAACCTAAAATACATAAATACATTCTTTGTAGCCACCATGCTATCCAATTCAAATCTTGTCTACCACCTTCTACTTAAACAAATTATAATCTAATTAGAAAGCTTCAAGTTAGAGAAAAAGGTTTTTATTTCAAAGTAAGGGATTTCTGCTTCAAATCAATAGTCAACATCAAAGGATAAGCTTTACAAATTCAGAAAACAGATCCCATAAATCATAACTTTCTTTTCTTTGTAAGTCCTACTATTATTTAGATGTGAACAATTAAAAATTGTGATTTGTAATAAAATGAAAACTAAAGTAATTCCTAGTTGTAAGATTATGACGATGCTGATTTATGCCTATTCTTGTAACGATTCTATCGTATATGCTTGTGAGATTATTGTGGTTATTATGTTGATGTTAAACCAATCGTATATTATGTAAATTTGGTGACTTTTTCATGTTATGTAACATGCAAGTTGTTTAGATCTACATTTAGATCTATGTTTATTGAATCATGCAAGTTGTTTAGATCTACATTTAGATTTATGTTTATTGAATCATGAAAGTTGTTTAGATCTACATTTAGATCTATGTTTATTGAATCATGCAAGTTGTTTAGATCTACATTTAGATCTATGTTTATTGAATCATGCAAGTTGTTAGGCTAAGACATGTATTATGCTTAGATCTATACTTAGATCTATGTTTATTGAATCATGCAAGTTATTAGGCCAAGACATGTATTATGTTTAGATTTACATTTAGATCTATGAAAATTGGATCCAAGATTAAAATTCACACTCACATGCCTCGTTAAACTTGTGTAAAACCATATGCTTAAGATTCATGTTTGTTGGATCCACAATAAAAGTTCGTATTTACATGCCTTGTTAAACTTGTGTAAATCCATATGTTTAAGATTCATGATTATTGGATCCAAATTAAAAGTTCACATTCACATGTCTTGTTGAACTTGTGTAATTCTATATGCTTAAGGTTTATGTTTATTGGACCCAAAATAAAAGTTTACATTTATATGCCTAATTGGATTTGGGTAATTTCATATGCTTAAAGACTCATGTTAGTTGGATCCAAAAATGCAAGTTCACTATATTATGCCATGTTTACATGACACATGTTTAGTTAGTTTCTTATTATTTTATGTTGTGTGAATGGTACATGCTCCCTTCTTTCCCTTTTTGTATATAAGTTAGGCTAAGTTACGAGCCTAACATTCTATGTGAATTTTTCGAATGTATGACATGGGTAACGTTGGGAAAACCTTAGAAATTATTATTGGCATAATTTAGCCCATAGATAAATGAATGGTTAGTGGCATAAAAATGGTATAATTTATATACCAGAAATCTTGAATATGATTAAGAGGAAAAATCGGGCATGGCTTCAATAGCAATAATTGTGGAAAATTTACATATAAATTTAAGAGATAAATATGTAAATTAAGAAAAAGACGAATAGCCTAACCCGAGGTTAGATTGAGTTGTGGTGTAAAACCGCCCGGAACTGCCCGGCTCATCCAGTAACCACAACAACACCTATCTAATGTGAGAGGTTAGTGCAATATGCCCAAGGAAAACCCAACGTTAGATTGAGTTGTGGTGTAAAACTATCCGGAACTGCCCGGCACATCCAGTAACCGCAACAACACATATCTGATGTTAGAGGTTGGTGCATTAATAAATCAATAAATGCTAATGAACAAGATGGATGACTAGGGTTAAGTTCATAGGAACACTTAACCTATATAACTAGATGAATGACTAGGGTTAAGTTCATAAGAACACTTAACCAATATTACAAGATGAATGACTAGGGTTAAGTTCATAGGAACACTTAACCAATATAACAAGATGAATGACTAGGGTTAAGTTCATAGGAACACTTAACCAAAATGAATGACTAGGGTTAAGTTAATGAGAAACACTTAACCAATATAACTAGATGAATGGGTAGCGTTAAGTAATAAGAAACACTTAAACCAATATAACTTGATTTGTGGTAAGGTTAAGTAAAAACAAGAGGGCAACACTTAACCAATATAACTTGATTTATGGTAGGGTTAAGATAATACAAGAAGGTAACACTTAACCAAAGTAATATACCAGGTGGGTGAGTTAAGTTAACTTGAATTGGTTGATGACACTTAACCAATACAACATGATGATCACGTGGGGTTAAATTAACAAGAAACACTTGACCAATACAACTTGATGGACGAACGGGGTTAAGTTCATAGAAAACGCTTAACCAATCCAACATGATAAGCGAGGAGGGTTAAGTTAATAAGAAACACTTAACCAACATGACATGATGAATGTGTGGGTTAAGTTAACATGAATGGACAACACTTAACTAATACAACATAATGTACGGGAGGGTTAAGTACATATCGGGTTGGTGGGTAATATTAGTACATATAGGCCCACAAAACTTAACCGTTAAATAAATATGCTTGAATCGATAGGAGGGTTAAGTACATCTCGTATAGGTGGGTAATATTAGTACATATAGGCCCACAAAACTTAATCGTTAAATAAACATGCTTGAATATGTGGGAGGGTGAAGTACATACCGGGTTGGTGGGTAATATTAGTAAATACAGACCCACAAACTTAACCAGCAGGAAACCCTAGTAACGGAGACCCATTTCAGCAGTAACCCACATAGATGTATCATGGTACCCTGAAACTAGGCAGGGTGGGGCACGATTACCGGGCTGATTGTAAGCGGTCAAAGCAGCGGCAGGGGGTACGTCAGTGTAGGATCCGACGGTTAATGAGCATGCATGTACTCCAGAGTGGGAAAAAGCAGGCACTGGGTACCGGTAGTTATACACTGTGCATCTTGAATCGTGTCGGGTTGCTATCATAAGGATTGATACACCTTATAGTGGGACCAGCACAGGGTATCTACATGCAAGAGAGAGCCGACTAACACAGACACATGGAATGTTAATGCAAGTAAGGCGCCGATCGATAGGGTAGTAAGGGTACATCTAACACATTCATGGCAATTAGGCAGATTGAGGTGGAATCCTCATAATAGATGTACACCTGAAGGCTACCACAATTGCGGGGATTGGAATCACGTTATCATATGATCATTTTATATAGATTACTAGTTGGGATACTAGTTAAGTGGTGCAGAAAAGTAAAATGGGTGGATAGCATATTCAGTCTTATTATCTTATTTCTATGATGATGTCCTAGATTCAGTTTATTCATGTCATAACTCTTTTTTTGTTTGCATGCTAAATAGTCACTGGACTTACCAGACTCATGCCTGACCCATTTTCTTTCGTCTTCTTTTCTTCCGTCCCCCCCCCCCCCCCGGTCCGTAGGGAGGGAATACTTCATCTTAGATCAGATCATTTCAAGCTTGAAGAAAGTAGATGTATTGCTTGGAATCTTTTTCCTTGGTTTATGGCTTCAGATACTCTCTTATTGAGGATTTATGTTGTCTTACTATTGTTTTAATGCTTACTTATGTTTTAATTCAAGATAGAAGTTCTATGTATTACTTTTAAGTATGATTGAGACAACTGTTGTAAAAGCTTGACTGAACCACATTGTTTATAAAATGATTTTTATTTTCCGCTGCTTTATTTGTCTGTCTTGTAATTCATCTGCATCTTTTACCTAAAATGCTCCACCGAAGTTAAGGCATTCCCTTTGTGAGTGACCTTAATGGAGGAGCGGTGTTTCACTTGGTATTAGAGCTGAAGTTTACCTGATCAGATAAAAGATTTGAAAAATTATTTTCAAAACGGTTTTAAAAGAGGCATTTTCAAAAGAAAAGTTTTGTTTTAAAGGCATATTCCCCAATGCCGTATGCACTATCTTTTGATCCTCTATTTAAATCCTTGTTTCCTTCTTTCCTGAGTCTCCGAGGCTCCTGGCTTTCTGGGAGGTAACCTCATCGCGGCATGGTTATGTAGGCTTGATGAGATTACGACACTTGTCAAAGGGAAATAAGCACCTAACTTCCATCTATAGCCGTAGTAGTTTCACCTACGGCTAATTTTCTTTCGAGCTTTGTAGGATTTTCCGTGTGATGGAGGCAGCTTTTGAGAGACTTGTCAACATGTTACACAAGAATGGTAAAGATGAGGATAAGGGAGTTTGGCTAAGGAGCACAACCCAAGGATGAGTAACTCATGGATATGGACTTGGTTCACAAAGGAGGAGGTGTAAGTGGAAGAATCACAAGAAAAGAGGAAGTATCTTTATTATGGTATAACGGGACAAGGGCAAGAACTAAGGACGGGATTTTCCAGAGGGTAAGTGCATGCTCTCACCGCCAACGTACCTGAGAGAGAGAGGCAGTAAGGTTTTTCCTTTTTGATCATCCTGTTAGTAATCTTTTTGATTTTAGCGCTTCACATTCGTTTATATCCGCTTCCATATTTGAGTCTCTGCACCTTAGTACTTGTATACTAGAAGATCCCATTATTGTCTCAAATCCAATTTGTGATTCGGCTCATTTATCTTTGGTTTGTAAGGATTCAAGATACTTATGTTTTTGGTTTCATGGGCTATGGGTTGATTCTAGGCATGGATTAGTTGGCTAGTATTTGTGAAAGGAGGGTAGTTAGACTTTCGGCTTGCCTCGGGAATACCCTCGAAATTTCGTGCGATCCTAAGGGATCAGTTTTTCTTAGCCACCTAGAATCACTTTATGTATTTATCGACGATTTTCGACCCGTTGGAGTAGTCCATGAGTACGCAGATGTTTTTGATTAAGGTTAGGGGTTTGTCCCCTAAAACGTGAGGTAGACTTCCATATATATCTAATTGACAATGCAAAGCCCATTATGCAATCAACGATAGTTTTGGAGCAAGATTGGTGAGGAAAGCCAAAGTCGGTTAAGTGCTCAATTGTTTGGCTGTTTGGCTAGTATCAACTCACATAGATCGTCCAAATTCGGAGGAGGTATTCCTTTGGTGCTTGTCTGATATTGGTTTAGGACTTTGGGGCTTGTACTTGAGGGATGTCATGTTCGACTAGGATGGTTTGCGTGAGAGATATCGACCCTAAGATTTGTGACATGATGGATAAGCTAAGTAGAGGAGAGACATATAATCATCTTACTATATACACTTGGTATCATGGTTAACATCTGTTTATCTTGGAAAGATAGTTCGACTACATTGGATACCCTCTAGCATAGTAAGTGATCGAGGTCCTATCTTTACTGGTGGGTTTTGGAAATGGAGGTCAAGAAGCTTCGCAATCGTAAATTTAAATTAGTTAAGGTGGAGTGAAGCTTACAAAGATGCGACTTAGAAGACTGAAGACTAGATACGCGCATCATACCCTTTTTGTGGGTATATCCTTAATTCCTCTTTTTCTGTAAAGTTTATCTACATGCTAGTCTTTATCTTTTAAGTATATCCTCTCGGTCCTATTCCCGATGCTTAGGTAGAGGCCAATGGATGTAAACATGTGTTTGAGACATGTTATGTTTGGTGGATGCAAGTGGTTGCAAGTGTTTGCTAGTGGTTGTTATGGATGCATATACACACATTAGGCACTAGATCGGCTCAGTCACTTTCATATTGCATATGCATGAGCGAATTTTTGAATTGAAACTTGCTGTGTTATCATATGGATGTTGCATTTGTATGAATGATTGTGCACTCATGTAGAAGTTATAAAGTACGATTAGTAATAATTGCATACATGATGGACTCATGTCACCGAGATAATTCGCATTGAGGAGGTCAACTGAATCAGTAGACCGCCTGATTTTGCAATAGATAAGGACATGTACACACACTATGCATATGATCATGAAAGCATTAGAAATCTTTTTAAGGATAATGGACTCCTGTGATTGAATGGTTGAGTAGATGGATGTTGGATGTTAGGATATGCATTCTTCTTAACTTAAAGGTTTTGGGGACGAAATCCTTTAAGGAGGGGAGAATGTAACACCCCGTATTTTCTAAGAATAATAAAATAACAAATTAAAGAATAATTAATTTGAAAAAGAATAAATAGGTGAAACGGGTTGCACCATTGCGTTCATCTCAGAATTCTGCTTGAGATAGAGTCCGAGTTTGCATAAATCGGACTCTGTATGAAGAAGATATTTTTAAATTAAATATTGCAGCAAAACATGAAAAAGAATTATGAGAAAAGAATAATGTTTAGCAATGTTCTAAGGTTTGTAAGCAAAAGACTTAGTGGCTCATTCGGTTAGAACATGTGACTTGTATACAAGAGGTACAGAGTTCGATCCCCGCCAGCGCCATATTTTTGTTTTAGGGGAATGGCTAAAAAGTGGCTTAGTGTGAACGCAGTTCAAAAAGTGGTTTAGTGTAAAAATAGTAAATTGGGAAGATACATAAAAAGAAAAAAAAAAACATATACATACATACATACATACATACATACATATATATATATATATATATATATGACATGTACGCATCATGTGGCACACATGGCGCATTTTTTTTTGTTGGTCAAGGATTGTCTTTTTTTACGTGGCCTTCTCTGATTGGCTTTGTGACAAATTCTGAGGTGTTAGGGCTTATGTGTCATGCTATGATTGGCTGAGTGACACATTGCTTTAGTTGGGTGGCTCTGATTACTCCTAGATTGATCTAATGGCTAGAATTAAACCTAGACTTCTATATAATCAACTCAAATCCTAAACCTAAAACACATAAACACATTCTTTGTAGCCACCATCCTATCCAATTCAAATCTTGTCTAGCTACCTTCTTCTTAAACAAATTATAATCTAATTAGAAAGCTTCAAGTTAGAGAAAAAGGTTTTTGTTTCAAAGTAAGGGATTTCTGCTTCAAATCAATAGTCAACATCAAAGGATAAACTTTATAAATTCAAAAAACAAATCCCAGAAAACAAGACTTTCTTTTCTTTGTAAGTCCTTTTATTATTTAGATGTGAATGATTAAAAGTTGTGATTTGTAATAAAATGAAAACTAGAGTAATTCCTAGATGTAAGATAATGACGATGCTGATTTATGTGTATTCTTGTAATGATTCTATCGTATATGCTTGTGAGATTATTGTGGTTATTATGTTGATGTTAAACCAATCGTATATTATGTGAATTTGGTGACTTTTTCATGTTATGTAAAATGCAAGTTGTTTAGATCTACATTTAGATCTACGTTTATTGAATCATGCAAGTTGTTTAGATCTACATTTAGATCTATGTTTATTGAATCATGCAATGTAACGACCCGCATTCTACGCATCATAGGATCGTAGAATATTTATTTCTTTCACATACGAAGTCGTATGGTCATGTAACTTTGGGAGACGACTATTGGGGTCATTTCCCATATTCACGATTTTTGCCAATTTTTAAATGACCGTTTTGCCCCTAGCTGATCGTGTTTTGGCCATAACTTTTGATTGGAAAGGAATTTTGACCTGAAACCACTTCCATTGGCTTCGGATGATGGTTTCTCTTTCCGTAGAGTGGTTACATTAGCCAAACAGACTTACCGTTTGGGAGATATGGCTGAATTAAGGTTTAGAGGGTTAAAAACAGCTAATTGGGCTTAACCGGGTGATTAGCAGCTAGGCCCAATGGGGGATTTCGGGATTTGGGGTATTTGAGGGCTGCTAGGGTTAGGATTTCGGTTTTTCACTCATTCTCCAGCCGCCACAAACATTTTAGAAGCTCCAACAATGGCCTCCAACATCTAAAAACACCCCTAATCACTTCTTAATCTAGTTTTGGCTTAAACTACATCAAATCAAAGGGAAATAGCATCAAATCAGAGTTGGAGCTGCTGCTAGGCATTGGAATTCGACCCATACAGTAGATTATTTCAGATTTGAGATTTTATTAGTTCTAAAGGTGAGTGATTTGCTTTGTTTTACACTAATTACGGCTAATTAGGGTAATTAGCGAAGATTAGCGAAATTATAACTCAGAAAAATCTAGAAAAATTCCAAAAATTCTAAAACATCATTTTATGCCTCTGATATGAATTTGGGATAATTCGGACTAGTTTTGCTAATCCCGGAATTTAGGCGATTAAGGGGTAATTAGTGATAATTAGCGAATTTATGCATGTTAAAAATCTGGAAAAATATTTATAAATTCTAAAATATTATTTTAGACCTCTGTTAGAAAAATTGGCTAATTTGGTTAAATTTTGTTAATTCTATCATTAAGTTTGCTTGAACATGCTTAAGAGAAAAATATGGGTTTTTGGGTATGTTTGATCTATTTCACATGTTATGATTTATGTTTTGGTGTTTGTGGTCGATACTATATGTTGCTATGACTGTATGGTATGCTTTATGATTGTTTAGAAGTGTTAGTTTGGTCAAAAACGCCGTCGAATGGCGTAAACAGACGTTGGAAGAAGTTGCAGGAATTCGCACAGGGACCGGATCGCCCCATGTGTCACGAACCGACCAGGACTCCATGCGAGACGACCCGATTGCTAACCACGATCCGATGTTGCGAGTCACGAACCCTCCACCACGATCCACCTTCACGATCCGCTAGCAGCGCCGATCGCCAGAAGGAAGCACGACCCGATCCGACAGGGGTGCCACGAACTGATGAAGCACGACCGGACCCGAAGGAGCTTGTCACGAACCGATCTGTGGCGATGGACCAGGGAGACCGACCAGGCTGGGCAAGACTGACCACTATGCGATGTTCGACCGACCAGGGATGGTGAAGTACGACCGACCAGGAATGGTGAAGTGTTCGACCGACCAGGGATGGTGAAGTACGACCGACCAGGAATGGTGAAGTGTTCGACCGACCAGGGGGCAATACCGACCGACCAGGGTAGAGATGATGAAAACCGACCAGAATGAAAGGTTCTTGACCGACCGACCCGAACAGGAGGAAACCAATAACCCGAGATGCAAAGGTAGTCCAAATGGAAGTTAGAGCTCAGGATCCCGGACCCAGTTGGGAACCAATGAGTTCACTTCATGATTGGGCTTTGCTGCGGGACGTGTGCTAAGGAGTTGTCGATGTCTGTATCTTTGGATCACTATGTATGGGAAGTACGTGAACGGATTCAGGGTCACAGTATGTAGTGACCTAGGTACGACTAAAAGTAGCTATAGACCAATGAAGTGGGATCACTGAAAAGGTTTGGTCATGATTCCATGTGGGCAAGCTTGGTTGTAGCAGTAGTTGTACAGAGTCGAACTCCGTCACTACTTCGATGAGTCTAGTGATTTACAGTGGTGGACATCGTATGCTTTACGCACTGAATGAGAGATGTGAGGATGGTTGCTATGATTGATTTGTTTGCTATCATTATGACATGCACACCCCCACCCCCGTATCTTTGCACCACTTGTTTTGAGGCACCTTAGAGTATTGTACAGTATGTAGTGCTAACTCTTTGGTTGCAGGTCCAGGTTCAGGTATGGTTCAGTATACCTGTTATTGTTCTGTTTAGCTGCTTATCGCTCATACCAGACTTTTTGTCTGACCTAGAGTTTTATGTCTCTTCTTATTACTCTGGGTGCTCACACGAGTAGACTGAAGACAGGTTAGCTGGTGATGTACGAGTAGCTGATCCGGAGACGAGCATGAGGCTTTCACGTATGGTATATATATATATATATTCTCCCTGTGTTGCTGCGGTCACTACTTTGGGCGTTAGTGGTGTACCTTTCTTTCTTTCTTTTGTTTAGAGATAGTAATTTGGAAAGTTGTAATAAGTTGTATTTTGGATTTCCGCTACTCTGATGACGATGTTGATGTTGGTTTTAGTTTTCAGCTTATGCACTGTCTCACCTGTTTTATGTCAAGTATATTATTATTATATTTTTGTCCCATGCGCTGTAAGGCATTATACAGGTTCTTTGATTAGCTTCTTTATCTTCTTTCCTTCTTCTTTCACCTTCTTTCTTTTCTTCTTACGACCCTCCCGTGCTAACTAGACATGTGTACAACGCACAAATGGAGGAAATGTCAGTTGGTGCGGGGCGGGCCGTCACACTTGGTATCAGAGCTCTAGATTGCGTAGTTAACCTAGGGAAGTTATCAGGGAGAGATAGTATACGTATATGAGAGAGCGTATTTGTGATTATTTTGGTTTTTAAAGGCTTTATATATATATACTCTTACCAGTATAAGGATGAAGTCGTACTGCACTAGCACCACTATGGAGTCGTTAATCGTTTCCTTTTTCGGATTGACGATGAGCCGAGATACTAGAGGTGCTGGTAGGGGAGCCAATAATGGGAATGTTGCTGAGATGAGGACGATGTTTACTAACCTCATGAGAGAGATGCTTAGGGAAGTGCAAGGAGCAGTCCCTAATGCTGTTAATGGTGGTGGTGCAGCGGTGCAGGCGCCTAGGGCCAATTTCGCCAAGCTTAACAAGGATTATACTAGTCTTGGTGGGAAGCCGTTCCACGGAACGGAGTCGGCTACAGAAGTTCAAGATTGGCTTGATAGTTGTGAGCGCATCTTTGAAGATTTGGGAATCGAGGATGAGATGAAGAGAATGCTAGCATCCCGTCAACTGCAAGGATGAGCTATGAATTGGTGGAACGCTATTAAGGCAGCTACTCCAGGGAATCAAGTTACTTGGAATCAGTTTATGACTCGTTTCAGCGAAAAGTTCATTCCAACTGCTCATAGATCAGAATTGTTCAGGAAGTTCTTAGAGCTTAAGCAGAATGGTAGGGCAGTCTCGGAGTATATTGCTGAATTCAATACTTTATCGAAATATGGATTGTCCCTTATCGATATAGTCGGGAAGAAGAACGAGAAGTTCATAATTGGCTTGGATGGGTACTTGGGGGAAAGACTTATTAACCATATCGATGAGACGTTCGAGTCTATTGTAGGAAAGACATTAAGGTTAGAGAGCCGATACCCTAAGTCGAAGACTGAGGTTACATCTGTAGAAGAGCCAAAGCCGCAAGCAGGCGGTGAAGGCAAAAAGAATTCTCAGAGCAAGAGGAAACAAGACCAAGTTAAGGATGGTCAGAAAAAGAAAAATAAGAAAGATGGCAAGTGCTTTAGTTGTGGAAAGAAGGGCCACTACGCCAGAGATTGTCAAGAAAAGCCTGGGGAAAGGAAGTGCTTTAGCTGTAGACAAGTCGGACATCAAAAGGATAAGTGTCCACAACCTTTGAAAGGGAAGCAGATCGTGAAAGCATATGCTATCAGTGTTGTTCCTTCTTCGTCGAATGCCCCAACTGCGGCGGAGGAGGGAAAGAATGTTGTTATTCAAGGTATGCTTTCTGTTTAAGATGTTCCTGTTAGAGTTTTGTTTGATACCGGAGCTTCCAGTTCTTTCATATCTAGTGACCTGGTAGATAGGTTGGGATTGGAGCCCGAGATTGTCGATAGACCTTTAGTAGTGACGAACCCGATTGGTGGTTCGACTAGCCTTAGCATGATTTGTCGTAATGTGGTCTTATCGAGTCATGGATGCATGTTTGTTTGTGATTGCTTTGTTTTGGGCTTTACTGGGTTTGGCATTATTTTGGGAGTAGATTGGCTCCAAAGATACGGGGTGGTGGTAGACTGTGAGGGCTTTTTAGTGACAGCTAGAGCGGATGATGGGCGGAGGATAGTGTTTGGTGGTCTACCCAGTAAGGGGGTATTGGCTAGTTTTCTAAACTCCCTTGACATCCCGCATAGTGAGTTGTCAGGTTTGCCCGTGGTTGGCCAGTATCCGTATGTTTTCGAAGAAGTGACCGGACTTCCACCACACCGAGAGATTGAGTTCCGTATTGATTTGGTAAAAGACGCCAGGCCTATAGTGATGCCACTTCGTCGTATGGCACCAAGGGAGCAGCGAGAGCTCGAGGTGCAAGTCAACGATCTTTTGAAGAAGGGATTTATCAGAAGGAGTGTTTCTGAATGGGGAGCACCAGTTGTGTTTGCTACCAAGGCGGATGGTTCCCTTCGTTTGTGTGTAGACTACCACGAGTTGAATAAAGTGACGAGGAAGAACAATATCCTCTACCGCGGATAGATGATTTGTTTGATCAGTTGAGTGGCGCGAGAGTATTTTCTCAGTTGGATCTCGCGACAGGTTTTCATCAGCTTAGAGTAGAAGCTGAGAGTATAACTAAAACGGCATTTCGGACGCCGTCCGGGTTTTATGAGTGGTTGGTCATGCCATTCGGGCTAACCAATGCCCCAGCATATTTTGTGGATCCTATGAATGAAGTATTCAGAGACCAGTTGAATAAGTTTGTTCTTGTGTTCGTGGACGACATCTTGGTTTACTAGAGGACAGAGGAAGAACACAAGTAACATTTAGGGATAGCCATGGAGGTGTTGAGAAAACACCAATTGGAAGCGAAGTGAGATTCTTGGGCCATGTCGTTTCAGAGAATGGTATTGCCGTTGATCCTTCAAAAGTGGCTATGGCGAAAGATTGGTTTACGCCCAAGAATGTAACAGACGTAAGAAGTTTCTTGGGATTAGCTGGACATTATCGTAAGTTCATCCAAAATTTCTCCAAGATAGCAGCACCTCTGACTCAGTTGATAAAGAAGAATCAAGCTTTTGTTGGTTGTTTTGCTAGTATCATCTCACGTAGATTTTCTGAATTCGGAGGAGATATTCCTGGGGTGCTTGTCTGATATTGGTTTAGGCCTTTGGGGCTTGTGCTTTGGGAATGTCGAGTCCGACCAGGATGGTTTGCGTGGGAGACAAATAGTTGTGGCGATTTTTCGTTGGGTGCAGTAATAAGTGCATTGAGTAGGAGACATGCCAGTTTAGGGGCTATGTTTTTGGAATGGAAGCAAGTGGAATATATCGCAGGATATGATTCCCGACCTAAGTACGAATTGGATCCAGGAATGTTAGCAAGTTTGACGATCAGACCCACTTTGATTGAGCGGATTGGTTCCAGTCAGAAGAACGTTCCTAATCTATTGGAAATCATCTCCAAGTTAGAGATGGGTATCGATGAGGAGATGAACGAGTATGGGCTTGATCGAGATGGATGGTTTCGAAAGAATGGAAGGTTAGTAGTACCCAACGTAGATGGATTGAGAGATGAAGTGTTGAGAGAGTACCATCACTCAAAACCTGACCATACACCCCGGTGATAGCAAGATGTATTGAGACATGAAGCAGACCTACTACTGGGAAGGAATGAAGAGAGACATTGGAAAATTTATATCCAAGTGCATGAATTGTCAACTAGTCAAGGCCGAGCAAAAGAAGCCTAGTGGTCTATTACAACCATTGGAAGTCCCAGAATGGAAATGGGAACAAGTATCGATGGACTTCATTGATGGGTTACCAAGGACTAGGCCAGGCCATGATAGTATTTGGGTTATTGTGGATCGATTGACCAAGAGTGCAAGGTTCATTCCAGTCAAGTCAAATAGAACAGTAGCCAACTTGGCATAACTGTATATGAAGTGGGTAGTGAGATTTCATGGAGTACCAAAAAGCATTGTGAGCGACCGAGATCCACTATTCACTAGTGGGTTTTGGAAGAGCTTACAAGAGGCGTTAGGAACAGAGTTACATCTCAGTACCTCATATCATCCTCAAACAGATGGTTAGACAGAGAGGGTGAATCGAATATTGGAAGATCTTTTGAGAGCTTGTGTATTGGATTTTGGTGGATTATGAGATGACCATTTGCATCTAGTAGAGTTGAGTCACCAGACAAGATGGCAGGAGTTCATAACGTATTTCATGTTTCCCAGTTAAGAAAGTTAGTACATGACCCCGATATGACTATTTCACCGAATCAGTTGAACGATATCGAGATAGCATCCGAGGCGGTATGGAGCCATAGACCGATGCGTATTGTTGGGGACGATACGAGGCAGTGTGAAGGAAGGTGGTGAAATTAGTCAAAGTTTAGTGGAGTGAGAATGAGAATGACTATACTTGGGAAACAGAGGAGAGTATTAGGAAGACGTATCTAGAACCCTTTGCTTGGTAAGATTTTCATTTCGATTTAGTTATTCCACATGCTAGGATAGGCTTGTTTTGTTTGTTGTGCATGATTGATTGTTTGCAAATGATTGATAGGCATGTGGGATACCTGTGTTTGCTTGGGTTAAGCAATTTCGGGAACGAAATTTCCTAAGGGGGGGAGAATGTAACGACCCGCATTCTACGCATCATAGGATCGTAGAATATTTATTTCTTTCACATACGAAGTCGTATGGTCATGTAACTTTGGGAGACGACTATTGGGGTCATTTCCCATGTTCACTATTTTTGCCGATTTTTAAATGACCGTTTTGCCCCTTGCTGATGTTGTTTTGGCCATAACTTTTGATTGGAAAGGAATTTTGACCTGAAACCACTTCCATTGGCTCCGGATGATGGTTTCTCTTTCCGTAGAGTGGTTACATTAGCCAAACGGACTTACCGTTTGGGAGATATGGCTGAATTAAGGTTTAGAGGGTTAAAAACAGCTAATTGGGCTTAACCGGGTGATTAACAGCTAGGCCCAATGGGGGATTTCGGGATTTGGGGTATTTGAGGGCTGCTAGGGTTAGGATTTCGGTTTTTCACTCATTCTCCAGCCGCCACAAACATTTTAGAAGCTCCAACAATGGCCTCCAACATCTAAAAACACCCCTAATCACTTCTTAATCCAGTTTTGGCTTAAACTACATCAAATCAAAGGGAAATAGCATCAAATCAGAGTTGGAGCCGCTGCTAGGTATTGGAATTCGACCCATACAGTAGATTATTTCAGATTTGAGATTTTATTAGTTCCAAAGGTGAGTGATTTGCTTTGTTTTACACTAATTACGGCTAATTAGGGTAATTAGCGAAGATTAGCGAAATTATAACTCAGAAAAATCTAGAAAAATTCCTAAAATTCTAAAACATCATTTTATGCATCTGATATGAATTTGGGCTAATTCGGACTAGTTTTGCTAATCCCGGAATTTAGGGGATTAAGGGGTAATTAGTGATAATTAGCGAATTTATGCATGTTAAAAATCTGGAAAAATATTTATAAATTCTGAAATATTATTTTAGACCTCTGTTAGAAAAATTGGCTAATTTGGTTAAATTTTGTTAATTCTATCATTAAGTTTGCTTGAACATGCTTAAGAGAAAAATATGGGTTTTGGGTATGTTTGATCTATTTCACATGCTATGATTTATGTTTTGGTGTTTGTGGTCGATACTATATGTTGCTATGACTGTATGGTATGCTTTATGATTGTTTAGAAGTGTTAGTTTGGCCAAAAACGCCGTCGAATGGCGTAAACAGACGCTGGAAGAAGTTGCAGGAATTCGCACAGGGACCGGATCGCCCCATGTGTCACGAACCGACCAGGACTCCATGCGAGACGACCCGATTGCTAACCACGATCCGATGTTGCGAGTCACGAGCCCTCCACCACGATCCACCTTCACGATCCGCTAGCAGCGCCGATCGCCAGAAGGAAGCACGACCCGATCCGACAGGGGCGCCACAACTGATGAAGCACGACCCGACCCGAAGGAGCTTGTCACGAACCGATCCGTGGCGATGGACCAAGGAGACCGACCAGGCTGGGCAAGACCGACCACTATGCGATGTTCGATCGACCAGGGATGGTGAAGTACGACCGACCAGGAATGGTGAAGTGTTCGACCGACCAAGGATGGTGAAGTATGACCGACCAGGAATGGTGAAGTGTTCGACCGACCAGGGGGCAATACCGACCGACCAGGGTAGAGATGATGAAAACCGACCAGAATGAAAGGTTCTTGACCGACCGACCCGAACAGGAGGAAACCAATAACCCGAGATGCAAAGGTAGTCCAAATGGAAGTTAGAGCTCAGGATCCCGGACCCAGTTGGGAACCAATGAGTTCACTTCATGATTGGGCTTTGCTGCGGGACATGTGCTAAGGAGTTGTCGATGTCTGTATCTTTGGATCACTATGTATGGGAAGTACGTGAACGGATTCAGGGTCACAGTATGTAGTGACCTAGGTACGACTAAAAGTAGCTATAGACCAATGAAGTGGGGTCATTGAAAAGGTTTGGTCATGATTCCATGTGGGCAAGCTTGGTTGTAGCAGTAGTTGTACAGAGTCGAACTTCGTTACTACTTCGATTAGTCTAGTGATTTACAGTGGTGGACATCGTATGCTTTACGCACTGAGTGAGAGATGTGAGGATGGTTGCTATGATTGATTTGTTTGCTATCATTATGACATGCATACCCCCACCCCCGTATCTTTACACCACTTGTTTTGAGGCACCTTAGAGTATTGTACAGTATGTAGTGCTAACTCTTTGGTTGCAGGTCCAGGTTCAGGTATGGTTTAGTATACCTGTTATTGTTCTGTTTAGCTGCTTATCGCTCATACCAGACTTTTTGTCTGACCCAGAGTTTTATGTCTCTTCTTATTACTCTGGGTGCTCACACGAGCAGACTAGAGACAGGTTAGCTGGTGATGTACGAGTAGCTGATCCGGAGACGAGCAGGAGGCTTTCACGTATGGTGTGTATATATATATATATTCTCCCTGTGTTGCTGCGGTCACTACTTTGGGCGTTAGTAGTGTACCTTTCTTTCTTTCTTTTGTTTAGAGACAGTAATTTGGAAAGTTGAAATAAGCTGTATTTTGGATTTCCGCTACTCTGATGACGATGTTGATGTTGGTTTTAGTTTTCAGCTTATGCACTGTCTCACCTGTTTTATGTCAAGTATATTATTATTATATTTTGGTCCCATGCGTTGTAAGGCATTCTACAGGTTCTTTGATTAGCTTCTTTATCTTCTTTCCTTCTTCTTTCACCTTCTTTCTTTTCTTCTTACGACCCTCCCGTGCTAACTAGACATGTGTACAGCGCACAAATGGAGGAAATGTCGGTTGGTGCGGGGCGGGCCGTCACATGCAAGTTGTTTAGATCAATATTTAGATCTATGTTTATTGAATCATGCAAGTTGTTTAGATCTACATCTAGATCTATGTTTAATAAATCATGCAAGTTGTTAGGCTAAGACATGTACTAAGTTTAGATCTACATTTAGATCTATGTTTATTGAATCATGCAAGTTATTAGGCCAAGACATGTATTATGTTTAGATTTACATTTAGAACTATGAAAATTGGATCCAAGATTAAAGTTCACACTCACATGCCTTGTTAAACTTGTGTAAAACCATATGCTTAAGATTCATGTTTGTTGGATCCAAATTAAAAGTTCGTATTTACATGCCTTGTTAAACTTGTGTAAATCCATATGTTTAAGATTCATGATTATTGGATCCAAATTAAAAGTTCACATTCACATGTCTAGTTGAACTTGTGTAATTCTATATGCTTAAGGTTTATGTTTATTGGACCCAAAATAAAAGTTTACATTTATATGCCTAATTGGATTTGGGTAATTTCATATGCTTAAAGACCCATGTTACTTGGATCCAAAAATGCAAGTTCACTATATTATGCTACGTTTACATGACACATGTTTAGTTAGTTCCTTATTATTTTATGTTGTGTGAATGGTACATGCACCCTTCTTTCCCCTTTTATATATAAGTTAGGCTAAGTTACGAGCCTAACATTCTATGTGAATTTTGTGAACGTATGATGGTGGTAACATTGGGAAAACCATAGAAATTATTATTGGCATAATTTAGCCCATAGATAAATGAATGGTTAATGGCATAAAAATGGTATAATTTATATACCAAAAGTCTTGAATATGATTTAGAGGAAAAATCGGGCATGGCTTGAATGGCAATAATTGGGGAAAATTTACATATAAATTTGAATGATAAATATGTAAATTAATTAAGAAAAAGGCGAATGTGCCTAAGCCAAGGTTAGATTGAGTTGTGGTGTAAAACTGCCCGGAATCGCCCGACACATCCAATAACCACAACAACACATATCTAATGTGAGAGGTTAGTGCATCATGTACAAGGAAAACCCGAGGTTAGATTGAGTTGTGGTGTAAAACTGGCCGGAACCACCCGACACATCCAGTAACCGCAACAACACATATCTAATGTGAGATGTTGGTGCATTAATAAATCAATTAATGCTAATGAACAAGATGGATGACTAGGGTTAAGTTCATAGGAACACTTAACCAATATAACAAGATGAATGGCTAGGGTTAAGTTCATAGGAACACTTAACCAATATAACAAGAAAATGATTAGGGTTAATTTCATAGGAACACTTAACCAATATGAATGACTAGGGTTAAGTTAATGAGAAACACTTAACCAATATAACTAGATGAATGGGTAGCGTTAAGTAATAAGAAACACTTAAACCAATATAACTTGATTTGTGGTAAGGTTAAGTAAAAACAAGAGGGCAACACTTAACCAATATAACTTGATTTATGGTAGGGTTAAGATAATACAAGAAGGTAACACTTAACCAAAGTAATATACCAGGTGGGTGAGTTAAGTTAACTTGAATTGGTTGATGACACTTAACCAATACAACATGATGATCACATGGGGTTAAATTAACAAGAAACACTTGACCAATACAACTTGATGGACGAACGGGGTTAAGTTCATAGAAAACGCTTAACCAATCCAACATGATAAGCGAGGAGGGTTAAGTTAATAAGAAACACTTAACCAACATGACATGATGAATGTGTGGGTTAAGTTAACATGAATGGACAACACTTAACTAATACAACATAATGTACGGGAGGGTTAAGTACATATCGGGTTGGTGGGTAATATTAGTACATATAGGCCCACAAAACATAACTTTTAAATAAACATGCTTGAATCGATGGGAGGGTTAAGTACATCATGTGTAGGTGGGTAATATTTGTACATATAGGGCCACAAAACTTAACCGCTAAATAAACATGCTTGAATAGGTGGGAGGGTTAAGTACATAATGGGTTGGTGGGTAATATTAATAAATATAGGCCCACAAACTTAACCAGCAGGAAACCCTAGTAACGGGGACCCATTTCAGCAGTAACCCACATAGATGTATCATGGTACCCTGAAACTAGGCAGGATGGGGCACAATTACTGGGCTAATTGTAAGCGGTCAAAGCAGCGGCAAGTGATACGTCAGTGTAGGTTCCGACGGTTTACGGGCGTGCACGTACTCCGTAGTGGGAAAAAGCAGGCACTGGGTACTAGTAGTTATACGCTGTGCATCTTGAATCGTGTCAGGTTGCTATCATAAGGATTGATACACTTTATGGTGGGACCAGCACAGGGTATCTACACGCAAGAGAAGGCCGATTGACACGGACACATGGAATGTTAATGCAAGTAAGGAGCCGATCGATAGGGTAGTAAGGGTACATCTAACAAATTCATGGCAATTAGGCATATTGAGGTGGAATCCTTATAATAGATGTACACCTGAAGGCTACCATAATTGCGTGGATTGGGATCACATTATCATATGATCATTTTATATAGATTACTAATTGGGACACTAGTTAAGTGGTGCAGAGAAGTAAAATGGGTGCGGTAGCATATTCAGCCTTATTATCTTATTTCTAGGGTGATGTCCTAGATTCAGTTTATTCATGTCATAACCCTTTTTTGTTTGCATGCTAAATAGTCACTGGACTTACCAGACTCGTGTCTGACCCATTTTCTTTCGTCTTCTTGTATTCTCGCCCCTCCCCAGGTCAGCAGGGAGGGAATACTTCAGCTTAGATCAGATCATTTTCAGCTTGAAGAAAGTAGATGTATTGCTTGGAATCTTTTTCCTTGGGCTATGGCTTCGGATACTCTCTTATTGGGGATTTATGCTGTCTTACTATTGTTTTAATGCTTCTTTATGTTTTAATTCAAGACAGAAGTTCTATGTATTACTTTTAAGTATGATTGAGACAATTTTTGTAAAAGCTTGATTGAACCACATTGTTTATAAAATGATTTTTATTTTTTGCTACTTTATTTGTCTGTCTTGTAATTCATCTACATCTTTCACCTAAAATGCTCCACCATAGTTAAGGAATTCCCTTTGTGAATGACCTTAACGGAGGAGGGGTGTTTCAAGATAGCTTTAATGACAAGGAATTTTAGAAAATTCTTGAGACATAGAAAGGGAATAATTTCAGGAGGAGTAAGCATAGAAATTCTATGAAAAATATTGAAGTTCCAAATAATGCCAGATGTTTTAACTATAACGAACTAGGCCACCCGAAAAGATTCTTCCCATATTCGAAGATACAAAATCAAATTTCAAATGATAATTGATCAAAGGAGAGAAAATAGCATATGCAAAAGCTCTAGACGATTCTGATTCATCTTCCAGTGACGAAGGGAAAGAAACAAACAATTTGAATACGTGCTTCATAGCAATCCATGAATCAGAAGAAATTGAAGAATGGATCCAAAAATAGGTACGCCTTTATAACAATTATTTTGGTTAAATTGTGTGACACCCACATTCGTTAATGTCACTCTTTAACAGAATGCATTAAGTTATTTGAAGCATTATAGGTAAAAAAAATCTCACAAGAGAGATACATAAAATAGCAATGGAAATATAAAACTTTATTTCCAACAGAAAACATTGTGGTCTCAAAATCTAGTTACAACATCAGTTTGAAATACTGAAACAAAATTCATCAAATAAAAACATCTGTCTTACGCTAAAAACCATCAGTACAGAAATGAAAAATCATAATCCCCATAAGTAGCTATAAACAAGTAGACAAGTAGTCAAAGCGATACATCGAAGCAGATCCAAATCCGAGCAAAAACAGAAGAGAGGATCCTAATCAAGCCTGAGCGTTCCCACACTGAGAATCTGGCTGGGAGGAAGAGAGAGGGAAGGAAACAGAACGGGTCAGACATAATGCCTAGCGAGTCCAGTGTCTTTTAGCATATAAAGAAGTAAAAGTATCATGATAGTATATAAATTGGATGAGAGATAAATCTAGTAGATAACAGATATAAACAGGATGGACAGGAAAAATAAACAGGATAAACTATTCTTCTCAATTACTTTCTCTACACCAATACTAGTACACCGCGTTAAGTGTTTTCCAATTACTTAACAGACAAAGAATTAACCCAACAAAACATAATAGTAGACTTAGGTGTACTTCTAGTAGCGGGTTTTACCACAAATAGGAATAACACGTACTTAAACAGAAATAACGGATGTTACCCCAAACAGAAATGACAAGTACCAAATCTGGACTAGATGTACCCTAATTACTACCCCCAAGTGATTGGCTTCCTAACTCGTAAATACCCTGCGTCGGCCCCATAGTAGGGTGTATTACTTCCTAAAGTGGCAACCACCAGAAAGACACAGGCTATTTACTAGTGTTATAGTGGCTTATTTTCCCAAGCAAGCTAGACCCATGCACGCACATGACTCCGTTGGAACGCGTCATCAGAACATCTCCACCCAAATGAACCTCTTATAATCAGTTCAGTAAGCGTGCCCCTGAACCCTACCTAGTGCGGGGTCCCCCTTTAATACCAGAATGTGTTACTGACTGATATGGGCCCCACACAATAGATGACACAAGCCACCCCTTAGGCTTGCATCCCCAATTAACTAGTTTTTTAACAGGTTATGCCTAACATATTAACAAGCCCGCATAACCCCAACAGATCAAACACGTTAAGTTTAACGGGTTCGTATAACCCCCTACAGATATAACATGTTTACTTAACCTCACCCACATATTAAAAAAGCCATGGATTAACAGGTTTATATGTATATAACCCCCACAGATTAAACAGGTTAACATGTATGCATAAACCCCACATGTTTCATAGGTTTCTTATAGTTTCATCACGTTTTGTTTAAACTTTAGATTAAACCTACAGGTTTATATGCCCAAATCTCAAGTCATAGTTCACAGTATAAAATATGCCCACAAATTACAGTCATGTTGCACAGTATAAGTTATGCCCCCAAATCTTAGTCATGATTCATAGTACAGGATATGCCCTAAATTACCAATCCCAATCTTTCCCAATTTAACCCAATTTTGTTCGTATGCATATTTCAGCTATATCGGCCTAGGCTCGAAGGTAGCCTAGGCTATAAAAATAAAAAGGGAATGAGAGGGGAAGAAGAACATAAATAGGCATAATAACAGAATAGGAATATGATAACAGAAATAGGCATAGTAACATGATAGGTATGATAACAGAACTATTTGGATATGAATCAGATTCTTTATAGGCATATGTTTAGATGTAGATTTTTAAACATGTCAGGGTTACTGTAAAATTTTTATATCTAAAAGTAACATGAACTCACAGAGATTGGATCTAAAGAACAGAGAATAATATGCTGAAGTTGCAGAAGAAATCCTCGTATGTGTATAAGCTGTTGTTGAAGAAAATAGGCTGATTCAATCCAAGTTGAGGCAGCATTTCATTGTCTCCATTGTTTTTGGTGAATAAAAAAACAGAAATGTTTCCCTAAATATAGCCTACTGCCAACAAACCCGGTCAAGAAAACGTCCACGTTCAAAATCATGCACACGGCCAGATCCAGGTTGGGTCAACCCACCCTTACTACCCGGTCTTCAGTCTCCCAAGTTGCATCTTCACGGTCTTCTCCCTATTGAACTTTCATCAATTTGACTTCTTGGTTGCGAAGCTTCTTAACCTCTAATCCAAGAATAAGGGTAGGAACTCGTCTAACTATCGCCTCCCGTTCTACCTCTACTCCTCAAGCATGCTCGGCTCAACTAATTCTGATGTATCATGCAGACACTTCCACAAATTAGAAACGTGAAAAACATCATGAACACCCGATAATCTCTCTGGTAGATTCACCCTATAGGCCATTTGACCTATCCTTTCCACTATGGGAAATGACCCTACAAACCTTGGTGCCAATTTCCTTACTGATCCAAAGCGAACCACATTCCTCAAAGGTGATACTTTGATGAAGATCATGTCTCCCACCTCAAACTCAATATTAGTCCTCTTATCTGCGTAGGACTTCTGCCTGTCCTGAGCTATCTTCATGCATTTTCAGATAAGATCATTTTTTTCTGAAGTTTCTCTAATCATCTCAGGTCCAAGTAGAAGCCTATCTGTAGACTCCCACCAACAAGTTGGTGATCTGCTAGGTCGTCCATACAATGCCTCAAAGGGTGCCATGGCTATGCTAGCCTGATAATTTTTGGTGTAGGCTAACTCAACCAATGGAAGATGGTCTTCCCAAGTCACTCCGAAGTCTAGGATACACAACCTCAACAGATTCTCAAGAATTCTATTCACCCACTCAGTCTGCCCATCGGTATGAGGGTGAAACGCGGTACTCAAACATAATTGTGTACCTAATGCCTCTTGCAGGCTCTTCCAAAACTCACTAGTGAAGATGGGGTCATGATTCACAATACTAAAAGGTAATCCATGTAGACGAACTATCTCACAAAGATAAACTGATGCCAACCATGATGTCATTCTCTTACTCTTAACAGGAATGAAATGAGCGCTCTTAGTAAGCCTTCCCACTATAACCCAAATACTGGTGTTGCCTTTCCTCGATCTAGGCAAACCATTGATGAAATCCATAGAGACGCTCTCCCACTTCCACTGTTGGACCTCTAAACAGTGAAGGAAACCGCCAGGCTTCCTCTATTCATCTTTAACTTTCTGACAAACTAAACATCGAGAGACAAACTCCGCTACATCTTTCTTCATCCCAACCCAAAAGAAAACCCTTTTCATATCTCTATACTCCTTATCACCGCCTAGATGAATAGTCATCCTAGAATGATGGGTTTCCTCAAGGACTGTCTTCAGCAGACTCCCAAATCGGGGAACACAAATCCTTCCATCCCGTCGCAACACCCTCTATCATCCATGGAATATCTACTAAGGTGACTAGAAGTCTCCCCCTACTGAGCCTATTCTAGATGTCTGCTATTTGTGGGTCCTCTCGCTTCGGAGATCCTATCTGATTCATAAGAGTAGATCGCACATCTAAGGTTGCCAACAAACCAGGTGTAAGATCCGTAGATGGTCTGAAATTGATGGCAGATATGTACTTCAAACTCCGCCTCTCTACGAATAGAGGACTCAAAGTCATCCTTTTTCCACATAATACGTCCGCCGCCACATTGCCATTGTCGTTGCCAGGGATATAAGCAATCTCAAAATCATAGGACGCTAGGAACTCCATCCATCTTTCCTGTCTCAAGTTGAGATCCCTTTGCAAGAACAGATACTTGAGAGATTTATGATCCATGTACAACTCGAACCTCTCTCCAAGTAGATAATGTCGCCAAGTCTTAAGCATAAATACTATAGTAGCCAATTCCAAATCATGGGTAGGGTAGTTCTTCTCATGAACTCTAAATTGTCTACCACCGTAACATACTGCCCTTCCTTCTTGCATCAAGACCACACCAAGTCCTGTACCATATGAATTAGTGTAAACTGTGAACAATTTGTTCCCATCAGGCAAAGTCAAAGCTGGGGTTGTTGTTAGAGCCCTCTTTAACCACTGAAAAGCATCCTTACAGTTAATGCTCTAAGAAAAGGTCAGATTCTTCTTTGTTAGTCTGGTGAGTAGGGCCAATATCTTTGTGAAGTCCTTGATAAACTTCCTATAATAGCCCGCTAAAACGAGAAAACTCCTCGCCTCCATTATATTCTTTGGAAACTTCCAATCTTGAACTACAACTACTTTGCGGGATCCACCACTATCCCATCCTTGGTGACCACATGCCCTAGAAATCTTACTTCCTCTCTCTAAAAGCGACATTTGGAGAATTTCACCTTAAGCTGCTGCACTCAAAGAGTCCTCAAAACCTCCCCTAAATGTAGGGCATGCTCTTCCTTGCTCTTTGAGAAGATCAGAATGTCATCCCCAAAAACCACAACGAACTTATTCAGAAACTCCCGGAATACCCTACTAATCAGATCCACAAAATATGCGGGTGCATTCGTCAAACCAAAAGGCATGACTAGCCACTCAAAGAAACCATCTGGAATTCTGAAAGCGGACTTATCTATACTCCCCATGGCCAAGTCTAACTGAGAGAAAACAGATGCACCAACAAGCTGGTCAAACAGATCATCTACCCTCGGCAGTAACTGCTTAATTTTCTTAGTGACCTTTTTCAACTCCCTGTAATTCACACATAAGCGAAGCGAGCCATCCGCCTTAGTTGCAAAGACGACAAGAGCACCCCATTTCGATATGCTTCTCCTAATAAATCCCTTTCCAAGTAGCTCCCTTACTTGCCTGCTAAGCTCCCTCCTTTCCCTTGGAGCCATGTGGCATATGACCAATGCGACTGTCTTCGCATTATCCACCAAGTATGACCGAAAATCAATATCGCGTCTCGGAGGTAAGCCCCTAACCTGCTAAAAAACATCTGGATACTCACAGACAATAGGTATAGATAGCAAATCATCGACAAAAGCATCAAGTGATTCTAGGAAATCAAGCATGATAGACCCCTTTGGGTCATAGGAAATCTTGAGCGTCCTCCCTCTACAAGTCAAAAGCCTAACGACCCTCCTCTCGCAGTCCAAAATGGCACTATACATGGCTAGCCAATCCATCCCTAGAAACATACCATTTCCCATAAAACCAAGCACGTATGCGTCGCACTCAAACTCGACGCCCAACATAAATATCCCCAAACGCCGACAAATCATAAAAAGATGAGCCATGCCCCCAATGGGGTTTGACACAATTAATGGGATCAGAAATAATACTAGTACTAAGGTGCAGAGATTCAACCACAAAATCAGATATAAAAGTGTGAGAAGCTGTAACACCCCACCTCCGCTAAGGTCACTCTTTCGGGGGCACTAGCTTCTGGGGGGCGTTAGAACTGGGTAAGCATGCATAATGATATATCAAGGCAGAACAGGAACATAAATATATATGTAAAACAGAGTAAGTGAGAATAAAACAGCGGAATATCTCAAACCATCTCAAAACAAGTCTAGTACATCGTAAAGTCATCTGCCAAAATAAATATGTCTAGTACAACATAAACAGAAATACTGAAATACATAGTGCTATCCCCAAAAATAAAAGTGATAAACCATAGCGAGCTCAATGTCCAGACATACATGAGCTATCCAGCGAGCAAGCAAGCGATCCAAGCTAAGCACCACTGTTCCCTCCCTGAGAACCTGGGGGGGGGGGAACGGAAGAAAAGAAGCGAAAGAAAACAGGTCAGTCAAAAAGACTGGTAAGCCCTACTACGATCAGTCTACAAACTAATAAAGCTAACATCATGATGGAAACTGAGATGAATATACTGGCAATAGATAAAGGTGTCATCACATAAAGAAGATTAAGCTTTGCACCACAGTGTACTAGCAAACTAACATAACAGGTATTGATCCCTCAGCCCAAGCTTTGGCCCAATAGCATGAGGTGACCTTAATGCAAGGTCCAGCCCAACGGTCTAGTCGATCGGCTCCCTATAAACCTAACACGTCAAGTGTTGGTGTCCATACGGCCCACATATGGTTGTAGTCAGACTGTGCTGGGTCCACCTTTGGGTGTATCAAGCCCTCGGGTGTCAACCCCAGACACCTAAGCAATAATGCACAGTCTAAACCTACTGGTACCCGTGCCTCGAGTTTGTCCAGCACCGAACTACGTGCACGTCCGTAGCCCGCCTGGACCCGCACCGCTGTACCACTCAGCCGTCGCTTTGGTCGCTTACATCAGTCCAGTAATCGTGCCCCGCCCTAGCCTAGCCTCTAGGGTTGTGAATGATACCAAACTGGGATTACTGCTGGAACAGACCACGTTGCTAGGGTTTTCTAAGAGGGTTAAGTGTGGTTTAACCCCTCACTAATCATGGATTAAATTAGTTAAGTGTAACCAACAGTTCACCACTTAACCCCATTTAATCCCTCGTATCCCCAAAATTGGTTAAGTATTAGTGGGTCATGACTTAACCCTAATCATGAGGCATTAATTTAATTTGTTGCGGTTACTAGTTAAGCCGGGCGGGTCCGGGTAGCTTTACACCACAACTTGGTCTAACCTCGGGTCCCAGGTACACATGACCAATTTCTCACATTGGGTCCTATTGTTTGTAGCAACTAGTTAAGCCGGTCGGTTCCGGGTAGGTTTACGCTACAAACTCAACCCAACCTCGAGTTGGCCACACATGTTTTCTAAGTGTCATGTCCACTTTATTTCAAACCATAATTACAAGTTTAACAAATACTTGGGTAGACCTAACTTAATAGGTAAATTCCCAAGGGGTAGACCTAACTTAATAGGTAAATTCCCAATCTTATATTTTTATGTATTTTAAGTTTTACCCAAAAAAAACCCCCCAACGTCATTCTATCGCTAACGTATTCGTCATGACGCATAAAGGATAGAAAGAGGGAACTTGGCCCAACATTCATGATAAATCTTACATATCATAATAAACATGCATAACATGTTGGACTTGCATAACTTAGCATAGTGAACTTGCATAAACATGCATAACTTGTTAAACTTGCAAATCTTGGCATAGTGAACTTGCATAAACATGCATAACTTGTTAAACTTGCAAATCATGGCATAGTGAACTTGCATAAACATGCATAACTTGTTAAACTTGCAAATCATGGCATAGTGAACTTGCATAAACATGCATAACTCATCAAACATGTGTAACATGGCATATTGAACTCGCATAAGCATGCATAACTTATTAAACATGCATAACATAGCATAGTGAACCAGCATAAGCATGCATAACTTATTAAACATGCATAAATCCCAACTTTCATCACATATTAATTTTAGAGTTTCTAAAATGAAGGTAAGAGGGCTTACAAATATTAAGAAGACACAAATCCACTAATAAAGATTGAAAAGCCCTTTATGCAAGCATATAAAAACCCAAAACAAAGCTCCAATTAACAAAAATCCCAAAAACTCTAGCTTAGCAAATAAAGCTTGCAACTTGATGATGTATGCAAGCTAATGATCATTCATACAACTTAGAAATGCTTGTATGAACATCAAAACCTTCATAGGAATGATTTTTGAAGAGGGTGGAGGCTAGGGTTTTTAGGTGGAGGCCATTTGAGAATTCAATTTGACATAGTTTGGTTGCTAGAGTGAATAATGAGGTTTTAGGGTAGGATTAGGGGCTTATTTATAGAAGATTAGAGTGTTTTTAGCCCTAGGATTAACCCTAGGTTAGTTTAGGTCCGTCAGATTTAGGAATTCTCTAGAACCAAGCCACACAACCAAGCCCAAATCAAAATGGTGCGCCAAGCAAAACTGGTTGGCCACCCCGTGTCGACAGGGCTGTCGACAGGGCAGTCGACACCCTAAGACCCCTGTCGACATGCCTGTCGACATGGGGGTCCTGGCGGGAGTTTTCCCGCCTGACGCCAATTAGCCCTAATCCTTGTTTTTAATTTGAAATTTAAATCTGTTTTTAACATGGAAATTTCTGAAAACTTCAATGGGCCTTAACTGGGTCATACGAACTCCGATTTTCGAAAACTCGGACTCTATTTCACGTATTTTTCCGAGACGAACGCAATGGCATAGCCCGTTTCCCTTGATTCAGATTTTAGAATTAAATTCTGCCTCGATTTATGTTATAACAGGTTACTGAAAATACGGGTTGTTACAGAAGCGCTAGAATCAAAAAGTGTCTTAACTGGATGATCGGAAAGAGAAATCAAACTTTCAACAGAAACTTTCATACCTCTGTCTGGTACAATGGGTCGAGAGCATGCACCTACCCTCTAGAAGAACCTGCAATCTGGCCATGTCCTTGTTTCTCTGCGCGCTCTCTAGAATAGTGTCCGACCTCACCACATTGGAAGCAAGCACTCTTCCTTTTTCTGCGATCTTTGACTAAATGGCCCAAGCTCCCACAACCATGACATTTCTTCTTTCTTTGTGCTTTGTCATTCTTTCTGCCCTTCTTTTGCTGTTCTTTCTTGGGTTACACTTTCTTGTTTTATGTCTCATCAGTTTTAGCCTCTTTATTCTCCTCTTTTCCATCTTCGTGCACCAATGCCATATCAACCATTCTCTCAAAAGTAGCCACCATCGGAATGTGAGATAATGCCAATGCTTGAAGGGATCGATTCAATCCTCTTGCAAACCTTAAAGCTTTCTTATGCAGGGTATTCACTAGTTCCAGACCAAACCTTGCCAACCGAGAGAATTTATTGACATACTCTTTGACAGTCATGCTTCCTTGATTAAGTGCCAGAAACCTCACCATCTACATACTCTCTTCTGCCAGAGAAAGAAACTTTGTCTCAAACCTCTGTCGGAAATTATTCCAGGTTTCCGCTGGACGCTCTACTTGCGTCGCATCCCACTAGAATGAAGCCTCGTCCCGAAGCTGCCATGCAGCCAACTGTATCTTTCTACGGTCATCAACCTCGAAAATCCTAAATAAGTTCTCCGTCTCTTTTAGCCGATTCCGTTCTTCCACAATGTTCTCAGTTCCTCGGAATGGCTTTCTTCCCAGAGCACAGAAATCTTTGCATATCATAGAGAAATTATCCGCTAGCGGAGGAGGAAGAACAACGGCTGTAGCTAGGGGAGGGGCGTCTGCTTAGCCTCCGGCAGGCGTCATAGCCTCAAGATACCCACGAAACCAAGCCGGTATCTGAGCACCCTTGAGAATATTCGGTTCCCCAGACATGCTGAAAAGAAAAGGAAAAGGGATTCAAACTGAGAATCGAAAGAAATATTTACTGCTAGGGGAATATGTTTTCCAAAAACAGACTTTTCTTTGAAATTCTTTCTTTTTGAAACCTTTTGTAAACAATTTTCAAAACCCTTTTATCCGATCTTGTAACCTTCAGCTCTAATACCAAATGTGACACCCCATGTTCATTAACGTCACTCTTTAACATAATGCATTAAGTTTCGTGAAGCATTATAGGTAAACAGAACAGAATCTTACAAGATAGATACATAAAATAGTAGTAAAAATTTAAAATTTTATTTTCCAACAGAAAACATCTTGATCTCAAAATCTAGTTACAACATCAGACTGAAATACTGGAACAAAATGCATTAAATAAAAACATCTGTCTTACGCGAAAAACCATTAAAGTACAGAAATGAAAAATCATAATCCTTATAAGTAGCCATAAACAAGTAGACAAGTAGTCAAAGCGATACATTAAAGCAGATCCAAAGAAGAAATAGAAGAGAGAGTCCTAATCAAGCCTGAGCATTCCCACCTTGATAACCTGTGGGGAGAAGGAAAAGAGAGGAAAGGAAACAAAATGGGTCAGACATAAAGTCCGGTGAGTCCAGTTACTTTTAGCATATAAAGAAGTAAAAGTACCATGACAGAAAATAAACCGGATGAGGGATAACTTTAGTAGATAACTGGTATAAACAGGATGGGCATGAAAAATAAACAGGATAAACTATGCTTCTCAATTACTTTCTCTGCACCAATACTAGTATACCGCATTAAGTGTTTTCCAATTACTTAACAAAAACAGAATGATCCCAACAAAACATAATGGTAGGCTTAGGTGTACTTCTAGTAATGGGGTTTTGCCTTGACAAGAATAACAAGTACCTAAACAGAAATAACGGGTGTTACCCTCAAACAGAAATATCAGGTACCTAAATAGGACTAGATGTACCCTAATTACTATCCCTAAGCGATCGACTCCCTAACTCTTAAATATCCTATGTCGGCCCTTCAGTAGGGTGAATTACTTCCTAAAGTGGCAACCACCAAAAGGACATGGACCTATTTACTGGTGTTATAGCGACTTATTTTCCCAAGCAAGCCGGACTCTTGCACTCACATGACTCCGTTGGAACGTGACATCAGAATACCTCAACCCAAATGAACCTCTTATAATCAGTTCAATAAGCGTTCTGCTGACCCCTACCTAGTGCGGGGTCCCCCTTTAATACCAAAATGTGTTACCGACTATACGGGCCCCACACAACAGATGACATAAGCCACCCCTCATCCTTGCAACCCCAATTATGGATTTTGACAGGTTATGCCTAACAGATTAACAAGCCTGCATGACCCCAACAGATCAAACATGTTACGTTTAATGGGTTCGTATAACCCCTACAGATTTGACATGTTTACTTAACCCCACCCACAGATTAAACATGCCACAGATTAACAGGTTCATATGTGTATAACCCCCATAGATTAAACAGGTTAACAGGTATTCATAAACCCCATATGTTTCACAGGTTTCTTACAGTTTCAATAACATGTTCTGTTTAATCTTTAGATTAAGGCTACAGGTTTATATGCCCAAATCTCAAGTCATAGTTCACAGTATAAATTATGCCCACAAATTACATTCATATTGCACAGTATAAGTTATGCCCCAAAATTTCGGTCATGATTCATAGTACAGGATATGCCCCTAAATTACCATTCCCAGTCATTCCCAATTTAACCCAATTTCGTTCATATGCATATTTCAGTGATATCGGCCTAGGCTCGAAGGTAGCCTAGGCTATAAAAATAAAAAGGGAATGAGAGAGGAAGAAGAACAATAATAGGTAAAATAATAGAATAGGAATATGATAACAGAAATAGGCATAATAATAAGATAGGCATGATAACAGAACTGTTTTGATATGAATTAGATTCTTAACAGGCATAGGTTTAGATGTAGATTTATAAACATGTCAGGGTTACTGTTAAATTTTTATATCTAAAAGTAACACGAACTCACAAAGATTGGATCTAAAGAACAGAAAATAATATGCTGAAGTTGCAGAAGAAATCCTCGTATGTGTATAGGCTGTTGTTGAAGAAAATGGGCTGATTCAATCCAAGCAGAGGCAGCTTTTCATTGTTTCCATTGTTTTAGTTGAATAAAAAAGTAGAAATGATGTCCTATATATAGCCTACTGCCAATGACCCCGGTCAAGAAAATGACCACGTTCAGAATCATGCACCCCGCCAGATCCAGGTTGGGTCAACCCACCCTCACGTGGGTCGACCCACGTATCCTTGGGTCGACCCAGCCCAGGTGTAGGTCAGACCCAACGGGTCCTGTTCCCGCTTGGTTCTCCCGCTCAATTTATTTGAATTAATTTGAATTTTTTGAGTTGATTTATATACATATATATAATTCTCTTATACTTATATAAACTTCTAAGCTTAATAATTTCCTCATATGATGTCAGTTTTACGCAAACTTGGAGTCTATCATAGACAGAATTCCGACACGAATGTAATGGTATGGTCCGTTTCACTTAATTCCCATATCTAATTAATTATACATTTGTTTATCATTTTTATGTCCTTTAAAATTACAGGGAGTTACAAATTGTTTGGATAATTGCTTATTCGATTGCTTTGTTTGAAAATTTGAATTTTAAAACTCAAAATTTAAAATATGTAATTTAAAATTTAAAATATTAACAATTTAATAATAAAATAAAAGTATTATTATAATAAATGTTATGATAAGAAATAATTAAATAAGAATATAAGGTATAAATAAATGAAGAAGTCAAAACCAAATGTCATTTGAAAAATTCAGAAGGTATGTAGACATACCCTTTTATATATGTCGACATATGTGCTGAAATTCAAAATTCAAAATTCAAAATTCAAAATTTGAATTTCAAACTTTTGAATGTCTCTCAACCTTTTCAGCAAACCCAATGTTCTGAAAATGTGTCTCTTGAACCGAGAACATGACCTTTTATTCTCTATTTAACTATCTGTTCTTATCATCTCTTTCTACCTTTAATTCAAAATTCAAACATATCTTCATTATCCTATACTCTTCACAACAACTCTTTAATGGCTTCTTCGTGCATCAAGCATTATGAGGCTGACCAAGAGTAGCAAAGGCTTTCTTTCCAACATCCTAGATGCTATCAAAGATTATGTAAGCTATGTAAACTTTGGTAGAGTCGATACGGAAAAGTTTTCCTTTTCTAGTGATTTTGCTTCTTATGATCTTAATACTATTTTTCATCAAAATGGAATTCTTAGTTTAATTGGCTCTCGAGATAATGATGAATTTTGCTACCTGAATCTTGTTAAAAATATTTTACGCAAATTTGAATTGTGGCTTTTATCAAGGAAATGAAAGTGAAATTTGGAGTAGCATAAAAGGAACTCAAATTGTGATGTGTTGGGTACTATTATGGGTTGTAAAAAGATGGGAATTGATCTCATGGATTTTAAGATCAATGAAGATGATCAAGAAACGTTTCACATAGTTTTAAAAGTGATGAACATTTGGAATTCAAAAACTGTTATTTTCGTCCTAAGGCAATGATTGTTAACTTACTTCTTTAGCTTACCATCACTCCATGTTCGGGAAATTTCGAAAACCCAACAACGAAAGTTTGTAAGGCTCTTTTTGTATTTTCGGAAATTATGGTGTAAATTGGGCTCAGGTGATTTAAAATAAATTTCTACTAAAGGATTTGTCATTAAAAGAAAATACGTTATATAGTCTACCTCACCCGTATTTTCAAATATTTTGGAGTGGATTTCAAAGGCAAAGATTAGTATCTAGAAAGGTTTTCAATTCCGAAAATACATCTCTTATGAAGATTCAACTTGTGTTTCAACCATATGAAACATTTGCAGAAATACAAGCAAGAATGGATATTGAGAAGAAGGTGAACAAATGGATATTGAAGAAGAGGAAGAAGATGAAAATCTTCCTTAGAAAGTATAGAGTATCCCTCTAATGTCTCTTCAAAGAAAATCCTCCTCAACAGTC
Organism: Allium sativum; assembly: GCA_030737875.1. Taxonomy (NCBI): domain Eukaryota; kingdom Viridiplantae; phylum Streptophyta; class Magnoliopsida; order Asparagales; family Amaryllidaceae; genus Allium; species Allium sativum. The sequence goes on along the minus strand of CM060913.1, from coordinate 35,106,981 downwards.
AAAAGATTCTAGCCCAAAATCAAAATGTATTAAAAAGGTCAACTAGTAAGAAATTGGAAAAGATGTCTGTTAAAATGACCAAGTTCTTTGGCTTATCTTCATACTCCTCCTCCTCCTCCGTTGAATTTTAGATTTATTATCTTGTTGTATTTATTTCTATTTCAGTTTCCGTATTTCTATTTCATGTTATATATTATCCAATGTATCGTTATCATTATTATCAATGAAGCTTTATATTTCTGGTACTTCTTCCTTAAACGCCTCTGAAATATAATCAAAGTAATAAAAACAAGTATATATAAGTTAAAGCTAAGCATAAGTCACAAAATACTTCATAAATGAAAATAATAGAGCATATGTCGACATACATATTTGTATATGTCGACATATAACAATAATTTTTTCAAGTTAGTTTGAATTTAAGAATTGTCTTTACTAACTAGTGGTTATTCATTTCAAACTAATTCCAGAGCCTATATATATCTATTTCTTCTAGAAAAACTCATTTCTTCATTCCTTCTTCATTTTCTTTCATTATTCTTTATTACTATAAAATCCATGGCTTCCCAAATTCATAATTTGAGTGAAAATATTAAAGAAATACTTAATTCATTCAAGAATATTCTCTCTATTATCATTCACAACCAGCGTCACTTAGAGTTAAGTCAAATATAGGTGATAAAGTAACAAGAAATTCATTTTGATGCAATTCGATGGATGATTTCTTTTCTTTCCAAAGAAGAAAACAACAACATTACAGGAGCAACTCTCACCGAAGACAACGAAGAATGGGACGCTATAAAGGATGCTCCATTCCTAGGTGGTGATGGATGGGTAGGAGTTCTAAGAAATGTGTAAATATTTAAATTTGGTGTGTTTTGCTTGGATTGTTTTAAACTTAAAATTTGAATTTTTAAATAACAAACTTCAAGATTGGTTTAGTTTGGACTGTTTGATTGTATGTGTTTGAATAATTACACCTTAATACAGTTTACGTTAATATAGTTTATACTCATTCAAGACATTAATTAGAATATTAGATCTTGTCATAGTTTTTAATTATCATATAAGTTTGAATTATTAGAATTATGTCTTAGTCTTAGGGGAAGTATTATAACGAGGAAAATACAGTTTTTGTTTATGACAAAGGGGAACAATTATAAAATAGGGCATAGAATAAGGGAATGTTAGTAGTTCTAGAAGGAGTTAATAGAGTAAGGGGAGTAACTGGAGAATTAAGATATCAGGTAAAAATATTTTATAAACCAAGGTTTTCATCATCAAGAAGGGGATATTGTTAGGGATTGAGATGGTTGTAATGATGGCTTTGATGAAAACAACCTTGTTTCAACCATTATTGTTATAAAATATATACTAACAATATCATCTAATATATATATATATATACAGGAAATATATGTAGATATTCATTATTGAAGATTGTATAGTTTATAGAATCAAGATTTCAAAGAACAAGAGTTCAAGATACAAGATGTGAGTAACAGGAATTCAAGAGTCAAGAAATAAAAGTAATCGTGTCTAGTTTTTTTTGTTAAAACTCTAGTTAGCACTGAATCCTTATTTCAAACTTTTCTCACTATTTTCAAAATGATTTCAAAATTACTTCCTTATTTTAAATATATATTTCTTTGTTCTTAAATTTATTTTAACTCCTATTTTTAAAAATATTTTATTTCCTAATACATTTTAACTCGTGATTCAAATATTTCTTATTTATAAATTTCATACTAATTTTATTATAATTACTCATGTTTTCAATTTCCTTACATATATTTATTAAGTTCTAATGTATTTTTTGTCTTCACAATTTCTTATATATATACACACATGCACACACGCTCTTTTGTATCGTTTTATATATAGTTTTTAAATCATTTTAAATAAATTTTTGAGTATATTTTTACTTGAAAACACTATTTTAATATAAAGGAATATAGTTTTTTTAACTCAAAATTTACTACAATTTATTTAACTGTTATTTTCTTTAATTCAAAATTTTTATTTTCGGGATTTCTCTAAAGGATGTCGACATTTGCAAAATTATATATTGACAAATGAGTCGTTTTATTTTTAAATTCAATTTTTTAAAAGGTGTCTTTTGAATTCAAAATTACTCTAAAAGTATTTGAACATTGGGAGACAATAAATAGGCTTCTAAATTCAATTCTTTAACTAACTTTTCTTTATCTTCTTCTTCATATCTCTTCTCTCCATAATTCTTCTTAATTTCTCCAATTTCATACTTATACTCTACCGATTTTCAAAGAGAATTATATCAATCTATTTCTATTTCAATTCTCTATCAATTTTTCCTTGAAATTCAGCAAGATCAAGTTCTATTGAGTCAATCTTATAAAACTAATACTGGGAAAGGTGTGGTCGTGCCGTGTATAAATCGAATGGGTGCGATTTTGTCCCGAAAATCAACTAAGTCTCACTATACACCAGAAATCAGTTGAGGTGTGCCCTTGTAGCCCGAAAATAATGGATGTAACTTGGATATTATTTGAAAAGAAATTCACATCAACCCAATGTTATGTTGTACTGGATGTAGGGTAACTCTGAATCAGCATAAAATCCCGGTGCATTCTTTCTTTTTACTGCTTTTTATTATTATTATTATCTACATCTGTGATTGATTCTGTGATTATTGATATAAGTGATTATTGATATCTGTGATTTGCATAATATTATGATTAACTTATAAAGATCTCAATAATCTATAAAATACTATTCACCCCCTTAAGTGTTTAATTTGCCTTAAGATCCTTAATATAGATCTCTAACACTTATGACCTTTATAAGGGCGAATCCCATGACTTGGTTCTGAAACCAAGGAGCGAACCCTAGGAATGTACCCAGTCCTAACTACTTAATACCCAAATAAGGTAGGTCATCCACTTAATACCTTCTCGAGGCAGACTTATTTTACACAATATATATATACAGACACAGAAGACATCTCATATTAAACCGACCACTTGTAGATGCTTGATTTGCCGGGCGGTTCCGAGCAGGCTTCTACTACAACTTGGCTTAACCTCATGTCATTATGCGATGATTATAATGGCTCATGGCACCCAGACCTCTCACATTAACCTGAGTAACTTGGAGATGCTAGATTTGCCGATTGGTTCTGGGTAGGCTTCTACTACATGTAGTGATTAACATCGTGTCCATGTGTCATTAATACTAATAAAAGCCATTAATACTCTCACACACGTGCAAATTTCCAATGAGGACCTTTATAATTCTAATTTTCTATTTTAATGCATTTAGTACACTATTTAATACAAATTTATTATGCATTAATAATGTGTTAATTATGCTAATAAATCATTGTAAATAAAACGTAAATTAAGCGCATGTGAGTAAACACCCTAATTCGTTTGAAATGTCAATCCTAACATCAAAATAAGGTTTACAAGTTTATTTTTCTAACTTTTCCAATATGGCATGAACATGTATATCATAATAAATGGCAGGGAAATAACAACATATTCTTAAAAAGTGGTAACAAAGATTTGAATGATTATTTTAGTTACAAAAGAAAGGAAAGGTGCGATAATTCAAATATACATGTAAAATATCCTATTGGTACTGCTTCACTTTTCATATGAATTAACATATACATATATACATATATATACACACACACACACTAAAATTTAGGATTTCAGTGAGAGTATATAATACGTTCAAACTATCTATTTTAGAAATAGATGCTTAAACCTATTATATTTACAATACTCAAGTCTTATGCCTTTGTACACATACATATGAAATTTACATTTTTTACAAGAATGTGAATCATGTCATTATCAAAAACCGTACAACACCTAAAACCTATCTTTTATTACATCAACAATCAAAACCCAATAAACAACAATTGGATAACCATTTCAACAAATTATAAGAGTTTAGGAGGATTTGTTAATGTTTTGTTTCCTTATAAATCCAAATCTCTTTAGACATAACAATCCAAATCTATGCTAACATCATATAGAAAATTGAAAACTGATGTAATTTCCACACATAGCGGTAGGCAGAGAAAAATAGTGGATTCAGTGCAGAATCTAACAATTTTGATTGAACGATCAAGTACTACAAATTATCCTAATATATATACATAAGAATCAGATTTAGAATCTCATCTATATATTATACTTAATTCCATATTCTATATAAGATTTCAGATTAAAAGAGATAGAATATAGGTTAAAAGAAGAGAAGAAACATACTATGTTTCTGGAATTAAGAAAATGACAGAGAGACAAAATGAAGACAAAAAGGAAGAAGAAGGTTGGGTTTAGGGGAGAGGTTGGGTGTCCTTTTATAGTTGCTAATGTGTATGTGGACCGTATGATTAGTTAGATTTAATATGGATAGTCCAATGAAGCAATTATAGAAAAACCGTTAAAAATAGCGGCTCTTTCCAATCCTCGACAAGGAGTGCAGTCGATCGGTTGGTCAAACACCCTCTTGTGGGGTAATTGACTTCCCTTCTAGGGTTGACGTAGGAAGATTTTTCCCTTTGACGTTACTTTTTATATTAATTACAATTAATTCTTTCATTTATTATTCATTCTTGTCCCCTCTTGTGTGTGTGTATATATATATGCACAAAAATTTAAAATCTTCAAGGAATATTCCATTATGCTAATTAATATATATTTTTATTCTAGATTTTTGTTCATTCAGTTTGAATTCCAAATCTTGTGCATATACGTATAACTTGTTTTATTAATAACTTGTTCATACAAACCCCGTTTTCATCAAATAAAATAAGAAAATGGACTAGAATCTCGCCACAAATACAATGGTACTATTTCCAAGGCCAAATTCTCAATTATTTAAAATTCTTATTTTCAGCCCTTTAATAATTTATTTATTTATGATTGTTTTTTCTTAATTTAATTATCTATGTCTATTTAGGGCATATTTTATAGGGTGTTACATTCTTCTCCCTTAAATAAGATTTCGTCCTGAAATCTTTCCAAAATGGGAGAAACTGCTCGCTCTAACAAACATGTTATATGCCCAAGTTATTTATAAACATACATTACTCGATGTGATTATGCAATGTAGACTTGCTAAAGTGAACTCAGTCGTAGCGTGAAAGTGTAACATATGATGTTGTATGTATGCAAGACACTCTAACATGCATATAATTTATACATGAGTGCTCGATGCATTTGTGTTGCAAACAATTCCTACTATCCATTCTAGCAACCACAATGCAACAATATAATCATAAGATTTAAAGAAAAACTATAAAATTTAACATTTTCATGCCTTTAATCACATTTTCTCCCTTAAGTACTCAAGCCAATCTAACTAAATATTGTGGGGCCTTTTAATCCCGTGCTCCACAATATATGTGGTTGTATGGGACACCAAGGATTCCTTCTTTGTCGCCATTTCTTTATTAGTCCCTGTAATGACCTAGATTTTAGTAAGGAATGTTTAATTTATTTAAATATTTAAAATGATTTATTTTAATAATTAACAACTTGGAATTTATTTATTTTAAGGTTTGAATGTATAATTTATAATATAATTAAAAACGATCTCGTAGTAGCCTGGTAGTCCATAATATTACGTTTTGAACTTTAAATGAATGTATAAGATCCAATATAAGTCAGAATTCGTTGGAACAAGAAACTTTCTAATTTATTGAACTATAGTTTTCTAATGAGAGGGGAGATCAAGATTTCATCTTGTAGATTGTGAATTATGTCTAATCAAAATTTTAAAACGTTGCTATGAAATCGTTTATAGACAACAACGATTTATTAAATAAAATAAAGGGATTTTAAAACAAACTAAATATCGATTTAGCTTGAAAATGAAAATTCAAGTTAGTTTATTTTGAAGCTATTTGTAATTTCATGTGAATATATAAGATTATTGTAACTTATTTACAATAGAATTTGATTATTTTAAATTTAAATTATATTTTATCGATTTAATTGAATATTGAAAAATATCCATGTTGCAAACGATCTTTGATTTCGACGAAATTAATTTCATCGGATCCGAAATAGTAAATTATGGTAAGATTTTAAATTTCATGTAAATCGAAATTAGTATGTGACTGTGCGAGCTATAAACGTTCAACGTAAATACGTATGAATATAAATTCAATATTTGAACTCAAACTAGCACTATTTGAGCTTATATGCTCGAATTTTGACGAAACAAGTTTCATTGGGATCGGAATGTCAAACCATAGATGTATGTCCAATTTCACCACGAATGTAGTTCGTATGTGGCCGTACAAATTAATAAACAATGATCGCAGATTGCAAAAGGCATAGAGTAATATAATAATCGAATAGAATATTAACAAAACTAAAATATTTACTATATATATACCCCTAAAATTTCCTAAACCTAAATCCCCAAATCTCCTTAGCTAAGTTTTGCAAATAAGTTTGTTTTAAATTTTAATTTATAACTTCAAAACGCTAGTGATTTGGCATAGATCATCAGCTGGAAAGTTTTAGAATATGTCAAGTGCTACCTATAACAAAAATTTGGTGGCCTAAGGTAAAGAATGGTGGCCGGTATCTGACCTAAAGGTGAAGGATGAGTTTCAGATTTTGTTGATTTGCATGAAAATGGTGGAGAGTTAGGTGTTGGTGTGTGAAGGAAAGTTGTAATCGGAGAGAGATCTACAAGTTTTATGGTTGTTGGGTAGCCTGAAACACATTTGGTCACTGCGGCGGTGAGTTAATCGGAGATGAACATTTTTTGGGAGCAACGATCGGTTGTCGACGATTTCAGTCGGTGGAGGCACTTGTACGTGAAGTGGTCAACTGGTGAAAGGAAAAGCATGGAGAGGCGCACCTGCTGGTGAAGTTTCATGGTCGATGGCGGCATAAGGCGGTGGCAGTAGGGTTCGAACGCGGTTCAGGCCATGGTGGATTTTCTCGGTGATGACAGCGAGAAGGGTGTTGGCTCTGGTAGATGTGGACGCGGCTCGGACCAGTTGAGGTCTTGGGGTTGGCTTGGCTAGCGATGCCCCTAAAGGTGGTGCAAGGTGATGGATGAGGAGGAGCATGGGTTGAACGAGGTGGGGAAGAAGAATTAAAAGGTTTAATTATTTTTATTAATTTAGTCAATGATTTATTTCATTTATCTAAGTTTAAATGATTATATCTTTCTCATTTAAACTCAGAATTGAGAGTAACAAATTGCTATGTAATCTGGAGAAGAATACTGCACTGTGGAACTGGTTTGGACGACTTTGGAGCTAACTGGAATTTTGGGTTAAATCAAACCTTTGTTTAATTTAATTTAAAAATGAATCGTTATTTCAACGACCGATAAATGTGAGAACTCTTTTGATTTAACTAGAAAAGTTATTATAATAGTCAACAGATTATATATTGATTGCTTGTGGTTGCTATGGTTGCTTCGTGGGTGATGGAGGCTATTACAGTTTATTATTACTGTTTGTGTACATATAAGCGTTAACAATTATAGTGCTTATATTATAACTGTAGGTTAATGGATGATAATTATTGAAGTTGTTATTATAATTTTTCACACAATTCACACCACGAATTTGGAATTATTTGGGGGTTGATTGAGTGTTGTTTCATTGGAATCTTAAATGAATATTATATTCTTTTAAGTGAAATAAGGCACTGAATTTTATATCCGAAACCAATTGGAAATGAAATTAAGATTATTTCAAACAACTTTCGAATAGGTTGAAATGAATTTGAAATGGCTTGTTCTAACTTAAAATCAATTTGAATAGTAAATTCAAAAGGGAATTTGAGTTATATATATATATATATATATATATATAAACAACATTTTTAACTTAAACTAATTATTCTAAACATCTTATATATTATTTAAATGAATTTCTACAAAGTTTGGATTTCAAGAGATTTAATTTCGAAAAATAATATTATTATGTTAATATTATAAAAATGGAATATTAAATTTTAATTTATAATTGAATTTGAAATTGGAATCGTTTTTAAATGACTTTATAAATGTTTTTTAAAATATATTTAGACTGAACCAAACGAGTTTTATTTTAAATAATAATACAGTTTGAATAGGACGTATCGCGCGTCGATAGTTCGCGAATTTTGACCAAAAATTTCAAATGACCATAACTAATGCAATTTAAATCGAATTTCCCTAAAGCAAGAAATGTTTGTATTCTATTGATTGTAACTATCAAACGAAAGAAGAAATTTTGAATTTCAACTTACAAATTTCAAGTTATGTTTAAATCTATTTTTGAAAAGGTGTTGTAAACGCAGTTCCATGACGTATTTGGAAATCGATCGAAATTGTAACAACCCGGATTTTTAGAACCAATTTTAAAATTTTATTTTAGCTATTTTAATGGGTTTTGAATATTTAGAATAATTTATTTTAAATAATAACGATTTAAAATTTATTTTTAATTGAAGTTAGAACGTAAAAATTTATTTTAATTATATAACGAGCCTAAAATGGCACGGTAGTCTGAAAATTCGATTTTAAATTTCAAATGAACACATGGAATTCAAAATAAATCGGATTTCAGTAAAACATGAAACATTTGAATCTGCTTAACAATATCTTTCTAACGAATGTGAAAATTTGCGTTTTTATAATATAAATTGAAATTTATGTCCAGTTTAAAATTTGAAATAGTCGCTATGGAATATATATATATATTTAATATATAGCCCTTAAAAATAGCCATTTTGCAAACGACCTCCATTTTCGACGAAACCACTTTTGTTGGTTCCATAATATAAAATTATTGCTAGTTTCCAATTTTCATAATTTTTGGAATTAATATGTGAGCGTGGTGGATTTAAACGTGTTTGATAATTTTAGTTTGAATTTAATCGACTGGAAAATGACCATTTTTCAAACGGCCACCAAATTTGACAAAATTAGTTTTAGTAGGACTGTATCGTTAAAACATAGTTGATTTATTTTTCTGTAATTTTTTGAGTCAGTATGTGTCCTCAGTAAATTAAAATATACGTTTAAATTCAATATATATTGATTTATATTTTAATTTTGATGAAAACTGATTGAAACAATCAAATTGACTTACAAAACATATCCCATTGTGTCTAGAATGAGGGTATTTGGCTGGGGACGACATTCATTGGGAATCGATGGAAAAACTATTGTCAGAGGGATCTAAATGTAATTAAGGATCTTAATAATAATTTTAATTATGTTATTAATATTACTAAAGTAATTAATATTTAAACTTTTATAACTTGTACAAACAGCGATGGAATTTGACGAGGTCGGAATCATTGGAACCGAAAAATCGAGAGCTACACAATGAAACTGACTGGGATAGAAACGGAGCACGTTAGAATTTCAAGCAAATTCAAACCCGAACCGTACCAGAAATTCATAAATAAACACTGATAAAGTGGAAATGAATGTGAGAACTCCTTCTCACTCAGTTTATTTTACAGTTAAATATATTCTAGGTTGCAGATGGGGCTTAGAAGCCACCGGACTACTTGTACAAACCATGCTTGATTGTTTGTTTGGATTGTATTGTGGATTGTAATTGATTGATATTGTTGTATATAAAATTATTTATATAAAATTTATATAAAATTATCATGAAAAGAAAATAAAATAAATATTCATTTACAAGTCGGACGGTTTGTTTATGTACACCTATTTAACTGGTGATGATTGGGACGATAATATTTTACACATCGCCCAACTGCACAAATAATAATCAGTATTTGTTGTTTGAAAACCCCATGTGGGTATTGGGATGATATTTGACATACACTGATCCCAATAATTAGTGGTCTGTCAATCGATGGGTTGACAAACTGTGTAAGCGTTATTTATTTATTTTAATGCTTATACAGTTGTAAAATGCACTCTGGATGTTGTATGAATTTTTAATGATTGTTTATCATTATTATTATATATACGTGATGTTGAAATCCATATAACTGAAATTATATGGTAATTGATTGAGTCTGATTCTAGTTCATAACTAAAGAATATTTTAAAATAATATTCTGTAAATATTGAAATGTGAAGCCGTGTTAAGTAGTTAAATGCCATTTTAACATGAACAAGATTTTTTGTCGATTTTATTTTATAATGAATATCAAAAAGAGATTTCAAAATCTGATATTTTGAAAATATTATCATTTTAATATTATAATGATATGAAATATTCAATTTTGATTTGAAAATTGAAATGACATTGAAATCGTTTTAAAATGAATTTAAAATGAATTTATAAAGGAATATTCAGTTTTGATTTAAAATCGAAATGAGGTTGGAATCATTTTTAAAACGAATTTAAAACAATATATAAAATATGTTTTAAATGGAAATCGATAAAATATATATATTATATATATTAAATGGCCTGAATAGAACGCGCCGCGCAGCGATCATTCGCGAATTTCGACCATTGACTTCGAATTAACATTATGGGAGATCCGATTGTCAAATTCTCCTAAAACGGGAACTATTTGGTTCGTATTGAAAAGATCTTTCCATTGAATATAAGAGATTTAAATTTGAATGGTCGGATTTTAAGATATGTCCAAATTTAATTTAGAAAAGGTCGCTATGGATACAGTTCGGTGGCCATTATTGGTAACCAACTGTAATAGCCTAAATTTTTTTATTAAAAATATCGGAAAATTATCTAAAATCATAATAAATGATTTGTAAAGAATTTGGATGAAAAATTTCAGTTTTGAGAAGATAAAAATATATTTTTATTGAAATGAACTAGTTAATAAGTAGAATAATAATCCAAATGATTTTTAAATAAATAAATTGGATTTGAAAAAGGGTTTTAAAATAACCTGAATTTTCCCATGAATATTTTGGAATGGATTTAGAATGGAAATAATCTTTGGAATATTTCAATATTGGATTCTGTGAATATGCGAATATTGTTGAGGAATTTGGAAGATATATATATCGTTATTCCTAATACGATATTTGTTGGTTTCATAATTTGATATTGAATATAAGCCGATATAATTTCTATTCAGGGCCTTGTATTTAATATCAAATTAGATTTTGGGTTTATTATGAATGGTGTTCTTATTAACACTGTTCTTAAACCCCTATAAGAAAAGAATAAATCTTTTAATTAAGATTTAGAGAAATTTACCAATTAATTATTATTTAATTGGAATTGAAATAGGATTTTGGGTTTACTGTGAACTGTGTTTTAAATAACATTAGTTCTTTAACCGAATTAATAGTAAAGATATGATTTGTAATATATAAATCTTTTTATTAAGATTTAGTGGAAAATTTTCCATAGTAAAGTTTTCCAATTTAATAAACTAAATTGGAATTGAATGGAATTCGATTCGGTAATAATCGAGATGAGCTTTTGTGCAGGAAGATTGTTAATATATATGGAATTTAAAAGGCTTAGTCGTTATTCCATTTATATTATTAGTCGGATACAGACATTGATATCGATTATATATTGATATGTTTTCCATGAAGATTCCATAGTTTATGGAATGTGATTTTGGGTTTATCGTGAACTGTGCTTTAAATGACATTGGTTCTTTAATCCAGTTAATGACAGGATTACGTATCTGATGTAGCATTTCGAACTGTATTTGTTAATCTAGGCTAAATATATATTTGTTTGGTGGCGGAGTATTTATTCTCTTGCTTAACACCCTTCTTTGAGACGTACGAGCTTATAGGTTATATATTGGCAGAAAACAATGGTATGGTGTAGACTGTAGATGTGGCATGTTTGGGTTCCAAAGTTAAATCGTCATTAAATAATGATTGTTGGAAGATTAAAACTAAGTGAAGTTTTAATGAATCTTTAATTAGATTGAAATGTGAATGTGATCATTTAAATTATCAAATTTGGGAAATGATCTAGAATGGAGTATCACCAGTTTTGCTCCAAGCGATAGTTAAATCTTTAATTAGATTTGAATGTGAAATGTTAATTAATTTACCGATAACAATGTGGTGTTAGATATGGAGTATTACCAGGTTTGCTCCATGGGATGGATAGGTTGGGATTGGGAAATAAAATAGATGATTACTTCGGTAAGGTGCACTAATTCCGATTAGTTTGGAAAATCTTAATTTAGTTTGAATTGTGAAAAGAATATTTGGATAAAATAATATTCTGAATTGGAATGAGGCGTCTATTGTGTTTTTAATAGCACTTGTTTATAAGATACGCGAGTTATTCGGAAAGACCGGGTTTAACCCATTCTGAATAATTAATATGACGATAAGTCGACAATGAAGACGGTGGGTGAAGACCGGAGTTCTTCACATCGTTTGGATGATTACTGATGTCTTAATTGGGATGTACACCCAAGACTAGGTAATTAGTGATGATCGTCCAGACGTACTTGGAGATTGATCGGATATGCGAGGGCCTATCTCCTGCAATGGACATATAGGACGAGGAATAAGGTGCCTCCGTTTTCATTCAGACCCAGAACGGAATTGAAAATGGAGGGTGTGTCTAACATTGATTCCTTTATACAATATTCGTTGATCTCGGCTAAATATATATATGTTTGGTGGCGAAGAATTTATTCTCTTGCTTAACACCCTTCTCTGAGTTGTACAAGCTTAGAGGTTATATATTGGTGGAAATCAGTGTACTGTATTCATTGATCTCTGCTAAATATATATCTGTTTGGTGGTGGAGAATTTATTCTCTTGCTTTAGACCCTTCTCTGAGACGTACAAGCTTAGAGGTTATATATTAGTGGAAATCAGTGTACGGTATGGAATCACAATGTGGCATGCTGAGATGTAAATGATCAAGAATTTTGTTGAAAAGCAAAGTCTTGTGGTTGATGGTCAAAGCACGACTTTAAATAGCTTAGCTTTGTGTAGCATTAATTCGTGAACCTCACACCCAGGTATGAACCAAAAACGGGATAGTGACTGCATGGAAATGGACATATGTTAGTTCTAGCTACGAGTAATGTCATGGTATGGAGACCAGATTGCTTACTCATGTGGATGTTTCATACTATTATGACAGATAGACGAGGTACCCAGGAGCGAGGTAAGCCCTTAAATGGTTCTCGATATGGTCGACTGGACTGACCATTTTGGACGTTCGATAGAACCGGCTAACATATAATTTATGGTATAACTAATCATTGACGGATGACCGGCCATGAAGATCCAAGTGGTTCACTACGGGGGATTCTGAGGCATTTGCTAGAATGTCTCAAAATCGGTGGGGATAATCCCTTGCCTCGGTTCATAAATGGAAACCCAATTTCCAATACGTGATATTTAGTTTAAGTTGTAAACATATATATAGCGACGTAATATAATGGCACCTACATCGCCTACGATTAATATATTTATATTTGAAGTTGATTTCTTCACTTATAGTAATAATAAAAGATGAAGTTTCACGTATCAAGCATATTTGGCTATTATAAGGGAAAAATCTATCATCGACTGCGTTCATTGTGTGATGGGACATGAGTCTTATAATAGCTTCATGTTTCTCTTTAGCATCACGGTGTTATTTTTATGCACTGGTATTCATGGGGGATAAACACATTTCTTGTTATACGGTGTGGTCCTGTGATTTACCTGACTTTAAAATCAAGCTAATTATTGTTTTAGTTCTCACACTAGTCCCATGACTGACTCGGAGTTTATTGTTTCTACCTAAACTCTAGGTACCCCTATTTTTCACACGGGCAGCTAATAGTTTTAGTATTTGCAGATATTATTTTCACAAGATCCTGGATTTACGGCTGAAGCTATATTCGAAAAGCTCTGTATCTGTGTATTTCTTTCAGTTGTGTTATGTATTTTATTTCCGCTGCTTTGTATTTTAATCTCTGATATTATTTTTTATTTGTTGTGTAATATTTATTCATACTCTGATTCTTGTACTCTTATGTAAATTGTTGTAATAGCAATGAAATGTTCTTATGTTTGTGTTCTGATGCGTCGTGTTCTCAACTCAATCCGGGCTTTCCTATACGGGAAAGTTTGGGTCGTCTCAGATTGGTATCAAAGCTTTGGTTTAAAGAGCTCGCAAGACACATTAGAACCAAACAAAAGAATTCATCAGAGATTGGATTAGTAATATCCAATAAGAATGACTTGTTAGAGACAGGATTAGTAGTATCCTAGAACGAGTTGTCATTTTTAAAATAAAAATTAAAACAAATTTAGTTTTGAAATTTAAATCTTATCATACTATTTGGGTAATTTATTTATTTTGGACTATCGGGTATATAGAGATTTTTAATATACGTCTGATCCACGTGTATATTAAGTCTCAAGTATACTGGGTAGATATAGAATCATACTCTAGTCGCCCAGAGTTGATTCTGATGATTGCTAGTGTCATCAGTGTTTATGTTCGAGTTTCAAAAGTGGGATATCTATATATTTCCAATTGACTGGTGTGAGAATCAAACTAAGTTAGAATTTATTGTTGTGATTTAGCACTAAAAATATGATTTTTGATTATGTTAAAGATATATTTGAAAATTTAATCAGCTAATTGATTGCTGGTTGTGTTGTTTGATTGTTATATAACTAATAAAAAAAATATTATTGGAATGATAAAACCCATATGTGAATGAAGGGTAAATTTAGCCAAATCGAATCGAATATTGAACTGAATTGAAAATTGGTTGAAATTGCATACATGTACATATATATATGTGTGAAGGTCATAGCATGGAAGCTAAGAAGAGGAATAAAATTGTAGGCCCGACAAATAAGTACCTGTTTACTATATTTATTGGGTTTTGATGATTTTATGAGCCGACTGGCTAGCCGCTTGGCTTTTTCTTTTTCTTTTGGGTTGATGAGGGCCCTATGAGGCAAGTTGCAGTTTTAAATATCAACTCGAACAAAGGAGGTTATGGCGATTTTTTTTTGACAATTTAGGGTATTAGCTGAATTTTTGAGAAATTAGAAATTCTTAGAAACTGAAAAGTTGAAGAATGAAAGCCATAACGAAAGTTTAGTTGGTTAGTTAAACAACTTTCAGCTCCGTTCCTTTTCGAGGATGAAAAGATTTTAAGTGAGGAAGATTGTAACAACCTAGATTTTCAGAACCAATTTAAATTTATTATTTTAGCTATTTTAATGGGTTTTGAATATTTAAAATGATTTATTTTAAATAATAGTGATTTAAAATTTATTTTTAATCTAAGTTGGAACGTAAAAATTTATTTTAGTTATATAATGAGCCTGAAATGGCATGGTAGTTTGAAAATTCGATTTTTAATTTCAAATAAATATACATAATTCAAATAAAATGGATTTCAGTAAAACAAGTAACATTTGAATCTGTTTAACAATATCTTTCTAATGAATGTGAAAAATTGAGATTTCATAATATAAATTGAATGTTATGTCCAGTTTAAAATTTGAAATAGTCGCTATGGAATTTATATATATATATTTATATAATATATAGCCCTAAAAAGAGCCATTTTGCAAACAACCTCTGTTTTCGATAAAACCACTATTGTTGGATCCGGAATATCAAATTATTTCCAGTTTCCAATTTTCATAGTTTTTGGAATTAATATGTGAGCGTGGTGGATTTAAACGTGTTTGGTAATTGTAGTTTGAATTTAATCGACTGGAAAATGACTATTTTTCAAACAGCCTCCAAATTCGATGAAATTAGTTTTGTTAGGAACGTATCGTCAAAACATAGCTAGATTTATTTTTCTGTAATTTTTGGAGTTAGTAAGTTGCCCCGGCAAATTAAAATGTACGTTTAAATTTAATATATATTGATTTATATTTTAATTTTGATGAAAACTGATCGAAACGATCGAATTGGCTTACAACACATATCCCATTGTGTCTGGAATGGGGTTATTTGGCTAGGGGCTACATCCACTGGGATTCGTTTGGAGATTGAAGCTTTAAAATTCATAATGAAGTGGAGATTGAATTAAATAATAAAAAAAGAGGGGTATAAATGTCCACACGCAGGCCTAACCCAAGTCATCATCTTCCTGCGCCACCATATACAAATAAATGGCTAAGGTGCTTTGATTTTCTTTCTTTAATCATGCCTAATTTATTTCAAATTAATTCAGTAATCCAAAACAAAGTTTATAGAGATATGTTTCCTCTTCAAATTCATATGGCAATGATCGAATTTAGTCATGTATTCTGTTTGATTTCTTAGATCAAACTTGCAACTTTCAAAATCATTTTCTGGCCTCAAGATGGGTGCGAGTTTAGCACCAACCACGACGGAGGAGAGAGGAGCTTTAGGCGTTCGTGGGGAGGGTGGCCGATCAACGTCCGACCTCCTAGTTTAGCATGCGCAGGTGGATTTGGACGGTGAAGAATGGTTCGGTGTAACCTAAAGGAAGACGATGGAAAAACTATTGTTTGAGGGATCTAAATGTAATTAAGGATCTTAATAATAATAATTTTAATTATGTTATTAATATTATTAAATTAATTAATATTTAAAATTTTATAACTTGTACAAACAACGATGGAATTTGACGAGGTTGAAATCGTTGGAACCGAAAAATTGAGATCTACACAATGAAACTGACAAGGACAGAAGCAGAGCACGTTAGAATTTCAAGAAAATTCAAACCCGAACCATACTAGAAATTCAGAAATAAACACTGATGGAGTGGAAACGAATGTGAGAACTCCTTCTCACTCAATTTATTTTACAATTAAATATATTCTAGGTTGCAGACGGAGCTTAGAAGCCCCCGACACTACTTTTTGTACAAACCATGCTTGATTGTTTGTTTGGATTGTATTGTGGATTGTAATTGATTGATATTGTTGTATATAAAATTATTTATATAAAATGTATATAAAATTATCATGAAAAGAAAATAAAATAAATATTCATTTACAAGCCGGACGGTTTGTTTATGTACACCTATTTAACTGATGATGATTGGGACAATAATATTTTACACATCGCCCAACTGCACAAATAATAATCAGTATTTATTGTTTGAAAACCCCACGCAGGTATTGGGATGGTATTTGACATACACTAATCCCAATAATTAGTGGTATGTTGGTCGATGGGTTGACATACTGTATAAGCATTATTTATTTATTTTAATGCTTATACAGTTGTGAAATGCACTCTGGATGTTGTATGAATTTTTAATGATTGTTTATCATTATTGTTGTATAATGTGATGTTGAAATCCATATAACTGAAATTATATGGTAATCGATTGAGTCTGATTCCATTTCAGAATTAACAAATATTTTAAAATAATATTCAGTAAATATTGAAATGTGAAGTTGTGTTAAGTAGTTATATGCCATTTTAACATGAATGGGATTTTCTATTGATTTTATTTTATAATGAATATCGAAAAGTGATTTCAAAATCTGATATTTCGAAAATATTATCATTTTAATATTATAATGATATGTAATATTCAATTTTGATTTGAAAATTGAAACGAGACTAAAATCTTTTAAAATGAATTTAAAATGAATTTAAAACGATTTATAAAATACATTTTAAATGGAAATCAATGTAATATATATAATATATATAAAATGGCCGGAATAGAACGCGCTGCGCATCGACGTTGTCGAATTTCAACCATTGACTTCGAATTGACATCACGGGAGATACGACCGTCGGATTCTCCTAAAACCAGAACTGTTGCTTTCCAACAAATATAAGAGATTTAAATTTAAATGATTGGATTTTAAAATATGTCCAAATCAAATTTAGAAAAGCTCGCTATTGATGCGGTTCAGTAGCCGTTATTGGAGACTGACTGTAATGGCCTAAATAAAATTACTAAAAATATAGGAAAATTATCTAAAATCATAATAAATGATTTGGAAAGAATTTGGATTAAAAATTCCAGTTTTGATGAGATAAAAATTATATTTTTATCGAAATGAACTAGCTAATAACTAGAATAATAATCCAAACGATTTTTAAATAAATAAATTGGATTTGAAAAAGGGTTTTAAAATAACCAGAAATTTTCCTATGAATATAGAATGGAAACAATCTTCGGAATATTTCAATATTGGATTTCGCGATTATATTGATATTTTTAAGGAATTTGGAAGATGAAACACCCCACCTCCGTTAGGGTCACTCTCAAAGGGAATGCCCTAATTTTGGCGGAGGTTTGTAAGTATAAGTCACAGATATACAGGACAGATATAAGAACACATATTTTTGAACAGCGGAAAAACAACAACTTTTATTTCAACATAATACGTGTTCACAAACCATGTCATAATTTGTCTTACACTACTTCCAAAATCATAACTTTCTTGATTACATTATTTAAAGAAGCATAAAGAAAACATAAATAAACTGCAAAAGTCCCCTGATTGCTGTCCAAAGCCATAGTCCAAAACGGAAAAGATCCAAGCAATACATTCTTTCTCTTCAAGCTGGATGTGAAGATAGGTCAAGCTGTGGTATTCCCTCCCTATGAACCTGGGGGGGGGGGGACGAAAGAAAAAGAGGCGAAAGGAAAAGGGTCAGTCATAAAGACTGAGTAAGTCCTAGTGACTTTCAGTGTAAAAACGGTTAAAACAACATGTCATGTATGAACTGGAACTAAACTCAAGAAGGGTGTCAAGGTGGACAAGATAGACTAAGGTCATCATGATAAGTCAAGACAAGTCAAATAAAGCATCACATGTTCAAGATTCGTTGCATCGACTGTACTAGTATACTAAGCCCATGTCACGAGTTAATCACGAAATAACTCCCACGACCCAATATCGTGAAACGACCCTGAAACGGGGTCTGACCCAAGTACGGGGTCCTACGGAGCGCTTATCTAGTCGATCGGCTCCCTACAAGTTCTAGCTCGTCAAGTGTCCGTGTCATACGACTAATCACGAATGTAGTCACCTGTGCTGGGTCCACCTTCGGGTGTATCAGCCCTAGGGTGTCAACCCCTGACACGATTCAAGATGCACAGATAAATCTACAGATACCCAGTGTTTGCCCCGGAATACGTGCACGACCGTAGTCCACTTAACCTACACTGGCGTACCCCACTGCCGTCGTTCACCTCTTACAATCAGCCCAGTAATCGTGCCCCACCCGGCCTAGCCCCAGGGTACCTTGATACATCTAGAGGGTTACTGCTGAAAAGGGTCGTGTCTAGGGTTTCGCATAACAGATTAGGTCATGTAATTCGTGACCTAACCCGCCTAACCGATTAAGACATGTAATTCGTGACTTAATCCTCTTCCAGTCTAGTCATGTCAAGAGGGTTAAGTATGTCGTTTAAATTCGCGACTTAACCCGCCTACGTGTCATGTCAAGTTGGCTAAGTGTTGTTGTTTCAAGTTCATGACTTAGCCCTACAAATCGTGTTCAAGTTGGTTAAGTTGTCTTTTTCATGTTCATGACTTAACCCTAATTGGCATTAATTGATTCGTTAATGCACCGAACCACTCACATTGGATCCTATTGTTCGTAACCACTGGATTTGCCGGGCGGTTCCGGGCAGGTTTACGCTACGAACTCAACCCAACCTCGGCTTTCAAGCGCGATATGACCAACTACCCACATTGGATCCTATTGTTTGTAGCAACTGGATTTGCCGGGCGGTTCCGGGCAGATTTACACTACAAACTCAACCCAACCTCGAGTTGGCCACTTTCTTGTTTTCTAAAGTCAAGCCCATGTTCTTATCAGATTCGTGCCATTCCCATAGCATGTTCATATGTCAACTTCGTGCCCAACTAAGGCATGTTTTTCAAGTCAAGTTATGGCATGTTCAAGTCAAGTTTTCGTGCCATATTTGATGTTCTACTTATGCCAAATTTCACGGTTTATGATTATAATCAATTCAAGTTTTTCCTATTCTACCCAATCGTATCCCCAACGTATATAAACGTACTTCATTCACAAGCATAAACAATTCAAGAGATAAAGGGGAATAACACCAAACATATGATAGGCATATGTGACAATTCCAACATCACTTGCATAATAAATAGGCTATAACATATCACATGGTTTCTGTAACACCCCGCCTCCGCTAGGGTCACTCGCAAAGGAATGCACTAGCTTTAGAGGGGCATTATTGGTAAACATGCACAGAAATATCACAAGACAGAACATATATAAATAGCGGAAGTAAAATCAAACTTTCATAACATGAATAAATAAGGTCTAAAGCCTTTTACATCAGAGTACATCAAAACCTGTCTTGCAATAGTAAAGAAGCATAAAGACTTTTTAATAAATTATTCCCCAAGTAAAACAGTAAAGTAGCCATAGCCAAGAGAAGTCCAAGCCATCCATGATGACCTTCAAGCAGAAGAAGTCCGAACTAAACAGCATTGTTTCCTCCCTGAAACCTGGGGGAGGGGAAACGGAAGAAAAGAGGCGAAACAAAACGGGTCAGTCAAAAAGACTGAGTAAGTCCTATCTACTTCCAGTATAAAACAGGTAAAGGTAACATGACATGCATAAACTGAAAGTAAACATAAGGATAACTACAAGATAGATAAACCAGGGTAGCCGGTTGAACTACTGCGGCAAGGTAAACTAAGGTATCATGATAAATTACGGTGTTATGATAAGTCAAGGTATCACATCGTCAGATTTCTATCGAGTACATTATCCCAAGGTATCTACCCCGTCTAACATCCCACGGTATCTATTATGTATATTCTTCCTAGTTCTAACATGTATATTTGCTCTGCACCTCTCGTACGAGTATCCCTACCCGCGTTATGTGTTAACCATGAATGTCCCGTGCTCAAAGTCGTGTAATGGTCCATGTCAACCTAATATCGCATATATAGGTTACTCAAATCATATGTTTCTTTCCATGTATATAAGTTCAGTCCTTTGCCATACCTCGTACGGACTTCCTCATGTCGTATTATCCTTGAAATCGTTTGGACTGCCACCCTTGTTCTAGCTAGGCTCCTCCATATGAATCATCGTTTGAACTACTAGGACTTACGCCACCTAGCACCACTAGGGATTACGCTTACCTATTGTACGCTTTCGTATTTCGGTTTGGGTTAAACCACCTAGGCCACTAGGGATTACGCTAACCCTCAACCGCGCCCTTTTTCCCACGCATTCATCGTGAATCGTTTTTCTATAACTGTATGCACATGTATCACATCGTGCCATCCGAGTCCTGTCACAGGGCAAAACAAGAAATACAGGACTCGGTCGGGAGCTTTAGATTTATCTGCCGATGCAGATACTAAGTTCTGCTTTTCTACACGTGGCTATGGTCCCACGAGACCCCTCCCTCAACTAGTGAAAGGCAACACAAGAGAAAATCTTGCATGAGAACTACACTCCGGCCAGCCCACATCCTACGGCCTACCTCACCCATAATTAGATAGCAAATTATGGTCTGTTGGGTGTTCCCTGCCTTTCCGTACGTACACGCTTGACTCAAGATGGTAGATGATCGACGAACTTGCTATCTCGGGCACCTTATGTATTCGCCGACTCACTGCTATCCACCCCAGTCTTTAGGTCGCTCGCATAGCAACCAAGGCATATTCTTGGTTCTTCTACCGCAGACCTCAACCTCTCGTGAGCCTAGTATAATGACCTGACAGCTCACAGAGGGATCCCAAGAATATCCTCACGTTCCCCGAAGCCGCTGCTTCGTTACCCAGTTCGTTGGAGCCTTTATCTAAATCAGATAGCCTGCTCCTACGCGTATACTTAAACGATGACCTACCGTATCGGGTTACTCATCTATCTAAGAAGTGGTCCAGATTTCCTTGACTAAGAATTATTACTTAGTTTCCCTTAACTAAGGTTTACCACTTAGCCTTATTTCCATTACCCTTGTTAACTATGGTTATTTACCTAATCCTCCGAATTAGGGTTTATCTAATGGGTTAAGTGTCACTTAAGTTCATAACCTAGCCCGTCTACAAACCATGTCAAAATTGGCTAAGTATCCAAGTCCAAGACTTAACCCTACAAACCATGTGTCAAGCTAAGTATATTAAGCAATCCATAACTTAACCTCGTCTAATTAACGAGTTAGATTGGTTAAGTATAGGTCACTTAACCACATCAAATCATCGTGTTAAATTAGTTAAGTGTTTAACTTAACCCCATTAAATTACCTAGTGGGATTAATTAAGTCTAGGCTAACTTAACCCCATCCGATTACCATGTTTAGATTAGTTAAGCCTAATCTTAACCCCATCCATTAACTGTATTATACGGTTAAGTGTCATTAAGAAAATTTACTTAACCTTATCACGTTATCGTGTTGGATTGATTAAGTGTTGGTTAACTTAATCCCGTCCACTAGTCGTATAAAAATGGTCAAGTGTCATTAGGCAAATCAAGTTACTTAACCTACCCAAGCTTATCATGTTTTGTTAAGTATCATTAGCCTAATCAAATTACTTAACCCATTTGTCCATATCATATTTGGTTAAGCCTCATTAATCAAATTAACTTAACCCTATTATGTGGCATTAATTTAATTAATGCACCCTCAACCTCTCACATTAGACCTTGTTGTGGTTACTAGTTAAGCCGGGCGGGTCCGGGTAGATTTACACCACAACCTAGTCTAACCTCGGGTCTTAAGCGCGACATGACCAACTTCTCACATTGGGTCCTATTGTTTGCAACTACTAGTTAGGCCGGTCGGTTCCGGGTAGTTTTACGTTGCAAACTCAACCCAACCTCGAGTTGGCCATACTTATATTATCTAAGTTCATCATGTTTCCAAAACATGTTACAAGTTTTTCAAGCATTTGGGTAGACCTAACTTAATAGGTAAATTCCCAAAGGGTAGACCTAACTTAATAGGTAAATTCCCAAGCTCATGTTTTTATGCATACTTACATGTCATCTTCCATGTTATCTTTCAAGTCATATTTTCAAGTATAAACACATGTCATAATCAAGTTAAGGTTTCGCGACATGTTCATGTTTATCTAACTACCCAAAAATCGTATTTTCCCAACGCAAACAAAAGCAAGTCAACATAGTAAGAATACTATGTCACATATTGGTCTCAAGACATGCATGATGCCAAAAAGGGATTGGCTTCCACATGCATAACATCATAAAGGGATTAGCCATAAACATGCATAGTGCCATAAGGTAATTTGGCCACAAACATGCATATTATCAAAAGGTGTTTGGCCATAAATATGCACAACTTAAAAGAGGGGATTGACCATGAGCATGCATAATCTCATAAAAGGATTTGGCCACAAACTTGCATGTTAGCATAAGGGGTTTGGGTTCATAAACATGCATAAGACCCAAAATCTTGTCTTAGCCAATGTTTCACACATAAAGTGGTTCCTAAAGGTTCATGCTAGCATTTCATGCATAAAGATCCAAACTTGCAAGTTAAACTAGGTTATGCATAGCATGAGAGGCATGATTAAGTCACTCACATGGCCTAAAATCATAATCATGAACACAAGAGGCAAGGTAAGGTTCATATAGGTTCGCATAATCATGTTTAGCCTCATTTTATCCCATGTCAACATTAAAAATAACGTTTTGACCCAAAAGTAGCTAGAACTTACATAGTTAGGCCTAGGGAAAGAAGCATAAATCATCTTGGCTAAGAAAGGTGCCTCCTTTGTTGAAGAATCGTCATGGAACTCACATAGCAACGTTGATTTGGCCTTCATTTGGTGTAGCAAGCTTGCACCTTTTGATTTGAACTTGATTTGAGTGCATAGGCTCTAGGGATTGGAGATGGAGGCCATGATCAAAATTGATTTTGGCAGCACTTAGTTGCTAGGTTTGATTTTTAGGGATTTAGGTTAGGTTTAGGGTCTTTTTATAGAGATTAGGATAGTTTTAGGCCCTTAGATTAACCCTAGGATAGATTAGGACCATCAGATCTCGGAAGCTTCCAGACCCAGCCCAAGAACAAGACCAGGTGAGACAAACAGGTGCGCTAGGCTATTTGCCCCGGCCACCCCCTGTCGACAGGCAAGTCGACAGGGCTGTCGACTTGGTCTGGGCCCAAGTCGACAGGCCTGTCGACAGCCCTGTCGACATTGCCTGGGCGGGGAAACTTCCCGCCTAGCCCCAGATCTGATTTCCAAAACTGTTTCCGAAATTCAAATTCCCAGAAATCTTCTTTGGGCCTTTAACGGGTCATACGGACTCCGATTCCCGAAAACTCGGACTCTATTTCGCGTATTTTTCCGAGACGAACGCAATGGCACAGACCGTTTCACTTGATTCAGAATTTATAATTTAATTCTGTTTTGATTCTCGTTTTAACATGTTATTGAAATACGGGTTGTTACATTCTCCCCACCTTTTAGGATTTCGTCCCCGAAATCTCCAAGTTAGGAAGAACATATCATACCATCCATCATCCATCTACTCAAAACATCATCCACAAGAAACCATTGTCCTTAGATGATTTCTAATGCTGTATGAATATATGCAAAACGTGTGTGTACATGTTCCTTAGCTAATGCTAATGATCAGGCCTGAATAATCTTTCTAATGCAAAAATATGTATAGTGTCATGAATCCAACATGTATGCAAATAGTCCTAGCCATATAGATACTATATGCGTGCACAATCACTCATTCATATGCAACAACTGCATGATAACACATTCGATTTCATCCATAAACAAGTATAAATACTCGTGCATATGCAATATGAAATGTGACAGAGTCGAGCTAGTATCTAATGTGTATTCGCGCATCCACGAGCAACCACTTGCAACCACTTGCAACCATATCAATCATAACATGTTTCAAATACATGTTTACATCCATAGGGTTCTACCTAGAATTCCCTGAAACAGGGTCGAGAAGATAAACAGGACAAACTCCTTACAGGGTTTGTAACGGAGAATAGGACCGAGAGGATGTCCACAAAAGATAGCCTACAAGTAAGCTCTACAGAAAACAGGGATCGAGGATATACTCCCAAAAAGAGATATCATGCGCGTATCTAGTCTTTGACCATCAAAGTCGTCTTTTAACTTCGCGATTTTGTAGCTTCTTATTCCTGTTTCCATAACATGAGCTGGAACTCATTTCTTCGTCGCCTCTCGTTCCACTTGCACTTATCCTTTTCCTAGAATACTTGACGCAAACATGACTGCGTACTCATGATCTCATGCAAGCTTTCCAAAATTCACTAGTGAATCTTGGATCTCGTTTATATACTATAAGGCATTCCATGTAGAAGAACTTTCTCTTGAAAGTAAACAGATGTCAATCAGGTTATCATGCGCACTTACTAGGGTGATTTCTATAACCCACGCATAAGTGAAGTAAACCATCCGTCTTATCGGCGAACACCGCTCGATCGGGCTTCAAATTTCCAATAAAGGCATCAAGGGATTCTAAGTAACTAGTCATGACAGAACCTCAAAAAGGTTACACGATACTTCGAGGGTATTACCAAGGCTAGTCAAGAATCTAACTACCCTCCTATCAAAACCGAGAGTGGCACCCCTTACTGGATAACCACTTCATCCTTAGAATCCATCCATAGCTTATAAACATAAGCATTATTTCCAAGCTCAACACTTGATATAGACATTCTCAAATCCAAACAAGCCATGAATAAATGGACCGATCTTCCAATAGGACTTGAGACAAAAACGGGATTCTCTACTACGCTAGTACTTAAAGTGCAGAGACTCAACTACCGAAGCAGACTTAAATGATACGAACAACGAAGTCCTAACGGGATGATAGAGAAGAAAAGCTAAACCTTTGACAAGATCGTTACCCTCCTTCCGAGGTACTCTAGAAATGAGAGCATACTACTGCCCTCCCGATGATCTCGTCCTTGTCCCATAATACTTAACTGTCCGCCCCGTTTTACCATGCCAAAGGTACTCTCTCATCATGGGTTTCATTGTTCATATTTCTTCCTCCTTTTAGGACTAAGCCATACCAACAAGTTGTTCTTCCTTAAGCTCGTATCCTTTATCCTCTTCCTTACTATCCTTTCCTATAGCGCGGCCACTGGTCTCTCGAGAACCACCTCCATCGCATGGAAAGCTCTTCCGTAGATAGAAAAGACTAGTCGCAGTTAAAACCACTGTGACTACAGATGGAGGAAAGAAAGGAAAAGAGATTCAATCAAGGAAACAAGGATAATGCTAGTGGCCTTTGGGGAATAGCCTTTTCTTTTTAAAAGAAAACTTTTTTGAAAAATGCTTCTTTATAAACGATTTTCAAATAGTTTTCAGAAGGTCTTTAAAAACTTTTGCCCAGTCTGGTAACCTTCTGCTCTGATACCAAATGTAACACCCCGCCTCCGCTAGGGTCACTCGCAAAGGAATGCACTAGCTTTAGAGGGGCATTATTGGTAAACATGCACAGAAATATCACAAGACAGAACATATATAAATAGCGGAAGTAAAATCAAACTTTCATAACATGAATAAATAAGGTCTAAAGCCTTTTACATCAGAGTACATCAAAACCTGTCTTGCAATAGTAAAGATGCATAAAGACTTTTTAATAAATTATTCCCCAAGTAAAACAGTAAAGTAGCCATAGCCAAGAGAAGTCCAAGCCATCCATGATGACCTTCAAGCAGAAGAAGTCCGAACTAAACAGCATTGTTTCCTCCCTGAAACCTTGGGGGGGGGGGGAAACGGAAGAAAAGAGGCGAAACAAAACGGGTCAGTCAAAAAGACTGAGTAAGTCCTATCTACTTCCAGTATAAAACAGGTAAAGGTAACATGACATGCATAAACTGAAAGTAAACATAAGGATAACTACAAGTTAGATAAACCAGGGTAGCCGGTTGAACTACTACGGCAAGGTAAACTAAGGTATCATGATAAATTACGGTGTTATGATAAGTCAAGGTATCACATCGTCAGATTTCTATCGAGTACATTATCCCAAGGTATCTACCCCGTCTAACATCCCACGGTATCTATTATGTATATTCTTCCTAGTTCTAACATGTATATTTGCTCTGCACCTCTCGTACTAGTATCCCTACCCGCGTTATGTGTTAACCATGAATGTCCCGTGCTCAAAGTCGTGTAATGGTCCATGTCAACCTAATATCGCATATATAGGTTACTCAAATCATATGTTTCTTTCCATGTATATAAGTTCAGTCCTTTGCCGTACCTCGTACGGGCTTCCTCATGTCGTATTATCCTTGAAATTGTTTGGACTGTCACCCTTGTTCTAGCTAGGCTCCTCCATATGAATCATCGTTTGAACTACTAGGACTTACGCCACCTAGCACCACTAGGGATTACGCTTACCTATTGTACGCTTTCGTATTTCGGTTTGGGTTAAACCACCTAGGCCACTAGGGATTACGCTAACCCTCAACCGCGCCCTTTTTCCCATGCATTCATCGTGAATCGTTTTTCTATAACTGTATGCACATGTATCACATCGTGCCATCCGAGTCCTGTCACAGGGCAAAATAAGAAATACAGGACTCGGTCGGGAGCTTTAGATTTATCTGCCGATGCAGATACTAAGGTCTGCTTTTCTACACGTGGCTATGGTCCCACGAGACCCCTCCCTCAACTAGTGAAAGGCAACACAAGAGAAAATCTTGCATGAGAACTACACTCCGGCCAGCCCACATCCTACGGCCTACCTCACCCATAATTAGATAGCAAATTATGGTCTGTTGGGTGTTCCCTGCCTTTCCGTACGTACACGCTTGACTCAAGATGGTAGACGATCGACGAACTTGCTATCTCGGGCACCTTATGTACTCGCCGACTCACTGCTATCCACCCCAGTCTTTAGGTCGCTCGCATAGCAACCAAGGCATATTCTTGGTTCTTCTACCGCAGACCTCAACCTCTCGTGAGCCTAGTATAATGACCTGACAGCTCACAGAGGGATCCCAAGAATATCCTCACGTTCCCCGAAGCCGCTGCTTCGTTACCCAGTTCGTTGGAGCCTTTATCTAAATCAGATAGCCTGCTCCTACGCGTATACTTAAACGATGACCTACCGTATCGGGTTACTCATCTATCTAAGAAGTGGTCCAGATTTCCTTGACTAAGAATTATTACTTAGTTTCCCTTAACTAAGGTTTACCACTTAGCCTTATTTCCATTACCCTTGTTAACTATGGTTATTTAACTAATCCTCCGAATTAGGGTTTATCTAATGGGTTAAGTGTCACTTAAGTTCATAACCTAGCCCGTCTACAAACCATGTCAAAATTGGCTAAGTATCCAAGTCCAAGACTTAACCCTACAAACCATGTGTCAAGCTAAGTATATTAAGCAATCCATAACTTAACCTCGTCTAATTAACGAGTTAGATTGGTTAAGTATAGGTCACTTAACCACATCAAATCATCGTGTTAAATTAGTTAAGTGTTTAACTTAACCCCATTAAATTACCTATTGGGATTAATTAAGTCTAGGCTAACTTAACCCCATCCGATTACCATGTTTAGATTAGTTAAGCCTAATCTTAACCCCATCCATTAACTGTATTATACGGTTAAGTGTCATTAAGAAAATTTACTTAACCTTATCACGTTATCGTGTTGGATTGATTAAGTGTTGGTTAACTTAATCCCGTCCACTAGTCGTATAAAAATGGTCAAGTGTCATTAGGCAAATCAAGTTACTTAACCTACCCAAGCTTATCATGTTTTGTTAAGTATCATTAGCCTAATCAAATTACTTAACCCATTTGTCCATATCATATTTGGTTAAGCCTCATTAATCAAATTAACTTAACCCTATTATGTGGCATTAATTTAATTAATGCACCCTCAACCTCTCACATTAGACCTTGTTGTGGTTACTAGTTAAGCCGGGCGGGTCCGGGTAGATTTACACCACAACCTAGTCTAACCTCGGGTCTTAAGCGCGACATGACCAACTTCTCACATTGGGTCCTATTGTTTGCAACTACTAGTTAGGCCGGTCGGTTCCGGGTAGTTTTACGTTGCAAACTCAACCCAACCTCGAGTTGGCCATACTTATATTATCTAAGTTCATCATGTTTCCAAAACATGTTACAAGTTTTTCAAGCATTTGGGTAGACCTAACTTAATAGGTAAATTCCCAAAGGGTAGACCTAACTTAATAGGTAAATTCCCAAGCTCATGTTTTTATGCATACTTACATGTCATCTTCCATGTTATCTTTCAAGTCATATTTTCAAGTATAAACACATGTCATAATCAAGTTAAGGTTTCGCGACATGTTCATGTTTATCTAACTACCCAAAAATCGTATTTTCCCAACGCAAACAAAAGCGAGTCAACATAGTAAGAATACTATGTCACATATTGGTCTCAAGACATGCATGATGCCAAAAAGGGATTGGCTTCCACACGCATAACATCATAAAGGGATTAGCCATAAACATGCATAGTGCCATAAGGTAATTTGGCCACAAACATGCATATTATCAAAAGGGGTTTGGCCATAAACATGCACAACTTAAAAGAGGGGATTGACCATGAGCATGCATAATCTCATAAAAGGATTTGGCCACAAACTTGCATGTTAGCATAAGGGGTTTGGGTTCATAAACATGCATAAGACCCAAAATCTTGTCTTAGCCAATGTTTCACACATAAAGTGGTTCCTAAAGGTTCATGCTAGCATTTCATGCATAAAGATCCAAACTTGCAAGTTAAACTAGGTTATGCATAGCATGAGAGGCATGATTAAGTCACTCACATGGCCTAAAATCATAATCATGAACACAAGAGGCAAGGTAAAGTTCATATAGGTTCGCATAATCATGTTTAGCCTCATTTTATCCCATGTCAACATTAAAAATACCGTTTTGATCCAAAAGTAGCTAGAACTTACATAGTTAGGCCTAGGGAAAGAAGCATAAATCATCTTGGCTAAGAAAGGTGCCTCCTTTGTTGAAGAATCGTCATGGAACTCGCATAGCAACGTTGATTTGGCCTTCATTTGGTGTAGCAAGCTTGCACCTTTTGATTTGAACTTGATTTGAGTGCATAGGCTCTAGGGATTGGAGATGGAGGCCATGATCAAAATTGATTTTGGCAGCACTTAGTTGCTAGGTTTGATTTTTAGGGATTTAGGTTAGGTTTAGGGTCTTTTTATAGAGATTAGGATAGTTTTAGGCCCTTAGATTAACCCTAGGATAGATTAGGACCATCAGATCTCGGAAGCTTCCAGACCCAGCCCAAGAACAAGACCAGGTGAGACAAACAGGTGCGCCAGGCTATTTGCCCCGGCCACCCCCGTCGACAGGCAAGTCGACAGGGCTGTCGACTTGGTCTGGGCCCAAGTCGACAGGCCTGTCGACAGCCCTGTCGACATTGCCTGGGCGGGGAAACTTCCCGCCTAGCCCCAGATCTGATTTCCAAAACTGTTTCCGAAATTCAAATTCCCAGAAATCTTCTTTGGGCCTTTAACGGGTCATACGGACTCCGATTCCCGAAAACTCGGACTCTATTTCGCGTATTTTTCCGAGACGAACGCAATGTCATAGACCGTTTCACTTGATTCAGAATTTATAATTTAATTCTGTTTTGATTCTCGTTTTAACATGTTATTGAAATACGGGTTGTTACAGTTTCAATACTAGCATGATGATAACTTGGCATAGCAATGGTTCCAACTTAGTTTAACATGATGATTTCAAGTTTACATCATAGGCATGATAATCATTGCGGGCATAATAATAATTTTATTACAAACATGAAACATTAAAGGCATGGTAATTCTAATAGGCATAGTGGATTCCAATTTAGCATTTTTAACATAATGATTCTCATCTAGCATTATAAACATAATGATTCCAACTTTTCATCATAACCTAGCAATTCCCAATTTATCATTAACATGACAGGTATATTAACATCACAGGCATAGTTCCATCAGCATCATAGACATGGTTTATTTAGCATCATAGGCATAGTTTAATAAAGATTTAGATTTCAATAAACATAGTGATTCCATGGACATGTATTAGTCCAACTTGCCATACAATTAAGCCCAAGTGATTCATAACAACATCAAAATCATGCTAAGTTTAACTTGCAACGTTGACATAGCAATATTCCCAAATTATGATTCAAAGTTAAACAGTATAAACATGGATTAATAATAGTTCCTAAATCCGGTTTCAATCCATGGCATGTCCATGTTATTTTAGCGTTTTTGCCTAAAAAGTGACATAGAACTTACAATATGAAGCAAGTAATCAAAATTCCAAATCAAATAGCCCCAAATCCGTTGTCTAAAGCGTCGTAGTTGTTGTAGCTTCTAGTTGTAGCCTTCAAGATTCGTCCTTCATCTTCTTTAATTTTGTTCATTGTATTTTTAATCTAGAGCTCTAGGTTTAATGGCGGCGGCCTGAGGCTAAAAATGAAATAGTATGATTTAGGCTAGGTCTTAGGTTCTTTTTATAGTGTTTTTGAGTTGATTCGGACCGTCGATGGAGCTTGGTTTAATAATAGTCGTTCGTTCAAAGGAGAGACCAACCAGGAGCTGACACCTAGCCCTAGTGACAAGGCAAGGCTCAGAAAATCGACCAAACACAGACCAGGCCAGCCAGGGTGGGCTGGGTTCGACCTGGCTTAGGGGCCAAGTCGACACCGTGTCGACTTGGTAGTCGACACGGGTTACCCAGGTCGACTGCCCAGTCGACCTGGCTAGCCCCAGGTCGACTGCCAAGTCGACCTGGGTGCCTTGGGCGGGAATTTTCCCGCCCTGGCCAATTGGGCCCAATTTTGAATTTTAAATTTGTTTTTCTGAGCTGTTTTCGTCTGTTTGAATTTTAAACTGAATTCTGAAACTTCCGAAGGCCATATCTTTTTCATACGGAGTCCGTTTTACGCAAACTCGGACTCTATCTCAAGTAGAATTCCGAGACGAACGCAATGGCGTATCCCGTTTCCTTAATTCTTTGATTTGAAATTAATTATACTTTAATTTGTGAATTTCACTATTATAGAATACACGGGGTGTTACATTCTCCTCCACTTAAAAGGATTTCGTCCCCGAAATCTTCAAGTTCAGGAAGAATGTATATCCTAACATCCAAACATCCATCTACTCATCCATCAAACACGAGCATCCATTGTCCTTAAAAGACTTCTAATGCTTCATGATCATATGCGAAGTGTGTGTGTGTACATGTACTTATCCAATGCAAAATCAGGCGGTCTACTGATTCAGTTGACCTCCTTAATGCGAATTATGTAAGTGCCATGAATCCATTATGTATGCGAATTTTCCTATTCATGATTCTACATGAGTGCACAACCATTCATATATAAATGCAACATCCATATGACAACACACTAAACTTCATCCATATACAAATAAATACATTTATGCATATGCAACATGAAAATGTGTCTGAGCCGATCTAGTGCCTAATGTGTATTCATGCATCCATGAGCAACCACTTGCAACCACTTGCAACCATTTCGCAATAATAACATGTTTCAATTACATGTTTACATCCAAAAAGATTCTACATATGGTTCTCAAGATAGGATCGAGGAGAGAAACAAGATAAAACAAAGCATCTAGAAGAAATTAACGATGTACCCCCAGAAGGTCCGGTCTGCTTCTTAGGGCAGTCTTTGCTGATGTGTCCAATCTCCCCACAATGAAAACATTCACCTTGCTTTCTCTTCCTCTTTCTACAATCCTTGGCTGTGTTCCCTTCTGTACCATAGAAATTGCATTTCCTTTTATCATGTGAGTTGTCGTTCTTGCCTCCTTTCTCGGAGTCTACCTTCTTATTCTGAGAGTCGTTGGGCTTGACCTCTTTCTTCCCTTGAGAGTTTTCTGCCTTTGTCTCCTTCTTGCCCTTATCTTCTTCGTTCAGCAATGCCATCTGCACCAACCTTTCATACGTAGCTCCCATGGGTATATGGGTCATGGCTAAACTGTGTAATGGCTCATTCAACCCCTTGACAAAGCGGAGAGCCTTCTTGTGCGGGGTGTTGACTAGGTCCAGTCCGAACCTAGCCAGCTCATCGAACTGATTAACATACTTTTTGACTGTCATATTCCCTTGTTTAAGAAATAAGAATTTTTCCAACTGCAAACTCCTTTCAGCTTCTGAGAGAAATTTAGCCTCAAACCTTGCCCTAAAGTCCTCCCATGTTTCCACTACTCTTTCTGCATTAGTGACTTCCCACCAGTATGAAGCCTCGCCTTTAAGTAGCCATACTGCCAGTTGTACTTTCTACCTATCTTCTACCTCAAAGATGACGAATAGGTCCTCGGTTTCCTTCAGCCAATTCCTAGCTGCCACGAAGGACTCAGTTCCATGAAAGTCCTTTCCCCCCATAGTTTTAAAATCTTTACATATCTTAGCAAAAGTATTTCCCCGCGGAGGAGGTGGAGGAAGAGGTGCTGCTGCAGCTGGATGATTTCCTGCAGCTGGGGGAGGAGGAATGGTAGGACCTGGCTGAGTGGCCCTTGCTTCTAAGAACCGTCTAAACCAACCAGGTATTGGTACACCCTCTAGCAAGGTAAGTTATTCGGACATGATGAAACAAAGAGGATAGATTCAAAACGAAGGATAAAAGATAGTACCTATGGCTTTTGGGGGACTTTGCCTTTTTAAAATAAAATGATATTTTATCTTTTAAAAATGCTTCTTTAAATTTTTCTTTGAAAATAAATTTTCAAAACTTTTATCTTATCTGGTAAACCTATGCTCTGATAACAAGTGAAACACCCCACCCCCGTTAGGGTCACTCTCAAAGGGAATGCCCTAATTTTGGTGGAGGTTTGTAAGTATAAGTCACAGATATACAAGACAAATATAAGAACACATATTTTTGAACAGCGGAAAATAACAACAACTTTTATTTCAACATAATACGTGTTCACAAACCATGTCATAATTTGTCTTACACTACTTCCAAAATCATAACTGTCTTGATTACATTATTTAAAGAAGCATAAAGAAAACATAAATAAACTGCAAAAGTCCCCTGATTGCTGTCCAAAGCCATAGTCCAAAATGGAAAAGATCCAAGCAATACATTCTTTCTCTTCAAGCTGGGTGTGAAAATAGGTCAAGCTGCGGTATTCCCTCCCTATGAACCTGGGGGGGGGGGGGAACGAAAGAAAAAGAGGCGAAAGGAAAAGGGTCAGTCATAAAGACTGAGTAAGTCCTAGTGACTTTCAGTGTAAAAACGGTTAAAACAACATGTCATGTATGAACTGGAACTAAACTCAAGAAGGGTGTCAAGGTGGACAAGATAGACTAAGGTGATCATGATAAGTCAAGACAAGTCAAATAAAGCATCACATGTTCAAGATTCGTTGCATCGACTGTACTAGTATACTAAGCCCATGTCACGAGTTAATCACGAAATAACTCCCACGGCCCAATATCGTGAAACGACCCTGAAACGGGGTCTGACCCAAGTACGGGGTCCTACGGAGCGCATATCTAGTCGATCGGCTCCCTACAAGTTCTAGCTCGTCAAGTGTCCGTGCCATACGGCTAATCACGAATGTAGTCACCTGTGCTGGGTCCACCTTCGGGTGTATCGGCCCTAGGGTGTCAACCCCTGACACGATTCAAGATGCACAGATAAATCTACAGATACCTAGTGTTTGCCCCGGAATACGTGCACGACCGTAGTCCACCGAACCTACACTGGCGTACCCCACTGCCGTCGTTCACCTCTTACAATCAGCCCAGTAATCGTGCCCCACCCGGCCTAGCCCCAGGGTACCTTGATACATCTAGAGGGTTACTGCTGAAAAGGGTCGTGTCTAGGGTTTCGCCTATCAGATTAGGTCATGTAATTCGTGACCTAACCCGCCTAACCGATTAAGTCATGTAATTCGTGACTTAATCCTCTTCCAGTCTAGTCATGTCAAGAGGGTTAAGTATGTCGTTTAAATTCACGACTTAACCCGCCTACGTGTCATGTCAAGTTGGCTAAGTGTTGTCGTTTCAAGTTCATGATTGAGCCCTACAAATCGTGTTCAAGTTGGTTAAGTTGTCTTTCTCATGTTCATGACTTAACCCTAATTGGCATTAATTGATTCGTTAATGCACTGAACCACTCACATTGGATCCTATTGTTCGTAACCACTAGATTTACCGGGCGGTTCCGGGCAGGTTTACGCTACGAACTCAACCCAACCTCGGGTTTCAAGCGCGATATGACCAACTACCCACATTGGATCCTATTGTTTGTAGCAACTGGATTTGCCGGGCGGTTCCGGGAAGATTTACACTACAAACTCAACCCAACCTCGAGTTGGCCACTTTCTTGTTTTCTAAAGTCATGCCCATGTTCTTATCAGATTCGTGCTATTCCCATAGCATGTTCATATGTCAACTTCGTGCCCAACTAAGGCATGTTTTTCAAGTCAAGTTATGGCATGTTCAAGTCAAGTTTTCGTGCCATATTTCATGTTCTACTTATGCCAAATTTCACGGTTTATGATTATAATCAATTCAAGTTTTTCCTATTCTACCCAATCGTATCCCCAACGTATATAAACGTACTTCGTTCATAAGCATAAACAATTCAAGAGATAAAGGGGAATAACACCAAACATGTGATAGGCATATGTGACAATTCCAACATCACTTGCATAATAAATAGGCTATAACATATCACATGGTTTCAATACTAGCATGATGATAACTTGGCATAGCAATGGTTCCAACTTAGTTTAACATGATGATTTCAACTTTACATCATAGGCATGATAATCATTGCGGGCATAATAATAATTTTATTACAAACATGAAACATTAAAGGCATGGTAATTCTAATAGGCATAGTGGATTCCAATTTAGCATTTTTAACATAATGATTCTCATCTAGCATTATAAACATAATGATTCCAACTTTTCATCATAACCTAGCAATTCCCAATTTGTTATTAACATGACAGGTATATTAACATCACAGGCATAGTTCCATCAACATCATAGACATTGTTTATTTAGCATCATAGGCATGGTTTAATCAACATAAAGATTTCAATAAACATAGTGATTCCATGGAAATGTATTAGTCCAACTTGCCATACAATTAAGCCCAAGTGATTCATGACAACATCAAAATCATGCTAAGTTTAACTTGCAACGTTGAAATAGCAATATTCCCAAATTATGATTCAAAGTTAAACAGTATAAACATGGATTAATAATAGTTCCTAAATCCGGTTTCAATTCATGGCATGTCCATGTTATTTTAGCGTTTTTGCCTAAAAAGTGACATAGAACTTACAATATGAAGCAAGTAATCAAAATTCCAAATCAAATAGCCCCAAATCCGTTGTCTAAAGCGTCGTAGTTGTTGTAGCTTCTAGTTGTAGCCTTCAAGATTCGTCCTTCATCTTCTTTAATTTTGTTCATTGTATTTTTAATCTAGAGCTCTAGGTTTAATGGCGGCGGCCTGAGGCTAAAAATGAAATAGTATGATTTAGGCTAGGTCTTAGGTTCTTTTTATAGTGTTTTTGAGTTGATTCGGACCATCGATGGAGCTTGGTTTAATAATAGCCGTTCGTTTAAAGGAGAGACCAACCAGGAGCTGACACCTAGCCCTAGTGACAAGGAAAGGCTCAGAAAATCGACCAAACACAGACCAGGCCAGCCAGGGTGGGCTGGGTTCGACCTGGCTTAGGGGCCAAGTCGACACCCCAGTCGACACCGTGTCGACTTGGCAGTCGACACGGGTTACCCAGGTCGACTGCCCAGTCGACCTGGCTAGCCCCAGGTCGACTGCCAAGTCGACCTGGGTGCCTTGGGCGGGAATTTTCCTGCCCTGGCCAATTGGGCCCGATTTTAAATTTTAAATTTGTTTTTCTGAGCTGTTTTCGTCTGTTTGAATTTTAAACTGAATTCTGAAACTTCTGGAGGCCATATCTTCTTCATACGGAGTCCGTTTTACGCAAACTCGGACTCTATCTCAAGCAGAATTCCGATACGAACGCAATAGCGTATCCCGTTTCCCTTAATTCTTTGATTTGAAATTAATTATACTTTAATTTGTGAATTTCACTATTATAGAATACACGGGGTGTTACAGAAGATATAGATATCGTTATCCCCAATACGATATTGGTTGGTTTCAAGATTTGATATTGAATTTAAGCCGATATAACTTCTATTCACCGCCTTGTATTTAATATCAAATTAGATTTTAGGTTTGTCATGAATGGTGTCCTTATTAACACTGTTCTTAAACCCTGATGAGAAAAGAATAAATCATTTAATTAAGATTTAGAGAAATTTACCAATTAATTAATATTTAATTGGAATTGAATTGAAATGGGATTTTGGGTTTGTCGTGAACTGTGTTTTAAGTAACATTAGTTCTTTAACCCAATTAACTATAAAGATATGATTTGGAATATATAAATCTTTTATTAAGATTTAATGGAAATTTTCCAAAGTAAAGTTTTCCAATTTAAAATATTAATTTGGAATTGAATGGAATTTAATTCGGTAATAACCGAGATGAGCTTTTGTGAAGGAAGACTGTTAATATATATGGAATTTAAAAGGCTTAGTCGTTATTCCATTTATATTATTAGTCGGATATGGAAATTGATATCGATTATATATTGATATATTTTCTATGAAGATTCCATAGTTAATGGAATGTGATTTTGGGTTTATCGTGAGCTTTGTTTTAAATGACATTGGTTCTTTAACCCAGTTGACGACAGGATTACATGTCTGATGTTGCATTTCGAACTGTATTCGTTGATCTGTGCTAAATATTTATATCTATTTGGTGGTGGAGAATTTATTCTCTTGCTTAACACCCTTCTCTGAGACGTACGAGCTTAGAGGTCATATATTGGTAGAAATCAGTGGTACGGTGTAGATTTTCGATGTGGCATGTTTGGGTTTGCAAAATTAATTAGTCATTAAATAATGATTGTTGGAAGATTAAAACTAAGTGGAGTTTTAATGAATCTTTAATTAGGTTGAAATGTGAATGTGATAATTTAAATTATCAAATTTGGGAAATGATTGAGAATGGAGTATCACCAGTTTTGCTCCAAGCGATTGGGATGGATAGGTTGGGACTGGGAAATAAAATAAATGATTACTTCAGTAAGGTGCTCTAATCCCGACTATTTTGGAAAACCTTAATTTGGTTTGAATTGTGAAAAGAATATTTGGATAAAATAATATTCTGAATTGGAATGAGGCGTATATTGTGTTTCTATAGCACTTGTTTATAACATACACAAGTTATTCGGAAAGACCGGGTTTAACGCATTCTGAATAATTAATACGATGATAAGTCGGCAATGAAGACGGTGGTTGAAGGCCGGAGTTCTTCACATCATTTGAAATATTATTGATGTCTTGATTGGGATGTACACTCAAGACAAGGTAATAAGTGGTGATCGTCCAGACGTACTTGGAGATCGATCGGATATGCGAGGATCTCTCTCTTGTATTGGATATATGGGACGAGGAATAAGGTGCCTTCCGTTTCGTTCAGACCTAGAATGGACTTGCAAATGGATGGTGTGTCTGACATTGATTCCTTTATACTATATTCGTTGATCTTTGCCAAATATATATCTATTTGGTGGAGGAGAATTCATTCTCTTGCTTAACACCCTTCTCTGGGACGTACGAGCTTAGAGGTTATATATTGGTTGAAATCAGTGGTACGATATAGAATGACAACGTGGCATGCTGAGATGCAAATGATCAAGGCTTTTGTTGAAAAGCAAAGTCTTGTGGTTGATGATCAAAGCACGACTTTAAATAGCATAACTTTGTATAGCATTAATTCGCGAGCCTCACACCCAGGTATGAACTAAAAACGGGATAGTGACTACATGGAAATGGACATATGTCAGTTCTAGCTACGAGTAACGTCATGGCATGGAGCCCAGACTGCTTACCCATGTGGATGTTGCATGCTATTATGACAGATAGACTATGTACCCAGGAGCAAGGTAAGTCCTTAAATGGCTCTCGATATGGTCGATTGGACTGGCCATCTTGGAGGTTCGATAGAACCGGCTAACAAATAATTTATGGTATAACTAATCATTGATGGATGACCGGCCATGCATATCCAAGGAGTTCACTGCGGGGGATCCTGAGGCATTTTCTTGAATGACTCAAAATCAGTAAGGATAATTCCTTGCCTCGGTTCATAGATGGAAACCCAACTTCCAATACGTGATATTCGATTTTAGTTGTAAATATATATGTGGCGACATAATATAATGGTACCTACGCCGCCTATGATTGATACATTTATATTTGAAGTTGATTTCTTCACTTATAGTAATAATAAAAGATGAAATTTCATGTATCAAGCATATTTGGCTATTATAAGGGAAAACTTTATTCTCGACTGCGTTCATTGTGTGATGGGACCTGAGTCTTTAACAGCTTCATTTTTCTCTTTAGCATTGCGTTGTTATTTTTATGCGCTGGTATTCATGGGGGATAAACCCGTTCCGTGTTATACAGCGTGGTCCTGTCATTTACCTGACTTTATAATCAAGCTAATAACTGTTTTAATTCTCACACCAGTCCTATGAATGACTCAGAGTTTATTGTTTCTACCTAAACTTTGGGTACCCCTATTTTTCACACGGGCAGCTAGTAGTTTTGTTTTTTCCAGATATTATTTTCATAGGATCCTGGATTCACAGTTGAAGCTATATTCGGAAAGCTCTGTATCTGTGTATTTCTTTCAGTTGTGTTACGTATTTTATTTTCGCTGCTTTGTATTTTAATCTCTGATATTATTTTATATCTGTTGTGCAATATTTATTCATACTATGGTTCTTGTACATTGATGTAAATTGTTGTAATGCCAATGAAATGTTCTTATCTTTGTGTCATGATGCGTTGTGTTCTCAACTCAATCCAGGCTTTCCCGTAAGGGCGAGTTTGGGTCATCTCAGAAATGGCCTTATAAAAGTTATTAAAAATATGGAAAAATTATGATAAATCATAATAAATGTTTATAAAGTGATTTGAGAAAGAAATATGAAGTTTTTAACTATATTTCGATTTTTTGTTTTTAGCCTAATTTATTGAATATGGTAAGAAGACATTTTGGGAATTTGGTAAAACTTTTGATTAAGAAAAGTTTTCTAATTTAAATGAATTGGATTTGGATGGATATGATCCTCTGATATTTGGTATTGTTTTCTATTGTGTTTACTATTTTGAGGAATTTTTGAAGATGTTCATATCATTATTCCACTTATAATAATTGTTGATTACGAGAATTGGTGTTGAATATAAGTTGATGTAAATTATGAAGAATCTTATGTTTGATGTCAATTGAATTTTGCGCTTGTTGTGAATGCTATCTTAAATAACGTTATTCTTTAACCCCACTATGATTAAGAGATGGTTTGGAATAAAAAGAAATGACAAATATCTAGGGTTATGTCTACTGCTTCTAGTGTTGGTGATTTCGTGATTTCTCTTTCTTCTACATTTCCCTGTCCTCCGATCAAATCGATTTACGCTTGATTAAGGTACTGATTTCTGGTCAATTCCATGTTGAACTCACTGAATTATCTTCTGCGAAGATTCGATTAGCGACTCTGGGGGCTTTTGTGGAGATATCGAGGTTATGGTTCCACATTGTTGAGGATCTCTTCTTAGAACTAAACCATGTCTATTCAGGCGAGCTTTACTCGGATTCTTCCATTTGCGGAGATTTGTCGACCCTGCGCCGTCGGTGGTTAAAGCTCTCTCATTTGTCCTCTCAGAAACAAGACGAAGGGATTTCACCACTCCAATTACTCCTCGTTTGCGTTTCAGAGGTTCGCATGTTAGTGCTTTGTTGATTGTCCTTGCCTTTGAGGTGGGTCCCCTGATATGTGGTGGCATTTTTGGCAATGATTTCTACGAGGTTTTTTCGGCTATGCCTATCAGTGATCAGATTTGTCCACCTTACACCGATCCGGTGTTGTCCCTCCGCTATTATGTGTTGCCGGAGGCATCGCCTTGTCAAAGAAGGGAAAAGTGAGCAACCTATTGGATCTCGACGTCGTCAGACCACTCGAAGACGTCAGAAAGCCAAAAAGGCTACCACTCCCTCCCTTCGTCGCATGTTGTGGTTGTTGGAGCTATTTCAAATTTTGGAGTTCTTGCTATTCCTAGTTTGGCTTATTCCAATTTTTTCGAAGTGTTGGAAGACAGTGGTGATCTTGAGATGGAAAATGAATCTCTCCCCACTATCTATCCTAGGACTTCGACTTCTTGGCCTTTGGAAAATTTTGATACCTGCCTCCATGATTTAGAGGTTTCCGTGGGTGCTTCGGCAGACCTAGTGGCTTTTCGGTGCGTGGACCTAGCTGGTTATTGGATTTCTTGGTTAGTTGGGCAGGTTCGCATTTGTTCTCCCTTTTCTTGCTTTATTTCTTTGGATTAGGATTATTGCATTTCAATTTGGTTTGTGGAT
This sequence comes from Allium sativum, assembly GCA_030737875.1. Taxonomy (NCBI): domain Eukaryota; kingdom Viridiplantae; phylum Streptophyta; class Magnoliopsida; order Asparagales; family Amaryllidaceae; genus Allium; species Allium sativum. The sequence goes on along the minus strand of CM060913.1, from coordinate 35,065,594 downwards.
AGCGTTGTTCATGTTGCAGTGAGCCATGATACACTTTTGCATGTGCTCCCTACCACTGTGATTACCTCGTTGGAGGAACTAGTGGTGGGTCATGTGTGTGTTGTTTCACCGGTCATCTTGTGCTTCTCCTAGTGGGATACTAATGCACTTGTTTTTTAGGTCTTGGGTGGTTTTGGCTTTGTTTTCCTTGTCTTCTTTATCGACCCCTGTTCCTGTTGTTTCATTATGTCAACCTATATTGGGCTTCTCTCGAGGCCTTATACTTTGGCTTGTTGCCTTTTTGTTTCAGCTTTCATTAGGCTTCGGCACCATGTGTTTGGCATTTTTTGATCGATTGTTTTGTTGTTCTACTACTTGTGTTCGGCACAATGTTGGCACCATGTTTCCTTTTTGGTTCTGCTAGCGACGCTGAATTTCCCCTTTGGTCACGGCTTGTGTGGGCACATGGCAAATCTCTTTATAATTTGTTCGTGTAGTTTATAGGGTTTTCTGTACCTTATCACTCGGTTGGGAGGGATTGATTTTCGTTAGTGCATCAACTTTTGTTTGGTGAATGAACTCCACATATAGTTATCAATATTGTTGATAAATATATGCAAAACACATGAATCGTCGGTCGTTGGCAAGTTCTTTCATTGAGTTGCTCACTTTTTGGATTTTATTGCTATCAGTTTGTGATTCCCTCCCATTATAGGTCCTCCTCTTTTTTACTGGGTTGTCAATATAATGATGGACTAGTGTTGAGGGATACCTTATATCATAGCATGTCACATTTCTATTGCAACACCACATCGTTACCCCTGCCCCCCTTTGTCTTTGTTATCTCCCCTATCTACTTATTATCACTCGTTTCACCTTCTTAGTATGGACGATATTGCGATCATTAATGATAGGTTAGATCATCTTGCTAAGAACTCTAGACCACTTAGTCTGTTTTTCCTTCTTCTCCTCCTTCGCCCAGCTAGACTTATGGGGAGTCATCAGGATCCACCGTCTTCGAAGAGGCGATTGTTCAATCCGCTATTCTCCCTATCCGATCTATGCGTCGTAGACCTCAATCGGTTACTCACACTCCCCAAATCATTCACACATGCTCTATAGCGGCGTCTGAGAAGATCGTTCGATCTACTCGATATATACTTTATCTTATTCGATCTGGTCTTCTCTGCTCTGGCGTTCTCTCCTTTTCTGGGGTTTAACCTTCTCTGTTTTTTTCTTCCTTTCGTCTTCTTCTGCTATCTTCTTGGTGGCGAATTTCTTGTTATTAAACATTAATGCTATTGGGAACGATGCATCTCCGGCTAGACTCAAACGCATCATTGAGAAGCACTTGCTTTATCTTATGGCACTTCAGGAGCCATTTATGGGTCCGAATGAGGTCACCAAGACTGTTCTTTCCATTAGCTTCGGGGTGCCTTAGCCAATGTCACTAACAAGATTTGTATCCTTTGGTCTAAATACGTCGTGGTCCGTCCTATTTTCGATTCTATTCAACTTCTCTCTGTGGCTTGTACTTCTTTTTTCCCTCTCCCTTCCTCTTTTCGGCGATTTATGCTAAATGTGTTTAGATTGAGCGACTGGTCCTATAGTCTGACATCCTCTCGCTTACCGATTTGGGTTTCAGTGTCGCAGTCTTAGGTGGCAACTTTAATGTTGTCACCTGTCAAGAAGAGAAACAGGGTGGCACCTCTGTTAATCGGGAGACAGTTTCGGATTATAATTCGTTCATTGTCAGCTTGGGTCTTATGGAGGTTTCTTCTGTTGGATCGGCTTTTAGCTGGTGTAAAAACTAGGAAGCGCCTAACTGAATTCTCGCTAGACTTGATAGTGTATTTGGATCAGAAGGTTAGTTAAGCCTCATATTCACTTTATCTATTTCCCATCTGCATCGTAATTTCTCGGATCATTCTACAACGCTCTCCTTTCGCCCTGTCCAGTGCTTCTTCTTTTCGATTCCATGGTATGTGGAGAACTCACCACATGTTTCATCAAGTTGTGGAAGATTCCTGGAGTTCTCCTGCCCTGGGCTCTCCTTTTGTTGTCTCTTAAGCCGAAACGTCTCAAGGCTTTCCTTAAGGCTTGGAACGTGCAGGTTTTCAAGAATATTTTCAACCATGTTAGGGCGGCCGAAGAGATTCTTATCTTAGCAGAAGCTTCTTTTGATTAGGATCCATCTACTGCTAACAAGGAGCCATGGACATTAGCCATGCTCACCTTCTCCTTGGAGCTCCGTATTGAGAATGATTTCCTTCGCCAAAAGGCAAGAATCAAGTGGGTCATCGAAGGAGATATGAACTCCAAATTCTTTCACTCTTCTATTTGTAAGAAGAATATCATCCTCTCCATTCATCAGATTCAGCACCCCAATCTCTCTTTGGCTTCCACTCTGGAGGAGATTAAAGAGACGACTTTTCTCATTTCCAGTCCTTTTTGTGTGCTCCATCGGTGTCTGTTTCTAACCCGTCCCTTTTATCTTTTATCCCTAGGTTGGTCTTATCGTATGATAACGTCGACCTTGCTGCTCCTCTTTCCTTTGACGTAATCTAAGCTTGCGTCTTTGCTCTCAGTAAGGACTGTGCGAGTGGACCTGATGGATTAAATGGAGTGTTTTTCAAAAGTGTTCGGCCGACCATTCAGATAGATTTTTGTCTTGCCATCCAATTGTTCTTCTCCGGTGAAGATCTCCCTAAGGGATGGACTACCACCAATTTGGTCCATATCCCTAAGTGCAAAAATATTCGCTCATGAGTGGATTTTCACCCGATCAGCTTGCATAACTTCACTAAAAAGGTTAACTTCAAGGTGATAACTTCTCGTCTAGCACCATTTCATGATCGTATCATTTCTTCCTCTTAAGCGAGGTTTGTTAAAGGAAGTTTGATCATTGACAACTTCCTATTAGCCCAAAAGCTGATTTCCCAGATTGATCACAAGGCTAGGGGTTCAAACTTGGTCGTCAAGTTGGACATGGCTAAAGCTTACGATCATATGTCGTGGTTTTTCGTCCTTAAGGTGCTGAGAGATTTTGATTTTGCAGAATCCCTAATCGATCTTCTTTGGAGGATTATTTCCAACTGTTCATTCTCTGTTCTCATCAATGGATCGGCCTATGGGTTTTTTAAGTCAGGAAGGGGTTTTTGTCATAGAGATCCCCTTTCCCTGACTTTGTTCGTCATTTGTACCACCTCGTAATTTTATAGAGCACTAATGATAATAAACTAAAGAATACAAAATTAAACATTAGGAATTAAGTAAAATACTCTATACCATTACATTCGTCTTAGAATTCTAGTTCAGATAGACTTCGAGTTTGCATACAACAGACTTCGTATGAAGAAGATATACAGGTTAGAACTTTGTGTATATATAAGGAAGATATATAGAAATAAATCAGACCAAAAATTTGAAATAAATAGAATTAGAGGAGTGGGGAACCAACATGGGAATGAGACCCTTTAAGGGTCGTCACTCGCCCCATGGGGGTCGACCCACTCAAGGGTGGGTCGACCCACCCCAGTTCTGGGCAGATACATTTTTCCGAGCCTAGACTTATTTGTTTACTAGGTTCATTGGATAAAGGTTACATAAAGTCCAGCATTTCTAATTTTTCCTACACCTAAAACAATGGAGACAAGGAGATGCTACCTCACCATGGATTGAATTAAACTATCTTCGACAACATTAGCCTATACATACATCAGAGACATTTCTTATATTCCAATCCAATCTCTGTGAGTTCATGTTACTTTTAGATTTAAAAATTTAATAGCAACCTTGACATGTTAATAAACCAGATCTGAGCCTATGCTTGTTAAGAAACTGATTTATATATAAATAGATCTGCTATAATTACATGTAATTTTCCATACACCTATTTTGTTGTTCAGATATTATTATATGCTTATTTCTGTTATTATATGCTTATTTCTATTCTTCTCCCTCTCTCATTCCCTTTTTATTTTATAAGCCTAGGCTACCTTCGAGCCTACGCCAATCTCGTAAGAGACATACGTATGAATGAAATTGGGACAATTAGGGAATGGAAATAAAAGAGGTGAATTTGGGACATACCTTATACTCTGGAATATGACTGAAATTTGGGGTGTGTGAACATGTAAATCTATAGGCTTACTTTAAAGATTAAGTGGAACATGTTATTGAAACTGTATATCAAATGTGTAACCTGTTAAATCTATGGGGGTTAAGTAAACCTGTTTAATTTGTTGGGGTTATATGAACACTAATAATTAACCTGTGAAGCTTAACCAGTTAAATCTATGGGGGTTATGATGTAAGACTTAGCCTGTTGAAATCCTAGATGGTTGGGAACACAAATTTAGGGGTTTGACTTGTGTCATCTGTGATGTGAGAACCATATTAGTCAATAACCTATTCTAGTATTAAACGAGGACCCTGCACTAGGTAGGGGTCAGGGAATGCATACTGAAATAATTATTAGTGCTTCATTTAGAGAGGGGTGTTTGATGGTGCTTTCCAATGAGTTCTTGTGTGTGCATGGATTCGGCATGCCTGGGAAAATAAGTTGCTACAACACTTGTAAATCAGTTAGTGTCCTTTTGTAGTTTACCACTTTAGGAAGTAATACACCCTACTATGGGGCCGACACAGGGTATTTACGTGTTAGGGAGCTAATCGCTTGGCGGGTAGTAATTAGGATACATCTAGTGCTGCCTGTTTAGGATACCGTTATTCCTATTTGGGGTAACACCCGTTATTTCTGTTTGGGGGTAAAACCCGTTATATAACTACAGGTACACCTAAATCTATCATTATGTTTATTTTGGGATCAATATGTTTCTGTTAAGTAATTTGAAAACACTTAATTCAGTATACTAGTATTGGTGCAGAGAAAGTAATTGAGAAGCTTAGTTTACCCTGTTTATTCTGTTTATCCTATTTATACCTGTTATATGTTACTGTTATCTCTCATCCAGTTTATTTAACCATCTAGATACTTTTACTTCTTTATATGCTAAAAGTCATCGGACTCGCCAGACTTTATGTCTGACCCGTTTTGTTTCCTTTTCTCTCTTTCATTTTCTCCCAGGTTCTCAGGGTGGGAACTCTCAGGCGTGATTAGGACTTTCTCTCTCTTCTGTTTGTGCTTGGAATTGGATCTGCTTTGATGTATCTCTTCGACTATTTGTGTACTTTGATATGGCTACTTATGGGGATTATGATTTTACATTTCTTCACTCTGATGATTTTTAGAGCAAGACAGATGTTTTTATTTTATGTATTTGGTTCCAGCATTTTAGTCTGATGTTGTAATTGGATTTGAGACTTTGATGTTTTCTATTGAAAAATATAGTTTTAAATTTCCACTGCTATTTTCATATATCTGCCTTTTGAGATTCTGTTTTTGTTTGCCTATAACGCTTCATGGAACTTAATACATTTTGATAAAGAGTTACATTAACGGATGTGGGATGTCACATTTGGTATCAGAGCTGAAGGTTACAAGATCAGATAAAAGCTTTGAAAAATTATTTAGAAAAGAAAAGTATTTTCAAAGAAAAGACTATTTTTGAAAAACATATTCCCTAAGGCCATAAAGAATATTTTTCGATTCTCTGTTTGAATCCCTTTTCCTCTTCCTTACAGCATGTTTGGGGAACCAAATCTTCCTGAGTAAGTTAAGATACCATCTTGGTTCCGTAGATATCTTGAGGCTACGACGCCTGCCGGAGGACAAGGGGAAGCCCGTTCCCCAGCAACAACTACTATTCCTCCACCTCATCGAGTAGATAATTTCTCTAAGATATGCAAGGTCTTCTGTGCTATGAAACGAAAACCATTTCGTGGAACTGAAAGCTTTGTGGAAGAACGGAATTGGCTGCGAGTGATAGAGAACTTGTTTGTGCTTTTTGAGGTCGACGACCATAGAAAGATACAATTGGCCGCATGGTAGCTTAAGGGTAAGGCTTCGTTTTTGTGGGAAGTGACACAAGCAGGGCGTCCAGTAGATACTTGGGATGATTTCCGATAGAGGTTCGAGACGAAGTTTCTTTCTCAATAAGAAGTGAGTATGCAAATGGAGTGATTCTTGGCACTTAAGCAAGGAAGTATGTTTGTTATAGAGTATGTTAATAAGTTTAATTAGCAGCAAGGTTTGGTTTGGAACTGGTGAATACCCCACACAAGAAAGCTTTAAGGTTCGCGAGAGGATTGAATCAACCTCTCCAACCATTGACATTATCTCATATACCTATGGGAGCAAATTTTGAAAGACTTGCTGACATCACATTGATGCACGAAGAGGGTAAGGATGGGAAGAAAGAGTTCAAGACCGATGAGACACAAAACAAGAAAGTGTGGCCTAAGAAAGAGCAACAAAAGAAAGGTGGAAAGAATGACAAAGCTCAGAACAAGAAGAAATGCCATGGTAGTGGGAGCTTGGGTCATCTGGTCAAGGGTTGCGGACAAAGGGAAAATGCTTGTTTCAGCTGTGGAGAAACTGGACACTATAGTAAGGAATTCCCGAAGAACCAGGGATAGGGGCAAAGGACAGGACCTTCTAGAGTGTAGATACATGCTCTCGAGGCTAGCGGACCAGACAGAGGTAGGAAAATTTCTGTTGAAGGTTTGATTTCCCTTTCCAATCATCCAGTTAAGACTCTTTTTTATTCTGGTGCTTCTCATTCTTTTATATCTGATAATGTGGTTGAGTCTCTGCACCTTAGTACTAGTATTGTTTCTGATCCCGCTATTGTCTCAAGCCCCATTGGGGCCACGGCTCATCTATCTATCATATGTCGGGATTTGAGGATATCTATATTAGGCATCAAGTTCGAGAGCAATGCAGGTTTTATGGGCTACGATCTGATTCTATGGATGGATTGACTAACCATGTATGGTTCCATCCTAGACTATAAGAGGAGGGTCGTTAGACTTTTGACTTGCCATGGGAGGACTCTCGAGATTTCCTATGACACAAGGAGGTCTGTCATGCTTAGCTTCCTAGAATAACTGGATGCTTCCGTTGATGATTTGCGATCTGTACCCATAGTCTATGAGTATCCGGATGTTTTTGATGAGGTTAGAGGCTTGCCTCCGAGATGGAGATCGATTTCCATGTATACTTGGTTGATAATGCATCACGCTCCTAGGTAAAGGAGGGAGCTTAGCAAGCAAGTAGGGGAGCTACTTGAAAAGGGTTTTGTTAGGCGAAGTATTTTTGAATGGGGTGCTCCATTATTCTTTGCAACCAAGGAGGATGGTTCACTTAGTCTATGTGTAGATTATAGGGAGTCGAATAAATTCACCAAGAAGAGTAGGAACCCACTCCCGAGGATTGGTGATCTGTTTGACCGACTTGTTGGCGCATCTGTTTTCTGGCAGTTGCATTTGGCCATGGGATTTCATCAGTTGAGGGTATCCAAGGACAGTATAGATAAAACCACTTTCAGGAAACCAGATGGCTTCTTTGAGTGTTTAGTCATGCCTTTTTGGTTGACAAATGCACCCACATATTTTGTGGATCTGATGAGTATGGTGTTTAGGGAGTTTCTGAATAAGTTCGTCGTGGTCTTTGTGGATGACATTTTGATTTTCTCGAAGAGCAAGGAAAAGCACGCCCTACATTTAGGAGAGGTCTTGAGGACTCTCAGAACACACCATCTTAAGGCAAAATTCTTCAAGTGTCACTTTTGAAGAAAGGAGGTGAGATTTCTAGAGCATTTGTTCTCCAAGGATGGGATAGCGGTGGATCCTGCAAAAGTGGTTGCAATTCAAAACTGGAAGTTTCTTGTAATGACCCAAGGATTTTCGACCCCAAAAATCGACATAAAATCACCATGTCGACTATTCAAGCATTGAAAACACTAGAATGTTAATAGAAAGAAGTTAGAGGGTGAGAAAAGAAAGAAAGAAATTTTAGAATAGAAGAAAGAAGAAGAACACATTAGAATCTCACAGCAGAACGAATAAAATATAATATATCAAATCTCTATATACAAAGAAAATTGTATATACATACCAATCATCAGAGTACATCATATATCTATCACAGCGGAAATACACTTTATATAACTAGCTGTGAAGCCTACTGCTTCCAGCTCCTGAACTCCAAGCAAAACCTAACCTGGAAATATACTCAGTCTGACCAGAGCACATTTGAAGCAAAGAAAAATTTACCCGGATAAGTCTGGAATACTTTCAGTGATAAATTCACATAGCAAACAACTTGTTTAACTTTAGAAAACCTTTTCGAAAGAAAAGGATAACAGTAAGACCAGCCCATACATAAACATGGACAGTTTTTACCTTACTATAACCTAAAACATTTTTGAAATCAATATCTTTTCTGATATTATAATAGTGTCTATCAAACCAAAAATAAATAATAATCTAGCAGAACACTTGCATCTCACACTCTAGATATATAGTATACAATCAAATCCACGGGCTCTTATTGGAGAATGGATTTCCTGGCAAGGTATAGGACCACCTTCCAACAATGTACCTCTGGAGATGAATACATTGGGGTTTAACAAGAATGTCTTGCAACCCGGCTACACATGACCAACTCCTCATTTCGCCTGAGAGTAATGAATATATCATCACCACAGTTGGGGGCCAGCCAACCGCACCAATAGCATATAAATAACATAAAGGGACAACCGAAGGCATTTGATTTCTCTAGATCAGGTAAGGATATACCCTTTTAATGGGTGTTACCCACATAGCCATGCTGCCTACCCGATTTTGTGCCATTTCCCAATTGATGAGGCTTGAGGTCACGTTTAGTACATCTCTATTCACTTTGAATGTCACATCGTCAGATCCGTCAAATCACTAATTGACGCTCACAAATACACTTTAGGTGTCAAGAAAGAGAATTTCTCCGCCACCAACCTTGGTATATTTGTAAAAATCAATGTGCATGAATTTCAAGAAATTCTCTGTCAGAAACTCATCCATACAAGTCATCCAGGAATAGGATGAACCAAATGCACCCTCCTACCGCATCCTAGGAATCACCCTACATATCAGTAGCGATACTCCTTGCAATCTATAGATTCCAACCACGATAGAACCACAGTTTATCTCCGGGAGCGACCTAGAGATTATAAGTAGTTCTTCCATTTTATGAAGATCTATGGTCTTCAATTGCTCCGTCTTCATTTGTTGCATGTTAGTTTCTTATGCGACGTTGATTCGAAGTGGTTTTGGGTCTAGTTCTCATCCCGGCTTCTTCGAAACAACACGACAAAAGGAATAATATTATATTCGATTAATAGTTGGATTTTTACTATCAATATCAACAGTACGTTAAGTATATTGGCAGCTTGGACCTTATTATTTAAACCATTGAAATTTCCTTTATCGGATTATTAGAAATCACTTCATCGATTTGTATTTCGATTCCATTTATTTATCTCGACAAAACTCTTTACTTTTGTTACTTGGAATGAACAACTATATTCACCAAACTCCGTTTTACTAATATCACATATTTATAAAAATCTTTTTATTTCCTTTTTCTTGGAAATGTCATATTTCAAACTCCTTTAGTCTTTCTTTACTTTGGAAATGATGACACATATGTATTCTATTCAATATTCAGTTATCATTTCTTATACGACCCAAAATAATGTTGAATGACATCTTATATCATTATATAAATTCAAATGTTTGATTTGAAGATTTTCATTCAATATGGATAGTGTGTGTGTGTGTGTGTGTGTGTTTATATTATCAGTCCTAATTTATTTATTTATTTTTACCCCTAACTCAGTATGGCTTATTTGCATCTCTTCGGAAAAATATCGTTATTACCTAATACTTAGACCAAGTGCATTTCAAACCAAACCATTTTCAATTTCTAGGTAGTAGAGCTATATATATATATATATATATATATATATATATATATATTAATCATGCTAAAGCTTAGTCCACAACGTTACTTTATCGTTATAGTTCAAAAACTTGCAATATAATGCAATATTCCCCTTTATAATTAATCTCGACATCTCTTTCCATTACAAACTAATATCATTCTTCGATAATAGTGAAGTCGTTCAAGTTGGGGTATTTTTTCTACCTCTCGGACCTTGATCGACAACGTTCTTATGTTAGAAAAGATATAAGTCCGTAACTCTACGCTCCTTTATTACTTATAATATCTATCAAACTGTATTTCTTGCTTTTATTTGAAATATGGTTTTATAACACTATATCCTTACTTTAAAAACTCGGTTGTTTGTAATCATTTATATTAAGCATTAACGCTTCACTTCATCTTCCTTATACAATTCCCTTTATAACTTCTTTTATCAAAAATCATTCACTTTCTTCATCTTTTGAAATTTTACTTTCCATTCGAATTATCATACCCAATTCAAGTAAACCTCTCATTACAAACTTAATTTCATCTCAAATGAATTCCTTTTAAGAAACAATTGCTTTAATTAAATAGTAATTAACTTTATCATTGCTGAAGTAAAACAGTTTACTCGATTATTAACTCAAAATAGATTGGTTGCTTACAATACTAATTATACTAGTTCAATCATCATTTAAACTTCATTCATTAAAAAGGTAATTAATAACAAATATTATAAATTCTTATCAGTTTATCTCTAAGCTATTATCATTAGATTAATTGAAGAACGATTAACCTAAAAATCAATTTCCAGTAAAACCATTGATTTAATCAACTTCAAACCATCAGTTAATTCGTTAATTGATCTTAATTAATCCTCTTCATTAGATTAATCTAATAATATTACTTAACCGATTGTCTTAAAATAATTACCCAAATATTTACCCGCAGGATAATTACAGCCTTATAATTTATTTAAATGTCAAATAATCATTTATATTTACTTTATAAAAACGAACTATCCAATATTTGTTTCCAATAGAACTTCAATTATAATTTAAAACTTCGGTTAAATTATAAAAATAAAATTTTCATAATTTAACTTCATTGATTTGCCTGATGGCCAGTCAACTTCTTAACAAAAAGATGGAGTTATGGTCGACTGCAGCCAATTTCTTAATCAATACCGTTTATTAATTAAAAAATCAAAAATGTTGAATTTCCGTAAACATTAATTATCCAAACAGGTTTTCAAATGTCATTTGCGTTCAGACAGTGCATGTATGGATAATATAAAAATAAATAGTACATATAATATTTGAGGAATCCGGTTGGATTCCTCCAACCTGTTCTGCCCTACATCGCAGTTGTTTTTAACATTTTTTTTATAATACTTGAAATAGAAAATTCATCCAATGCAATTAAATAAAATTAACCACAGCCAATATCAAACAAACAACATCCATGGCATCCAAATCAATCAATTGATAATGTTGGTGATATATTTTAACTATATGAATTTAATCACATCATGGAATTTCAAAAATCGTGAGAGTTAACTCACCATTTATTCCCAGTTGACGGTTCAGGACATTTATCTGATCACGTTTAAAATCAGAAAGAATTCCGGTTATCTGTAAATCTTTTCCGAAGCCACTCAACAATGTGGCCCTTTGACAATACGATTTCATTGGATTCAAATTTGCGCGATTCTAAGAACGTATGAATTCGTTATGATTATTATAAGTTTTGGTTATTTTTAAACAATATAATAAAGTGTCTAATTCCCCTTTCAGAAATTAAACCACATCAGCCTTTGGTCACGTGTTTTTCTCCTATCAGACTTTCTCAACCTCAACCCCGATTTTCTGGTTCTCTACAAAGGAACCTGATAGCCAAATAAATATATTTTATACATATAATTATTTAACTAACTTAATTATTATTTAATTATAATAATTACCGTTAATTATCCATTACTTCACGTCAAACAAGTAAATGCGGTTTCTCAGATCAAACCATCCGGTGCCCGAAATTCCCATATACCCATTCTTCTGTAACCCCAATGCTTTCTTCTCGTTCGAAGCTGATGTCCCCATTCGACCAAACTGATTCATCCACTTTACATTATTATTTATTTTCAGCCCACGCAGAGCCCAAACCCATCTCAAAATTCAAAGCCCACGCCTTCTTATTTCTTCCTCAGCATACCACTCCTTCTCTGATACATATTCACACCAGTTCTGAATGTCCTCTCTTCCCCTTCCATCCTTCATTTACTTTATGAAGCCGATCTCAAACCATTATCAGTACTGATACCCAGGAAACACACTCCTGCCGTTGCCAAAACCACGCCATCACCCGCTTCCCTCGTCGGCATTAACCAGTCCGAGCTCCGCAGATTAGAAACGGGCAAGGGCCTATGCTTCGCAATCCACGAGCACCCGCCACTCGCACCTCAAAAAAATCTCTGTTCATCGATCCCTGACCTTGCCTCCAGTTACTTACCCGCCATTACAGCCCCACCAACGACCACCCAAACCTTACACCAGCGCTACACCATCTTCTACACTTCAACTATCGCGTAAAGAAGAAAAACTGCTGCTGTACAAGAACATAAACCAACACCCATACACTACTCTTCACTATATCCTAGCTCCGTCGTTCGCAGCAGCTTGATAGCAACAGGCCTACACGTTCACCAGTATAAATGCTCTAGTACACACTTATTTAACTCCCGACCGAACTCCTCACATGCCCATCTACCTGGCTCCCCTACTTGATGCGTTTTCCTTTCAGTTCGGCTTTTGTTTTGGAAATGGACGAAATGTTTATAAGAGTTGTTTTAAAGAGTTTTGATTCTTATTAGTAAATGGAGATATCAGTTTGTTTTACTAGCCGGGTATATATATACACGGAGGTGAAGTTGGATATAAACCATGTCCTTTCAGCATGGTACAAGGTAGGCTTGCGGTTAGCTTTCTAGGCATATGGGAAGACCAGTTGTGTTATATAATATGTTAGGTTGATTTGGGACAAGAACTGAGATAAGATAAGGTCGGTTCTCTGTGTTGAAATATGAGATGTATTTCGAATGCATAGAAACAAGCATAATAGTTTTTTCTTAAAAAAAAGAATAAGTGTTAGATGAAACTTTTGACTCTAGACAGAAGAAATAAACTGCGCTAAAATTAGGATAAGCTTTTATTTGTAGATTTTCCAGTGATTTGTCACCAATTATGCCTTGTACGGTCGAGGTTATAGCATGTGCTATGATCTTTAAACAACAACGTATCAAGATTTTGATTTGCTATTGGCTTGAGTAGCATGTGCCGCGTTTTGCAATAGAGTATAATTTGTTCAGTCAAGATATCTGTTAGAGTTTGATAGCGTTTGAAATGTTGTATGCACCCGTATGCTGGCTTGCGAGATTCCTTTTCCAAGCAAAGATTATAATATGTTGTGATGTATAATGATTTGCTACGACATTATATATATATATAATATATACTGGGTACACGGCCTATATTCAGATTGGCGGAGATTTGCCCAGCAGGCATGTGCTGAGATTATGTTTTGACTTGATTAGATTTTCCACTATTTGGAGAATGAACGAATGAAACAAGTTTTTATATTATATATTTATATACATAGCAACATATATTTTTGACCGTACGCACATTAAATCTGTAACAACCCGGAAAATCTGAACCAGTTTAAAATTTAATTTGGTTATTTTAGTGGATTTAAATATTTAAAATAAATATTTTAAATAATAACGACGAAAAGTATGTTTGTATCTATGTTTGAAAATAAATATAATTATTTTAAATTATAAACAAGGCCAGAAATGGCGCGATAGTTTCAAATTTTCAATTCAAACTTTGACTGACTGTACCGGGTGCAAAACAAAACGGATCTTAGTGAAACCAAAAATATTTAAATTTGTTAGTGAATATCTTTCTAACGAATCTGAAAAATCGAAGTTTCATAGCGGGAATCAAAAGTTGAGGCCAAATGAATTTTCAGAAAGGTCGCTATAGAGAATATATAACCCTTGAAAATAGGCATTTTGCAAACAACCTTAGAATTCGACGAAACCACTTTTGTTGGATCCGGGATGTCAAATTATTGCTAGGTTTCAAATTCCATAATTTTTGAAGTTAATATGTGAGCGTGGCGAAGGAAAATGTGTTTGGTCAATTTCAATTAAATTGGATCGACCAGAAAATGGCCATTTTTCAAACGGTCTCAGAATTTGACGAAACTTGTTTTGTTGGGACCGTATCGTCAAAACATAGCTAAATTTATTTTTCTGGAATTTTTGGGATTAGTATGTGGCCCTGGCAAATTGAAATGTACGTTCAAATGCAATATTGAATGTTTAATATTTTAATTTGAAGGAAAATTGACTGAAACAGTCGAATGGGCCTACGAAACATATCCCATTGTGTTTGGAATGGGGGTATTTAGCTAGGGGCGACAGTTGTTAGGTTTGGATTGGAGGTCGTATTAGCAAACCCCCTTTTTGAATTTAATATAACTTCCGACCAATAGAAAATTTCATTCATAAAAAAAACCGCTCCTCTCTTCCTGACCTGCGCACAACGCGGAAATGCTCATCCACCTTCTCTCTTCTTTTTCTCTTAATCCGTGCAATAAAACCCAATGGCCCTTTGGAGCTTTTCGTAGAGCTCGAGGAGAGCTTCGCATTCATACCCGGTTCGACCCCTCTCGACATGTATTCTGGTCGAATCGCGCCTCCAAAGGCGGCCACTTTCGAGCTCCGCCGCCGCTGCTAGGAGCCATCGCAGGGGACCCCACCACCGGCGCCGGAAACCCTGTTCCACCCTCTACAACGCTGCATAGGCCGATCCTCCTCTCGCTTCACCGTTTGCGTGAAAAACGCAGACCTTGTTTTGAACATTTAAAGAGAGGTACAGGTTTGAATATTTTGAACTGATTTTAACATTTAAAAGTGCTGCAAACTTTTAAAAATCGTATCGTTTTGCTATGTGGTCAAAATGCAGTGAAACAAGAGACGTCGGGACTGTGAGGACGTCTTCCACATTTTAGAAGAGACCAGATATTTTTCTGAGCTTTCTACAATTTTTGGTGGAGTGGAACCCAATGTGAGATTTCTAATTTATAAACAATATGGAAAACAACGATGTATAAATTATATAGTCGATGTATGAGTTATTTAAGCATTGTACACCACATGTATAAGCGTTGTATAAGTTGTATGTTCGATGTATAAGTTATATATGTGTTGTAAAAGTGATATATGCGTTGGAATAAATTTTAATGATATTGAAATGAAATCGAAATATAGTTATATACATATATCTATAAATATATATACTCCCCTCGTCCACAGACCATGGATGATATATATTGGTTGTGATAGTGTTTGGATTATTGGTTGATGTGAAATTTGGTGAATATCAGGAATGGTTGATTTGAAATGATTGATTGTGATTGAAATCCCAATAGGATTAGTATATGGGAAAATTCGTCTGCGTACGAACTAGATATTGAAAATCCCCATTGTCAAAAGCTGCGAGGCTTTAAGGTAGAGCGAGGAGCCGTACTCGGGATGGTGCCAGTTTTAACTATCTTGTCGTTATGCTGCCGAAATTTTCAATAATATTCATGTGTTAGAATTATTTTCATGTGTTGAAACTTTATTCATGTGTTGAAACTATATTTATGCGTTGAATAGAAATTCATGTGTTGAATAGAAATTCATGTGCTGAATGAAGTTCATGTATTAAATAAATTCTTTGTAAAACAAAAATTACATTTTTACCTTATGTATGAACTATATAAAATATTAGTATTTTAAATAAATTGTTTTAACACCAAAAATTACATTTTTACCTTATGTATGAACTATATAAAATAATCGTGTTTTGCAATAAAAATCACATTTTTATTATATATATAAACTACAGAAAATATTCATGTGTTGAACAAAGGACTAGAGCGATAAAAATCATAATTTTATCGTATGCGTGAAGTCGAAAACATTCATGTGTTGAATATATAGATCGAACAATGAAATCTACATTTTTATTGTGAATATGAAGTGTTAAAAATAGTGATGTGTTGAAATAAATATCTGTTGGATAAAAATATCATTTTTATCAAATATATGAAGTGAATATGGTTTTGAAATCGAAGAATGAATTCTATTTATATATATATAAAAATAAATAAAATAAATCGAATAACGAAGCTGCAGTTCGTGTTTTGGAACCGTGATTTCAAATGATTATTGCGGGAGATCCGACCATCGGATTTTCCCGAAACCGAAACCATTGGGTTCACTTTGGAAATATCTTTCCAACGACATCCACTTTGTAAAGATCCAACGGTTGGGTTGTCTGAAATGTTTAATTCAAATTTAAATGAAAATAGCGCCAGAATCGATTATATCTATATATATATATATATATAATTAAAATAAATCAAATAACGACGCTGCAGTTTGTATTTTGAAATCGTAACTTCAAACGATTGTACCAGGAGATCCGACCGTCGGATTTTCCCAAAACTGGAACCGTTGGATTCGTTTTGAAAAGATCTTTCTAATGATATAAAATTTGTGAAGATCCAACGGTTAAATTTTTAGATATGTGTAAATCAAATCTGAAGAAAAACAGCGCCATAGCCGCGTTATGGCCTGAAGCGTCGTTTGAGTGAATTTGCTATTTTTAAATAAATAAAAATAGCGATAAATCGTGATAAAATATTATAAACAATATGGAATGGAAATAAACTGAATTTGCTCGGTTTATGTGATATTTGATGGTTGAATGTGTTTGGCGTGAACATTACATTAAAGAGCAGAATTAGTGATATCGAATAATTTAACCATTGAAATGAATTGATTTGAAATTCTAAATATACGTGAATTATTTGAAAAGGCCGAGTTGATTCTCATTTCAAATTATTGATCGACGATTGAAAGTCAAAGATATGAAGACGGTGCAAGACCGATGATCTTCACGTCGAATGGAGGGGTGCTACTGATGCTCGTGATAGGAGTAGCAACCTTGAAGGGGCTGAAGTAGTAGTCGTCCGGACGTACTTGTGGATTGTATGGATATGCGAGGTATTGAGTGCCTCCGGTTTCGTTCAGACCCAAAACGAACTTGTAAATGGACTGTGTGTCTAACATTGGATTTTGTTCTATGCTGATTGATCTCTATTAAATATATATCTGTTTGGCGGTGGAGAATTTATTCTCTTGCTTAACGCCCTTCTTTGAGATGTACGAGCTCAGAGGTTATATATCGATAGAAATCAGTCGCAATGAGTGAATTGCCTATGTGGCATGCCTAAGTGGCAGGTGATCAAGGATTCTGTTGAAAAGCAAAGTCTTGTGGTTGATGATCAAAGCACGGCCTGTGCGGCATAGCTTTGTGTATAACATTGATTCGCGAGTCTCACACTCCAGTATGAACCAGAAACGAGAGAGGACCTCAGGGAGGACATGCATTTCTTTCTAGCTAGGGTGGTGTCAGTGACCTACCAGCCCTGACATTTATATTATTTTCACCTGTGTGGTTGTTGCTGTTGCGAGGCGCCTCGGATATATCGGTGACTATGTGAAGCCGATGGAGTCATAGGACTCATTTACGCCCTAAAGGGCGGGGAAACGCAGTGTTCAAGAATTCTAATCCACATCGGTGGACCGGCCCTGATGATCCAAGGGTCACTCGAGCTCTGATCCTGAGACTCGGGCTAGACAGTCTCGAATTCGGTAAGGTCTATCTTTTTCCTTGGTTCATGACAGAAATCCAATTTCCAAATACGACACTGTGTGGTTTTGATTGTATATATATATATATGGCGACATGATATATGGTACCCATGCCGTCTATGATTGATAGTTATGATTGAAATTGTTTTCGAAACATATAAACACTAGCAATAATATCAAATAATTTGTTTTATTTCGTATCAAGCATATTTTGGCCATTATAAGGTAAAACTCTATCCTCCGGTTTGTGTTGCATTGTGTGATGGGAACTGAGTCTTATAATGGCTTCATTTTTATAAAAAGCATTGCGATGTTGTGAAAGATTTACTCGTTTTAAAGCACTGGCAATCCAATGGAGTTAACCCGTTCCGTGAAAGTGGCGTGGTCCTTTGATTGGCCATATTATAGTCATAGGACTCATTTACGCCCCAAAGGGCGGGGAAACGCAGTGTTCAGACATTCAATGGAGTAAACCCGTTCCGCGAAAGTGGCATGGTCCTATGATTGGCCATATTATAAAATGTGTTAAGTAGATTTCTCGTACCAGTCCCATGACTGACTCGTAGTTTGTTTCACTTGCAAACTCGGGTGCCCCTTTTTCTACACGGGCAGCCTTATATTCAGGTTTTAGCAGGCTCTTTTTAGATAGCTGGAGCTGAAGATGGATTCTATCATTTATCTCCTTTTATGTTGTTCAGCTCCTGTTGTACATATTATGTTTTTTTTCCGCGGTAGACATTTATGTATAGTTGAACTGTATTTGTACTAAGTATGATCCTATATACTGTGTAATTCTGATGATTATGTTTATCCACTGTATTCTATTGTACATTATCTGGTGTATTTATTTATTTCTGTTCTGCGGTTATCTGTTTATGTGTTATATTCCAAAGATTACCCTTGCCACCGTCGTACGGGGTTTGGGGTCGTCACAAAATCTATTCCGAGATATGATAATACTATGCCAAGATTTTGCTTTGATTTTAAGGAATGAACGAAGATTTGCACAAGTCTTAACTTTTTTATAAGGTGACGTTCTAAATGTGATGCTTAGTTTATAAAATATCTTATATTCGGACTTAAATAAAAATACCTTAACTGACGTTTCTAACTTAAATCGTTATTTCAAACATGTTGGAACAGACTTTGAGATTTAATTCGAAAATATAAATTTATACTCGACGATCTAAATCGATTTCAATTAAATCTTTCCATACTGCCATTTTATATAATATTTCAAATTCAACATACTCCGATTACTGTGGAATCAAATTATTATTATTATTTACACAAATAAAATATTCAAAATCATTAAATTAAATTTTATTAAATTCCAAATCAATATTTAAAACCAATTTTAAATATTCAAATAAACCGTTGAAAATCCGGGCTGTTACATTCCTTCCCTCTTAAAAGAATTTTGTCCCCGAAATTACTAAGGTAGAAAGAATGCTACAACCCATTATCTTTACAAATAAAACTTCAGTTTCATTTCTAAAACTAATATGATTGGTTTTAAAACCAATTTATTTTCAATAACAAATTTTCCAAAAAACTTCATAAATTTTCTAACACCTTAAATTTTTGAAAACTTTTGATCGAGTCTCCCTTGTACGGAGGACTTCTGCAATCTTGCAAGAACAAAAATAAATCCTTCGACCAACACGGTCGGAAAATCCAATTCAAAATCCAAATCAAAAACCAAAATTTTATATTTTGCATAGGCGTACCTTTTTGCGAGCGCTACTAAACGATTAGCTATATATTATACTTGAGTTTGCTCAATTATAATGCAGCTATAACCAAACTCGATACAATCAGCTCCAGAATTTTAATCAATATTAGCTCTATACATGTTTTCAACTCAAATGAACTCCATTAGTTTCAAAACATTGGCAGAGAGGTTCAATATCCATATCGTCCATTCCAAACAGTTTCTCATCCAACTCAATCATTTCTTTATATGATCCAAATCTCATGGATTTCAATTATAATCATTTCTTGACATCCATTTATTTCTTTAAATATCCATACAGATTCATAAAATCTGGTTGGTTCTCAATCTAGTATATACGTGCAACCAATCATCTGATCCAAACATTTTACATACTTGTTCACTGCATATGAATTTTCTTCGTAACCATCTCTTTTCAATCCCTTTGGATATGTCGATCAACTCCTTATTTCTTATTCAAATTCATTTTCCTGAATTCATTGAATTCCATTCAAATTTATTAACTTTGATTCATTTTAATGGATTCAATTTATTTATTTAAGATTTGCTTTCTAATCAAGTTTATCCTATAATAATCCAACCAATTTCAACCATACACTTCACCTGGTTTTTCAAACACTCCAATTTGATTATTCGCATGTATTTCAATTTCCAAACCCAAGTCAAATTTTTCATTGAGTTATGTCAAATTTTAATACTCGAGTCAAATTCCTTTACTTACACGATTCATTTGACTCAACATGAGTTAAATTAAATATCAAACTTTAATTCATACATTACATATTACGAATTCCAATTTCACTCAGATTTGTTTCATTCAAGCTTAAAATTATATTCATGAAATCAATTTCAACCATTTCACGAGGATTTACTAATTTCTATTGTCCAATATTCAAATTCATATTTCAACTTACATAATTCATTCATTTTAACTTTACATAAGTTAAATTTTAAATTCCCTCTTGGTTAAATACTTTCAATTCCACAATCAAGTCTATTTAAATCAACCAATCAAGCCAATAAAAGCTTCAAACAACCTATAAATAATTTGAGAGAATCGTTTTTTATTTTTCTATATAAAAATATGTTTTGGGTAAAATCATTTCATTTACCCTCTTTATAAAATAATTAAAAATAATTTTATATTCAAATTACAAATACGCTCTCTCGTATATATATTCTCTGAACTCAATCTAGGGTATTACTAGCCCCATCTCTATTGAGTTACGCTACAGAGCCAAGGTTATTTCTAAACCATTGCTCTGATACCACTGTAACGACCCAAGGATTTTCGACCTCAAAAATCGACATAAAATCACCATGTCGACTATTCAAGCATCGAAAACACTGGAATGTTAATAGAAAGAAGTTAGAGGGTGAGAAAAGAAAGAAAGAAATATTAGAATAAAAGAAAGAAGAAGAACACATTAGAATCTCACAGCGGAACGAATAAAATATAATATATCAAATCTCTTTATACAAAGAAAACTGTATATACATACAAATCATCAGAGTACATCATATATCTGTCACAGCGGAAATACACTTTATATAACTAGCGGTGAAGCCTCCTGCTTCCAGCTCCTGAACTCCAAGCGAAACCTAACCTGGAAATATACTCGGTTTGACCCGAGCATATTTGAAGCAAAGAAAAATTTACCCGGATTAGTTTGGAATACTTTCAGTGATAAATTCACATAGCAAACAAGTTGTTTAACTTTAGAAAACCTTTTCGAAAGAAAAGAATAATAGTAAGACCGGCCCACACATAAACACGGACGGTTTTTACCTTACTATAACCTAAAACATTTTTGAAATCAATATCTTTTCTAATATTATAATAGTGTCTATCAAACCATAAATAAATAATAATCTAGCAAAATGCTTGCATCTCACGCTCTACGTATATAGTATACAATCAAAATCGCGGGCTCTTATTGGAGAATGGATTTCCTGGCAAGGTATAGGACTACCTTCCAACAATGTACCTCCGGAGATGAATACATCGGGGTTCAACAAGAATTTCTTTCAATCCGGCTACACATGACAAGCTCCTCATTTCGCTTGAGAGTACCAAATATATCGTCACCACGGTTGGGGGCTATCCAATCAAACCGATCGAATATAAATAACATAAAGGGACAACCAAAGGCATTTTGATTTCTCCAGATCAGGTAATGATATACCCATTTAATGGGTGCGACCCACGTAGCTATGCTGCCAACTTGATTTTGTGCCATTTTCCGGTTGATGAGGCTTAAGGTCACGTTTAGTACTTCTCTATTCACTTTGAATGTCACATCGTCTTACATCTCTATTCACTTTGAATGTCACATCATCAGATCTGTCAAATCACTAATTGACGCTCACAAATACACACTGGGTGTCAAGCAAGAGAATTTCACCGCCACCAAACATGGTATATTTGTAAAAATCATTGTACATGAATTTTAGGAAATACTCTATCAGATACTTGTCCGTACAAGTGATCTAGGAACAGGATGAACCGAAGGCACCCTCCTACCGTATCCAAGGAATCACCTTATAGATCATTAGTGAGTAGTCCTTGCAATCCATAGATTCCAACCACGACAGAACCACAGTTTATCTCCCGGAGCGACCTAGAGATTATAAGTAGTTCTTCCATTTCATGAAGATCTATAGTCTTCAATTGCTCCGTCTTCATTTATTGCATGTTAGTTTCGTACACGATGTTGATTCGAAGTGGTTTTGGGTCTAGTTCTGTAACACCCCACCTCCGCTAGGGTCACTCTTGCAAGTACACTGGCTTTGGAGTGGTGTTGGTCAAGGTAAACATGCATGAAGATATCACAAGACAGAACATATAAGTAAAACAGAGTAAATAAAGCAGCGGATAAAACTACTATTTCAAAACTATAGTCAAGTTACATCATAGTACTTAGTCATTATTTTCCAACTACTACAAGTCTAGAAAACATAAACTGAAAACTTGAAATAACATAAAGTAAACTATCCCTAAAGTAGACGTGGTAAAGCCATAGTGAGCTCAAGTCCAAACCGTACATGAGCTATCCAGAAAGCAAGCTAAAGATCCAAGCTAGGTGCTAGTGTTCCCACCCTGAGAACCTGGGGGGGAAACGGAAGAAAAGAGGCGAAAGAAAACGGGTCAGTCAAAAAGACTGGTAAGTCCTACCTACTATTAGTATAAAAACTATTAAAGTTAACTGGACATGTAAAACAGAGATGAAACATAGGATGGTAACTGGCATGGTGAAAAGTTAACAAGATAGATCAAGTGTGGCATCGCATATACAAGGTTAAGTTGCACCAAGTGTACTAGTATTCTAATCCATGTCAAGTATAAACAAGAAATGATCCCTTAGCCCAATGTTGGCCCAAACTCATGAGATGACCTAAATCAAGGTCCAACTACTCGGTTTAGTCGATCGGCTCCCTATAAGCCTAACTCATCGTGTATCGGTGTCATACGGCCTAATCATGGAATGTAGTTAACTGTGCAAGGTCCACCCTAGGGTGTATCCAGCCCTAAGGTGTAAACCACGGACACAACTCAAGCACGCACAGTCTAAACCTACCAGTGCCCATGTTCAACTCCGGACTTAATGTGCACGACCATGGCCCGCCTGAACAACCGGTGCACCATTCAGTCGTCTCTTTTGGTCTCTTACAATCAGTCCAGTAATCGTGCCCCACCCTAGCCTAGTCCAGGGCATCCAGATAATCCCAAGTAGGTTACTGCTGAAAAGGACCACGTAACTAGGATTTTCAAATGGGTTAAGTGTGGTTAACCCTATCCTAACCATGTGTTGAGTTGTTCAAGTGTATCCAAGCAGTTCATGACTTAACCCTATCAATACATCGTGTTCAACTGGTTAAGTATATTCAAGTAGTCCATGACTTAACCCTACCAATCCATCGTGTTTAATTGGTTAAGTATTCAAGTAGTCCATGACTTAACCCTACCATGTGGCATTAATTAACTTAATGCACCCCAACCTCTCACATTAGACTTTGTTGTGGTTACTAGTTAAGCTGGGCGGGTCCGGGTAGCTTTACACCACAACCTAGTCTAACCTCGGGTTTTAAGTGCGACATGACCAACTACTCACATTGGATCCTATTGTTTGTAGCCACTAGTTAAGCCGGTCGGTTCCGGGTAGATTTATGCTACAAACTCAACCCAACCTCGAGTTGGCCACTTTCATGTTTTCTACATGTCATGTCCACGTTCATGTTTTCAAGCGTAATCACATGTCATATTTTCAAGTCATGTTTCATGTCATTTAAGTTTACCCATAACGTAACCCCATCGCACGTAAGTTCGCATCAACACAAATAGATCAAAAGGGGGAACATAAGAATATGACAAGGTGGGCATAAGACGGCAAAATCTATCACAAGTTAAACATGGTGGTATTTGAGGCCAAAGGGGGTTCAACATACTAGCATATGGCCTCAACATGTATGATAGCATAAAAAGTGACTTGGCCTCAAACATATCAAATAGCATAAGGGTGCTTTGGCCTCAAGCATGCATAATAGCATAAGGGTGCTTTGGCCTCAAGTATGCATAATAGCATAAGGGTTCTTTGGTCTCAAGCATGCATAATAGCATAAGGGTGCTTTGGTCTCAAGTATGCATAATAACATAAGGGTGCTTTGGTCTCAAGCATGCATAATAGCATAAGGGTGCTTTGGTCTCAAGCATGCATAATAGCATAAGGGTGCTTTGGCCTCAAGCATGCATAATAGCATAATTAGCAAATAGGGTGGTGACATGGTAATAGTTGACATAGGGTGACAATCCTAACTTGTGCATAGCAAATAGGTTCAATATCATCATATGCATGTTAAGGAACATGAGGGGTTAAGGTTTGTTAACATGCATAAGCCATAATCCATTTCATAGCATTTTTTCCAAATGCCAACATGAACGGTACTAGGTTCATGATAGGTCCACAATCATAGATCAAGAGAGGCATGAATAGATCTATGCATACAATGATAGGTTCAAGGCAAATATTACACTTAGGTCCAATTCCAATCTACACATGTATGGCATTAAACTTAGCAAATAGGGTGATAAACTTGTGATTAGCATATGGTTCATAACATCATAGGCAAGTTAACATAAAGATCATGAGGGGTTCTATGTTGCATTTATGCACAACCACCAAATAAAGCTCATAGCTTTCTACACAAAAATCAAGGTAAATGATACTAGGTTCAGGATAGGTAAACATTAGGTCCACAAACATAGATAAAAAGGGTCATGAACGAATCTATGCATGAAATCCAAGGCAAGCATAACACAAAAGTCTCATTTCAACTTGCTACATGTCATATTAAGTTCATAGTTTAGATCTAAGAGTAGAATAGGGCTTACAAAGCTTGGCTAAGAAGACTAGAACAAAATAAAACAAGATTGAGATGAAGCCACACTAGAAATCCCCAAATGAATATAAGCTCCAAGTTGTCTTGAGAAATAAGAAGCTCCTTTGATTTGTATGAAGAAAGATGGCTCTTTTACTAGCTAAGAACACTCAAGCTTTCATGAAGAAGATGGAGTCCATGATATGAAGATGGAGGCCATGATCAAGGAGCATTTTGGCATAACCTAGTTGTAGGAATGATTTGTGGTGATTTAGGCTAGGTCTTAGGTTCTTTTTATAGAAGTTTAGGTTAGTTTAGGCCATAGGATTAACCCTAGTTTAGATCTGAGCCATCAAATCTTGTCACAAGCCAACAAAACATGATCCAGGAGCCAAAACAGGTGCATCAGGCCAGACTGGCCGACCACCCAAGTCGACAGGGGTGTCGACTGGGCAGTCGACACCACCTGGGGTGTGTCGACTCCCAAGTCGACTTCCCAGTCGACTTGGGGCTGGCGGGAATTTTCCCGCCTGCCCTGCTTGGGCTGAATTTGAAATTCTGAATTCAAATTTGAACTGTTTTTGAACTTGAAATTTTCTGAAAACTTTGACGGGCCATAACTTGGTCATACGGACTCCGATTTTCGAAAACTCGGACTATATTTCGCGTATTTTTCCGAGACGAACGTAATGGCATATCCCGTTTCCCTTGATTCAGATTTTAACATTTAATTCTGCCTTGATTTACGTTATAACATGTTATTCAAAATACGGGTTGTTACAAGTTCCCATCTCAGTCTCTTCGAAACAACACGACAAATGGTCTAATATTATATTCGATTGATAGTTGGATTTTTACTATCAATACCAACAGTACGTTAAGTATATTGGCAACTCGGACCTTATTATTTAAACCATTGAAATTTCCTTTACTAGATTATTAGAAATCACTTCATCGATTTAGAATTCGATTCCATTTATTTATCTCGAGAAAACTCTTTACCTTTGTTACTTGGAATGAACAACTATATTCACCATACTCTGCTTTACTAATATCACATATTTATAAAAATCTTTTTATTTCCTTTTTCTTGGAAATATCATATTTCAAAACTCCTTTAGTCTTTCTTTACTTTGGAAATAACGACACATATATATTCTACTCAATATTCAATTATCATTTCTTATATGACCCAAAACAATGTTGAATGACATCTTATATCATTATATAAATTCAAATGTTAAATTTGAAGATTTCCATTCAGTATGGGTAGTGTGTGTGTGTGTTATCAGACCTAAATAATTTATTTATTTTTACCCCTAACTCAGTATAACTTATTTGTATCTCTTCGGAAAAATATCGTTATTACCAAACACTTAGACCAAGTGGATTTCAAACCAAACAATTTCAAATTTCTAGGGAATAGTGCTATATAAATATATATTAATCACACTTAAGCTTAGTCCACAACGTGACTTTATCATTGTAGTTCAAAAACTTGCAATACGCTGCAATATTCCCCTTTATAATTAATCTCGACATCTCTTTCCATTACAAACTAATATCATTCTTCGATAATAGTGAAGTCATTTAAGTTGGGGTATTTTATCTACCCCTCAGACCTTGATCGACAACGTTCTTATCTTAGAATAGATATAAGTCTGTAACTCTAAACTCCTTTATTAATTATAATATCTATCAAACCGTATTTCTTGCTTTTATTTGAAATATGTTTTTATAATACTATATCCTTAATTTAAAAACTCGGTTGTTTTTAGCCATTTATATTAAGCATTAACGCTTCGCTTCATCTTCCTTATACAATTCCCTTTATAACTTCTTTTATCAAAAATCATTTACTTTCTTCGTCTTTTGACATTTTACTTTCCATTCGAATTATCTTACCCAATTCAAGTAAACCTCTAATTACAAACTCAATTTCATCTTAAATGAATTCCATTTAAGAAACAATTGCTTTATTTAAATAGTAATTAACATTATCATTTCTGAAATAAAACAGTTTACTCGATTGTTAACTCAAAATAGATTGGTTGCTTACAATACTAATTATACTAGTTCAATCATCATTTAAACTTCATTAATTAATCAAAAATCTTATAAATTCAGATCATTTTATTTCTAAGCTATTATCATTAGATTAATTGAAGAACGATTAATCTAAAAATTAATTTCCCATAAAATAGTTGATTTAATCCACTTCAAACCAATCAGTTAATTCATTAACTGATCTTAATTACTTCTCTTCATTAGATTAATCTAATAATATTACTTGACCGATTGTCTTAAAATAATTACCCAAATATTTACCCGTGGGATAATTACAGCCTTATAATTTATTTAAATGTCAAATAATTTTTTATATTTACTTTATAAAAACGAACTATTGAATATTTGTTTATAATAGAATTTCAATTATAATTTAAAACTTCTACTAAATTATAAAAATAAAATTTTCATAATTTAACTTCGTTGATTTTCCTGACGGCCAGTCAACTTTTGAAAAAAAGATGGAGTTATGGTCGACTGCCGCCAATTTCTTATTCAATACGATTTATTGATGAAAACATCAAAATTTTGAATTTCCGTAAACATTAATTATCCAAACAGGTTTTCAAATGTCATTTGTGTTCAAACAATGCATATATGGATAATATAAAAACAAATAGTACATATAATATTTGAGGAATCCGGTTGGATTCCTTCAACCTGTTCTGCTCTGCATCAAAGTTATTTTAACATTTTTTTTATAATACCTGAAATAGACAATTCATCCAATGCAATTAAATAAAATTAACGGCAACCAATATCAAACAAACAACATCGATGGCATCCAAATCAATCAACTGATAATATTGGTGACATATTTTGACTATATGAATTTAATCACATCATGGAATTCCAGAAATCGTGAGAGTTAACTCACCATTTATTCCCAATTGACAGTTCAGGACGTTTATCTGATTAAGTTTAAAATCAGATAGAATTCCGGTTATCTCCAAATCTTTTCCGAAGCCACGCAGCAATGTGGCCCTTTGACAATACGATTTCATCGAATACAAATTTGCACGATTCTAAGAACGTATGAATCCGTTATGATTATTTTTAAAAAATATAATAAAGTGTCTAATTACGCTTTCAAAAATTAAAACACGTCAGCCTTTGTTCACGTGTTTTTCTCCTATCAGACTTTGTCAACCTCAACCCCGATTTCCTGGTTCTCTACAAAGAAACCTGATGGCCAAACAAATATATTTTATATGTATAATTACTTAACAAACTTAACTATTATTTAATTATAATAATCACCATTAATTATCCATTACTTCACGTCAGTCGTCAAACAAGATAATGCGGTTTCTCAGAACAAACCATCCAGCTCCCGAAATTCCCATATACCCATTCTTCTGTAACCCCGATGCTTTCTTCTCGTTCGAAGCTGATGTCCCCATTCTACCAAACCGATCCATCCACTTTACATTATTATTTATCTTCATCCCACGCAGGGCCCAAACCCATCACAAAATTCAAAACCCACGCCTTCTTATTTCTTCATTTGCATACCACTCCTTCTCTGATACACGTTCACACCAGTACTGAATGTTCTCTTTTCCCCTTCCATCCTACATTTACTTCATGAATCCGATCTCAAACCAATGTTAGTCCTGATACCCAGGAACCACACTCCTGTTGTTGCCAGAACCGCGCCATCACCCGCTTCCCTCACCAGCATTCACCAGTCCGAGCTTCGCAGATCAGAATCCCACAATGGCCCATGCTTCACAATCCGCGAGCATCCGCCACTCGCACCTCAACAAAATCTTTGTTCATCGATCCCTAACCTTGCCTCCAGTGACTGACCCACCATTACAGCCCCACCAGCAACCACCCAAACCTTACACCAGCGCTACACCATCCCCTACACTTCAACTATCGCATGAAAAAAAACTGCTGCAGTACATGAACATAAACTAACTCCCATACACCACCCTTCACCATTTTCTAGCTCTGTCGTTCACAGCAGCTTGATAGCAACAGGCTTACGCATTCACCAGTACAAATGCTCCGGTACACACTTATTTAACCCTCGACCGAACTCCTCACTTGCCCATCTTCCTTGCTCCCCTACTTGACGCGTTTTCCTTTCAGTTCGGCTTTTGTTTTGGAAATGGATAAAATGTTTATAAGATTTGTTTTTAAGAGTTTTGATTCTTATTAGTAAATGGAGGCATTGGTTTGTTTTACTAGCTGGGTATATATATACACGGAGGTGAAGCTAGATAGAAACCATGTCCTTTCAACATGGTACAAGGTAGGCTTGCAGTTAGCTTGCTAAGCATATGGGAAGACCAGCTGTGTTATATGATATGTTGGGTTGATTTGGGACAGGAACTGAGATAAGATAAGGTCGGTTCTCTGTGTTGAAATATGAGTTGTATTTTGAACGCATAGAAACAAGCACAAGAGATTTTTCTTTTAAAAAAAGAATAAGTGTTAGCTCAAACTTTTGACTCTAGATAGAAGAAGTAAACTGCGCTAAAATTAGTATAATCTTTTTTTTGTAGATTTTCCAGTGATTTGTCACCAATTGTGTCCTATATGGTCGAGGTTATAGCATGTGCTATGATCTTTAAACAACGGCATATCAAGATTTTGATTTGTTAATGGCTTAAGTAGCATGTGCCGCATTTTGCAATAGAGTATAACCTGTTCAGTCAAGATATCCGTTAGAGTTTATAGCGTTTTGAAATGATGTATGCGCCGGTATGCTGGCTTGCGAGATTCCTTTTCTAGGGGAAGAATATAATATGTTGTGTTGTGCGAAGATTTGCTACGATATGTTTTATATATATAATATATACTGGGTACACGACCTATATTCAGATTGGCGGAGATTTGCCAACAGGCATGTGCTGAGATTATGTTTTGACTTGATTAGATTTTCTACTATTTGGAGAATGAACGAATGAAACAAGTTTTTATATTATATATTTATATACATAGCAGCAGATATTTTTGACCGTACGCACATTAAATCTATTACGAGATCTGATAATACTATGCCAAGGTTTTGCCTTGATTTCAAGGAATGAACGAAGATTTGCACAAGTCTTAACTTTTTCATAAGGTGACGTTCTAAAAGTGATGCTTAGTTTATAAAATATCATGTAGTCGGACTCAAATAAAAATACTTTAACTAATGTTTCTAATTTAAATCGTTATTTCAAACATGTTGGAATAGACTTTGAGATTTAATTCGAAAATATAAATTTATATTCGATGGCTTAAATCGATTTCAATTAAATCTTTCCATACTGCCATTTTATATAATATTTCAAATTCAACATATTCTGATTATTGTGGAATTAAATTATTATTATTATTTACACAAATGAAATACTCAAAATCGTTAAATTAAATTTTACTAATTCCAAATCAATATTTAAAACCAATTTTAAATATTCAAATAAAACGTTGAAAATCTGGACTGTTATAGTTTTAAAGAATGCAACAGAGGTGAGAAGTCTTCTTAGTTTAGCGGGCTACTATAGGAAGTTTATCAAGGACTTCGCAAGAATATATGCCCCATTCACTAGACTGAAGAAGAAGAATCTGGCCTTTGCTTGCAGTATTGATTGTGAGGATGCTTTTTAGCGATTGATGAGGGCTCTGACAACAACCCTAGTTTTAACATTGCCTGATGGGGCCAAGGTGTTCATAGTATATACTGATGCATGTGGTACAGGGCTCAGTGTCGTCCTTATGCGAGAGGGAAAGGTAGTATGCTATGGTAGTAGACGGTTGAAGACTCATGAGAGGAACTACCCTACCCATGATTTGGAGTTGGCTGATATATTGTTCACACTTAAGACTTTCCGGTATTATCTCTTGGGAGAATGGTTCGAGTTATACACGGACCATAATCCACTTAAGTTTCTATTCTCGAAGAAGGATCTCAATTTGAGACAGCAAAGATGGATGGAGTTCCTAGCGTCCTATGACTTGAAGAGTGCTTATACCTCTAGCAAAGGTAATGTAGTGGCGGACGCATTGAGTAGGCAGAGGATGGCCTTGATTCCCCTATTTGTTGAGAGGTAGAGTTTGGAGTACATATCGACCTTCAATTTCAGGTCATCTACGGATCTTACACCCGGTTTGTTGGCATTTTAGAGGTGAGACCTACTCTTATGGATCAGATAGGGTCTTCGCACTGAGAGGACCCATAGATAGCAGACATCTTGGATAGACTCAGTAGAGGGGAGATTTCTAGTCCTCTTAGTAGATATTCCATGGATGATAAAGGGTGGCTACGACGAGATGGTAGGCTTTGTGTTCCCCGAGTTGGAGAACTGTTGAGGACAGTCCTTGAGGAAGCCCATCATTCTAGGATGACTATCCATCCAGGTGGCGATAAGATGTACAGAGACATGAGGAGGGTATTCTTTTAGGCTGGGATAAAGAAAGTTGTAGCGGAATTTGTAGCTGATGTTTGGTTTGCCAGCAAGTAAAAGATGAATAGAGGAAGCCTAGCAGTTTACTTCATCCTTTGGAGCTCCCCACAATGGAAGTGGGAGAGCGTCTCTATGGATTTCATTAATGGTTTGCCTAGATCAAGGAGGGGCAACACCAATATTTGGGTTATAGTGGACAGGCTTACTAAGACCACTCATTTCATTCCTGTTAAGAGCAAGAGAACAACAACATGGTTAGCATCGGTTTATCTTCAAGAGATAGTCCGTCTACATGGAGTACCTTTTAGCATACTGAGTGTTCGTGATCCTATCTTCACTAGTGAGTTCTAGAAGGGCCTGCAAGTGGCATTAGGGACATAGTTATGTTTGAGCATCGCATATCACCATCAAACTAATGGACAGGCTGAGAGGGTGAATAGAGTTCTTGAGGATCTTTTGAGGCTGTGTATCCTAGACTTCGGAGGGACTTGGGAGGAGCACCTTCCATTGGTAGAGTTCGCCTACAACAACACTTATCAGACTAGTATTGGCATGGCACCCTTTGAAGCACTATATAGAAGACCTTACATATCACCGACTTGTTTGTGGGAGTCTACGGATAGGCTTTTACTTGGACCTAAATTATTAGAGATACTTCAGGAAAGATTGATCTTATCCGTATACGTATGAAGACGGCTCAGGACAGGCAGAAGTCCTACGCCGATAAGAGGGGGACTGACATTGAGTTTGATATAGGAGACATGGTTTTCATCGATGTATCTCCTTTGAGGAATGTGGTTCGTTTAGGATCTGTAGGGAAATTGGCTCCAAGGTTTGTAGGGCCATTTCCCATAGTGAAGAGGATAAGTCAGATGGCTTATAGGGTGAGATTACCAGAGAGGTTGGCTGGCGTTCATGATGTTTTCCATGTTTCCCATTTGCGGAAATATATTCACGATTCAGAAGAGGTGGTTAAGCCGAGCATGCTTAAGGAAGTAGAAGTGGAAAAGGAGGCAACAGTTAGATGAGTCTCTACTCGTATACTTGGATCGCAGGTTAAGAAACTGCGCAACAGAGAGGTTAGGTTGGTAAAAGTGCAATAGGGAGAAGACCGCGAAGATGCAACTTGGGAGACAGAAGACAATATTCGCGCTTCATACCCTTTTTTTTTGAGAGTATGTTCTTAACTTCTTTTTCCATGCTATTATTTATACTTGCTTCTATCAGTCGAGTATATCCTATCATTCGAACCTTTCGATCTTTTATGTAGAAAACAAATGGGTGTAAACATGTATTTGAGACATGTTATGTTTGATGGTCGCAAGTGGATGAAAGTGGTTGCTAGTGGTTGCTCGTGGATGCATATACACACACACACTAGGCACTAAATCAGCTCAATCACTTACATATTGCATATAGATACGCGTGCGTTAGGATTATTTTATGTGGATAAAAATGGATGTATCATCATATAGATGTTGCATTTAAGTGAATGGTTGTGCACGCATATAGAGTTTACATGTTATACTAGGATTATTTGCATACGTTTTGGTTACATGGCACGAAAATAAATTGCATTAAGGAGGTCAACTGAATTAGTCAACCACCTTATTTTTGCATTAGTGTAACGACATATACACATACACACCATTTCATATGTTCATATAAGCATTATAAAAACCTTAAGGACAATGGATGCTTGTGGGTGATGGATGAGTTGATGGTTGTGGTTGTTAGGATAATAACATTCTTCTTAACTTGGAGATTTCGAGGACGAAATCCATCAAGTAGGGGAGAATGTAACACCCCATAATTGTAAATAACATTAATGACAATAAACTAAAGAATACTTAATTAAACATTGGGAATTAACTAAAACAGACTGTACCATTAGTTCGTCTCGGAATTCTAGTTCATATAGACTCCGAGTTTGCGTAAAACGGACATTGTGTGAAGAAGATATGAAGGTTAAAGGTTTGTATAAATATAAGGAAGATATATATAAGTAAATCAATCCATAAATTCAAAATAAATCGAACTAGAGTAGTGGGAAACCAACGTGGGAATCAGATTCGTTAGGGTCGACCCACGCCCCATTGGGGTCGACCCATACACTCAAGGGTGTGTCGACCTAGGTGTCGACCCACCCCAGATCTGGGAAGATACATTTATCTGAAGTTGTACTTGTTTGTTTGCTGGGTTCATTGGAGAAAGTCTATATAAAGTCCAACATTTCTATTTTTTCCTACACCTAAAACAATGGAGACAAGGAGATGCTGCCTCAGCTTGGATTGAATTAGACTATCTTCTACAACATCAGCCTATACATACATCAGAGACATTTCTTATACTCCAATCCAATCTTTGTGAGTTCACGTTAATTTTAGATATAAAAATTTAATAGTAACATTGACATGTTAATAAACCGGATCTGAGCCGATGCCTTTTAAGAAACTGATTTATATCTAAACAGATCTGCTATAATTACATGTAATTTTCCATACATCTATTCTGTTGTTCAGTTGTTATTATATTCCTATTTCTGTTATTATATGCTTATTTCTGTTCTTCTCCCTCTCTCATTCCCTTTTTATTTCATAAGCCTAGGCTACCTTCGAGCCTAGACCAATCTCGTAAGAGACATACGTATGAACAAAATTTAGACAATTAGGGAATGATTGAGAAAGAAAATAAAAGAGGGAAATTTGGGGCATACCTTATACTATGGAATATGACTAAAATTTGGGGTGTATGAACATGTAAATCTGTAGGCTTAATTTAAAGATTAAGTAGAACATATTAATGAAACTGTATATCAGCTGTGTAATATGTTAAATCTGTGGAGGGTTAAGTAAACATGTCTAATCTATTGGCGTGATATGAACACTGATAATTAACCTATGAAACTTTACCTGTTAAATCTGTGGGGGGTTATGATGTAAGATTTAACTTGTTGAAATCCTAATTTGTTGGGGACACAAGTTTAGGGGTTTGACTTGTGTCATCAGTGGTATGTGATGCATATTAGTCAGTAACCCATTCTGTTATTAAACGGGGACCCCACAATAGGTAGGGGTTAAGGTATGCTTACTGAACTAATTATAAGTGGTTCATTTGGAGAGGGGTGTTTGATGGCGCGTTCCATCGAGTTCATGTGTGTGCATGGATTCGGCTTGCCTGGGAAAATAAGCCGATGTAACACCTATAAATAGGCCTGTGTCCTTTTGTAGGTTGCTACCTTAGGAAGTAACACACCATATTGTGGTGCTGACACAGGTATTTACGTGTAAGGGAGCCGATCGCTTGGGGGGGAGTAATTAGGGTACATCTAGTCCTGCGTGTTTAGGTAACTATTATTACTATTTGGGGTAACACTCGTTATTTTTGTTGGGGTACCTGTTATTTCTATTTGGGTTAAAACCCGTTACGTAACTTGAAGTACACCGAAATCTATAATTATGTTTCTGTTGGGATCATTTTATTTCTATTTAGTAATTGGAAAACACTTAATTCGGTATACTAGTATTGGTGCAGAGAAAGTAATTGAGAAGCATAGATTATCCTGTTTATCTTGTCCATCCTTTTTATACTTGTTATATATTACTGTTATCTCTCTTCCAGTTTATTTAACTATTTTGATACATTTATTTCTTTATATGCTGAAAGCCACTGGATTCGCCAGACTTTATGTCTGACCCATTTTGTTTCCTTTTCTCTCTTTCCTTTCCCCTCCAAGTTATCATGGTGGGAACGCTTAGGCGTGATTAGGACTTTCTTTCTCTTCTGTTTCTACTTGGATTTGGATCTTCTTTGATGTATCACTTCGACTATTTGTCTACTTTGATATGGCTACTTATGGGGATTATGATTTTACATATTTGCACTCTGATGGTTTTTAGAGAAAGGCAGATATTTTTATTTGATGTATTTGGTTCCAGTATTTTAGTCTGATGTTGTAACCGGATTTGAGACTACGATGTTTTCTATTGAAAAATAAAGTTTTAAATTTCTGCTACTATTTTTATATATCTATCTTGTGAGATTCTGTTTCTGTTCACCTATAACGCTTCATGGAACTTAATGCATTCTGATTAAGAGTGACATTAACGGACATGGGGCGTCACATCATTGCCGTCGAGGCTTTCGTGCGAGCATTACATTCTCTCACGATAGTGGGACAGATTCAGAGATTTGGCATTCTCCGCGGGTGTACTCTCATTTCTTCCTTATCTTTCGCAGAAGACATTATTTTTTTACCAATGGTAACCATTGCTTCATCCATCATCTTCTTAGCCTCATTCGGTAGTATGACATATCCTCGGGCCAACTCGTTAACTCTGCTAAAAGATGTTTCTTCCTAATGACAAATTTGTCCATGATTAGGTCTTCTTAGATAAATACTTTCAATGGGTTCAAGGTTGCCTCCCTCTCCTATCTTACCTCGGTATAGTCATGTATCGACGAAGGAAGATTAACGATTTATTCGATCCTCTGACTAACAAAGTCAAGGGTCAGATTATTAGGTGGAACGTGACTCTCCTCTCTCAAGCAGGTTGAGTGAATCTTATAAAGTCGATTCTTGACTCTATAGGTCGCATGTCTCTCTTGCTATGACTCCTACTTCTTTCGATCTTATCGGTCCTTGGCATCGTCCTTTTTCTAGGGTAAAAGGGATAACGCCAATCATCATCACTGGATTTCTTGGGGCATTGTTTATTGTCCCAAAAACAAAGAAGGTCTAGGCCTTCGAAATCCTAAGGATATTTTCACTGCCTTTGCTTTCAAGTTGTGGGCTCGATTTGGAGCAAACTATTTTCTATTGGCGATGTTTCTGCACACCAAGTACTATAGACTTCAGGACAAAAATTTCACCAGTGTCCCATCCTACGCTAGTGAGACGAGGAAATAGATACAATCCATAAATCCCTTCTTCTACTCACAAGATGGTGGGTTTAGATGGGATGGAAGTCCTTTCTCAATCATAATGGTGTGAAGTGCGGCGAGGAGAACATCTCCAAGGCTCCTGCTCTTCTTTTCCATTTTGGATGTCCAGATCCCTTCAAAAATTTCTTTGTTCATGTGGAGAAGTCTTCACGAAGGATTGTTGCTTGACGAGAGTCTCCAGAGAATTTGCATTCCATTCGTACCGCGTTGTAGATGCTATCAAGTAAGTGACTTGAAGTCCAGTGCTTATTTGTTTTTCTTTATCTCTTATGCTAGATCTATCTAGAACTACTTCGGGAATTTGGTCGATCTCCAAGGTAATGTGACTTCTCTCGCTGATTTGCTGAGAAATTGGTGGGCAGACATCTCAGGCAAATTTATCTGTTCCATCTTTTTTCGCCATATTCCTTGTCTTGTCTGCTGGCATATTTGGTGCTCACGGAATAAGGACATTTTTGATGAGTCTCGTATGGATCCTCCCACTGTCAATATGGACAGTAAGAAATGACGAGTTCCTTTCTTTTTTTAGGGTAAGCCTTTTAAGGGATCATTTGGAACCCGCTCGAGGTGTTTGGCTCGTACTTTTGATATTAATTTTGGTTCGCCTTCTCCTCGTGCGGGTATTGGTTGATGTTTTATGTGTGGATTCTCGCATCATTCACCTCCCTCCCTTATGGCTTGGACTGATGTATTTTCATGATTGGTTGAAGTATGTGTGTTCTGGGACCTTGCGGTTCGTGGGAATATCCCGTCACCCGTTGTTCGTTCTTTGCAGCAACGGGTGGCCATACTCTCTTCTCTAGCTTCTACTCGGCTCAGGGATTTTGCTCACTTTGATGCTCCTTCCGGAGGCTTTTATCTAAATCTTTTTAATTTTTTCCCTGTTATCTTGTACTGGTTCTATATATTTTATTGTTGTATTACATATTTTGTAGTCGTCTATTAACTACAAATATGTTTTTTGTATGCCATTGGAGAAATGCTATTTTTCTCCCTTTTGGTATAAAAAAAGAAGCGACAAAATTTTCAATTAAGATTTAACAAATTTTCTAAAGTTAAGTTTTCCAATTAATGAATTAAATTTTAATTGAATGGGAATCGATTTAGTAAGAGTCGAGACAAGTCTCCATGGATAAAGACCTTTATGATTTAAGGAATTTAAAAGGCTTTGTCGTCGTTTCGCTTATAGTATTAGTTTGATACTATAAGATCCCTGAAATTTCAACAACTGGAATATGAAATTAATAAAAGATTTAATTATTAATAACCAATTTTTATAATGATACGGAGGTTAGAAATTAAATATCAAATATATGATTTTGAGTATGAATTGAAGTCGATATCTAATTCAAAATGGTTGGTAGGGAATCAAATATTTCTTGTTGAATATTTGAATTGAATCTGGTTGGATATTTAAATTGGATTTGGAATTCAACTGAAAATATAAATGGTTGAATTTAAAAATAAATGTTAATAACGTTAAATAAATTGGAGAATTTTATTTGTTTCGATATATGGAAATTGGCTTGGATATGTGTGTATTTTGTGTACATAAATTTAAACTTAACGTTTCAAATTTGGAATTGAACGGAGTTGTTGGTGGACAAATGGAATAAAATCGGTGAACTGATAAATGATTTAAAATTTAAAATTACTTCGTATATAACCGGAGTCGTATTACAACCATACTAATTTTATTAGATTCAGAAAGCAAAGATGTTGCTACACATCTATTTTTGTCTTGCTTGGATTTTGTGTTGGTTGTATGAATTTTGAGCATTCAAATACATTTCGCGGTAAAGTTCAAATTTAACCACGTTATCACCTACCTTAAATATTACCTCCCTCGGTATTATATCGCGCCGACCTACTTCTTATATACACGCAGCTACCTATGCCTATTGATTTATGTTATTCTTATCATCTTCCCCTTATTCTATGAATCTTGCACCCCCTTTCATTTTCCCTCAACAACAAAAAAACTGTATTTTTCCCTAAATCCACTTCAGCCAAAATTCAAAGCCTTCTTAAATTCTTTAATGACCAATGCCCAATCACCTTTCCCCAAAAATCGTTCATCCTCCTCCTCCAACAAATTGAAATTGCCATCGCTCCTCCCTTGCGCAACCGAGAATCGCCACCACCGCCTTCAATTTCAGTCCTTTCAACTTCATTACAAAGCTCCTACGTGAATTAGCAAATCGAAGCCGTTTTCTACCTAAATTCATTGATGTTTTTAGATGAATATAACCTCACGATTAATTTTGGTTTAAGCATGTTGACTTCGTAGGAACTAGAGTTGGTCGATTTTCGTTGATTGTGTTTTGGGTGTTGTTGCTAACTATTCGTGTTGTACCACTGTTGCACTTGGGTTTGAAAACATGTCATACACACTATTTTAATTGTATACTCAATATATGATGACTGTGAAATTCGTGGCACTTTGACAGTATTTGGCTTTATCCATCTTATAATACTGTCAAACTTGAAACTTGGCATTTCTTTGATGTCAACTTGCTATGTCGTAAATTGTACTCTCAATATGTGTTTGTTGCATCTCCTATTTGTTATGAAGTGGTCTTTGTGTTAGGATTAGGAAAGGTTTTAGTTCGGTTGCATTTTCAAAACTAGCTCAGTAAAGAAAGAGTCCTCATTTTTAGCATATGTATTATACATGAAAATCTAAAAAATTTGTTTAATATTTATAGTTGAGTTTATAATTTATGTGTATGAATAAGTTACCTTTTGCCTTATTTATGGTTCCCTGTATACACTCTAAAGAGGAAGGCACCTTGACTTGTTGAAAATTTAGTTGCACAATTTCTTTTACTTGGACGCACATACATATATTTTATTCATAAAGTGCCATTTCAATTTGCACCCATTCTTGTTTATGACCTGAAAAGCGTAAACCTGTATGTTTGTTTGTGAAATTAAAACATGCTATGTCTACTAAAACTGGGTTAACATGACATCCACATTGATATTTTTACACTAGTCATATCCATTGCAATCACTATGCCACCTAAATTGCTCTTATTTGCACCATTTGCTTGTCACTGCATGAGCCTGAATTATCATGCTTGTGTAGTAGTAATTCTTTATGACCAAAACAATTTATCGAAACCCATACTAATTTTTTAAGCTGAACAAAGTAAAAATGCTCGACATCTCTTTTACTTTAGTTGCCGTTGGGATTTATGTGTCGATTAAAAATTGGATTTATGTGTTGGTCAAAAGTTATGTGTTGCATATGATTTATGCTTTAGATTGTTGACTAAAGAGGATTTGTTGCTAACCATCATATATTTAGTTGTATTAATCATGGCTCAGCTTATGGTTTTGGGTTACCAGTCATTTACTATAGGTATTTGAATTTCAGTAATGTCTAAACTATCATGCATTTAAATTTTTACTTTGAAATATACAAGTTTCGGCTCTAATTGAGTTAACCTAAATTTATTCAAGAAATAAAATAAGGTACTACAACTTCTAATGATGTGTAGCTACTCTAGTTGGCATTACTATACCTCTATCATTCGCAAATATATATGGGCCTATGGCATTTTTCACGCGTTCACCATTTATTTTGTGTTTACTATATATTTGAATAGAAACTCTGATAGTGTATGTTCTTGTCCCTGCCCCTCCTGCTAGGTGAGTGAAACACCCCACCCTCCATTAAGGTCACTCACAAAGGGAATGACTTAACTTTGGTGGAGGTTTATAAGTAAAAGTCACAGATAAAACACAAGACAGATATATAAACACATCTATATAAGCAGCGGAAAATAACAGACTTTTTATTTCATAAAAATGTGTTTATACAAAACATTTCCATAACTGTCACATAATAACTTCCAAAACATTACAACATCATTTCTGTCTTGGTTATTAAATAAAGAAGCATGAAACATAATTAAAACTGCATAAATCCCCATGATTATGTCCAACAGCCATAGCCAAGGAGAGAGAGTCCAAACCGTATATCTACTATCTTGAAGCTTGCAAAGAGTCTGACTAAGCTGAGTTGTTCCCTCTAAACCTGGGGGGGGGGGGACGGAAGAAAAGAAGACGAAAGAAAATAGGGTCAGACATAAAACCTGGTAAGTCTAGTGACTATTCAGTATGAGAATAAGAAAAAGGGCATGATAAGTATAAATTGGAAATAAGAGAGTATCATAAACTAAGGCAAAGCAGTTTGAATCGAATATACTATCGCACCCCATTCTATATCTCTGCACCTACTTGTATTGTCTTAACTGGCACCCCATGCAGGAGGTAAAGTGATCCCCTTTTTCTAAAGATCGTCTCCTACTCGCATAATCATCTGTGTCTTACGGCCCCCGAAGATTGTAGATACCTATGTTGGTCCCACCACGGGGTGTATCAAATCCCATGGTGGCGGCCCTACACAAAACTAGAAATGCATAGGTTATACTACTGGTGCCCCCAATGCCCCGTTTGTCTGCTCCGAAGTGTGTGCACGCCCGCTCTCCCGCACTACGTTAGAACCCACACTGTTGCACCCACCGCCGTCGCTTTGACCAATTACAATAAGCCCAGTAATCGTGCCCCACCCTGCCTATTTTTAGGGTACCATGATACCTAATTGGGTTACTGCTGAAATGGGTCCCCGTTACTAGGGTTTTCTAGTCAAACATGGTAAGTGGTTAAGTGTCTGTATTTACCTAACCCTACCCATCAGTTTAATTAACATGTTGAATTGGTTAAGTGTTTTAGTTAACTTAACCCTACCATCCTGACTTGTCTGTCCTTAGCTTTTTAAAGCACCGACCACTCACATTAGACAGGTATTGTTACGGTTACTGGATGTGCCGGTCGGTTCCGGACAGATTTACACCGTAACTCAATCTAACCTCAGGTCCTTATTGGGCTTCATGCTTAACCACCCACATTGGATAGGTATTGTTGTGACTACTGGACAGACGGGCGGGTCCGGGCAGGTTTACATCACAACTCAATCCAACCTCGTGTTAAGCATACTCGTATTTTCTAAATTTACATATTTGTCTTTATTACTTGTTATAAGTAAATTTGTCATCAATTAAATGTTATGGCCCACTTTCCAAGTTTAACATTTTTTGGTATAAGAATTTATACCGTTTAAATGCCACCAATTTTGGCATGTGACAAACTTACCAATTTCATATATTTTTATGTCAAGTTACCAATTTTCCCAACGTTACCCCGTCTAAATATTAGGCTAACGATCTTAGCCTAATTTTCTTTCGCATGGGTTTTAACATATAATATTAGGCTAAAAACTTAGCCTAATTTAGCGCACACAAAATTGGCATAAGAGAGTTCATAAACATAAACATGACATAGGTGTAAACTTGGCATTTTTGGCATAGTCAATATGAACATCATAGGTGTGAACTTGCAAAATAGTCAACATGAATGTCATAGGTGTGAAGTTGCAATATAGACTAATCAACATACATGTGAATTTACAACATAGCCTAAATCAACTTTCATATATATGAACTTGCATTGAAATAGGGATCTAACCAAATAGGTGTCACATAAATTAGCATATGATTTAGACAATATAAGCCTAAACATGTTTAGATCTAGGCATAACATCGAACATCACTAGCATATGACAAGAGTATAACATGTCCTCAAAGTATGTATAATTTCATCGCGTGTGTGAACTAGATCCAAATCATGTTTACAACTATAACATGAAACTTGTATTAAAATGGATCTTGGCATGAATCCAATTATGAACTTGCAACTTTTGTATAGACATACAAGCATGTATATAAACTTAATCATTTGGGCATAGAGGTTTTAGCATATATATACATGAAATCTTAATCGCATACAACTATATAATCGCATAAACATATAGGTGTAGGTTACATCATGAACTATACAACTTGCATGTGATTCTAAATGTACAATAGGATCAATATCAACTCAACTACACCACAAACATCACAATACCACAATCATTTCAAAACATAGATATGAATTAACATTGTTGTTACATAATAACACAATTCCATTTCCATTTTACATCGGATCAAATCCTAACTTTTATTCACATCGGAAAAATCACTATACTTACAACAAACGACGGTCTTGTTTTCTGATTTCTGAGTTTTGAATTTGATATGCTTTCCTTTGGGTAGACTAACATTGATTTGATTATTGTTTTAAAACTAATTTGGTTCGTCTCTAAGCTTTTCTACAAGTGGAGCCCCCTCTCAGTTTTCTCCCGACAGCATGGCAGCTCTGTCTCTAATTTCTTATGTGAATTTAGGTTAGAGTCTTAAGTTGTTTATATAGAATTTCAGATTGATTTGAGCCATCAGATGATCATAGATGAATCTAGACCATTCACTTCGAGAGGTGCCAACCAAAATGAGACAAGTCAGCCCTAGTGACACAGCCAAGCCTCAGAAATCGACCAGAACCTGACTAGGCC
Organism: Allium sativum; assembly: GCA_030737875.1. Taxonomy (NCBI): domain Eukaryota; kingdom Viridiplantae; phylum Streptophyta; class Magnoliopsida; order Asparagales; family Amaryllidaceae; genus Allium; species Allium sativum. The sequence goes on along the minus strand of CM060913.1, from coordinate 35,022,988 downwards.
AGCCAGGGCCAAACCAGGTCGACTGGGTAGGTCGACCCCCAGGTCAACCCTATGGTCGACCTGGTCACCCAGGTCGACCCCCAGGTCAACCTGGTGCCTGGGCGGGAATTTTCCCGCCCAGCCTAGTCTGGGTCTGAATTCGAAATTTGAACAGAATTTTGAACCGTTTGAATTTTACTTTGAATTCTGAAACTTCCGGAGGTCATAACTCCTTCATACGGAGTCCGATTCACGCAAATTCAGACTCTATCTCAAGTAAAATTCCTAGAAGAGCGCAAGGGCAATTCTTTCATTAAGAATTAATTATACTTAAATTTGTTAATTTACAGTTAACAGAAAATTCGGGGTGTTACATTCTCCCCTCCTTAAAGAATTTCGTCCCCGAAATCTTCAAGTCTAGGAGAACGTAAGTCCTAACATCCAATCGTCCATCTACTCAACCATCAAACACAGGCGGTCTACTAATTCATTTGACCTCCTTAATGCCAATCAAGTAAGTGCCATGAATCCATTATGTATGCAAATTTTTCCTACTCATAATTCTACATGAGTGCGCAACCATTCATACAAATGCGACATCCATAAGATGACATATCAAATTTCAACCACATATAAATATGAATACATATATGCATATGCAGTATGAAGTGACTGAGCCGATCTAAAACCTAGGTTGTGTGTGTATATGCATCCATAAGCAACCATCAATCATAACATGTTTCAAATACATGTTTTCATCCATTAGTTCCTACCTAAGGATAAAAGATAATATAGAGGAAATATGCCTAAAAGATGGATTCAAGCACAACTAAAGGAAAAAGAGAGAGATCAAAGATGTCACTTCTGGAGGAAGGAAGTGCGGTTCTTAGGGCACGTGGTCTCTAAGGAAGGGATAGCTGTAGATCCCGCGAAGCTAGTGTCCATCCAAGATTGGAAGGTTCTGAAGAATGCTACCGAGGTGAGGAGTTTCTTGGGGTTGGCTGGCTACTATATGAAGTTTATCAAGGACTTCGCAAAGATATCATCCCCATTAACTCGCTTGACAAAGAAGAATCTAGTCTTCACATGGGACGTAGATTGTGATGATGCGTTCCAACAGTTAAAGAGAGCTTTAACCACAGCTCCAGTCTTAGTGTTGCCAGATGGGAGTAAGCCATTTGTTGTTTATACCGATGCTTGTGGGAAAGGACTAGGCGCAGTCTTAATGCAAGAGGGAAGGGTAATAGCCTATGGGGGAAGGCAGTTGAGAGTGCATGAGAAAAATTACCCTACCCAAGATCTAGAGTTGGTCGCTATTGTTTTTGCACTTAAGTCTTGGCGCCATTATCTTCTTAGCGAGAGGTTCGAATTGTTCACTGACCACAAATCGTTGAAGTACTTGTTTTCTCAGAAGGATTTGAACTTAAGACAGCAAAGGTGGATGGAGTTCTTAGCATCCTATGATTTCGAGATAGCCTATACCGCTGGCAAGGATAACGTGGTGGCGGACGCCTTAAGCAGAAAAAGGTTGTCCTTGAGTCCATTGTTCGTTGAACGACGAAGCTTGGAATTTATCTCGATGTTTGACGTCAGACCCTCCGTTGACTTTGTACCCGGGTTGCTAGCATCCTTAGAAGTCAGACCTACTCTTTTGGGACGGATTGGTGAAGCACAATGGGACGACCCACAGTTGGTTGAGTTAGTAGAGAAGCTCATAAGGGGGGAGTCGTCCAGCCATTTGAGTAGGTACACCCTAGATGATAAGGGGTGGTTGCGTAGAGACGGTCGACTTTGTGTACCGCAAGACGAAGGTTTGAGGAAGGTTATACTTGAAGATGCACATCGTTCAAAGACGACCATTCATCCCGGTGGGTACAAGATGTACCAAGACATGAAGCGAGTTTTCTTTTGGGCCGGTATGAAGAAAGATGTGGCCGCGTATGTCGCTAGATGCTTGGTGTGCCAACAAGTGAAAGCGGGGCAAAAGAAACCCGGTGGGTTGCTTCACCCATTGGAGGTTCCGCAATGGAAGTGGGATAGCGTCTCGATGGATTTTATTGATGGGTTACCGAGATCGAGGAAGGGTAATATGGGAATTTGGGTTGTGGTAGACAGACTTACTAAGAGTGTCCATTTCATACCCGTGAAGAGTAAGAGGACTGCTCCATGGCCAGCTTCAGTTTACCTTCGAGAGATAGTTCGGTTGCATGGTGTACCTTCTAGCATAGTGAGCGATCGAGATCCCATCTTCACTAGCGAGTTTTGGAAGAATTTGCAAGAGGCGGTAGGGACTCAGTTGTGTTTGAGCACCGCATATCATCCTCAGACGGACGGCCAGACCGAGAGGGTGAATCGTATTCTAGAAGACCTTTTGAGGCTATGTATCTTAGATTTTGGAGGTACATGGGAAGAGCATCTTCCATTGGTGGAGTTCGCGTATAAAAACAACTTTCAGTCTAGTATTGGCATGGCTCCTTTCGAAGCTCTTTATGGAAGGCCTTGTCGGTCACCTACATGTTGGTGGGAATCTACAGATAAGATCTTGCTTAGGCCTGATATGGTTAGAGAGACTTCGGAAAAGATTGATTTGATTAGAAGAAGGATGAAAGCGGCGCAGGACAGACAGAAATCTTACGCGGATAAGAGGAGGACGGATCTTGAGTTTGATGTTGGGGACATGGTCTTTGTTAAAGTGTCTCCATTACGGAATATTGTTCGCTTTGGGACCGCTGGGAAGTTAGCACCAAGGTTTGTAGGACCGTTTCCTATTAAGGAAAGGATTGGACAGATGGCATATAGAGTAGAGTTGCCCGAGAGACTTAGTGGAGTACATGACGTATTCCATGCGTCACATTTGAGGAAGTTCCTACATGAGATTGCAGAGGTGGTAGAGCCGAGCTTGCTTAGAGAAGTGGAGGTAGAGCGTGATGCGACGATTCGACGAGCTCCTACTCGCATCCTTGGGGTCAGAGATTAGGAAGTTGAGAAACAGAGAGGTTCAACTAGTCAAAGGGCAATGAGGAGATGATGAAAGCAACGCTACTTGGGAGACAGAAGCGAAGATGCGTGCGCTGTACCCATTTCTTTTTGAGGGTATGTCTTTTAACTTCTCCTTTATCGTTTGTCTAGTACTTATCTTATGTTTAGTATGTCCTCTCGTTAGTACCTTTGACCTTTAGATAGGGTAAACCTATGGTTGAAACATGTGTTTGAGACATGTTATGATTGATGGATGCATGTGGATGCAAGCGTTTGCTAGTGGTTGCTCGTGGATGCATATACACACACTTTAGACACTAGATCGGCTCAGTCACTTCATATTGCATATTGCATATAATTGCGTGTAGGTAGCTATATTAATGGATGTATAATTGTTGTGTTATCATATGGATGATGCATTTTGGTGTATGGTTGTGCACACAAGTAGAAATAGTATGTGTCGATAGGGTTCTTTCGCATACATATTGAATGCATGGAACTATCATGGTTTGCATTAAGGAGGTCAACTGAATCAGTAGACCACCTGATTTTGCATTAGATAGGGAACGTATACACACACTTTTTGCATATGTTCATACAGCATTAGAAACTTTAAGGACAATGGATGCCCGTGTTTGATGATTTAGTAGATGGTTGTTTGGTTGGTAGGATACGTTCTTCTTGACTTAGAGATTTCGGGGACGAAATCCTTTAAGTAGGGGAGAATGTAACACCCCGAATTTCACTTAATATTAATGTTTAGCAACTAAAGAATAATTAAGCTCAGACGTGAGAATTAAGGGAAACGGGTTTCGCGGTTGCGTTCGTCTCAGAAAAATACGCGAAATAGAGTCCGAAATTTCGTGAATCGGAGTCCGCATGTCCGAGATATGGCCTTCAGAAGTTTCACGAAAAATCAGAAAACGAAACAGATTTCAAAAATGCAGAATATGGGCTAGGCGGGAAAATTCCCGCCCAGACCAGGTCGACCTGGGGGTCGACCTGCCCACCAGGTCGACTTGGGTGTCGACCCTAGTGTAGACCTGGGGGTCGACCTCCCTGGTCGAGCCCAGGTGACCTGGGTGCACTGATTTGGGATCTGGGCTGTGTTTTGGTGGCTAGTGATGAGATCTGACGGCTCTAATCTGATTTAGGGTTAATCTAAGGGCCTAAAACACTTAACTAATCTATAAATACACCCTAAGACTACCCTAATTCATACTAAAATTGGATACAACGTCATCATGCCGTCAAATTGCAACTAGAAGGAGCCACCAACAAATTAAAGAGGAAGATAGCTTCTCAAATCAACTTCTAATCAACTCTAGCAACTTAATCTTCTTCATAGAAGTGCTAATCAACAAGTTGTGAGTTTCTATGCCTTTAGCAAGCAATTGCTAAACTAATTATGATAGGATATAATGAGGTTATGGTTATGAATGTGGATCAATGCAAGTTATGTTATCATATGCTATGTGTTCATGATGCTAGTTATGCAAGTTTTATGCTATGTGTTCATGATGCTAGTTATGCAAGTTTTATGCTATATGTTCATGATGCTAGTTATGCAAGTTTTATGCTATATGTTCATGATGCTAGTTATGCAAATCACTATGATAAACATTGATCCATTATGACACCATGTTATGCAAGTTTGGTGTTTGATTATATGCAAGTTCATATATGACATGTTATGCAAGTTTGGTGTTTGATTATATGCAAGTTCATATATGACATGTTATGCAAGTTTGGTGTTTGATTATATGCAAGTAACATGTGCAAGTTTACACCTTTGTATGATATGCATATATATGCAAGTTTACCCCTTTGTATGTCATGCATATATATGCATGTTTACCCCTTTTTATGATATGAGTAACATATGCAAGTTCATCCCTTTTTAGACCTATGACATGTATGCAAGTTTATCCCTTTATGATAGGTCTATGACATGAACATCTATGCAAGTTACCCTCTTTATGACATATGTGATTCATGCAAGTTTGGGTTGGTTATTTATGCTAGTTGGGTTTGATGCCATGGTCATATATGCAAGTTGACACCTTTAAAACCCATGTTGATGCTAAAGTTATGCTAAGTAGAACCCATTGTATTTGTGATGAATCTTCCCTTTTAAGTATGTCATGTTAGCGTATTACGTGGGGAACGATGGGGTTAATACTCATGTTAACAAATTGTGGTGAAATTGGTATGATGTTGCATACCATAAATGGATGGACATAATTGAGTCAATTATGTACATCGTTTAATTTGGAATTAATTAGGGAAGATTAATTCAAAATATGGGGGTGATTAATTAGGTGTAATTAATCGACTAAGACACGAGGTTGGACCCTTTTGTAGCATAAGACTGCCCGGACCCGCCCGGCAAATCCAGCGGCTACAAATGTCGGTCCAATGTGAGAGGTCTTAGGCATAAACTAAATACGTGACAAGTGTAAAGACACGAGGTTAGACTCTGTTATGGCGTAAGGCTGCCCGGACCCGACCGGCAAATCCAGCTGCCATAAAAGACAGTCTAATGTGAGAGGTCTTTACAAGGTTACGGTCTTAATCAATTAAGAAACACTTAACCAGATAAGCATGTAGTGGGGCATGAGGGGTTAAGTGGGTGCCTTGGGTGGCATGTGGGAATCAAGTGCCTTGGGTGGCATGTGGAAATCTAGTGGGTTGCCTTGGGTGACAATAGAAAATACGATTAGAATACTTAACCAAGTAGAAACATGTAATTAAACATGATTAAAGGGTCAAGTGGGATGCACTAGAAAAGGGACAAGCTTAGGTGGGTAGCTTGTGGGGGCCCATTTCAACCAGTAACCCATATGTATCTTTGTGGGCTCGACCCATGTCGAGGACGGGACACACGTACTGGGCTTGACTTTAAGAGGCCAAAATGGGGTAGCGGTGGCAACGCAAGTCCAACGGGTTTCATATGCGTGTATGGGCCCGGGCTGGTAGGTAATACGTTGTTGCATCGTGTAGGTATAAGCCGTGCACTCTTAAGTCGTATCGGGTTGCCATTTTGGGGAGTGATACACCCCACTGTGGGGCCAGCACGGGTATCTACGTTAGGGAGTCGATCGCTTGGGGAGTAGTGGGTACACCTAGTGGAGATAGGGGCAGACGGCACCTATGTGGTCAGCTAGGGGTACACGAAACTACTAGTTAAATTTCTAAGTCCTTGGGTGGGATCAACCTTTAAGTTAGGAATGACTGGTGTGGTACAGTATAGTAATTATCCTTGGGTGGGTAGATGCATCTTTACCGTTATCTTAGTTGGCTACTGAGTGTAGTCATTAATCCCCAGTCATTACCGTACCAAGCTTAAATCATACCCTAATTACTTTAATGATTGTATTGTTAAAGTTATAGGGCTCACTCAGACTTATGTCTGACCCCGTTGTTTTTATCTTTTTCCCCCTCAGGTCCTCAGGTTGGGCCTAGTTCTAGTGGAGTTTGATTCAGACTGCTTTATCTATCTTGGAGCTTGGACTCTTGAAGTAAAGCTCGGTTATCTTTTCTATTATGGCTATTAGTTATGTAGTGGGATTATGTACTTTTATTTTTATCAGGATGGATATTTAATACTTGACTCTTGTTTTAGTTGGTTTTGGTATTGTAACCAGACATGTTTATCTTCTACTGCAATGAAATGATGTTTTAAATTTTCAAGTATTATTCATATCTGTCTTGTTGTAATTTTTCTGTTCTATATTCACCTAAAATACTCCACCGATGCTTTGGCATTCCCTTAGTGAGTGTCCGTAGCGGGTGTGGGGTGTTACATAAGAATTCTGATGGGAGTTTGAATGAAAAGGGGAAATTTGAATTCGTTTCAAAAATGAAATGATGAACTTTATTTTAATATTTGGAATATAAATTAATGAAATCAAAAAGGTAATAATTGGAATTCGACTATGTCAAGTTTTATTACTAATTTACTTAGACTATTCAGAACTTGGCAAGACCAAATTGTAACTGGTTTCAAACCAATAATGTATAATCGAACATATGAATTCGATAGTAAATTATAAACATGTTAATAAATTAACAAGGAGTGAATTGTAAACGAGAGTTTTAAATGAAGTGAAATATGAATGAAGATTTATGAACCAATATGAAATCAAAACTAATTATATATGAGGAGTCCAGTTTCCTGTAAAAGGAATAATATTTACATTTTAGAAGAAATAACGTTTGAAAGCAAATGAAATTGGGGATAAAGGAAATGGAGTTGACTAGTACAGTGAGATTATTCCGAGGTTCAAAATATATTATCGAATAAGAGAATATTCAAAAGAAAATTATTCATGGGAGTCAATTATATTGAATTTCAAGAAAATACTATTTACTTTTCATTTTTAATAAAAATTTAATTAATTGTTTATGTATTCAGGTTAATGAATAAAGTATATTTTAAAGTTAAATAGTTCGAAGGTGTGAATTATTATTATAATCAACGATTTTCGTAAAAGAATTGGTTTGTAAATTGAATCCGAGAGTTGTGTAAAAAATATTTGATAAAAAATTAAGAATGGAGTTAAGAAAATTTGAAACTGACTGGAGATTAGTCAAGTTGAATGACTTTTTGAGTGTTGATCTGATGTTGGTTCCGGCCTTCGGGGTTGATACTTAAAATATTGTTTGCTTGCTAACTTATGGTCGAAGGATGTGAATATAGAAGTGTAATAACGCGTGAATGAAAATTGGTATAAGAACGAAAGATCTACTATTTGCTAGCTTTTTGATCAAGCCACCAAGACTCATACATAAGTCCAATACGAAGTCTCGCTCCTAGAGCCCTCCAAATCCGTTCGTTGCCACCCTGCTGTCCTAGTCTCGTGGTGCTACTACCACGACCCCGATCGTGGTGCCTTATCGTGACCCGATCCGTCCACGCCAGTTCTCCACGATCTGATCCCAAAAGCCAAAACATGAAGGGTAGGACTAAGTCTACCACGATCCGCAAATGCAGGATCTAACGACACCTGTGCAAAACGACCATATTGACTATTTCTCCATCAAGCCACGAACTAGTCCAAGATCCTCGAGATTTGTGCCATATGTGACCACGAACCGATTGCATATATCAGTTATGAATAGCCCCGTACTTGGCATTTTTTAGGATTTTTTGGCAGTTCTTAGTTTGTTTTCATCATTATTGTCCTGTCATTATTCCTAATCAGAGTTACTTCGAAATTACTGGAAGAATCATAATTGTAAGAGTGAGATTGAAAGAATTATTTGATTGTACTGGCATTCAACGTATAATCAAAGACATATAAAGTGGATGTAGGCTCGTCAACGCCGAACCACTATAAACTTTGTGTGTTTTCTGCTTTTTCTTCATTCTTTAGATATAATTCTCTAAAAATCTGAACAATTTGGGTATTAGAGCCAAATTTTGGTCTAACATTTTGGTGCTTTCACTGAGAAGAAGTCTTAACATATTGTATTGTTGCTCTATTGTTTGGATATCCAAATCTGAAGAAAACAGTCCAAAACACCACCGTTTCGAGTTTTGAAGATTTCAGCAAAGCCCAGATATCATGGATGGAAAGAAGTCTAAGGAAGTACGAGTTTCACAAGAAAATGAAGCTACAAACGAAACCATTGAAGAAAGTGTGCACGAGCAGGTCGTGGAAGACCTTTCGGTTCGTGATGGTGTGGGGGCGACCCGACCCGAGGGGGTGTCACGACCCGTCTCCAAAATGCTTCCACGAGTTGCCATGTAGGAGCTTCCACGAGCCAGGTTCAGAGGAATGTCACGAATCAGGAGCCTGATGAGGGAGTCACGAACCGGGTGCTAGAAGGGACCACGAACTACTTTGACCACAGGACCACATCTCGACCTGGAAAGGAAATTATGGCTCATTCTGCTCGCGCTGGTGCATCTGCTCGACCTAGATCGGGGTCTTTACGTATAAGAGAGAATGTTGATGATCAGCCCAACCCTACTGCCCCAGCTACGGAAGAAGATCTCTCCCACATCATTGAAATGTTGGATAAGATAAATGATGAATTAGCTGCTCAAAGGCAAGAAAGCTCCGTACTACGACAAAATCTGACTGCTATGGAAAGGCGTAATGATGATCTTCTAAGGCAAAGGATACCTCTGCCAGCTCGATCTCTTACCCTAGAATACTCCCCTTCGTCAGGGGAATCTCCAAGACCTCCTCGCCGACCATTGGAAAGAGCTGAAAATATAGAGAAGCTTCGGTTCAGATCACTTCCTTCTCAGGAGGAAGCCGCACTTAATCCAGGGCCTCTCGATCGTAGTTTAAATGATCCTACAGCACGTTCTAGAGCACAAGTTGTCGATGATCCTACTGAGAATCGACCACCGCAACCCCATCGCCACATGATTGACCATGGTAATAGGGGGCAAGGAAGTTCCGCTCGGGCTCTAGAGTTCGTGGCAGCCCGTCGAAGGAACAATGGAGGGCCTAGCAGGGCAAGGAGTGCTGATCCTGAATCGACAATAACTCATGTTGAGGTTGAAGCAATGATTAGGCAGATCATGGTGGACAGCCGTGGACAGAGAAATGAAGATTGGGGTATAAAGCGTACTCATACACTCTTTACTGATGACATATTGGAGGTTACACTCCCGAGGCATTTCAATATGCCAACTATGAACCGTTATACCGGCAGGAAAGAACCGGTCCAACAACTGATGAGATATTCATGGTCCATGAATGCCTTTGCAGCCTCCGATGCCGTGAAATGTAAAGCGTTCCTGATATTTCTAGAAGATTTGGCATTACTGTGGTTCACCCGCTTGCCCGCACGATCGATATCTAGTTTTAGGGAACTAAGTGAAAAATTTGTGAATCAATTCCGGCTTCATGCTCAGAGGTCTAAAAATGTTATGGAGTTATCCCTCATTAAACAACGCCCCGACGAGACTTTAAGATCGTATCTAGATTGCTTAAACCTAGCCATCACAGAAGTCAAAAACCCTCACAAACAGACTGTTCTAATGGCCCTAATACACAGGGTGGACAAAGATACTGAATTTGGAAGGTTCTTAGCTGGCAACCCGCCGTTGACTAGAGAGATATTCTATAGAAAAGCTAATGTTCGCCTACGTTAGGAGGAGATATATGCCAATCAAAAAAGAAATCTACTGATAAATAGGATATTCAAGGTAATGTGGCCATCAAGCAGATGGGAGACAACTCAAGGAAGGTGGAGGTCAATGTAGGGAACAAGAACCAGGGAAATGGTCGTAAGTCAAGGAATGTAACAAAAGGAGAAACCGAGGAAACGACTCACAGAGGAGACCTCGATCCAGGCCATTTGAGAACTTCACACCGTTAAATGACACACTAGAGAACATTTTTATGGATACTTATAATGTTCTCCAGTACAAGAGGCCTCCTCCAAGGGATTCAACGGAGAAAGAGCGCAAAACCGAAAAGTTCTACCTCTTCCACTAGGTTCATGGTCACTCCACCAATGAATGTCACCATTTGAGAGATGTGATTGAAAAGCTACTCCGAGAAGGAAAACTAGACGAGTATAAGGTGGCTCCAAGGGATAGGGGGCAAGCTGGACAGGCCCCGAACCAAAACCAACCTGTTGCTAGACCTACCCCTCAGCAGAAAGGAAAAAATATCGTAATCAATACCATAGTCGGAGGGCTTCATTTGGCAGGACACAGCTTTAGGGCAATGGAACAGTATGTCAACGCGGCCAAACAACATCTTGAAGTTGGAGAATGCAGTAACCTTGACGATTCTGCTCTAGTCAAACAACAGAAAACAATGTCCGACGACGTTATATTCTGCAGCAGGGAGAGTATTGGAGTCCATTCTCCGACTGAAGACCCATTAGTAATCACAATCACCAATGGTTAAGACGACCCCAAACCCCGTACTGGCGGCGGCAAGGGTAATCTGTGGAATATAACACATAAACTGATAATAGCAGAACAGAAATAAATAAACACACCAGATAATGAACAATAGAATATACTGGATAAAAGTAATCATCAGAGTTACACGGTATACAGGATCATACTTAGTACAATTACAGTTCAACCATACATATATGTCTACAGCGGAAAATAAACATAATGTACAATAGGAGCTGAACAACATAAAAAGAGATAAATGATAGAATCCATCTTCAGCTCCAGCTATCCAGAACAAGGCTGCCCGTGTAGAAAAAGGGGCACCCGAGTTTGAAAGTGAAACAAACTACGAGTCAGTCATGGGACTGGTATGAGAAATCTATTCAACACATTTATAATATGGCTAATCACAGGACCACGCCACTTTCATGGAACAGGTTCACTCCATTGGATTGCCAGTGCTTTAAAACAAATCTTTCTTTTAAACATCGCTATGCTTTTTATAAAAATGAAGCCATTATAAGACTCAGTTCCCATCATACAATGCAACGCAAACCGGAGGATAGAGTTTTACCTTATAATGGCCAAAATATGATTGATACGAATAAAACAAAAGCATTTGATATTATGACTAGTGTTTGTATGTTTCAAAAACAATTTCAATCATAACTATCAATCATAGACGGCATGGGTACCATATATCATGTCACCATATATATATATATATATATATATATATATATATATATATATATATACAATCAAAACCGCACGATGTCATATTTGGAAATTGGATTTCCATCATGAACCAAGGCAAAAGATAGTCCTTACCGAATTCGAGACGCTCTAGCCCATGTCTCAGGAACAACCGCAACTGCCCCTTGGATCGTCAGGGCCGGACCACCGATGTGGATTATTATGCCTGAACACTACGTCTCCCCGCCCTTTGGGGCGTAAACGAGCCAACGAATGACTCCATCGGACCCGGATCGTCCGATCAAACCGAGGCGCCTCGCAACAGCAACAACCACACAGGTGAAAAAGTATATAAATGTCAGGGCTGGTAGGTCACTGACACCACCCTAGCTAGAAAGAAACGCAGGCCCTCCCTGATGTCCTCTCCCGTTTCTGGTTCATACTGGGGTGTGAGGCTCGCGATTTTACGTTATACACAAAGCTACGCCACACCGGCGGTGCTTTGATCATCACCACAAGACTTTGCTTTTCAACAGAAGCCCTGATCACTGCATCTTAGCATGCCACACAGGCAATTCATGCTATGCGACTGATGTCCATCGATATACAACTTATGAGCTCGTGCGTTTCAGAGAAGGGCGTTAAGCAAAAGAATAAATTCTCCACCGCCAAACAGATGTATATTTAATAGAGATCAATCAACACAGAATAAACTCCAATGTCAGACACACAGTCCATTTACAAGTCCGTTCTGGGTCTGAACAAAACCGGAGGCACTAAATACCTCGCAAACCCATCGATCACCACGTACGTTGGGACGATCACCACTCATTATCCATATTTCGGGATGCCTCCCAATCAGGACCTCGGTTACCATCCAAACGAGGTGAAGATCTCCGGTCTTCGACCACCGTCTTCATCTTCGACTTTCAATCGTCGGTCAATTATTTGAAATGAGAATTAACTCGGCCTTTTCAAATGATTCACGTATATTTAGAATTTCAAATCAATTTATTTCAATGGTTAAATCATTCGACAACACCAATTTTGTTCTTCAATGTAATTTTCACACCGAACACATTCAACCATCAAATACCACATAAATCGAGCAAATTCTATTTATTTCCATTCCATATCATTTATGATATTTTATAACGATTTATCGCTATTTTTATTTATTTTAAAATAGCCAATTTATTCAAAACGACGCTTCGGGCCATAACGCGGCCGTGGTGCTGTTTATCTTCAGATTTGATTTACACATATCTGAAAATATAACCGTTGGATCTTCACAAAATTTACATCATTAGAAAGGTCTTTTCAAAACGAATCCAACGATTCCAGTTTCGGGAAAATCCGACGGTCGGATCTCCCGATACAATCGTTTGAAGTTTCGATTTCAAAATACGAACCGCAGCGTCGTTATTCGATTAAATATAATTATATTTATTTATATATATAAATATAATAGTTTCTGGCGCTGTTTTTCTTCAGATTTGAATTAAACATTCCAGACAATCCAACCGTTGGATTTTTACAAAGTTGGTGCCGTTGGAAAGATTTTTCCAAAGCGAACCCAACGGTCGCGGTTTCGGGAAAATCCAATGGTCGGATTTCCCGCACTAGTTGTTTGAAATCACGGTTTCAAAAACGAACTGTACGGCCATGTTTCGTTTTAATTTTATTTATATTTATATATTTATATAAATATAGTTCATTCAACAATTTCAATATCGTTTTTACTTCAAATATTTCACTAACGCCTTTAAATTTTGGAAAATTTCGCCATAACCTCCTTTGTACGGGAGGGGCTGGGAAAATTCCCAAATAGCCACACGGACGTCTCATGTCAAAAAGAAAAAGAAAAAGCCAAGCGGCTAGCCAACAGGCTCATAAAATCATCACCCAAACAAAACAGTAAATGTGTACCTATTTGTTGGGCACAAAATTTTATTCCTCTTCTCTAGCCCCTTTGCTATAACCTGTTCAATAAATATGCATGTACATATATATAGTTCTTATCACTTATCATTTTCCATTCAACTTCATATTTGATTCCATTTGGTTTAAAAGCACTATTCACTCTAATGTTGCATGCATAGGTAAAAATCACGTCATTAGCTAATTAAGGAATATTTCAACTCATGCATATTTATTTGAACGAGTTGTTATTTTTAACACTTCACATTTCAACAATTCATGTATATAATAAAAATGTGATTTTTATATTGTAAAACAATTCATTTCAAAACACTATTATTTTATATAGTTTATATAGGTGATAAAAATAGGATTTTTATTATAAAACAATTTATTTCAAAATATGAATACCATCCAACACATGAATTTCTAATCAACGAATGAATATCGATTCAACACATGAAGGTTTTCTATAGTTTCTATATATAGATAAAAATGTGATTTTTATATTTAAAGCGCGAATACCATTCAACACATGAATTTCTAATCAACGAATGAATATCGATTCAACACATGAAGGTTTTCTATAGTTTCTATATATAGATAAAAATGTGATTTTTATATTTAAAACACGAATACCATTCAACACATGAATTTCTAATCAACGAATGAATATTGATTCAACACATGAAGGTTTTCTATTCAATGAATAAATATAGTTTCAGCAAATGAAAATAATTCAAACACATGAATATTATTCAAAATTTCGGCAGCATAACGGCAGGGTAGTTAAAACCGGGACCGTCCCTAGTACGGCTCCTCGCTCTACATTAAAACCTCGTGGTTTTTGATAATGGGGATCATGCATCTAGTTCTCACGCAGGCGGCATGTATATATTTATTTCATTTCCACAAACTAATCCAATGTGGTTTCAACCAAATATTTCTCAACCACAAACGGGTATTTTTCAACCACAATCAATCAATATCAACCACAAACAATCCCAAACAACCATTCGCTATCAATCAATTTTCACACCAATCACAACAAATAAATATCGTCCATGGTTTGTGGACGAGGGGCGTGTATATATATATATATATATATATATATATATATGTAATGACCCATATTCTACACATCATAGGATCGTAGAATATTTATTTCTTTCCCATATGAAGTTGTATGGTCATGTAACTTTGGGAAAACATCTGTCAGAGTCATTTCCCATGTTCATGATTTTTGTCGATTTTTAAATGATCATTTTGCCCCTAGTTGGTACTGTTTTGGCCATAACTTTTGATTGGAAAGGAATTTTGACCTGAAACCACTTCCATTAGATTCGAATGATGGTTTCTCTTTCCGTAGAGTGGTCACAATAGCCAAACGGACTTACCGTTTGGGAGATATGGCTGAAACAAGGTTTGGAGGGTGAAAAATTGCTTAACCGGGCCAAATCGGGTGATTAGTGAGTAGGCCCATAACCCATTTCGGGATTAGGGTTATGGGGGGGCTGAAATGAGATGGAGAATCATTCCATTTCAGTTTTCTAGCCTCCACTTATCACCAAGGATCCCTAAAAATGGCCTCCAACCTCTAAATCACCTCCAAATCACCTTTAGGTTAAGGATTTGGCTTAGCAACCCCTAATCAAGAAGGATCTTCACCAAATCAACAAAGGAGCTGCTGTTTGGCGTTGAAATTCGCATCAAATCAGAGAGTTATTTCAGATCCTAGTTTATTTGTGGCTAAGGTGAGTGATTTGCTTAGTTTTGCACTAATTATGGCTAATTAGGGGTGATTAGTGTTAATTATCGAATTTAAACATGATAAAATTCTGGAAAAATGTTTATAAAATTCGGAATGATGTTTTAGACCTCTGATATGAATTTGGGTTAATTTGGTTAAGATTTGCTAATCCTGTCATCAGTTTCACCTAAACATGCTTAAGGGGAAATATGGGATTTTGGGTATGTTTGATCCATTTTTACCTATCATATCGATGTTTTGATGTTTGTGGTTGATTATGCATGTTGCTATGACTGTATGAAATGCTATGTGACTGTTTAGAATAGTTGGAATGGTCGAAAACTCCGTCGAGGGGCGTAAACAGCTCGCTGGACAAGGTGCAGGGGTTCGGATCGCATAGGAGGTTGAGGGACGATCGGATCGCCCTATGGGATCGTGGGGGCATCCCCACGAGTCGAGTCACCTCCTCCGAACCGAACCGTCTGTGCAAGGCCCACGAAGCGAATCGATGCAGCGTCGTGCCAAACTGAAGTACTCCGATCCGGATCGCGAATAAGCATTACGATCCGATCTGAACCGCTTGAAGAACCACGATCCGATCCGAACCACTTGAAGAACCACGATCCGATCCGTATGGGGTGTTCCGATCCGAACCGAGAAGGGGAGCACGATCCGAAGCAAAGGAAAGGAAGACCACGACCCGATCCGACGTAGGAGGCGCAATCCGATCCAATGAAGAATGTGAAGGCTGATCCGATCCGATTCGATTGTGATGACCAATAACCCGAGATGCAAAGGTAGTCCAAATGGAAGTTAGAGCTCAGGATCCAGTTTGGAAACAATGAGTTCACTTCATGGTTGGACTTTGCTGCGGGACGTGTGCTAAGGAGTTGTCGACGTTCATAACTTCGATTCACCACTAAAAATGAATGATGGGCTACTTATCAGTGCAGTAGGGTCATTATGACCTGAGGGGCAAGGTGATGGTAGCAAGACTACGTTATCAGTGCAGTAGGGTCATTATGACCTGAGGGGCAAGGTGATGCGTAGTAAGACTATGAGCCAGCGCAGATGGGGTGAATAACTCCATGGGGAAAGTGGACATAGTAAGGATTGGTAAGGCTATGAGCCAGCGCAGATGGGGTGAATAACTCCATGGGGCAAGTGGACATAGCGAGGAATTAGTGGCTACGTTATCAGTGCAGTGAAGCCATTTATGACTTCATGGGGCAAAGTGATCGTAGCAAGGAATGTTGGGTGATCGAAGTGGTGAATATCGTATGCTTTACGCACTGAGTGAGAGATGTGAGGATGGATGATATGCTTGATTGTTTACCATCATTATGACATGCACATCTCCCCACCTCCGTATCTTTACACTTTTTGATATGATACCTTAGAGTGATGTACAGTATGTAGTGCTAACTCTTTGGTTGCATGCCCAGGTTCAGGTATGTTTTAGTCTACCTGTTATTGTTCACTTTAGATGCTTATCGCTCATACCAGGCTTTATGTCTGTCCCAGAGTTTTATGTCTCCTCTTATTACTCTGGGTGCTCACACGAGCAGACTAGAGACAGGTTAGCTGGTGATGTGCGAGTAGCTGATCCGGAGGTGGGCAGGAGGTTTCCACGTATGATATATATATACACATTCTCCCTGTGTCGTTTGTGGTCGCTACTTGGGCATTAGTAGTGTACCTCCTTTATCTTGTTTTGCTTTGAGACAGTTTGAAAGTTGTAATAAGCTGTATTCTGAATTTCCGCTGCTATGATGTTTAGTTCTGATTTTCAGCTTATGCATTGTCTCTCCTTTTTTATGTCAAGTATGTTATTATTATATTTTGTTCTATGCGCTGTGAGACATTCTACAGGATCCTTGTCTGTTCATTTCTTCCTCTTTTTCCCCTTCTGGCGACCCGTTCCGTGCTAACTGGACATGTGTACAGTGCACTTTTGGAGTAAATGTCGGTTGGTGTGGGGCGGGCCGTCACACTTGGTATCAGAGCTCTAGGTTGCGTAGTTAACCTAGGGAAAGACACTAGGGAGAGATATTACGTATATGAGAGCGCGTATTTGTGATTACTTTGGTTTTCAAAAACTATGTATGTATATACTATTAGTAGTATAAAGATGAAGTCGCACTGCACTAGCACCACTATGGGGTCGTTAATCGTTTCCCTTTTTTTACAGATTAACGATAAGCCGAGAGACGAGGGGTGCTGGTAGAGGGACCAACCAAGGGAATGCCGCTGACATGAGGGCTATGTTTACTAACCTCATGAGAGACATGCTTAGAGAAGTGCAAGGGGCAATTCCCAATCCCGGAGTTGGTGTTGGCCCAGTAGTGCAGGCGCCTAGGGTCGATTTCGCCAAGTTGTGCAAAGATTACACTAATCTTGGTGGGAAGCCGTTCCACGGAACGGAGTCGGCCACAGATGTTCAAGATTGGATGGATAGCTATGATCGTATCTTTGATGACTTGGGTTTTGAGGATGCGATGAAGAGAAGGCTAGCGTCTCGCCAGCTGCAAGGGCGAGCGATGAATTGGTGGAATGCCATTAGAACAGCTACTCCAGAGGACCAGGTTACTTGGGTTCAGTTCAAGGCTCGCTTTAGCGAGAAGTTTATTCCAGCTGCCCAGAAGTCGGTGTTGTTTAAGAGGTTCTTGGAACTCAAGCAAAATGGAAGGCCAGTTTCTGATTATATCGCTGAGTTCAACACTTTGTCGAAGTATGGACTGTCTCTTATTGATACTCCTGAAAAGAAGAATGAGAAGTTCATTACTGGTCTGGATGGGTACTTGGGGGAGAGGCTTATCAACCACATCGATGAGACTTTTGAATCGATCGTGGGAAAGGCTTTGAGGTCAGAGAGCCTTTACCCTAAGTCAAAGACTGAGGATGCATCTGCAGAAGGGCCAAAGTCGCAAGCAGGCGGTGGAGGCAAGAATAGCTCTCAGAATAAGAGGAAGCAGGACCAATCTAAAGGTGGCCAGAAAAAGAGCAAGAAGGATGTTGAGTGCTTCAGCTGTGGAAAGAAAGGCCATTATGCTAAAGATTGTCGGGCCAAGCCAGCGGATAAGAAGTGCTTCAACTGTGGTCAAGTGGGACATTTCAAGGACAAGTGCCCGCAACCTCTTAAGGAGAAGCAGATTGTGAAAGCATATGCTATTGATGCTGTTCCTTCTTCGTCGAATGCCCCAACTGTGGCGGAGAAAGGAAAGAATGTTGTTATTCAAGGTATGCTTTCTATTTATGATATACCAGTTCGAGTTTTGCTTGATACTGGGGCTTCCCGTTCCTTCATATCTAGTGACCTGGTAGATAGGTTGGGACTGGAACCCGAGATAGTCGATAGACCATTGATAGTGACGAACCCGATTGGTGGTTCGACTAGCCTTAGTATGATTTGCAGGAATTTGGTCTTATCGAGTCATGGATGTATGTTTGTATGTGATTGCTTTGTTTTGGGCTTTACTGGGTATGGCATTATATTGGGAGTCGATTGGCTCCAAAGATACGGGGTGGTGGTAGACTGTGAGGGCTTTTTGGTGATAGTGAGGGTGGATGATGGGCGGAGGGTAGTGTTTGGTAGCCTACCTAGTGACGGGGTTATGGCTAGTTTTGTAAATTCCCTCGACATCCCGCAGGATGAGTTGTCAGATGTGCCCGTGGTTGGCCAGTATCCGGACGTCTTCGAGGAGGTGACCGGGCTTCCACCACACCGAGAAATTGAGTTCCGTATTGATTTAGTGAAAGATGCCAGACCTATAGTGATGCCACTTCGTCGTATGGCACCAAGGGAGCAGCGAGAGCTCGGGGTGCAAGTCAGCAATCTTTTGAAGAAGGGATTTATTAGAAGGAGTGTCTCCGAGTGG
This sequence comes from Allium sativum, assembly GCA_030737875.1. Classification (NCBI taxonomy): domain Eukaryota; kingdom Viridiplantae; phylum Streptophyta; class Magnoliopsida; order Asparagales; family Amaryllidaceae; genus Allium; species Allium sativum. The sequence continues at coordinate 35,003,907 of CM060913.1, read as the reverse complement.
GGAGCACCAGTTGTGTTTTCCACTAAGGCAGATGGTTCCCTTCGTTTGTGTGTGGACTATCGCGAGTTGAATAAGGTGACGAGGAAGAATAAGTATCCTCTACCGCGGATAGATGATTTATTTGATCAGCTGCAAGGAGCTAGAGTGTTCTCCTAGTTGGACCTCGCGACAGGATTTCATCAGCTTCGAGTAGCAGCTGAGAGTGTTCCGAAAACGACATTTAGGACGCCGTCTGGATTTTATGAGTGGTTGGTCATGCCATTTGGGTTGACCAATGCACCAGCCTATTTTGTGGACCTTATGAATCGAGTATTCAGAGATCAGTTGAATAAGTTTGTTCTTGTGTTCGTGGATGATATCCTTGTTTACTCAAGGACAGAGGAGGAACACAAGGGGCACTTGAGGATAGTGATGGAGGTGTTGAGGAAACACCAATTGAAAGCGAAATTCTCTAAGTGTCATTTTTGGAGAAGGGAAGTGAGATTCTTGGGTCATGTTGTTTCCGAGAGTGGTATTGCCGTGGACCCTGCGAAGGTGGCTACGGTACAGGATTGGCCTACGCCCAAGAATGCAACGGATGTAAGAAGTTTCTTGGGATTAGCTGGATATTATCGTAAGTTTATCCAGGACTTCTCCAAGATTGCAGCACCGTTGACCCAGTTGACTAAGAAGAATCAGTCCTTCGTCTGGGACGGAGTGTGTGAGGATGCCTTCAAGAGTCTAAAAGAGAGGTTGACGTGTGCGCCAGTGTTAGTCATTCCTAAAGGGAATGAAGAGATGATGGTATACACGGATGCTTGTGGTACCGGACTAGGTGCAGTATTGATGCAAGGAGGTAGGGTTGTAGCTTATGCTAGTCGACAGCTAAAGCCGCATGAGAAGAAGTATCCTACCCATGATTTGGAATTGGCAGCGATTGTATTTGCGCTGAAGATGTGGAGACACTATCTCTTGGGAGAAAGATTTGAGTTGTTTACCGATCATAAATCGTTAAAGTATCTCTTCTCTCAGAAAGATTTGAATCTCCGTCAGCAGAGATGGTTAGAGTTCTTGGCTTCGTATGATTTTGATATCGCGTATACACCTGGGAAGGGTAATGCGGTAGCCGATGCCTTAAGTAGGAGACATGCCAGCTTAGGGGCAATGTTTCTTGAATGGAAGCAACTGGAGTATATCGCGGGGTTTGATTTCAGACCAAAGTGCGAATTGGATCCAGTTATGCTAGCTAGTTTGACGATCAGACCCACTTTGATAGAGCGGATTGGTTCTAGCCAGAGGGACGATCCTAACCTATTAGAAATCATCTCCAAGTTAGAAATGGGAGTTGATGAGGAGATGAATGTGTATGGCCTTGATCGAGATGGATGGCTTCGAAAGAATGGAAGACTAGTTGTGCCCAACGTGAATGGTTTGAGAGATGAAGTGATTAGAGAATGTCATCACTCAAAACTGACTATACATCCCGGCGGTAATAAGATGTATCGAGACATGAGACAGACTTACTACTGGGAAGGGATGAAAAGAGACGTTGGGAAGTTTATATCCAAATGCATGAATTGCCAGCTAGTTAAAGCCGAGCAAAAGAAGCCTAGTGGGTTATTGCAACCATTAGAAATTCCCAAATGGAAGTGGGAGCAAGTCTCGATGGATTTCATCGATGGCCTACCAAGGACTAGATCGGGATATGATACCATTTGGGTAATTGTGGATCGATTGACTAAGAGCGCAAGATTTATACCAGTCAAATCCACCAGGACGGCAGCCAAGTTGGCAGAATTGTATATGAAGTGGGTAGTGAGATTTCATGGAGTACCCAAAAGCATTGTGAGTGACCGAGACCCGTTGTTCACTAGTGGGTTTTGGAAGAGCTTACAAGAGGCTCTAGGGTCAAGATTACATCTCAGTACCGCATATCATCCTCAGACCGACGGTCATCCGGAGAGGGTGAATCGTATATTGGAAGATCTCTTGAGAGCTTGTATATTGGATTTTGGTGGATCATGGGATGACTATTTGCATCTAGTAGAGTTTGCATATAATAATAGCTACCAATACAGTATCGGTATGGCTCCATATGAAGCTTTGTATGGAAGACCGTGCAACTCACCATCATGTTGGATAGAGACTGGCGAGAAGTTTGTGCTTGGACCAGATGTGGTGAGAGAAACGTCGGATAAGATTAAGGTCATTCAACAACGAATGAAAGCTGCTCAGGATAGGCAGAAGAGTTATGCTGATAAGAGGAGAAGAGACTTGAAATTCTTCGTTGGTGACTTGGTGTTCGTCAAGATCTCTCCGTTGAAGAGCGTGATTCGATTTGGCAGGAGAGGCAAGTTGGCACCAAGATTTGTTGGGCCATTCCCCGTTCTTGAATTAGTCGGGAATTTGGCGTATAGAGTTGGCTTACCAGAGAAGATGGCAGGAGTTCACAATGTATTTCATGTTTCCCAACTAAGGAAGTTCGTTCACGACTCAGATGTGACTATTTCACCTGATCAGTTAGAGGACTTCGAAGTAGAACCTGAGGCGGTTGGGAACCGCAAGCCGATTCGTATTGTGGGGCACGATACGAAGCAACTTCGAAGGAAGTCGGTGAAGCTAGTCAAGGTTCAGTGGGGCGAGAACGAGAATGATTGTACTTGGGAGACAGAGGAGAGCATTAGGAAGGCATACCCAGAACTCTTTGCCTGGTAAGACTTACTTTGAAATCTAGTTTTCCGCATGCTAGGATAGACTTGTTTTGCTTGTTTGCATGTTTGATTGTTGTTTTATGATTGATAGGCATGCGGGAACCTTTGTGTGTGTTTTGATTAGGGAATTTCGAGGGCGAAATTTCTTAAGGGGGGGAGAGTGTAATGACCCATATTCTACACATCATAGGATCGTAGAATATTTATTTCTTTCCCATATGAAGTTGTATGGTCATGTAACTTTGGGAAAACATCTGCTAGAGTCATTTCCCATGTTCATGATTTTTGTCGATTTTTAAATGACCATTTTGCCCCTAGTTGGTACTGTTTTGGCCATAACTTTTGATTGGAAAGGAATTTTGACCTGAAACCACTTACATTAGATTCGAATGATGGTTTCTCTTTCCGTAGAGTGGTCACAATAGCCAAACGGACTTACCGTTTGGGAGATATGGCTAAAACAAGGTTTGGAGGGTGAAAAACTGCTTAACCGGGCCAAATCGGGTGATTAGTGAGTAGGCCCATAACCCATTTCGGGATTAGGGTTATGGGAGGGCTGAAATGAGATGGAGAATCATTCCATTTCAGTTTTCTAGCCTCCACTTATCACCAAGGATCCCTAAAAATGGCCTCCAACCTCTAAATCACCTCCAAATCACCTTTAGGTTAAGGATTTGGCTTAGCAACCCCTAATCAAGAAGGATCTTCACCAAATCAACAAAGGAGCTGCTGTTTGGCGTTGAAATTCGCACCAAATCAGAGAGTTATTTCAGATCCTAGTTTATTTGTGGCTAAGGTGAGTGATTTGCTTAGTTTTGCACTAATTATGGCTAATTAGGGGTAATTAGTGTTAATTAGTGAATTTAAACATGATAAAATTCTGGAAAAATGTTTATAAAATTCGGAATGATGTTTTAGACCTCTGATATGAATTTGGGTTAATTTGGTTAAGATTTGCTAATCCTATAATCAGTTTCACCTAAACATGCTTAAGGGGAAATATGGGATTTTGGGTATGTTTGATCCATTTTTACCTATCATATTGATGTTTTGATGTTTATGGTTGATTATTCATGCTGTTATGACTATATGAAATGCTATGTGACTGTTTAGAATAGTTGGAATGGTCGAAAACGCCGTCGAGGGGCGTAAACAGCTCGCTGGACAAGGTGCAGGGGTTCAGATCGCATAGGGGGTTGAGGGACGATCGCCCTATGGGATCGTGGGGGCATCCCCACGAGTCGAGTCACCTCCTCCGAACCGAACCGTCTGTGCAAGGCCCACGAAAAGAATCGATGCAGCGTCGTGCCAAACTGAAGTACTCTGATCCGGATCGCGAATAAGCATTACGATCCGATCCGAACCGCTTGAAGAACCACGATCCGATCCGAACCACTTGAAGAACCACGATCCGATCCGTATGGGGTGTTCCGATCCGAACCGAGAAGGGGAGCACGATCCGAAGCAAAGGAAAGGAGGACCACGACCCGATCCGACGTAGGAGGCGCAATCCGATCCGATGAAGAATGTGAAGGCTGATCCAATTCGATTGTGATGACCAATAACCCGAGATGCAAAGGTAGTCCAAATGGAAGTTAGAGCTCAGGATCCAGTTGGGAACCAATGAGTTCACTTCATGGTTGGACTTTACTATGGGACGTGTGCTAAGGAGTTGTCGACGTTCATAACTTCGATTCACCACTAAAAATGAATGATGGGCTACTTATCAGTGCAGTAGGGTCATTATGACCTGAGGGGCAAGGTGATGGTAGCAAGACTACGTTATCAGTGCAGTAGGGTCATTATGACCTGAGGGGCAAGGTGATGCGTAGTAAGACTATGAGCCAACGCAGATGGGGTGAATAACTCCATGGGGCAAGTGGACATAGTAAGGATTGGTAAGGCTATGAGCCAGCGCAGATGGGGTGAATAACTCCATGGGGCAAGTGGACATAGCGAGGAATTAGTGGCTACGTTATCAGTGCAGTGAAGCCATTTATGACTTCATTGGGCAAAGTGATCGTAGCAAGGAATGTTGGGTGATCGAAGTGGTGAATATCGTATGCTTTACGCACTGAGTGAGAGATGTGAGGATGGATGCTATGCTTGATTGTTTACCATCATTATGACATGCACATCTCCCCACCTCCGTATCTTTACACTGTTTGATATGATACCTTAGAGTGATGTACAGTATGTAGTGCTAACTCTTTGGTTGCAAGCCCAGGTTCAGGTATGTTTTAGTCTACCTGTTATTGTTCACTTTAGATGCTTATCGCTCATACCAGGCTTTATGTCTGACCCAGAGTTTTTTGTCTCCTCTTATTACTCTGGGTGCTCACACGAGCAGACTAGAGACAGGTTAGCTGGTGATGTGCGAGTAGCTGATCCGGAGGCGGGCAGGAGGTTTCCACGTATGATATATATATATATATATATATATATATATATATATATATATATATATATATATATACACACATTCTCCCTGTGTCGTTGGTGGTCGCTACTTGGGCATTAGTAGTGTACCTCCTTTATCTTGTTTTGCTTTGAGACAGTTTGAAAGTTGTAATAAGCTGTATTCTGAATTTCCGCTGCTATGATGTTTAGTTCTGATTTTCAGCTTATGCATTGTCTCTCCTGTTTTATGTCAAGTATGTTATTATTATATTTTGTTCTATGCGCTGTGAGACATTCTACAGGATCCTTGTCTGTTCATTTCTTCCTCTTTTTCCCCTTCTGGCGACCCGTTCCGTGCTAACTGGACATGTGTACAGCGCACTTTTGGAGTAAATGTCGGTTGGTGCGGGGCGGGGCATCACAATATATATATATATATATATATATATATATATATAGCAATTCACTTCTATTTCAACACATATATAATTTTTACAATGCATATACAACATATACATCGAACGTATGACTTATACAACGCTTATAGATGAGGTGTACGACGCTTATATAACTCATACATCGACTATATAATTTATACATCGTCGTTTTCCATATCGTTTATAAATTAGAAATCTCACTTTGGGTTCCACTCCACCAAAAATAGCAGAAGGCTCAGAAAAATATGCGGTCTCTTCTGGAATGTAGAAGACGTCCACACGAGTCCACTATCTCTTGTTTCACTGAATTTCGTCAACATAGCAAAAAGATATGTAATTTCAAACATCAAACAATTTAAAAACGTAATTAATTGAATTTATAGCGGAAAAAAAACACTACCTTTTCCCCTATTTAAAATCCACTGCCGATGTCGATTAGGGTTTCGCTCTTTGCACGGGTTTCAAGGCGCCGAAGCCAAATCGACCACCCCCTGTTGATGCGCCTTCGAACCCCCTACCCACGGCCGGCGGCGCGTCCAGTTCGGTGGGGCCCAACGGATGAAAATGGGGTGCGAACGGTGGTGCTTCTCGCCGCGATTTCTCCTCCTCCGTCGAACTAGAACGGATCACCACCGTTCACCTTCGAGAGCTCGCTGAGCTGATGATTTTCCCTTAAAGAGTTTGGAAAATTACTGAGTAGATGTTGAGATCGGAGGGGGGAAAGGTTCGAGTGATTCTGGCCATCGGTTTGGTAATAACCGCGGCTCCAGAAAAGTGATGGATAAATTAGGGTTTTATAATAATTTTAATATTATTTAATTTATTGAATTCGAAAAATGCTTGTTCATCGATACAAACTCCAAATCAAACCCAAAGACTATTGCCTCCAGCCAAATACCCCCATTCCGAACACAATGGGATATGTTACGTAAGCCCATTCGACTGTTTCAGTCAGTTATTCTTCAAATTAAAATATAAAACATTCAATATTTAATTTGAACGTACATTTCAATTTGTCAGGGCCACAAACTGATTCGAAAAATTCCAGAAAAATAAATCTAGCTATGTTTTGACGATACGGTCCCAACAAAACTAGTTTCGTTGAATTCTGAGACCGTTTGCAAAAAGGCCCATTTCTGGTCGATCCAATTTAACTATAATTGACCAAAACACATTTTCCTTTGCCACGATCACATACTAGCTTCAAAAATTATGAAATTTGAAATCTAGCAATAACTTCACATCCCGGATCCAACAAAAGTTGTTTCGTCGAATTCCGAGGTCGTATGCAAAATGGCCAATTTCACGGGCTATATAAATTCCATTGCGACCTTTCTAAAAATTCATTTGGCCATAACTTTTTCTTTCCGTTATGAAAATTCGATTTTTCAGATTCGTTAGAAAGGTATTCTCTAACAGATTTAAATATTTTTGGTTTCACTAAAATCTGTTTTGTTCTGCACCCGGTATAGTCCGACAAAGTTTGAAACCAATTTTTGAAACTACAGCGCCATTTTAGGCATTGTTTATAATTAGAATTAATTATATTCATTTTCAATTGTCGATTCAAACTCGCTTTTCATTGCCATTATTCAAAATATTTATTTTAAATAGTTAAAATCCATTATTTTAGCCAATTTAAAAATTTTAAATTGGTTCAGATTTTCTGGGTCGTTACAATCTCCCCCACTTAAAACTTTTCGTCCCCGAAAAGGAACAAAGTCGAAAGTGGTTTGATAAATCTACAATCACACAACACAACAACCAATCCAATTGTTTTCAACTTTTCAGAACTATATAAATTAACACCTATTCTCTTTTAAAATCATTCAGACCACAGAATTAAAAGTGCACATCCATGGAGAGAAAATAACAACAGAATAGAGAACTAATTGGGAATGCAAAGTAGGGTAAATGTACCTTGCACCAGAGTCAATCAAAGATATCTACTCGGCATCTAGGATAAGCTTTCTGAATGCTCTCCTCGGTTTCCCAAGTACAATCTCGTGGATCTCCACTCCATTGCACTTTGACTAAGCGAACCATCTTGTTCCTCAGCTCTTTGGTTTCTTTGCCGATAATCTTTAGCGGCTCTCTTCTCACAGCTAGTTCTGGAGTAATTCCAATATCCTGTTGAGCTGCTTCTTCCACGATCAAGTCTGGATCATGAACGTGCTTTCGAAGTTGAGATATGTGAAATACATCATGAACTCCAGGCAACCAGTTAGGCAATTTGACTTTATAAGCGAGAGTTCCGATCCGTTCCAGAATAGGAAACGGACCAATGAATTTGGGCGCCAACTTTCCTGTTTTACCGAACCGGATAACTCCTCTCATCGGCGATACTTTCAAATATACATAGTCGCCAACAGCAAAGGATATATCTCTTCTTCTTCTATCGGCATAGCTCTTTTGTCGGCTTTGAGCGGCGAGTAATCGCTTCTTAATGAAATCGACTTTGTCGGCAGCTTCTCGAATCATATCAGGACCCAACACAAGTCTATTACCTGGTTCGACCCAACAAGCAGGGGATCGACACGGTCTACCATACAATGCTTCTAATGGCGACATTGTCAGACTCGCCTGGTAGCTGTTGTTATAAGAGAATTCAGCCAAATGCAGATGGTCTTCCCATGACCCACCGAAATCTATAACACAAGCCCGCAATAGATCTTCTAAATTACGATTCACCCTCTTAGTCTGACCATCTGTCTGAGGATGATAAGCGGTGCTCAAGTTCAACTTCGTTCCCAGTTCGACTTGAAATGCTTCCCAGAATTTGCTAGTAAATATTGTATCTCTATCACTGACTATACTGAGCGGCACTCCATGTAGTCTAACTATTTTCCTGAAGTAAATCTGCGCCAGACTCTGAGCAGTTCTGTTTGATCTGACACGTATAAAATGGGCGGTCTTCGTGAAGCGATCTACGATCACCCAAATACTGTCATTCCCTTTTCTGGTCCTGGGCAGACCATCAATGAAATCCATAGAAATATGTTCCCACTTCCAACCAGGAACTTCTAGTTGTTGTAACAATCCTGCTAGTTTCTGTTGGTCGCTCTTGACTAGCTGGCAAGTAGGGCATCGGCTAACATATAAAGAAATGTCCCTCTTCATCGACTTCCACCAGAAAGTGCGTTTGATGTCATTATACATTTTACTCACACCCGGATGGATACTGAGCTTTGATTTGTGGCTTCATCCTATACTTCCTTTCGAAGCTCAGGAATGTTAGGGACACAGATTCGACCTTTGAGCCTTAGAATCCCATCATTATCAACTTGAAAACTCGAGGGTTCGCCTTGTTGAATTATCTCTCTGATCTTCTGAATGAAGTAATCATCCTCCTGAAGAGCAGATATTTTATCTATCAGTGAAGTCATGATAATAAAACTGGCGATCATTTCATTCTTTCGGCTTAACCCATCGGCCACGACATTGGCTTTCCCTGGAGTGTATGTAATTTCAAAGTCATATGCTGCAAGAAACTCTAGCCAATGTTGCTGCCTCAGATTCAAGTCTTTCTGGGTGAACAGATACTTTAGCGACTGGTGATCTGTAAACAGTTCAAATCTCTCGCCCAGAAGATAGTGTCTCCAGATTTTCAAAGCGAACACAATAGCCAATAACTCAAGATCATGAGTTACGTAGTTCTTCTCATGCGGCTTCAGCTGACGGCTAGCATAAGCAATCACTTGACCTCTTTGCATTAACACTGCGCCAAGGCCTTCTCTAGAAGCATCAGTCCAGACTTTTAAATCTTGGTTGTCGTCGATGATGGTTTACACTGGAGCAGTTGTTGATCTCAACTTTAGCTCTTCAAAAGCCTCCTCACTTTCTGGAGTCCATTTGAATTTAGAGTGCTTTTTTGTAAGCTTCGTTAAATGACCAGATATCTTCGAAAAGTTTTTAACGAACTTTCGGTAACAGCTAGCCAATCCGAGAAAACTGCGGACTTCAGTGGGGGTGCTGGGCTGTTTCCAATTTTGAATAGCCGTGATTTTACTTGGATCCACAGCGATTCCTTCTTTCGATACGACGTGGCCTAGAAATTTCACTTCATCTTGCCAGAATATACATTTGGAAAACTTTGCTTTCAACACATTCTTTCTGAGAATTTCTAGAACCTGTTCCAAATGCTTTTCATGTTCGGCCTTTGATTTAGAGAAGATTAGAATATCGTCAATGAAAACCAGAACAAATTTATTCAAAACCCCTTTGAATACTCTATTCATCAGATCGACGAAGTAGGCTGGAGCATTACATAAGCCTAACGGCATTACTAACCACTCGTAGAATAGGTCGGGACCTCTGAATGTTGTCATTGGAACACACTCTTCGGCAATTCGAAGTTGATGGAAACCTGTAGCTAGGTCCATTCGTGAAAATACTTGTGCGCCATTTAATCGATCCAACAAATCATCAATCCGTGGCAATGGATATTTGTTCTTTATTGTCTGTTTGTTCAGATCACGATAATCCACACATAGACATAGAGTACCGTCAGATTTTGGGACAAACACCACTGCTTCTCCCCAATCAGAGAAACTAGGCCTGATCAGACCCTTCCATACTAGTTGTTGTGTTTGATTGTCTAATTCCTCTTTCTCTTTCAAGGCAATTCTTCGAATAGCGTGAACTACCGGCCTTGCATTTGGAATTAAAGCAATTTTGAAATCTATTTCTCTCTGCGGAGGTAAGCGAACAATTTCTTCGAACACGTCTGCATAGTTCTTGATGACAGGAATATCTTTCACTAGATCGGGAATATTCTCTGCGATTTCAGTGATATTTTCTATTTGGGCTGGAGAAACATCGAGAGCTGCCCAGAAGTCTTTTCTATTAGATTTCTGGCTTTCACACGGTATGGTTATATAACTTCCTGATTTAATCCTAGCCCTAACAACTCTCTCGGCGCATCTAACCTCTGCTTCATATTTGGTTAGTCAATCCAATCCCAGAATAATATCGAATTCATTAAAATTCATGACGATAGAGATAATAGGGAATTTATAGCAAGAAAAGGAGACAGGTACTGTACAAATCCAACTGAGATTAATAGAACCCCCGACCGAATTCTGGACAGTCATTGGTTCCTTGAGCTTCCTCAAATTCAAATCTAGCTTCCTAGCGGCACTCTTTGCAATAAAGCTTTGTGACGCGCCTGTGTCAAACAGTACTTTAACTGGAATGTTTTTGACAGTAAGCGTTCCTTCTAAAACATCAGATCTTCCTTGACTTGTTGAGGGATCAGAAGTTTCTGCTACTTCATTCACTTGAACTACTTCAGGCTTCTTCATCTTCCAGCAATCTTGCTTTACGTGACCAACCTGATGGCAGAGATTGCATTTTCTATTCGCTTGAAATCCTTCTTTGGATCGAAGTCCACCTTTTAATCGCTTCTTTAAAGGTCCGCAGTTTATCGACAAATGCCCTTTCAGATGGCAGTTATTGCATACGGTGGTCGTTACCGGTTCTTTTCCTGGTCTGGCCCTTTTCGATTGACTTTAGGTTCCTTACTAACCTCAGACATGGTAATGGCCTCAGGACGATCAGTTTCTAATTCAACCCTATCGCTAGAACTGACTTCCTCTTCGTCGCGCAACATGCCCTTTTTGTCGAGATCTTCATACTGGTAGGCCATGTATATCTTTTCAGAAAAGGGGAGCTTCACATTCCTCATTACACTGTTCTGATATTTTCTTTTCAGGCCATTAATAAATCTCATATTTCTCCTCTTTGGATCTTGAATCAGATGAGGAGCAAAGTGAGCAAGTTCGTTGAATTTCTTATGGTATTCTGGGATGGTCATATCACCTTGTATCAAATTAGAAAATTCATCACATAATCTCTCGGTTGCTTCGGGAGGAGTAAATCTTTTTAAGAAAATCCCTTTGAATCTATCCCAGGTGATATCACCTTCTGGATTATCTTTAATAATTGAATCCCACCAAAACAAAGCTTCCTATTTGAGTGCCTAAGACGCCAGTAATCTTTTCTGATCGTCTCTCAACTTTAAGCCCTCAAAGATTTTCTCTTCAGAACGAATCCAAGCTTGTGTTTCCATAATGGACTCCTTGCCTAAGAATGGCGATCCACCCAGATTTCGAAATCTCTTGAATAGAACTTCTATATCGGATTCTGGCTGCGGGAGCACAACTGGCTCATTAACTAGTCGAGCCATACGATTATTTCTTCTGTTCCTGTCACTCATTTTCTAGTACGTCTGCAATTAGCAGACAAAGTGTCAGGTCAACAGAAAAGATATTTCAAAATATAGAAACACATACTTCAAATGTAAATGTGCCTATCGAGGTGTAATTTCATTCTGCTTTACTCATACTAGGATATTACTGATCCTATATGTATAGAGTTACCCATCCTAGAACACTACTGGCTCTATTTCTGACGAGTTCGTTAATATGTTATATTCCAGAACTAAGCTTAACCAAAGCTCTGATACCAAATAAGACGATCCCAAACCCCGTACTGGCGGCGGCAAGGGTAATCCATGGAATATAACACATAAACCGATAATAGCAGAACAGAAATAAATAAACACACCAGATAATGAACAATAGAATATACTGGATAAAAGTAATCATCAGAGTTACACAGTATACAGGATCATACTTAGTACAATTACAGTTCAACTATACATATATGTCTACAGCGGAAAACAAACATAATGTACAATAGGAGCTGAACAACATAAAAAGAGATAAATGATAGAATCCATCTTCAGCTCCAGCTATCCAGAAAGAACCAGCTAAACCTGAATACAAGGCTGCTCGTGTAGAAAAAGGGGCACCCGAGTTTGAAAGTGAAACAAACTACGAGTCAGTCATGGGACTGGTATGAGAAATCTATTCAACACATTTATAATATGGCTAATCACAGGACCACGCCACTTTCGTGGAACGGGTTCACTCCATTGGATTGCCAGTGCTTTAAAATAAATCTTTCTTTTAAACATCGCTATGTTTTTTATAAAAATGAAGCCATTATAAGACTCAGTTCCCATCACACAATGCAAAGCAAACCGGAGGATAGAGTTTTACCTTATAATGACCAAAACATGATTGATACGAATAAAACAAAAGCATTTGATATTATGACTAGTGTTTATATGTTTCAAAAACAATTTCAATCATAATTATCAATCATAGACGGCATGGGTACCATATATCATGTCGCCATATATATACAATCAAAACCGCACGATGTCGTATTCGGAAATTGGATTTCCATCATGAACCAAGGCAAAAGATAGTCCTTACCTAATTCGAGACGCTCTAGCCCGTGTCTCAGGAACAGCCGCAACTGCCCCTTGGATCGTCAGGGCCGGTCCACCGATGTGGATTATTATGCCTGAACACTACGTCTCCCCGCCCTTTGGGGCGTAAACGAGCCAACGGATGACTCCATCGGACCCGGATCGTCCGATCAAACCAAGGCGCCACGCAACAGCAACAACCACACAGGTGAAAAAGTATATAAATGTCAGGGCTGGTAGGTCACTGACACCACCCTAGCTAGAAAGAAATGCAGGCCCTCCCTGATGTCCTCTCCCGTTTCTGGTTCATACCGGGGTGTGAGGCTCGCGATTTTACGTTATACACAAAGCTACGCCACACCGGCGGTGCTTTGATAATCACCACAAGACTTTACTTTTCAACAGAAGCCCTGATCACTGCATCTTAGCATGCCACACAGGCAATTCATGCTATGCGACTGATGTCCATCGATATACAACCTCTGAGCTCGTGCGTTTCAGAGAAGGGCGTTAAGCAAAAGAATAAATTCTCCGCCGCCAAACAGATGTATATTTAATAGAGATCAATCAACACAGAATAAAATCCAATGTCAGACACACAGTCCATTTACAAGTCCGTTCTGGGTCTGAACGAAACCGAAGGCACTAAATACCTCGCAAACCCATCGATCACCACGTACGTCGGGACGATCACCACTCATTATCCATATTTCGGGATGCCTCCAAATCAGGACCTCGGTTACCATCCAAACGAGGTGAAGATCTCCGGTCTTCGACCACCGTCTTCATCTTCGACTTTCAATCGTCGGTCAATTATTTGAAATGAGAATTAACTCGGCCTTTTCAAATGATTCACATATATTTAGAATTTCAAATCAATTTATTTCAATGGTTAAATCATTCGACAACACCAATTTTGTTCTTCAATATAATTTTCACACCGTACACATTCAACCATCAAATACCACATAAATCAAGTAAATGCTATTTATTTCTATTCCATATCGTTTATGATATTTTATAACGATTTATCGCTATTTTTATTTATTTTAAAATAGCCAATTTATTCAAAACGACGCTTCGGGCCATAACGCGGCCGTGGCGCTGTTTATCTTCAGATTTGATTTACACATATCTGAAAATCTAACCGATGGATCTTCACAAAATTTACATCATTGGAAAGGTCTTTTCAAAACGAATCCAACGGTTCCAGTTTCGGGAAAATCCGACGGTCGGATCTCCCGATACAATCGTTTGAAGTTTCGATTTCAAAATACGAACCGCAGCGTCGTTATTCGATTAAATATAATTATATTTATTTATATATATAAATATAATAGTTTCTGGCGCTGTTTTTCTTTAGATTTGAATTAAACATTTCAGACAATCCAACCGTTGGATTTTTACAAAGTTGGTTCCGTTGGAAAGATTTTTCCAAAGCGAACCCAACGGTCGCGGTTTCGGGAAAATCCAATGGTCGGATTTCCCGCACTAGTTGTTTGAAATCACGGTTTCAAAACATGAACTGCACGGCCACGTTTTGTTTTAATTTTATTTATATTTATATATTTATATAAATATAGTTCATTCAACAATTTCAATATCGTTGTTACTTCAAATATTTCACTAACGCCTTTAAATTTTGGAAAATTTCGCCATAACCTCCTTTGTACGGGAGGGGCTGGGAAAATTCCCAAATAGCCACATGGACGTCTCATGTTAAAAAAAAAAGCCAACAGGCTCATAAAATCATCACCCAAACAAAACAGTAAATGTGTACCTATTTGTCGGGCACAAAATTTTATTCCTCTTCTCTAGCCCCTTTGCTATAACCTGTTCAATAAATATGCATGTACATATATATAGTTCTTATCACTTATCATTTTCCATTCAACTTCATATTTGATTCCATTTGGTTTAAAAGCACTATTCACTCTAATGCTGCATGCATAGGTAAAAATCACGTCATTAGCTAATTAAGGAATATTTCAACTCATGCATATTTATTTGAACGAGTTGCTATTTTTAACACTTCACATTTCAACAATTCATGTATATAATAAAAATGTGATTTTTATATTGTAAAACAATTCATTTCAAAACACTATTATTTTATATAGTTTATATAGGTGATAAAAATAGGATTTTTATTATAAAACAATTTATTTCAAAATATGAATACCATCCAACACATGAATTTCTAATCAACGAATGAATATCGATTCAACACATGAAGGTTTTCTATAGTTTCTATATATAGATAAAAATGTGATTTTTATATTTAAAGCGCGAATACGATTCAACACATGAATTTCTAATCAACGAATGAATATCGATTCAACACATGAAGGTTTTCTATAGTTTCTACATATAGATAAAAATGTGATTTTTATATTTAAAACGCGAATACCATTCAACACATGAATTTCTAATCAACGAATGAATATCGATTCAACACATGAAGGTTTTCTATTCAATGAATAAATATAGTTTCAGCAAATGAAAATAATTCAAACACATGAATATTATTCAAAATTTCGGCATCATAACGGCAGGGTAGTTAAAACCGGGACCGTCCCTAGTACGGTTCCTCGCTCTACCTTAAAACCTCGCGGTTTTTGACAACGGGGATCATGCATCTAGTTCGCACGCAGGCGGCATGTATATATTTATTTCATTTCCACAAAATAATCCTATGTGGTTTCAACCAAATATTTCTCAACCACAAACGGGTATTTTTCAACCACAATCAATCAATATCAACCACAAACAATCCCAAACAACCATTCGCTATCAATCAATTTTCACACCAATCACAACCAATAAATATCGTCCATGGTTTGTGGACGAGGGGTGTGTATATATATATATATATATATATATATATATATATATATATATATATATATAGCAATTCACTTCTATTTCATCACATATATAATTTTTGCAACGCATATACAACTTATACATCGAACGTATGACTTATATAATGCTTATACATGAGGTGTACAACGCTTATATAACTCATACATCGACTATATAATTTATACATCATCGTTTTCCATATTGTTTATAAATTAGAAATCTCACTTTGGGTTCCACTCCACCAAAAATAGCAGAAGGCTCGGAAAAATATGCGGTCTCTTCTAGAATGTAGAAGACGTCCACACGAGTCCACTGTCTCTTGTTTCACTGAATTTCGTCAACATAGCAAAAAGATATGTGATTTCAAACATCAAACAATTTAAAAACGTAATTAATTGAATTTATAGCGTAAAAAAAAGCTACCTTTTCCCCTATTTAAAATCCACTGCCAATGTCGATTAGGGTTTCGCTCTTTGCACGGGTTTCAAGGCGCCGAAGCCAGATCGACCACCCCCCGTTGATGCGCCTTCGAACCCCCTACCCACGGCCGGCGGCGCGTCCAGTTCGCTGGGGCCCAGCGGATGAAAATGGGGTGCGAACGGTGGTGCTTCTCCCCGCGATTTCTCCTCCTCCGTCGAACTAGAACGGTCACCACCGTTCACCTTCGAGAGCTCGCTGAGCTGATGATTTTCCCTTAAGGAGTTTGGAAAATTACTGAGTAGATGTTGAGATCGGAGGGGGGAAAGGTTCGAGCGATTCTGGCCATCGGTTTGGTAATAACCGCGGCTCCAGAAAATTGATGGATAAATTAGGGTTTTATAATAATTTTAATAGTATTTAATTTATTTAATTCAAAAAAATGCTTGTTCATCGATACAAACTCCAAATCAAACCCAAAGACTGTCGCCCCTAGCCAAATACCCCCATTCCGAACACAATGGGATATGTTACGTAAGCCCATTCGACTGTTTCAGTCAGTTATTCTTCAAATTAAAATATAAAACATTCAATATTTGATTTGAACGTACATTTCAATTTGTCAGGGCCACAATCTGGTTCGAAAAATTCAAGAAAAATAAATCTAGCTATGTTTTGACGATACGGTCCCAACAAAACTAGTTTCGTCGAATTCTGAGACCATTTGCAAAAAGGCCCATTTCTGGTCGATCCAATTTAACTATAATTGACCAAAACACATTTTCCTTTGCCACGCTCACATACTAGCTTCAAAAATTATGAAATTAGAAACCTAGCAATAACTTCACATCCCGGATCCAACAAAAGTGGTTTCGTCGAATACCGAGGTCGTATGCAAAATGGCCAATTTCATGGGCTATATAAATTCCATAGCGGCCTTTCTGAAAATTCATTTGGCCATAACTTTTGCTTTTCGTTATGAAAATTCGATTTTTCAGATTCGTTAGATAGGTATTCACTAACAGATTTAAATATTTTTGGTTTCACCAAAATCCGTTTTGTTCTGCACCCGGTACATTCCGACAAAGTTTGAATCCAATTTTTGAAACTACAGCGCCATTTCGGGCCTTATTTATAATTAGAATTAATTATATTCGTCTCAATTGTCGATTCAAACTCGCTTTTCATTGCCATTATTTAAAATATTTATTTTAAATATTTAAAATCCATTATTTTAGCCAATTTAAAAATTTTAAATTGGTTCAGATTTTCTGGGTCGTTACATTGGTCCAGCTATAGTTCACAAAGTCTTAGTAGATAACGCGAGTTCAGTTAACATTCTGTTCAAGAAGACATTTGATCAGATGAAACTTGAATCAAAGGAATTGACGCCTTGCGAAGGATGGGTACGCGGCTTCAACGGAGCCTAAACTTCTCCAATGGGATATGTAGAGCTATCAATCACCCTTGGGGAAGGAGAATGCCGAAGGGTGAGAATTCTTCCTTTCGTGGTTTTGGACATTGAATCACCATGCAATGCCTTTTTGGGCCGACCGGCGCTAGCAGAGTTTAGGGCTTGCATCACGCCCTAGTGTTTGTTATTGAAATTCCTGACGGATGTAGGTGTAGGAATAATCAGAGGAGATCAAGTTGTTGCACGAGAATGCTACATAACGTAACTAAAGTTGTTGCGTAAAGGAAGAGATGTAGAAACAAAGGGCACCTCCTCCCCCCCAAGGGAGGAAACGTCATAACAACTAAAGAAAACAACTCTGGGAGAGTCGCCCAGAGAATTGCCCAAGGACATAGATCCCAGAGAGGATGAAGAGCCTGGGGGCAGAATGGCGACTCCTAATGAAACAACTGTGTAAGTACCAATCGACGATAGTGACCTAGGGAAGGTCCTGAAGATTGGATCCCAGTTGGACCCTCTTCGATCCAGTGAATTAACGGATTTCCTGAAAGCCACCTTGGATGTATTCTCCTGGACCCATGCTGACATGTATGGAATATCTCCTTCGATCATGATTCATTCATTAAGCATCAGTCCGAAGCATCCTCCTGTTAAACAAAAAAGGTGAATGCTTGGCCCAGAGAGGTCTGCTGCCTTGAAGGAATAAGTCGAAAAGCTGAGAAGTAACGGGTTCATCAAAGACCCAACATACCCGGACTGGATTTCAAATCTGGTTTTTGTGAAGAAGGTCAATGGAAAGTGGCGCACATGCATTGACTTCTCAGACCTAAACAAAGCCTTCCCAAAGGATAGTTTTCCGTTACCTAGAATTGATCAGCTGGTAGATTCAACGATGGGTCATGAGCTTCTTTCTTTCATGAATGCCTACTCAGGGTACAACTAAATCCCCATGCACGTCCCGGACCAAGAGCATACCAGCTTCATTACAGATTTGGGATTATACTACTATGTAGTGATGCCCTTCGGTTTGAAGAATGCCATTGCTACATATCAACGATTGGTGAATGGAATATTCTACAACCAAATCGGGAAGACGATGGAAGTATATGTTGACGACATGCTAGTAAAGTCCAGACAATCATCCGACCACACTGCTGACTTAGCAGAGATGTTTGATATCCTCCGAAAATACGGAATGAAACTCAACCCTATGAATTATTCGTTTGGGGTAGCATCTGGGAAATTCCTGGGATTCATCGTCAGCTCACGTGGAATTGATATCAATCCAGATCAGATTGCGGCAATCAGAGAGATTCAGAAACCAAGACAAATCAAAGATGTTCAAAGCCTTGCAGGAAAAGTAGCCGCTTTGAGTAGATTCTTCTCCAAAGCCACGGACAAATGTATACCATTCAAATTGATAAAGCGAGGAAAGCGCAATTTCGAATGGACCCCTGCTTGTATTGAAGCATTCCATAACCTATTGAATCATCTGGAAAAACCTCCGATACTGTCTAAGCTAATGGATCACGACGATTTATTTGTATACCTAACAGTGTCATCCCACGCGATCAGCTCAGCCTTGGTGAGAGAGGAAGATAAGGTTCAAAGGCCAGTGTACTATGTGAGTAAGAAGTTGGCAGTAGCCGAGCGAAACTACCCAAGAATAAAAAAGCTTGTGTATAGCTTACTAATCGCCTCTTGGAAGCTTCGCCACTATTTTCAAGCTCACCCAATCACCGTGTACACTGACCATCCACTTAGTCAAGTTTTACAGAGACCAGAGGCCTCAGGAAGATTACTCAAATGGAACATTGACTTGAGTCAGTTTGATATGAATTTTCAGCCCCGATGATCAATAAGGGGGTAAGTGTTGGAAGATTTTATAGCAGAGTTCACTATACCATAGGATGATGTAATGAGTGAAGAAGTTGACTCCCCAAAGAAACTTTTTGAACCCAATGCTTGGAAATTATATACTGATGGCGCCAAGAACGACAGACGATCTGGTGATGGGGTTGTGCTTGTGACTCCCGAAGACCAATCAATATACTACGCTCTTAGAATGGAATTTCATGCCATGAATAATGACTCTGAGTATGAAGCCCTGATCGCTGGGATGAAGCTTGCGAAGGATTTGGAGATAACGAAGCTAGATGTCTTTTGCGACTCCAAGCTATATGTAAACCAGGTTAAACAAGAAATTTCATGCTAAGAGTCCAAGACTAATATCATATTTGAAAGCAAAGAGGAAACTGTTGGAAAACCTTGATCATTATAGCATATCCCATATTCCTCGAGAGGAAATCAAAAAGCAGACAAGTTGGCAAAGATGGATAGTTCCAACCATCCTAAAGACACTGAGCTAGTCCCAATTGAAATATTGCACTCTCCGAGTGTTAATCAGATGGAGGTTGATCTCGTATTGGAAGTTGAAACAGAAAGGGAGTCATGGATGACACCCTTGAAGAACTTTTTGATGAATGGAACGCTTCCGACCAAGAAGAGCGAGAGGCGTGCTATTCTCCGAAAAGCCTCTAGATACATCTTGCAAGGCGAAATCCTATATAGGCAGGGATTCTCGATGCCCCTTCTCCGGTGTATAGCCCATGACGACATCAAGCGTGTACTGAAAGAAGTGCACGAAAGTGAATGCGATGATCATACTGGAGGACAAACGCTGGCAAAGAAGATATTGCGGTATGGCTATTTCTGGCCCACCATAAACAAGGACGCAACCATGTATGCACAACGTTGTGATGCATGTCAAAATTTTTCCAAGATCCCTAGGGCACCCCCTAGCCGGTTGAAGACGATGTTGAGCCTGTGGCCTTTCGCTGAGTGGGGAATTGACATTGTTAGAAATCTCTCCATAGAGAAAGGTGGAGCAAAGTTTGCCATTGTGGCCATGGATTACTTCACGAAGTGGGTTGAAGTGGAGCCATTGACCACGATCGCGACCAAGCGAGTAATTAACTTCATCGTCAGAAATATCATATGCCGATTCGGGATTCCGAAGGTCGTTATAACAGATAACGGAAACCAATTTGATAGCGTAGAATTTGGGGACTTTTTCCAGAAGTACCACATCGAGAAAAGGTACACCTCTGTGGCACATCCGCAATCAAACGGACAGGTCGAAGCGGCAAATAAAGTGATTAAATCCATCCTGAAGAAAAGATTGAAATGGGCCAAAGCCATGTGGGTCGATGAGTTACCCTTTGCATTATGGATCTATAGGACAACATACAAGTCTGCAACGGGCCACACACCTTTCTCCCTCGCTTTCGAGGCAGAAGCAGTCATCCCGGTTGAATTAGAAACACCCTTTCACAGAACCGCTAATTTTGACCCAATGACCAATAATAAGCTCCTCCTTGAATCAATGGATATGTTTGAAGAAAAGAGGGATGATGCCGACCTCCGCACTTTAAGGCGTAAGCAACAAGTCATACGGTACTATAATAAAAAGGTTCGAGCTCGAACCTTTAAACCCGAAGACTTAGTATTGAAACGTGTCTTTCCACCTCCAGTGCATATGGACCCAAAATGGGAAGGACCGTATTCCATTCCACGAAGGCTTGATAACGGAACTTTCAAGCTAGCGGCAGTTGATGGAGATGAAATCCCCAGAGTGTGGAATGCCCAGCATTTGCGGCCTTATCTGACATGAAAATTGTCAGTTTTATTCTTTTGTTTCTTTTTTTTAGGACCATGTAAAAAGGCATGACTTTCCTAGAACAGTTTGGTTACTTGAGCAAAAGATTATAAAGTGGACGTAGGTCATGATTTGACCGAACCACTATAAAACATTGTGTGTCATTTACCATTATTGCATCGTTACTTATATGCTCTTTTTTTAATTAACATAAATCATTACCATTATGAGATTTGTTATAAACTATGCGACGATCTCGAAATGCCTAATTCAAAGTGCCTTCTATCAGACTAGAGGGTGAATGACAACTAAAGTCCCGAAGGTGCAATAAAGTGGATCTCATTATCATCTGCATTCTAACTCTCAAGATTAGAGAGAGAGAGAGTATAAAGGACGCAAAGACAACGTCCGCAAGGCAAGTAGGTACACCATGATAAAAACCGTCTTAATAGCACTATAACCCGCTGAAGAATCGGGAGAGTATAAAGGTGCTACAGACTTGGCGCCCACATAACTTCTGCCCCGTTGAAGGATCGGCGAGCAGATTAAGAACCTAGCTCGAATCTAACCCGCTGAAGAATCGGGAGAGTATAAAGGCATAGTGACATATACTGCCAAAAATATGGCTCCTATTCCATCACACGACTGGAAACAGGAACGAAAAGTGGAGCCCCAACCCCCCATTTCCGGGAATGGGGGGCAGCACATACATGACTCTAATCAATCCTCAATAAGTCCTGGCCAGGCATCACATTAATGATTGATTGGGGGCATATATATGTGTGTCGTACATAAATTCTTAAAAATATTTACTACCAAAATGACTTATGGTTCGATTTTAACTTAGTTATAATCTAAACGTTTGTGACTAAGTGTGCAAAGTTAAACTTGTAAGTACGCAATGATGCAAAAGAAGCAAATTTTCATTTACCAAATGCAGGTTTATAGGACAAGGCTAAACAAAAGTGAGGGCCATTCTCATGACTACATTTCTTGGCCAGTGGAAAGCATAAAAGAAAAATATGGACTAACAAGTACATCCTACTTATGCTTGGGGGATGATTTTGAATTCTTCTCCTTCTTCTGTTTTTCCAATTCCTCCTTGTCAACGTCAGATCAGTCTCCCTTTTTCCTCTTTCTCCTATCAGTAGGAGGATCCAGCGGAATATTGGAAGGCTATGATGCAAGCTGTGAAGTTATTGATCTGGAGGAGAACTTTATAACCAGCCCAGTTTTGGGATCAACCTCTGAGATGGGGGCACATATAGAGGCACTTGTTCCCCCCTTTTTAAAGCTAACTGTTTCTCCTTCTTAGCCTGCATGTCAGCCAGGGTCTCCTGGTCATCATCCTTGGTCTCCCTTGGGATGGTGACCTCTTCTTCATCATCTCCATGATCACCATCCATATCCTTCAAGGCATCAATGTTCTGAACATCCTTGGAAACATCAGTGCTTGGTGCCAAAATGTACTTCTCATTTGTTGTGCCCTCAGTCTGCTTTGGAATCTCAGGAACTCCAGCACCAGCACCTGATGGGACACTAAATTTTTCCGCCTCGTTTTTCTCTTCCGCATCCTTTTCGGCTGGTTTGCTACCTATATCATTAGAAGCGAATGTAATTTGTTCAGGAGAGAGTGTAGTCTTCTCACTTGACTGTTCTGCAAGGCGACGACAAGTTACAATTGCTTTAACGAATTGTGGAGAGAATATGGAGATACCTTCAGCCAACTCATCACCCAGACCTGCAGTAGTAGCTCCGATAGAAGGAGGGGTTGGAGCCAAGGGGATCAACGGGTCTTCTGGATTATATTCCTCAATTTCGGAGGTCTTGGGTTCCACCACTGAGCTCGAGCCTTCGTTGATTTTATCCTTGCCCTTGAGCTTAGTTCTCTCCTTCTCAATTTCCTCTTGAATCAGGCGTCTGCCCTTCTCCAAAGCCTCGGGCTCTTCACCTTTGAGAAAGGTATGTATAAGCTGCTTTTCATTAAGCTCCTCAACTTTCAATCGCTGCTTCTCGCCCACAATCATATCCCATACATTGCCCAAAGTAACATGATAATTCTGAATCCAAGAGATGTCTCGAGTCTTAATAACTTGACCAAAGAATTGGAATAACAGTTCATCAAAACTTTCTATCTCTTTTTCAGTTGCAGCAAGTTTTTTAGCAGTGGTGGAGGCCGATATAAGAGCATTGTTGGCATTACTTTCAGCAAGAGCCGCACGCTCTTCAGCGTGAGCAAGTTGATCTTTCAAAACTGCTTTCTCTTTTTCAACAAGAGCAAAGCTGTCTTTAAAGCTCGCTTTCTCTTTTTCCCAAACAGCCTTCTCAGTAGCAAAATGGTCATGTGCCGTCTTTAAATCAGTATTGATCGTTCTAAGGTCCTCTATTTCCTTTTTCAGAGCTACACGCTCTTGGCTGTTTGAGTCGAGCTCAGTGTGGAAACGCTTCCTGGCGCTTTCCAGCTCTGTTTTGTAATTTCCCGCATCCCGCTGAGCTAAAGAGGGTTAAGCTTGTGCATCCTCTAGTTCTTTTTCAATTTTGCTCTTGGCCCTAGCCTCATTGTCAATCTTCACTTTGGTTCTGGCTGCTTCCGTTTCTAGGTGACGGATGGCAGCAGAAAGATTGGTGGTGCGCTTCTTCATCGCCCTTTATTGTTTGGCCACATGACTCACTTGCCCTATGAACTCTATATCACACTCCTCGGGAAACGGTTCAAGATCTGTAACAAACATCATCATTTCAAAGAAAATGTCACGAAACTGCTTCCGCAAACGCTCCTGCTTGACCTGATTATAAGAGGTGTAGACGACATCATGTGCAGCAGTAGTATCCAAATCGCACTGACTAGAGGGGACAATAGCTATTTTCTCCTTTTCTAAATCCATGCTCGGATCTTTGTTTTTATCTTTCGGCTCATGGTGTTTCTTGGAAGACTTGCTATGAGAGGATGTACTTTTCGAAGGAGTCAAGTGTTTGGGGAGTTGCGTACCCCCCGACGGTGGCACTGGACAACCGTGGGGCTTCCCAGGGTCTTGCTTTGATGGATAACAAGACCGTGTAGAATGAGATTGATAAGAATCATAGGGTCGATGATTATCTCTCCCCCGACTATCACTGCGAAGATGCTCGGGATCGGAAAGGAGCCGCGGTGTGCTCGCTCGGAGAGAATGATAAGAATAGGATTGTTTACGAGGCATCCCCCTGCAAAGGAAACACGTATATATATTAGAACCAGGAACATCGATGGTGTAAAAGTGTTGTGACGAATGGTGCATGTGATTTGTGCATCCCGTGTAATCCCCTCTTACAGACCAGGGCCCGGAGTTAGGCTCGTCTGTGAAATTTCTTTCTCTCCGACTGAAACATTCACTTCCTCAGAGATTGGAAAGAATGGATCCCCTCCGAAGTCTTCTTGTGTATAAATGTCCTCTGGTAGGGGAATCTTGTTTAATTCTCCAAATATTTGCTCCTCTGTTAATGTATCATGAGCGATGGGCTCAACCGATGGTAGAGCCCTTGGGGAAGATTTCTCCTCGGAAGCTGGGACCTCCTTTAGTTCATCAGCCCGGATCTCATCCCCTTTGTATACATTCAAATCCTCATCGTCCTGATTGATCAGTGGTGAAGGACTCTTGCAAAGTTTGGTTGTCCTTGTGACCCCTGAGGTCCCTTCTCCCTTGGCTGGGGGCCCATATTTGTAAGGTTTGCCACCCACGCAAAGTTTCAATCTTACACTCAGAAGTTGATGTTTGTGAAGATTCTCGTCGGTGATACACTTCTTGATTCTTAAGAAGTCTGATTTACTTTTGAGGAGGCAGGATAGTTGGTCTTCGTACACTGAACCTTCTGTTTTCGCAAAATTGTGATCTGCACAGAATAAAGGAACACGTTAGCACTCCAATTATGCAGTCAGAACATAAGTTGAAAATTTTAAAACATACTTGCTTGAAGCCACTTCCTTGCACATCTGGCTTGATGCTTTATGTAAAACCAATCAGATTTGGCATCCCCTATGTTGCTATGGCCATCCAATAAAATCTTTTTGCCGGCAATTGATTCGACAAGAAAAATTCGAAGTCCCTGTGGAACGGTGTTTGAAATGGTAATAAATTTAATACTCCTTGAAAGTGAGTTCGGTCTGTAGAATCTCCGCATGCAATGTATATGGTATAGAAAGCTGTGTAAGCATTAGGATGGAGTTGCATAGGGGCAATGTGTAGTCGTCTTAAAAGGTCAACCACAGTTGGAGGAAATAGAGGAATAGCGTTATCCAGCACATGAGCCGGCTGACAGTCATGTACCCTTCTAGGGGAAAATGAGGCCTATCCCCATCTTTTTGAGTTTTCACATCATCCCATGAGAGCCCATGTCTTAAACATATTTTCTTAATTTTTACGTCATCCAATTGGGAGGTTAGACTATCACTAAGTTTCTCCCTCTCCACTTCCTCAACACCTGGGATTTCTTTAGGAGCTCGTTCATCCTCATCTTCAAGAGATGTACTTTCAGAAGTCGTTGATTCTATATCGGTATCTGTTTCATAATCGGGGTCGGAACTCTCCCAATCTGAATCTATAGGAAGCGCATCAGGATCATAATGCTTTGATGAATCTGATTCTGCATCTTTCTCTGATATTTCGGTTGATCGTTTATCAGACATAGCTGTGTTGGCGAGTAAACAAGAGAAGGTAGAACACAGTTACCCGTTCCCCGTGTGTGTAAGTGCAAGTGTGTACTTGTGCGTACATTAAAGAAAAACATGAAGTTAGTTAGATAAACGGGATATTGGTTGTTGTATGCTACTGATTTATATTGTTGTCCAGTTCAAAAGGTTCATCACGAAGGCTCTAACCTAACTGTCCATTGGTATATCAGAATTACATTGTATTTTCTAGTCAACATGTATATCGGATCGTTGGTCAAGCTGGCTCATGAGATAGGGTTTGGCTCGTGATACATCGTTGGTTTGTGAAGCAAGTCCAGGTTCGTGGGAAAGCACCAGCCTGTGGAAAGGCATCGGATCATGGGACACTTAAGCTCTTGATGCTTTACTCGAATGGATCGTGACAGACCCCCCACGATCCTCTTTACTTCCTGTTTCCATGAACCAAAGCTCCCCCATTCTCACGACCCGATCTGCTATCCAATTTAACACTCCATTTTCATCTCCCTTCCTCTACTCTCTGCAAACCCACACCACACGATTCACATCGTGACCTCGCTCCTTTCATCACGAGCCCGATTCCCTTTTTATCCACAATTCGATCTGACAGTTAATTCCCTTCCACGACCTCCTTCAACCAATTCCCAACAGTACCTCCGAACCCCTATGTCATCGCCTATCGTCTCGAGACCACTAGCCAAGATGAAATCCGTGGAAACCAAGATAGAGTGAAGGAAAAGCTTAACTATTTGCTATAATTACCTTTTTGAGTTTGGTGGATAGTCTTCGTATCTCGCAGGTTTGGGAGGAAAATCGCAGGCTAGGGTTTTATGGGATTGGGTGAAAGCAGTAAGAATGATGAGAGAAAAGAAAGAGTGAAAAAGTAAAAGGAGAAAGAAGGGAGCGAATGGGGGAGCCTGGCTTATATAGATATGGAGATGGATCTTGGTCTCCCCCTTCTGGTCGTGACTCGATCCACGAAGATCCACGGACCACGAGTGTTCGTGAAGGCCCATCGAAACTTAGATGGCGGTCCTCTCACCTAATTGGTCTGTGACACGTACCACGGTCACGAACCGTGTGGAATTCCAAAGGCCTAGACTTGAGAATGATCACGAAATAAGAGAAATGGAAATACTTATAAAGATCTAAAAACTTACTCGACTGAATGATCGCAATATTTTCTAGAAGTTTAAGAGATGGGAATCAGCCGACGAATAAAGAAGTGATTGAAGGATTAATCTAATATTTATACTCCTCAAAAGGCATAACCATTTGAAACAGTGCGACGCTATAAATGGATGTGACTATTGATTCATATTATTTCGTGAAAAGGTCCATTCAGAATCTTCGGGGCATGTTCCATATCCGATAAAACATACTTCGAGGGGGCAAAAAGTTGGCTAGCTTTTTGACCAACCACCAAGACTCATACACAAGTCCAATACGAAGTCTCGCTCCTAGAGCCTTCCAAAACCATTCGTTGCCACTCTGCTATCCTCATCTCGTGGTGCTACTACCACGACCCCGCTCGTGGTGCCTAATCGCGACCCGATCCGCCCACGCCAGTTCTCCACGATCTGATCCCAGAAGCCAAAACATGAAGAGTAGGACTAAGTCTACCACAATCCGCAAATGCAGGTCTAATGACACCTGTCCATAACGACCATATTGACTATTTCTCCATCAAACCATGAACCAGCCTAAGATCCTCGAGATTTGTGACACGTGTGACAACGAACCAATTGCAGATATCAGCTATAAATAGCCTCGTACTTGGCATTTTTCAGGATCTTTTGGCAGTTCTTAGTGTTGTTTTCACCATTATTGTCTTGTCATTATTCCTAATCAGAATTACTTCGAAATTATTGAGAGAATCATAATTGTGAGACTGAGCGAAATATTTGATTGTACTAGCATTCAACGTATAATCAAAGACAAATAAAGCGGACATAGGCTTGTTAACGTCGAACCACTATAAATTTCGCGTGTTTTCTGCTTTTTCTTAATTTTTGAGATATAATTCTCTATAAATCTGAACAATTTGGGTGTTTGAGCCAAATTTTGGTCTAACATCTACAATTTTGAGAGCATAAAAATTTGAATTAAGAGATGAACTTAATAATTGGAAATTTGGAAGAAATTTTGGTTTATAACCAATAGATTCATAAATCTGAGTTTGAAAAGATATCAAATATCTGAATGGACTAAGAGGTCAAAATTTAAAATTTGAAATTTGGATGAAAATTTGAGGATATTCGAAACTTATATGAAAAATACATAAGAATTTACTGAATTTGGAAACTACTGAACTGGAAGGTAATTGATTTGATATGAAATCTTATACAATGGAATTTATATAAAAATGAGATGATTGAAAAGATGATTGGGAAAGAAAATTTTATGCAAGTTGACATAAGTACAATTTATGAGGAGTGTGAAATGAAGTATTGTATGCGCGTAGTATCATATGTTTTCAAATCAAGATAAGGGATGTAACGACCCTTTTTTTGCCTGGTTCGTACTGGTAATTAAACCAACTTAAACCATTCATAAAGACGGATTGTTATGGGTGCTAACGTATTTGAACAAAAATAAAAGAACTTTTCATTTCATTTCAAAATATTACATCGGAGTTACAAGGAATCAGAGTCCCCAAATTGCTCAGCGGAAAAAACAAATATGCTCTCAGCTGAAGAAGAAAACTCAAAACATAACTCTAGCTCCAAATTCGAATCCAGCTATAAAGACTAAACCTACAAACTAAACTACTAGCTGCCCGTGCAAAATTTATGGGCACCCAGAGTTTAGGTGTGAGAATAACTCTAGGTCAGTCGTGGGACTGGTGTGATAACTCAAAACAGTTATTATTTCAGGTTTATTTTTTAACTTGAGAAAATTCACCGGACTACGCCGCTAACACGGAACGGGTTTACTTCATGTGAATACTCATGCATAGAAATTAGCAATGACTTTGGGAAAATGAAGCTATCATAATCTCGTCCCACATCACACAATGCAAGCGCATACCAAATGGGCGAGTTTGTCTTATGATAACCAAAAATGCTTTCATACGTAAAATCCACTTTTAATACTATTATTAGTGCATAGTGAAGAAAACCATTCACAAATAAATATATTAATCTTAGCAAGCATAGTAACTATGCCCACATACATAGTTTACAAACAAATCGAAAGGCTCAAATCGGTTATGTGGTTTCCAACATGATGGTTCCTAGCGCGAAAGATTAATCGAGGACACAAGATAAGTATCTCTCGGTTAATATCCAGACATGGACACCGAATACAGAGCGCGAAGTATATATCTCGGTTCCAATTCAAAACATTTTTAATTAATTTATAATGATTTTACAAAAAATACCATAATTTTAAAATATTAAAAATAACTATTTGTAGTTATGTTCAGGGAACTGCACTTACAACGATCTTTTCTAAATTTGATTTGCAAATATCCTGAAAACTGTACGTTAGAATTTGAAAATTCTTTTGTATTTGAAAACAATCGTTATTAAAAATCCAACGTTTTTCGTACACTTCATTCTGTTTTAAAACATACAAGTTATAATCGTTGATAACTTATGGTCGAAATTCGCGAACGGTCGCTTCGCAACACGTCCTATTCAGACCACATAACGATTTAAATAAAAAATCGTTCAAATCTACTCCAATGTAAATTTTATTTTTCATGATTATATATAACTTCAATTTAAAACATATTTCAAATTTCACTTGAATTTCAGTTTTAACTGAAAACTAAATACTATAATAATAAACAATATTTTTTTTTCAATACTCATCTGATTGTACCCAAGATTTGCAAACATTCATTATAATAATAATTAAGGATGATGGAACAAATAGTTCGTGTAAAACTTATATATATATATATATATATACTTAACCCGAACTCTCTTTTCATATTGAATTTCGAAATCCAATTCCAAATTTAAAAGGCCATAATAGTTGAAACGCATTCAAAACCATTTCTGTAACACCCCGTAATTTTAACAACACTAAAGATGATAAAATTAAAGGATAATTAATTTAATATTCAGAATTAAGTGAAACGGACTATGCCATTGCGTACGTCTAGGAATTCTACTTAAGATAGACTCCGAGTTTGCACAAAACGGACACCATATAAAGAAGATATTAAGGTTTGAAGTTTGTATACATATAAGTCAGTTATATATATATAATTAGCTCAGAATTCAAAATCGGTTCAAATTCGAAAGCGGAAGATCTGGGAGGGAATCGGACCTGTTGGGCGTCGACATACCCTAGGGCGGTCGACACACCCTAGGGGGGTAGACAC
Organism: Allium sativum; assembly: GCA_030737875.1. Taxonomy (NCBI): domain Eukaryota; kingdom Viridiplantae; phylum Streptophyta; class Magnoliopsida; order Asparagales; family Amaryllidaceae; genus Allium; species Allium sativum. The sequence goes on along the minus strand of CM060913.1, from coordinate 34,973,748 downwards.
CATAAGGGGGGTGTCAGCACCCATGTCGACACCCCCCCCCCAATCCCCCCATATCCGAACCCGGATCATTTCTTTGTACGTCGACTTGTTTTCTGACCAAATTCGTGACCCCTAGGCTATAAATAATACCCTAGTCTCAGTGTTTTATTCATTCTAAAACAATGGAGAACTAAATGTTGCCTCTGCCTAGATTGATAATAGCCCTTTCTTCTTCAACAAACAAGTCATTCAAGTGTAGAAATCTGTGACACAATATCTGCATTCCCTCTTCTATTTCTTAGATCTGATCACAGTGAGTCAATGTTATTTTTTAGATCTAAATACTTAAAAGATGAACATGACATGACTATAACTTGGATCTAAGCCTATGACTATTTGAATCATATTAGATCTGCTATAACATGTGTATCTAAGTTATTCTGACATGACTATGAACTAGATCTAAGCCTGTACCTTTTATCATGTCAGATCTGTCATTTCTTGTAGATCTAATTCATTGTTTAGATCTCATCATGCCTGTTCCTATTATGTTTGTGGCTAAATTAGTTCTAGTGTCACCACATATCTGTTAATAGTTAGGTATCTAATTCATTGTTTAGACTTCATGATGTCTGTTTATGATGTCCCTATTATGTTAGAATCAGTTCTATTATCACATGTTCATCAAATCTTTTCCTATATGCCCATCTTGTTATTATGGCCAACTTCGTCACTATATGTTAATTTGTTGCTATGCCTATTTTTTCCATTATATGTCAATCTTTTGAGTATGTTCATTTCTATCCTCTTCCCTTCTTCTTTTCCCTTTTATTTTTATAGCCAGGCTACCTTCGAGCCTAGGCATGCCGCTGAAATATGCGAACGCGTGAAATTGGGAACGAGGGAAAAACGTTAAAATTGGGGCATAACTTGTATTTGAAATTTAGGCATAACTTGAATTAAAATAAGGATTTTTCCATAAACCAAAATTGTGATTAAAGACCTTAATTTGGGGCATATGGTTCATTTTGAACATGACTTGGGAAAGGGTCATGAAAACCTATAATGATATAGGAATAATTGGTTAATAATGGAAATGCATAGAATTATAGTTATTAGAAACTGTAACCGCGGTTAGACACGAGGTCAGATTACACTTGTGGTAGAAGTCTGCCTGGAACTGACCGGCATATCTAGTGACCACAAGTGGTGAATCCAATGTGAGGGTTCTAAATGCATAAAGCATGTGACATGCTAAGACACGAGGTTAAGTCCAACTTGTGGAAGAAGTCTGCCCGGAATCGCCCGGCATGTCCAGCATCCACAAGTTGTAGGCTTAGTGTGAGAGGTCTAGTGCATAATAACCATAAATGAATATGGTAATGAACTGGAATACTTAACTTAGTTGAATCCATAGGGATTGCATGAACTTATTAACTTGAGTAGGGGTTAAGTAAACTTGTATGAATCAGTGGGAGGGTTAAGTATATCTTGGGGATGGTGGGTAATATTTATGTATATAGGCCCACAAACTTAACCTGTGGGGTTATGCAATCTTTTACTCTGGTATGGCATAACCTGTGGAAAACCTAGCAGTGGGGATACAAGCGTACGGGGAAGCTTGTACCATCTTGTGTGTGGGACTCGTTTCAGTCAATAACCCATATATAGGTACCAAATGAGTACTCCGAACTAGGTCGGAGTCGGGTCACGCTTACTGGGCTGATTGTAAGAGATCCTATAACAACCCAAATTCTGACGGATCGAATTTTTTCAAAATTCCAATCCATCGAAACTCGGATTGATTTGCTCTGGTATCCTGCAGAAAAGACAGAGAAATAAAATATGTCAGAGCTCAGAAAATATCTTACAATGGAATGGATAAAATATAGTATAATCAAAACATAGCCTTACCATATTATTAATACTGCCTAACTAGTATACAAAGCTATCATGCCTCTGCCACAAATCTAACCAGCGAGTATGTGATGAGGAAGGGGTCAGAACGCAAGTTCTGGTGAATAGATTTAAACTATACACTTTGGATAATCATACATATACCATTCAATCATGTTATCTTATTTATTAGGTTACTTGGGTTATCAGCACTCAAGGCTTACACACACTGTACCCATTTACTTCCTAGTGGATTAACCTAATATAGTGTATATGTAGCTACCCCCAATATTGAGGTACACCCCATGGTACCCCACCCGCATGGTCTCCACCGTAACACCATCGAAATATACGCAGTCCCTCATCCTACGCCGTAGTGACGTAAGGGTAACAATATTACGTTCCGCATATATCTTTCATTACTATGCTACGCAAACGTACGGACTGCCACCTTTGTTCAAATCCGAATTCATCCCGGAGTAATGCCCTCAATCCTATGATACACCACCCAGAGCCGACATGCATATATCTAGACCGTCCACCATACGTATCTTCAATTGTAGCTCGATGCCTCAATCGCACGTCCTCTAATATGCATCGAGTTCCATGGTAGGGCGGTATAAGAAATACGGAACTCGTCGGGAGCATTTCCATATCTGCACAGGCCTGTCTTTAAAGAGCCTCCATATACAGATATATTTAGGGTCTGTTTTCACAGTGGCTATGGCCCCACCTTGGCCCCTCCCTCAACTAGTAAAGACTACAAAAGCTAAGCGACTGCCTCTAATAAAAAAACAATCTAACATCATTTGGCATCTCTCCTCAACCCTTTACCCCGATAGTGAAGGGTGAATGGTATCTTGGGTATAGCTCTAGTCTTTTCGCATCCCATTAGCTGTCGACGACGGGTATCTGACGATGTACTATCCTTGTTGGTCGTGACCCTACGCCACCCCATTGAGGCAACCGCCGAATCACCCTGGTGTCACCGCGTCACAGCATTCTGACTGCATAGGTACTTTTGTAGTCAAGGCCCATCCACCTATAGTTACGCGCAGACCCAATCTCTGCAAGAACAGCCTAAGACATCTGTCACCGCATAGAGAACTACTAGGAGCACCTTACGTACCTCAGGAAGTCACGTGCTTCCCCTTCCAGTCCTTTGGAGCCGTCAGAACAATCAGATGAATGTGCGCTTCCCTCGTGCCTTATAACACCTCAATGATCTACCCCATCGGGTTATTCACCTTCAAGCATATGGACTGGTCCAAGCGCCTCACTTTAATATGTTGTTAGACCCTATGTCTAAACATTCTTTTACGCGCTTGCTTTTCCTTACCAGGTTTCCTTTTAACTTTGTTATTCCCATTCACATTGAATTCTTTATAAGTTATCAAGTTCCTCTTGCTTATTAATTTCAGTTATAATTTACCCATTTAAGTTTATTAATAAACCCACAACATGTCATTCTCCAGATTGTGGCCCAAGGTCTGTAATCCACAATCTCTTTTATGTTCTTGTTTGATTTCATCATTACGCTAACATGTTTTACTTAATATGTAATTAAGTATATCTCAATTCACATGTTTACCAATTAACATGTCGCTTACATTTATGATTAAATATAACTTATTTCATTTCATAAGTTTTCCTCATCCTTTCTCATTTAATCATAATTCCACTTTACATCATCAATATAACTTATCGTTATTTATTATTAACTTCGTTCTATTAACTAAGGCCCATTAATAAGTTTCTCTACCCATTTATTATAACCTATGTTATAATTTCCCCTTGTCCCTAGGAAAAGTCTAAACATATTATTCTTATTAGTGGGTTTCAGACCTCCAAGTTTACTGATTACTTAATTTATAATTAAGTACAATATATTTTCCCCCTTTTCTTAACTAGTTTCAGGTTTTACCCTTTACTGATTACTTAATTTACAATTAAGTGTCCCTTAACTCAATTCACCGGTTATCCTAATCTCTTACTAGTTTATTATAGCCTAAGTTATAATATTCAATTGTCCCTAGGACAAGTCTACCTTTTATACAACATTTTCATTAATGTTATTTATTTATAATAGGTTATTATCATTCCCCTTTTAAATCATTTTCTTTTACTGTTGTATTCCAGTATTCTTCATTCACTGTAATATATATTCCTTATTTTAATTAAGGAAAACACTTCATGCACCTTATCAGTTTGATAGAAGGAATCAGTAATTTATTTTCATAACGTATTCCCATCTAAATTCGTGGTAGCAAGTAATTTCTTTACTTTTCCTTCGTATCAAACTAACTCAGTTCATTACATCCCTTTCTTTCTTATTTTCTGAGTTAGACATTTAATTATCATCATTGCCATTTATTCATATCTTGTTATATACATATATTTATATATGTAGATACATATGCCTAGACCTCTCACATTAATCCTACACTTGTGGACGCTGGATTTGTCGGGCGGGTCTGGGCAGACTTCTACCACAAGTCGAGTTAATCTCGTGTCTTAGCACCATTTTTAGTTATGCACTTAGACCTCTCACATTAGATTTACCACTTGTGACTGCTAGATATGCCAGGAGGGTCCGGGCAGACTTCTTCACAAGTGTAATCTAACCTCGTGTCTAAGGCGTTACAGTTTCAAATTACTTTGTATTTAGGCATGTCCATATTTTAATAGTTATCCCTTTTTCCATGTAAATTTTTGGCATATTATCCTCTTCATATGTTTATTATAATCCAATTTACATGTTGTCAAGTTATGCCTATATTTTGGCGCTTGTCCTTTTTAACATGTATTCAATTCTAATTTTTGAAATGTAACCATTTAATCGGGTAATTATTCAAATCTAGCAAGTTACATGTCAATTACTCAATAACATGCCACAAGTAAATCATGTAGATACAATCACTGAATTGGCTATTTATATCCTAACAAGTTTATTTTCTCCAACATGTAAACATTCAATACTTTAGCTAATTCAACATAGGAATTTCCTGACTTATTCATGTTAACATTTCAACTCGTTACAACAGCAATTTATAATTAATAAAAAGGGGAATGTTAAACGATTATGTACCATTATCTAAAATAATATGGCTTAAATCCGCTCACCTTGTAAGCATTCCAAATCGTGGATCTTGTCCAGATCTAATCTTCCATGATTTTCCCCTAATTGAATTCAGAATTTAATAATCATGGATTTACTATTTTTACTAATAGAGAAAAGGGAAAAGAAAGAGGAGGAAAATTTGAATGGATCGGATCTGGAACGTTACCTTGCTTCCATGATTCAATAATATTTTTAATAATGTTGATTCTCTCTTCCAGATCTGGATTCATAATTTTCCTACGCTAATATTTTAATTTTCAGAATAGATTTGAGGGGAGAGAGAGAGAAATGGCAGAGCTACAGCGTAGCTGGCGAATTATCAAGTTTAGGGTTAGGTCTAAGGTCTGATTTATAGGTCTATGGAGCAACCAGGACCCTCAGATTTGACTAAAAGCTATCAGAAACATCTAGAAACTCAAAAAACCTAATCTGCCAAAATCTGCCGCAGGTGGGTAGACCCACCCTTGAGGAGGTCGATCCCAGTGTCGACCAACCCTTGAGGATGTCGACCTTGGTGTCGACCTACCTTTGCGGGTGTCGACCCACTTGGGTAGGAAATCTGCCGGCTGCTGAAATTTTGAATTTTGAACCGATTTTCAAAATTCTGGACCCTTTTTTGAATGTCTGAACCTACTAAATATATATATCCTTCCTATGTGTATACAAATTTCAAACCTCAATAACTTCTTCATACAGTGTCCGATTTACGCATATCAAGTGTTTATTTTGACCAGAATTTCAAGTTGGACACAATGGCGCAGTCCGTTTTACTTAATTCTAAATATTTAGTTAAGTTATTCTTATTTTATTATCTTGAGTTAAAAATGTGGGGTGTTACATTCTCCCAACCTTAGGGGTAAAATCAATTAACCCCTCGCACAATATACATCCATCATGTGTGCATCCAATTTTTGGAAACATTGTGCACTTACTGCAAAGTGAAGTACAACATAATAATGCTTGTATGCCTAAGAGGTACCTCCTATGCGTATGCAAATTTTCTTAAAAACCCTTTCAAAAATATGATGCTCACATCCTAAATATACTGGTAGTTCTACATGAATGCAATATTTTGAAAATCAAAACGCTTTTTCACACAAATTTTTCCATACTCTTACTGAGTAAGAGCATAGTTCATCCAATTGTTGCATCCATAATCCTACCAACTAACTTTATTTTTTGAATTTCAGAAAAATCTAATTTTCTAAATTCGATTTCTTATGTTACAAAAAGGTGGGAAACAGAAAACTCTGCATCTCCCGCATTTCTTTTTCAACCTTTATTCTAACCATACTTTGATTTTTATGCAACTATTTATAAAGATTCCCTATTTTCCTATCCAAGCACAGCCCACATAAGAAAATTTTCTTTTGTTACTGATTTTCCTTTTCCATCTTATCTTGGAAATTTTTATTTTTATCTATCTTTTCTCATAATTTTCCATTTTTGTTGCTTTATTGAATTTCTCGTTTCCTTTTCAGTTGTACCTTTTCTCTTTTTTGAGCTTATTTAATTATTTGATGTTAGTTTAAATTTAAATAAGCTTCTAGTCTTCCAACTAAAACAGGAGAACATAACCCTACACAACTACTACTAAGGGCCAAGAATCTCGGGACTATGTCCACCTCAGACTGGAAAGTCCAAACTATGGGATCCACGACAAGTTCAGGTGTTACCCTATCTTACCAACAAGAACAATATAATGGAATGATCCCAACCGAAATGTAGTAATGGGTTTTACCCCTAACTTGAAAATAAGTAATAGGGTCTAAAGACTTACTTGCCCCTTTTTCTATCTAGTAGTCTCCATAGTCCTAGCTGTGTTCCAACAATTATTTCAAGCAACATCCTAGGTTTTCCAATGCTTACGCATTCTACAGGAACGCGCTATTATTCCAAGATAATTCTCGCTATTTACTTTATAGCCTCTAAAATTTTCCCGTCTTTCCTAGGCACTAATCCTTACCTACTCCATATTTTTTTTAAAACATGGTTTGGCCCTTTTCCTTCCAAAAATTAAAAGTGCCAAAACTTTATTTTCCTCATGAAAACTTTCTTTTGCCAAACCATAAAAACATGCCGTCTTAAAAAATGTAAATCATCATTTTTTTTTAAATCACAAAAATTGGAGTAGATACGGACAACAATTTTTTTTCAATTGGGTTTTTGACTTGTTCTTAACTATAAGGTCGGTTTAGTCTCTTACTACAAGGTGCCAATATCCACTCTATTCTTATTTTCTAAAACTTATTTTGTCCACCCAAAAAATTATCTTAAAATAATTTATCAAAAAGGGTTGTCATAAGAATAGAGATTTTAAATCTTTCTTTATTAAAAATTCTTGTATGAAATATAACAAGAAAACTAGCGAGCTATACATGCTCTATATTATGCACCTTTTACTGAGAGAATTTTACTTTAAAACTCAATATTTACTTCTTTACATATTTTAAAACTATAACTTTTAAGATTAAAACTTGAAAACACCATAAACCATTTTCCCAAAACTTTTATAATCTCAAGTTATTAAAAGTTAACAATGGGGTTAGACTCAAAGCAGGTTTCCAATTTTCTAGGCTTTCCTAGACATTCCCCAATATCAATTCTCTCTACTAAATATATTCCTAATCCAATTTTCTCTTTCTATCCTTTTCCAATACATAAGGTTTTACTGCCAAACCCACTAATCAAAAATACTGATCATATGGGATTCACTTTCCTTCTATACATTGTATAATTTCCACCCTAATTACATAACAGTCTCAGATTACAAAGCAAACATCCCATTTCTCACCATGTTATACTCTTTCTATTTAGTGGGTTCCTCTATGGATCTAGGTATATATATATATATAATATATTTATATTTTTAAAAATACAAATACATTCACTCATATTTATATAGGAATCATAAACCAAAGCTCTGATACCAAAGGTGACAACCCGAATTCCAATAGACCGAATTTTTTCAAAATTCCAATCCATCGAAACTCGGATTGATTTGCTCTGGTATCCTGCGGAAAAGACAGAGACATAAAATATGTCAGGGCTCAGTAAATATCTCACAGCAGAATGGATAAAATAAAGTATAATTAAAACATAGCCATATCGTATTATTAATACTGCCTAACCGGTATCCAAAGCTATCATGCCTCTGCCACAAATCTAACATGCGAGTATGTTATGAGGAGGGGGTCAGAACATAAGTTCTGGTGACTGAATTTAAACTATACACTTTGGATAATCCTACATATACCGTTCAATCATGTTAACTTATTTATTAGGTTACTTGGGTTATCAGCACTCAAGGTTTACATACACGTCGTACCCATTTACTTCCCAGTGGATTAAACTAATATAGTGTATACGTAGCTACCCCCAATATTGAGGTACACCCCATGGTACCCCACTCGCACGGTCTCCACCATAACACCATCGAAATATACGTTGTCCCTCATCCTACGTCGTAGTGACGTACGGATAACAATATTACATTCCACATATATCTGTCATTACCATGATATGCAAACATATGGACTACCACCTTTGTTTGAATCCGAATTCATACCGGAATAATGCCCTCAAGCCTACGATACACCACCCAGAGCTGACATGCATGTGTAACACCCCACATCTATTAATGTCACTCAATAAGGGAATGCATTAAGTTCTATGAAGCGTTATAGGTAAATAAGAACATAATAGCACAAGATAGACATGTAAAATAGCAGCTAAATTAAAAACCTTATTTAAATCAAAACATCATGGTCCTAAATACTGAGTTTACATCATAAGTAACTAATTACATTAATAATCTGTCCAACCAAAAATATCAGAGTACAAAAGCATAAAACCATATTTCCCTGTGAAGCCATAAGAGAGTTGACTAGAAGTCAACACGATACATCTAAATCCAAAATCCAAGATAAGCTAAAAGAATCCAAATCAACTCTAAGCACTTCCACCCTGAGAACTTGAGGGGGGAATGGAAGAGAGAGAAGAGGAAACAAAAAGGGTCTGACATAAAGTCTGGCAAGTCCAGTTACTTTTAAATATAAATAAATAAAAGTATCACAGCAGGTATATATAAAATTGGAAGAACAAGATAACAGTAACAATAACAAGTGTGAACTAAGAAAGATAAGATGAACATGATATATTGCGCTTCTTAAATACATTTCTCTGCACCGCGTAGATACCAGTATATCAGAAGTAGAATGATCCCTTCTAATACCGTTCCATTATAATTTTTTGATTATTAGGTTACTTGGGTTAATAGCACTCAAGACTTATACGTGCATCGTACCCATTTACTTTCCCATGGATTCACCTAATACATTATATGTAGCTATCTCTCAATATTCAGATACACCCCACAGTAATCCACTCGCACAGTCTCCACCGTAAAGAACACAGTCCCTCATCCTACGCCGGAGTGATGTACGGATCTCTATATACCGATGTTACGTTCCGCATATATCTTTCATTACTATGCTACAAAAGCGTACGAACTACTACCATCGATCGAATCAGGTTCCATGTCGGAATAATGCCTTCTAGTCTACGATACACCATCTAGAGAAGATATGCATGTATCTAGACTGTCCCACGTATGTACTATAATTGTAGCTCAATGCCTCAATCGCATGTCCTCTAATGTGCACCGAGTTCTGTGGTAGGGCTAAACAAGAAACACGGAACTCGGCCGGGAGCTTTTCCATACCTGTACAGGCCGCCTTTAAGTGCCTTCAAATACATATATTCCTCGTGTCTGTTTTCCATGGTGGCTATGGCCCCACCTCGGCCCCTCCCTCAACTAGTAAAGACTACAAGAGCTAAGCGATTGCCCCTAATACAACCAATCTAAACATCCATATGGTGTCTACCCTCAACCCCGCACCTCGATAGTGAAAGGTGAAATGATATCTTGGGTTTAGCTCTAGTCTTTCGCAACCCGCTGGCTGTCAATGACAGATATTCGACGGTCTACTATCCCTGTTGGTCGGGACCCTCTCTTCCTCCTCGTGAGGCAACTGTCGAATCACCCTGGTGTCACCTCGTCACAACATTCTGACTACATAGCTACATCTGCAGTCAAGGCCCACCCACCTAGTAGTTACGTGCAGACCCAACCTCTGCGAGTACAACCTAAGACATTTGTCACCGCAGAGAGGACTACTAGGAGCACCTTACGTACTTCAGGAAGCCGCGTGCTTCCCCTTCCATTCCTTTGGAGCCGTCATAACAAGCAGATGAATGTGCGCTCCCTTCGTTCTTATAACACCTTGACGATCTACCCCGCTGGGTTATTCACTCTCAAACGTATGGACTGGTCCAAGCGCCTTTCTTTAATATGTTGGTAGACCCTATGTCTAAACATTCTTTTATGCACTTTCCTTACCTCACCAGGCTCCTATTTACTTGGTTATTCCCGTTCATATTGAATTCTTATTCAAATTACCAAGTTTCTCTTGCTTACTAATTTCAGTCATATAACTTAATCCGTTTAAGTTTATTAATAAGCCCACAACATGTTATTTTCTAGATTGTGGCCCAAGGTCTGTAATCCTCAATCTATTTTATATTCTTGCTTGGTTACATCATTACAATAGCATGTTCTCCTTAGTATATCTCAATTCACATGTTTTCTAATTAACATGTCACTTACCATTTATGTTTAAATATAACTTATTTATTTTACAAGTTTTCCTCATTCTTTCTCATTTAATTATAAACTCAATTTACACCGTCAATACAACTTATCGTTGTTTACTTAGCAGATTATTACGCATATCTAATTCTATCATTTCTACAGGTTATGCTTACCCTACAAGGGTGTCTTTAATTACATAACTTTATTATATTTTCCAGTGGTTATGTATACCACTAGGTGTCTTTAATTAAACAACCTTATTAGGTTAAGTTCGTGGGCCTATATGTAAATATTACCTACTCCCTCTATTTTCCTTAACCCACCCACTACCCATCCAATTTTACTTAACCCTAACTTAAGTTCATAATCATACAATCCTTATGGATTAAATTAGGTTAAGTAGTCCAATTCATTACCATGTCCAATTATGGTTACAATGGGCTAGACCTCCTACATTAGGCCTACAATGTATGGATGCTGGATATGCCGGTCGGGTCCGGGCAGTCTTATTCCACAGTTGGGTCTAACCTCGTGTCTTAGCCCGATTCGTATTTGCACACTTAGACATCTCACATTAGGTTCAACATTAGTGGCTGTTGGATATGTCGGTCGGGTCCGGGTAGACTTCCACCACTAATGCAACCTAACCTCGTGTCATAAGTGCAATTACAATTCCTAATTGTAATTACTAGACATTCCATTTTTATCCAAATAATTTTTACCTATGCCTTTATAGGTGTCCGTGCCTCTTTTCCCCATATTTAATTATATGTCCAATTCATTATTCAAATTACAGACTTTTATGTCTCTTTTTAATTCATCTTTTAATTATGCACCATACGCTCCTTTTTCCCATGTCATAAATCAAGGCATATATATATGTATGTATGTATTATGCACAAACCCAAACCCACATATTTTCCAATTTATGCCTAAAATTCATATTCACATATGCTCCAATTTATGTCCCAAATCAATATTTAGACATGTCCCATTTTATACCCAATTCCATATTTACATATATTCCAATGCGTGCCTAAATTCATATTATCCAACAAGACATATGTCCCCAAATACATATTCGTATATTTCCAAATTTATGCCCAGATTTAGATCCATATTTTCCAATATAGATTATGCTCCCAAATTATATCTTTCCCAATCGTTCCCAATTTTGCACGTTCACATTTTTCTACATTAGGCCTAGGCTCGAAGGTAGCCTGGCTATATAAAAATAAAAAGGGAAAAGAGGGAGAGAAGAGAATCAAGAACATGCATAATAATGAACCAATAATAAACTAATAGAAATAGGCATATTATGACAAGATTTAGCATGGTGGCGGTATGAACATATAAAAGCAGATCTGGTAGTTATGTCATAATAGAACTGATTAGGAACCGATTCAAGATCCAATTTTTATATACATATCATGAACTATTTAAATACTCAGATCTAAAAATAACATGAACTCATAGTGAATTAGATTTGGAGTAGATTAGGCCATTCAATCTTCGTCGCAGCGGAGCTTCGCCGTCACCATTGTTTTTAGAGGAATAAAACCTAGGTCTATGGTCATTTATATAGCCTAGGGTTCATGAATCTAGCTCCAAAATCGCCCAGGATTAGAAAAGAAGTTTCCAGTGCCATGGGTGGGTCGACCTCCCTTCAGGTGGGTCGTTCACTAGGTCGACCCCCCTTCATGGGTGTCGACCCCTAGGTCGAGCCCAGGGTCGATCCCCATGAGCCTGAGTCGACCCAACAGGGTCTCGGGTCGACTTCAAAATGTTGGCCCTTCCTCGATTTGCATGCCGAATTTTTGGTTTTGCTAATTTTTGAATATTTTTTAATTATATATATATATATATCTTCCTTATATGCATACAAACTTCAAACCTTAATAACTTCTTCACACGGTGTCCGATTTTCGCAAACCAAAGGTGTATCTTGACCAGAATTTCGAGATGGACGCAATGGCGCAGTCCGTTTTACTCAATTCTGAATATTTAATTAAGTTTTCCTTAAATTCATTGTTAACAGTGTATTTCACACTAATTATTCTTTAAGTCATCATCTTTAGCATCGCTAAAATTTCGGGGTGTTACATTCTTCCCTACTTAAAGGATTTCGCCTCCGAAATCTCTAAGCTAAGAAGAACGTATATCCTAACATCCAATAATCATACATCCATCAAGAGATCACTGACATCCATTGTCCTTAAGGAATTTCTAACACTTTTATGAACATATGCAATAGTGTGTGTATATGTCCATAAACTAATGCGAAAGATCAAGCAGTCTACTGATTCAGTTAACCTCCTTAATGCAATGTATGTTTGTGCTATGCAACCAAAATGTATGCAAATCATCTTAGTACATGTAAGGTCTATATGTGTGCACAATCATTCATCCAAATGCAACATCAATGTAACGATAATCCATAAAAAAATAAAATGTACACACGTCAATATGCAATATATAAGTGATTGAGCCGATCTAGTGCATATTGTGTGTGTTTATGCATCCACGAGCATTCACTAGCAACCACTTGCATCCATCAAACATAACATGTCACAAACACATGTTTACATTCATTAGTTTTCTACCTAAAGACTCAATTGATAGGAGATATTCAAACGATAGAGACAAGTATTAATTCAAAGCTTGGAAAAGAAATTAAGAACATATTCTCAAAAAGGAAAGGATATGAAGCACGAACCTTGTCTTCAGTCTCCCAAGTAGCGTCCTCGTGGCCCTTTCCCCATTGCACTCTTACTAGCTTCACTTCTTTGTTGCTCAACTTCTTAATCTCCGATCCAAGTATGCAAGTCGGAACTTGTCCTATCATTGCTTCCTTCTATACTTTCATTTTCTCTCGCAAGTTTGGCTCCACTACCTCAACTCTATACATTTTATCGCCGCTTGGATGAATAGTCATCTTAGAATGATGGGCTTCCTCAAGGACTGTCTCCAATAGGTTTCCCATCCCGATATGACTCACCTATCAAACCTCTTCTCAAGTAGCTCCCCCACTTGCTTACCAAGTTCTGTAACACTCCGAATTTCAGTTAACACTGATATTCACTAATTACAGAATTAATAATCTCAGATGTGAGAATCAGGGGAAACGGGTACGTCGTTGTGTTCGTCTCGGAAAAATACGCGAAATAGAGTCCGAAATTTGGTAAATCGGAGTCCGTATGGCCCAGTTATGGCCCAATGAAGTTTACAGAAAATTCAAAGTTCAAAACAGATTTAAAATTCAGGTTCAAATTTCGAAATTAGGGCCATTGGGCGCAGGTGGGAAAATTCCCGCCTAGCTACCCAAGTCGACAGGCCTGTCGACTGGGCAGTCGACTTGGCTAGGACCAAGTCGACAGCCCTGTCGACTTGGGTGTCGAAAGGGGGTGCTCGGCCAGTCTGGCCTGGTGCACCATTTTAGGGTTTGGCTGTGTTTTGGGGCTGTTTTCTGGAAGCTTCCGAGATCTGATGGTCCTAATCTAATTTAGGGTTAATCTAATGGCCTAAAACACTTGCCTAATCTATAAATAAGACCGTAAGCTAGCCCTAAATGATCATAATCCTATCCTCTAACTAAACTATGCCAAAATTTTCTATGATCATGGCCTCCACTCAAAACCCTAGCCTCCATCCTCTTTCTAAACTATTTCTATGAAGGCTTTCATGTTCATACAAGCATTTTTAAGTTTTATGAGTGATCATTAGCTTGCATTCATCATCAAGTTGCAAGCTTTATTTTCAAGGCTAGAGTTTTTGGGTGATTTTTGGCAAGGGTTTGCTTATTGGAGTTTAGTGGTGAGTTTCTATAGCCTTAATAAACAATTTTTAAATTGATTATGATAGGATATGATAAGATATGGCTATGTTTGTGGATCAATGTGTTTATGCAAGTTTAGTATAGTGTATGTTGTGTGTTTTGCGAGTTTTATGCTATATGTTATGCAAGTATAATGCTATGTTTTATGATGCTCATTATGCAAAACACTATGTTGAACACTGATTCATATGTAACATGTTATGCAAGCTATATGTGATATTATATGCAAGTTCATATGTAACATGTTATGCAAGCTATATGTGAGATTATATGCAAGTTCATATGTAAACATGTAACGCAAGTTATGTGCATGATTATATGCAAGTTCGTATGTAACATGTTATGCAAGTTATGTGTTTGGTTATATGCAAGTTATGTGCATGATTATATGCAAGTTCATATGTAACATGTTATGCAAGTTATGTGTTTGGTTATATGCAAGTTATGTGCATGATTATATGCAAGTTCATATGTAACATGTTATGCAAGTTATGTGTTTGGTTATATGCAAGTTATGTGCATGATTATATGCAAGTTCATACGTAACATGTTATGCAAGTTATTTGTTTGGTTATATGCAAGTTAACATGTGACATGCTATGCAAGTTCACACCTTTGTATGACATAAGAATCATATGCATGTTACCCCCTTTGTGACATATGTGCTTCGTGCAAGTTTGGGTTAAATGATAGTTGGGTTTAATGTATGCTCATATATGCAAGTTGACACCTTTTAAACCCATGATAAAGTTATATGCTATGATTGGTTAAACCCATGGCATTTGTGATGAATCTTCCCTTTATTATGTCATGTTATGAGAACGAATTACGTGGGGAACGATGGGGTTAATATGCATGTTAATAAAATGGTGTGAAATGGGTATGCTTAAGCATAACATAAAGTGAATGGACATAATTGGGAATTTACCTATTAAGTTAGGTCTACCCATATTATGGAATTGGGAATTTACCTATTGAGTTAGGTCTACCCATATTCTTAAATATTTGTAATTAATTAGGGACAATTAATACAAATTATGGGGGTGATTAATTAGGTGTAATTAATCGACTAAGACACGAGGTTGGACCCTTTTGTAGCATAAGACTGCCCGGAACCGACCGGCAAATCTAGCGGCTACAAATGATTGGCCCAATGTGAGAGGTCTTGGTCATAAACTAAATACGTGACAAGTGTAAAGACACGAGGTTAGACTCTATTATGGTGTAAGGCTGCCCGGAACCAACCGGCTTATCCAGCTGCCATAAAAGACAGTCTAATGTGAGAGGTCTTTACAAAGGTTACGATCTTAATTAATTAAGAAACACTTAACCAAATTAGCATGTAGTGAGGCATGAGGGGTTAAGTGGGTGCCTTGGGTGGCATGTAGTAACTAGTAGGGGTGCCTTGGGTGGCATGTGGAAACTAGTGGGTTGCCTTGGGTGGCAATAGAAAATACGATTAGAATACTTAACCGAAGTGGAACATGTAATTAAACATGATTAAAGGGTTAAGTAAGTGCCTTGGGTGGCATGTGGGAATCAAGTAAGTGCCTTGGGTGGCATGTGGAAATCTAGTGGGTGCCTTAAGTGGCAATTGAAATATGATTAAATGACAAGCTTAAGTAGTAGCTTGTGGGGGCCTTAAGTGGCAATTGAAATATGATTAGATGACTTAACCAAACCTTAACATGTAAGTGGGCATGATTATAAAAAGGGGTTAAGTGGGATGCACTAGATAAAATGACAAGCTTAAGTAGTAGCTTGTGGGGGCCCATTTCAACCAGTAACCCATATGTATCTTATTGGGCTCGACCCATGTCGAGGACGGGACACGTGTACTGGGCTTGACTATAAGAGGCCAAAACGGGGTAGCGGTGGCAACGCAAGTCCAACGGGTTTCATATGCGTGTGTGGACCCGGGCTGGTAGGTAAGACGTTGTTGCATCGTGTAGATATAAGCCGTGCACCATTTTTTGTATCGGGTTGCCACTTTGGCGAGTGATACACCCCATTGTGGGGCCAGCACGGGTATCTACGGTAGGGAGCCGATCGCTGGGGGAGTAGTGGGTACACCTAGTGGAGATAGGGGCAGACGACACCTATGTAGTCAGCTAGGGGTACACGAAACTACTATTAAAAATTACTAAGTACGCTTAGTGGGATCAACCTTAAGTAGGAATTACCCTTGGGTGGGTAGAACTGGTGTGGTGTAGTGTAGGAATTACCCTTGGGTGGGTAGATCTGGGGTGGTGCAGTATAGTAATTATCCTTGGGTGGGTAAATGCGTCTTTTCGGTTATCTTAGTACACCCTGTGTTTAGTTGGCTACTTAGTGTAGTCATTATCCCCAGAGGTACCGTACCTTGTTTATATCATACCCTAATTACTTTAATGATTGTATTGTTAAGGTTATAGGACTCGCTCAGACTTATGTCTGACCCCGTTGTTTTTTTTATCTTTTTCCCAACCCTCAGGTTTTCAGAGTGGGCCTAGCACTAGTGGGCTTTGATCAGACTGCTTTATCTATCTTTTGGAGCTTGGACCGTGGATGTAAAGCTCAGTTTATCTTTTCTATTATGGCTATTAAGTTATGTAGTGGGATTATGTACTTTTGTTTTATCAGGATGGATATTATGTACTTGACTCTTGTTTATGGTTTTGGTGTAACCAAACATGTTTTACTTTCCGCTGCAATGAAATGATGTTTTAAATTCTCAAGTATTACTTATATCTGTCTTGTTGTAATTTTTCTGTTCTATATTCACTTAAAATACTCCACCGATGTTATGGCATTCCCTTCATGAGTGACCGTAGCGGGTGTGGGGTGTTACACGTGGTATCAGAGCTTAAGGTTACCAGAACAGATAATTTTTTTAGAAAAACTGTTTTCTAAGAATATTTTTGAAAGGAGTATTTTCAAAAACATGTCTTTTAAGAGAAAAGTTTTTGAAAGAAAAGCATAATCCCCAATAGCCATATCTATATCTTTCAAATTCTCCGTTTTGAATCTCTTCCTCTCTCGTTTTGAGTTTCCCCTCCGCGTATAGATGATCTTTCTAAGATAGATAAGAATGGAAAACCACTTCAAGGGACTTAGACGTTAGTCGGATTAGAAGTTGGTTCAAGAAGGAGGAGGACTGGTAGGTACCTATTGGATAGACGATGGGAGGAAGGCTCAAATAGTTGTTTGGTTGATGAAGGATGAAACCTCATTGGTGGGAGGTTACGAGTGGAGAATGGGAAGAAGAAGGCGAGTAGTTATCCTTTTGGGAGGAATAGGACACCTTATTAGGGTTGTCCAAAGGGGCAAGGGCAAGGTATGGAATCTTCTGGAGGATAGTTGTATTCCCTCACGGCTAGTGTACCCGATGGGGATAAGACCGTCTAGGTTGGAATTTGGATTTCTTTATTATCCGGTTCGAACTTTATTTGATTCTGACGCATCGAGTTCGTTTATCTCATCGTTGTTAGTTGAGTCACTACACTTAGACACCAGTTTAGTAGATGATCCCTTAGTTGTTTCAAACCCAATTGGGGGCTCCATGATGTGTTTGGGTTTGAAAGTTTCTATACTTAGCGTTGAGTTTAGATGTGATGCTTCTTGGGCTTCACGGGCTATGGGTTAGTTTTGGGCATGGACTGGTTATCCAGTAATGGTGCCGTTCTTGTTTGTGGAAGGAGAGTTGTTACGCTTACGACCCGCTTGGGTAACACTCTCGAGATCTCTTGTAATCCCATGAAATCTGTTATGCTAAGCTATCTAGAATCGCTTGACACGTCGGTCTAGAGTTTGCGATCTGTTAGAGTGGTCCGGGAATACTCGGATGTGTTTGAGGAGGTGAAGGGCTTACCTCCGGAGCGGGAGATTGACTTCCGAATATATCCGGTAGACAATGCCAAACCAGTATCTTGGCCAGTGTGCCACACGGCTCCTCGTGAGAGGAGGGAACTCCATAAGCAAGTAGGCAATTTGCTTGAGAAGGGGTTTAGAAGACGAAGTATATCGGAGTGGGGTGCTCCAGTAGTTTTTGCTATGAAGGCGGATGGGTCCCTCAGACTTTGTGTAGATTATAGGGAGTTTAACAAGATAACAAAGAAGAATAGACACCCATTGCCGAGGATTGATGATCTCTTTGATCAGTTGGTTGGCGCCTCAGTGTTTTCGTAGTAGGACTTAGCCACGGGGTTTCATCAGTTGAGAGTGGTTGAGGATAGTATAGAGAAGACTACCTTTAGGACTCCGGATGGTTTTTATGAGTGGCTGGTGATGCCATTTGGTTTGACGAACGTCCCCGCATACTTTATTGATTTGATGAGAAGGGTGTTCAGGGAGTACCTAAATAAGTTCATGATGGTCTTTGTAAATGACCTCTTGGTCTTTTCTAGGAGCGAAATAAGTTTTCGTATGTGCTCAATAGGTTGAGCAAAGCCAGTTATGGGATAAACGGTGGTTTTGGAGCGAGACTGGCGAGGACATCCAGAGTTGGACAAGGGCTTAATTGTTTAGCCGTTTTTACTAGTATCATCTCACGTAGATCGTCTGAATTCGAAGGAGGTATCCCTTGGGTGTTTGTCTGATATTGGTTTAGGCCTTTGGGGCTTGCACTTGGGGGATGTCAAGTTCGACTAGGATGGCCTGCGTGAGAGATGGACAGTTGTGATGATTTTGGATGGGGTAATATCCTGGTTTTCTCTAGAAGTGGAGAAAAGCATGCCCTACATCTTAGGGAAGTGTTGGAGACTCTTCGAGCGCATAGTCTTGGGACAGCAAAAGTGGATGGGATTCTTAGCATCCTATGAGTTTGAGATAGCATATACCCCTGGCAAGGGTAACGTGGTGGCAGACGCCTTAAGCAAAAAAAGGTTGACCTTGAGTCCATTATTCGTGGAATGGCAAAGCTTGGAATTCATCTCGATGTTTGATTTTAGACCTTCCGTTGACTTTGTACCCGGTTTGCTAGCTTCCCTGGAAGTTAGACCTACTCTTTTGGGACGGATTGGTGAGGCACAGCGAGACGACCCACAGTTGGTTGAGTTAGTAGAGAAGCTCATAAGGGGGGAGTCGTCCAGCCATTTGAGTAGGTACACCCTAGATGATAAGGGGTGGTTGCGTAGAGACGGTAGACTTTGTGTACCGCAAGACGAAGGTTTGAGGAAGGCTATTTTGGATGATGCACATCGTTCAAAGATGACCATTCATCCCGGTGGGGACAAGATGTACCAAGACATGAAGCGAGTTTTCTTTTGGGCCGGTATGAAGAAAGACGTGGCCGAGTATGTCGCTAGATGCTTGGTGTGCCAACAAGTGAAAGCGGAGCAAAAGAAACCCGGAGGGTTGCTTCACCCATTGGAAGTTCCGCTATGGAAGTGGGATAGTGTCTCGATGGATTTTGTCGATGGATTACCAAGATCGAGGAAGGGTAATACGGGAATTTGGGTTGTGGTAGACAGACTTACTAAGAGCGCCCATTTCATACCCGTGAAGAGTAAGAGGACTGCTCCATGGCTAGCCTCAGTTTACATTCGAGAGATTGTTAGATTGCATGGTGTACCTTCCAGTATTGTGAGCGATCGAGATCCTATCTTCACTAGCGAGTTTTGGAAGAGTTTGCAAGAGGCGGTAGGGACTCAGATGTGTTTGAGTACCGCATATCATCCTCAGACGGACGGCCAGACTGAGAGGGTGAATCGTATTTTAGAAGACCTTTTGAGGCTATGTATCTTGGATTTTGGAGGTACATGGGAAGAGCATCTTCCATTGGTGGAGTTCGCATATAATAACAACTTTCAGTCTAGTATTGGCATGGCTCCTTTCGAAGCTCTTTATGGAAGGCCTTGTCGATCACCTACATGTTGGTGGGAATCTACGGATAAGATCTTACTTGGGCCCGATATGGTTAGGAAGACTTCGGAAAAGATTGATTTGATTCGAAGAAGGATGAAAGCGGCGCAAGACAGACAGAAATCTTATGCGGACAAGAGGAGAACAGAGCTTGAGTTTGATGTTGGGGACATGGTCTTTGTCAAAGTATCTCCGTTACGGAATGTGGTTCGCTTTGGATCTGTTGGGAAGTTAGCACCAAGGTTTGTTGGACCGTTTCCTATTAAGGAAAGGATTGGACAGATGGCCTATAGAGTGGAGTTGCCCGACAGACTTAGTGGCGTACATGATGTATTCCATGTGTCACATTTGAGGAAGTGCCTACATGAGACCGCAGAGGTGGTAGAGCCGAGCTTGCTTAGAGAAGTGGAAGTAGAGCGTGATGCGACTATTCGACGAGCTCCTACTCGCATCCTTGGGTCAGAGACTAGGAAATTGAGGAATCGAGAGGTTCAACTAGTCAAAGTACAATGGGGAGAAGATGAGAGCAACGCTACTTGGGAGACGGGAGCGAAGATGCGTTCATTGTACCCATTCCTTTTTGAGGGTATGTCTTTTAACTTCTCCTTTATCGTATGTCTAGTACTTATCTTATCTTTAGTATGTCCTCTCGTTAGTACTTTTGACCTTTAGATAGGGTAAACCTATGGTTGAAACATGTGTTTGAGACATGTTATGGTTGATGGATGCATGTGGATGCAAGTGTTTGCTAGTGGTTGCTCGTGGATGCATATACACACACTCTAGACACTAGATCGGCTCAGTCACTTCATATTGCATATTGCATATAATTGTGTGTAGGTAGCTATATTTATGGATGTATAATGATTGTGTTATTATATGGATGATGCATTTTGGTGAATGATTGTGCACTCATGTAGATATTGTATGTGTCGATAGGGTTCTCTCGCATACATAATGGATGCATGGCACTATCATGGTTTGCATATGTTCATACATTAGATAGGGAACATATACACACACTTTTTGCATATGCTCATACATCATTAGAAATTGTTTTAAGGACAATGGATGCCCGTGTTTGATGGATTGAGTAGATGGTTGTTTGGATGGTAGGATATGCATTCTCCTTAACTTGGAGATTTCGGGGACGAAATCCTTTAAGGAGGGGAGAATGTAACACCCCGAATTTCAGTTAACACTGATATTCACTAATTACAAAATTAATAATCTTAGATGTGAGAACCAGGGGAAACGGGTTACGTTGTTGTGTTCGTCTCGGAAAAATAC
The DNA here is from genome assembly GCA_030737875.1 of Allium sativum. NCBI lineage: Eukaryota > Viridiplantae > Streptophyta > Magnoliopsida > Asparagales > Amaryllidaceae > Allium > Allium sativum. The sequence continues at coordinate 34,952,133 of CM060913.1, read as the reverse complement.
GCGAAATAGAGTCCGAAATTTTGTAAATCGGAGTCCGTATGGCCCAGTTATGGCCCAATGAAGTTTACAGAAAATTCAAAGTTCAAAACAGATTTAAAATTCAGGTTCAAATTTCGAAATTGGGGCCATTGGGCGCAGGTGGGAAAATTCCCGCCTAGCTACCCAAGTCGACAGGCCTGTCGACTGGACAGTCGACTTGGTTAGGACCAAGTCGACAGCCCTGTCGACTTGGGTGTCGACAGGGGGTGCTCGGCCAGTCTGGCCTGGTGCACCATTTTAGGGTTTGGCTGTGTTTTGGGGTTGTTTTCTGGAAGCTTCCAAGATCTGATGGTCCTAATCTAATTTAGGATTAATCTAATGGCCTAAAACACTTGCCTAATCTATAAATAAGACCCTAAGCTAGCCCTAAATGATCATAATCCTATCCTCTAACTAAACTATGCCAAAATTTTCTATGATCATGGCCTCCACTCAAAACCCTAGCCTCCATCCTCTTTCTAAACTATTTCTATGAAGGCTTTCATGTTCATACAAGCATTTTTAAGTTGTATGAGTGATCATTAGCTTGCATTCATCATCAAGTTGCAAGCTTTATTTTCAAGGCTAGAGTTTTTGGATGATTTTTGGCAAGGGTTTGCTTATTGGAGTTTAGTGGTGAGTTTCTATAGCCTTAATAATCAATTTTTAAATTGATTATGATAGGATATGATAAGATATGGCTATGTTTGTGGATCAATGTGTTTATGCAAGTTTAGTATAGTGTATGTTGTGTGTTTTATGCTATATGTATTCAAGTATAATGCTATGTTTTATGATGCTCATTATGCAAAACACTATGTTGAACATTGATTCATATGTAACATGTTATGCAAGCTATATGTGAGATTATATGCAAGTTCATATGTAACATGTTATGCAAGCTATATGTGAGATTATATGCAAGTTCATATGTAACATGTTACGCAAGTTATGTGCATGATTATATGCAAGTTCATATGTAACATGTTATGCAAGTTATGTGTTTGGTTATATGCAAGTTATGTGCATGATTATATGCAAGTTCATACGTAACATGTTATGCAAGTTATGTGTTTGGTTATATGCAAGTTATGTGCATGATTATATGCAAGTTCATATGTAACATGTTATGCAAGTTATGTGTTTGGTTATATGCAAGTTATGTGCATGATTATATGCAAGTTCATATGTAACATGTTATGCAAGTTATTTGTTTGGTTATATGCAAGTTAACATGTGACATGCCATGCAAGTTCACACCTTTGTATGACATAAGAATCATATGCAAGTTACCCCCTTTGTGACATATGTGCTTCATGCAAGTTTGGGTTAAATGCTAGTTGGGTTTAATGTATGCTCATATATGCAAGTTGACACCTTTTAAACCCATGATAAAGTTATATGCTATGATTGGATAAACCCATGGCATTTGTGATGAATCTTCCCTTTATTATGTCATGTTATGAGAATAAATTACGTGGGGAACGATGGGGTTAATATGCATGTTAATAAAATGGTGTGAAATGGGTATGCTTAAGCATAACATAAAGTGAATGGACATAATTGGGAATTTACCTATTAAGTTAGGTCTACCCATATTATGGAATTGGGAATTTACCTATTGAGTTAGGTCTACCCATATTCTTAAATATTTGTAATTAATTAGGGACAATTAATACAAATTATGGGGGTGATTAATTAGGTGTAATTAATCGACTAAGACACGAGGTTGGACCCTTTTGTAGCATAAGACTGCCCGGAACCGACCGGCAAATCCAGCAGCTACAAATGATTGGCCCAATGTGAGAGGTCTTGGTCATAAACTAAATACGTGACAAGTGTAAAGACACGAGGTTAGACTCTGTTATGGTGTAAGGCTGCCCGGAACCAACCGGCATATCCAGCTGCCATAAAAGACAGTCTAATGTGAGAGGTCTTTACAAAGGTTACGATCTTAATTAATTAAGAAACACTTAACCAAATTAGCATGTAGTGAGGCATGAGGGGTTAAGTGGGTGCCTTGGGTGGCATGTAGTAACTAGTAGGGGTGCCTTGGGTGGCATGAGGAAACTAGTGGGTTGCCTTGGGTGGCAATAGAAAATACGATTAGAATACTTAACCGAAGTGGAACATGTAATTAAACATGATTAAAGGGTTAAGTAAGTGCCTTGGGTGGCATGTGGGAATCAAGTAAGTGCCTTGGGTGGCATGTGGAAATCTAGTGGGTGCCTTAAGTGGCAATTGAAATATGATTAAATGACAAGCTTAAGTAGTAGCTTGTGGGGGCCTTAAGTGGCAATTGAAATATGATTAGATGACTTAACCAAACCTTAACATGTAAGTGGGCATGATTATAAAAAGGGGTTAAGTGGGATGCACTAGATAAAATGACAAGCTTAAGTAGTAGCTTGTGGGGGCCCATTTCAACCAGTAACCCATATGTATCTTATTGGGCTCGACACATGTCGAGGACGGGACACGCATACTGGGCTTGACTATAAGAGGCCAAAACGGGGTAGCGGTGGCAATCCGAGTCCAACGGGTTTCATATGCGTGTGTGGACCCGGGCTGGTAGGTAAGACGTTGTTGCATCGTGTAGATATAAGTCGTGCACCATTTGTTGTATCGGGTTGCCACTTTGGGGAGTGATACACCCCATTGTGGGGCCAGCACGGGTATCTACGGTAGGGAGCCGATCGCTGGGGGAGTAGTGGGTACACCTAGTGGAGATAGGGGCAGACGACACCTATGTAGTCAGCTAGGGGTACACGAAACTACTATTAAAAATTACTAAGTACGCTTAGTGGGATCAACCTTAAGTAGGAATTACCCTTGGGTGGGTAGAACTGGTGTGGTGCAGTGTAGGAATTACCCTTGGGTGGGTAGATCTGGGGTGGTGCAGTATAGTAATTATCCTTGGGTGGGTAAATGCGTCTTTTCGGTTATCTTAGTACACCATGTGTTTAGTTGGCTACTTAGTGTAGTCATTATCCCCAGAGGTACCGTACCTTGTTTATATCATACCCTAATTACTTTAATGATTGTATTGTTAAGGTTATAGGACTCGCTCAGACTTATGTCTGACCCCGTTGTTTTTTTTATCTTTTTCCCAACCCTCAGGTTTTCAGAGTGGGCCTGGCACTAGTGGGCTTTGATCAGACTGCTTTATCTATCTTTTGGAGCTTGGACCGTGGATGTAAAGCTCAGTTTATCTTTTCTATTATGGCTACTAAGTTATGTAGTGGGATTATGTACTTTTGTTTTATCAGGATGGATATTATGTACTTGACTCTTGTTTATGGTTTTGGTGTAACCAAACATGTTTTACTTTCCGCTGCAATGAAATGATGTTTTAAATTCTCAAGTATTACTTATATCTGTCTTGTTGTAATTTTTCTGTTCTATATTCACTTAAAATACTCCACCGATGTTATGGCATTCCCTTCATGAGTGACCGTAGCGGGTGTGGGGTGTTACAAGTTCCCTCTTTTCTTTTAGGAGACTCATGTCGCAAATCATCGAGAGATATATCTAGAGGTTTTAGGAGACTAAGCATGACAGACCCTTTTTGGGTCATAAGAAATCTCGAGAGTCTTTCTATGGCAAGTCAGAAGTCAAACGACTCTCCTCTCACAATCTAGAATGGCTCCATATATGTAGTTAACCAATCCATCTCTAGAATCAAACTATATCTTATGAAATCAAGAACATATGCATCGCAACCAAACTCGACGCCTAACACAGAGATTCTCAAACCCCGACAAATCCTCGATAAATGAGTCGTATCTCTAATGGGTTTGAGACACTAATGGGATCCAAAACCATACTAGTATCTAGGTGCAGAGACTCAACTAAAAGATCAGATACAAAACAATGCAAAGCGCCAGAAAAAGAATCCTAACAAGATGATCAGAAATAGAAATCAATCCTTCGATGGAAACTTTCCTACCCCTATCCTGTCCACCGGCTACGAGAACATTAGCTTGCTCCCTAGATGTTCCTTCACCCGGCCTTGACTTTGTCTCTTCGGGCACTTCTTAGTGAGGTGTCCTGCCTTACCAAAGTGGTAACAAACTCCTTTTCTCTTTCTCCAATCCTTTTCCAAATGACCCACCATTCCGAAATTATGGTATTCCCTCTTTTCTTCTTTGGGCCGTGCTCCTTAGCACCAACTCCCTTATTCTCCTTTTAACCATCCATGTGCAACATGCTAACAAGTCTCTTGAAAGCTGCCTCTATCGCACGGAAATCCTTACGAGGCTTGATAGAAAATAAGATGCAAGTGAAACCACTGCGGCTAAAGATGGAGGTTGGGCATTTATTTGCCTTCGACATATACCGTAGTTTTAACATGCCTACGTAACCATGCTAAAATACAGATACTGTTTCGGGAAGAAACGGTTCCTCAAACAAAAAGAAAAAGGAATCAAGTGAAGAATCGAGAGATATTTATGGCTTTGGGAAATATGCTTTTCAAAAACAAACTTTTTATTTTAAAATACTTCGTTTTTGATACCTTTTTGAAAACCATTTTCAAAATACTTTATCCAATCTTATAACCATATGCTCTGATACCAAATGTAACACCCCACATCTGTTAATGTCACTCACTAAGGGAATGCATTAAGTTCCGTGAAGCGTTATTGGTAAATAAGAACATAATAGCACAAGACAGACATGTAAAATAGCAGAGGAATTAAAAACTTTAAAAAACTTTATTTTAATCAAAACATCATTGTCCCAAATATTGAGTTTACATCATAAGTAACTAATTACATTAATAATCTGTCTTACCAAAAATATCAGAGTACAAAAGCATAAAACCATATTACCCTGTGAAGCCATAATAGAGTTGACAAGAAGTCAATACGATACATCTATATCCAAAATCCAAGCTAAGCTAAAAGAATCCAAATCAACTCTAAGCACTTCCACCCTGAGAACCTAGGGGGGGAGGGGGGAGGTGTAACGCCCCACCTCTGTTAAGGTCACTCACAAAGGGATTGCCATAACTTTGATGGAGCGTTTTAGTAGATAGAACAGGATATTACAAGATAGATAAGTAATACTTGAAAAATTATAACTTTATTACAGCAGAAGCTGAAATAAGTTTGGTTACATCTTTCTAAATCACAATACCAAAACTCAAGTATGCAATTATCAGTCTTATACAAAATCCTTCAGAATGTAAAGTTTCAAAGCCATAATCCCCAATATAAACTGCCATGAGAAGATAGAGTCAAAGCCAAGCAATACTCCAAGCACTTCAAGCAGAGAGAATTAGAATCAAGCTCCTATGTTTCCACCCTGAGCACCTGGGGGGGAACGGAAAGAAAAGGGGCGAAAACAAACGAGGTCAGACATAAAGTCTGGCGAGTCCAATGACTTCCAACATATAAACAGATAATATTATCATGACATGTAAATAAAGCTGGATGAGAGATTACATCAACAGGAATAGCAGATATAGTTTAAGTTAACAGAAGAAACAAAATGATGTAAACCAAGTTATGTTCCTTACTTACATCTTAATACTAGTATAACAGGGTTAGGTGTTACCCTAATGTCTAAACTGAAACAGAATCGAAACAGAATAATCTATACAGAAACAGAATGCTAGTAATGGGCCTTCACCACTCCCAACAGACAGAAGGTACAGAAGCAGAATACTAATAATGGGCCTTTACCACCCCAACAGACAGAAGGTACGGAAACAGAATACTAATAATGGGCCTTTACCACCCAACTAATGGGCCTTTACCACCCCCAACACACAAAAGGTACGGAAACAGAATCGGAAACGGAATCAGAGACAGAAACAGAATGTTAGAATTAGGTGTACACTAGTAATGGGTCTTTGCCACCCTAACAGACAAAAGGTACCACGAAGAAATTGACATGTGCTACCACCCAACAGAAACAGACGGTACCAATAGAAACATACAGAACTAAGTGTACCCTAAGTCCTACCCCAAGCGATCGGCTCCCTAATATATAAATACCCTGCGTCGGCCCCACAGTAGGGTGTATCACTCCTAAAGTGGCAACCTATTGGCACAGACCTATTTACAGATGTCACTATGTCTTATATCCTCAGAGCAGACCGGATCCATGCACGCACATAACCCGGTTGGAACTCACCATCAACACCCCTCGCCATTATCAGAATGAACCGCTTATAATTAGTTCAGTAAGCGTGCACGGACCCCTACATAGCGTGGGGTCAAAGTTTTTGATACCAGAAAGGGTTATTGACTAATATGGGTCCCAAACCACAGATGACACAAGTATTTCCCCTCCTAACCTTGGGTCCCTAGACTAATAGATTTCAGATTAACTTTTTATACAGAGTTCAGATTTATTAGTTCACATATCAAAAAATCAAGTTAACAAGTTTTCAGACTAACGGATCAGATGTACAGTTTTAACAGACTTACAGATTGTCTAACTTTATATTAGGCCTACAGATTCATGAAATAGGTTTGTTAAATTCATCAGTCCAGCTGGTTTAACGCTATCCACCCAACACGTTTTAGACATCATATTTATCTCAGACTTGCATTAATTAAATATTAATGCACAGACCTCTCACATTAGGTCGGCAGCTTGTGGCCGCTGGATATGCCGGACGGTTCCGGGCAGACTTCTGCCACAAGCCAGACCTAACCTCGTGTCTAAGCATATTTTAGTTAGGCCTACGACCTCTCACATTAGACTGACAGTTTGCGGTCGCTGGTTAAGCCGGTTGGTTCCGGGCAGGCTTCTACCGTAAACGGAGTCTAACCTCGTGTCATAGCCACTTTATTCCATTACATAAAATATCAGACTAATTATGTCCATTTTGCAGATTTAACTTCTTTACAAGTTACGGCAGATTATCCAAAGTTCTATTAACATGTTTTGCCCAATTTTAGATTGAGCCTCCAAATTACAATTATTCAGCTTTCAACAGATTAAGAAATTCAACAGATTTAGTAGATAACAGATCTAGTAGATTAGGTAATTTAGCAGATTAGCAGAACAGGCAATTCAACAAATTTAGCAGATTAAGAAATTCAGCAGATTAGTAGATAACAGGTCTAGAAGATCAGGTAATTTAGCAGATTAGCAGAACAGGCAATTCAATAGATTTAGCAGATTAAGCAATTCAGCAGATTAGCATATTTAACATTTCTTGAAAATTCTATTTACATATCTTGCCAAATCATAAATTAAGCCTAAACTTACATGCTCAAATCATGGTCATAATTCATAATATAATATATGCCCCCAAATTTCCGTTAAACTTTGCACAGTACATAACACTCTCTAAAAGCCCCAAATCATGATATGAATTATGCCAAATTATAGCCTTTAATGCCAATATCCAAAAATCCATATTTAGGCGCATTCACATTAATAGTTATCCTATTTTAATATAGGTCCTTACGCCTAAGTTTTATATTCCTTTTTTCAAGTCGTGAATTGTTATATAAAATATACCCAAAAATCTTGATCTTTAAATTATATCCTCTCAAACTCAGATCTTAATTTTTATATGCATTATGTCCCCAAGTTTCAAGTCATATGTTATCATTTAATGATTCCTCTTCTTCCAAATTACAGAGTATGCACATATCTAGATCTAATTTACAATATATGTCCTTTTCTCAAATCAGCCATTGATCAGTCATGTCCAATTATGCATTATTCATTATTTACTCCAAAATTTAGCATTCGTGCGTTAATCTCTTATGACATTTGGCGCAGGCTCATAGTAGCCTGGCTATAGAACTGAAAAGAAAGAAAGAGAATAGTCACAGAAAAACAGATCTAACAGATAAGAATATGCATAACCTCATATTCAGATTTATAGCCATATCAAGATCATAATTAAAGTTCATATCTGAAAATAACTGTACTCACAAAAAGGGAACGATTCTTGTATTCTGGAATCTGTATTCTGAATAGCTCTCCTTTGGCGTAGACTGTCGATTAGATTAGAAAATAGTTGTTCTCTTTTAATTCTATTCAGATTGGAAGAAGATGCACTAGTTCTAGCTTAGATTTTAGCAGAGTAGCGACGCCATTATTTTATTTTAATTACAATAGATGCAGAGTATAGGAAAAATGAAATTGTGTGGAGAGAAAGTGAGGTTTGGTGGGTATTTTTATAGGAGAATATGGTGATTTAGAGCCTTCAGATCAGTCCAGAAGTCATCAGAACCCCCCATCTCGAAGACAGGTCAACCAGCCACTCAGAAGATGACACGTCATCACAGAACACTCCAGAATTCTGTGCTGGATCGGTATGGACGCACTTGCAGGTGCACCGGTGTACTTTTGTACTGGCACAATTCACAAGTGCGCCAGTGTATTCTGGCCTGTTTCTGGTTTTTCTGCCTAACTTCGTTCGTCCATATCTTCTTCATACGGTATCCGTTTTACGCAAACTCGGATCTATCTCAAGCAGAATTTCAAGACGAACGCAATGGCGCAACCTGTTTCCCTTAATTCTTCTCCTAAAAATTAAGTATACTTTAATTTGTTACTTATACATTCATAGAAAATACGGGGTGTTACATTCTCCCCTCCTTAAAGGATTTCGTCCCCGAAATCTTCAAGTTAAGAAGAATGTGTCCTACCATCCAATCATCCATCTACTCAACCATCATCCAAAAGCATCCATTGTCCTTAGAAAACTTCTAATTTTGTTTGAACATATGCAAAAGTGTGTGTATATGTCTCTTATCTAATGCAAAGATCAGTCGGTCTACTGATTTAGTTGACCTCCTCAATGCGATCCATGTTGGTGCCATGAGTCCAGTTATGTATGCAAGAAATCATATTTGATACGCATAATTTCTATCTATGTGCATAACCATTAATCCAAATGCAACATCCATGTGATGAGTCAATCATTTTGCATCCACAAAAATTGAAAAATGCGCACACATCCATATGCAGTATGAAAGTGTTATTGAGCCGATCTAGTGCCTAGTGTGTGTATATGCATCCACGAGCAACCACTAGCAACCACTTGCAACCATCAAACATAACATGTCTCAAACACATGTTTACACCCATTAGTTTCTACCTAAAGGTCGAAGACTCGATCGATAGGATACAGCTGAGTGATAGAAGCAAGTACGATTAAAACAAGAGCTCTGTTCCTATTAGACATCAGTTAAGAAAATAATTCCCTAAGTATCAACCCCAAAGACCGAAATCAACATCAGATTGACACCTAGTGAATTACTCCCATTAAACAATGCCAAACTGGAAATCTACTTCATGCTTCGAGTAAAAACCCCTAACCTTATCAGAAATATTCAGATACTTACAGACTATTGGTACAGATCAGATTATCAAATGATTCTTAGGAAACCAAGCATGATAAAAAAAACCCAGAATGTATGCGTCATAGTCAACATAACGCTCAACACAGATACCCTCAAACCCCAACTTATCACAAAAAGATGAGTCATAACCCTTATGGGTTTGAGTCTACAGCGGGATCAGAAACAAGACTAGTATTAAAGTGCAGAGTATCAATTACAGAATCAAAATGCCAGAATCAGAAAGAGTTTTAACTCAACAATCAGATATGGAAATCAAACCTTCTACAGATTTTTTTTTCCTATTTCTATCCTATCCACCAGCCTTGAGGGTATTCGCCTGCCCTCCAGAAGTAGGACCTGTCCTCTGCCCTTGCCTTCATTTCTTCGGGCAGTCCCTAGTGAAGTGTCCCATCTCACCACAGTTGAAGCATGTTCCCTTCCTCTTTCTGCAATCCTTGTTCAAATGAGTCGAGCTTTCACAAATAAAACACTTTTTCTCCTTCTTATTTTCAAACTTTTTCATCCTTCTTTTATGTTTCCTTTTTGGGCCCCGCCTTCTTGTTCTGTGGTCCTTCGAGCTTTTCCTCTTTCTTTTTACTTTCGAATTCCTCTTCATGCATTAACGCCATATCCACCAATTTCTCGAAGGTTGTCCCCATAGGAATGTGGGACATCGCCAATCCGTGTAGCGGCTCATTCAAACCTTTAGCAAACCTCAGTGCCTTTTTATGCGGTGTATTTACCAAATCTAAGTCGAATCTTGCCAACTGATCAAACTTGTTGACGTACTCTCTCACTGATAAATCCCCCTGCTTCAACGCCAAGAACCTCTCTACGTATAGACTCTCTTCCGCTCGTGAGAGAAATTTCATCTCGAACCTATGCCTGAAATCCATCCATGTCTCTACCGGATGCTCTCCATTTGTGACCTCCCACCAAAATGAAGCTTCGTCCTTAAGCAACCATACTGCCAATTGTATCTTCTGCCTATCGTCCACCTCGAAGATAACGAACAAATCCATAGTTTCTTTGAGCCAGTTCCTTGCCTCCACGAATGATTTAGTTCCATTAAGGTTCTTCCCACCCATGGCTCGAAAGTCTCTACATATCTTCAGGAAAATATTCACGCGCGGAGAAGGAGGAGAAGGAACCGCTGCAGCTGGGGGAGGAGGGACGTTTGCTGGGCCCGCATCATTAGCCCTAGCTTCTAGGTACCTTCTAAACCAGCTAGGTATCGGTATGCCCTCTGCAAGGTTAAGATCCCCAGACATACTGAAACGAAAAAAAAGAAAAGGGATTCAAAATGGAGAAAGGATAGATATATGGCTTTTGGGGATTATGTTTTTCAAAATAAACTTTACTTTTGAAAATACTTCCTTTTTAAAACCTTTTTGAAAATAGTTTTCAATTTTTTTTTTCAAATATGGTAACCTTCAGCTCTGATACCAAGTGTAACACCCCACCTTCATTAAGGTCACTCACAAAGGGAATGCCTTAACTTTGATGGAGTGTTTTAGTAGACAGAACAGAATATTACAACACAGATAAGTAGTACTTGAAAAATTAAAACTTTATTAATGCAGAAGAAGAAATAAGTCTGGTTACATCTTTCTAAATCACAATACCAAAACTTAAGTACACAATTATCAATCTTATACAAAATCCTTCAGAATGTAAAGTTTCAAAGCCATAATCCCCAAAATAAACTGCCATGAAAAGATAGAGTCAAAGCCAAGCAATACTCCAAGCACTTCAAGTAGAGAGAATTAGAATCAAGCTCCTATGTTTCCACCCTGAGCACCTGGAGCCGGGGGAATGGAAAGAAAAGGGTCGAAAACAAACGAGGTCAGACATAAAGTCTGGTGAGTCCAGTGACTTCCAGCATATAAACAGATAATATTATCATGACATGTAAATAAAGCTGGATGAGAGATTACATCAACAGGAATAGCAGATATACTTTAAGTTAACAGAAGAAACAGAATGATGTAAACCAAGTTATGTTCCTTACTTACATCTTACTTCTCTGCACTAATACTAGTATAACAGGGTTAGGTGTTACCCTAATGTCTAAACTGAAACAGAATCGAAACAGAATAATTTATACAGAAACAGAATGCTAGTAATGGGCCTTCACCACCCTAATAGACAGAAGGTACAGAAGCAGAATACTAATAATGGGCCTTTACCACCCCAACAGACAGAAGGTACGGAAACAGAATACTAATAATGGGCCTTTACCACCCAACCAATAGGCTTTTACCACCCCAACAGACAAAAGGTACGGAAACAGAATCGAAAACGGAATCAGAGACGGAAACAGAATGTTAAAATTAGGTGTACACTAATAATGGGCCTTTACCACCGTAACAGACAAAAGGTACCACGCAGAAACAAACAGGTGCTACCACCTAACAGAAACAGACGATACCAACAGAAACAGACAGAACTAAGTGTACCCTAAGTCCTACCCCAAGGATCGGCTCCATAATACATAAATACCCTGTGTCGGTCCCACGGTAGGGTTTATCATTCCCTAAAGCGGCAACCTATTGGCATAAACCTATTTACAGATGTCACGGTGTCTTATATCCTAAGAGTAGACCGGATCCATGCACGCACACGACCCGGTTGGAACGCACCATCAACACCCCTCGCCATTATCAGAAAGAACCGCTTATAATTAGTTCAGTAAGCGTGCCCGGACCCCTACATAGCGTGGGGTCAAAGTTTTTAATACCATAAAGGGTTACTAACTAATATGGGTCCCAAAAAACAGATGACACAAGTATTTCCCCTCCTAAACTTGTGTCCCCAGACTAACAGATTTCAGATTAACTTGTTATACAGAGTTCAGATTTACTAGTTCACAGATCAAGCAATCAAGTTAACAAGTTTTCAGACTAATGGATCAGATGTACAGTTTTAACAGACTTACAGATTGTCTAACTTTGTATTGGGCCTACAAATTCAAGAAACAGGTTTGTTAAATTCATCAGTCCAGTTGATTTAACCCTATCCACCCAACACGTTTTAGACATCATATTTATCTCAGATTTGCATTAATTAAATATTAATGCACAGACCTCTCACATTAGGTCGGCAGCTTGTGGTCGCTGGATATGTCGGGCGGTTCCGGGCAGACTTCTGCCACAAGCCAGACCTAACCTCGTGTCTAAGCATATTTTAGTTATGCCTACGACCTATCACATTAGACTGACAGTTTGCCGCCGCTTGTTAAGCCGGTTGGTTCTGGGCAGGCTTCTACCACAAATAGAGTCTAACCTCGTGTCATAGCCACTTTATTCCATTACAGAAAATGTCAGACTAATAATGTCCATTTAGCAGATTTAACTTCTTTACAAGTTATGGAAGATTATCCAAAGTTCTATTAACATGTTTTTCTCAATTTTAGATCAAGCCTCCAAATTACAATTATTCAGCTTTCAACAGATTAAGCAATTCAACAGATTTAGCAGATAACAGATCTAGCAGATTAGGTAATTTAGCAGATTAGCAGAACAGGCAATTCAACAGATTTAGCAGATTAAGCAATTCATCAGATTAGCAGATAACAGATCTAGCAGATTAGGTAATTTAGTAGATTAGCAGAACAGGCAATTCAACAGATTTAGCAGATTAAGCAATTCAGCAGATTAGCAGATTTAACATTTCTTAAAAATTCTATTTACATATCTTGCCTAATCATAAATTAAGCCTTAACTTACATGCTCAAATCATGGTCATAATTCATAATACAATATATGCCCCCAAATTTTCATTAAACTTTGCACAGTACATAACACTCTCTAAAAGCCCCAAATCATGATATGAATTATGCCAAATTATAGCCTTTAATGCCAACATCCAAAAATCCATATTTAGGCGCATTCATATTAATAGTCATCCTATTTTAATATAGGTCTTTACGCCGAAGTTTCATATTCCTTTTTTCAAGTCATAAATCGTTATATAAAATATACCAAAAAATCTAGATCTTTAAATTATATCCTCATAAAATCAGATCTTAATTTTTATATGCATTATGTCCCCAAGTTTCTAGTCATATGTTATCATTCAATGATTCCTCTTCTTCCGAATCACAGAATATGAACAGATCTAGATCTAGTTTACAACATATGTCCTTTTCACAAATCAGTTAAGTCCAATTATGCATTATTCATTATTTACTCCAAAATTTAGCATTCGTGCATTAATATCTTATGAGATTTGGCGCAGGCTCGTAGTAGCCTGGCCATAGAATAGAAAAAGAAAGAAAGAGAATAGTCACAGAAAAATAGATCTGACAGATAAGAATATGCATAACCTCAGATTCAGATTTATAGCCATGTCAAGATCATAATTGTAACACCCCGCAAATTCTATAACTGTGAAATTAACAAATTAAAGTATAATTAATTTGAAATCAAAGAACTAAGGGAAACGGGATACGCCATTGCGTTCGTCTCGGAAAAATACGCGAAATAGAGTCCGAGTTTTCGAAAAACGGAGTCCGTATGAAGAAGATATGGCCTTCGGAAGTTTTGAATTAAATTCAAAATTCAAACCGAATAAAATAATTAAAAATCGGGCCCAATGGGCCAGGGTGGATATACACCCGCCTAGGCCACCCAGGTCGACTGGGCTGTCGACCTGGGCTACCCATGTCGACAGGGCTGTCGACAGCCCTGTCGACGGGGGTGTCGACCTGGTCGAGCCCAGCCAACCTGGCTGGCCAGGTCTGTGTTTGGCCGATTTTCTGTGGTCTGCTTTGTCATTAGGGCTAGGTGGCAGGCTCTAATTGGTCTCTCTATCGAATGAATGGCTACGATCAATCCAGGCAACATCAATGGTCCTAATCAGTTCCTAACCTCTATATAAACAACCCTAGACTAAACCCTAATCTATTCATTCAAAAATAAGAACATAGCCGCCATGTTGCTGAGGAACGACTAGGAGTAGCCACCAAATTGGAGAGAGGATTAGGAGGAAGATTCTAAAGCTTAAAGCAACCTAAACAAATCAATTCAACAAAGGGATTTGCGTCTTCAATCCTTAAATTAGAGAATTCACCGCAACCATTGTAAGTAGAGTATTACTTTGGTATGAATAAACAATTGTGTTGGTTTGTATGCTTGAATTGTGGCAATAAAAGTAATTCATATTTTTGCGTTCTTATCAATTTATATACGTTTGGATATTCTTGAATTATGTTATTCGATTATAAAGAACTACATGCGGTAGTTCTATGCAAGTAAACGTTTGGAATATTTCGCAAATTATGTAATCCATGTTGAAGCTACATGTATGTAGTTGATTTAAATTCATGCAAGTTTGGGGTTTTGCTACTATGCCATCATGATGTATATTTTTGTGCATAAATCAATTTGTAAGTAATTAAAACAAGTTTGGTTATTATAATCCATATGAAATTATGTTGAGAATTTGGCATCATGTATTAAGCCATGCCTTTGTACTAGAAAACCTATTTGCAAACTTATGAATATGGCTAGGCTATGAATGATATTTGGCATAATTGAAATCCATGATTAAGTCTTTCTTGTTTACAAGAATTATATGATGACATATGTGGTACATAGGATTAAATTCAAAATCCCTTTTTGCAAGTTTACATGACTAAAGTAAGAATCATGATTTCATGTTAGAAATATTTATGCCATGCTTATGTTTGACATTATGCCATGCTTATGTTAGAAATATTTATGCCATGCTTATGTTTGACATTATTCCATGCTTATGTTAGAAATATTTATGCCATGCTTATGTTTGACATTATGCCATGCTTATGTTAGAAATATTTATGCCATGCTTATGTTTGACATTATGCATAAATAAAAGTATAGGTTCATGTTGTAGTTATGTGTCAATAATGATACCCAATTTAGACTCTTATCTCAACTACAAGTTCACATGCTTTGATTCATGTCACCTATGCTTTATGACCAAAGTATATGTTACCACTATGCAAGTACACCAGTTTCTATGTTGTATTTCCAACGTCATATTGCAAGTTCATGCGCTCACCTTCCCCTTTTTGTGTATGTAATCACGCCTTAAGCCTCCCCTTTTCGCATGGCTAAATTGGGCTTTAAAAGGCTAAGCCCAATATATATAATAAACGGACGTGTAAAACGGGGGAAATAACGTTGGGTTAAAATTACTAATGAATGAAAATATGGAATAGAAGGGCCCAAGTTCAAGTATGGGTTGGGCCCATGATTGGTGTAACCTTTACACCATTAACTTAATAATGGGCCGCAAATATTTACATATAAGAAATAAAGAGGAATGACAAAATATGTAAATGTAGAACATACGATGTGTTTAACCCGAGGTTGGATTGAGTTGTGATGTAAACCTGCCCGGAACCGCCCGGCTGTCCAGTAGTCACAACAATACCTATCCAATGTGGGAGGTTAAACATGGAGCCCAATAAGGACCCGAGGTTAGACTGAGTTGTGGCGTAAGACTGCCCGGAACCAACCGGCAACAGGCAACCACAACAATACCTGTCTAATGTGAGAGGTCAGGGCCTTAATAAGACAATTAAGGCTGAGTCAGGATTGTTAGGATTAAGTGAACTAAAGACTTAATCAAAATGGAACATGCTAAACTAAACGGACTGGTGGGAGTTAGGTTAGAAAACACTTAACCAACTTAGCATGTTGGCTAGAGATAGAAAACCTAGTAACGGGGGACCCTTTTCAGCAGTAACCCTAGAAGGTGTATCAGGATACCCTGAAACTAGGCAGGGTGGGGCACGATTACTGGGCTGATAGTAAGAGGTCAAATCGACGGCGGTGGTGTAGAAGTGTAGGTTCTAACGAGGTGCGGGCATGCACACACTCCGGCGCAGAAAAACAAGGCACTGGACACCAGTAGCATACCTGTGCATTCTAAGGTTGTGTCGGGCCGCCACTATGGGACTTGATACACCCCATGGTGGGACCAGCATAGGTAACTACAACATCGGGGGCCGTAAGACACATGTAACTATGCGAGTAGGAGCCGATCATCATAGAATGGATCACTTCACCCTGATTATGGATGCCAGTTGGAAACTAGTTTATATGGGTTCAGAGATTAACATGGGGTACGACAGTATATTCGACCCTAGACAACTTAACCAAGTTTATTGTGCTTGCCCACTTCCTGTTTATACTTATCATACCCAGTTCTTTATTCATAGACAAAATAGTTCTAGACTTACTCAGGCTTTATGTCTGACTCTACTTTTCTTTCGTCTTCTTTCTTCCGTTCCCCCCCCCCCCCCAGGTCCTCAGGGAGGGAACACAGCAGCTTGACCAACCTCAACATCCAGCTTGAAGAAGAGAAATGTATTGCTTGGACTTTCCTGTTTGAACTATGGCTTTGGATAATCCACTATGGGGCTTTTGCAGTTTATCTATGTTTTATTTATGCTTCTTTAAATAATGTACTCAAGACAGATTATGAAAATGTTATGTTATGTTTTTGGAAAGGATGTTGTTGTAACACGTATTTGACTTTATGAAATAAAGTTTGTTGTTCTTCCGCTGTTTACAAATATGTGTTCTTATATCTGTCTTGTATATCTGTGACTTGTACTTATAAACCTCCACCAAAATTAGGGCATTCCCTTTGAGAGTGACCCTAACGGAGGTGGGGTGTTTCATTTGGTATCAGAGCATAGGTTTACCAGATAAGATAAAAAAAAAGTTTTGAAAAATTTATTTTCAAAAAGGAAATTTAAAGAAGCATTTTTAAAAGAAAAATATTATTTTATTTTAAAAGGCAAAGTCCACTCCCCAAAGCCATAGGTACTATCTCTTATCCTTCGTTTTGAATCTATCCTTTTTGTTTCAGCATGTCCGAAGATCTTAACTTGCCTGAAGGGGTGCCAATACCTGGTTGGTTTAGACGGTTCTTAGAAGCAAGGGCCACTCAGCCAGGTCCTACCGTTCCTCCTCCCCCAGCTGCAGGAAATCATCCAGCTGCAGCGGTACCTTTTCCTCCACCTCCTCCTCAGGGAAACACGTTTGCTAATATATGTAAAGATTTTAAAGCTATGGGAGGAAGGGATTTCCATGGAACTGAGTCCTTCGTAGTAGCTAGAAATTGGCTGAAGGAAACGGAGGACCTATTCATCATCTTTGAGGTAGAGGATAGACAGAAAGTACAATTGGCGGTATGGCTATTGAAGGGTGAGGCTTCCTACTGGTGGGAAGTCACTAATGCTGAAAGACCAGTGGAGACATGGGAGGACTTTAGAGCAAGGTTTGAGACTAAATTTCTCTCAGATGCGGAAAGAAGTTTGCAGTTGGAAAAATTCTTATTCCTTAAACAAGGGGACAAGACAGTCAGAGAATATGTGAATCAGTTCGATGAGCTGGCTAGGTTTGGGCTTGACCTAGTCAACACCCCGCACAAGAAGGCTCTCTGTTTCGTCAAAGGGTTAAATGAGCCATTACACAGTTTGGCCATGACCCATATACCCATGTGAGCCACGTATGAAAGATTGGTGCAAATGGCATTGCTGAATGAAGAGGATAAGGGTAAGAAGGAGACAAAGGCAGAAAGCTCTCAAGGGAAGAAAGAGGGTTTGCAGCCTAAGAAGACGGACTTTAAGAAAGGCGGGGAAGGCAACAAAGAGAAGAGGAAGTGTAATTTCTGTGGCAAAGTGGGGCACTTAGTAAAGGACTGCCGGAAAAAGAAGGCCAAGGAAAATGGTGGGTGCTTTTCTTGTGGTGAGACGGGCCACAGGGCTAAGGACTGCCCAAAGAGACGAGGACAGGGGCAGAGGGCTGGATCCACCCCAGGGGCACAGGTTCATGTGCTAGAAGCGCCACCTCTGCAACAACGAGGTATAAATACTTCTGTAGAAAGTGTAGTTTATCTTTATGATCACCCCGTTCGCACTTTATTTGATTCTGGCGCATCACACTCCTTTATCTCGTCTGCTTTAGTAGAATCTCTGCACCTAAAAACTAGTATGGTAGAGGACCCCTTAATTGTTTCAAACCCAGTTGGGGGCCCAGCTCATTTGTCTATGATCTGTTTGGGATTGAAAATTTCTATCCTAAGTGTAGAATTTCAATGTAGTGCCTTTGTTTTGGGCTTTTCGGGGTATGGTTTGATTTTGGGTATGGATTGGCTATCCAGTAATGGGGCCATCCTTGATTGTGAGAAAAGGGTTGTTAGGCTCCTAACCCAGCTCGGTAATACTTTGGAAATTTCTTGTAATCCCTCGTATGCGGTTATGCTTAGTTATCTTGAATCGCTAGATGCCTCTGTTGAAAATTTGCAATCAGTTAGAGTGGTCCGGGAATATCCGGATGTCTTTGAAGAGGTGAAGGGCTTGCCTCCGAAGCGGGAAATAGATTTCCGCATATATCTTGTAGATAATGCAAAGCCCGTTGCGTTGCCCGTTAGACATATGGCTCCACGAGAAAGGAAAGAGCTTAGTAAACAGACTAAAGAGCTTCTAGAAAAGGGGTTCATTAGGAGGAGCATTTCAGAATGGGGCGCTCCAGTGGTGTTCGCTACAAAGGCGGATGGTTCACTCCGTCTATGTGTTGACTATAGGGAGCTCAACAAGCTAACGAAAAAGAATAGGCACCCTCTCCCTAGAATTGACGATTTATTTGACCAGCTTGTAGGAGCGTCTGTTTTCTCCCAGCTCGATTTAGCAACCGGTTTTCATCAGCTAAGGGTGGCTGAAGATAGCATCGATAAAACGGCGTTCAGAACCCCAGACGGCTTCTTTGAATGGCTTGTCATGCCTTTCGGCTTGACAAATGCACCTGCTTACTTCGTGGACCTGATGAGTAGGGTATTTAGAGATTTCCTCAACAAATTCGTAGTGGTCTTCGTAGATGATATCCTTATCTTCTCAAAGAGTGAAGAGGAACATGCTCAACACTTAAGGGCAATCATGGAAACTTTGCGAGTCCATCAACTAAAAGCCAAGTTCTCCAAATGCCACTTTTGGAGGGAAGAGGTGAGGTTCCTTGGGCACATAGTATCCAAACAAGGGTTAGCGGTGGACCCTGCTAAGGTAGTGGCGGTACAGGATTGGAAGACGCCAAGGAATGCAACTGAGGTCCGAAGCTTTCTAGGACTAGTAGGTTTCTATTGAAAATTTATAAGGGATTTTGCGAAAATCTCAGCTCCGCTCACGAAGTTGACATTTGTTTATTTTCAAGAGATAATTCATCTATGTGAGATATCTTCTAGTAAGTGAATTTTGGAGAGCTTGCATGGAACCATGAGTACGCAGTTAGGCTTGAGCCAAGTATACTAGAAGGAGAATAAGTGAAAGAGGAACGAGAAATAGGTTCCAACTCATATTTTGGAAACAAGAATTAAGAAGCTACGAAATTGTGAAGTTAACGACGGACAAAGCATAATGGAGTCAAGCTCAAGAAATGCGACTTAGAAGATTGAAGACTAGATTCGTACATAATATCTCTTCTTAAGAGTATATCCTTGATCCCTCTCTTCCTGTAGAACTTACTTGCATGGTATCTTTTCTGTACATCCTCTCGGTCCCATTCTCAATCCAATTTCTGTTGCAAACCCCATAGGGAGTATGACTCACCTGTTAGTAACACATGTTGGGGCTCGAGGGTGTTCATTGGTTTAACTAAAGAGTTTGGGTTTTATAGGATACAGATTGGTCTTAGGAAGGGACTCCCTTGTGACCTAAAAGGAGTCCATCATGCTTAGTTTCCTAGAATAATATATGGTGGTTGGGTTGAGTAACTCTTTGGGTGTCAGTCTGATGTTGATTTCGGTCTTCGGGGCTGATGCTTAGAGAGTTCTTCTCCTAATCAATATATATGTGGCATAGGTTTTCAGTTTTGGCATTGCCTAATGGGCACAAAGTTTTTACTTGCTTCTATCATTCGACTATACCTTTAGATAGGAACAATTGGGAAAAAAATGTCCTATAGATTAGAGCTGCCCGAAAGATTGGATGGAGTCAGCTGAAGTGGTAGAGCCAAATATCCTCGAAGAGGCCGAAGTGGAACGCGAAGCAACCATAAGAAAAGTTCCAACCCGCATATTAGGGACGGAAGTGAAGAAGCTACGCAACCGTGAAGTCAAGCTCGTCAAAGTTCAGTGGAGCAACGCCGAGGGAGACGCGACTTGGGAAACTGAAGCTAGAATACGTACTGCCTACCCTTTTCTGTTCGAGGGTACATCCTTGATCTTTCTTTTTCCTTAAGTTGCGCTTTTATCTATCTTTTTAGGTATATTTCCTCGACCGTATCTTTTAGGTAGAAACCCTTTGGATGGAAACATGTAGTTGAAACATGTTATGTATGATGGTTGCAAGTGGTTGCAAGTGATTGCTAGTGGTTGCTCGTGGTTGCATATACACACACAATCTAGGTTTTAGATCGGCTCAGTCACTTCATATTGCATATGCATATATGTTTGCATTCGTATATGGTTGAACTTTAATGTGTTGTCATATGGATGTTGCATTTGTATTGAATGATTGTGCACTCATGTAAAATCAAAAATAGGAAAATTTGCATACATAATGGATTCATGGCACTTACATAATTCGCATTAAGGAGGTCAACTGAATCAGTAGACCGCCTGATTTTGCATTAGATAAGTACATGTACACACACACTTCGCATATGATCATGAAGCATTAGAAATCTTTTAAGGACAATGGATGCTCGTGTTTGATGGATGAGTAGATGGATGATTGGATGTTAGGATATACATTCCTCCTAACTTGAAGATTTCGGGGACGAAATCCTTTTAAGTGGGGGAGAATGTAACACCCCGCAAATTCTATAACTGTGAAATTAACAAATTAAAGTATAATTAATTTGAAATCAAAGAACTAAGGGAAACGGGATACGCCATTGCGTTCGTCTCGGAAAAATACGCGAAATAAAGTCCGAGTTTTCGAAAAACGGAGTCCGTATGAAGAAGATATGGCCTTCGGAAGTTTTGAATTAAATTTAAAATTCAAACAGAATAAAATAATTAAAAATCGAGCCCAATGGGCCAGGGCGGATAAACACCCACCTAGGCCACCCAGGTCGACTGGGCTGTCGACCTGGGCTACCCATGTCGACAGGGCTGTCCACAGCCCTGTCGACAGGGGTGTCGACCTGGTCGAGCCCAGCCAACCTGGCTGGCCAGGTCTGTGTTTGGCCGATTTTCTGTGGCCTGCTTTGTCATTAGGGCTAGGTGGCAGGCTCTAATTGGTCTCTCTATCGAATGAATGGCTACGATCAATCCAGGCAACATCAATGGTCCTAATCAGTTCCTAACCTCTATATAAACAACCCTAGACTAAACCCTAATCTATTCATTCAAAAATAAGAACATAGCCACCATGTTGCTGAGGAACGACTAGGAGTAGCCACCAAATTGGAGAGAGGATTAGGAGGAAGATTCTAAAGCTTAAAGCAACCTAAACAAATCAATTCAACAAAGGGATTTGCGTCTTCAATCCTTAAATTAGAGAATTCACCGCAACCATTGTAAGTAGAGTATTACTTTGGTATGAATAAACAATTGTGTTGGTTTGTATGCTTGAATTGTGGCAATAAAAGTAATTCATATTTTTGCGTTCTTATCAATTTATATACGTTTGGATATTCTTGAATTATGTTATTCGATTATAAAGAACTACATGCGGTAGTTCTATGCAAGTAAACGTTTGGAATATTTCGCAAATTATGTAATCCATGTTGAAGTTACATGTATGTAGTTGATTTAAATTCATGCAAGTTTGGGGTTTTGCTACTATGCCATCATGATGTATATTTTTGTGCATAAATCAATTTGTAAGTAATTAAAACAAGTTTGGTTATTATAATCCATATGAAATTATGTTGAGAATTTGGCATCATGTATTAAGCCATGCCTTTGTACTAGAAAACCTATTTGCAAACTTATGAATATGGCTAGGCTATGAATGATATTTGGCATAATTGAAATCCATGATTAAGTCTTTCTTGTTTACAAGAATTATATGATGACATATGTGGTACATAGTTAGGATTAAATTCAAAATCCCTTTTTGCAAGTTTACATGACTAAAGTAAGAATCATGATTTCATGTTAGAAATATTTATGCCATGCTTATGTTTGACATTATGCCATGCTTATGTTAGAAATATTTATGCCATGCTTATGTTTGACATTATGCCATGCTTATGTTAGAAATATTTATGCCATGCTTATGTTTGACATTATGCCATGCTTATGTTAGAAATATTTATGCCATGCTTATGTTTGACATTATGCATAAATAAAAGTATAGGTTCATGTTGTAGTTATGTGTCAATAATGATACCCAATTTAGACTCTTATCTCAACTACAAGTTCACATGCTTTGATTCATGTCACCTATGCTTTATGACCAAAGTATATGTTACCACTATGCAAGTACACCAGTTTCTATGTTGTATTTCCAACGTCATATTGCAAGTTCATGCGCTCACCTTCCCCTTTTTGTGTATGTAATCACGCCTTAAGCCTCCCCTTTTCGCATGGCTAAATTGGGCTTTAAAAGGCTAAGCCCAATATATATAATAAACGGACGTGTAAAACGGGGGAAATAACGTTGGGTTAAAATTACTAATGAATGAAAATATGAAATAGAAGGGCCCAAGTTCAAGTATGGGTTGGGCCCATGATTGGTGTAACCTTTACACCATTAACTTAATAATGGGCCGCAAATATTTACATATAAGAAATAAAGAGGAATGACAAAATATGTAAATGTAGAACATACGATGTGTTTAACCCGAGGTTGGATTGAGTTGTGATGTAAACCTGCCCGGAACCGCCCGGTTGTCCAGTAGTCACAACAATACCTATCCAATGTGGGAGGTTAAACATGGAGCCCAATAAGGACCCGAGGTTAGACTGAGTTGTGGCGTAAGACTGCCCGGAACTAACCGGCAACAGGCAGCCACAACAATACCTGTCTAATGTGAGAGGTCAGGGCCTTAATAAGACAATTAAGGCTGAGTCAGGATTGTTAGGATTAAGTGAACTAAAGACTTAATCAAAATGGAACATGCTAAACTAAACGGACTGGTGGGGGTTAGGTTAGAAAACACTTAACCAACTTAGAATGTTGGCTAGAGATAGAAAACCTAGTAACGGGGGACCCTTTTCAGCAGTAACCCTAGAAGGTGTATCAGGATACCCTGAAACTAGGCAGGGTAGGGCACGATTACTGGGCTGATTGTAAGAGGTCAAATCGACGGCGGTGGTGTAGAAGTGTAGGTTCTAACGGGGTGCGGGCGTGCACACACTCCAGCGCAGAAAAACAAGGCACTGGACACCAGTAGCATACCTGTGCATTCTAAGGTTGTGTCGGGCCGCCACTATGGGACTTGATACACCCCATGGTGGGACCAGCATAGGTAACTACAACATCGGGGGCCGTAAGACACATGTAACTATGCGAGTAGGAGCCGATCATCATAGAATGGATCACTTCACCCTGATTATGGATGCCAGTTGGAAACTAGTTTATATGGGTTCAGAGATTAACATGGGGTACGACAGTATATTCGACCCTAGACAACTTAACCAAGTTTATTGTGCTTGCCCACTTCCTGTTTATACTTATCATACCCAGTTCTTTATTCATAGACAAAATAGTTCTAGACTTACTCAGGCTTTATGTCTGACTCTACTTTTCTTTCGTCTTCTTTCTTCCGTTTCCCCCCCCCCCCAGGTCCTCAGGGAGGGAACACAGCAGCTTGACCAACCTCAACATCCAGCTTGAAGAAGAGAAATGTATTGCTTGGACTTTCCTGTTTGAACTATGGCTTTGGACAATCCACTATGGGGCTTTTGCAGTTTATCTATGTTTTATTTATGCTTCTTTAAATAATGTACTCAAGACAGATTATGAAAATGTTATGTTATGTTTTTGGAAAGGATGTTGTTGTAACACATATTTGACTTTATGAAATAAAGTTTGTTGTTCTTCCGCTGTTTACAAATATGTGTTCTTATATCTGTCTTGTATATCTGTGACTTGTACTTATAAACCTCCACCAAAATTAGGGCAATCCCTTTGAGAGTGACCCTAACGGAGGTGGGGTGTTTCAATAATTAAAGTTCATATCTGAAAATAACTGTACTCACAAAAAGGGAACGATTCTTGTATTCTGGAATCTGTATTCTGAATAGCTCTCCTTTGGCATAGACTATCGATTAGATTAGAAAATAGTTGTTCTCTTTTAATTCTATTCAGATTGGAAGAAGATGCACTAGTTCTAGCTTAGATTTCAGCAGAGTAGTGACGCCATTATTTTATTTTAATTAGAATATAGGCAGAGTATAGGCAGAATGAAATTGTGTGGAGAGAAAGTGAGGTTTGGGGTGTGTTTTTATAGGAGAATAGGGTGATTTAGAACCTTCAGATCAGTCTAGAAGTCATCAGAACCACCCAGCTAGAAGACAGGTCATCCAGCCACTCAGAAGATGACACGTCATCACAGAACACTCCAGAATTCTGTGTTGGATCGGTATAGGGCACTTGGTAGGTGCGCCAGTGTATTTTTGTACTGGCGCACTTCACAAGTGCGCCAGTGTATTCTGGCCTGTTTCTGGTTTTTCTACCTAACTTCGTTCATCCATATCTTCTTCATACGTTATCTGTAACACCCCGAATTTTCTATTAACACTAAAGTTGCTAAAATATTAATAAGTGTGTAAGAGGGGGGATGTATCTAATATGAATATAATAATATTAATAAGTGTGTAAGAGAGGGGATGTATCTAATATGAATATAATAATATTAATAAGTGTGTAAGAGAGGGGATGTATCTAATATGAATATAAAAATATTAATAAGTGTGTAAGAGAGGGGATGTATCTAATATGTATATAAAAACAATAATAAGTGTGTAAAAGGGGGGGATGTATCTAATGTGTACATTGTAGAATATATATATATATATATTGCTGAGTGTTTGCTGAGTCACTTCTGACTCATTGCTGAGTCAATAAGATAAACCCCATCTTGTCTGAACGGCTGCGGTTATTTCTAGGTTAAATCTAATGGCCTAAATGCATTCTAAAATCTATAAATAAGTGGGTAGACCCTAAACCTAAATCACTTGTAAAATTAGAGAAGCTACCGTCATGCTGCTGCCATGGAGTTCAGCGTAGCCGTCACAAACTAAGAAGAGGAAGCCTAATCATCTACAACTAAATCTACACAAATCAAATCAAAAGATCTCTCTTTCTCTAATTCTTTTCTTTTGTTGGTGAGTATGATGATTCTCACAAGACTATTACAAACTAATTTGACTCAGTTATGAATGGATCACAAGAAAGTGATGTGATTTGTAATTGTAAATTCTATATATTGTGGATCTCTTATTATGTTATTATGTTGTCGTATGATGTAAATTATATATGCTATGTCATGCTATGTTGTAAATTCTCTTATGCTATGTCGTGCTATGTTGAGAATCATGTCAAGCTATGTTATACTATCATACTATGCCATGTTATAAATCATGCTATATTATGTTGAAAAATCATGTTGTTGGATCATGCTTAAAGTTATGTTTTTTTTTTCTTAATTTAAATGGATCTTGTTTATGGGAATTTGCCTATTAGGTTAGGTGTACCCATAAACTTGAAACTATAATTAAATAAAACTTGATTATGGGAATTTGCCTATTGAGTTAGGTGTACCCATATAAAACCATGTTGTTAAAAAATTAGATGATGTTGATTCACACATGTTCATATATAAGTTTATGAAAATTGATTGAGATTATATTAGGTGAATTTTGAACAAGTTGACACCTTTAGGTCCATGACATGTATAATCTATGCAAGTTGGACATATGCAAGTTTCACCCCTTATTATGATTCATTTGGTCACATATACATGTTGTTATTATGATAATCTCTTTTATGCTATGAGTTAGGCTATTCGAGTCTAACATATATTTTGCGAATAAACGTTCAAACGTGGGGTAGGGGTAATATTAGGAATTAATAAATTGGGTGCAATTTTGTAAGATTTTGCATACCATGAATGGATGTCCATAATTGAGTCAATTATGGACATTGTTAAAAATTGGAAGTAATTAATAATTCAAGTAGGGAATTATTAAAATTGGGGGAAAGTGGATTATTATTAATAATCAATGCTTAGGACACGAGGTTGGACCCGTTTGTGATGTAAACCTGCCCGGACCCGCTCGGCAAATCCAGTAGTCACAAATGTTGGCCCAATGTGAGAGGTCCTAGGCCCAAACTAAAGCATAACAGTTGTAAAGACACGAGGTTAGACTCTTTTATGGTGTAAGACTGCCCGGACCCGCCCGGCAAATCCAGCTGCCATAAATGCCAGTCTAATGTGAGAGGTCTTTATGAGGTTATGGCCTTAATGAACTAAGAAATACTTAACCAGATAATCATGTAAGGTGGGACATGGGGGTTAAGTAGGTGCCTTGGGTGGCATGAGGAATCTGGTGGTTGCCTTTAGAGGCATTTGAAATACAATTAGACTTAACCAAACACACATGTAAATGAACATGACTAAGTGGGTTAAGTGGGATGGACTAATGGGGACAAGCTTAGGTGGAATGCTTGTGGTAAATAGTGGGGGCCCATTTCAACCAGTATCCCAAAATGTATCTTTGTGGGCTCGACCCAAGTCAAGGACGGGACACGCATACTGGATTTTTGACTATAAGAGGCCAAAACAGGGAGCGGTGGCAACGCAAGTCCAACGGGTTTCATATGCGTGTGTGGACCCGGGCCGGTAGGTAAGACGTTGTTGCATCGTGTAGGTATAAGCCGTGCATGTCCGTTGTATCAGGTTGCCACTTTAGGGGAGTGATACACCCCACTGTGGGGCCAGCACGGGTATCTACGAGTTAGGGAGCCGATCGAATAATGGGAAGTAGGGTACACCTAGTGGAGATAGGGGCAGGCGGCACCTATGTAGTCAGCTAGGGGTACGTAAAGCCATTGGGAAAGTTTCTAAGTGAAGCTAAGTGGGATGAATCTTTAGGGTGACTGGTGTGGTGCAGTATAGTGTTTATCCTTTAGTATTTAGGAGCGCCTATAACGTTGCCTTTAGCGATTGTCTATGTCCTTAATCTGCTCTTCATAGACATTTTCTTGTTTTCCAGCTTATGCCTTAGTCCAGTTATTTTCGTAATAGTATTGTAGAATTATCATATTCACCAGACTTTATGTCTGACCCCCTCTTTTCCATCCTTTTTCTCCCTTCAGGTCCGCAGGTTGGGCCAAGTTCTAGTGGAGTCTAGTTGGATCGCTTATCTTCTGGAAAGCTTGGACTGCTGAAGTAAAGTCCAGCTTGTTATCTTTCTTTTTAATGGCTATTCATGTAATGGGATTATGTACTTGTTTTATCAAGATAGATATTGTACTTGACATTGAATATGGTGTTATGATGTAATCAAACATGTTTTGACTTCTGCTACAATGAAATAAAGTTTTTGAATTTCCAAGTACTATTTTATATCTGTCTTGTTGTAATTTTACTGTTCTATATTCACTTAAAACCTCCATGGAAGTTAATGCATTCCCTTTGTGAGTGACATTAATGGACGTGGGGTGTTACACGTGGTATCAGAGCATAAGGTTACCAGAACAGATAAAAAAAAAATTTAGAAAAATATTTTTTTCTAAAGTATTTTTGGAAGAAGTGCTTTAAAAAAAAAACATGTTATTTAAAGAGAGTTTTTATGAAAAACATAATCCCAAATAGCCACATCCTTATCTTTATCTTTCGAATTCTCCATTTTGAATCTTTCCTTTTTCGTTTCAGCATGGCTGAAGATCTTAATCTCCCAGAAGGTGTGACGATTCCAGGGTGGTTTAGGAGATACTTGGAGGCTAGGGCCACCACTGCAGGCCCAGCGGATACTCCTCCACCCCTAGTTGCACCCATTCCTCCTCCTACTCCTCGTGTTGACACTTTTGCAAAGACGTGCAAGGAATTCAAGGCTATGGGAGGAAAAACTTTTCAAGGGACTGAGTCGTTTGTGGAGGCCAGAGATTGGCTTAAGGAGACTGAGGAATTGTTGGATATCTTTGAAGTGGAAGATGGGAGGAAAGTCCGTTTAGCTGCTTGGTTAATGAAGGGAGAGGCCTCGTTTTGGTGGGAGGTCACTAACGGGGAACGTCCAGTTGATTCATGGGCGGATTTCAGACGAAGGTTTGAAGCAAAGTTTCTTTCAAGGGCAGAGGAGAACTTAAATATGGAAAAATTCCTGGCACTAAAGCAAGGGAGCTCATCAGTAAAGGAATATGTCAATAAATTTAATCAGTTAGCAAGGTTTGGCTTGGAGTTGGTGAACACGCCAGAGAAGAAAGCTTTGAGGTTCGTTAGAGGCTTGAATGAACCGTTGCAAGGGTTGGCTATGACCCACATCCCTATGGGAGCCACCTTTGAAAAGCTAGTAGAAATGGAACTTATGCATGAGGATAAGGCAGTTGAAAAGAAAGGGGATCAGAAGAAACCCCAACAGCAAAATAAGAAGGGTGGTAAAAACAATAATGGCAAAGGGAAGAAGAAATGCTTCAATTGTGGGACGCCCGGCCATCTCAGCAAAGATTGTAGAAAGAAAAAGAAGACTGGTTGTTTTCATTGTGGAGATGCGGGACATTTAGTGAAGGACTGTCCAAAGAAGGGGCAGAGGGCAGGGTCTACCTCGGGAGGACAGGTGTAGGCTCTTATGGCACCAGGGCAGGCAAGGGGGCAAGTTCAGGCTATTGCGGCCCCACCGCTGCAAGAAAGAGGTAGAACAATTTCTGTTGAAAGCTTAGTTTTTCTGTTTGATCATCCTGTCCGTACCTTATTCGATTCTGGCGCATCTCATTCATTTATCTCTGCATCATTAGTTGAATCACTGCACTTGAACACCAGTTTAGTAGAGGATCCCTTGGTCGTTTCAAATCCAATTGGGGGTTCGGCTCATTTGACCATGATATGTTTGGATTTGAAAATCTCTATACTTAGCGTTGAATTTAGATGTGATGCTTATGTATTGGGCTTCACGGGCTATGGGCTAATTTTAGGAATGGATTGGTTGTCTAGAAATAGGGCCATTCTTGATTGTGAAAGGAGAGTAGTTAGGCTTGTGACTCGCCTTGGTAATGCTCTCGACATCTTTTGTAATCCCATAAATTCCGTTATGCTAAGTTATCTTGAATCGCTTGACGCGTCTGTAGAGAACCTGCGATCGGTAGAAGTGGTCCGGGAATATCCGGATGTGTTTGAGGAGGTGAAGGGCTTACCTCCAAAGCGGGAGATAGACTTTCGAATTTATCTTGTGGATAATGCTAAACCCGTATCTTTGCCAGTGCGCCACATGGCTCCTCGTGAAAGGAGGGAACTCAATAAGCAAGTAAAGGAGTTGCTTGAGAAGAGGTTCATAAGACGTAGTATATCGGAGTGGGGTGCTCCAGTAGTTTTTGCCACAAAGGCGGATGGGTCTCTTAGACTTTGTATGGACTATAGAGAACTAAACAAGCTTACTAAAAAGAACCGACACCCACTGCCGAGGATTGACGATCTCTTTGATCAGTTAGTTGGCGCCTCAGTGTTTCCGCAGTTGGACTTAAGCCACTGGCTTTCATCAACTGAGAGTGGCTGAGGATAGTATAGATAAGACTGCTTTTAGGACTCCTGACGGATTCTATGAATGGCTAGTGATGCCCTTTGGTTTGACAAACGCCCCTGCATATTTTGTTGATTTGATGAGTAGGGTGTTTAGGGAATACCTTAACAAATTCGTGGTAGTCTTTGTGGATGACATCTTAGTCTTTTCTAAGAATAAAGAAGAGCACTCCCTACATCTTAGGGAAGTGTTGGAAACCCTTCGAGCATATAACCTTAAGGCAAAATTTTCTAAGTGTCACTTCTGGAGGAAGGAAGTACGGTTCTTAGGGCACGTGGTTTCCAAAGAAGGGATAGCAGTGGATCCCGCAAAGGTGGTGGCCATCCAAGATTGGAAGGTCCCTAAAAATGCAACCGAAGTAAGAAGTTTCTTGGGGTTGGCTGGCTATTATAGGAAGTTTATCAAAGACTTCGCAAAAATATCAGCTCCATTAACACGGTTAACGAAGAAGAACCTGGTTTTTACGTGGGACAAAGATTGCGATGATGCGTTCCAACGTTTAAAGAGAGCCTTAACTTCAGCCCCAGTCTTAGTGCTGCCAGACGGGAATAAACCGTTTACCATCTATACTGATGCTTGTGGGACGGGACTTGGCGCGGTCCTCATGCAAGAGGGAAGAGTAATAGCCTATGGTGGAAGGCAGTTGAGGGTTCATGAAAAGAATTACCCCACGCATGACTTAGAGCTAGCCGCAATTATTTTCGCGGTTAAGTCTTGGCGTCACTATCTTCTTGGTGAGAAATTCGAACTGTTCACTGACCACAAATCATTAAAATACTTATTCTCTCAGAAGGATTTGAATTTAAGGCAGCAACGGTGGATGGAATTCTTAGCCTCCTACGATTTTGAAATAGCATATACCCCGGGCAAGGGTAACGTGGTGGCAGACGCCTTAAGTAGGAAAAGGTTGTCCTTGAGTCTGTTGTTTGTTGAACGACAAAGCTTAGAATTCATCTCTATGTTTGACTTTAGACCCTCCGTTGACTTAGTACCCGGTCTATTAGCATCCTTGGAGGTTAGACCTACACTTCTAGGACGGGTTGGTGAGGCACAGCGAGACGACCCACGGTTGGTTGAGATAGTAGAAAAGCTCAAAGGGGGGAGTCGTCAAGCCATCTTCGTAGGTATACCCTAGACGATAAGGGTTGGTTACGAAGGGATAATAGACTTTGTGTACCGCAAGACGAAGACTTAAGGAAGGCCATTCTTGATGATGCTCATCGCTCAAAAATGACCATTCATCCCGGCGGGGATAAGATGTACAAAGATATGAAGCGGGTTTTCTTTTGGGCCGGTATGAAAAAGGATGTGGCCGAGTACGTCTCTAGATGCTTGGTGTGCCAACGAGTTAAAGCAGAACAAAAGAAACCCGGTGGGTTGCTTCACCCATTAGAAGTTCCACTATGGAAATGGGAAAGCATCTCAATGAATTTTGTGGATGGATTACCAAGATCAAGGAAGGGTAACACGGGGATTTGGGTTATAGTAGATAGACTTACTAAAAGCGCCCATTTTATTCCCGTGAAAAGTAAGAGTACTGCTCCGTGGTTGGCTTCTGTATACATTAAGGAGATAGTTCGTTTGCACGGTATTCCTTCTAGTATAGTAAGCGACCGTGACCCCATCTTTACTAGCGAATTTTGGAAGAGTTTACAAGAGGCGGTAGGGACTCAGCTATGTTTGAGCACCGCATATCATCCTCAGACAGACGGCCAGACCGAGAGGGTGAATCGCATTCTAGAGGATCTTTTAAGGCTTTGTATCCTAGACTTTGGGGGTACATGGGAAGAGCACCTTCCGTTAGTATAATTCGCATATAACAATAGCTTTCAGTCTAGTATTGGCATGGCACCTTTCGAAGCTCTTTATGGAAGGCCTTGCCGTTCGCCTACATGTTGGTGGGAATCTACCGATAAAATCCTACTTGGGCCCGATATGGTTAGGGAAACCTCGGAGAAGATTGAGTTGATTCGAAGGAGGATGAAAGCAGCACAAGATAGGCAAAAATCGTATGCTGATAAGAGGAGGACAGATCTTGAGTTTGACATTGGGGACATGGTTTTTATCAAAGTATCTCCGTTACAGAATGTTGTTCGCTTTGGGTCCGTGGGGAAATTAGCACCAAGGTTTGTAGGGCCGTTTCCTGTAAAAAAACAGGATTGGGAAGATGGCATATAGGGTGGAGTTGCCTGAGAAACTTAGTGGAGTACACGACGTATTCCATGTATCACATTTGAGGAAGTGTTAGCACAAGACCGCGGAGGTGGTAGAGCCGAGCTTGCTTAAAGAGGTGGAAATAGAGCGTGATGCAACAATTAGACGAGCTCCTACATGCATTCTTGGGTCGGAGATCAAAAAGTTGAGGAATCGAGAGGTCAGACTGGTCAAAGTGCAATGGGGAGATGATGAGAGCAACGCAACTTGGGAGACAGAAGAGAAGATGCGTTCGTTGTACCCTTTTCTTTTTGAGGGTATGTCTTTTAATTTCTCCTTTATCGCTTAGCTTATCTTATCTTATCTTTAGTATGTCCTCTCATTAGTATCTTTGACCTTTAGTTAGGATAATCCTATGGTTGAAACATGTGTTTGAGACATGTTATGTATGATGGATGCAAAATGGATGCAAGTGTTTGCTAGTGGTTGCTCGTGGATGCATATATACACACACTTTAGGCACTAGATCGGCTCAGTCACTACATATTGCATATTGCATATATATGGATGTATTTAGTAAAATGGATGAACGATGGTTGTATTATCATGTGGATGCTGCATTCAGATGATGGTTGTGCACGCATATAGAAGTATTATGTAGCATTAAGAATCTTTTGCATACATAATGGATGCATGGCACGATCATAGTTGCATTAAGGAGGTCAACTGAATCAGTGGACCGCCTGATTTTGCATTAGATACGGACATATACACACACTGTGCATTTAAACATGAAAGCATTAGAAGTCTGTAAGGACAATGGATGCCTGTGTATGATGGATGAATAGATGGACGTTTGGATGGTAGGATATACATTCTTCCAGACTTGAAGATTTCGGGGACGAAATCCTAAAAGGAGGGGAGAATGTAACACCCCGAATTTTCTATTAACACTAAAGTTGCTAAAATATTAATAAGTGTGTAAGAGGGGGGATGTATCTAATATGAATATAATAATATTAATAAGTGTGTAAGAGAGGGGATGTATCTAATATGAATATAATAATATTAATAAGTGTGTAAGAGAGGGGATGTATCTAATATGAATATAAAAATATTAATAAGTGTGTAAGAGAGGGGATGTATCTAATATGTATATAAAAACAATAATAAGTGTGTAAAAGGGGGGATGTATCTAATGTGTACATTGTAGAATATATATATATATATATATATATATATATATATATTGCTGAGTGTTTGCTGAGTCACTTCTGACTCATTGCTGAGTCAACAAGATAAACCCCATCTTGTCTGAACCGCTGCGGTTATTTCTAGGTTAAATCTAATGGCCTAAATGCATTCTAAAATCTATAAATAAGTGGGTAGACCCTAAACCTAAATCACTTGTAAAATTAGAGAAGCTACCGTCATGCTGCTGCCATGGAGTTCAGCGTAGCCGTCATAAACTAAGAAGAGGAAGCCTAATCATCTACAACTAAATCTACACAAATCAAATGATCTCTCTTTCTCTAATTCTTTTCTTTTGTTGGTGAGTATGATGATTCTCACAAGACTATTACAAACTAATTTGACTCAGTTATGAATGGATCACAAGAAAGTGATGTGATTTGTAATTGTAAATTCTATATATTGTGGATCTCTTATTATGTTATTATGTTGTCGTATGATGTAAATTATATATGCTATGTCATGCTATGTTGTAAATTCTCTTATGCTATGTCGTGCTATGTTGAGAATCATGTCAAGCTATGTTATACTATCATACTATGCCATGTTATAAATCATGCTATATTATGTTGAAAAATCATGCTGTTGGATCATGCTTAAAGTTATGTTTTTTTTGCTTAATTTAAATGAATCTTGTTTATGGGAATTTGCCTATTAGGTTAGGTGTACCCATAAACTTGAAACTATAACTAAATAAAACTTGATTATGGGAATTTGCCTATTGAGTTAGGTGTACCCATATAAAACCATGTTGTTAAAAAATTAGATGATGTTGATTCACACATGTTCATATATAAGTTTATGAAAATTGATTGAGATTATATTAGGTGAATTTTGAACAAGTTGACACCTTTAGGTCCATGACATGTATAATCTATGCAAGTTGGACATATGCAAGTTTCACCCCTTATTATGATTCATTTGGTCACATATACATGTTGTTATTATGATAATCTCTTTTATGCTATGAGTTAGGCTATTCGAGTCTAACATATATTTTGCGAATAAACGTTCAAACGTGGGGTATGGGTAATATTAGGAATTAATAAATTGGGTGCAATTTTGTAAGATTTTGCATACCATGAATGGATGTCCATAATTGAGTCAATTATGGACATTGTTAAAATTTGGAAGTAATTAATAATTCAAGTAGGGAATTGTTAAAATTGGGGGAAAGTGGATTATTATTAATAATCAATGCTTAGGACACGAGGTTGGACCCGTTTGTGATGTAAACCTGCCCGGACCCGCCCGGCAAATCCAGTAGTCACAAATGTCGGCCCAATGTGAGAGGTCCTAAGCCCAAACTAAAGCATAACAGTTGTAAAGACACGAGGTTAGACTCTTTTATGGTGTAAGACTGCCCGGACCCGCCCGGCAAATCCAGCTGCCATAAATGCCAGTCTAATGTGAGAGGTCTTTATGAGGTTATGGCCTTAATGAACTAAGAAATACTTAACCAGATAATCATGTAAGGTGGGACATGGGGGTTAAGTAGGTGCCTTGGGTGGCATGAGGAATCTGGTGGTTGCCTTTAGAGGCATTTGAAATACAATTAGACTTAACCAAACACACATGTAAATGAACATGACTAAGTGGGTTAAGTGGGATGGACTAATGGGGACAAGCTTAGGTGGAATGCTTGTGGTAAATAGTGGGGGCCCATTTCAACCAGTATCCCAAAACGTATCTTTGTGGGCTCGACCCAAGTCGAGGACGGGACACGCATACTGGGTTTTTGACTATAAGAGGCCAAAACAGGGAGCGGTGGCAACGCAAGTCCAACGGGTTTCATATGCGTGTGTGGACCCGGGCTGGTAGGTAAGACGTTGTTGCATCGTGTAGGTATAAGCCGTGCATGTCCGTTGTATCAGGTTGCCA
The DNA here is from genome assembly GCA_030737875.1 of Allium sativum. Lineage (NCBI taxonomy): Eukaryota > Viridiplantae > Streptophyta > Magnoliopsida > Asparagales > Amaryllidaceae > Allium > Allium sativum. The sequence continues at coordinate 34,916,827 of CM060913.1, read as the reverse complement.
CTTTAGGGGAGTGATACACCCCACTGTGGGGCCAGCACGGGTATCTACGAGTTAGGGAGCCGATCGAATAATGGGAAGTAGGGTACACCTAGTGGAGATAGGGGCAGGCGGCACCTATGTAGTCAGCTAGGGGTACGTAAAGCCATTGGGAAAGTTTCTAAGTGAAGCTAAGTGGGATGAATCTTTAGGGTGACTGGTGTGGTGCAGTATAGTGTTTATCCTTTAGTATTTAGGAGCGCCTATAACGTTGCCTTTAGCGATTGTCTATGTCCTTAATCTGCTCTTCATAGACATTTTCTTGTTTTCCAGCTTATGCCTTAGTCCAGTTATTTTGGTAATCGTATTGTAGAATTATCATATTCACCAGACTTTATGTCTGACCCCCTCTTTTCCATCCTTTTTCTCCCTTCAGGTCCGCAGGTTGGGCCAAGTTCTAGTGGAGTCTAGTTGGATCGCTTATCTTCTGGAAAGCTTGGACTGCTGAAGTAAAGTCCAGCTTGTTATCTTTCTTTTTAATGGCTATTCATGTAATGGGATTATGTACTTGTTTTATCAAGATAGATATTGTACTTGACATTGAATATGGTGTTATGATGTAATCAAACATGTTTTGACTTCTGCTACAATGAAATAAAGTTTTTGAATTTCCAAGTACTATTTTATATCTGTCTTGTTGTAATTTTACTGTTCTATATTCACTTAAAACCTCCATGGAAGTTAATGCATTCCCTTTGTGAGTGACATTAATGGACGTGGGGTGTTACATTATCCGTTTTACGCAAACTCGTACTCTATCTCAAGAAGAATTTCGAGACGAACGCAATGGCACAACCCGTTTCCCTTAATTCTTCTCCTAAAAATTAAGTATACTTTAATTTGTTACTTATACGTTCATAGAAAATACGAGGTGTTACAGGAGGGACGGAAAAGAGAGAAGAGGAAACAAAAAGGGTCAGACATAAAGACTGGCGAGTCCAGTTACTTTTAAATATAAATAAATAAAAGTATCATGGCAGGTAAATATAAAACTGGAAGAACAAGATAACAGTAACAATAACAAGTGTGAATTGAGTAAGATAAGATGAACATGATATATTGCGCTTCTTAAATACATTTCTCTGCACCGCGCATATACTAGTATATGAGATGTAGAATGATCCCTACTAATACCATTCCATTACATTTTCTTTATTATTAGGTTACTTGGGTTAATAGCACTCAAGACTTATATGCGCATCGTACCCATTTACTTTCCCAAGGATTCACCTAATACAATATATGTAGTAATCTCTCAATATTGAGATACACCCCACAGTAATCCACTCGCACAGTCTCCACCGTAAAGAACGCAGTCTCTCATCCTATGCCAGAGTAATGTACGGATCTCTATATACCGATGTTACGTTCCGCATATATTTGTCATTACTATGCTACGTAAGCATATGGACTTCCACCATCGATCGAATCAGATTCCATATCGGAATAATGCCATCTAGTCTACGATACACCATCCAGAGCAGATATGCATGTATCTAGATTGTCCCACGTATGCAGTGTAATTGTACCTCGATGCCTCAATCGCACATCCTCTAATGTGCAACGAGTTCTGTGGCAGGGCTAAACAAGAAACACGGAACTCGGCCGGGAGCTTTCCATACCTGCATAGGCTGCCTTTAAGTGCCTTCAAATACAAATATTCCTCGGGTCTGTTTTCCATGGTGGCTATGGCCCCACCTCGGCCCCTCCCTCAACTAGTAAACACTACAAGAGCAAAGCGATCGCCCCTAATACAACCAATGTAAACATCCATGTGGCGTGTACCCTCAACCCCGTACCTCGATAGTGAAAGGTGAAATGATACCTTGGGTTTAGCTCTAGTCTTTCGCATCCCACTAGCTGTCGATGACGGATATCCAACGGTCTACTATCCTTGTTGGTCATGACCCTCTCCACCACCTCGTGAGGCAACCGTCGAATCACCCTAGTGTCACCTCGTCACAGCATTATGACTGCATAGCTACATCTGCAGTCAAGGCCCACCCACCTAGTAGTTACGCGCAGACCCTACCTCTGCGAGTACAGCCTAAGACATCTGTCACCACACAGAGGACTACTAGGAGCACCTTACGTACTTCAGGAAGCCGCGTGCTTCCCCTTCCAGTCCTTTGGACGCATCATAACAATCAGATGAATGTGCGTTCCCCTCGTGTCTAATAACACCTCAATGATCTATCCCGTTGGGTTATTCACCCTCAAACTTACGGACTGGTCCAAGTGCCTCTTTTTAATATGTTGTTAGACCCTACATCTAAACATTCTTTTACGCGCTTGCCTTACCTCACCAGGTTCCCATTTACTTGGTTATTCCCGTTCATATTGAATTCTTATTCAAATTACCAAATTTCTCTTGCTTATTAATTTCAGTCATATAACTTAATCCATTTAAGTTTATTAATAAGCCCACAACATGATATTTTCTAGATTGTGGCCCAAGGTCTGTAATCCTCATACTATTTTATATTCTTGCTTGGTTACATCATTACAATAACATGTTCTCCTTAGTATATCTCAATTCACATGTTTCCTAATTAACATATCACTTACCATTTATGATTAAATATAACTCATTTATTTTACAAGTTTTCCTCATTCTTTCTCATTTAATCATAAATTCAATTTACACCGTCACTACAACTTATCGTTGTTTACTTAGCAGATTATTATGCATATCTAATTCTATCATTTATACAAGTTATTCTTACCTTACAAGGGTGTCTTTAATTACATAAATTTATTATATTTTCCAGCGTTTATGTATACCACTAGTTGTCTTTAATTACATAACATTATTAGGTTAAGTTCGAGGGCCTATAAGTAAATATTACCCACCCCCTCTATTTTACTTAACCCACCCGCTACCCATCCAATTTTACTTAACCTTAACTTAAGTACATAATCATACAATCCTTATGGATTAAATTAGGTTAAGTTGTACAATTCATTACCATGTCCAATTATGGTTATAATGGGCTAGACCTCCCACATTAGGCCTACAACGTGTGGATGCCGAATATGCCGGTCGGGTCCGGGCAGTCTTATTCCACAGTTGGGTCTAACCTCATGTTTTAGCCCGATTCATATTTATACATTTAGACCTCTCACATTAGGTTCAACATTAGTGACTGTTGGATATGCTGGTCGGGTCCGGGCAAACTTCCACCACTAATGCAACCTAACCTCGTGTCATAAGTGCAATTACAATTCCTAATTGTAATACTAGACATTCCATTTTTATCCAAATAATTCTACCTATGCCTTTATAGGTGTTTATGCCTCTTTTCCCCATATTTAATTATATGCCCAATTCATTATTCAAATTATAGACTTTTGTGCCCCTTTTTAATTCATCTTTTAATTATGCACCATACGCTCCTTTTTGCCATGTCATAAATCAAGGCATATATATATATATATATATATACACACACACACACACACACACACATATGTATGTATTATGCACAAACCCAAAACCAAACCCACATATTTTCCAATTTATGCCTATAATTTATATTCACATATGTTCCAATTTATGTCCCAAATCAATATTTAGACATGTCCCATTTAAACCCGATTCCATATTTACATATATTCCAATGCATGCCTAAATTCATATTATCCAACAAGACATATGTCTCCAAATATATATTCGTATATTTCCAAATTTATGGCCAAATTTAGATCCATATTTTCCAATACCAATTATACCCCAAATTATGTCTTTCCCAGTCGTTCCCAATTCTGCACGTTCGTATTTTTCAGCATTAGGCCTAGGCTCGAAGGTAGTCTGGCTATATAAAAATAAAAATTAAAAAGAGGGAGAGAAGAGAATCGAGAACAGGCATAATAATGAATCAATAATAAACTGATAGAAATAGGCATAAACTGAATAGACATATTATGATAAGATTTAGCATGATGGCGGTATGAACATATAAAAGCAGACCTGATAGTTATGTCATAATAGAACTGATTAGGCTCCCATTCAAGATCCATTTTTTATATACATATCACGATTACTATTTAAATATTCAGATTTAAAAATAACATGAACTCAAAGTGAATAGATCTAAGGAAATGGATCCAAATTACTGCTAAGAACATGTTGAACAAGTTGTTGTAGTCATCGCTGAATTTGTTGTAGTAATCGTTGAATTTGTATAATGTTTGCTGAATTAGATTTGGAGTAGATTAGGCCATTCAATCTTCATTGCAACGGAGCTTCGTCATTACCATTGTTTTTAGATGAATAAAACCTAGGTCTAGGGTCCTTTATATAGCCTAGGGTTCATGAATCTAGCTCCAAAATCATCTAGGTTCAGAAAAGAAGTTTCCAGAGCCACGGGCGGGTCGACCCCCCTTCATGGATGTCGACCCCTAGGTCGACCCCCATGAGCCTGAGTCGACCCTTAGGTCGACCCAGCAGGGACTTGAATCAACTTCAAAATGTCAGCCCTTCCTTGATTTGCGCGTCGGATTTCTGATTTTGCTGATTTTTGAATATTTTTTGAATTATATATATATATATATATATATATCTTCCTTATATGCATACAAACTTCAAACCTTAATAACTTCTTCATAAGGTGTCCGATTTTCGCAAACCAAAGGTCTATCTTGACCAGAATTTCGAGACGGATGCAATGGCGCAGTCCATTTTACTCAATTCTGAATATTTAATTAAGTTTTACTTAAATTCATTGTTAATAGTGTATTTCACACTAATTATTTTTTAACTCATCATCTTTAGCGTCGTTAAAATTTCGGGGTGTTACATTCTCCTCTACTCAAAGAATTTCGTCCTCGAAATCTCTACGCTAAGAAGAACGTATATCCTAACATCCAACAATCATGCATCCATCTAGCAATCACAAACATCCATTGTCCTTAAGGAATTTCTAATGCTTTTACGAACATACGCAATAGTGTGTGTATATGTCCATAAACTAATGCGAAAGATCAGGCGGTCTACTGATTCAGCTGACCTGTTTAATGCAATGTATGTTTATGCCTTGCAACCAAAGTATATGCAAATCATCCTAGTACATGTAAGCTCTATATATGAGCACAATCATCCATCCAAATGCAACATCAATGTAACGATAATCCATAAAAATTTATAATGTACACACATCAATATGCAATATATAAGTGATTGAGCCGATCTAGTGCCTATTGTGTGTGTTTATGCATCCATGAGCATTCACTAGCAACCACTTGCATCCATCAAACATAACATGTCACAAACACATGTTTACATTCATTAGTTTTCTACCTAAAGACTTGATCGATAGGAGATATTCAAACGATAGATACAAGTATTAATTCGAAGCTTGGAAAAGAAGTTAAGAACGGAAAAGAGGCTGTGACTTTGGCTTGAGTGTACTACACCAGTTTCAGATGGCAGCGGAGGGAATAGGCATGTGTTGATCACATCAAAGATTGCATTTGTTTGACAGCAGTTTTTTTTGTAAAAGGACAATAATGTTACTTTGCTCCAGGGTTACAGTTTTTATCAAAAATGAACTCAATTTTAGAATTTTTATTTCCATAAGAACTATTGTGATAGAAGTGGATGTCAAAGATGCAGGTAATTTAGCAATGAATGAATGAGATGAAATTATATCTACTGTTTTATTTGTGATCAGTGTTATAAAATTTTATTTCTTGTGATTTGATATCAATAAGGTCTATATGTTAATTACACCAAAAATTGTCATATATTTTATTACTTAGTTAATGTACAATCATATCTCATGTATAGCACAAAAAATTGTCATATATTATATCTACTAATCTATTGCAATTTCAATATAGAGATATAGAATGATAGCTATGAATAGTTTCCCACACATATTACATTAGGCACGGTCGCACAGAGACAAATGAGAGGAGATGGTGAAGACACTGGAATTGAGAATAAAAAGGCTTTTAATGGCTTTGTAGGAACTTTAAGGTTTGGTTACTCTTTATGAGTAATAATGGCCAGTTAAATATGTGATCTTTCACGTAAGGGAAAGCAATAGTCTCGAGCGTTCTTTATCTGTATTGGTTGGGTTAAGTAGCATTATTAAATAAAGGTTTAGAATGAATGTATTTGTGTGTTCAGTTTCATTCGTTGTATTGCTTATGGTTGCAGGTAAAATAGATTCACTGAAGTGCAGTTGGGAAAAAAAAATCTCAGATCTTCTTCGTATACACACGGAGAAAATTAGAAGCATGGTAGAACACAACTTTAAGGATTTTCAAGGATGAAAATCAATTAATACAATGCTTACATGCTTAAATCGTCAGTAATGTATATTTTTTTTCGAATTAAATGTTTATATTGTCATCACATTTCAACCATGGAAACTAAATTTGATAAAATTATTAATGCTAGATAAACAAATTTCAATAAATTAAAATTGAATGGGCACACGAAGGCACCAAATTTTGATAATAAAGATCAATGTGTTGCCTACTAAAGTAATAAAATATATGACATATGGTCATATGATACTTCATCAATGCACAAATGCAGAAGTTCAGCCTGTTAATGTGTGTCATTTAAAATGTACTATAGCTCTTAAATGATATAGGCATGAAATGTGAACTAATTTATGATATGTGCATCACATTTTGCTCTTTAATTTTTTTGATTTTTCTAAGAATGCGCCATTACTGTATTTTGCTTATCTTTTAGACATTTACGAACTCTTTCAGTGTCCAGTCACTCAAATGGGGAGTAAACAGTAGTGCTTTGATAAAATAGTACTGTTATTGTTAAGGGGGAATTTGTAAAATAAATCATGTATAACTATTAAGAGTCCACCCTTTACATTATCAATTGTTTTGTGATAATTTGGGGTTCTCTAATATGGTATTAGAGCGGGTTTAATTCGTGTGCACATAACTGCCATACTTTTCCATGTCACCCAATAAGATCCACGTGTTAGGCTCCGGATATGCCACAGGTGCGGGGGAGTATTGAGACAAGTCCCACATCGGAGAATTTGTAAAATAAATTCTATATAACTATTAAGAGTTCACCCTTTACATTGTCAATTGTATTTGTGATAATTTGGGATTCTCTAATAGTAATATTATGACTAAAATCAAGGTTATTTTATCTGAAAATGAGGAACACAGTATGTAATTGAATATCTTGCTATAGACTTGAATATTATAATTCCTTGCTACTGGTGGAAGGTTATGCAAATAGCCAAATATGATATAAAATAGGTTACTGGGATACAATTAGCATCCTATATTGCTATCACATAATATTTTATTATTTTTAACCTAGCATAAATGGAAAGTCTATTTGAACACAAGATTTAATGCCGAATTGTTTAAAAAACCACTAAAGCATGTACCAATAGTTGGCCATACTAGTATAACCGCACAACGATGGGAAAACCGACCGTTAAGTTGTGTGATATCAAAGAAAAAAAGTTCTAATAACTATTTTTTTAAACAAAAAATTAAAAAAATTCACGTATTATTTTAAGAAAAGAAAATGAGTACAAACATGTAAATCAATTAATTAATATATTCCATATCATTGAGTTTTTTGTACCACAAAATCGTTATTGAATTTGTAAAATGAAATAACAAATCAAACAAATATTAGCTTAAAGCACATCATTATATATGTGAATACTCGATTAAAGAAGATCAACAATACAATAATAAGTCTAATAAATAAATTATATATTAATGAACTGCATTATTTAAATAAATACCTAAAATTACCATATTACAAAAAAAGAATCCACTAGAGGCACTTTTATTTTGTCTTTAAATAAAGTATATTGTCTCTAATTTACACTTGACGTCCTCTTAAGGCAATTTTATGGGTCCCTTATATGGTAACAAAGACCATATTTAAGGTTTCAAATAGTGACTAATACAACCGTTCTTATAAAGCAATTGGAAATAACATATGCATTCATGGTGCTATATTAGTTTTCTCACAACAATGAGGGAAATTAATATGATAGCATGTGTATAGCAATAACATTTAGATAGCGAACACATTTCCACTACACTTACAGAAGTAAATAACAAATTGCCATTTACTGCAAAAACAAAGTACATAACATCCAAAATCTCCTCTCATGACTAAAAATTCATGCTTGCATACAGCAAAGTCAGTACCCACGCTAGTCATCAAAAATTACAGAAACAAAAGAACACCTTTAAGAAAATTTTGAAAGACAATTCATACAGTTGTACCCAATATTACATGTGTTGATATTTCTGGCACCTAATAAGCATGTAATATTCATGCATCATATTCATTAAGGCATAGTACAAGTCTAAAAGGGTTGGATGCTTGATAATTTCCAAAAGTTGATGGAATGGGCACATGCATTATTTGAGATTATGGAATCCTTGCTTTCCTTTCTTTATGCAGCAAGCACTGTGACAATAAATATAAAGTACAATTAAAGATTAGAACTATTTTTGACCTGTAGAAAAAAACACTAGAAATCCTAACTGACTGTTTCATACTCTAAAGTCCAAAACTTGATATATCCTAACTTACAGCATTACTCTCAAAAATTCTTTAGCTCAAGAACACTTTGGACAAACATCTAGAAAATAGATTATACAATTACTAGGCTTGATGTTTTATTTGGATTGGGCCATTTATACGTTTATGCTATCAGTAATAATATGAAAAAAGGGTATTTTATCCAACCGTCATAGCAAACAAATTTAGCAACAAGCCATTATCATGCATAACCATCATTTTGTACGTTAAATATAAAAGCAGTCTACAATAGAAGCCTGGAGCTTGAGGCAACAAAAAATATCCTGAATGGATGCGAAATATATGGAGAACACAGTGCACTGGTCGTTTATTACTTACTATTGTACAATGCATACTGATTGCCTGCAAAGAATCCTACGTACTGATTGCAGCTGTAAACTCATATTTAAAACCGAGTATGAAAGTAGCATAAAACCAAGTGCTCAATTTTAACACTGAGTTTGCACTCAGTTTTAACTAAGAGAAACTAGGTGCATTTTTAAAATTGAGAAATAAACCTCAGTTCAAAACCAAGTACACTTTTAAAACTGAGTTTCTTTAACACAATTTTAATGGTTCTAAATACAGTTTAAACTGAGTTAAAAACCTATTTGGACACAATTAAAAGAAACCAAAAATTTTAAGTTATCCAATAAGAACGAAATGAGCCTCTTATAATAACATAATCAGCCAACAGAGGAGGAGGGGGAGGTGCGATAAAATAGGGTAATTAACGAAAACGTACAACCACCGTTGGACTCAAAACCATGACCTTCTAATTCTAATTCATTGTGCTAATCAATTGCACTATGCATCTATCTTTTCTTTATTTAGCGACTGGCTTAACATGCTGGTTTCATTATAACTCATGTTACACAAAAATGTATATGAACGTTTACTCTAGAAATAAGGAGATAGATACAAATTTTCATATCCATGGAAACCAAACCAATTTTGAAAAAATTTCAACAAAGATTCACTCCCGACATAAAATTATTATCATCATGCACCTTTTACAATATTCCAAAAAATGATCAACTATTTAACAAATTATCCTTTTTTTATAGCTGCTACGTAACAGAAATTATTTAATAATATTGTACCCACCTATGCTAAGTACCAAAATCAAAATACTCGTGCCTCATAAGAAAGATATATCAAATAAATAAAACAATATAAAAATCAAAAATCAACAAGTGACCAAATTCACACACGAAAAATGTAAGTTTAGAAAATACAAGATTCATTATTGAATAACAATGCAAAATGAATCAAAAATTAGGTTCTATGCCCAACATTTTCAAATCAAGCTTATTTAAAAACAGCCTCTAGAATATAACAAGTCAAAAGCATGATTTGGTAGGCAAAACTAAATCCCAAAATAATGCATGACTGAGAAATACTGTTGCAACACGAATACAATACAAAGTTTTAAGGTTATAGAATTGCCATACTAAATCTGATTTATAATGTCCACAAGCACTAAAGCTAGAGTTTTGTGCTACTAATATAAATAATACATGGCCTGTACGACTATGTTAAGGCCAATGATGAACAAGAGAACTTAATTAGGCTCATACTAAAACGAACACAACAAGGTTAATTAAATTTAAAATAAAATAACTTAGATGGACTTCTCGCAAAGTGTCAACAAATTTGAAGGTTGATATAGAATCACACTTCGCTTTCTCCATTTTGTTTTCATTTTTTCTTCTAGCATAATAAGCCATGAAACTTTCCTGGATACTCATTGAGTTACTTATCTCAAGTTCATGTAAATAACATATGATATAGTAGACCAGTACAAATATTACCAGCGAAAGAAACTAGAATTTAAAACTGCATTAAACCAATAACAAAACATTTACTCCAATAATTGTTATTGTTATATGAAACACTGCATTAAACCGATAACAAAACATTTATTACAATAATTGATATTGTCAATGTAGTCATGTCTCATGGCCAAATGCATCAAAACAAATTTTTTTATAAATGCGACTACACTACCCTAAACAATCGCTTTTTTATTATATAACGTCTAGGAGGAAATAATGGTGCTTTCACCATACTTAAATTTGAGAAGGAATTTAAAATTGCGAATTGTTTAGCAGATGAAGAATCTGATTATAAGAGGCAAAGAAATGCGCAAATTGATTTTACCTGAAAGCCTATCTTGCTTATAGTTACAACCGGGTTATCCAAGTTCTTGTGAGACCTCTCAAAAAGCTCAAGTACAAATATATTACAGCAGTCCAAACAAACCAATGTCCAACATCATAATGATTATTAATGCCAACTACAACACAACATTTTTATTTTATTTTATTTGGCAAGAACTATGTAGGCACTGCAAATTTATCATACGAATAAATAACTTGTATACATAAATACATATATATACATATCTATATACATATATAACATATATAGTTTCATCCTTGATAACCAATTAATAGGTCACAAGCCTTTATTTCATATTGATGTTTTATCTTCCTATATCTTAACATACACACATATTTACATGCAAATACACATGTGTGTAGGTTCATCCTTCATAACCAATTAACTAAAGGTAACAAGACATAAATTTTCCCAATACTGATGTTTTGGTTGCCTTACATATTAATATCCAAGTGCATACATATTATTTTACTGGACATAATACTTCTTGTCCCACTAAATGATGTAAAATATGATTTTGCATCTAGTCTCATCTCTGCCATTTTATATAGCCTTAGGCTCCAACCTAGGACCTTTTATTTAGTCAACTGCAGCACAACATTTCTATTTTATTTTATTTGGCAAGAACTATGTGGGCACTGCAAATTTATCATACGAATAAATAACTTGTATACACAAATACATTCATATACATATCTATATACACATATATACATATATAGTTTCATCCTTAATAACCAATTAATAGGTCATAAGCCTTTATTTCATATTGATGTTTTACCATCCTATATCTTAACATACACACATATTTACATGCAAATACACATGTGTGTAGTTTCATCCTTCATAACCAATTAACTAAAGGTAACAAGACATAAATTTTCCCCTCAATACTGATGTTTTGGTTGCCTTACATATTTATATCCAAGTGCATACATATTATTTTACTACACATAATACTACTTGTCCCACTAAATGATGTAAAATATGATTTTGCATCTAGTCTCATCTCTGCCATTTTATATCCGAATAGCTGCAAGGTTTTATAATGCTTAGGAAGCTAATATACAAACATAAGGCTAGACTTGATTTCCAGTACATCATCTTTTGTTGATCTACGAACGTTACTATAACACCCCTCATTTTTAATATAATTAATAATATGTAAAAATATGTGTATATGCATATATAGGTAAAAAATGGTGATGTATAATGACAATTAATTAATATATGGAAGATAAGGAAAAATTAATTCGATAATAGTGTGTGTAACGGAAAAGATAATAAAATAAGGATACTTAATTTAAATATTAGGAATTAAGTAAAACGTACATCATCATTGTGTTCATCTCGAAATTCTGCTTGAAAAAGAGTCCAAATTTGCGTAAATTGGACTACGTATGAAGGAGTTATGGCCTTTAGAAGATTCAACAAAAATTCAAAACAGTTCGAAATTCGACCCAGGCAACTGGGCGGGAAATTTCCCGCCAAAACAAGGGAGGTTGACCTGGGGGTCGACCAGGGGGTCATGTCAACCTACACCTAGGGAGGCCGACCTGGGGGTCGATTTATCCCCAAATCTGGGCAATTTCAATTCTTGTGACGTGTTTTGATGTGCTGTATGGGTCGGATGGCTTCTAGGTCAATCTAAGGGCTCTAAAACACTCTCTACACCTATAAATACATAGCAAGACCTAACACTAATTCATAACAATTCCTTAAGACACCTCCATGCTGCCAAACTTCAACCAAACATGGCCGCCGCCCCAAAACTCTAAATTATATTGCAAGTTCTTCATCAACTTTGGAGTTTAATCAAATCGAGTAGCAAAGTTCTTCATCAACAATTCATGCTCTTCACCAACAATCAAATAAGAAGATTTAATCAGCGTTCTACATCAACAAATCGTTTATTTCCCCAATCCAGTCAAGATGAGTGGAATTATAATAAACTTGTTGTATAATAGTATTATTATCGTTCATCATTCCCCAGTTATAAATTCAATGCAAGATTTATGTTATAATAATTGTTCTTTTATTTTCCTTCTCTTTTTATTTTTGGATCTAGGTTGTCTCGAACCTAGACGAAATCTTATTATACATACGTACGATTGAAATATGGGAATATTGGGGCATAACTTATTTTATGCAATTGAGGAATATAATCTGAAATTTGGGGAATTGTGGCATGACAATTATTATTGCAAATATTGGGATGATTGGCGGAATTTGTTTGCGACTTGAAATTAAGCCTAAACGGTGAATTAGATTATATGTATAAACGTGGGAAAATATATTGGGAAGATATTGATTTTATGAAATTGGGAATAATGGGATTTTTGAAATTGGCATGTTTGGATATGAATAACATGGAATTGGTGAATTTGGCTATAATTGAGTAATTTGGGTAAAAAGATTATTTCACGAATGGTTGTATAAGCAAAGTAGAAATGGGTTAAGCAGCACTTGACATATGAATAAACTTAACCAACCAATGAGGAATGATAGTAACCTGTTAGGAACACATGTATGGAAAAATTGGAATAATAGGTATAACCTATTAATGGGATTATAAGCATGAATATAATTGGGGTTTTTGGGTAAAGCTTGAATTTGAGACTTGGAAATTGGATATGTTGTTAAGATCTCAGAAACATAATTAAAAATGGAATATGCTGGACAAACCATGTGTTTATGTAATTATGGAACTCGACACATGACACAAAATTGATAATTGACATATGACATCTAGAATAAACACGAACATGCTTGTGAATTGATAATTGACATATGACATATGACATCTAGAATGGACATGAACTAAACATGAAACACGGCTAACTCAAGGTTAGAATGATATTGCGGTGTAATCCAGCCCGGAACCGCCGGGCACATCCAGTGACCGCAAACAATAGGTTCTAATGTGAGAAGTTAGTCATAACGTGCTTGAAACCCGAGGTTAGATTGAGTTGTGATGTAATCCTGCCCGGAACCAACCGACACATCCAGTGACCGCAAAAATAGGTCTAATGTGAGAGATTGAGCATTAATAATTAATTAATGCTAATGACACATGCTAGTATGGTAAGGTTAAGTCAACATGATGTACTAGACAACACTTAACCAATTTGACTCGATATATGGGTAGGTTATTTCAACGTGAACCACTAGATAACACTTAACCAAGTTGACATGATATATAGGTAGGTTAAGTCAACACGAACTGATAGATAACACTTAACCAATTTAACATGATATATGGGTGGGTTAAGTCAACATGAACCGCTAGATAACACTTAACCAATTTGACTCAATATATGGGTTGGTTAAGTCAACATGAACTGATAGATAACACTTAACCAATTTGACATGACATGTGGTTTGAATTGAATACGTGATTGGGGGTTAAGTCAACTTGGACACATGGGCAAACTTAACCAATATAACAGTATCAAAGCAAGGAAAAGTGACGAATGATAAGATTAAATAATAGATAAACTTATTCTAGGGATAAGAAATGAATATGACTTAAGATGTAATACAAGACTCGAAGGGTAGGACAACTTATACCATGAAATAAGTTAATCTAAGCTGGAAATGTGGGAGAACACCCATACGCTATCATTTGATAAAGAGAACTTAAGTCATGCTTGAATTCATAGGTAAACCTTAGTTAAAAGGAACTAAGTAACAAACCTTAGTAAAGAGAACTAAGTAACAGAAACTAATTATCAAACCTTGGTTAAGAGAGCCAAGTAATAAACCTTAGTTAAGAGAACTAAGTAAATAACGAGAAAGAGAACTAAGTAGTAAACCGTAGTTAAGAGGACTAAGTTGTAAACCTTAGTTAAGAGAATGAACGATTAAGAGAAACTAAGTAGTAAACCTTAGTTAAGAGGACTAAGTTGTAAATCTTAGTTAAGTAAACGAACGATTAAAAGAAACTAAGTAGTAAACCTTAGTTAAGAGGACTAAGTAATAAACCTTAGTTAAGAAAACGAATGATTCAGGAAACTAAGTAGTAAACCTTAGTTAAGAGAACTAAGTAGTAAACCTTAGTCACAAAAACCAAGTAGAACACAAGGAGCAACGAACGTCCATCTGTTCATGAAGAAGGCTCCAACGGTCTGGGTTACGAAGCACGCGGCTTCGAGGGGACGTAAGGGTACTCTTGGTATCCCTCTGTGAGGTTGTAGATGATCCTCTTGGGCTCACAGAGGTTAAGGTCTACGTTAGAAGAACCAAGAGTATGCCTTGGTTGCAATATAAGCAACCTAAAGAATAGGATGGACCAGCGTGAGGCGGCGATATCTTGTTTAGCCCTGTGATAGCACGTCGTCATCTACTTACCATCTTGAGTCAATCGAGTACAGGAAGTGGAAAGGCGGAGAACTCCAACAGACCGTATACTTGCTATCTAGTTATGGGTAAGGTTTGGCCAATAGGTTTGTAGGGGCATAGGGGGCCTGCGTATAGTTCTCATTCTTGATTTTCTTAGGTGCCTTTCATTAGTTGAGGGAGGGGTCAAGTGGGACCATAGCCACACACAGATAAAAACAGACCTTAGCATCTGCGACGGTAGATAATTTAAAGCTCCCGACCGAGTTCCGTGTTTCTTGATTAGCCCTGCCATGGGACTCGGGCCGCACATATAGAGGACATGTGCAACTAGAAATCAATAACGATTCCAGACACGTACGTGGGGAAAGTCTAGGAACATATATCGCTCTGGGTAGTGTGTCCTAGACTAGGGGGTGTTGTTTGATAGGTAGCATAAACCCTAGTTGGACCTAGGTCGCGTAAACCCTGAATCTGAGTAGCGTTCAATAGGTAGCATAAACCCCAGTAGCCCTTGGTAGCGTAAACCCTGGTTGAATCTAGGAAGCGCTCGATAATAAACCTTAGATTAGATCTAGATGATACATGGAACCTAGCAAGATCGAGAGTGGCAGTCCAAACGATTTCGAGAATGGTGGCACTGCATTAAAGTAGTATGGATTCACAGGATGAAGCTCATACGACATACGGCAAAGGACTGCATATATACATGGAAAGGATTACACGAGTTGGGGTATCTACATATACGTTGTATTAGGTTAATCTACTAGTGGGACATGAGTATAGCCTAGAGAGCTAACATTGTTAACTACCTAATAACATAAAAAAAATGTAACTGAACGGTATATGTAAGATTGTACAGAAGTTTATTCTAAGTCCACTCACACATAAGTTATGTTCTGACCCCCTCCTCATTTCATACTTCCGGGTTAGGTTCATGACAGAGATGGTATAGCATTGGATATTGGTTTAGCAGTATTGTTAATAAGGTAAAGCAATATTTGAATGTTATACTTTATTTCCTTCAGCTGTGAGATGCTTTACGAGTTCTGACATGTTTCTTTATCTCTATCTTTTTCTGTAGGATACCAGAGCACCCAACTTGGGTTTCGATAGATTGGATTTTTGAGAAAAAAATCGGTCTGTCGGAATCCGGGTTGTCACATCTGGTGTCAGAGCTTCGGTTTAGTGATCTTAGGGAGATTATGAGTGAACGTATTTGTATTTTCTAAAATATAAATATATTATATATATAAACCTAAATCCATATAGTAGCCCACTAGACATGAAAAGAGTTAGGATATCTAGTTTGTACACTCAAGGAATGAACATAGGAATTTGGAAACCATTAAGTGGTTGGGAAAGTGTACAATATGACTTGATGTTCGAAAAAAATATCCCATAGGATGGAAACTGAAATGTTAGTATTTCAGAATAGAAAGTGTAACCTTAGAAACTAGAAAAGGTTGGAAAATGAAAAATGGATTAGGAATATATATAGTCGAGAGAATTGAATTCACGAAAGTGCCTAGGAAAGCCTAGTGAGTTGAAGAGCCGCTTTGAGTTTAACCCAATGATAAGCTTTTAAGAACTTGAAACTGTAAAAGGGTTTGTGGTATTTTTCCAAGATTTAATCTTAAAAGTATTTTGATGAATGCATGATGGGTTTTAAAGTAAAGTGGGGTATATTGTGTAAAACAATGATTTCTTGTTTTAAAAGAGTTCTCTCATGAAAAGGTGCATATTATAGAGCATGTATAGCTTGCTAGATTTCATATATGAAAGGATTGAAAAGAAGTTTTGAAATCTCTATTCTGTTAACAATAAATTTTGATTATTGTTTTTGAAAGAATTTTTGTTGGGTGAACAGAATGAGCGGTAGAGTGTAAGAATAGAGTAGATGCTTGCACCTTAGCAGCCAAAGTTAACATTGTAAATAGGAACAATGTAACCTCGATAGTTGTCCTTGTCTACTCCAGTTTCGTGATTTGAAGAAAATGTTTTGCATTTTATTTTGTGACATGTTTTTTTTTATGGTTTAGCAAAAGCAACTTTTTGAGAAAAGAATAAAAGTTTTACCACTTTTAGTTTTGGAAGAAGAATGTAATGAAAAGAAAGAAGGCCAAACCAAGTTTTAAAAATGGAGTAGTTAAGGATTAAGGCCTAGAAAGAACGAGATAAAGTTAAAGCTATGAATTAAACAATTGGAACCAACTAGAGATTGGTTGAGTTGAGTGATTCTCTGAGTGTCAATCTGATGTTGATTTCGGTCTTCGGGGTTGATATTTAGGGAGTTACTCTTTTGCCAATTTACAGTCAGGGATTAGCTAATATTAAACTAATGGAAAATTTCCCGTAGAATGCATAAGCATTGAGAAACCTAGGTTTGTTGCTGGAGAAAAAGAAAAAAAGGATAGGCTAGTAATACACAGCAAGGACTAGTAGTGACTACTAAGTAGTAAAGGGAAAGTAAGTGGGTAGATCTTGTTGTGTGGACTCGCAATTGTCTAAGATGACAAAGTCCCAAGATTCTTGGCCCATAGTAGTAGTTGTGTAGGATGCTATTTGAGTTGAAAACAGAAAAAGCTTATTTGAAATAATAAACTTAAGTGATTGGATTAAGTCAAATAAGCTAAGAAAGAGAAAAGCCTACCTAACAAGAAACAATAAATTCAGTAAGGCAACAAATGTGACGGGAAAAGAAAATGGAAATCTTAAGAAAAAGATGAATAAATATGAAATTTTTCCAAGATAAGTGGAAAAAGAGAAGGAATTTTCTTATGGGGTTGTGCTTGGATAGGAAAATTGGAAATCTTCATAGAATAGTCATATAAAAATCCAAGTACGATTAAGAAAAACGGAGGATGTGAATTTTTCCATTTTATATCTTTTCGTAACATAAGGAAATCGAATTTAGAAAATTAGATTTTTCTAAATTTCGAATTTAATGAAGGATTGTAGGGTTTTGGATGTGACAATTGGGTGAACTATGCTCTTATTCTATAAGAGTGTGGGAAAATTTAGATGAAAAATATTTAGATTTTTCAAGAATATTGCATTCATATAGAACTGCAAGTATATTTAGGATGTGAGCATCATGTTTTGAAAGAGTTTTTAAAATTTGCATACATACAGGTGGATCCAAATTAGGCATACATACTTTACTATGATGTATCTCACTTTGCGCATGTGCACAATGTTTGCAACAATTGGATGCACACTTGATGGATGGATATTGCGAGGGGTTATCTATTTTTACTCTTATCGAATTTCGGGGACGAAATTCTTTAAGGGTGTGAGAATGTAAAACCCCGTATTTTTAATATAATTAAAAATATGTAAAAATATGTGTATATGCATAGATAGGTAAATAATGGTGATGTATAATGAAAATTAATTAATATATGGAAGAGAAGGAAAAATTAATTCGATAACAGTGTTCGTAACGGAAAAGATAATAAAATAAGGATACTTAATTTAAATATCAGGAATTAAGTAAAACAAACATCACCATTGCGTTCATCTCGAAATTCTGCTTGAAATAGAGTCCAAGTTTGCGTAAATATCGGACTGCGTATGAAGGAGTTATGGCCTTTAGAAGATTCAACAAAAATTCAAAACAGTTCGAAATTCGACCCAGGCAGCTGGGCGGGAAATTTCCCACCAAAACCAGGTAGGTCGACCTGGGGGTTAGGTCGACCTACCCCTAGGGAGGTCGACCTGGGGGACGACCTATCCCCAGATCTGGGCGATTTCAGTTCATGTGACGTGTTTTGATGTGTTGTACGGGTCGGATGGCTTCTAGGTCAATCTAAGGGCTCTAAAACACTCTCTACACCTATAAATACATAGCAAGACCTAACCCTAACTCATAACAATTCCTTAAGACGCCTCCATGCCGCCAAACTTCAACCAAACATGGTCGCCGCCCCAAAAATCTAAATTATATTGCAAGTTCTTCATCAACTTTGGAGTTTAATCAAATCAAGTAGCAAAGTTCTTCAACAACAATTCATGTTCCTCACCAACAATCAAATAAGAAGATTAAATCACCATTCTACATAAAATAAATCATTTATTTTCCCAAGTCCAGTCAAGGTGAGTGGAATTATAATAAACTTGTTGTATAATAGTATTGTTATCGTTCATCATTCCCCAGTTATAAATTCAATGCAAGATTTATGTTGTAATAATTGTTCTTTTATTCTCCTTCCCTTTTTATTTTTGGATCTCAGTTATCTCGAACCTAGATGAAATCTTATTATACACACGTACGATTGAAATATGGGAATATTGGGGCATAACTTATTTTATGCAATCGAGGAATATAATCTGAAATTTGGGGAATTGTGGCATGACAATTATTATTTCAAATATTGGGACAATTGGCGGAATTTGTTTGTGACTTGAAATTAAGACTAAAAGGTGAATTAGATTATATGTATAAACGTGGGGAAATATATTGGGGAAATATTTATTTTATGAAATTGGGAATAATGGGATTTTGGAAATTGGCATGTTTGGATATGAATAACATGGAATTGGTGAATTTGGCTATAATTGAGTAATTTGGGTAAAAAGATTATTTCACGTATGGTTGTATAAGCAAAGTACGATTGGGTTAAGTAGCACTTGACATATGAATAAACTTAACCAACCTATGAGGAAAGATAGTAACCTGTTAGGAACACATGTATGGAACAATTGGAATAATAGGTATAGCCTATTAATGGGATTATAAGCATGAACATAAATTGGGGTTTTTGGGTAAAGCTTGAATTTGAGACTTGGAAATTGGATATGCCATTAAGATCCTAGAAACAAAATTAAAAGTGGAATATGTTGGACAAACCATGTTTTTATGTAATTATGGAACTCGACACATGATATGAAATTGATAACTGACATATGACATCTAGAATGGACATAAACTAAACACGAAACATGGCTAACTCGAGGCTAGAATGAGTTTGCGGTGTAATCGCGCCCGGAAGCGCCCGGCACATCTAGTGACCGCAAACAATAGGTTCTAATGTGAGAAGTTAGTCATAATGTGCTTGAAACCCGAGGTTAGATTGAGTTGTGGTGTAATCCTGCTCGGAACCAACCGGCACATCCAGTGACCGCGGCAATAGGTCTAATGTGAGAGGTTGGGCATTAATAATTAATTAATGCTAATGACACATGCTAGTATGGTAAGGTTAAGTCAACATGAAGTACTAGACAACAATTAACCAATTTGACTCGATATATGGGTGGGTTAAGTCAACGTGAACCACTAGATAACAGTTAACCAATTTGACATGATATATAGGTAGGTTAAGTCAACACAAACTGATAGATAACACTTAACAAATTTAACATGATATATGGATGGGTTAAGTCAACGTGAACCGCTAGATAACACTTAACCAATTTGACTCAATATATGGGTGGGTTAATTCAACATGAACTGATAGATATCACTTAACCAATTTGACATGACGCGTGGGTTGAATTGAATACGTGATTGGGGGTTAAGTCAACTTGGACACATGGGAAAACTTAATCACTATAACAGTATCAAAGCAAGGAAAAATGGGGATTGATAAGATTAAATAATAGATAAACTTATCCTAGGGATAAGAAATGAATATAACTTAAGACGTAATACAAGACTCGAAGGGTGGGGCGAACTATACCATGAAATAAGTTAATCTAAGATGGAAATGTGGGAGAACACCCATACGCTATCATTTGATAAAGAGAACTTAAGTCATGCTTGAATTCATAGGTAAACTTTAGTTAAAAGGAACTAAGTAACAAACCTTAGTTAAAGGGAACTAAGTAACAGAAACTAAGTATCAAACCTTGGTTAAGAGAACCAAGTAATAAACCTTAGTTAAGAGAACTAAGTAAATAATAAGAAAGAGAACTAAGTAGTAAACCTTAGTTAAGAGAACTAAGTTGTAAACCTTAGTTAAGAAAATGAACGATTAAGAGAAACTAAGTAGTAAACCTTAGTTAAGAGGACTAAGTTGTAAACCTTAGTCAAGGAAACGAACGATTAAGAGAAACTAAGTAGTAAACCTTAGGTAAGAGGACTAAGTAGTAAACCTTAGTTAAGAAAATGAACGATTCAGGAAACTAAGTAGTAAACCTTAGTTAAGAGAACTAAGTAGTAAACCATAGTCACGAAAACCAAGTAGAACACGAGGAGGAGCGAACGTCCATCTGATCATGAAGAAGGCTTCAACAGTCTGGGTTACGAAGCACGCGGCTTCGAGGGGATGTGAGTGTACTCTTGGCATCCCTTTGTGAGGTGGCAGATGATCCTCCTAGGCTCACAGAGGTTAAGGTTTGCATTAGAAGAACCAAGATTGTGCCTTGGTTGCAATATAAGCAACCTAAAGACTAGGATGGACCAGCGTGAGGCAGTGATATCTTGTTTAGCCCTGTGATAACACGTCGTCGTCTACCTACCAACTTGAGTCAATCGAGTACAGGAAGCGGAAAGGCGGAGAACTCCAACAGACCATATAATTGCTATCTAGTTATGGGTGAGGTTTGGCCAATAGGTTTGTGGGGGCATAGGGGGCCTGCGTATAGTTCTCATTCTCTTGATTTTCTTGGGTGCCTTTCATTAGTTGAGGGAGGGGTCAAGTGGGACCATAGCATCACACAGATAAAAACAGACCTTAGCATCTGCATTAGCAGATAACTTAAAGCTCCCGACCGAGTTCCGTGTTTCTTGATTAGCCCTGCCACGGGACTCGGACAGCACTTATAGAGGAAAAGTGCAACTAGACATCGATAACCATTCACGACACGTACGTAGGGAAAGTCTAGGAACATATATTGCTCTGGGTAGTGTGTCCTAGACTAGGGGGCGTCGTTCGATAGGTAGCATAATTCCTAGTTCGACCTATGTCGCGTAAACCCTGGATCCGAGAAGCGTTCAATAGGTAGCTTAAACTCCAGTGGTCCTGGGTAGCGTAAACCCTGGTTGAATCTAGGAAGCGCTCGATAGTAAACCTTAGATTAGATCTAGATGATACACATAACCTAGCAAGATCGAGAGTGGCAATCCAAACTATTTCGAGAATGGTGGCACTGCACTAAAGTAGTATGGATTCACAAGATGAAGCCCGTACGACATACGGCAAAGGACTATATATATACATCGAAAGGATTACACGAGTTGGGGTATCTACATATACGTTGTATTAGGTTAATCTACTAGTGAGGCATGAGTATAGCCTAGAGAGCTAACATTGTTAACAACCTAATAACCAAGAAAATGTAATTGAACGGTATATGTAGGATTATACAGAAGTTTATTCTAAGTCCACTCACACAAAACTTATGTTTTGACCCCCTCCTCATTTCATACTTCCAGGTTAGGTTCATGACAGAGATGGTATAACATTGGATACTGGTTTAGCAGTATTGTTAATAAGGTAAAGCAATATTTGAATATTATAATTTATTTCCTTCCGCTGTGAGATGCTTTACGAGTTCTGACATGTTTCTTCATCTCTGTCTTTTTCTGCAGGATACCAGAGCACCCAACTCGGGTTTCGATAGATTGGATTTTTGAAAAAAATTCGGTTTGTCGGAATCTGGGTTGTCATAGTTACCGCTTTAATGGTTTATTAGACCTTTCATATTGTTTATTTCTTCCATGTTTATATTTCATGTCTCATGGACTTAATCCATCCTTTACACAATGTTATCGAAGCACTCGCCTAGGCCTCAAAAAGCCTTAGGCGCCGGCCTAGGACTTTTTATTTCGTCAAGGCGCCAATGATGCTCGAGGAGACGAAGCGCCATAAAAGCAAAGCCCTAGAAAGGCGTGCTTTAGCAAAGCCCTAGAAAGTTACCTCCTTGTGAATGTCAAGAGGAAGGGGCAACTTGAGAAATGACAGCTTTTGAATCTCAATTTGATTTTCTTCAAAATATTGGTAGTGGAAACTGGAAAGGGACTAAACAGGATAAAAAAAGTTTGGTTTAATGGTCCTGATTCAAAAGAAACACACATAGACTGCCTAAAAAATGTAGAAATATATGACGGTTCAACTATCATGTCTCAACTGACCCCATGCTTCAGTTTTATGCTAAAACTATGTGTACATTTATTTAATTTTTGCTTCATGGACATATTATTGTGGAACTTATTGATCCAAAGAGTGGTTTTGTAGATATAAACTTCCTAATTAAATAGCATTAAAAAAATTTGTTATATGGTCATGTTTCAGAAGGTTATGCTTAATCTATACATGCAATTATTTAATTTTTATTTCATTCTTATACTTTATGAATGTAAAAACTTCTCAATTCGAAAGGTGATATTCTAGATATAAACCTCTTAAAATATGGAGATCTAACACAAATCAAATGTCCTGATTCTTCAAAGGGGGCAGTTTGGTGTTCATTTTAGAACTTCAAATAGATAAATTAGCAAATACCCAGAAATTAGAAGTCACAAAGGTGCAATATATGCTGTATTTATCAGTATATCAACCCAACAATGTACGCATGATCAGTATTGAAGGAATGCAATGGAAAACAAAAATTCAATAGTGAAGGAATGCGACGGAAAAAAAATTCAACAGTGAAAAAATATATAGCCCAAAAAAAAATCAACACTGGAAGAAGTAAAATAGCATGATCAAAAGCGAAATAAAAATTCAACAGTGCAAAAGGAAATAAAAATGCATACCCAAATGATCGAAAATCAATGAAATCCAACTGACTGACAAAATATCACCGAATTCGTGAATCAATTGATGAAAAAATAGACTTTTTTTTGCTGATCTAGAGTCTCCCGAATCCAGAAATCGCCCGATAAAATGAAATGACGAAAGAAGATGAGGAACGAAAGGAAAACGCAGATTTCAGATTTGAGTAAGAAAGAATTCATAGGGAATAAAATGAAAAGAAGGAAAACGGCGAGAGGAATTTGGTGATGAGGAAGAGACGGAGTTGGAAAGATATTAGGAAGAAGGAAATGTCGGAGAAAATATCGGCTGAGCGAAAATTGTTCCGAAATTTATTCGCTTAGAGAATTTGATTTTGGGTCCTTACAGTAGGGAAACCTCCCTAACGGTCAG
Source organism: Allium sativum (assembly GCA_030737875.1). Classification (NCBI taxonomy): domain Eukaryota; kingdom Viridiplantae; phylum Streptophyta; class Magnoliopsida; order Asparagales; family Amaryllidaceae; genus Allium; species Allium sativum. The sequence continues at coordinate 34,892,632 of CM060913.1, read as the reverse complement.
CTTAATGAATTGCAATCTCTTAGGAAATAAATATTTAATTTCTAAGCATCACATGCCATTATTATTATGCATGATTTTTTTACTTTGGTTGAATTTATGAAATATGATAAAATATTCAATTCAAAATTCTCATTTCTTATATATATACATAGATATATATATATATAAGGAAACTCTATTTAGACACAAAATAAGAACACAAAATTGCACACAATAAATCTCAACCATTGGATCCTCCCATGAATTACACTCTCCAAATAAAGAAAAACAAATCCAACGGTGGAGGCTTTGTGTTTCTCTCTTTGTGTCCAAATAGTCGGCCCCATATATATATATGTATGTATGTATGTATATATATATATATATGTGTGTGTGTATGTATATATATATATATATGTATGTATGTATATGTGTGTGTAGGGAAATTCTATTTAGACACAAAGATTTGATATAATTTGAGGGACACAAAATCTGAATCATGGAATTACCCCATGATTTACACCCCTCACATAAAGACAAATTAATTATGTGGCTGAGATTTTATGCCCTCTGAATTGTGTCAAATATTTGCGTTCATATATATATATATATATATATATATATATATATGGGATAGGATCAAGGAGCCCTCTTGAATTTTAGCCCCCATTTGTACCCGAACTATAGTCACATATTTATCTTTAAATATGTTAGTGGAATGAGAGAGAATGAGTGGAAGAAGAGAGAGTGCAGAATAGTTGGTTGTTGTTGAGGGGCTTTTGGGATGCTACTGAACCAGCCCCTATATATATACACACACAAATATTTGACACAATTAAGGGGACACAAAATCTCAACGGTTAGCTTGTATTTATATAAGGAGTGAAATTCAGGGGACAATCCAAAATTTGAGTCCTTCAATTTGTGTCAAAATTTTGTATTTAGGTAGACTTTCATATATATATATATATATATATATATATATATATATATATATATATGGGAGATGCTATTTAGACACAAATTAGAGGAAAACAATTTTAACCATTAGATTATTTTATCTTTATATGGAGTAGTGAATTTATGGGATGATCCAATGGTGTAAACTCATTCTGTCACCGATTGTGTCTAGATCTTGCATCCGAATAGACTTTCCATATATATATATATATGTGTGTGTGTGTGTGTGTGTGTGTGTGTGTGTGTGTGTGTATGTATATGAGATGGCTAATTAGACACAAATGCAGAGACACAAAATCATGACCATTGTATTATTTTTTATTTATGTGAAGAGGTGGAACTCAGGGGGTGATCCAATGGGGTAAATTTATAGTGACCCCAGTCTATGTCCAAATAGACTCTCATATATATATATATATATATATATATATATATGTGTGTGTGTATATATGTATATATATATATATATGGAGTGGCTATTTGAACATAAAAGTTTGATACAAACTAGGAGACACAAAATCTCAGGCACATGATTAATTTGCTTTTATAAGAGGGATGTAAACCATGAGGTAATCAAATGGTTGAGATTTTTTTGTCCCTCGGTCTGTGTCAAATCTTTATGTCTAAATGGACTTTCTCATATATATATATATATATATATATATATATATATATATATATGGTAAATGTTCCACTGCACCTATTAGGCTACACGTATATCTCCCCTTGAATTCCAATCACTCATTCCGATTTTAATATTCATATTTTCTCTCTCGGATTGAATTAAATAATATAGTGTAGTGGAAAGAGAGAGAATGAATGAATTGTAAAATCAGAATGAGTGGTTGGAAATCAAGGGGAGATTCACGTGTAGCCTAAGAGGTGTAGCAGAATATTTCTCATACACACACACACACACATGTGTGTGTGGGAAGTTTATTTGAATAGAAATTGATGGCACAGAATTTAATACATAAATTATGGATCATTAGATCTCACCTTAAGTTCCACATCTCATGTAAAGACAAACAAATTCCATGGTCTACAATTTGTGTATTTAATTTTGTGTTGCCGATTTTGGTTCAAATAGTCGCTTATATATGTATATGTATGTGTTTGTGTATATATAAGGAAAGTCTACCTAAACACAAAAATTTGACACAAATTAGGGGGAAACAAATTCACAACATTGCCCCCTGATTTCCACCCATCAAATAAAGACAAATCAATCCGACAATTGAGATTATGTGTCCCTTAATTTGTGTCAAATATTTGTGTTGAAATAGCCACTCTCATATATATATATATACACACACACACAGCGAGCGGCTATTGGGACACAAAATTAAACACAGAATGAGAGACATAGAATCTGGACTGTAGGATTTGTTTGTCTTTATGTGTGAGGTGAAATTCAGGGGAAGATCTTGTGGTTGAGATTGAGTTTGTCTAAATTTGTTTCAACATTTTGTGTCTAAATAGATTTTCCCATATATATATATATACACACACACACACACACACACACACACACACACACACACACATATATATATATATATATATATAGGAAACTCTATTTAGACACAACATTTTGACACAATTGATTCGCATCATTGGATCACCCCATGAATTCCACTTCTCCTTATAAAGACAAAAAGCTCCAATGGTCAAGGCTTTGTGTCTTTATTTTTTTGTTTAATTTGTGTCCAAATAACCGTATATATATATATATATATATATATATATATATATATATATATACATATTAAACATCCATTTGGACATAAAGTTTAAACACAAATTTCAACTGCATTTCTTTTCCCTATTTCAACTGCATTACCACTTATTGAGAAATTATATTTCAGTTCACATGTAGTATATGGAACCAGCACCAACATTTCATGTCTACCTAAAATTTTTATTTTGGATCTTTACAAAATAGTTAACTTTGTATATCGCCAGTCCTAAAAAATCTAACAACCTAATCATCTAGACCAACCTCTTTCCAATACAACCATCTTATTTATTAAACATACATTCATACATATATGTACACACCCACACATACACACACACACACACACACACATATATATATATATATATATATATATATATATGTGTGTGTGTGTGTGTGTGTGTGTGTGCGCGCGCACACACTCGCACGCGCACGTGTGTGTGTGTGTGTATATATATATGCACGTGCATGCGTATGTATGTGTATAAAAGGTTCATAATACGGCTTCATTAACTGTCTATGGCATTTTACTAACACTATAAACATAGTTATATTTATTTGTAACCAGTTGTGGACCCAATCTGTTTGGCTCTGTTATACAACTTGCATACACTTATGTCATATCTTTTCTCTTTGTCAAAACGTTTTCTTTCCATCAACTACATATACAGTGCAACTAATAATTTTACCAACCGAGTATTGTATCCTATTATTTCTTTCAGTTTGAACAATTTGTAAATCTTTCCATCTTATGTTGTATGAACTTTAATGACTTTTCTGCTATTCAAAAGCATATACATCCGTTTTTTTTCTATTTGACTAACTACAAAAAAATGCATTCGAAACATATGCATAGTATAACTTTATGCATATTTGCGTGTAATTTAGACAACTGAACATTGACCTTCATGATGGTGCAATGTTTGACACCGTGAAGGCCACCTCAATTACATATCTGAATTCACGTTAAAAATGGTAAGATTACGCATAATAATGATCAATTAAAATGAGTTTCCTATTCATTCTTATCTTGAACTTTAACGTAAAAATAGTCACCTAGTGTTAGCCATCTTTCCTCGCCGCGTCATTTGAATTAGTGCTCAATACAGACATCAATTTTACCATCAACCGTCGGCACACCACTATAAGAAAATTCGCCAACATAATACGTTGATTATCCTATGCTCTCACTATGCTTATAACGATTCACCACATTCAAGAGTATTAACAAGAATTCAGCTTCTCCTAATACGTAACGTTTATGACAACCCTTTTGCTCCCAACGCCTTGCTCTTCACTCAACGATATTCAACACTTCCCATGTGCGTAGCACGGGTTCCAATATAGTATATCATTTATGTTAGAAAACATAATTTGTACCTAAATATATCATTTAGTTAGAAGGTTCTTTTGTCATGTAAATAAAGACATCCTTTTTAGTTAGAAATGTTTTGTCAATATATAAAACATCAATAGTCAGACATGTTTGTTAATATAAAGACATCATTTTTAGTTAGAAAGGTTATGAAAATAAAACATGTCATTTATGTTGAAATCATGTTATGAAAATAAAACATGTTTAACAATAAAAATTCCATTTTAATGTAAATTTAGAATGTATGAAAATTGTTCATGTTTTAAGAATGAAAACATGTTTATATTAAGAAAATTAAATGTAATAAAATAATAAAAATTACATTTCTTTTACAAAAGAAATAAAAGATTACACTTTTCTATAATGTAATAAAATAAAGGAAAGTTTACATTTTTCTATAATGTAATAAAAGATTATAAAAGATTACATTTTTCTAGAATGTAATCAAAGAAATAAAAGATTACACTTTTCTATAATGTAAAAGAATGACAAAAATATTCATTTTTGTCAAATGTAAAAGAATGAAATAAAGACATTCATTTTTGTCTTTAAATAGAATGAGCCTAAAACATTCATTTTTCTCGTTTAAAAGAATGAAAAAAAATTCACTTTTGTCATTTAAAAAGAATGACAAACAAAATATTCATTTTTGTCACTTAAAAAGAATGAGACAAAAATATTCAATTTTGTCATTTAAAAAGGAATGAAACAAAATATACATTTTTGTCATTTCAAAAGAGTGAAACCAAAATTTACATTTTTTTGTCATTAAAAAGAATTAAACCAAAATGTGCATTTTTGTGCATTTAAAAAGGATGAAACAAGAATATACCTTTTTGTCAATAAAAAGGATTAAACTAAAATAAACTAGAATTGTCATCAAAAGTGAAAGAATCACTTTTATTGTACTTGCATATATTAGAATTTATATGCAAGTATAAAAGATCATTTTTATTTTACTTACATATATTAGAATTTATATGCAAGTTAAAATATCACTTTATTGTAAATGCATATATTAGAATTTATATGCAGGGATAAAATATCATTTTATGTACAATGCATATATTAGAATTTATATGTAAATATAAAATGGTTGAAACATTTGATGTAAAGAAGGAATTATGTAAAGTATTCATAGTTTGAATAATAATGTGGAAACATTAAAATTTACATTTTTAATGTGAAGCATGATTCATGTAAAATGGTCACTTGGTTGAAATAGAAAAGTTTAACAATAAAAATTTATATTTTTATTTTATATAGAAATGATGAGAAATATGCATAGTTGAAATAAATTAGTTAATCAATTGCATTTTAATTGAATGTATGATTCGCTAGAACAATGCATAGTAGAAATAAATTAGTTGATCAATTAATGGTTTTAAATTCGTCGAGCGAATTATAGATATATATATATATATATTAAAATTAAACGAAACGCGCATGTAGTTCGCGTTTCGAAATCGTGATTTTAAACGATTATACCGAATGATCCGACCATCGAATTTTCCCAAAACTAGAACCGTTAGGACCGCTTCGGGAAGATCTTTCCGACGATATAAATTTTGTTAAAATCCAAAGGTTAGATTTCGGGGAACGTGTAAATCAAATTCTGATAAAAACAGCGCCAGGGCTGCATAGCGACTTGAAGCGTCGTTAAATTAAAATTGAGCTATTTTTATATAAATAAAAATAGCGATAAATCGTTATAAAATAATATTAACGATATAAAATGGTTTTAAATTATATATATGTGAAAATCATTTGAAAAGACTGAGTTCAATCTCATTTCAAATGATTATACGACGATCTAATTCGAAGATATTGAAGACGGTGATTGAAGACCGACGATCTTTACATCGAATGGACGACTACTGATGCTCGGCATTGGCTAGCTACCAGTAAAGGGTTAAAGTGGTAGTTGTCCGGATATGCGAGCGCCTCTCCTTCGTATTGGACATACGGGGAGGAATAAGGTGACTCCGGTTTCGTTCAGACCTAGAACGGGCTTGTAAATGGATGCATGTCTGACATTGGATTTCATTCCATGTAAATTAAATTGATTTCTATTAATATATATCCATGTGGTGGTGGAGAATTTATTCTCTTGCTTAACACCCTCAGAGGTTATATATTGATAGTGATTGATCGCATGGCGTGGATTGTCAATGTGGCACACCAAGATGCTAATTATCAAGGCTTTTTTTGAAAAGCAGGGCCTTGTGATTGATGATCAAAGCATAGCCTATTTCGGCATAGCTTTGTGTATAGCGTGACTTCGCGAACCTCACACCCCGGTATAAGTCAAAAAGGGGATCGGGACTGCAGGGAGTGCACATGTTTCTTTATAGCTAGAAGTGGTGTCAGCGACTTACCAGCCCTGACATTTTTATTTATGTGGATGATGGATTATGAGGTACCTCGGATTTTTATAGGCCGGAAGTGGTCATATTATAGGTTCAAAAGGACCGGGAAGCGTGTGTTCAGGGATAACTAATCCACTAACGTTATTTGTGGACCGGCCCTGAAGATCCAAGAGTTTACTGCGGGGAATCCTGAGGCATTTGCTAGAGTATGAAGACATAGTAGGATGTGGTATCGTCTATGATTGATACATTATGATTGAAATTGTTTTTGAAGCACATATACACTAATAATAATATCAAATCCGTGTTTATCGTATCAAGCATCTTTTGGCCATTATAAGGTAAAACTCTATCCTCCGGTTTGCGTTGCATTGTGTGATAGGACTTGAGTCTTATAATGGTTTCATTTTTCTAAAAAGCATTGCGTTGTTTAACGATTTACTTTAATTTATTCACTGGCAATCCAATGAAGTAAACCCGTTCCGCAATAGCGGCGTGGTCCTATGATTTGCCATATTGTTAGATACATTAGTTAGAATTCTCATACCAGTCCCATGACTGATCCGTAGTTTGTTTCACTTTGCAAACTCAGGTGCCCATATTTTCCACATGGGCAGTCAAGTAGCTTTTTGCAGATATATTTAGCAGGATTGTGGATCGAAGCTTAAAGTTGTGTCCAGAGAGTTGATAGACTTCTGCTGTACCAGTTTATTTATTTCCGCTGTTTGTATTAGGCTTAGACTAAATTATTTTCCGTTGTATTTATTCCGATGCACTCTGATATTTTGTACTCTGATGTAACATTATTATGATTTAAAAAGTCTTATGTTGTTGTTCTATTGTGTTGTATTCCCAAAGTTAAAGTATTCGAATATTACCAACTTTTGGGTCAGACCTGTGTGGTTTATGGTCGATTCAAAGGGTGGGGATTTTCGGGTCTTTACAGATACCACTGTAACGACCCGGGGATATCGTGATCCTGGTTATCGACATAAACTCAATGTCGACTACCCAAGCATCAGAAACACTGGATAGTCCATGAAAGAAATTAGAGGGTGAGAATAGATAAGATAGAAACTTAGAATAGAAGAAGAAGAAGAACATACAACATCAGAGTAAATACGAATCTCATAGCGGAACGAACAACATATAATAGATACATAATTTTGAAATAAAATCAGTATATGTATATAGTAATATTATCAGAGTATAACACTTACAACACAGCGGAAATAACTATAACTATATAATCCTAAAGCCTCCTGCTCCAAGCTCTCCAAGTATATCTAAAGAATCCTGACTACTTGGCTGCCCGTACAAAATTGGGCACCCAAGAGTTTAGGGAAAACAAAACAAAGCAAACTCTGGGTCAGTCATGGAACTAGTGTGAGTAAAACAGTTTAAAATAGTTTGAGCAATTAAACGATATCTCATAAGATCACGCCATATAACGGAACGGGTTTTTCCCTTATGAGAATCCAAAATAGTCTTTATATCAAAATTCTTTTGATATTATGATAGTGTCTATCAACCACAATATAATAATCATCTAGCAGAAACGCTTTCATCTCACGTTCTACATATATAGTATACAATCAAAACTGTGAGCACTTATTGGATAATGGATTACCAGCTATGACAAGGTATGGAACCACCTTCCGACAGTGTATCTCTATAGAGGAATACATTGGGTTCAACAAGAACATCTTGCAACTCGGCCACACATGACCGACCACTCATTTCGCTTGAGTGTATCGAATGTATATCACCAACGATTGGGATCAACAACCGTTTCCCGAATGGGACAGCATCGAATAGATTAAAGAATGAAATGAATATCTCTAGATAGGTGATAATACACCCTAATGGAAGCAACCCACATAGCCATGCTGCCTGCCCGATTTTTTTCATTTCCCGATTGTGATGCTAGAGGCCATGCTTATCTCTGACAGATCACACAATTATTCACTTTGAATGTCACATCGTCATACCCGCCAAATCACATATTGATTTCCCCAAAAATACAACGGGTATACAACTAAGAGAAACGAATTCCTACGCCACCAAACGTACATATGTTTGAAGAGATCAACTTACGTGATCCATTAAATATACTTTGTCAGACATTCTTCCATACAGGTTGTCCTGGGAACGGGCAAGCCGAAGGCACTATTCTGTAAATCCATCTTAGGCAATTTATACCTAGGATTTGACAGAACGACCCTTGCACAAACTCCGTCTTCAATTATCTTCATCGTATTTGATCGCAATCTGATCCCAGTCTCCCCATATTGACGACGAAAAAATGGTCAAAAACTTTGATAGTCAGTGAGTTAACTATCAAAGAAAAACATATGTGCAAACAACGATATTATTTCCAGATGGGAATTTTATCGATCAATCATCATTGAACATTTATCTCTTTAGTTCATTAATTTATTCATTTTTTTTATTTCCTGTTTCCATATATTCAACATTTCTTATTTTCTAAATTTAGAAAATATATATTATTAACATTGGAAAACATTTCCATTTCTTATTTTCTATATTAGAAAATATTTCTGATTCTTATTTGGAAAACATTTCCAAAACTCCTACTTTTGGATTTGAACATATGTTTAAATAAAACATCATTATGCCAATGCAAAACATTATTCTAACTAACTAATTTCACTTAACCAACCTTCACTATCGAACCTTCACCATTCCTTAGTTAAAAACGAAGCCAATCAAGTTGGGGTATAACTACCTCTTAGACCTTAACTGAACAACATTTCTAACTTCGAAATATACAAGGTTCACCTTTTAAACCTCCAATAAACTTCCTTACGTAACTCTCGGATTCTTTTTATGAATCCACTTCTTCTACAGAAATCATTTGATTTTAACAATAGTGTTAAAATCCCATGCTTCTGAAATATAATAACTTCAATATAACTTTTATTTATTAATTTGATAAATAAACAAATAACTAATTTATTAACAAATAAATAAATCTTGATTAAAATGGAAAGTGAATAGTACTTTCCCGAATTCGATATAATCAAATTCAACGTATAATTCTCTTTTGAATAATATCTATTCGATAACTCCTTTTCGAATAAACTATATTCGATTAACTCTCTTCGAATAACTAATATTCGATAATCTCTCTTTCGAATAAACTATATTTGATAATCTTCTTTCGAATAACTATATTTGACTAACTCCTATCGAACAACTATATTCGATAACTCCTTTAACTCTATTCAAATAAACTATATTTGATTAACTCTAATCGATTAACTCTATTTCGATTAACTCTAATCGATTAACTCTAATCGATTAACTTTATTTAATTAACTCTAATCGATTAACTCTAATCGATTAACTCTATTTGATTAACTAATTTTATTTTAATCCTATTTCCTATCTTATTCAAATTCCCATTTGAATTTCTATTTCAAATCCCAATTTTTTTCCTTTGTAAATGTTTTAATTTATAAAACAACTATTTTAATCCATTATTCACATCAAATTTGAATCATATTTCTTCGATATATCAATTCAGTTGATTTCGTATTTAAAAATAATATTCCATTTCCAAATTCTATGTATTCTTTTATTTATAGAATTATTCATATGAAATCCCCTTTTTACTTCTAATACTTAAATCACATTTATAATTCCCTTTATAAATGTTGAGTTCAGTTTCTATTTAAAATATCAGTGTTAAAACCGATTTCTACTTCCCTATATAAATTCAGACTTATATATCCAATTTATCCCATGATAAATTATTTTCCTTAATTTATAAAACATTATTTATAAATTAATCTTCTCCATTTATCTATTAAAACATATTTCTATTTAATTCTACTTTAAATAAGTTTTTTCCATTTCTTTTATATCTAGCAAATTTTCCTTTTATAATTCTATTTATTTCTCAAATAAATATTCCTTTTATAGTTCTATTTATTTTCTAAATAAATATTTCTTTTTATAAAATCTTTTGATTTTATAAATATTTCTTTTTCAATATAACATTGAAAATTTCCTTTTTAACATTCCTGTAATCCTTATGGTATTTAAGGTACCATATAATAATGATCGGTATCATTCAAACATACAAAATCAGCAACAGATTTCATATACCATCATATAACACAATATATGAAAAACAGTAAAATAAATGTTGAGGAATCCAGTTGGATCCCTCCGACTGTTTCCCTGCATCCACAGGTGTTAAATAGTATAATAACATCAATTTCATTTCAATACGAAATATTCTAATAAACAGAATCCATATTTGATTAACGATATATATATATATCGTTATCTATAATTTCAAACAATCAATCAACAATTCAATCAAACAATCAACACACAGATATCAATCATCATTTCTCAATTCTAAATATACGTTATAAAAATATGAACTGGTAGAGTTAGTGAGGTTTACTCACATTGGATAGTTATCATTAAATAACAATTAACTATCATTGATTCAGAAGGACGTTTTATTTTGCAATAAATTGTAGCGAGCTCCAATTCACTCCCTGTCAGTTCCATTATGTAGTCGTCGTCCATATGATCCCAACGGATCCAACCGTTCGAAATTCTGATATCGTATGACCCAAATATTAAAATTTCTAGTTAACATATTGTTTAATTTGGATTAAACATAAATATCTATAAGGAAAATCTGGGCCTTACCCCTTTAAATAAAACCGGCTCATCCACTATTATTACACCTGCATGAACAGTCCTCCTTCCCCAAATATCCATCGCGCTTCAGCAAACATCCCAGCCATTTCCATGACTTCAACCAATCCAAGCCCTCTCGTTTCTCCATGAAAACAACTTACGTCTTCACTACCATTTCCTGTTTCGAACTCTCTTTCTACTCACACCATTTTCAAGCAACTCGGTGCAAATTCTATTCGAACACCCATCACGCTGTAACCTGGAGCAGCGACACTCTTTGGAACCGCATCCTCCCAAACTCCCACAAACGAAGCCAAATCCAACCACAAACCCAAATATAAACCCAAAACCTCAGATCAAAACTTCAACCACTCGAATTAACTAACCCTAGCCCGCGACAACTTATTTCCAGCAAACAATAGTGTTGTCGAGCACACTAAAAACCCCATAGAAATATAAAGAATCTTCTGAGCAACTCAAGGATATATATTTCATGAATTTAGGATTTTTATTTCCCTTTGTTTGGATTTTTGAATTATACGATTTGTTTTGAGAATGGAAAAAAACTTACGGCTTGAAAATGTTACTCTGTTGACTGCGGGAAAACTGAGATTAGGTTTAGGCAGTATTTATAAGAGCGGGTAGCGTATAGAGTAAGCTTCATATATTATTTTATTAATTTTTATTGTTTCGCTACTTGTATTTGTCATCTAAAAATCTGTATCATTACATATGATACCCAAAAATCATGAAAATTGGCACGTAGCTACAATTCAACATTACGGACCCAACGAAACTAGTTACGTCGAATTATCGACTGTTTTCACATTAAAATCCCGTACGACCACATACAGACTCCAAAAATCACGAAAATTGAAATGTAACAATAGTTTAATATTCCGGATCTAATAAAATTAGTTTCGTCGATAACGGAGGTCGTTTGCAAAAGTGGTTATTTTTAAAGCTCTAAATAAATCCATTTAAATATGAATATATTATAAATAATTAAATTAAATATTTATAAATAAATATTATCGTATATATTCACAATAGAATATCATATAACTCCAATTGGATTTATAACTTGATATTCAAATCCCGGTTGAATCGATATTCAATTTATATTGAAAATTCATTTATAATATAAATAAATCGTTATAAATTATAAAGGAATTCCATAGCGACTATTTAAAAATTTGATTTGGACATAACTCAAAATCTACACAATGAAATCCCGATTTTCCTCTTCCATTAGAGAAATATACTTCACTAGCTCCGAACGTTTCTTGTTTCACAGGAATCCGATTTAAAATGTGTTCATTATATTCGTTTAAATTCGAATCACCAAATTACGAACTGCAGCGCCATTTCGAGCTCGATTATAACTATAATATAATTATACGTTAAACTGTCGTTTATATAATATATTCGCTAATATAATTCAACCCTAACTGAATTATATATATATTTTGAATTTCCCAATTCACACCATATTACCACTTCAGCTAATTCTGATTATTTCAGAATTTAATATATTATTTAATTATTATATTAATTAAATATTCACTATTATTTAATCCAACGACCATTTAAAACTCTAAATCATATTTTAAATAATTAAATAAATTAATTATTATACCGTAAAAATACGGGTCGTTACAGTAATTATAAGGTCTTTGGTGATGTGCTCTATGGCACCCAAATTTCTTAAAACAAAGTCTTTACAATTTTTTGGAAGAACTTGCAAGCTCATTTTAGGTACTGGAAACATGTTAATTCCACACATAGGTAATCCGAAAAGAAATGAAATATCCTCTGGTTTCAATTTTAGAAAAACATTTCCAATTTTGAAAGCTTGTTCCTCAATAGAAAATTTTTCTTCTATATCATCTAAGATTGTAGATGAATTAGTGAAAGCCGAAATGGTTAAAATTTGTTTGAAAAATGCATGAACAAACTTTTCAAATGGGGTTTGGTTTAAAAAATTAAACTGATTTGCAAGATCATCAACTTTTTGGATAATTTTGTGCAAATTTTTTTATCATAGGCAACAAGCTACAATGATATTGAATTTTGTCTTTGTGATAACCCCAAACCCCCGTGCCACATACTAATTCCAAAAATTCCCAAAAATAAATCTAGGTATGTTTTGATGCTGCAGTCCTAACAAAATTAATTTCGTCAAATTTAGAGACCTTTTGAAAAATGAGCTTTTTCTGGTCGATCCAATTCAAACTAAAATTGACAAAACACGTTTTCTTTTGCCACGCTCACATATTAATCCCAAAAATTATGGAATTTTGAACCTAGCAATAAATTGACATTTCGGATCCAACCAAAGTGGTTTCGTCGAAAACGGAGGTCGTTTGTACAATGGCTATTAATAAGGGCTATATATTATATTAAATTCCATAGTGACTATTTCTAATTTTAAACTGGACATAACTTTTTATTCCCGTTATGAAATTTGGATTTTTCATATTCGTTAGAAAGATATAATTAAACAGATTGAAATACTTCTGGTTTTACTAATATCCGATTTATTTTGAATTCTGTACATTCATTTGAAATTTGAAATCGAATTTTCAAAATACCGCGCCATTTCAGGCTCGTTTTATAATTAAAATAAATATATACGTTCTAACTTTGATTTAAATAAATTTTAAATCATTATTATTTAAAATAAATTATTTTAAATATTCAAAATTCAATAAAGTTGCTAAAATAAAAAATTTAAATTGGTTCTGATTTTCTGGGTTGTTACAGTCTTGAGATGTCTTTTTTATTTTTTTCGCTGTTGCTGCCTTTGATTTCTTCATTCCTTTCCCTGTTGATTCCTACACAGTATTTTTCTGAATGAATCAATATATATAATTAACTTTAATGTTATTTACATCTGTCATTAGTAAACAAGTATATGATATGTTAAATTATCATTTCCAATGTCATGTATATATCATTAGTAAACAATAATATGATATATGAAACTATCATTCCAAATGTAATTTGAATAAATTAAGTAATCTATAAACTTGGAAGTCTGAAACCCGCTGATAAGAATAACATGTTTGGACTTGTCCTAGGGACAAGAGGAAATTATAACATACGTTATAATAAATGGGTAGAGAAACTTATTAATGGACCTTAGTTAAGAGAACTAGGTTAGTATGTAAACAACGATAAGTTGCAGTAATGGTGTAAAATGGGATAATGATTACATGAGAAAGAATGAGGAAAACTTATGAAATAAGTTGTATTTAATCATAACTAATGGCTGATATGTTAAACAGAAAACATGTGAATTGGGATATCCTTAATTACATATTAAGTAGAACATGTTATTGTAATGATGAAATCAAACAAGAATATAAAAGGGATTGTGGATTACAGACCTTGGACCACAATCAAGAGAATAAAATGTTGTGGGCTTATTAACAAACTTAAATGGGTTAAGTTATATAACCAAAATTAATAAGCAAGAGGAACTTGGTAACTTGACTAAGTATTCAATATGAATGGAAATAACCACGTTAAATGGAAACCTAGTGAGGTAAGGCAAGCGCATAAAAGAATGTTTAGACATAGGGTCTAACAACATATTAAAGTGAGACGCTTGGACCAGTCCGCACGTTTGAGGGTAAATAACCCAACGGGGTAGATCATCATGGTGTTATAAGGAACGAGGGGAGCGCTCATTCATCTGATTGTTCTGATGGCTCCAAAGGACTGGAAGGGGAAGCACGCGGCTTCTTGAGGTACGTAAGGTGCTCCTAGTAGTCCTCTATGCGGTGGCAGATGTTTTAGGTTGTGCTCGCAGAGGTTAGGTCTGCGCGTAACTACTAGGTAGGTGGGCCTTGACTGCAACAGTAGCTATGCAGTCAGAATGCTGTGACGTAGTGACACTTGGGTGATTCGGCAGTTTCCTCAACGGGGAGGCGAAGGGTCATGACCAACAAGGATAGCAGATCGTCGGATACCCGTCATCGGTAGCCAGTGGGATGTAGAATGACTAGATCAAAAATCCATAGACCATTCACCCTTCACTATCAGGGTACGGTGGTTGAGGGAAAACGCCAAATGGATGTTTAGATTTTTTTTTCCTTTAGGGCAGTCATTTAGCTCTTGTAGTCTTTACTAATTGAGGGAGGAGCCGGGGTAGGGCCATAGCTAACGTGAAAACAGACCCTAGGTATATCTGTATATAGGGGCTCTTAAAAACGGGTCTATACAGATATAGAAAAGCTCCCGACCAAGTTCCGTATTTCTTGTATTGCCCTGCCACAGAACTCGGTGCACATTAGAGGACGTGCGATTAAGGCATCGAGCTACAATTGATGATATGTATATGGGACAATCTAGATACATGCATGTCGGCTTTGGGTGGTGTATCGTAGACTTGAGGGCATTATTCCAGTATGGAATCTGATTCGATCGACGATGGCAGTCCGTACGCTTACGTAGCGTAGTAATGACAAATATATGTTGTGATGGCCTGCCCCGCGCCAACTGACATTTCCAATTAAAGTGCGTTGTGCCAGTGCCCGACTAGCACAGGATGGTCGCCAAAGAAAGGAAAAGAAAAGAATTTGAACTAACAAGGAACTTGTAGAATGTCTCACAGTGCATGGAATAAAATATAATAATAACATACTTGACATAAAACAGGCGAGACAGTGCATAAGCTGAAAACTAAACCATAATCATCATAGCAGTGAAAATCCAAAATACAGCTTATGATCCATAACCATTATTGCAACTTCAATATACTATCTCTAAAGCAAAAGAAAGGAAAGGTACACTACTAATGCCCAAAGCAGTGACCATGAACAACACAGGGAGAATATATGTAGATAATATGTAGGAGCCTCCTGCTCGTCTCCGGATCAGCTACTCGTGGATAACCAGCTAACCTGTCTCTAGTCTGCTCGTTTAGGAGCACCCAGAGTAATAAGAAGAGACATAAAAATCTGGGTCAGACAAAAGTCTGGTATGAGTGATAAGTAGCAGAACAGAATAATAATAGGTATACTAAACCATACCTGAACCTGGACCTGCAACCAAAGAGTTAGCACTACATATTGTACAATACTCTAAGGTGCCACTAACATATGGTGTAAAGAATAAGGGGGGTGGGGTGTGCATGTCATAGTGATGTCAAACAATCAAGCATGGAAACCACCCTCACAACTCTCACTCAGTGCGTAAAGCATACGATATCCACTACTTTGATCACCCAAATCCTTGCTATGATCACCCTGCTCCATGGAGTCATGGCGACTCCACTGCACTGATCCATAGCCACTAGTCCTTGCTATGTCCACTCTGACCCATGAAGTTATAATAACTCCACTGCACTGGCTTATAGCCATGCTACGATCACTCTGCCCAATGGAGTAGTAACTACCCCACTGCACTGATACGTAGCCTAACATCCGTCTTGGTGGTGAATCAAAGCTATAGACGTCGATAACCCCTTAGCACACGTCCTGCAGCAAAGCCCAACTCATGAAGTTAACTCGTTGGTTCCCAATCCTGAGTTCTACTTCCTATTTGGACTACCTTTGCGTCTCGGGTTTTGGTCATCATCTCCGGATCGATTCGGCATGCTCCTCTTCACTATGCTTCAGATCGTGCTCCTCGAAGTAGTCCTGTCTATGATCATCCACATCGGGTCGGGTCGGATTTCTCTACCCAAGTCGATTCGGTTTGGTCCCTCCCTGCTCGTGCTCAACATCTAGATTCGTGACAAGCCCTTCGGGTCGGATCGGAGGACACCCATTGGGTTCAGGTCGTGCTCTATTCTTCAGCTCGTGGTTCTCCTGTTGGTTCGTAGAAGACATCCTATCCGGTTCGTGATGGCACATCGGTTCGGATCGTGGCACATAGATCAGCTCATGGTTGAAAGTACAGCTCAAAGCATCGGTTCGTGGAATGATGGTCACGATCGGGTCGGAGATGGGGTCGGTTCGTGACACATGGGGGCGATCCGATCCGGTCTCTGTATTTTTCCTGCACTTTGTCCAATGAACTATTTGCGCCATTCGACGGCGTTTTCAACCAATCTAACACTTCTAGAAAATCACAGAGCATACCATACGGTCATAGCAACTTGTAGAATTGACCACAAACACCAAAACAATAATTTGATAGGTTAAAACGGATCAAACATAACTAAAATCTCATATTTTCCCTTAAGCATGTTTAAGCAAAATTATGATAGGCTTAGTAAAACTTAACCAGATTAACCCAAATTTCTAACAGAGGCCTAAAACAATATTTTGAAATTTATAAATATTTTTCCAGAGTTTAATCATGTTTAAATTTGCTAATTAACACTAACTACCCTTAATTAACCATAATTAGTGAGGAACTATGCAAATCACTTACCTTTGCCACAAATAAAACTTTCAAAACTGAAACTCCGCTAATTTGGGGCGATCTCCAGCGTCTAACAGCAGCTCTAACTCTGAAATGGTGTTATTTCTCTGTAGTTTGGTGAAGATTAGGCTAATACTTGATTTGAAAATGATTAGAGGTGATTTTAGATATTGAAGGCCATTGTTAGGGTTAGGGAAATGTTCTAACCACTGAGAAAATGAAACTAGATCGTTTTCCTACTACTCTCAGCCTCCCATAACCCTAATCCCAAAATGGGTTATGGGCCATCTTGCTAATCACCCTAACTAGGTCCGGTTAAGGTGTTTTTCACCTTCTAAACCTTGTTTCAGCCATATCTCCCAAACGGTGAGTCCGTTTGGCTAATGTGACCACTCTACGGAAAGGTAAACCATCATCCGAATCTAATGGAAGTGGTTTCAGGTCAAAACTTCGTACCAATCAAAAGTCATGGTCGAAATTAGATCATCTAGGGGCAAAATGGTCATTTAAAAATTGGCAAAAATCATGAACATGGGAAATGACCCCAATAGTCGTCTCCCAAAGTTACATGACCATACGACTTCGCATGAGATAGAAATAAATATTCTACGATCCTTTGATGCATAGAATGCGGGTCGTTACATCCCTTCCCCCCCCCCCCCCCAAGAAAATTCGTCCCCGAAATTCCTTAACCCAAAACATACAAAGGATCCCGCATGCCTAACAATCATTAACAAAACAATCAAGCATACAAAACAACACAACAAGCCTATCCTAGCATGCGGTTTACTAACAAGGGAGTACTATACCGATATAAAAAACTTACGAGGCAAAGAGTTTTAGACACTTCCTCCTTATTTTCTCTTCTATTTCCCAAGTACAGTCTTCCTCATCATCACCCCACTGAACTTTGACTAGTCCCATCGCCTTCCTTCGAAGCTGCTTCGTATCATTCCCAACAATACGTAATTCGCAAGATAATTATATATGTATACACACAAACACACACACACACACACACACATATATATATATATATATATATATATATAAGGTCCATAATTCAAAATCAGGTTCAGAATTTCAAAATCGTTCAAATCAGGATGAGCGGGAAAATTCCCGCCTAGGGGAGTCGACCCCTCAAGAGGGTATCGAACTCCTAGGGCTGACAAGGCTAAGTCAGTTCTGGTGGCTGGCAGCTATATATACGACCTCATTTCTCTTGTTTTCTCACACTGGAATCAATGGAGGCTTAAATGTTATCAGTGCCTGGACTGAATCAAATCTCTTCCTTCTCCTACAATCAAAGTTTATAGATTCAAGTGTAGATCTGTGATTCAACCTCCGCTTTTCTCCTTCTATTCTTCTAAATCCAAACACTATAAGTTTAAGTTACCTTTAGATTTAAATAATTAAAAGTAAAACATGATATGACTGTAATTTGGATCCATGCTTATGATTGAATCATATCAGATCTATTGTAATCTGTGAACCCATGAAATTCTAAATTAACTATGACTTGGATCTCAACCTTTGTCATATCAGATCTATTGAAATTGGTGAATCTATGATATTCTGATTATGACATATCTACTTTTTATTATAGATCTAGTTTACTATTTAGATCATCTTGTACCTATCCTGTTGTAGTTAATTTGGATCTGTCATTAGTTGGATATCAAAACCCTTGTTTAGATCTAATCATGCCTATTATGACATCTCTATTATGTTAAAACCAGTCTTATTATCACAAGTTCACCAATCTGTTCTTATATGTCCACCTTATCTTTATGGCATTATAAGTTTATGTCAATTTTGTTAGAATAATTGTTTCTGTCATCTTCCCTGCACACTTTCCCTTTTATTTTATATAGCTAGGCTATTTTTGAGCCTAGGCATGCTGCTAAAATTATGCGAATGCGTTAGTATTGGAATGAGGGGAAAACGTTAAAATTGGACATAACTTGAAAAGGGAGAATTTGGCATAACTTGAATAATGTTTATGTATATGAATTTGGACATATAATTCACTATGAACATAATTGGGGAAAAAGTGGCATTAAACCTATAACGAAATAGGTAAAATTGGCTAATAATGAAATGCCTAGGATTGCAGTAATTAGAAACTGTAATTGCGCCTAGACACGAGGTTAGATTACGCTTGTGGTAGAAGTCTGCCCGGAACCAACCGACATATCCAGTGGCCACAAGTGGTGAATCTAATGTGAGAGGTCTAGATGCACAAATATGAGACGTACTAACACACGAGGTTTAAGCCCAATTTGTGGAATAAGTCTGCTCGGACCCGCTCGGCATGTCCAACATCCACAAATGGTAGGCTTAATGTGGGAGGTCTAGTATACTGTAACCACAAATGAAAATATGGTAATAAACCTTGAATACTGATCGACGCTAGTCTATGAATTAGAAAAGCGCGACATTTGTAATAAATTCTGCAAGCATACAGGTGTGTAGCATACAGGTCGAACACAGGGAGGAAAGTTAAATTTTATTATTTATATGTTTCGTGGGCGTGTTAGATGAACTTTGGAGGTTGATTTTGAAAATAAAACAAAACAAAATTAAAACTGTGATGTGATTCAGAACAGATCTAACTGAACCAACGATCAAATCACAATTTCAATGGAAAAGAAATAAAATTATGAATTAGATTTGAATCTAATCAAATCCAATTTGACCTAAGAAAATAATAAAAGCAGAAATTGAAATTGCAGAAATTGAAATAACAAACAAGAATTAAAATTAGGATTTCCGCTGAATCTAATCAGACGGTAAATCACTAATGCAAATAAGTGCAAAATACAAATAGTGTTCTACCGAATCTAATCGTATAGACAACACTAGTTGCTAAGAAAACAAAAAAATGCAGAAAATAAAAGAGAAAGAAGAACTTTTATTAGAACAATGGAATAAGAGATGAGATATAGGATGGTGGCTACAATGATATTACAAGGGTATATATAGGGTAGATAGCCAAACCCTAACCCTAACCCTAATGATAAATGGGCCTGGTCATTACATCACTAATTAGTTTACAATGAGAAACATAAATGGGCCTTTGATAAATAAAGCAAATTTGGGCCTTTTCTCTTTTCCTCTTGTTTCCTTGACACTTCTTCATTGATTTGTGATGTGCAAAGCCTTGTTATCAATCCTTTTTTTTGTCCAACAGCAACTAGATGTGAGATCTTTATCTACAATTCTTCAAAATGTAAATATATATCAATTTCATCTCTATTTCTCTACTTTTCTAGTTGCATGCGGGCTGGGTTGGAATATCTGTAAAAGTAACAAAACAATACCCAAGTAATATTTATTTACATACAAAAGATAAGATATAAGAGCTTAAAATAAACACATTTCTATGTCAAATACTTAACCTAGTTGAATCCATAGGGATTGTATGAACATGAACTTGAATAGGGGTTAAGTTAATCTTGTAGACCAGTGGGTGGGTTAAGTAAATCTGAGGGGGTGGGTAATATTTATATATAGGCCCACAAACTTAACCTAACGGGGTCATGTAATTAAAGACACCAATAGGTAAACATAACTGGTGGAAATCCTAGTGAGGATACAAGACAAGGGGGAGAGCTTGTATCATCTTGTGTGGGACCCGTTTCAGTCAGTAACCTATATAACAGTATCAAACGAGTACTCCGCCCTAGGTCGGAGTGGGACACGCTTATTGGGCTGATTGTAAGAGATCCAAATGTGAGGACGGTGTGGGCGACGCAAACCAACTGGGGACATGTGCATGCATGGGCCGTGCAGATGGGGATAAGACGACCATGACACCAGTAGATATGGTTATGCACATCACGAAGGGTTGCCACTTTAGGAAAGTGATACCTCCTACTGTGGGGCTGGCAAAGGGTATCTACGGAGTATGGAGTCGATCGATCAGGGTAGTGGTTAGGGTACATCTAGACTCTGGTAAAGTTTAGGAGCCTATTAGGATTGAGCTGCCTGTGGATTATATGGGGTTAACACCTCTCACCAGAAGTACGCCTAAGTGTACCATCTTATAGTTGTGGGGATCATCTCATTCTGGTTATACTAGTATTAGTGCAGAGAATCAAAGTAATCATTAGGGAAGCGTACACACTCCATCATGTTTACCTTGTCGCACTTACCTTTTATAGTGTTACCTTTCTTATCCACCTCATATGTCTGTCATGATACTTTTATTTATTTACTTGCTAAAAGTAACTAGAGTCACCAGACTTTATGTGTGACCCTTTTTGTATTCTCTTCCCTCTTCTGTTCCCTTCCCCCCAGGTTCTCAGGGTGGAAATACTCAGAATTAATCAGGACTCGATTGTCATCTTGCTAGAAGTGCTTTTGAAGTATTGCTCAAGTTTTCGTCTTTACTACTATGGCTTTATCTCTTTTGGGATATTATGCTTTTTATGTATTTCTGTACTTTGATGATACAAGACAGAAGATTTATGTTATTGTAATTGTTTTTATGTAGTTCCAGACTTGTGATATTTTGGACCACGATGTTATGAATTATGTTTTAAATAAAATTTAAAATTCCACTGCTATCTTTTATACCTGTCTTGTAATGTTCTATGCCTATTTACCTATAACGCTTCACGAAACTTAATGCATTCTCATAATGAGTGACATTAATGGACGTGGGGTGTTACACTTGGTATCAGAGCTGAAGGTTACTAGATTAGATAAAAGTTTTTGAAAATTATTTTCAAAAAGGTTTTAAGAAAGCATTTTTCAAAAAGAAAAGTCTGTTTTGAAAAACATATTCCCCAAAGCCATATGTAATATCCTTCGATCCTTTGTCTAAATTTATTTCCTTTTCTTTTCAGCACATCTGGGAAACCTAACATCCCTAAGGGCATTATGATACAAGGCTAGTTCCGTAGGTATCTAGAGGCCACAACGTCTACCGGAGGTCAAGCTGACGTTCCTCCCCTAGTTGCACCCATCGTTCCTCCTCCTCCTTCTCCACCAAGAGCTAATAATTTCACTAAGATCTGTAAAGATTTATGTGTGCCATCGGAGGGAAGCCATTCCGTGGAACTGAAACATTCGTAGAGGCAAGGAATTGGCTGAAGGAGACCGAGAACTTGTTTGTAATATTTGAAGTGGAAGATCGATGGAAGATTCAGTTAGCAGCCTGGCTACTGAAAGATGAAGCTTTGTTCTGGAGGGAAGTTATCCAAGATGGACGTCTGGTAGAGACATGGGTTGATTTTAGAATGAGGTTTGAAATGAAATTTCTTTCTCAAGCTGAGAAAAGTATGCAAATGGAGAGGTTCGGCGCTCAAACAAGGAAACATGACTGATAAAGAACATGTAAACAAATTCAACCAACTGGCGAGATTTGGACTAGAGCTGGTAGACACTCCGCAAAAGAAAGCATTGTGGTTTGTTAAAGGGCTAAATGAAACACTACATGGGTTAGTTATGTCCCATATTCCGGAGCTACTTTTGAAAGGCTTGTTGATATGGCCTTGATGCATGAGGAAGACAAAGGAGAAAAGAAGGAAGGGGAAGTTGAGGAAACAACGCAAAACAAGAAAGTATGACCTAAGAAAGGAAACAACAGAAGAAGAAAGGCGGAAAGAGTGACAAGGCTAAGGATAAGAGGAAGTGTCATAGTTGTGGACGTGAGGGTCACTTGGTCAAAGACTGTAAAAGAAGGAAGAATACTTGCTTCAATTGTGGAGAGGTCGGACACTTTGCTAAGGAGTGCCCGAAGAAACAGTGACCACGGGGACAAGGTCAAAGGGCAGAGCTTCTGGAGGGCAAGTGCATGCTCTCATGACCAATGCTTCGGATAGAGGAAGGAAATTTTCCATGGAAGGTTTGATTTCTTTGTCCAGTCACCTATTAGAACTCATTTTGATTTTGGCGCTTCACATTCATTTATATCTAGTTCTGTGGTTGAATCTCTACACTTAAATACTAGTATGGTAGTGGATCCCATAGTTGTCTCAAACCCCATTGGTGGTTTGGCTCATTTATCCATGATTTGTCGGGGTTTGAGAATATCCGTGTTAGGCGTCGAGTTTGAATGCGACGCGTATGTGATTCGATTATGGGCTATGGATTGATTCTAGGGATGGAGTGGCTTACCATGTATGGTGCCATTCTAGATTGTGAAAGGACGGTCGTTAGGCTTCTGACTTGTCATAGGAAGACCCTCGAGATTTCTTGTGACCCGCAAGAGTCTGTCATGCTTAGTTTCCTAGAGTCTCTTGATGCATCTATCGATGATTTGCGATTGGTACCAGTAGTCCGTGAATATTCTGATGTCTTTGACGAGGTCGGGGTTTACCCCCAAGGCACGAGATCGATTTTCACATATATCTATTGGATAATGCAAAGCCAGTTGCATTACTTGTGCGCCATATGGCTCCAATAGAAAGGAGGTATCTTAGCAAGAAAGTAGGGGAGCTACTTGAAAAAGGGTTTATTAGGCGAAGCATATCTGAATGGGGTGCTCCTGTGGTATTCACAACTAAGGCGGATAGTTCGCTTCGCTTATGTGTGGACTATAGGGAGTTGAATAAACTCACTAAGAAGAACAGGCACCCACTTCCGAGGATAGATGACTTGTTCGACTAGTTTGTTGGTGCCTCGGTATTTTCTCAGTTAGACTTGGCCACGGGGTTTCATCAGTTGAGGGTGGCCGAGGACAGTATAGATAAGACCGCTTTTAGGACTCCAGATAGTTTCTTTGAATGACTAGTTATACCTTTTGGTTTGACAAATGCACCCACCTATTTTGTTGATCTAATGAGTAGGGTGTTTCAGGAGTTTATAAATAAATTTGTCATGGTCTTTATTGATGATATCTTGATCTTCTCAAAGAGTGATTAAGAGCATGCTCAACGTATAAGGGAAGTTTTGAAAAATTTGCGTGCGCATCAACTTAAGGAAAAGTTCTTCAAATGCCATTTTTGGAGAAAAGAGGTGAGATTCCTAGGACATGTGGTTTCTAAAGAAGGGATAACAGTAGATCGCGCAAAGGTGGTTGTAGTTCAGGATTGGTATATTCTAAAGAATGCAACGGAGGTGAGAAGCTTTTTGGGGTTAGCAGGCTATTGTAGGAAGTTCATTAAGGACTTCTCAAAGATATCAACCTCACTCACCAGGCTGATGAAGAAGTATTTGGCATTTTCATGGGATATAGATTGTGATTTTGCTTTCCACTGAATGAAGAGGGCTCTGACAATAGCCCCAGTCTTGACCTTGCCCGATGGGAATAAAGTGTTTACAGTATACACTAATGCATGTGGTACAGGGCTTGGTGCGGTTCTAATGCAAGAGGCTAAGGTAGTATGTTGTGGAGGAAGACAACTAAGAGTTCATGAGAAGAACTACCCTACCCATGATTTAGAGCAAGCTACCATAGTATTTGCGCTTGAGATGCGGCATCATTATTTGCTTGGAGAGAAGTTCGAGTTGTACACTGATCATAAATTTCTCAAGTTCTTGTTTTCGCAAAAGGATCTTAATCTGAGGCAGAAAAGGTGGATGGAGTTCTTAGCATCCTATAACTTCGAGATTGCTTATAACCCTGGCAAGGGTAATGTAGTAGCAGACGCACTAAGAAGACTGAGGATGGTCTTAAGTCCTTTGTTTGTAGAAAGAAAAAGCTTGGAGTTTATATCGGCTTTTGACTTTAGACCCTCCACCAAGATGTTACTTGGCTTATTCGCATCACTGGAAATGCGGCCTACTCTTATGGATCAAATAAGGTCTTCACAGCAAGTGGATCCATAGATTTTAGACATCTTGGATAGGCTCAGTAAAGGGGAGACTTCTAGTCACCTTAGTAGATACTTCACAGACGATAAAGGGTGGTTGCGACGAGATGGAAGGCTCTGTGTTCCTCGAATTGGGAGCTTGATAAAGACAGTCTTAGAAGAATCCTATCATTCTAAGATGACCATTCATCCAGGCGGCGATAAGACGTATATCGATATGAAGCGGGTTTTCTTTTGGGCTGGGATGAAGAGAGATATGGTGGAGTTTGTTTCTCAATGTTTCGTTTGCCAGCAAGTCAAAGCTGAGCAATAGAAGCCCGTAGGTTTACTTCATACTTTGGAAGTTCCGCAGTGGAAATGGGAGAGCGTCTTTATCGATTTCATAGATGGTTTGCCTAGATCAAAGAAAGGCAACACCAGTATTTGGGTTGTAGTGGATAGACTTACAAAGAGCGCTCATTTCATTCCGGTTAAGAGCAAGAGGACGGCATCATGGTTGACAGCAGTTTATGTTCGACAGATAGTCCATCTTCATGGAGTACTTTCTAGTATCGTAAGTGATCGTGACCCCATTTTCACTAGTGAATTTTGGAGGAGCTTGCAAGAAGCATTAGGTACACAGTTACGTTTAAGCATCGCTTATCATCCTCAGACCGATGGACAAACAGAGAGGGTGAACAGAGTTCTAGAGGATCTTTTGTGGCTGTGTATTCTAGACTTCGGAGGAACTTAGGAAGAGCATTTTCTTTTAGTGGAGTTCGCCTACAACAACAGTTACCAAGCTAGCATTGGCATGGCACCTTTTGAAACCTTATACGGACGACCCTGTAGTCCACCGACTTGTTGGTGGGAATCTACAGAAAGACTATTACTTGGACTAGATATGGTTAGAGAAACGTCTGAGAAGATTGATCTTATTAGACGGCGAATGAAGACCGCTCAAGATAGGCAGAAGTCCTATGAAGACAAGAGAAGGACTGACATTAAATTCTAAGTAAGAGATATAGTTTTTATTAAAGTCTCACCTCTGAGGAACGTGGTTCGGTTTGGATCTGTAGGGAAACTGGATCCAAGATTTATAGGGCCATTTCCCATAACTGAAAGGATTAGCCAAATGACCTATAGAGTGAAGCTACCCAAAAGATTATCCGGTGTTCATGATGTTTTCCATGTTTGTCATCTGTGGAAGTGCTTACATGACACCGCGGAAGTTGTTGAGCCAAGTATATTAGAGGAAGTGGAAGTGGAATGGGAGGCAACAGTCAGATGAGTTCCTAATCGTATTCTTGGATCAGAAGTTAAGAAGTTACGCAATAAAGAAATCAAGTTGATGAAGGTTCAATGGAAGATAACCCAGAGGAAGCGAGTTGGGAGACCAAAGACAAGATTCGTGCTTCGTACCCTTTTCTTTTCGAGGGTATGTTCTTAACTCCTTTTCCAAAGCTTTTTATTTATGCTTGTTTCTATCATCTAAGTATGTCCTATCGATCGAACCTTTGACCTTTAAACATGTGTTTGAAACACGTTATGTTTGATGGATGCAAGTGGATGCAAGTGTTTGCTAGTGGTTACTCGTGGATGCATATACACACACATTAGGCACTAGATCGGCTCAATCACTCTCATACTGCATATGGATGTATGTACGTTTTTCTTCTTTTAATGGATGAAAATGGATGTATCATCGTATGGATGTTGCATTTGGATGGATGATTGTTCACCCATGTAGAACTTACATGTTATAATAGGATTGTTGCATACATGTTGGATTCATGACACTAACATACATTGCATTAAGGAGGTTAACTGAATTAGTAGACCGCCTAATCTTCACATTAGTATTGAGATATATACACACACCTTTACATATGATCATTTAATCATTAGAAGTCTTTAAGGACAAATGATGCCTATGATTGGTGGATGAGTAGATGGGTGACAAATGGCAGGATATACTTTCTTCCTAACTTAAAGATTTCGGGGACGAAATCCTTTGAGAAGGGGAGAATGTAACACCCGTAATTTTAACAACACTAAAAGAGGATAAATTAAATAATAATTAATTTAATAATCAAAATCAAGGGAAACGGACTGTGCTATTTCGTCCATCTCGAAATTCTGGTCAAGATAAACATTTGGTTTGCGTAAAACGGACACCGTATGAAGAAGTTCTGAAGGTTTGAAGTTTGTATACGCGCAAGATAATTATGTATATATATATATATATAAGGTCTAGAATTCAAAATCAGGTTCAAAATTTCAAAATCATTCAAATTTGGGTGAGTGGGAAAATTCCCACCCAGGGGAGTCGACCCCTCAAGGGAGCGTCGACCCCTGGGTCGACCCCTCAAGGGGGGTGTCAACCCCAGGGTTGACCCCCGTTGGGATGAATTGGCTAAGTCAGTTCTGGGGGCTAGCAGCTATATATATGGCCTCATTTCTCTTGTTTTCTCACACTGGAATTAATTAAAGCCTAAATGTTGTTGGTATCTAGATTGAATCAAATATCTTTCTTCTTCTGCAACCAAAATTTAGAGATTCAAGTGTAGATCTGTGATTAAACCTCCGCTTTTCTCCTTTTAATCTTCTAGATTCGAACGCTGTAAAATTAAGTTGCCTTCAGGTTTAAATTATTAAAAGTAAAACATGATATAACTGTAATTTGGATTTATGCCTGTGACTGAATCATATTACATCTATTGTAATATGTGAACCCATGATATTCTGAATTAACTATGACTTGGATCTCAACCTTTATCATATCAGATCTATTGAAATTGGCGAATCTATGATATTCTGATTACTTCATATTTACTTTTAACTATAGATCTAGTTTACTATTTAGATCATCTTGTACCTATCCTGTTGTGGTTAATTTGGATCTGTTATTAGTTGGACATCTAAATCCTTGTTTAGATCTAATCATGCCTATTATGACATCCCTAATATATTGAACCAGTCTTATTATCACAAGTTCACCGGTCTGTTCTTATATGTCCACCTTATCTTTATGCCATTATATGTTTATGTTAATTTTGTTCGAATAATCGAATCTGTCATCTTCCCTTCATCCTTTCCCTTTTATTTTATATAGCCAGGCTATTTTCAAGCCTAGGCGTGTCGCTAAAATTATGCGAATGCATTAGTATGGGAACGAGGGGAAAAACGTTAAAATTGGACATAACTTGAAAAGGGGGAATTTGGCATAACTTGAATAATGATTATGTATTTGAATTTGGACATATAATTCACTATGAACATAATTGGGGAAAAAGGGGCATGAAATCTATAACGACATAGGTAAACTTGGCTAATAATGAAATGCTTAGGATTACAGTTATTAGAAACTGTAATTGCGCCTAGACACGTGGTTAGATTACGCTTATTGGGAAGTTTGCCCAGAACCGCCCAACATATCTAGCGACCACAAGTGGTGAATCTAATGTGAGAGGTCTAGATGCACAAACACGAGACATGCTAAGACACGAGGTTAAGTCCGATTTGTGGAATAAGTCAACCCGGACCCGCCCGGCATGTCCAGCATCCACAAATGGTAGGCTTAATGTGAGAGGTCTAGCATACTGTAACCATAAATGAAAATATGGTAATAAACCTTGAATACTTAACCTAGTTGAATCCATAGGGATTGCATGAACACGAACTTGAATAGGGGTTAAGTAAATTTGGTTGAACAGTGGGTGGGTTAAGTAAATCTGAGGGGGTGGGTAATATTTATATATAGGCCCACAAACTTAACCCAAGGGGGTTATGTAATTAAAGACACCAATAGGTATACATAACCAGTGGAAATCCTAGTGGGGATACAAGACAAGTGGGAGAGCTTGTATCACCTTGTGTGGGACCTGTTTCAGTCAGTAACCCATATAACGGTATCAAATAAGTATTACGCCCTAGGTCGGAGTAGGACACGCTTACGGGACGATTGTAGGAGATCCAAACGTGGAGGATGGTGTGGGCGGCGCAAACCGATCGGGGACATGTGCATGCATGGGTCGGGCAAAGGGGGATAAGACGACCGTGACACTAGTAGATATGGTTGTGCACATCACGAAGGGTTGCCGCTTTAGGGAAGTGATGCCTCCTACTATGGGGCCGACACAGGGTATCTACAGAGTAAGGAGCCGATCGATCAGGGTAGTGGTTAGGGTACATCAAGACTCTGGTAAAGTTTAGGATCCTGTTAGGATTGGGCTGCCTGTGGATTGTATGGGGTTAACACCTCTCACCAGAAGCACGCCTAAGACTACCATCTTATAGTTGTGGGGATCATCTCATTCTGGTTATACTAGTATTAGTGCAAAGAATCAAAGTAATCATTAGGGAAGCGTACACACTCCATCATGTTTACCTTTTCACACTTACCTTTTATAGTGTTACCTTTCTTATCCACCATATGTGCCTGTCATGATACTTTTATTTATTTACTTGCTAAAAGTAACTTGACTCACTAGACTTTATGTCTGACCCTTTTTTTTCCTCTTCTCTCTTCCGTTTCCCTCCCAGGTTCTCAGGGTGGGAATACTCAGGCTTAAATAGGACTCGGTTGTCATCTTGCTAGGAGTTGCATTTGAAGTATTGCTCAAGTTCTCGTCTTTACTACTATGGCTTTATCTCTTTTGGGGAATTATGCTTTTTTATGTATTTCTTTACTCTGATGATACATGATAGAAGTTTTATGTTATTATAATGGTTTTTATGTAGTTCCAGACTTGTGATATTTTGGACCATGATGTTATGAATTATGTTTTAAATAAAATTTTAAATTCTGCTACTATCTTTTATATATGTCTCGTAATGTTCTATATCTGTTTACCTATAACGCTTCACGAAACTTAATGCATTCTCTTAATGATTGACATTAACGGACTTGGGGTGTCACACTTGGTATCAAGCTGAAGTTTACCAGATTAGATAAAAGT
Source organism: Allium sativum (assembly GCA_030737875.1). Lineage (NCBI taxonomy): Eukaryota > Viridiplantae > Streptophyta > Magnoliopsida > Asparagales > Amaryllidaceae > Allium > Allium sativum. Next base: position 34,862,441 of record CM060913.1, on the reverse strand, counting down.
TTTTGAAAATTATTTTTAAAAAGGTTTTAAGAAAGAATTTTTCAAAAAGAAAAGTCTGTTTTGAAAAACATATTCCCCAAAGCTATATGTAATATCCTTCGATCCATTGTTTAAATCTCTTTCCTTTTCTTTTCAGCATGTCTGGGGAACCTAATATCCCTGAGGGCGTTATGGTACCAGGCTGGTTCTATATGTATCTAGAGGCCTCGGAGCCTGCCGGAGGTTAAGCTGACATTCCTCCCCCAGCTGCACGTGTCATTCCACCTCCTCCGAGAGCAGATAATTTCGCAAAAATCTACAAAGATTTTTATGCCATGGGAGGGAAGCCATTTCGTGGAACCGAAACATTTGTAGAGGCAAGTAATTGTCTCAAGGAGACTAAGGACTTTTTTGTAATCTTTGAAATGGAAGATTGAAGAAAGATTCAGTTAGCTGCCTGGCTACTGAAAGATGAAGCTTCATTCTGGTGGGAAGTTACCCAAGCAGGACATCCGATAGAGATATGGGATGATTTTAGAACGAGGTCTGAAATGAAGTTTCTTTCTCAAGCTGAGAAAAGCTTGCAAATGGAGAGGTTCTTGGTGCTCAAACTAGGAAACATGATTGTTAATATGTGAACAAATTCAACCAACTGGTGAGATTTGGACTAGAGCTAGTAGACACTCCGCATAAGAAAGCATTGTGATTTGTAACAACCCGAATTCGTCGGATTTGGACCTCGTATGAAAAGGTTATGATAATTTTTACATTGCACTGCAAAAATTGAATAATAATATAATTAACAAGTTAATTACATCATTAATCTTCCACTGATTCATCTTCCCCCATCGAAATATTGAACCCATCTGTCAATCCCTTCCTCCCACCGTCTTGCTCACCACAGTCGATTGGAGTGAGATCGTCACCCACTACACGAACCGTCGAAGCTCCACCCCCTCCTTCTTGAACGATGCGCCTCATGATGCACCCAATACCCTAGAAAACAGCTTCGAACTGGACAACTTTGAATAGCGATTTCCCCCAAAATACTCCATGATAAATGATCAAACTCCTATAGACTCGAAGATCTCCCTTTTCTCTTGAATTTTCGGTTTAGAATTGGTATAAATTTCAAAGTGGATTGGGGGTTTTTAGAGATAAAAAATCGAATGAGGATGGCCTTTCATTTTGAACCCGGCGGCTGATTGAAATGAACGGCTAGCGTTTTGACCAATGGGCTTGTGTATATTTATATATTAATATTATTTAATTCTCTAATTAACTCAATTCTTGTTCGAACTCCATATCAAACCCAACGACTTTCGCCCCTAGCTAAATACTCCCATTCTGGACACAACGGGATATGTTTTGTAAGCCAATTCTATCATTTCAATCAGTTTTTATCAACATTAAAAAAAAAAAATATAACGGTCAATATTGAATTTCAACGTACATTTTAATTTACCAGGACCACATACCGACTTCAAAAATTACAGAAAAATTAAATCTAATTATATTTTGACTTTATGGTCCTAACAAAATTAATTCATCAAATTTTGAGACCGTTTGAAAAATGGCCTTTTTAACTGGTTTATTAAATTCAAACTGAAATTGAAAACACGTTTAAATTTACTTTACTCACATATTAATTCCAAAAATTATGAAATTTGAAACCTAACAATAATTTGACATCCCGGATCCAACAAAAGTTGTTTGGTTGAAAACGGAGGTCGTTTGCAAAATGGCTATTTTTAAAGGCTATATATAATATTAAAATACATATATTACATAGCAACTATTTTAAATTTTAAAATGGACATAACTTATAATTTATAAAGTAAAATCTTGGTTTCTTACATTCGTTAGAAAATTACAGTTTAAAATATTCCAATGTTTCTTGTTTTACTGAAATCCAATTTATTTTGAATCCTATACATTCAATTGAAATTTAAAACCAAATTTTCAAACTACTGCACCATTTCAGGCTCGTTTTATAATTAAAATAAATTTTTACGTTCTAACTTCGATTTAAATAAATTTTTAGTCGTTATTATTTAAAATAAATCATTTTAAATATTCAAAACCCATTAAAATAGCTAAAATTAAAATTTTAAAATGGTTTAGAAATTCCGAGTTGTTACAATCTCCCCCACATAAAATCTTTTTGTCCTTGAAAAGGAATGGAGTTGAAAGTTGTTTAACTAACTAACTCAACTTTCATTTTGGCTTGAGTTCTTCATCTTTTCGGTTTCTAAGAACTTTCAAATTTCTCAAAAATTTGGCTAACACCCTAAATTTTCAAAAAAAATTCGCCATAACCTCCTTTGTACGGGGAGGGTTTGAAAATTTTTATTGGGTCGTATTAGGCACCCAATAAATTGATAAAAAACATACACAATTTTTGTGACCTATCAATGCCCAAGGGAGACGTGTAAAAAGATCGAAATCTCATACCATACCCCAGTGTTGGAAATAAAATAATCCATGTGCCTTAATTAAAAACAAGAGAGACGTGAATTTTGTCATCTCCAGACCTGTGTAGGGTTTTTATTAAATCCTGCCCCGAGCACCTTTATATGTTTATTAAGTCCATAATCAGTCTTCTGTTCAACCTGTAATTCAGTCATCGCCATACAAGCGTCTTTCTCGTATGGTAATCCAAACCTCGTCATATAAGCACCAAATGCTTATATGGAATATGATATGATGTGTTGTCTTCATGTAGGTATGTAATGCGGTGCAGTTCATAATTTATTTATTGCTATCCTGTGGCGTGTATTTTTAATCTCACACAGATCGACCATCACAACACATCAAAAAACACTCATAGTAGTTTATATAATAAAATTGTGCAACCAACTCATTAAAGTGCACCTATTTGTCGGGCACACAATATATTTCTCTACTCAACATAATCTTTACTCAATAGCCTGTTCGATATATATATATATATATATATATATATATGTATGTATGTATGTATGTATGTATGTATGTATGTATATCTAATATATAAATCCAATTCGAACTAAATTTTCTATGCAGCTCTATATTATACTTGGTTTTATTATTCCAATATTTTTATTAATCAAATTAATTATCACAAAATAAAACTAGCAATAAAATGGTTGATTAACTTTTCAAATATATATAACTTTTATATACTCAAAAATCATAATTTTAATGCCAAATCAAAAACAATAAACTCTAACTAAGTTTTTGTTTTCTTATACCAGTCAATTGGAAATATATAGATATCCCACTTTTGAAACTCGAACATAGATACTGAGATGTAGCTACAATCATCAGAATCATCTCCGGGAGACTAGAGTGTAATTCTATATCTACCTAGTATATTTTAGACTTCAAATACACGTAGATCAGATGCATATGCAAAATCTACTTATACTCGATAGTCCAAAATATATATGAAATAAAATACTCAAATATGTATAATAAGATATGATTTTCAAAACTAAATTCATTTTTTATAAATAATACTCTTCAAACTCATTCTAGGACGCTACTGATCCCATCTCTAATGAGTTATTCTTATAGGATAGTACTAATCCTATCTCTGATGAATTCTTTCATTAGGTTCTAATGTGTCTTGTTCTCCGACCTTTGTAAACCAAAGCTTTGATACCAAAATGAAACGACCTAGACTTCCCCAATCCCCGAAGAGACGGAGGAGCCCGGATTGCTTTAAGAACACAACTCAGCGGAACACAAACAATTGAACATTTCATTGCTATTACAACAATTTACATCAGAGTACAAGAATATCAGAGAATAAATAAATAATATACAGCGAAAAAATAAATATCAGAAATTTACAAATTACAAAACAATGGAAAATATAATACATCAATATAATGTATAGTGAAAGACATCAACTACAACAACTGAAAGAAATGCATGGATACAAAGCTTTCAGACTATAGCTCCAGCTGTAAACTAGGATCTTTTGAAAAGAAATATATGCAAATCCAAAACTACTAGTTACCCGTGTGGAAAATATGGGCACCTAGAGTTTAGGTAGAAACAATAAACTCTGAGTCGGTCATGGGACTGGTGTGAGAACTAAAACAATTATTAAATATTTATTTTAAAAGTTGGGAAATCATGGGACCACGCCATATAACACGGAACGGGTTTACTCCACATGAATCTCAGTTTAAAATAAAACAACGCAATGCTTTTTGGGAAAATGAAGGTCCCATCACACAATGCAACGCAAGCCGGAGGATAGAGTTTTCCCTTATAATAGCCAAACATGCTTGGTAAGTTTAAAACAACTCATTTTTGTTATTACTATAAGTGCATAGTGTCAAAACAACTTCAAATATAAATGTATCAATCATAGACGACATGAGCTCCCCATGCCACTACCCGCCGTATAGGTTTACAACTAAAATTGAAAAGCCGCATATTGGAAATTGGATTCCATCTATTAGCTATGGCTCCTCTCTGATTCGAGACACTTTAGCACATGTCTCAGGACCACACTTATGGGCTACCCTTGGATCTTCAGGGCCGGTCTGCACTTACTGAAATGACCCAAACTTCCCAATCCCCGAAGAGATGGAGGAGCCCGAATTGCTTTGAGAACACGACTCATCAGAACACGAGCATTAGAACAGTTCCATTGCTATTGCAACAATTTACATCAGAGTACAAGAATATATCAGAGTATGAATAAATATTACACAACGGAAAAATATCAGAGATTAAAAATTTACAAAGCAGCGAAAATAAAAATATATAGATACAATGCGTAGTGGAAAACAACAACTAACACAACTGAAAGAGATATGCGGATACAAAGCTCTCTAAATATAGCTCCAGCTGTAAATCCAAGATCCATTGTAAAGAAATATCTACAAATACTAAAACTATTAGCTGCTCGTGTGGAAAATATAGGCACCCAGAGTTTACGTTGAGACAATGAACTCCGAATCAGTCAAGGGACTAGTGTGAGAACTAAAACAATTATTAAATCTTTACTTTAAAAGTTGGGAAATCATAGGACCACGCCATATAACACGGAATGGGTTTACTCCACTTGAATCTCAGTTTAAAATAAAACAATGCAATGCTTTTTTGAAAAATGAAGCTATTATAAGACTCAGGTCCCATCACACAATGCAACGCAAGCCATAGGATAGATTTTTCCCTTTTAATAGCCAAAAATTCTTGGTACGTTTAAAACAAATCATTTTGATACTATTATAAGTGCATAGTGTCATAAAACAATTTCAAATATAAATGTATCAATCATGGACGACATAGGTACCATATATTATGCCGCCATACATAGGTTTACAACTAAAACCGAAAAGTCGCGTATTGGAAATTGGATTTCTGTCATGTGTCAAGGCTAGCGATGGCTCCTTTCGATTCGAGAAACTCTAGCAAATGCCTTAGGATCCCTCACAGTTGACCCTTGGTTCCTACAGGGTCGGTCCACACTTTAGTAAATTAGTTATTCCTGAACACATGTTTCGCGGTCCTATAGGACCTATCACTTGGCCAGTAGCGACCAATATCCGAGGCACCTCGCAATCCATCATCCACATAAGTAAAATTATCTGGGCTCCATAACATGACACCGCTGCTAGCTAGAAAGTAACGTCGTGCACTCCCTGCGTCCCTAATCCCGTTTTAGACTCATACCGAGGTGTGAGGCTCGCGAATTAACGCTATACAAAAAACTATGCTATTTAAAGCAGTGCTTTGATCATCAACCAAAAGACTCTGCTTTTCAACAAAAGCCTTGATCATTTGCATCTCAGCATGCCACATTGATAATTCAGGCCATACGACTGATGTCTATCAATATATAACCTCTAAGCTTGTACGTCCAGGGAAGGGTGTTAACCAAGAAAATAAATTCTCTGTCACCAAACAGATATATGCTTAATAGAAATCCATCAACACAGAATGAAATCCAATGTCAGACACACATCCATTTACAAGTCCGTTCTGGGTTTGAACGAAACCGGAGGCACCTGCTTCCTCGTCCCATATGTCCAATACAGGAGTGAGGTTCTCGCATATCGGGTCAATCTCCAAGTACGTCAGGATGTTCACCACTTATTACCTTGTCTTGGGTGTATAGCCCAATCAAGACATCGGTAATCATCCAAACGATGTAAAGATATCTAGTCTTCATCGTCGACTTTTAGTTGTCGTATCAGTTATTTAGAGTGGGTTAAACCCGGTCTTTCCGAATAATTCGCATGTCTTATAATCAAGTGCTATAAAAACACATCATACGCCTCATTCCAATCACGAATATTCTTTTATTTAAATATTCACATTTTTAGGGAAAGGTTCCCATTAATTTTATCAAAGATAAGTTCATTTAAACTATTTCTTTAATCTTCCTTTGGATATCCATTTCAAAGATTTTATTTTATCTTTTCACAATTCTAAACCAAATTAAGGTTTATCAACTAGTCAGGATTAGTGCACTTTACCGAAGTGATCATTTATTTATTGATCCCAATCCTAACCTATTCATCCCATGGAGCAAAACTGGTAATACTCCATACCTAACACCCAAGGTGTTATCAGTAAATTTAATTACCATTTCACGCTCAGATCTAATTAAAGATTTAACTATCGCCTAGAGTAAAACGGGTGGTACTCCATCTCGAAACATTTCGTAAATTTGGTAAATTTAATTACCCCATTCCCATTTCAATCTAATTAAAGATTCATTAAAAATCTAGTTTGGTTTTAATCTCAAAAATCAATACTTAATGATTATTCAACTTTAGGAAAATAAATCTTGTCTTTAACTAGGTTAAAGAACCAATGTCATTCAAAACACAGTTCACGATAAACCCCAAATTCAGCTTCCATCAAAATTGGAATCTTCAAGGAAATCATAACAGTATATAATAGATATATATTTCCGTATCAGATCAATACTATAAATGGAATAACAGCATGGCCTTTTAAATTCCATAAATAGTAATGGTCTTCCTTCTCATTATCTCATCTCGATTATCACGAAATCGAATTCCATTTCATTCCAATTTCTTTTATTAAATTGGAAAATTTTACTTTGAAAATTTTTCATTAATCTTAGTAAAAAGATTTATAAATTCTAAATCATATCTTCCCTGTTAATTGGGTTAAAGAACAAATGTCGTTTAAAACACAGTTCACGATAAACCCACAATCAACTTTTACTTCAATTCCAATTAGATAAATTAATTGGAAAATTTATTTAAATCTTAGTTAAAAGATTTATTTTTTTCTCAACCGGGTTTAAGAACAGTGTTACTTAAGACACCATTCACGACAAACCTAAAATTCAATTTGATATCAAATACAAGGCTCTGAATAGGAAATAATATCGGCTTATATTCAATATCAAATTATGAAACTAACAGATATCGTATTGGGAATAACGATATATATGTCTTCCAAATTCCTCAATAATATCCATATAATCACGGAATCCAATATTTAAATATTCCAAAGATTTTTTCCACTCAAATCCATTCCAATTCATTCATTGTAAAATTTTGGTTATATTAAAACCCATTTATTAATCCAATTTATTTATTTAAAAATATTGGATTATTATTCTAGTTAATAACTAGTTCATTTAGATAAAAATGTATTTTTATCTCTTCAAAACTGGAATTTTTCATCCAAAATCTTTCCAAATAATTTATATGATTTTTCATAATTTTAATAATTTTATTAAGGCCCTTACAGTCGGTTTCCAATATCGGCCACCAAACTACATCCATAACGACTTTTTCCAAAATTGATTTGGACATATTTTAAAATCCAACCATTAGATTGTAGAACTCTTATATTCATTGGAAATCTTTTTTCGATACGAACCCAACGGTTCAAGTTTTAGGAGAATCCGACGGTCGGATCTCCAGTTATGCCAATTTGAAGTTAATAGTCGAAATTCACGAGCGGTTGCTACACGACGCATTCTATTCAGGCCATTTAAATATATAATATATATTATATATATTTCCTCAATTTTCTTTTTAAAACATATTTTATAAATCGTTTATAAATTCATTTCAAAACGATTCCAACTTCTATTTCAATTTTAAATCAAAATTGAATATTCCATGTCATTATAATATTAAAATGATACCATTTGAATTCAATTCTATTCAATGTTATTATAAAATCAATAAAATCGAATGATAAACCCGTTCGAGTTAAAATAGCATTTAGCTACTTAACTCGGCTTCCTATATTTCAATATTTTCATGTCCATTCAAAATCGAACATCAAAATCATATTTTGAATCTTCACTGAACATTATTCTAAAATATTCATTTATATTCTGAATATTATTTTAAATATTCGTTATTTTAAAATATTCATTATTTTTGAATCGGAATCAGACTCAATCAATTACCATATAATTTCAGTTATATGGATTTCATACACCGCATGTATTCAACAATAATGATAAATAATCATTCAACATTCAAACATCATCCATGGTGCATTCTACAACTGTATAAGCATTAAAATAAATAAATAACGCTTATAACAGCCTGTTAATCAATCAATCGACATACAACTAAATATTAGGATTAGTGTATGTCAAATATCATCCCAATACCCGTGTGGTGTTTTCAAACAACAACAGTCTATTTAAAATAATCACTGGTTAATAAATTTAACTAGTTCTAATTCGATTTGAATTATTTTTCTAATTAACCAATTTTCACTGTTTAAATTATAAATGGATATTTATAATTTAATTTCAACTACCACATTAATGTTAACATTATTTTCAATATGTTAAACATTTCAGCATCACAAACAAAACACAATACAGTCAACTAAATCGTCCATGGTTTGTGGACGAGGGAGGTGAGCTAACAAGCACCGTATACAATTTATAATGATTAAAACTGATAAAATCTACACTGGCAATTCTATATATTTTTATACATGAATACAATAACACGATAAAATAATTTTGAGTGAGAAGGAGTTCTCACATTGGTTTCCACTCCGTCATTCTTTATCTAATGAATTTTATTTTTTAAACTAAATTAAACGATCGTTTAATTTAGTCCAAAAATTCCAACTGCCTCCATTGTGTTGTGTTCGTTGTTGCGAATATAACACAACTGAAATCGTTGAATTTGGACCTCATATGGAAAAAATACTGATTTTAATACATTAACTACACAAAATAAATAGTTAATTATATAATTAAATTTCCTAATTACATTCCCTTCTTCATTCTTTCTTCCATCTTTGTATAACTACTCCCTGGCAAATACTCGAACTCGACAATGCCCTAGGGCTGAAAACTGCTGCCACTAGAGGCATCTTTACGCCGATTAGTGGTCACCACATCAACTGCCTACGTAACCCGCGCTACGCCCTTGATTGTCAGCCAACTCGGCCCTCCCCTGCGCTCAGGAAAGCACCACGACGTCGACGTATTTGAGGTTGAAATTCATCCACTCCAGGAAACAAAATTCCATCAAAGTCATATGGAATCATAGATTATTGAACGTCCTTCGACTTTTGCTTTGGAACCCTTAACTAATTCGAAACCAGTAGAGAGATTTTGGAAAATTTAAAATCGAAAATATCACCCTTTTATTTCTTCTTGGTGGCGCAGAAGTGAGAAAGGGGGATTAGGGTTTTCCAAGAAAGTAGGGCTTTATATAATACATTTTATAATATTTAATTCATAAAATACTTGTTGAACACAATGAACTCCAAACGAATCCCAACGACTGTCGCCCCTAGCTAAAAACCCCATTCCGGACACAATGAAATATGTTTCGTAATCCAATTCGACTGTTTCAATCATTTTTTATCAAAATTAAAGTATAAATTAATATAACGATCAATATTAAATTTCAACGTACATTTTAATTTACCGGGGCCACATACTGACTTCAAAAAATTACAGAAAAATAAATCTAGCTATGTTTTAACGATATGGTCCTAACAAAGTTAATTTCGATGAATTTGGAGACCATTTGAAAGATGGCCTTTTTTGGTCAATTAAATTCAAATTGAAATTACCAAACATATTTAAATTCACTGCGCTCACATATTAAATCCAAAAATTATGAAATTTAAAACATAACAATAATTTGACATTCCGGATCCAACAAAAGTGGTTTCATAAAAAACGGAGGTCCTTTGTAAATGGCTATTTTTAAGGGCAATATATAATATATATAAATTCCGTAGCAACTATTCTGAATTATAAACTGGACATAACTTTCAATTTATAAAGTGAAATTTCAGTTTCTTACATTCGTTAAAAAGACATAGTTCGAAATATTCCAATGTTTCTTGTTTGTCCAATGATAATTTATTGTGAATCCTATACATTCAATTAAAATTAAAAATCGAATTTTCAAACTACCATGCCATTTCAATTTCCTTTTATGACTAAAATAAATTTATACGTTCTAACTTCGATTTAAATAAATTTTTAGTCATTATTATTTGATATAAATCATTTTAAATATTTAAAACCAACTAAAACAGCTAAAATAAAAAAAATTAATTGGTTCAAAAATTCCGGGTTGTTACACTTACTTTAGTGGATTGGTTATTCCTGAGCACACGTTTCTTGGTCCTATCGGACCTATCTCTGAGCCACTAGGGACTCAGTATCCGAGGCACCTCATTCCATCATCTACAGAAGTAAAAAAGTTTGGGCTCCATGTCATGACACCACTCCTAGCTAGAAAGAAACGTCGTGCACTCCCTGTAGTCACTATCCCATTTTTGACTCATACCAAGTGTGAGGCTCGCGAATTAACGCTATAAACAAAGATATGCTATTTAAAGGCGTGCTTTGATCATCAACCACAAGACTCTGCTTTTCAAAGAAAGCCTTGATCATTTGCATCTCTACATGCCACACTGACAATTCATGCCATACAACTGATGTCTATCAATATATAACCTCTAAGCTCGCACGTCTCAGAGAAGGGTGTTAAGCAAGAGAATAAATTCTCCGTCACCAAACAGATATATATTTAATAGAAATCAATCAACACAGAATGAAATTCAATGTCAGACACACAACCATTTACAAGTCCGTTCTGGGTCTGAACGAAACCAGAGGCACCTTATTCCTCGTCCCATATGTCCAATACAAGGGAAAGGTCCTTACATATCCGATCGATCTTCAAGTATGTCTGGACGATCACCAGTTGTTACCTTGTCTTGGGTGTACAACCCAATCAAGACATCAGTAATCATCCAAACGATGTGAATATCTCCGGTCTTCAACCACCGTCTTCGTCGTCAACTTTTAGTCGTCGTTGTATCAGTTATTCGGAATGGGATAAACCCGGTCTTTCCAAATAACTCGCATATTTTATAAACAATAATCAAGTGCTATAAAAACACATCATACGCCTCATTCCAATTCAGAATATTCTTTTATTCAAATATTCATATCTTTAGGGAAAGGTTCCCATTCATTTTATCAAAGATAATTTTTTTTGAACTTATACTTTAATCTTCCTTTAGATATCATTTTCAAAAGAATTTATTTTATCCTTTCCACAATCTAAACCAAAACAAGGTTCATTAACTAGTCGAGATTATTGAGCCTTACCGAAGTAATCATTTATTTATTAATCCCAATCTCATCATATTCAACCCATGGAGTAAAACTGGTAGTACTCCATATCTAATACCCACGGCGTTATCGGTAAATTTAATTACCATTTCACATTCAACTCTAATTAAAGATTTGACTATTTCCTAGAGTAAACTGGTGGTACTCCATTCTCGATCATTTCATGAATTCGATAAATTTATTTATCCTATTATCATTTTTTTAATCTACTTAAAGATTCATTAAAACTCGAGTTCAGTTTTAACCTTAAAAATCATTTCTTTGTCATTATTTAACTTTAAGAAATTAATCTTATCTTTAACTGGTTAAAGAACCAATGTTATTTAAAACACAATTTATGATAAACCTAAATCATTTTCCATTAACTATGGAATATTTACGGAAAACATATCAATATATAATCGATATAAATTTCTATATCAGACTAATAATATAGATGGAATAACGACAAAGCTTTTCAAATTCCATATATAGTAATGGTCTTCCTTCACGGAAGCTCATCTCGATTATTACCAAATCGAATTCCATTCAATTCCAATCTAATATATTAAATTGGAAACTTTACTTTGGAAAATTTCTATTGAATCTTAATAAAAAGATGTACAAATTACAAACCATATCTTCACTGTTAATTGGGTTTTAAGAACAAATGCTATTTAAAACAACGTTCACAATAAACCCAAAATCATCTTCCATTTAATTCAATTAATAAATATAATTGTAAAACTTCATAAATCTTAACTAAAAGAATTATTCCTTTCTCAGCTGGGTTTAAGGGTTAATAAAGACACCATTCACGACAAACCCAAAATCCAATTTGATATTAAATACAAGGCTCTAAATAGAAATTATATCAGCTTATATTCAATATAAATTTTGAAACCAATGGATATCTTACTGGGAATAACGACATCTGTATCTTCCAAATTCCTCATCAGTATCCGTATAATCACATAATCCAATATCGAAATATTCCGAAGATTATTTCCATTCAAATCTGTTCCAATTTATTCATTGGAAAACTATGGTTATTTTAAAACCCATTTAATCCAATTTATTATTTCTAAAAATTATTGGATTTCAAATCTAGTTGTTAACTAGTTCATTTAGATAAAAATATCCTTTATCTCTTCAGAACTTGAAATATTTAATCGAAAATCTTTCCAAATCGTTTAGTATGATTTTACTTAATTTATTCATATTTTTTATAATTTTATTAAGGCCTTTACAGTCGGTTTCCAATAATGGCCACCGAACTGCTTCCATGGCGACCTTTTCTAAAACTGATTTGGACAAATCTTAAAATCTAACCATTAGATTTAAAATATCTTATTACCAAGTGAAAGCCCTTTTCAATACGAACCCAATGGTTCTGGTTTTAGGAGAACCCGATGGTCGGACTCCCGTTATGCCAACTCAAAGTCAATGGTCGAAATTCGCGTTGCTATGCGGTGTGTTCTATTCAAACCATTAAATATATAATAGATATATATATATCATTGATTTTTATTTAAAACGTATTTTATAAAATATTTATAAATTCATTTTAAAATGATTTTAATTTCCTTTTCAATTTTAAATCAAAATTGAATGTTCTATATCATCATAATATTAAAATGATGATATTTTTGAAAATATCTGATTTTGAAATCCATTTCCTATTTGTATTCATTATAAATGGCGTTTAACTACTTAACTCGACTTCACTTTTCAATATTTTTGTGTCCGTCCAAAGTCGGACATCAAAATCATAATTTAATTTTTCACTGAATGTTATTTTAAAATATTCCTTATTTCTGAATTGGAATCAGACTCCATCAATTACCATATAATTTTATTTATATGGATTCCATACATCGCATGTAAACAAAAATTGTGATAAACAACTATTAAACATTCAATTCACATCCGGAGTGCAATTCATGACTGTATAAGCATTAAATAACTAAATAACGCTTATAACAGTCTATCAATCCATCAGTTGACATACAGTTAAATCCAAGGGAGATGTGAATAAATTATCATCCCCAAACTCATGTGGGTTTTTTCAAACAACAACAATCGATTCAAATAATTCACTAGTTAATAAATTTTAACCATATCTAATTCGAATTATTTTTATAATTAACCAATTTCTATTGTTTAAATTATAAATGGATATTTATAATTTAATTTCAACTACCACAATAATATTAACATTACTTTTAATATGTTAATCATCACAATCACAACACAATACAGTCAATCAGATCATCCATGGTTTTCAAACAATAGTGAAAGCGAGCTAACAGGCACCATATACAACATTTATAATAATTTAAATAGATAAAAATCAATACTGGTAATTTCTACATTCAGTTATAAAATAAATAACTGTATAAAATTTTAGTGAGAGAGTTCTAACTTTGGTTTCCACTTCGTCATTCTTTATTTCTTATTTTATTTTCAAACTGAATTAAATGCACGTTTAATTCAGCTAAAAATCCAATTTGCTCCGTTTCTGTTCTAGTCAGTTCTATGTTGAAGAGTTTGATCCCATGATTCCAACGCGACTGAAATCGTCGGATTTGGACCTCGTCTGAAAAAGTTATGATAATTTTTACATTGCATTACTAAAATTGAACAATAATATAATTAACAAGTTAATAACATCATTAATCTTCCACTAATTCATCTTCCCTCGTCGAAATACTAAACCCATCTGCCGATCCATTCCTCCCACCATTGTGCTCACCACAATCGACCAGAGCGAGATCGTCACCCACCAGATGAACCGCCGAAGCTCCACCCCATCCTCCTTGAACGCTGCGCCTTGCAACTCCCCCAATACCCCAGAAAACTGCATCGAACTGGATGACTTAGAATGGCGATTTCCCCTAAAATACTCCATGATAAATGATCAAACTCCTATAGACTCGAAGATTTCATGTTTCTCTTGAATTTTCATTTTGGAATTGGTATAAATTTTGAAGTGGATTAGGGCTTTTTAGAGATCAAAAATCGGACGAGAATGGCTTTTGTTTTGAACCCGGCGGCTAATAGAAATGAACGGCTAGGGTTTTGACCAATGGGCTTGTGTATATTTATATATTAATAATATTTAATTCTTTGATTAACTCAATTTTTGTTCGAACTCCAAATCAAACCCAACGACTATCTCCCCTAGCTAAATACCCCCATTCTGGACATAATGGGATATGTTTCGTAAGCCAATTCTATCATTTCAATTAGTTTTTAAAAAAATTAAAATATAAATTAATGTAACAATCAATATTGAATTTCAACGTACATTTTAATTTACCTGGGCCACATACTGACTACAAAAATTACATAAAAATTAAATCTAGTTATGTTTTGACTTTACGGTCCTAACAAAATTAATTTCAATGAATTTGGAGACCATTTGAAAAATGGTCTTTTTAACTAGTTTATTAAATTGAAACTGAAATTGAAAACACGTTTAAATTTACTATGCTCACATATTAATTCAAAAAATTATGAAATTTGAAACTAACAATAATTAGACATTCCGGATCCAACAAAAGTGGTTTTGTCGAAAATGGAGGTCGTTTGCAAAATGACTATTTTTAAGGGCTAAATATAATATTAAAATATAGATAAATTCCATAGCGACAATTTTAAATTTTAAATTGGACATAATTTATAATTTATAAAGTGAAATCTCGGTTTCCTACATTCGTTAGAAATTACAATTTAAAATATTCCAATCATTCTTGTTTTACTGAAATCCGATTTATTTTGAATCTTATGCGTTCAATTGAAATTTAAAATCAAATTTTCAAACCACCATGCCTGACATGACCCGAACTTCCCCGTGAAGGAAAGCTCGGATGGCTTTGGGAAGAAGACAAATCAAAACACAAATAGAAGAACATTTCATTGCTTATTACAACAATTTCATTCGAATACAAGAATATACAGAGTATAAATAAACATTACACATTTACCAAATATCAGAGATTTAAAAATTACAATGTAGTGGAAAAATAATACAAAACACAACTGAAGAGAATATACGGATACATAGCTTTCCGAATATCGCTTCAGCTGTAAATCAGGATCCTGTGAATATAATTCTGCAAAACCAAAACTACTAGCTACCTGTGCGGAAAATAAGGGCACCCAGAGTTTAGGTTAAAACAATAAACTCCAGGTCAGTCATGTGACTCGTGTGAGAACTAAAACAGTTATTAATCTTTACTTTTAAACATAGGTAAATCAAGGAACCACGCCGTATAACACAAAACGGGTTTCCTCCCAAGAATACCAGTGCATAAAACAAACAACACAATGCTAAATAAAGAACAATGAAGCTATTATAAGACCCAGGTCCCATCACACAATGCAACGCAAGCCGGAGGATAGGGTTTTACCTTATAATAGCCAAAGAATGCTTGATACGCTAAAATTCATCTTTTATTATTACTATAAGTGAAGAAAACAACTTCAAATATAAATGTATCAATCATAGACGGCATGGGTACCATATATCATGTCGCCATACTAGTTCTACAATTTAAACTGCATGATGTCGTATTGGAAGTTGGATTTCCATCGTGAACCAAAGCAAGGGATCGTCCTTACCGCTTCGAGGTGCTCTAGCCCGCCCTTCAGGATCTGAATGCATCGACCCTTGGATCTTCAGGGCTGGTCCACACGGAGTGGATTAAAATGCTTGAACAATGTGTTTCCCCGCCCTATGGGGCGTCAATGAGCCAAATGACTCCATCGGTCCCGGATCGACCGATATAACCAAGGTGCCTCGCTATCCATCATCCACATAAGTAAAATGCCAGGGCGTGTAAAACGCTGACACCACTCCTAGCTAGAAGGAAACACATGCCCTCCCTACAGTCCTCTCCCGTTTCTGGTTCACACCGGGCTGTGAGGCTCGTGAATTAATGCTACACAAAGCTACGCTATATTAAAGCTGTGCTTTGATCATCAACCACAAGATTCTGCTTTTCAACAGAAGCCCTGATCATTTGCATCTCAGCATGCCACATAGGCAATTCACGCTATGCAACCGATGTATATCAATCACACAGAATGAAATCAAATGTCAGACACACATCCATTTACAAGTTCGTTCTGGGTCTGAACGAAACCGGAGGCACCTTATTCCTTGCATATCCATCGATCTCCAAGTACGTCTGGACGATCACTAACTAATTCCCTCCTCTTGGGTGTACAGCCCAATCAAGATCATCGGGAATTATCCAAACGATGTGAAGACCTCCGGTCTTCAACAACCATCTTCATCGTCGACACCTCGTCGATTCAGTTATTTAAAATGGGATAAACCCAGTCTTTTTGAATAACTCACGTATATAATAAACAAGTGCTATGAAAACACAACATACGCCTCATTCCAATTCAGAATATTCCTTTATTCAAATATTCTTATACTTTGGGAAGGGTTCCCATTAATTTTATCAAAGATAAATTCTTTAAATTTATTCTTTAATCTTTCTTTGGATATCATTTCAATCTAATTAAAGATGCATTAAAACTCCACTTGGTTTTAATCTTCCCAAAAATCAATATTAATGATTGTTTAACTTGGGAAATCATATCCTGCTTTTAACTGGGTTAAAGAACCAATGTCATTTAAAACACGTTTCACGATAAACCCAAAATCACATTCCATTCTATCAGCTTTTGACCATGAATTAGCAAGTGAACAATTCCCTAAGTATTAACCCCGAAGGCCGAAACCAACATCAGATCAATACCCAGAAAATCATTCAACTTAACTAACCTCCACCTAGTTTCTGATTTTCTTAACTCTATTGGGTATAAGAATAGTATTACTAAAGATACCATTGATGACAACCCCAAATTACATTCCATTAACAATGGAATCTTCATGGAAAACAAATCAATATATATATAATCGATATAAACTTCCATATCCAACCGAGAATATCAATGGAATAACGACAAGGTCTTTTAAATTCGATATATATTAACTGTTTTCCTCTACAGAAGCTTATTTCGATTATTGCCAAATCGAATTCCATTAAATTCCAATTTAATATGTTAAATTGGAAAACTTTACTTTGGAAAATCTCCTTTAAATCTTAACCAAAGATTTATAAATTCCAAATCCCATTTCACTGTAAATCGGGTTAAAGAACGAATGCCGTTAAAAACACAGTTCACAATAAACCCAATTCCCATTAGCCTCTAACCGTAAATTAGTAAGAGAACAATCCCCTAACTATTAACCCCGAAGGCCAAAACCAACATCAGATCAATACCCAGGAAAGCATTCAACTTAACTAATCTCCAGTCAGTTTCTAATTCTTTTAGTTCCATTGGGTTTAAGAACAATATTATAAAAGATACCATTTTTGACAAACCCATAATCTAGTTTGATATTAAATACAAGGCTCTAAATAGAAAATATATCGGCTTATATTCAATATCAAATTCTAAAATCAACAAACATCGTATTGGAAATAACGATATATATATATATATATCTTTCAAATTTCCATAACAATATCTGTATAATCACGAAATCCAACATCGAAATATTTCGAAGACAATTTCGATTCAAATCCATTTCCAATTTATATATTGGAAATTCTGGTTAATTTTAAAACCATTGCAAATCCAATTTATTTATTTTAAAAATATATGGATTATAATTCTAGTTCATAACTAGTTCATTTTGATAAAAATCTATTTCTATCTTTTCACATATGGGATTTTTCACCCCAATTCTTTCCAGATCATTTCTTATGATTTTACACTAATTATTGGTATTTTTAATAATTTTATCAAGGCCCATACAGTTGATTTCCATAAACGGCCATCGAACTGCACTTACAACGACCTTTTCCAAATTTGATTTGGACATAATTCCAAATCCAACCATTAGATTTCAAATCTATCATATTCGTTAGAAAGCTCTTTTCGATATGAACCCAACGGTTCCGGTTTTAGGAGAATTCGATAGGCGGATCTCCCGTAATATACATTCGAAGTCAATGGTCGAAATTCGCGAACTGCCACAGCGCGGCGCATTCTATTCAGGCCATTATATTATATATATAATATATATTCCATCGATTTCCATTTAAAATGTATTTTATAAATCGTTTTATATTCATTTTCAAAACGATTTCAACTTCATATTCAATTTCTAATCAAAATTGAATATTCCATATCATCAATATATAAATGATAGTGTTTTCAAAACATTAGATTTTGAAATCAATTTCTTTTCAATATTCATTATAAAAATGAATAAAATTGATATAAATATTGTTCACGTCAAAATGACGTTAATCTAATCCACATGGCTTTATATATTTAAATATATTCGTGTCCATCCCAAATCGAACATTAAAATCAAATTTTGATCTTTTACTGAATATTATTTTAAAATATTCATTATTTTAAAATAATCATAATTTTAAAATATTCATTCTTTCTAAACTGGAATCAGACACAGTCAATTACCATATAATGTGATTATATGGATTTCATACACCACAGGTACACAACAACAATCAAACACAGTCAACCATCATCCAAAGTGCATTCTACACTGCATAAGCATCAAATATAAATATTCAATGCTTACTACAGCCTGTCAATCAATCGATCGACATACAGCTAATTATTGGGATTAGTGTATGTCTAATATCCTCCCAATACCCGTGTGGGGTTTTCAAACAACAAACACAAATTTATTAGTGTTATTGGGCAATGCGTAAAATTTATCGTCCCAATCAATATTAGTCAAATGTGTGTATATAAACAAATCATCCGATTTGTTTATAAATATTTATTTAATTCTTATACACGTTAAAAATTATATTTTTAACTATAAAATATTTTATTCCATTCCACATCACACAATTAATTTTCACAATACATCAATCAAACAAACAAGTCATCCATGGTCTGTGGACGATGGGTGTCGGGTGCTGCTAAGCACCATCTGCATCCTAGTATATATTTCAAACTAGAAAATAAAATAAAAGTGAGGAGTTCTCACCTTGGAGATCCACTCTACCAGTTTTATTTTTGAATTTCAGAACAGTCGGGATTTGCTTGACATTCCAATGCAGTCTTCCCTACGCTGTTCATGTTAAAAATCACATTTTTATTATCACTACATGTACATAAAAATCATATTTTTATTTCTACTTCATATATATAAAAATCGTAATTTTATATCGATGTTCATATAATAAAAATCATATTTTTTCTCTTGCCATTCTCTATATAAAAAATCACATTTTTTATATATAAAGATCGTATTTTTATATCTCTACTACATATGTAAAAATCACTCCTTTATGACGCTACTTCATATATATATAATTCTAATTTTAATCATGCGTTCATATTAAAAATCAAATCTTTATCAAATTAAAAATCAAATCTTTTTATGTTTTATAAATAAATAAAAATTAATTCTTTCTTCACCGTGCTATAAATAGAAACAGATTTTCATCTTCTAGAATTAATTACCTTCAAGAAATAAAAATATATAAACTAACATAAATGAGGACTTACAGTTAAAATGGAAAGAGGCGGGGGGGGGGGGGGGGGGGGGGTTCACTACCGGATGGGAGGGAAGCGACACCAGATGTCAGCAGGGTGGGGGAGGAGTTCGTGGTGGCACGGGTTTCTTCAGGAGGTCGGCGTGTTGGGGTTCACGAGGTGGTGGGCTGTGGGTTGGACGAAGGCGCGGTTTCAGGTGAGATAGAGAGAGGAGGAAGCGGCGGCTGGATGTGGGGGTGCGGCGGAGGGAGACGTCGCCGGGGGGGGGGGGGGGGGGTGGCTACGGGTTTGAACGATTTGGGGGTGACGGGATTTTCAATTTTGGGGTGAGGCAGGTATTGACCAAGGGAATGAAAATAAAAAGGGCTTTGACTTTTCTAGGGTTATATAATAATTATTTTATTAATATTAATTCTCATTATTTTGTACAAGGGATTTTTCTCATTCGAACTCCAAACCGAACCCACCGACTATCGCCCCTTGGGTAATACCCCCATTCCGAACACAATGGGATATATCCAGTAAGCCAATTCTATCGTTTCGAACAGTTTTCGTTGAAAATATAATATAAATCTATATATTGAATTTTAAACGAACATTTCAATTTACCGGGGCCACATACTGATTCTAAAAATTCCAGAAAAATAAATCTGGCTATGTCTTGACGATACGGTCCTAAAAAAACTAATTTCGTCAAATTCTGAGACCGTTTGAAAAATGGCCATTTTCTGGTCGATCCAAATTGACTGAAACTGTTAAAACACGTTTTCCTTCGCCACGCTCACGTATTGATTCAGAAAATTACAAATTTTGGAATTTAGCAATAACTTAACATCCCAGATCCAACAAAAGTGGCTTCATCGAAAACGGAGGTCGTTTGCAAAATTTCCATTTTTAAGGGCTACATTTCTATAGCGACTATTCTGAATTTTCAACTAGGCATAACTTTTTATTCCCGCTATGAAATTTTGATTTTTCGGATTAGTTGGAAAGATATTCTCAAATAGATTCTAATATTTTTGGTTTTGCTAAAATCCGGTTTATTTTGAATCCTGTACAGTCATTTGAAATTTGAAATCGAATTTTCAAACTACCGCGCCATTTTCAATTCCTTTTATAATTAAAAATAAATATATATATTCTAACATCGATTCATATAAATATATACGTTCTAATTCTATTCAAAATAAATTTCTCGTCATTATTATTTGAAATAATTCATTTTAAATATCCAAAATTCACTAAAATTGCCAAAAATAAAAAAATTAAATTGGTTCGGATTTTCCGGGTTGTTACAATGCCATTTCAAGATCATTTTATAATTAAAATAAATTTATACGTTCTAATTCGATTTAAATATATTTTTAGTCGTTATTACTTAAAATAAATCATTTTAAATATTCAAAACCCATTAAAATAGCTAAAATTAAAACTTTAAATTGGTTTAGACATTCCGGGTTGTTACAGTTCACTTGAAAAAAAGGGGTTTATTGTACCACCTAGTGTCAGTTGCTCATTCATTGCCTCTTAACTGTCATTTATCGTTTAACATTTTACACATTTTTTGCCCCACTATTTTTTTTCTTCGACCTGTTAGGCCGCCATTTGGACTCTGCCCCTTGTATTATCTCGTGTTGCTTTTGATTCTGCACAAGATTTATTGACCATGAATATTTGGCATTTGACAAGTCTCATGGATTTTAGTTACTTCACGTAGTTATGGGATTACCGATTATATTTGAGTATTGCATTTGAACAAATTTACTTGAACAAAGATTAATCTTGGCTCGAGTGTTTTATGTTTTGCATGGAATGCTCAGGTCAGACCCGAGTGTTACAGATTTAAAGAATTCAGCTATCAAATTTAGAAGCATGTGAAGACGCGTGCGCTCTAGATCGTAAAATATGTAAATCTTATTTATTAAAAGCTATGTATATATATATATATTTCCACTATGTAAATTTTTTTGTACAAACTCTGATATTTTATTTAAAAGCATTTGTTGTGAGATATAGTATTTTGTTTATTCTGTGTTTTTTGTGATGTGATTCTATTAAAACCTATAAGCTAAATAATTGCCTGTCATTTTGAGCGGTTTATGTTGGTTCAACTACCGACTTGAAGTGGTCGAAAAGCTAGGTTGTCACAGTTGGTATTAGAGCTTTGGTTTGCACAAAGCTTAGCTTATGGAGTTTAATAAAAATCATTCGCTAGAAATTACACTAGAGAAAACGTAATTTGAAATATAAATGGTTATAAAACTAATACTTTGAAAAAGTAGCGCAGTGGAATCGTTTTGAAATTAATAAATTTGAAACAAATTTATTTTGAAATTGAGGGATTATTTTAAAATATACCATTTTGTCTTATATTTGGAGATGGTGTATTCTTATAAAAAGAATTTTGAGTATTTATTTGACGTCAAGGTTTGACTATTGAGTATATAAGATTTTGAATATACGCCTAGCTAACGTATATGCAAAGTCTTGTCTGTACTTGATAGATATGGGATCACACTCTAATCGCTTGGAGATGATTTTGGTGATTGTCGTGACATCACTAGTATTTATTTTCGAGTTTCGAAAGCGGGATGACTATATGTTTCCGATTGAATCATCGAGAAATACTTAGACTAATTATTTGATAAATATTCAAAAATGAATTTGATAAATTTTAATGAAAATGCTTTAGTAAAATTAATGTGAACTTGGGTAAATGATCAAAATTTAAATAAAGTTACGTTATTTTGAAATATAAGTAGAATTTACAAATGAATCTTTTAAATTTAAATTGTAAGGTGAATAGTGAATGATGAAATTGGAAAAAATTGTGAACTTTAAATATCTATAACGACAAGTGAATGTTAGAATTAAATTGAAAATTTAAAAAGAAGGTAACTTGAATAAAATTGAAGAAAAGGAAATAATCTTGAAATTTTACAACAAACGTAATATGAATATTTTGAAGTTTGAACTAAAGTGGGTTAATTAAAGAAATTTCATAGCTGCGTCATTTAACCCCTTGGCCTTGAGAATACATAGTTCCTTTGTTTATTTTGATTTGTTCACATAGCTTTACTCGTTGTTGTTTTACCTTCCCACCCTTGTTTTATTCATCTATGAGCTCTCGTTACTACTCAATTCATGTCCATGTACCCTTTTGTTTACCATGTATCAGAATCTAAATTAAAGTTGGATTAATGATATAGTTGGATTTGAAACAAACATTTGAACGTTGGATTAGGACAACAATTGACAATTGAATTTTCGAAGTACTATTTTTGTACTATGTTAATGGAAGTATTGGAAATGAGATATAAGGGATAATTAAAATAGATTGAAATAGATTTTTTTAATTGTTTCGAGATGTATTGAATCCAACTTATATGAAATGTGTTAGAAATATTTTGACTAGGAAATATTTTGAGAAGGCTATTCGTACAATTTCAAATGTATGAATTATACGCTAATTTCAGAAGCATTTGAAAGAGTCAATCTTTTGTGAATAATGTTCAGTTTGAGAAATGATTATTGAAACCATATTATGAAATCAAAGCTGAATTAGCATTGGAATTTCGGACAAAATTGATTCGGATTGGATTATCTCTTGAAGTTAACATTTTTCTTTACCACTAATATATAAATTTACACTATTTTTCCCAAACTATAAAATTTGTCTTATTTACTTTATTTAAACTATTTTGTATATAAACTTAGTTATCCTATTCAACTATTCTATAGAAAACATATTTAGTTAATTTAAACTATTTTATACCAAAACTTATTTATTTATTTCAAACCTATTTTATATTAAGCGTATTATTTTATTGAAACTATTTTAAATTTAACTTAACTTGTTTGATGATAAAAGTATATTTTCGATCCGAGTAATTTAAGTCTGAAAGAATTGAATGTAAAGATTCAATTGAATAACGATACTCGTGACGTGTAACCCAAATCGAATGTGAAGTTTTGATAATGAATTGATTTGTGGATATAAAATTGAATTTGAAATGATATAAAATATCTGAAATCAAACTGAATTTGGTATTGAAATGGAATTTCTAGAAGCTACAGTTTTTGGATATTGATATGAAAGCTTTCAAAACATATATAAGAATGCAGTGAATTTGAAATTATTGAATCGGAAGGTAATTGATATGAAATGAATTCTTATACATAATGGAACTTGTTCAAAAATGACATGTTGAAATATGATTTGAGAAATCTTACATAAATGAAATTTTATATATGTATGGTATACGTGAAGTGAAATGAATATTATATATAGTATCGTATGATTTCAAATCGAAGGTATGTGAAGTACCTTCCATTGAAAATTGAGGTTCTGCTCGGTAGGAACTCTTGTTGATATTTCTTTGGTTGTGGTTGTCCAGACGTAATACTCATGAGTTTTCCTTTAAACTCGGCTGCATAACAAAATTCGCAGGGCCGCGAAGGCCTACGATGACGTATGCTTCCTGGGGGAACCAGGCGTAACCACTGTGTATGTTGCGATCTATGTTCGTTTTACGATGGCGAAATCCATAGGGCTGCGAAAGCCTACGGGTACGGATGCTTCTTGGGGGATCCAGGCGTAACCATTGTGCATCTGCGGTCCATATGGCATAATCCACAGGCCAGTGATTACCTAAGGTTTAAGGGTGATAGAGATGTAACCACCAGCGTCACTAGATGCAAAATGCGATCCATATGATTATTTTGAGGTGTTATGGCGAAATACATAAGGAAGTGATTGCCTAGCCACCTATGGCCGCGACACTTTGTCCTCTTGACTTGGTGATAGAGCGACCTTAGGGGATGCGTTCCATGATGATCTCAGGTTATTCTATTCTATTTATTCATCCCGTTGATTGTCCGTGACGAAATTCACAAGGAAGAAATTTCCGCCGGTATGGATGCTTCCTGGTGAACCCAAACATAACCATTGTGTATCGGCGATTCATGAATAAGTTTCATTGGTTTGTTTATTGGATAATACTTCTTTTATCTATTTTAATGTTATAAAGTATTTTCACTGGATGTTGAAACAAGTTTACTTAGTACTTTGAGATTTCTAGTTTTGCGCCTGATCAATGCATTACCGATTCTTGAAGAACAGCGATAAACTTGTGGAAATATCGAGTTATCTAAAACTATTTTGACATAAAGTATTTTGATATAAAAGGATTTTTTTAGGATTTTCTTTCAAACTTTAAAATTGTGTATAAATAAAAAACAATTGAATTAAATACATTGGTATAATTAAAAAAAATTAATGAATTATAATGCGTCATTATGCGAAAACCATTCTATTCGCATAATAATTTTGATTTAGTTTTTGAGCATACGATTTTGATTCCAAATATGCTCGATTCTCGATGACAAACACTGATAAGAGTTTTGATATGAATCTGAAATTCTCTATCATAGTTTACTGGTATGGAAGGAGAATAGAAGTTTCTAATCAAGAAGTTAAATTAAAAGTCCGCACTAGAGTGATCAGGTTACCAATTCTAATTAGAAACAAAATTTTGTGTTTGAACAAACAATCGAAGTTGATATGCGTATGAATGTTACATTGTTTAATTACAAATTCCTTATTTCCTTCCTTTTCAAGGATGAAAAGTTCTGAATAGGGGTGATTGTGACATCCCGTAAATTTCGACCCTTCATATAAAGTTTATTTTAATTATTGAATTAAAAATGGTATAAAAACAAAAATTATGATTCATTATTTCATGACTCCAAAATTTATTTCTGATAAACAATAACTTACATTGAGATGAATTGTGATTGATGATAATGGAAATTATTAAATTGTATATGCATTTGGAATAACTAAATTTGAACTATTGTTGATAAAAAAATTAGCAGTTGAATCCTTGATTTTATTTTAAAGGTTCAATATAAGCATTAATGCGATAATTGAAAATAAATTTATGAATGTTTCCAATTTAATTTTATATCGGAAGAATTGTAATGACACTGAGTGTTAAAGATATATAATGTATGTTTTAACTATCGCAATTAATGAAAATTCATGTTAACTTTTACAATAATAAATAAAAGAAGAAAACAAACAAAGCATAAAAATGTTATAAAATAAACAGGAAAATATTTACAAGGACAAAACTGAAGGCCTTTTTATCCATAAGGACAGCCCACTAAAATTTTACTTAGAAGGACAATACATTCAAAAATAATTCTGGCCGCTACTTTTATCTTCTCCCTCTCTCACGTCGGCCGCTACTTTCAACTTCTCCTTCTCTCACGTCGTTCTCTTTTTCATCTTAAATCACGAAATCGCAAAATCAGAAAACGCGATATTACAAATTTCAGAAAATAATAAAATCGAAATTCGAAATATAAGGAAAACATCACGAAATCAAAATCGAGAAGAAAATCATTCGAAACGCTAAAAAAATTAAAAAAAAATGTCGATCAACAAAATCCAGTGGAAATCACAAGTGAATTGAATAAAAATATTTTTCAAACGATGGAAACCACAATTGAAGAAGTCGAAATTGTTGAATCAATTTTTTTAGATTGGAAATGTTTTTTTTTTCATTTTACCAGTACAGCAGTTCGTAATTATCATTTTTGTATTTTTGTAGTTATCATTTTTCTGTTTTTAATTTTAAAACATAGCAGCAGATTTTAGTTATCATTTTTCTATTTTTCTAGTTATCATTTTTCCTATTTTAACTATAATACATAGCAGCAGTTTTTAGGTATCATTTTTCTATTTTTCTAGTTATCATTTTTCATGTTTTAACTGTGTTATATGTTTTTTTCATGAGATTTTGGTTGCTGTGTTAATTTTGAAGTTATATTGTTGTATCAGCTTTGAAACTAAGTCAAACTTATTTCAGTTTAATCAATCAAACTGTGATATAATTTTTTTTATTTTTTTATCTTCAAAGCATTGCATCAGTATTTAGGTATCATTTTTCTAATATTTTAGGTATCATTTTTACTGTTTTAGCTATGTTATGTGTTGTTTTCATGTGATTTTATTACTGTGTTAATTTTGAAGTTATATTGTTGAATCAACTTTTTAACTCAGTCGAATTTATTTAATTTTATACAAGCAAACTGTGATGTAAACATTTTTTTCATTAGATTTTCTTTACCACATTGATGCAGTTTGTAGGTATCAGTTTTCTATTTTTTTAATTATCAGTTTTCATGTTTTAACTGTGTTATGTGTTTTTTTCATGTGATTTTGTTGTTGTGTTAATTTTGCAGTTGTACTATTGCATTAACTTTGTAACTAAGTCGAACTAATTTCATTTTATTCAATCAAACTTTGAAGTAAACATTTTTTCCATTACTTTTACTTCAAAACATTGAATCAGGTTTTAGGTATAAGTTTCCTATTTTCTTACGTATCAGTTTTACTATTTTAACTATGTTAATTGTTTTTTCATGCGATTTTTTATTCTGTTATTAGTTTTATAAGTTGGTAGGGCTAAGCTAAAGTTTTTCTCATATTCACAGTTCATGGATATCAGTTTTTTAATATTGTAGGTAAAAAAAGATGCATATAAACATAACACAGAAGTTACACTAAAAATGATAACCAGAAAAATAGAAAAATAATAACTAAAAACTGCTGCTATGTTTTTAAAGTTAAAACAGGAAAATTGATAACTAAAAACAGTTCATGGATATCAGATTTTTAATATTGTAGGTAAAAAAAAAGATGCATATAAACATAACACAGAAGTTACACCAAAAATGATAACCAGAAAAATAGAAAAATAATAACTAAAAACTGCTGCTATGTTTTCAAAGTTAAAACAGGAAAAATGATAACTAAAAAAATAGAAAAATGATAACTAAAAACTGCTGCTATGTTTTAAAGTTAAAAACAGGAAAAATGATAACTAAAAAAATAAAAAAATAATACCTACGAACTGCTATAGTATTAACGAAAAAAAAACATTTCCAATCACGAAAAAAATGTTTCAACAATATCGACTTCTTCATTTGTGTTTTCCATCGTCTGAAAAATATTTTTATTCAATTCGCTTGCGATTTCCAATGGATTTTTTTTGTTCGAAGGCCTTTTTGGTTTTCTAGGGTTTCTGTTTCGAGCGATTTATGAATTCGAATTTTTGGGTTCGATTGCAATTTCAAATCTGTTGTTCTTCTGTTTATCGGGATTTATGATTTACGATTTGAGATAAGAGCGACAAAGGAAGAAGATGGAGCGGACGAGAATCGATTGCGAAGGGAGAAAATAGAGCGCACGTGAGGAAGAAAGAAGCGGCCGATTTTTTTTTCCAGTGTATTGTCCTTTAGGATAAAATATTAGGCGGCTGTCCTTATGGATAAATTTTAGCGGGCTTTTGTCCTTAAAAATTTTTTCCCCTAAAATAAAATAGAACATATGATAAACAAGAAGCCATTAGAGAGAATAGCAAGATAGGGGAGAGACTTTTATTTCTATTGCTCAAGTGTATATCATTTCTATTACGTTGGCTCCTTTATATGTAGGCTTTGGAGCTGATGTTAAACTTATTCCCATGATGTGGGACTAAATAGAATATGACAAAAGCATATTCACTCATATATATTACAACACTCCCCCTTGAATATGCGTCTTCAAAATCTTGAATGCTATGCTAACTTGAAGTTATCCTTTTTAAAACATATATGATGATTTCTCCGCCTTATAATTATCTTACTTGCATATATATATATATATATATATATATATATATATATATATATATATATATATATATATATATCCGTTCAGTCGATACAATTATTGTCTATTGCCTTCAAAACTCTATCAGGAAAACCCAATGGGAAAAATCTTGAATGACAAAAAGAGTACAACATATGACATTGTGAATATCATATTAAAATGATATTCCTTAAAAGAGTTTGATATTTCAGGACCAAAACAATGCCTCATTAAAAACCTTTTTATGAAAAACCCTGTGGGAAAAATCATAAACAAGGAAAAGAGTGCAAATTTATTTCATCTTTGGGTAACATGTTTTACAATGTTACCGTAAGGCTTGATACTTCAGGATCAAGACAATGCCTCATTAAAAACCCTACTAACAAAAACCCAATGGGAAAAATATTAGTGAAGGAAAAGAGTGCATTATAACATATTTTTTATGCTCCCCCTTATTTATAACTCATTATTCAATTAGTCTATTGATGTAGTCGACGCATGCCAATTTTGTACATCATCTTCTGGAATGTTGATTTGGAAATTTCCTTTGAGAACAGATCTACCCACTTTTCTTGAACTGAATTTGTTTCTCCTCTTTCTTGTTATCCTTTCATTTATGTGTGATGAGAAATTTAGAAGAAATGAGCTCCATCCTATCACCCTTGATATAATTCACTTGAATCCGAGCCATGCAAACTGCCTTGTCTTCTTCATAAATAATATTTTACTGCATCAAAAGATGTTTGATACTTCTGGATCAAAATGCCGCCTCGTCAAAACCTTACTAAGGAAAACCCAATGGGAAAAATATTGGTGAAGGAAAAAGAGTACAATATAAAATGTCATATTTACTACGTCAGAAGTAGTATGATACTTCTGGATCAATGTAATGCCTCGTTAAAACCTTAATAAGAAAAACCCAATGATAAAAATCTTAAATAAGGAAAAAGAGTACA
The DNA here is from genome assembly GCA_030737875.1 of Allium sativum. Taxonomy (NCBI): domain Eukaryota; kingdom Viridiplantae; phylum Streptophyta; class Magnoliopsida; order Asparagales; family Amaryllidaceae; genus Allium; species Allium sativum. The sequence continues at coordinate 34,832,623 of CM060913.1, read as the reverse complement.
TTATAACTTATTTTTGTATGTTACTTTTGGGTTGATACTTCTGGATCATGACTCATGCCTCATTAAAACCTTACTAAGAAAACCCAGTGGGGGAAAACTTAGTTAAGGAAAAATAGTGCATTATACCATACTTATGGAGACTCCCCCTGATTTAATAATTTCCTCTGAATTCGTATTCTTCTTTCAATAAATCAAATTGCTTACAAATACTTCTTAATGAATTTTTTCTTTTAAACTTCATGTGCATTTCCATGCTTCAGGCATTTTTTTTCTTATTTAAAACGCCTTCCTTTTGTTATTTGTATGTTACTAATATTCATTTATGAATACACTTCAGGTGCTTATAATTTTCTATTTCAATCGGACTTGCATGTTGCAATACATATTTGATGAATAAGACAACTTTCATTACAAAGAAGGAAATAATCTACTCATCTTGAAGTATATTAAGATTTTCATTACAATAATACTTAGAAGAATGAAGTATATCAAGATTTTTATTACAACAACACTAAGCAGGAAGTTGTAATGACCCAGAAAATCTAAACCAATTTAAAATTTTTAAATTGACAAAAATAATGGATTTTAAATATTTAAAATAAATATTTTAAATAATGGCGATGAAAACTGAGTTTGAATCGACAATTGAAAACGAATATAATTAATTATAATTATAAACAAGGCCTGAAATGGCGTGGCAGTTTCAAAAATTGAATTCAAACTTTGTCGGACTGTACCGGGTGCAAAACAATCCGGATTTTAGTGAAACCAAAAATATTTAAATCTGTTAGGGAATACCTTTCCAACGAATCTGACGAATCGAAATTTGATAACGGGAATCAAAAGATATGTCCAGTTGAAAATTCTGAATAGTCGCTATGGAATTCAGGCCATTAAAAATGGACATTTTGCAAACGACCTCGGATTTCGACGAAACCACTTTTGTTGGGTCCGGGATGTGAAGTTATTGCTAGGTTTCAAATTTCATAATTTTTTGAATCAATATGTGAGCGTGGGAAAGGAAAACGCGTTTGACCAGTTTCAATTGATTTTAATCGACTGGAAATTGGCCATTTTTCAAACGGTCTTAGAATTCGACGAAACTAGTTTTGTTAGGACCGTATCGTCAATACGAAGCTAGAAAATATTTTTTCTGGAATTTTTCTAGTTAGTATGTGACCCCGGTAATTTGAAATGTATGTTTAAAATTCAATATAGTGATTTAAATGTAAATTCAACGGGAACTGATTGTAACGATCAAATCAGCTTGCGATACATATCCCATTGTGTCCGGAATGGGGGTAAAACGCTATGGACGACAGTCGGTGGGTCCCATTTCGACTTCGAATAAAAAGTCAACTTTTAAATAGAAATTTAATAATAATAATAATAATTTATATAAACCCTTTTCTCTCTCTCTCCTCACTTTCTTTCTACCGTTCGAAATAATAAAAAAAAAACCCTAAATCGTGTCGTGCCTCTTGGGAGCCACCACCACGCCGTCGCCGTCCAACCCTCCCCGCGCCTCCATCTCCTCCTTTCCGATCCTTCTCCTCCCTCCTTGCCCTCTCCGCTCGACGACCACGAACCCGAACCCCAAGCACCCCAGACCCGACGCCACCGCTCGCCCCATCACCGCGGGGAACTCCTGCCGCCGACCCTGACGACCCCCCCTTCCTCGCAGATAACAGTAAGTGTTGTTATTTATTTTAATTTTAAAACTGATTTTTGAAAAAAAAATTAAAACTGATTTTTGAAAAAGGTTTAATTCTGATTTTTAAAAGATTTAAACTTTAAAAAGAAAAAGATTAGAACTTTAAAAAGAAAAGTTTTGAACTGGGATAGAAAGATCAGATTTTTAGAATAGAAAAGATCATATTTTTAAAATAGAAAAGACGGAATTTTTATTGAGTAGAAGAAGTAAGATATGATTTTTATATTTTTAAAGTAATAAAAATATAATTTTTACATCATAGGAATAATAAAAATATGATCTTTATATATTGAATAGCGAAGTCAAAATTTGATTTTTATATATTGAATAACATAGTAAAAATTCGATTTTTATATATGTAAAGAATACGGGCAACGAAAGCGACGAAAGGCGAGATTGGCGAAGATTTCTATAAAGGAAGAGTCGCGGCGTTTGGTTAGCTAATTGGTGAGAATTTCTCACTCTTCAATTTCTTTTTCTAGCTATATATATATGGGTTGAAATAAAAGTGAATTGCTATATATAAATATATATATATATATATATACATACATATATATATATATATATATACATATATATATATATATATATATATATATATATATATATACGCCCCTCGTCCACAAACCATGGACGATATTTATTGGTTGAAATTGTTGTGAAAATTGATTGATAGCGAATAATTGTTTGGGATTGTTTGTGGTTGATATTGATTGATTGTGGTTGAAAAATACCCGTTTTTGATTGAGAAATATTTGGTTGAAACCACATAGGATTAGTTTGTGGAAATGAAATTAATATATACATGCCGCCAGCGTGCGAACTAGATGCATGATCCCCATTGTCAAAAACCGCGAGGTTTTAAGGTAGAGCGAGGAGCCGTACTAGGGACGGTCCCGGTTTTAACTACCCTGCCGTTATGCTGCCGAAATTTTGAATAATATTCGTGTGTTTGAATTATTTTCATATGCTTAAACTATATTTATTCATTGAATAGAAAACATTCATGTGTTGAATTGATATTCATTCGTTGATTAGAAATTCATGTGTTGAATGGTATTCATATCTTGAAATAAATTGTTTGATAATAAAAATCACCTTTTATCTATATATAGAAACTATAGAAAACATTCATGTGTTGAATTGATATTCATTCGTTGATTAGAAATTCATGTGTTGAATGGTATTCATATTTTGAAATAAATTGTTTGATAATAAAAATCACCTTTTATCTATAAATAGAAACTATAGAAAACATTCATGTGTTGAATTGATATTCATTCGTTGATTAGAAATTCATGTGTTGAATGGTATTCATATTTTGAAATAAATTGTTTGATAATAAAAATCACCTTTTATCTATATATAGAAACTATAGAAAACATTCATGTGTTGAATTGATATTCATTCGTTGATTAGAAATTCATGTGTTGAATGGTATTCATATTTTGAAATAAATTGTTTGATAATAAAAATCACCTTTTATCTATATATAGAAACTATAGAAAACATTCATGTGTTGAATTGATATTCATTCGTTGATTAGAAATTCATGTGTTGAATGGTATTCATATTTTGAAATAAATTGTTTGATAATAAAAATCACCTTTTATCTATATATAGAAAATATAGAAAACATTCATGTGTTGAATTGATATTCATTCGTTGATTAGAAATTCATGTGTTGAATGGTATTCATATTTTGAAATAAATTGTTTGATAATAAAAATCACCTTTTATCTATATATATAAAATCCTATTTTTGTCACCTATATGAACTATATAGAAAAATCGTGTTTTGAAATGAATCGTTTTACAATAAAAATCACATTTTTATTGTATGCATAAATCGTTGAAATGTGAAGTGTTAAAAATAGCCACTTGTTCAAAATAAACATATGTGAGTTGAAATATCCATTAATTAGCTAATGAAATGATTTGCACCTATGTATGTAACATTAGAATGAATGGTGTTTTTAAACCAAATAGAAATCAAATATGAAGTTGGATAGAAAACGATAAATGATAAGAACTGTATATATATGTACATGCATATTCATTGAACAGGTTATAGCAAAGGGGCTAGAGAAGAGGAATAAAATTTTGTGCCCGACAAATAGGTACACATTTACTGTTTTGTTTGGGTGATGATTTTATGAGCCTGTTGGCTAGCCGCTTGGCTTTTTCTTTTTCTTTTTGAGATTAGAAGGACCGGGAAAGCTATTTGCGATTTCCCGATGCTCCCGGTGCAGGGGAGGTTATGGCGAAATTTTCCAAAATTTTAAGGCGTTAGTGAAATATTTGAAGTAAAAACGATATTGAAATTGTTGAATGAACTATATTTATATAATTATATAAATATAAATAAAATTATAACGAAACGTAGCCGTGCAGTTCGCATTTTGAAACCGTGATTTCAAACAACTAGTGCGGGAAATCCGACCATTGGATTTTCCCGAAACCTCAACCGTCGGGTTCGCCTTGGAATAATCTTTCCAACGGCACCAACCTTGTAAAAATCCAACGGTTGGATTGTTTGGAATGTTTAATTCAAATCTGATGAAAAACAGCACCAGAAGCGATTATATTTATATATATATAAATATAATTATATATTTAATCGAATAACGACGCTGCATTTCGTATTTTGAAATCGAAACTTCAAACGATTGTACAGGGAGATCCGATCGTCGGATTTTCCCGAAACTGGAACCGTTGGATTCGTTTTGAAAAGACCTTTCTAATGATGTAAATTTTGTGAAGATCCAACGGTTAGATTTTCAGGTATGTGTAAATCAAATTTGAAGAAAAACAGCGCCACGGCCATGTTATGGCCCGAAGCGTCGTTTTGAATAAATTGGCTATTTTAAAATAAATAAAAATAGCGATAAATTATTATAGAGTACCATAAACATTATGGAATGGAAATAAACTGAATTTGCTTGATTTATGTGGCTTTTGATGGTTGAATGTGTTTGGTGTGAAAATTACATTAAAGAACACAATTGGTGTTGTCGAATAATTTAACCATTGAAATAAATTGATTTGAAATTCTAAATATACGTGAATCATTTGAAAAGGCCGAGTTAATTCTCATTTCAAATAATTGACCGACGATTGAAATTCGAAGATGAAGACGACGGTCGAAGACCGGAGATCTTCACCTCGTTTGGATGGTAACCGAGGTCCTGATTGGGAGGCATCCCGAAATATGGATAATGAGTGGTGATCGTCCAGACGTACGTGGTGGTCGAAGGGTTTGCGAGGTATTTAGTGCCTCCGGTTTCGTTCAGACCCAGAACGGACTTGTAAATGGACTGTGTGTCTGACATTGGAGTTTATTCTGTGTTGATTGATTTCTGTTAAATATACATCTGTTTGGCGGCGGAGAATTTATTCTTTTGCTTAACGCCCTTCTCTGAGACGCACGAGCTTAGAGGTTGTATATCGATGGACATCAGTCGCATGGCATGAATTGCCTGTGTGGTATGCTAAGATGCAGTGATCAGGGCTTCTGTTGAAAAGAAAAGTCTTGTGGTGATGATCAAAGCACCGCCTGTGTGGCGTAGCTTTGTGTATAACGTGAATTCGCGAGCCTCACACCCCGGTATGAACCTAAAACGGGAGAGGACATCAGGGAGGGCCTGCGTTTCTTTCTAGCTAGGGTGGTGTCAGTGACCTACCAGCCCTGACATTTATATACTTTTCACCTAAGTGGTTGTTGCTGTTGCGATGCGCCTCGGTTTGATCGGACGATCCGGGTCCGATGGAGTCATTCGTTGGCTCGTTTACGCCCCAAAGGGCGGGGAGATGTAGTGTTCAGGCATAATAATCCACATCGGTGGACCAGCCCTGACGATCCAAGGGGCAGTTGCGGCTGTTCCTGAGACACGGACTAGAGCGTCTCGAATTCGGTAAGGACTATCTTTTGCCTTGGTTCATGACGGAAATCCAATTTCCAAATACGACATCGTGTGGTTTTGATTGTATATATATATACGGCGACATGATATATGGTACCCATGCCGTCTATGATTGATAGTTATAATTTGAAATTGTTTTTCAAAACATATAAACACTAGCAATAATATCAAATGCCTTTGTTTTAATCGTATCAAGCATATTTTAGCCGTTATAAGGTAAAACTCTATCCTCCGGTTTGCGTTGCATTGTGTGATGGGAACTGAGTCTTATAACGGCTTCATTTTTATAAAAAGCATAGCGATGTTTAAAAGAAAGATTTGTTTTAAAGCACTGGCAATCCAATGGAGTAAACCCGTTCCACGAAAGTGGCGTGGTCCTGTGATTAGCCATATTATATATGTGTTGAATGGATTTCTCATACCAGTCCCATGACTGACTCGTAGTTTGTTTCACTCTCAAACTCGGGTGCCCCTTTTTCTACACGGGCAGCCTTGTGTTCAGGTTTAGCTGGTTCTTTCTGGATAGCTGGAGCTGAAGATGGATTCTATCCTTTATCTCTTTTTATGTTGTTCAGCTTCTATTGTACATATTTTGTTTATTTCCGCTGTAGACATTTATGTATAGCTGAACTGTATGTGTACTAAGTAAGATCCTGTATACTGTGTAACTCTGATGATTACTTTTATCCAGTATATTCTATTGTTCATTACCTGGTGTATTTATTTAATTTTGTTCTGCTATTATCTGTTTCTATGTTATATTCCAAAAGATAACCCTTGTTTCCGTCAGAACGGGAAATCGGGTCGTCTCAACGTGGTATCAGAGCTTTGGTTAAGCTTAGTTCTGGAATATAACATTTGAACGAACTCGTCAGAAATAGAACCAGTAGTGTTCTAGGACGGGTAACTCTATACAGATAGGATCAGCAATATCCTAGTATGAGTAAAGCAGAATGAAATTGCACCTCGATTGACACATTTACATCAAAGTATGTGTTTCTATATTTTAAACTATCTTTTCTGTGACCTGACACTTGTTCTGCTAATTGCAGAAGTACTAGAAAAATGAGTGCCAGAAAAAGAAGAAATGCAGAACCCGATCTAGAGACTCTATTTAAGAGATATCGAAATCTGGGTGGAGCACAGTTCTCGGGCAATGAATCTATTATTCAAACTCAAGCTTGGGTGAGCTCTGCAGAAAGAATATTTGAGCGTTTCCAACTGAGAGACGACCAGAAAAGATTAGTAGCATCTTGGGCGCTCAATGGAGAAGCTTTAATATGGTGGGAAACGATCATAAAAGATAATCCAGAAGGTGATATCACCTGGGATAGATTCAAAGAGGTTTTCCTAGGAAGATTTACTCCTCCCGAAGCAACTGAGAGATTATGTGATGAATTTTCTTATTTGATACAAGGTGATATGACCATCCCAGAATATCATAAGAAATTCAACGAACTTGCTCACTTTGCTCCTCATCTGATTCAAGATCCAAAAAGGAAAAATATGAGATTTATTCATGGCCTGCAAAGGAGATATCAGAATAGTGTAATGAGGAATGTGAAGTTTCCTTTTTCTGAAATGATATACATGGCTTATCAGTATGAAGATCTCCATAAGAAAGGAATGTTGCGCGACGAAGAAGAAGTCTGTTCTAGTGATAAAACAGAGTCAGAAACTGATCGTCCGGAGGCCATAACAACGTTAGAGGTCAGCAAGAAGCCCAAAGCAAATCGGAAAAGGGCTAAATCTGAAAAGGAACCAGCAACAACTACCACTTGCTCTAACTGCCATCTGAAGGGGCATTTGTCGATAAACTGCGGGCCCTTAAGGAAGCGATTAAAAGGTGGACTTAAATCCAAAGAAGGACTTCAAGCGAATAGAAAATGCAATCTCTGCCATCAGGCTAGTCACGTAAAGCAAGATTGCTGGCGGTTGAAAAAGACTAAAATAGTTCACGTGAATGAAGTAGCAGAAACTTCTGAGCCCTCAGCTAGTCAAGAAAGGGCAGATGTTTTAGAAGGCACGCTAACTGTCAAAAACATTCCAGTTAAAGTACTGTTTGACACAGGTGCGTCGCGAAGCTTTATTTCAAAGAGTGCCGCTAAGAAACTGGATTTGAACTTGAGGAAGCTCAAGGAACCAATGACTGTCCAGAATCCGGTCGGGGGTTCTATCAACCTCAGTTGGATTTGTGCAGTACCTGTCTCCTTTTCTTGCTATAAATTCCCTATTATCTCTGTCGTCATGAATTTTGATGAATTCGATCTTATTCTGGGATTGGATTGGTTAACCAAATATGAAGCAGAGGTTAGATGCGCCGAGAGAGTTGTTAGAGCTAAGATTAAATCAGGGAGTTATATAACCATACCGTGTGAAGGTCAAAATGCTAATAGAAAAGACTTCTGGGCAGCTTTGAATGTTTCTCCAGCCCAAATTGAAAATGATCCTGAAGTTACGGAGAATATTCCTGACCTCATCAAAGACATTCCTATCGTCAAAAACTATGCGGATGTGTTCGAAGAAGTTGTTCGCTTACCTCCGCAGAGAGAAATAGATTTCAAGATTGCTTTGATTCCCGATGCAAGGCCGGTAGTTCACGCTATTCGAAGAATGTCCTTGAAAGAGAAGGAGGAATTAGACAATCAAACACGACAGCTAGTATGGAAAGGTCTGATCAGGCCTAGTTTCTCTGATTGGGGAGCAGTAGTGGTGTTTGTCCCAAAATCTGACGGTACTCTACGGTTATGTGTGGATTATCGTGATCTGAACAAGCAGACAATAAAGAACAAATATCCATTGCCACGAATAGATGATTTGTTAGATCGATTAAATGGAGCACAAGTATTTTCAAGAATGGACCTAGCTACAGGTTTCCATCAACTTAGAATTGCCGAAGAATGTGTTCCAATGACAACGTTCAGAGGCCCCGACTTATTCTACGAGTGGTTAGTAATGCCATTCGGCTTATGTAACGCTCCAGCTTACTTCGTCGATCTGATGAACAGAGTGTTCAGAGGGGTTTTGAATAAATTTGTTCTGGTTTTTATTGATGATATTCTAATCTTCTCTAAATCAAAGGTCGAACATGAAAAGCATCTGGAACAGGTTCTAGTAATTCTGAGACGGAATGTATTGAAAGCAAAGTTTTCCAAATGTATATTCTGGCAAGATGAAGTGAAATTTCTGGGCCACGTTGTATCGAAAGAAGGAATTGCTGTGGATCCAAGCAAAATAACAGCTATTCAAAATTGGAAACAGCCCAGTGCCCCCACTGAAGTCCGCAGTTTTCTCGGATTGGCTAGCTATTACCGGAAATTCGTTAAAGACTTTTCGAAGATATCTGGTCATTTAACAAAGCTTACAAAGAAGCATTCTAAATTCAAATGGACTCCAGAAAGTGAGGAGGCTTTCGAAGGGCTAAAGTTGAGATTAACAACAGCTCCCGTGTTAACCATCATCGATGGCAACCAAGATTTAAAGGTCTGGACTGATGCTTCTAGAGAAGGCCTTGGCGCAGTATTAATGCAAAGAGGTCAAGTGATTGCTTATGCTAGCCGTCAACTGAAGCCACACGAGAAAAACTATGTAACTCATGATCTTGAGTTATTGGCTATCATATTCTCTTTGAAAATCTGGAGACACTATCTTCTGGGCGAGAGATTTGAACTGTTTACAGATCACCAGTCGTTAAAGTATCTGTTCACTCAGAAGGACTTGAATTTGAGGCAGCAACGTTGGCTGGAGTTTCTTGCAGCATATGACTTTGAAATTATATATACTTCAGGAAAAGCCAATGTCGTGGCTGATGCGTTAAGCAGAAAGAATGTAATGAACGCCAGTTTTATTATCACGACTTCATTGCTAGATAAGATCTCTGCTCTACAGGAAGATGATCACTTCATTCAGAAGATCAGAGAGATAATTCAACAAGGCAACCCTCGAGTTTTCAAGTTGATAATGATGGGATTCTAAGGCTCAAAGGTCGAATCTGTGTCCCTAACATTCCTGAGCTTCGAAAAGAAGTACTGGATGAATGCCACAAGTCAAAACTTAGTATCCACCCGGGAGTAATCAAATTGTATAATGACATCAAACGCACTTTCTGGTGGAAGTCGATGAAAATGGACATTTCTTTATATGTCAGCCGATGCCCTACTTGCCAGCTAGTCAAGAGCGACCAACAGAAATTGGCTGGATTATTACAACCGCTAGAAGTTCCTGGCTGGAAATGGGAACATATTTCTATGGATTTCATTGATGGGTTGCCCAGAACCAGAAAGGGAAATGACAGTATTTGGGTGATCGTAGATCGCTTCACGAAGACCGCCCATTTCATACCTGTCAGATCAAATAGAACTGCTCAGAGTCTGGCACAGATATACTTCAGGGAAATAGTTAGACTACATGGAGTGCCACTCAGTATAGTCAGTGATAGAGATACAATATTCACTAGTAAATTCTGGGAGGCATTTCAAGTCGAGCTGGGAACAAAGTTAAACTTGAGCACCGCTTATCATCCTCAGAGAGACGGTCAGACTGAGAGGGTGAATCGCATTTTAGAAGATCTATTGCGGGCTTGTGTTCTAGATTTCGGTGGATCATGGGAAGACCATCTGCATTTGGCTGAATTCTCTTATAACAACAGCTACCAGGCGAGTCTGACAATGTCGCCATTCGAAGCATTGTATGGTAGACCGTGCCGATCTCCTGCTTGTTGGGTCGAGCCTGGAAATAGACTTGTGTTGGGTCCTGATATGATTTGCGAAGCTGCCGACAAAGTCGATTTTATGAAGAAGCGATTACTCGCCGCTCAAAGCCGACAAAAGAGCTATGCCGATAGAAGAAGAAGAGATATATCCTTTGAAGTTGGCGACTATATATATTTAAAAGTATCGCCGATGAGAGGAGTTATCCGGTTCGGTAAAACTGGAAAGTTAGCGCCCAAATTTATTGGTCCGTTTCCTATTCTGGAACGGATCGGAACTCTCGCTTACAGGGTCAAACTGCCTGATTGGTTGCCTGGAGTTCATGATGTATTTCATATATCTCAACTTCGAAAGCACGTTCATGATCCAGACTTGATCGTGGAAGAAGCAGCTCAACAGGACATTGAAATTACTCCAGAATTAGCCGTGAGACGTGAATCGCTAAAGATTATCGGCAAAGAAACCAAAGAGCTGAGGAACAAGAAGGTTCACTTAATCAAAGTGCAATGGAGTGGAGATCCGCGAGATTGTACTTGGGAAACTTAGGAGAGCATTCAGAAAGCTTATCCCAGATGCCGAGTAGATATCTCTGATTGACTCCGGTGCCAGGTACATTTACCCTACTTTGCACTACCATTCAATTCTCTACTCTATTGTTATTTTCTTTTCATAGATGCGCACTATTTATTCTATACTCTGAATGATTTTTAAAAGGGTATAGGATTTGATTAGTATATTTTTGAAGGTTAAAACAATTGGATTGGTTGTTGTGTTGTGTGATTGTAGATTTATCAAACCACTTTCGACTTTGTTCCTTTTCGGGGACGAAAAGTTTTAAGTGGGGGAGATTGTAACGACCCAGAAAATCTGAACCAATTTAAAAATTTTAAATTGACAAAAATAATGGATTTTAAATATTTAAAATAAATATTTTAAATAATGGCGATGAAAACTGAGTTTGAATCGATAATTGAAAACGAATATAATTAATTATAATTATAAACAAGGCCTGAAATGGCGTGGCAGTTTCAAAATTTGAATTCAAACTTTGTCGGACTGTACCGGGTGCAAAACAATCCGGATTTTAGTGAAACCAAAAATATTTAAATCTGTTAGGGAATACCTTTCCAACGAATCTGACGAATCGAAATTTGATAATGGGAATCAAAAGATATGTCCAGTTGAAAATTCTGAATAGTCGCTATGGAATTCAGGCCCTTAAAAATGGACATTTTGCAAACGACCTCGGATTTCGACGAAACCACTTTTGTTGGGTCCGGGATGTGAAGTTATTGCTAGGTTTCAAATTTCATAATTTTTCGAATCAATATGTGAGCGTGGCAAAGGAAAACGCGTTTGACCAGTTTCAATTGATTTTAATCGACTGGAAATTGGCCATTTTTCAAACGGTCTTAGAATTCGACGAAACTAGTTTTGTTAGGACCGTATCGTCAATACGAAGCTAGAAAATATTTTTTCTGGAATTTTTCTAGTTAGTATGTGACCCCGGTAATTTGAAATGTACGTTTAAAATTCAATATAGTGATTTAAATGTAAATTCAACGGGAACTGATTGTAACGATCAAATCAGCTTGCGATACATATCCCATTGTGTCCGGAATGGGGGTAAAACGCTATGGACGACAGTCGGTGGGTCCCATTTCGACTTCGAATAAAAAGTCAGCTTTTAAATAGAAATTTAATAATAATAATAATTTATATAAACCCTTTTCTCTCTCTCTCTCCTCACTTTCTTTCTACCGTTCGAAATAAATAAAAAAAACCCTAAATCTAAATCGTGTCGTGCCTCTTGGGAGCCACCACCACGCCGTCGCCGTCCAACCCTCCCCGCGCCTCCATCTCCTCCTTTCCGATCCTTCTCCTCCCTCCTTGCCCTCTCCGCTCGACGACCACGAACCCGAACCCCAAGCACCCCAGACCCGACGCCACCGTTCGCCCCACCACCGCGGGGAACTCCTGCCGCCGACCCTGACGACCACCCCTTCCTCGCAGATAACACTAAGTGTTGTTATTTTATTTTAATTTTAAAACTGATTTTTGAAAAAAAAATTAAAACTGACTTTTGAAAAAGGTTTAATTCTGATTTTTAAAAGATTTAAACTTTAAAAAGAAAAAGATTAGAAATTTAAAAAGAAAAGTTTTGAACTGGGATAGAAAGATCAGATTTTTAGAATAGAAAAGATCATATTTTTAAAATAGAAAAGACGGAATTTTTATTGAGTAGAAGAAGTAAGATATGATTTTTATATTTTTAAAGTAATAAAAATATAATTTTTACATCATAGGAATAATAAAAATATGATCTTTATATATTGAATAGCGAAGTCAAAATTTGATTTTTATATATTGAATAACATAGTAAAAATTCGATTTTTATATACGTAGAGAATACGGGCAACGAAAGCGACGAAAGGCGAGATTGGCGAAGATTTCTATAAAGGAAGAGTCGCGGCGTTTGGTTAGCTAATTGGTGAGAATTTCTCACTCTTCAATTTCTTTTTCTAGCTATATATATATGGGTTGAAATAAAAGTGAATTGCTATGTATAAATATATATATATATATATATATATATATATATACATATATATATATATATACGCCCCTCGTCCACAAACCATGAACGATATTTATTGGTTGAAATTGTTGTGAAAATTGATTGATAGCGAATAATTGTTTGGGATTGTTTGTGGTTGATATTGATTGATTGTGGTTGAAAAATACCCATTTTTGATTGAGAAATATTTGCTTGAAACCACATAGGATTAGTTTGTGGAAATGAAATTAATATATACATGCCGCCAGCGTGCGAACTAGATGCATGATCCCCATTGTCAAAAACCGCGAGGTTTTAAGGTAGAGCGAGGAGCCGTACTAGGGACGGTCCCGGTTTTAACTACCCTGCCATTATGCTGCCGAAATTTTGAATAATATTCGTGTGTTTGAATTATTTTCATATGCTTAAACTATATTTATTCATTGAATAGAAAACATTCATGTGTTGAATTGATATTCATTCGTTGATTAGAAATTCATGTGTTGAATGGTATTCATATTTTGAAATAAATTGTTTGATAATAAAAATCACCTTTTATCTATATATAGAAACTATAGAAAACATTCATGTGTTGAATTGATATTCATTCGTTGATTAGAAATTCATGTGTTGAATGGTATTCATATTTTGAAATAAATTGTTTGATAATAAAAATCACCTTTTATCTATATATAGAAACTATAGAAAACATTCATGTGTTGAATTGATATTCATTCGTTGATTAGAAATTCATGTGTTGAATGATATTCATATTTTGAAATAAATTGTTTGATAATAAAAATCACCTTTTATCTATATATATAAAATCCTATTTTTGTCACCTATATGAACTATATAGAAAAATCGTGTTCTGAAATGAATCGTTTTACAATAAAAATCACATTTTTATTGTATGCATAAATCGTTGAAATGTGAAGTGTTAAAAATAGACACTTGTTCAAAATAAACATATGTGAGTTGAAATATCCATTAATTAGCTAATGAAATGATTTGCACCTATATATGTAACATTAGAGTGAATGGTGTTTTTAAACCAAATAGAAATCAAATATGAAGTTGGATAGAAAACGATAAATGATAAGAACTGTATATATATGTACATGCATATTCATTGAACAGGTTATAGCAAAGGGGCTAGAGAAGAGGAATAAAATTTTGTGCCCGACAAATAGGTACACATTTACTGTTTTGTTTGGGTGATGATTTTATGAGCCTGTTGGCTAGCCGCTTGGCTTTTTCTTTTTCTTTTTGAGATTAGAAGGACCGGGAAAGCTATTTGCGATTTCCCGATGCTCCCGGTGCAGGGGAGGTTATGGCGAAATTTTCCAAAATTTTAAGGCGTTAGTGAAATATTTGAAGTAAAAACGATATTGAAATTGTTGAATGAACTATATTTATATAATTATATAAATATAAATAAAATTATAACGAAACGTAGCCGTGCAGTTCGCATTTTGAAACCGTGATTTCAAACAACTAGTGCGGGAAATCCGACCATTGGATTTTCCCGAAACCTCAACCGTCGGGTTCGCCTTGGAATAATCTTTCCAACGGCACCAACCTTGTAAAAATCCAACGGTTGGATTGTTTGGAATGTTTAATTCAAATCTGATGAAAAACAGCACCAGAAGCGATTATATTTATATATATATAAATATAATTATATATTTAATCGAATAACGACGCTGCAATTCGTATTTTGAAATCGAAACTTCAAACGATTGTACAGGGAGATCCGATCGTCGGATTTTCCCGAAACTGGAACCGTTGGATTCGTTTTGAAAAGACCTTTCTAATGATGTAAATTTTGTGAAGATCCAACGGTTAGATTTTCAGGTATGTGTAAATCAAATTTGAAGAAAAACAGCGCCACGGCCATGTTATGGCCCGAAGCGTCGTTTTGAATAAATTGGCTATTTTAAAATAAATAAAAATAGCGATAAATTATTATAGAGTACCATAAACATTATGGAATGGAAATAAACTGAATTTGCTTGATTTATGTGGCTTTTGATGGTTGAATGTGTTTGGTGTGAAAATTACATTAAAGAACACAATTGGTGTTGTCGAATAATTTAACCATTGAAATAAATTGATTTGAAATTCTAAATATACGTGAATCATTTGAAAAGGCCGAGTTAATTCTCATTTCAAATAATTGACCGACGATTGAAATTCGAAGATGAAGACGACGGTCGAAGACCGGAGATCTTCACCTCGTTTGGATGGTAACCGAGGTCCTGATTGGGAGGCATCCCGAAATATGGATAATGAGTGGTGATCGTCCAGACGTACGTGGTGGTCGAAGGGTTTGCGAGGTATTTAGTGCCTCCGGTTTCGTTCAGACCCAGAACGGACTTGTAAATGGACTGTGTGTCTGACATTGGAGTTTATTCTGTGTTGATTGATTTCTGTTAAATATACATCTGTTTGGCGGCGGAGAATTTATTCTTTTGCTTAACGCCCTTCTCTGAGACGCACGAGCTTAGAGGTTGTATATCGATGGACATCAGTCGCATGGCATGAATTGCCTGTGTGGCATGCTAAGATGCAGTGATCAGGGCTTCTGTTGAAAAGCAAAGTCTTGTGGTGATGATCAAAGCACCGCCTGTGTGGCGTAGCTTTGTGTATAACGTGAATTCGCGAGCCTCACACCCCGGTATGAACCTAAAACGGGAGAGGACATCAGGGAGGGCCTGCGTTTCTTTCTAGCTAGGGTGGTGTCAGTGACCTACCAGCCCTGACATTTATATACTTTTCACCTAAGTGGTTGTTGCTGTTGCGATGCGCCTCGGTTTGATCGGACGATCCGGGTCTGATGGAGTCATTCGTTGGCTCGTTTACGCCCCAAAGGGCGGGGAGATGTAGTGTTCAGGCATAATAATCCACATCGGTGGACCAGCCCTGACGATCCAAGGGGCAGTTGCGGCTGTTCCTGAGACACGGACTAGAGCGTCTCGAATTCGGTAAGGACTATCTTTTGCCTTGGTTCATGACGGAAATCCAATTTCCAAATACGACATCGTGCGGTTTTGATTGTATATATATATATATGGCGACATGATATATGGTACCCACGCCGTCTATGATTGATAGTTATAATTTGAAATTGTTTTTCAAAACATATAAACACTAGCAATAATATCAAATGCCTTTGTTTTAATCGTATCAAGCATATTTTAGCCGTTATAAGGTAAAACTCTATCCTCCGGTTTGCGTTGCATTGTGTGATGGGAACTGAGTCTTATAACGGCTTCATTTTTATAAAAAGCATAGCGATGTTTAAAAGAAAGATTTGTTTTAAAGCACTGGCAATCCAATGGAGTAAACCCGTTCCACGAAAGTGGCGTGGTCCTGTGATTAGCCATATTATATATGTGTTGAATGGATTTCTCATACCAGTCCCATGACTGACTCGTAGTTTGTTTCACTCTCAAACTCGGGTGCCCCTTTTTCTACATGGGCAGCCTTGTATTCAGGTTTAGCTGGTTCTTTCTGGATAGCTGGAGCTGAAGATGGATTCTATCCTTTATCTCTTTTTATGCTGTTCAGCTCCTATTGTACATATTTTGTTTATTTCCGCTGTAGACATTTATGTATAGCTGAACTGTATGTGTACTAAGTAAGATCCTGTATACTGTGTAACTCTGATGATTACTTTTATCCAGTATATTCTATTGTTCATTACCTGGTGTATTTATTTAATTTTGTTCCGCTATTATCTGTTTCTATGTTATATTCCAAAAGATAACCCTTGTTTCCGTCAGAACGGGAAACCGGGTCGTCTCAGAAGTAATCTACTCACCTTGAAGTATATCAAGGTTTTCATTACAACAATACTTAGAAGAATGTTGTAATCTATCATCCATGTTCTTTGTATTCTTTATAATAACAAATGCTATTTATGTTCTTCAGGAACTTATACATTATAATAATTTTTGCATATCGCAACTACCACTTCAATGGATATTAAAAGTTTCATTACAACAATTCTTAAAAGCAGGAAGTGATCTACTCGTCATGAATTATTTCAAGATTTTCATCACATCAATACTTAAAAGAATGTTGTAATCTACATTTCTTGCTCTTTATCACTATCAAAGTTATTTAATTCTTCTGGAATTTGTATACTTTCATCGTTTATGCCTTCAGGGAATTGTAGGCATTTTAAAAACTTTCACCACTTTAATCAATTCAATTATCTCTAAAAATACAATGCTCATGGCACTTAACATGTTGTTGACACTCTATGGTGCTTCAGTAACTTCCGTGTGCTTTTGTCATTATATAAATTTCTATTTTTATCTTATGAACTCTAGGTTCATATCTTATGGACTACAAGTCCATATATCTTATTTAGGAGAATTTCATGATGGTCAATCATGTTTCTCTCTAATATGGGATTTTTAATCTGTTTATAAATATAAGCGCTTTATTATTTATTAATTTATCATAGATGATTATTTCTTGTCAGTTTTATACATAATTTATTGAGATCTCAAAACTTATCATGCTTTAGGTACCTAAACTGTAAGGATTTGAAATGATATAATCGAAACCCTAATTAGAACGGTTTAACAATTAAACTTAGGATCTTCGCAAGAAACAACAAATTAAACTGAATTGGTTTAGGATTTTACCTGCCACGTCAAATCCGATTGAAATTAGATGATCTCGAAACCAAAAATTACATCGTTGCATCGAATCATAAGCTCGACACATCGCCGACGCCTCTAGAGGAGATCCACAAGCGATGCTTTCGAAGATGACAATCAAAATCGAAAAGGGGTGATTCGGTACTAGCCAAAAGAAGAAATAGATCTAGGGTTTTTTTAATAGATTAGAAATCGGATAAGCTATTAAAGAAAGGAGGCGGCCCCTTTATAATAAGTCATGCGAATTTTTATCTTAACCCTTAGAACCATTCTCCATTATTTAAATAAAAGAAATAGTCAAACCCTTTTTTATTTTTATTTTTTGACCTTTCTTTTATTTGAACGTTCTCACCTTTTACAACGCTTATACGTGT
This sequence comes from Allium sativum, assembly GCA_030737875.1. NCBI lineage: Eukaryota > Viridiplantae > Streptophyta > Magnoliopsida > Asparagales > Amaryllidaceae > Allium > Allium sativum. The sequence goes on along the minus strand of CM060913.1, from coordinate 34,814,667 downwards.
GACCCTATAGGTTATCATAACGTTAGCAACAATTTAAATAAATATTTAAACTGTAAACAGTGCGCGACATCTAGTAATACATCGTTGTTACCCAAGTTACAATAATATCAATGATTCGATTTAACCTGTTCTGTGACCAGTGTCTCAATATAATATAATTCTTTTAACCAATATATCCAGGATTAAACTAGAGGCATTGATCGTATCATCCTCTTTATAACTTAATCCGTTTTTCATGATCAATGAGTAGACTGTTTAAAACAAATCAATATTTGAGCACGGCCATGCATTTCACAGTCTCACCCGATCAAGAGGCCCATGGATATCACTACGAATATATCATAGGGTTAAATTCCATCTAGATCATTCATAATTTTCATTCGATTCGAGATGTATCCAATAATCACCGTTATCATTACTCTGTTACGAAATAACTTTAGATGATATCAAAACACAAATATCCTTGAATAAAATTATAATGATTTCGGGTTTAAGGATCATTACATCACTGTCACTATGAGAATAACTTATGATACTGTTGATTATGATCCACCAAGTTATCTCACGGTGGGTCAGCCCAATACGCTTTTCTCTAATATGTATTTATATCTTGACTTTAATATCACGTATATTAATGATCAATGAGATGTGATCATCAGTTAATCAATAGACTAGTCTCAACGCTTTATTGTTGTCCTGTATAAACAATAAAACTCGACTAGGGACTTTTAAGAATTATAATACTTATCACATTATATAATCTCAAGTTCAGTCTTACTCGAACTATATAATCCCGTATTATTATTCTAAGGACTTCTAATATATTAATATTTATATTGCGTAGTAAATATAATATAATAGAATTATATTTTATTCCAAATAAAATAATAACATCAACAGTGTTATCAATCTCATCAAATGAATTGCCTTTAGGGCAGAAACTCTAACAATCTCCCACTTGCACTAGAGTCAATCATTTACGTATCATATACTTATGAAACTAGTGTGACTATTAAACTCATGTTGCAACAGAGTTTAATTCAGTAGGTCTGCAACATTACAACGTTTGCAACTTTGCAGATATGTTCATTTCCTCTGTGAACAACTTCACATAGGAATTATATTTCTTAAATATATGATTGGATTAATAGTGAGTTTAAGGTTTTAGGCCTGAGCATCAGCCACATTGTTAGCGCAACGTATATCATTGGATCAACAATGAATTAAGTTCAATCATGAACTTCTTAATCCAAACATTATCTTTCTTAGAATCAGTATTTATTTCTTGTTTTTTTTAAACTAATATTATTCACAATAATTAATGTGTTATCAAATAACATTCGAATTATTGTGTCACTCCCACTCAATTTCTTGTCTATACAAGGTTCAATAACATTATGTGGTTTTCGAGATATTTCGATTTCTATTTCATTCCCATTGGTTTCTTAGAGACTGGATCTCCATTTAAATGGATACCAATTCGAGCAATAAAACATTTTATTCTCATAGGATTTATAGAAATAATATCCATGTGTTTCTTGTGGATATTACACAAAATTGTTATTTAATTTGGGTTCGATCTTATCAGAGGAGGGACGTTTAACAAACGCCTTACATCCCAAATCTTCAAATTAGACACACTAGGACATTTCCTAGTCCATATCTTATAAGGCTTCTTTAAAATCGTTTTAGTGGGATTTAAATGCAATTGTTCTAAATTTAATTTATTGGAAGATCTATATGACTTATCTTGGTCGTATCATATCTTATAAGGTGTGATTACTTCTTTCAGACACACCATTTCAATATGATGTTCTGGGTGGAGTAAGTTGTGAAACAATTTCAAACTCATATGGACAGTCATTAATTAATTGGCTTAAATATTCGTTTTGATATGTTCGAAAAGTATTTATTTTCTTTTAAAATTGGTTTCTATCTCCACTTTGAATTCTTTGAACTTTTCAAAGGATTCTGATATGTGTTTCATAAGATACACATATCTGTATCTACTGATATCATCAGTAAATATAACTAAGTAATAAAACCTGCCTCTAGTTTATCTTTCCATTGCTCTATATACATCATTATGTATGAGACCCAATGCTTATCACTCATTAACTATGTGTAACGACCCAGAAAATCTGAACCAGTTTAAAATTTTTAAATTGGCTAAAATAATGGATTTTAAATATTTAAAATAAATATTTTCAATAATAGAGATGAAAATTGAGTTTGAATCGACAATTGAAAACGAATATAATTAATTATAATTATAAACAAGGCCTGAAATGGCGCTGCAGTTTCAAAAATTGAATTCAAACTTTGTCGGACTGTACCGGGTGCAAAACAATCCGGATTTTAGTGAAAATAAAAATATTTAAATCTGTTGGTGAATACCTTTCTAACGAATCAGAAAAATCGAAATTTGATAGCAGGAATCAAAAGATATGTCCAATTGAAAATTCTGAATAGTCGCTATGGAATTCAGGCCCTTAAAAATGGACATTTTACAAATGACCTCGGATTTCGACGAAACCACTTTTGTTGGATCCGTGATGTCAAATTATTGCTAGGTTTAAAATTTCAAAATTTTCCGAATCAATATGTGAGCGTAGCAAAGGAAAACGCGTTTGACCGGTTTCAGTTGATTTTAAATCGACGGGAAATTGGCCATTTTTCAGACAGTCTCAGAATTCGACGAAACTAGTTTTGATAGGACCGTATCGTCAATACGAAGCTAGAAAATATTTTTCTGGAATTTTTCTAGTTAGTATGTGACCCCGGTAATTTGAAATGTACGTTTAAAATTCAATATAGTGATTTAAATGTAAATTCAACGGAAACTAATCAAAACGTTCGAATCAGCTTACGATACATATCCCATGGTGTTCTAAACGGGGGTAATTAGCAAGGGACGACGGTCGGGGGGGTTTGAAATGGGGTTCGAATTAAAAAGTTGCTTTATTAAAATAAATTGAATTAAATATATATATATATTTCTTTATAACACCCCCCTTTTTTCTTCTTCTTCCTTCAGTCAAAAATTAGGTCCAAAAAAAAAAAAACCTCGCTGCCTTCCCGCTCGTCGCCCACCACCGGAGCGCCGCCCACCCCATCTGACCTCCGCCAGGCCCCAAGTTGATGAGACCCCCCCTTTCCTAATCGAACGCTACCCAGACCCCCCTTTCCCCTCACGAATCGAGCAGCGTCGCGCAGTCCATCGCGACCCCACCTCGCCCCTCTGCCATGACCGCCGAACCCCTCCCCATTCCGCCGCCACTGGCCATCCCCACTACCTCAGACCCGACACCGAGCACTCCTCCCTCCTCTTAAATCGCAGCCCTTTCCTCTGCTAATATCCAATGTAAGTCTTTAATTATTTATAATATTTTTCTTTATCATTGATTATTTTAGATAATCAGTTTATATGTGTAGTTAATAAAGAAGATTTTAATTTTAGTTTATATATAGTTAAGCATTGATTTAATTTCAGATTTTTAAAAAGAAAAAAAAAGAGATTTTAAAAAGGGGAAAGACGAGATTTTTAAACAATAAAAATATGATTTTTATATATTGAACATCGAAGTAAAAATATGATTTTTATATATTGAAGAGCATAATAAAAATTCGATTTTTATATATTGAATAGCATAATAAAAATATGATTTTTATATATTGAACATCGAAGTAAAAATTCGATTTTTATATATTGAATAGCATAATAAAAATATGATTTTTATATATTGAACATCGAAGTAAAAATATGATTTTTATATATTGAATAGCATAATAAAAATTCGATTTTTATATATTGAATAACATAATAAAAATATGATTTTTATATATTGAACATCGAAGTAAAAATTCGATTTTTATATATTGAATAGCATAATAAAAATATGATTTTTATATATTGAACATCAAAGTAAAAATTCGATTTTTATATATTGAATAGCATAATAAAAATTCGATTTTTATATATTGAATAACGAAGTAAAAATTCGATCTTTACATATGTAGTGAATACGGGCAACGAAAGTGACAAAAGGCGAGAGCGGTGAAGATTTATGCAAAGAAGAATCGTGGGATTGAATTAGCTATTCGGTGAGAATTTCTCACTCTTCAATTTCTTTCTATATATATATGTGTGTTGAAATAAAAGTGAATTGCTATATAATATATATATATATATATATATATATATATATATACGCCCCTCGTCCACAAACCATGGACGATATTTATTGGTTGAAATTGGGTGAAAATTGATTGATAGCGAATGATTGTTTGGGATTGTTTATGGTTGATATTGATTAATTGAGGTTGAAAAATACCCGTTTGTGGTTGAGTAATATTTGGTTGAAACCACATAGGATTAGTTTGTGGAAATGAAATAAATATATATACATGCCGCCTGCGTGCGAACTAGATGCATGATCCCCATTGTCAAAAACCGCGAGGTTTTAAAGTAGAGCGAGGAGCCGTACTAGGGACGATCCCGGTTTTAACTACCCTGCCGTTATGCTGCCGAAATTTTGAATAATATTCGTGTGTTTGAATTATTTTCATATGCTTAAACTATATTTATTCATTGAATAGAAAACCTTCATGTGTTGAATTGATATTCATTCGTTGATTAGAAATTCATGTGTTGAATGATATTCGCGTTTTAAATATAAAAATCACATTTTTATCTATATATAGAAACTATAGAAAACCTTCATGTGTTGAATCGATATTCATTCGTTGATTTGAAATTCATGTGTTGAATGGTATTCATATTTTGAAATAAATTGTTTGATAATAAAAATCACCTTTTATCGACTATATGAACTGTGTAAAATAATCTCGTTTTGAAAGAAATTGTTTTATAAGAAAAATCCTATTTTTATCACCAAAATGAAATATATATAAAATAATAGTGTTTTGAAATGAGTTGTTTTACAATAAAAATCACATTTTTATTATATGCATGAATCGTTGAAATGTGAAGTGTTAAAAATAGCCACTTGTTCAAATAAATATATATGAGTTGAAATATTCATTAATTAGCTAATGATATGATTTGTACCTATGTATGTAACATTAGAATGAATGGTGTTTTTAAACCAAATAGAAATCAAATATGAAGTTGAATAGAAAATGATAAATGATAAGAACTATATATATGTACATGCATATTCATTGAACATGTTATAGCAAAGGGGCTAGAGAAGAGGAATAAAATTTTGTGCCCGACAAATAGGTACACGTTTACTGTTTTGTTTGGGTGATGATTTTATGAGCCTGTTGGCTAGCCGCTTGGCTTTTTCTTTTTCTTTTTGAGATTAGAAGGACCGGAAAAGCTATTTGCGATTTCCCGATGCTCCCGGTGCAGGGGAGGTTATGGCGAAATTTTCCAAAATTTTAAGGCGTTAGTGAAATATTTGAAGTGAAAACGATATTGAAATCATTGAATGAACTATATTTATATAAATATATAAATATAAATAAAATTAAAACGAAACGAGGCCGTGCAGTTCGTATTTTGAAACCGTGATTTCAAACAACTAGTGCGGGGAATCCGACCATTGGATTTTCCCGAAACCTCAACCGTCGGGTTCGCCTTGGAATAATCTTTCCAACGGCACCAACCTTGTAAAAAACCAACGGTTGGATTGTCTGGAATGTTTAATTCAAATCTGATGAAAAACAGCGCCAGAAGCGATTATATTTATATATATATAAATATAATTATATATTTAATCGAATAACGACGCTGCAGTTCGTATTTTGAAATCGAAACTTCAAACGATTGTACCGGGTGATACGACCGTCGGATTTTCCCGAAACTCGAACCGTTGGATTCGTTTTGAAAAGACCTTTCTAATGATGTAAATTTTGTGAAGATCCAACGGTTAGATTTTTAGATATGTGTAAATCAAATCTGAAGAAAAACAGCGCCACGGCCGCGCTATGGCCCGAAGCGTCGTTTTGAGTAAATTGGCTATTTTAAAATAAATAAAAATAGCGATAAATCGTTATAAAATATCATAAACAATATGGAATGGAAATAAACTGAATTTGCTCGATTTATGTGGTATTTGATGGTTGTATGTGTTTGGTGTGAAAATTACATTAAAGAACAAAATTGGTGTTGTCGAATAATTTAACCATCGAAATAAATTGATTTGAAATTCTAAATATACGTGAATTATTTGAAAAGGCCGAGTTGATTCTCATTTCAAATAATTGACCGACGATTGAAATTCGAAGATGAAGACGATGGTCGAAGACCGGAGATCTTCACCTCGTTTGGATGGTAACCGAGGTCCTGATTGGGAGGCATCCCGAAATATGGATAATGAGTGGTGATCGTCCAGACGTACGTGGTGATCGAAGGGTTTACGAGGTATTTAGTGCCTCCGGTTTCATTCAGACCCAGAACGGACATGTAAATGGACTGTGTGTCTGACATTGGAGTTTATTCTGTGTTGATTGATTTCTGTTAAATATACATCTGTTTGGCGGCGGAGAATTTATTCTTTTGCTTAACGCCCTTCTCTGAGACGCACGAGCTCAGAGGTTGTATATCGATGGACATCAGTCGCATGGCATGAATTGCCTGTGTGGCATGATAAGATGCAGTGATCAGGGCTTCTGTTGAAAAGCAAAGCCTTGTGGTGATGATCAAAGCACCGCCTGTGTGGTGTAGCTTTGTGTATAACGTGAATTCACGAGTCTCACACCCCGGTATGATCCTAAAACGGGAGAAGGACCTCAGGGAGGGCATGCGTTTCTTTCTAGCTAGGGTGGTGTCAGTGACGTACCAGTCCTGACATTTATATACTTTTCACTTATGTGGTTGTTGTTGTTGCGAGGCGCCTCGGTTTGATTGGACGATCCGGGTCCGATGGAGTCATTCGTTGGCTCATTTACACCCCAAAGGGTAGGGAAACGCAGTGTTCAGGAATTTCAATCCACATCGGTGGACCGGCCCTGACGATCCAAAGGCTTGACTGAGTACTTGCCTGAGACACGGGCTAGAGCGTCTCGAATTCGGTAAGGACTATCTTTTGCCTTGGTTCATGACGGAAATCCAATTTCCAAATACGACATCGTGCGGTTTTGATTGTATATATATATGGAGACATGATATATGGTACCCATGTCGTCTATGATTGATAGTTTTGATTTGAAATAGTTTTCAAAACATATAAACACTAGCAATAATATCAAATGCCTTTGTTTTATTCGTATCAAGCATATTTTGGCCGTTATAAGGTAAGACTCTATCCTCCGGTTTGCGTTGCATTGTGTGATGGGAACTGAGTCTTATAACGACTTCATTTTTACAAAAAGCATAGCGATGTTTAAAAGAAAGTTTTGTTTTAAAGCACTGTCAATCCAATGGAGAAAACCCGTTCCACGAAATTGGCGTGGTCCTGTGATTGGCCATATTATATATGTGTTGAGTATATTTCTCATACCAGTCCCCTGACTGACTCGTAGTTTGTTTCACTTTCAAACTCGGGTGCCCCTTTATCTACACGGGCAGCATTGTATTCAGGTTTAGCTGGTTCTTTCTGGATAGCTGGAGCTGAGGATGGATTCTATCATTTATCTCTTTTTATGTTGTTCAGCTCCTATTGTACATATTATGTTTGTTTTCCGCTGTAGACATTTATGTATAGCTGAACTGTATTTTTACTAAGTAAGATCCTGTATACTGTGTAACTCTGATGATTACTTTTATCCAGTATATTCTATTGTTCATTTTCTGGTGTATTTACTTAATTCTGTTCTGCTATATTCTGTTTCTGTGTTATATTCCAAAGATAACCCTTGTCTCCGTCAGTACGGGATTTGGGGTCGTCTCACTATGTCAGGTGAAAGGTGATTCAGTTATTTTGCCTAATAAACAAGATTTGTATTCTTCATATGATTCGAAATAAATCGATTTCAAAATTCCATCATTATGGAGTTTTGATATACTTTCTTATTTACTGGGCTAACTGATTATACTAAAGGTACATTGGATTTAAATCACTAAATTTAATCCAGTCATTATTAATGTCAAGTACATTATAGTTAAGGATTTGCAAATATCATTAACTATTTGTGAAATTCCATACAATATTTCATTTAAATAAAATGAATAACAATTATTCTTTTATTACAAATGAAATTCAATCTTGTCTAAACAAGATATTTTATAATATTTATTTTAATTGGAATTTTGTAATAACAATTAATTTATTTATTTAATTAAGCCAGTATATCCAACAAGAATTAACTTACTATGGATAATCTATCAACATTTGCTTCATTTCCAATTGTAAGTTCACTTGTTCTTATATCAAATTTCTACTTATTCTGCAATTTTTGTAAATCAACATACATTTATGTGATTTATATCTAATATCTAATACCAGAAATATATAAGTAGATTATTATAGGATTTATATTTTATTCAGTTGTAATCATACTTTAACTTATTTTAGATCCTCTATATTTGTTAGAACAATTATGTTTTAATTTGTTTGAGGACAATCCTCAAATTTCAATGTTAGTTAGGAAATTCGATTTAATTTAATTTGTCCTTCTTAAGGATTAATTTAAATTATCGAAGTTATTTGTTATTTAATATCACAATAGATAATAAATAACAACTGATTCTTTAACATTTATTTAGTACAAAATTTTGACAATCAAAGTTTATATTAACATAAACGTATAATTTTAAACTAAAATACGCTCCCACTCAAATTAACATCCCTCCATTTATATATACATATCGGTATATATATATATATATATATATATATATATATATATATAATGGTGTTCCAAGATCCATATCTAGTCATGTCTTGACTCTGCTTTGGCAAATCCTCAAAACACAACCTTTTAGGTAGACATCTTGTGTCAATTATATCGTGTATATAATTCCGGGATCGCATGATGAACATTTTGTTCAGTATTATTCATTTTGCTCAAATATAGAATAATTCATGCTGCTGTCTCTAAGGCCATAATCGTATTATGCAGCCTTAGTTAAATCAAACCCAATAATACAGTCGAAGCACCACAATTACTCCTACCTCATATAACCAAAATAAAAGGATGCATAACGCTTTGGCGTTACCTACATCCAATGAGATTGGACATTGATGGGTGTACTATTGGAAGACTTCACCATGATTTAATATAACAAAATTTTGCTATAGAGAAAATTTATAATCCATAGTGGAATTAATATTATAGCTATTTGCATATATCGAATATATGTATTATAATCAAATTAACAACATATTTTATATACACATAAAACATGGCTCTTAAAAAATAATCAAAGATAAGTAAATCTTGAGTCTTACATACAACATAATACTAATTCACGTTGAGTGATGGTTACAGCTATGATTATAAGCGACCAATCCTATTGAATATCAGAATATTATTACCCCCAGTGATATCATGTATATATGAACCAATATTATTATATGAACCAATATCATATAATTTATGCTCTGACTTGACATACAACAGACATACTCAAAAGGACAGTAATATATATATTCACAGGGGTAATGAGCGTGTAATTAACACATGTAACCAAAATGATTTCAAAACTGATATATAATACATTCATATGTATTGACATGGTTAAATATGCTTATACTAAACAATATTTACCAATATATCATCATATCATACAAGTAATCACAGCAAAATATTACAAATGTATATCAATTCACAACAAAAGACTAGTTCACAATATACATTTATCAATACTTTACTGAGGCAATTTACACATTTAACATATTAACATTAGGATTTATTGCTTCAGATACAAAAGCTTATGCATATACACTCGGATATATATAAACTACTCAAGTCACACTTGGTCAGAATGTATATACATTCATACATACATTTCAGTCATACGAATACCCGAAGTAGTCTGCTATGCTGATGATCAACACATTGTCTTCTTATTGAAATAACTTCAGTCTTCTCTGAAACTTTGTTCAGATTCCTTTTACATGCAGTTGTCAACACAACAAAAGGAATATTAGATTCATTATCCAACAGAATATTGTGTGTCACGGTAGGCATCACAAATTTATATCAAATATCTATATATATACACACACATGTCACACACATATATATATGTATATTTATATATCAATCACCATCAATCAATATTGATTCTTACCAATTATGTATATATGTATATATATTATCAAATATATATATTTGATCTGCTAATAGGTATATATATATGTATATATGTATCAGTATATACATTCATATATATATCAAACATGGTATAACTTTTATACCAGTTTTCCTTTTACAGATACAATGTATAAAGTTATTACAACTGGATATGTGAATATTGGTTTATAAAGAACTGTAGTGCATTTAATAGAAATATGAATATGCTGTCACAATCTAATTATCATGAAGGCAAGTTATACCAGATTCAAACTCAAACAATATATGAGTTATAATTTATTTAAACACACAGATCAATATCTTTATATCATGTTATTAAACCTGCAGATTTGCACATATAAATAAATTGAGATGACACGATTTCCTTTCCATCATCTTAAACCATAATGTATGCATATATACAATAGGTTAATGAACTGTGTATATCATCCATACATATGCAGTCATTGATATCAGTATATCAAACTCTTGTGAATATCAGTTTTGTATCTATGTGTCCAAAATTTTAATATTGAGCTACCACACGAATGTAATACATATGACAGGGATGATTATGGTTTTATACACTATGTAATTAACAGCATATCAGTTCTTAATATCTATATATACATTTATATATAATCACTCATGACAACAAAATTGTTCCAAAATAAAGGAAACAGGGTTATGACACTACAACAAAAACACTATTTCACAACTGTCAAAAACAGTTGTAATAGATCTATTACAATAGGCGCTCGCCAGTCCTTATATCCCAAGTTGTAATAACATCCAAAAAATTTACAACAATTTTTGATAGTTGTAAAAGTTCAGTTTACAACTACTTCTAACACTTGTAAAAAAAAATTTTACAACTGTTTCTAGCGGTTGTAATTTTTTTATAATTGTTTATTTTGCTATGCTAAATTCCACAGCTATTTTTTGTTATAGTTCAAAAAATGCAAAAACAAAAGGAATTCTAAAAATATTCTGCAAAACAAATAAGCATAAACAATGTAATAGGATTAACAATGCAATATAAACAAATCAAGAATTACACTAAGAAACATTTGTAACAAACAATTGCATTTTATAAATTACTTTTCATTAGCTACAAAAAATCAATCTAAACAACATTTCCTACTATAAAACAACTCAAAACTACAACTCAAAGAATTTTATTATGAAAAATGAAAACTAAGCTCTACAGCAATTTCCAAACCACTTTAGCAACTTCCAAAATCATATTTCATTTTCTAGCTTCGTCGTGGGACCACTGGAAATCATCTCCACGTCATAAACCCACGATAATCACTACAGCACTTGATCCACTATACACCACCATCTCAAAACTGGCTTCTGTTCACCATTTAAAACTAACCAGCTCCTATTCACCATTCAAACTAGCTCCTCCTGCATTAGCATCACCAGCAAATCAATACCACTTTGGATAAATAACACCAACCTCTTTTTCTTTAATCCACTGTGTATAAATAACTATACCACTGTGGATAAAACTAGCCACTTTTTTTTAATCCGAAATATACTATACCACCATGTATAAATAACATATTGACTCCCACGAAGGGCAACTTATTTGATAGGAAGAATAAAGATTATTACATGGTAAAACAAAATTTTAAAATTAACCCATGATCTAATAAATTATTTAAATAAACAAAGACATCAATTTTACCTATGAACTCCTCTCTCTTAACATTATTTAGCTCGACTTCTTATTTGTTTTCTTGTCGGAACAACCTCTTCATCATCGGAGGGGAAGTCGCCATACTGCCAAATACCTTTTCTGTCTTTCCTCGCTTTTTCTTGAAATTCATCAAGCCAGCAAATTCCATGGTCCTCAAGGCACCAGAATGTGCAGTGGAGTCTCCTAATAGACAATATTATTCAAAACCACTGTATATAAGCATTAATATCCTTTAAAGAACATTCAGTAACACAATAGCAAAAATTGTATTTCATCAAATAATACTATCGTAGGAGACTATCACTAAATGTTTAAACCATGTAAACAGATTATACATCCAAAAAGCCTGGAAGGTAGGAACCCATCTCAAGAAGTACTTAACGTTCGCCATACAGCTTCTCCTTCCCTTCCAGTTCAAAGCTCACTTCTTCTTCTTCTTCAACAACCCTCCTCATGCATCCATCAACCAAAACAGCTCAACACCCCTCCTCATGAATCCATCGACCAAAACAGCTCAACAAACGACTAAACCGATAGCACAAACCTGACCACCGCAGCTAAAACCGAATTGCCATCGCAAAATACTGCAAAATCAAAACTTAATACTGCAAAATCAAGATAAATACTGCAAAATCAAAATACAAACAAATTTTACTGTCTGAGGCACAGACGAACCTCAAGGCGGCGTAGTAGTAGGGATCTCGACATCAACAAAGGTTGGATTTAGACAAAGAGTGCAACTTTTCAGATCTACCGACTGAGGCGACGACCGAAACATGTCTAGATCCGATTAAGGACATGGCGATTCATGCAAAAAAGCCATATCAAAGAATGACGAGCCTAGCGGATGCGAATATTTTGAGAATCAATTTATTTTTCAATGCGATGAAGAGTAATTTTAAGGGAGAATTTGTTTTGATTGGAAGGCGTATATTATTCCAGATCTAAGGAAAGTAGAAAATGTAAGAATGGCTTGTTTTTAATCGATGAGCCTTGGGAAGTGGAAAGAGCATACGATAAAAAGGAATAAAAAATAACGGTGGATAGGGAAATACGGGCCTACGGCCTTAATTTGCAGAAAAGAAGCAGCGAAAATTTTGGCTTGGCGGGAGAAATTTTGAATTGGAGCCAAAATACCTAAAAAAAAATCAACTTGGTGGGAAAAGATAAGTTGAAGACAAAATTTCTGCTACTTAAAACAAAAGAATACTTGTATATGTTAAATAAAAATTACTATTAAAGAAAACCTTAAAATGCATATAGAAGTAATAACTAACAACTAATCTTAATATTTTTCAAAAATAATAATATTTATGAGTTTTCTGAAACATGAACAATTAATAATAAATTTGAATTAACAAGCAAAACTACTAATTAATTATTACTTATTTACAGTTATTACTTCTTAATTTGAATTTATTAATTATTACTTATTACATCCTAATTACAATTTAATATTTGTAATTGAAAGTTAATTATTATGTATATATTACCCGTTATCAATTATTAAATATTTAGTAGCAATAACTAGGTGCTAATTACTATTTATTTATAATTAAATATTAATTACTAATAATATGATACTCAATAGTAATTATTTATCTGCAAGGTTACTATTAAATATTAATTATTCTTGAACATTAATATTATTAGTAATTGGTAATTAAATATACATATATAATATTTATTATTATAATTAGTATTACTTAAAAAAGAAATTTTTAATTATTGATTCTTAAATATTAATAATGGATTTCAAAGATTAAGTATCAATATTATTCTTAATTACTGGCATTAATTTTTAAAAGTTAATTCATATTCATTAATAATAATTACTGTTTAAAACTTATTTTATATTTATTGGTAATAATTATTAATAGCATGTTTTATTGATTATTTAATTAATGATTATTTAGTATTTCTTACAACTAACATAAAGAGTAGTAATAGACATCTATTACAACCGAGCAAAAAGGAGTTGTTAAAAAAAAACATCTTTTACAACTGACAAAAAGAGCTGTACTAGAAACATATTACAACAGACTATAAAAGAGTTGTAAAAAAAAAGTATCTTTTACAACTGGCAAAAAAGAGCTATTGTAAAAGTCCTCTATTACAACTGCCAAAATGAAAGAGTTGTTGAAAACTAATCTATTACAACTGACTAAATAAAACTGTTGTAAAAAAACCTCTATCGCAACTGACATTTTGTGGAAATTGTAAAATTACAGTTGTAATATGGTATTTTTGTTGTACTGTGAGATTTTATAACAACTCCCCCAAACCTTATCATATATGTAACATTAAAGGAAAACAACAAATCATATCTGCTGTAACCCCCAAAAAAAAAATCATTTCTATCATATTTATCACCATAAATATAGAATTTGTGCCCATAGATTTGTCAACAAGCAAAATGTAATTGTTCTTCAAATATCAATATATATTTGTATTAAAACAATTAATATTCAAATGTGACTGTACCAGAGGTGGTATAATATACAAACATATATCATCATAAATGTGGAGGGTTATCCAAATATGTATAATAGTTTGTCTAGCTATGTACATAAACTTAATTGACTTAATATTCAATACCCTGCAATGATCCAAAACATTTAGATTATGATAGGAGTGTCAACAATATTAGATCTGAATCAAATATATTGTAACACCCCGTGTATTCTATAACTGTGGAATTAACAAATTAAAGTATAATTAATTTGAAATCAAAGAACTAAGGGAAACGGGATACGCCATTGCGTTCGTCTCGGAAAAATACGCGAAATAGAGTCCGAGATTTCGAAAAACGGAGTCCGTATGAAGAAGATATAGCCTCTGGAAGTTTCTGAATTAAGTTTAAAATTCGAACAGCTCAGAAAAGAAGTTTAAAATTAATAATCGGGCCCAATTGGCCAAGGCGGGAAAATTCCCGCCTAAGACACCCAGGTCGACAGGGCTGTCGACCTGGTCTAACCAGGTCGACAGTGCTGTCGACAGGGCTGTCGATAGGGATGTCGACCTGGTCCAGACCCAGGTCGAACCCAGTCCACCCTGGCTGGCCTATTCTATGTTGGTCGATTTTCTGTGGTCTGCTTTGTCATTAGGGCTAGGTGGCAGGCTCTAATTGGTCCCTCTTGCGAATGAATGGCTACGATCAATTCAAGCAACATCAATGGTCCTAATCAGTTCATAAACTCTATAAAATGACCCTAGACTCTACCTAGGTTTCTTACACAATTCTCTAGCCTCCATTGCTCTCTTCTTCTAATAAAAAAATAAAAATGGCGTCGCTGCTCTGCTGGAATTAAAACTAGAAGATAATCAACATCAGCCTAAGCAACTCAATTCAAACTAGAGATTATAGTTTCTGCAAAGATTCTACAGCAAGTTAAAGTCCTTTCTTTAATCTAATCAAGGAAAGTACAGTTATTCTCCGCTATAAACGTTAATTATAATTTTGATATGCATTTAAATCTGAGTTTGAGGTTGTATTCTCTTCTGTTAGATCTGTTTTCTGTGACTGTTCTATATTCCTTTCTTCTTTTCTGTTTCTATAGCCAGGCTACCACGAGCCTGTGCCTAATCTCATAAGAGATGAACGTATGAACGCAAGTTTTGGGATGAATGATGAGAAATTTGACAAAACCAAATTGAATGTATGACTTTAGGTCTGAGGCATAAAATATATTGGACATATGACTTGGGATTGGATGCATAAATTTGACTATGAACATATAATTTATGCATGTTGTATGCATAGTTATGTTGTAATTTAGACCTGTAATTAATTAGAAAAAAAATAGCATATGTTATAAACTAGTTTTAGACCTATGCATATTTTGTGATAAAAGAAAAGAGGAACCATTGTATGATTACATATGATTTGAGACTTTGGACAAAATGCATATAGAAGTCAAGATCGGATTTTTAGAAGATATGGTTTAAAGATTTATATTATTGGGGATAGTTTGCATAATAATTCATGACATGAAAAGAAGGAAGATATGGAAACTTAAGATTTACATTAATTAGGATATCTATTATTGTAATTACACCTAAATAGGGATTTTTGGATATATGACATGCATTGAAATTAATGGTCATATTTGGTATAATCTATATTGGAACATATGTTATATGGCAAATTATGTCCATATTCTGCGCTTAAGCAAACATGGAATATATGTTGTGAATCATGAAAAATTATGTAGGCATATGAATTTAGGCCTAATTTATGACTAGGCAAGGCATGTAAATAGAACCTTTAGAATTATTAGATTTGCTAAATCTGCTAATTTGCTAAGTTGCCTAAACTGCTAGTTTTGTTATATTGCCTAGACTGCTAATTAGATTGAAATGCCAAATCTGTTAAATTTGTCTGTTGAGATGCCTAATCTGTTATATGCCAAAATCTGCTAAGTGCTAAATCGGTTAAATCTGTTAAGTCACCCAATCTGCTAAAATCTGTTATCTGCTATATCAGTTGAGTTGATGTGATCATTCTGTTATTGATATAATCTGAATTGGCATATATATTGGGTGTGCGCATAAACGGTAAATAATTAATTAATTGGCCGCAAAGATGAATATGGCTAACTCGAGGTTAGAATGAGTTTGCGACGTAAATCTGCCCGGAACCGCCCGGCACATCCAGTGGCCGCAAACAATAGGTTCTAATGTGAGAAGTTAGTCATAACATGCGTAAGACACGAGGTTAGGTCTGGCTTGTGGCAGAAGTCTGCCCGGAACCGCCCGGCATATCCAGCGGCCACAAGCTACCGACCTAATGTGAGAGGTATGTGCATTAATAATTAATTAATGCAAATCTAAGATAAGAATGACATCTAAAACGTATTGGGGAAATAGGGTTAAACCAAAGGGATTAATAGATGTAGTAAAACTCGTCCATGAATCTGTAGGCCTAATACAAAGTTAGACAAATCTGAAAAATCTGTACATCTGATCCGTTAGTCTGAAAACTTGTTAACTCAATTTGTGAACTAGTAAATCTGAATTCTGTATGTCTGAACTTGTAAACAAATAAATCTGAAATCTGTTAGTTTGGGAACACAAGGTTAGGAGGGGAATTACTTGTGTCATCTGTTGTTTGGGACCCATATTAGTCAGTAACCCTTTCTGGTATCAAAACTTTGACCCAACAGTAGGTAGGGTCCGGGCACGCTTACTGAACTAATTATAAGTGGTTCATTCTGATAATGGCGAGGGGTGTTGATGGTGCGTTCCAACCGGGTCATGTGCGTGCATGGATCCCGGTCTGCCTCTGAGGATGTAAGACGCCGTGACATCTGTAAATAGGTCTGTGCCAATTGGTTGTCACTTTAGGGAGTGATACACCCTACTGTGGGGCCGACACAGGATATTTATGTATTAGGGAGCCGATCGCTTGGGGTAGGGTTTTAGGGTACGCTTAGTTCTGTCTGTTTCTGTTGGTACCGTCTGTTTCTGTTGGGTGGTAACACCTGTCTGTTTCTGTGTGGTACCATCTGTTCGGGTGGTAAAGGCCCATTACTAGTGTACACCTAATTCCACATTCTGTTTCCATAGGGATAAATCTGTTTCTTCTTCTGTCTGTTTCTGATCGGGTAGTAAAGGCCCATTATTAGCATTCTGTTTCTGTTAAAGTATTCTGTACCTGTTCCTGCTTCAATTTAGACATTAGGGTGACCCCTAATTCTGTTATACTAGTATTAGTGCAGAGAAGTGTAAAACAATAGTTTATATCATTCTGTTTTTCTGTTATATCTGCTACACCTGTTATAGTTATCTCACATCCAGTTTTATGTTCATATCATATTATTATTATCTGTTCATATGCTGAAAATCACTGGACTTGCCAGACTTTTTGTCTGACCCTTGTTGTTTCGCCTTCTTTCTTCCGTTCCCCCCCCCCAGGTTATCCGAGGAGGGAAATACTTTAGCTTGATCCGGATTTCTCTTTGCTTGAAGTGCTTAAAGTATGGCTTGGCTCTGTATAGCTTCCGTTCCATGGGGATTATGATTTTAAACTATGCATTTTGAAGGCTTTTGTACAAGACTGATATTTTGTACTTGAATTCTGAAATTGAAAGGATGTACCCGTATTAATTTCTGTTTCCGCTGTAATAAAGTTAAAATTTTTCAAGTACTGTTTTATCTGTCTTGTAAGTTTCTGTTCTGTTTACTAAAATGCTCCACCAAAGTTAAGGCATTCCCTTAGTGAGTGACCTTAACGGAGGTGGGGTGTTACACTTGGTATCAGAGCTGAAGGTTACCAGATTTGATAAAAAGTTTTGAAAACTATTTTCAAAAAGGATTTAAAAAGGAAGTATTTTCAAAAGTAAAGCTTATTTTGAAAAACATAGTCCCCTAAGCCATATATCTATCTTTTGATCCTCTGCTTGAATCCTTGTTTCCTTCTTTCTTGAGTCTCTGGGGCTCCCGGTTTTCTGGGAGGTAACCTCATCGAAGGGAAAAGTAGTGCCCGACTTCCATCGATAGCTGTAGTAGTTTCACCTGCGGCTAGTTTTCTTTAGAACTTTGAAGGATTTTTCCGGCGATGGAGGCAGCTTTCGAGGGATTGGTCAACATGTTACACAAGGATAGTAAAGATGAGAATGATGAGGTTTGGCTAAGGAGCACAACCCAAAAGGTGAGAAACTCATATAGACTTAGTTCACAATGGAGGCAAAAGGGAAACACAAAAGAAGGAAGGAAAGATTGAAGATAAGGAGGAGGAAAGTGTTTTACTTATGGAAGCTCGACTCATCTGAATAAGGATTACCGAAAGAGGAAGGGGAGGGCGCTTGCTTCAACTGTGGGGAGATGGGACACTTCACTAGGGACTGCCCGAAGAGACGAGGACAAGGAGGGCAGGCGAACACTCTTGAAGCTAGTGGCTAGGATAGGAATAGGGAAAAATTTCTATAGTAGGTTTAATTTCTTTATCTGATTATGGAGTTAAGACTTTTTCTAATTCTGGTATTTTGATTTTGGTAATCGATACTCTGCACTTTAATACTAGTATTATTTCTGAATTCCGCTATAGACTCAGACCCATAATGGTTATGGATCATCTGTTTGAGATTGGGGTTTGAGGGATATATGTGTTAGGCGTCAAGTATGACGCATACATTCTGAGTTTTCGTGGGGTATGATTTTATCATGCTTAGCTTCCTAAGAATCATTAGGGAACCTGATCTGTACCAGTAGTCTGTAAATATCTAAATACTTTTTATAGGATTTCCAGTTTTGACATTGTCTAAAGAAGGTAATCCTCTGGGTGTCAATTTGATGTTGGTTTCGGTCTTTGGGGCCGATACTTAGGACCCATGTCTAATGGGAACCAAATTTTCGTTCTATCTGTACTCGCTTCCATCATTCGACTGTATCCTATCGATCGAATATTTGAACTTTAGGTAGAAACTAATGGGTGTAAACATGTGTTTGAGACATGTTATGTTTGATGGTTGCAAGTGGATGCAAGTGGTTGCTAGTGGTTGCTCGTGGATGCATATACACACACTAGGCACTAGATCGGCTCGAAAGCACTCTCATACTGCATATGGATGTGTGAGCATTTTTAAATTTTTATGGATGCAAAATGGTCGAATCAGCATATGGATGTTGCATATGAATGAGCAGTTGTGCACTCATATAGAAATGATATGTCTCAAGTAGGAAAATTTGCATACATATTGGACTCATGGCACTAACATGATTTGCATTAAGGAGTTCGACTGAATCAGTGGGCCGCCTGATTTTGCATTAGATACGGACATGAACACACACTGTGCATTTAAACATGAAAGCATTAGAAGTCTATAAGGACAATGGATGCCTGTGGTTGATGATTGAGTAGATGGATGATTGGATGGTAGGACACATTCTTCTTAACTTGAAGATTTCGGGGACGAAATCCTTTTAAGTGGGGGAGACTGTAACACCCCGTGTATTCTATAAATGTGGAATTAACAAATTAAAGTATAATTAATTTGAAATCAAAGAACTAAGGGAAACGGGATACGCCATTGCGTTCGTCTCGGAAAAATACGCGAAATAGAGTCCGAGTTTTCGAAAAACGGAGTCCGTATGAAGAAGATATAGCCTCTGGAAGTTTCTGAATTAAGTTTAAAATTCGAACAGCTCAGAAAAGAAGTTTAAAATTAATAATCGGGCCCAATTGGCCAAGGCGGGAAAATTCCCGCCTAAGACACCAAGGTCGACTGGGCTGTCGACCTGGTCTAACCAGGTCGACAAGGCTGTCGACAGGGCTGTCGACCTGGTCCAGACCCAGGTCGAACCCAGTCCACCCTGGCTGGCCTATTCTATGTTGGTCGATTTTCTGTGGTCTGCTTTGTCATTAGGGCTAGGTGGCAGGCTCTAATTGGTCCCTCTTGCGAATGAATGGCTACGATCAATTCAAGCAACATCAATGGTCCTAATCAGTTCATAAACTCTATAAAATGACCCTAGACTCTACCTAGGTTTCTTACACAATTCTCTAGCCTCCATTGCTCTCTTCTTCTAATAAAAAAATAAAAATGGCGTCACTGCTCTGCTGGAATTAAAACTAGAAGATAATCAACATCAGCCTAAGCAACTCAATTCAAACTAGAGATTATTGTTTCTGCAAAGATTCTACAGCAACTTAAAGTCCTTTCTTTAATCTAATCAAGGCATGTACAGTTATTCTCCGCTATAAACGTTAATTATAATTTTGATATGCATTTAAATCTGAGTTTGAGGTTGTATTCTCTTCTGTTAGATCTGTTTTCTGTGACTGTTCTATATTCCTTTCTTCTTTTCTGTTTCTATAGCCAGGCTACCACGAGCCTGTGCCTAATCTCATAAGAGATGAACGTATGAACGCAAGTTTTGGGATGAATGATGAGAAATTTGACAAAACCAAATTGAATGTATGACTTTAGGTCTGAGGCATAAAATATATTGGACATATGACTTGGGATTGGATGCATAAATTTGACTATGAACATATAATTTATGCATGTTGTATGCATTGTTATGTTGTAATTTAGACCTGTAATTAATTAGAAAAAAAATAGCATATGTTATAAACTAGTTTTAGACCTATGCATATTTTGTGATAAAAGAAAAGAGGAACCATTGTATGATTACATATGATTTGAGACTTTGGACAAAATGCATATAGAAGTCAAGATCGGATTTTTAGAAGATATGGTTTAAAGATTTATATTATTGGGGATAGTTTGCATAATAATTCATGACATGAAAAGAAGGAAGATATGGAAACTTAAGATTTACATTAATTAGGATATCTATTATTGTAATTACACCTAAATAGGGATTTTTGGATATATGACATGCATTGAAATTAATGGTCATATTTGGTATAATCTATATTGGAACATATGTTATATGGCAAATTATGTCCATATTCTGCGCTTAAGCAAACATGGAATATATGTTGTGAATCATGAAAAATTATGTAGGCATATGAATTTAGGCCTAATTTATGACTAGGCAAGGCATGTAAATAGAACCTTTAGAATTATTAGATTTGCTAAATCTGCTAATTTGCTAAGTTGCCTAAACTGCTAGTTTTGTTATATTGCCTAGACTGCTAATTAGATTGAAATGCCAAATCTGTTAAATTTGTCTGTTGAGATGCCTAATCTGTTATATGCCAAAATCTGCTAAGTGCTAAATCGGTTAAATCTGTTAAGTCACCCAATCTGCTAAAATCTGTTATCTGCTATATCAGTTGAGTTGATGTGATCATTCTGTTATTGATATAATCTGAATTGGCATATATATTGGGTGTGCGCATAAACAGTAAATAATTAATTAATTGGCCGCAAAGATGAATATGGCTAACTCGAGGTTAGAATGAGTTTGCGACGTAAATCTGCCCGGAACCGCCCGGCACATCCAGTGGCCGCAAACAATAGGTTCTAATGTGAGAAGTTAGTCATAACATGCGTAAGACACGAGGTTAGGTCTGGCTTGTGGCAGAAGTCTGCCCGGAACCGCCCGGCATATCCAGCGGCCACAAGCTACCGACCTAATGTGAGAGGTCTGTGCATTAATAATTAATTAATGCAAATCTAAGATAAGAATGACGTCTAAAACGTATTGGGGAAATAGGGTTAAACCAAAGGGATTAATAGATGTAGTAAAACTCGTCCATGAATCTGTAGGCCCAATACAAAGTTAGACAAATCTGAAAAATCTGTACATCTGATTCGTTAGTCTGAAAACTTGTTAACTCAATTTGTGAACTAGTAAATCTGAATTCTGTATGTCTGAACTTGTAAACAAATAAATCTGAAATCTGTTAGTTTGGGGACACAAGGTTAGGAGGGGAATTACTTGTGTCATCTGTTGTTTGGGACCCATATTAGTCAGTAACCCTTTCTGGTATCAAAACTTTGACCCAACAGTAGGTAGGGTCCGGGCACGCTTACTGAACTAATTATAAGTGGTTCATTCTGATAATGGCGAGGGGTGTTGATGGTGCGTTCCAACCGGGTCATGTGCGTGCATGGATCCCGGTCTGCCTCTGAGGATGTAAGACGCCGTGACATCTGTAAATAGGTCTGTGCCAATTGGTTGTCACTTTAGGGAGTGATACACCCTACTGTGGGGCCGACACAGGATATTTATGTATTAGGGAGCCGATCGCTTGGGGTAGGGTTTTAGGGTACGCTTAGTTCTGTCTGTTTCTGTTGGTACCGTCTGTTTCTGTTGGGTGGTAACACCTGTCTGTTTCTGTGTGGTACCGTCTGTTCGGGTGGTAAAGGCCCATTACTAGTGTACACCTAATTCCACATTCTGTTTCCATAGGGATAAATCTGTTTCTTCTTCTGTCTGTTTCTGATCGGGTAGTAAAGGCCCATTATTAGCATTCTGTTTCTGTTAAAGTATTCTGTACCCGTTCCTGCTTCAATTTAGACATTAGGGTGACCCCTAATTCTGTTATACTAGTATTAGTGCAGAGAAGTGTAAAACAATAGTTTATATCATTCTGTTTTTCTGTTATATCTGCTACACCTGTTATAGTTATCTCACATCCAGTTTTATGTTCATATCATATTATTATTATCTGTTCATATGCTGAAAATCACTGGACTTACCAGACTTTTTGTCTGACCCTTGTTGTTTCGCCTTCTTTCTTCCGTTTCCCCCCCCCCCCCAGGTTATCCGAGGAGGGAAATACTTTAGCTTGATCCGGATTTCTCTTTGCTTGAAGTGCTTAAAGTATGGCTTGGCTCTGTATAGCTTCCGTTCCATGGGGATTATGATTTTAAACTATGCATTTTGAAGGCTTTTGTACAAGACTGATATTTTGTACTTGAATTCTGAAATTGAAAGGATGTACCCGTATTAATTTCTGTTTCCGCTGTAATAAAGTTAAAAATTTTCAAGTACTGTTTTATCTGTCTTGTAAGTTTCTGTTCTGTTTACTAAAATGCTCCACCAAAGTTAAGGCATTCCCTTAGTGAGTGACCTTAACGGAGGTGGGGTGTTACATATATATATAACAGAGTCGTACTATGTATTTATAATGTGTTTGTCTCAAAACAAATCATTATAACTGACCTTATTGTATCATTACTTTGTCAATACACATGTCTGGTTAATCAACATTTTTCAAGATTAAACCAGCATTAGTTTAACTTAAAAGTCAGTTTCCAAAATGATTTGTCAATTTATGATAAATCAAAACCAGATTTTGGATATTATACAGGATACCTTTGTTTATAAACAAAGTAAAATAATTTGAAACTTGGTTAATTTTAGACTTAATCCTTAATGACATCGATGAATGAAAGTTCATCAGATAGGTATCTTACTGATTCATTAATCAGTAAAACCAGTTTCAATCAATAAAAAATCTATGATAAAGCTTGGCCAGAAATACTTATTAATCAAACATTGTGATAATAAGTTCAGTTCTGTTTACTCGTATAAACAGATTTAAAACCAAGTAATACAGACAACATTCAAGACTATTACAAAACCTGAATCGTTATCAGATCAAATGCAAAAAGTCTTAAACTTGCTTAAAATAAACAGTTCGGATAATAAATGTATATAGTTATGAATCAACTTGTTATACATCTACATTATTATTTACAATTTGATTTGTATCAATATGACTTAAATATAGGATACTTATGGAAATTTAACATGATTTCTGAAATCTGTTTCAATTCCCATATAATTCAAAATGTTACATATTAACATAAAACCTTACATGATGTAGTTGACCTTTAAAACATTCAGTTTATCAATATATAAACTGCAGTAACAAAATGATTCATATATTGACACTGTTTATAATACAAGATTATGTGTGATATGAATATGCCAATATGGATGTTTAATCCCCTTTTCAGTCATCAACTTTTGGTCTATAGAAGAGCAAATTATCCTTAATGATTTCCAAAGTTTCAGCAAACATCTGAAATTTTTAGTTAAACATACATGATTAACTTTTAATCATTGGTATCAAAACAAATTCTAGATCAAACAAGCTTTGTCTTTTATAATAAAAGATTTAATTTGGAAAAGAAACTCCAAATTCCATTTTATCATTATAATTGAATCGAAATTAAATTTTATTCTGAATGAAACTACTTGCATCAGAACAAAATTGGGCTTTAAGTCTTCAGTTCATTTGTTCCAATGTTCTCAACACATAGTTCTTATAAAACACAAACAGGTAAAGAAATCAAACCATTGTTCCAGATCTAAATCCATACATGTTTTTCCAATCAAACGTTTTTGATTATTAGATAAGAACTGTTTACTGTAAATAGATCAATAAACTTGCTTTCAGACCAAATTTATATTTTCATGGTTTGATTATCTAATATCCAGTAAACAGAATTAATATCTTATATTAATTCCGATTTAAATTAAACAATTTTAATTTTACAATTAAACCCTAGAAATCAATCCATACTCGATTCCGAAACTATCAAGCAAACAATGATTCAAACACGTACAAACGACAACATAATTAGTTCAATCTATAAATTTCTTGCATAACCTATGCTCTGATACCACTGTAAGGATTTGAAATGATATAATCGAAACCCTAATTAGAACGGTTTAACAATTAAACTTAGGATCTTCGCAAGAAACAACAAATTAAACTGAATTGGTTTAGGATTTTACCTACCACGTCGAATCCGATTGAAATTAGATGATCTCGAAACCAAAAATTACATCGTTGCATCGAATCATAAGCTCGACACACCGCCAACGCCTCTTGAGGAGATCCACAAGTGATGCTTTCGAAGATGACAATCAAAATCGAAAAGGGGTGATTCGGTACTAGCCAAAAGAAGAAATAGATCTAGGGTTTTTTTAACAGATTAGAAATTGGATAAGCTATTAAAGAAAGGAGGCGGCCCCTTTATAATAAGTCATGCGAATTTTTATCTTAACCCTTAGAACCATTCTCCATTGTTTAAATAAAAGAAATAGTCAAACCCTTTTTTATTTTTTGACCTTTCTTTTATTTGAACGTTCTCACCTTTTACAACGCTTATACGTGTGACCCTATAAGTTATCATAACGTTAGCAACAATTTAAATAAATATTTAAACTGTAAACAGTGAGCGACATCTAGTAATACATCGCTGTTACCCAAGTCACAATAATATCAATGATTCGATTTGACCTGTTCTGTGACCAGTGTCTCAATATAATATAATCCTTTTAACCAATATATCCAGGATTAAACTAGAGGCATTGATCGTATCATCCTCTTTATAACTTAATCCGTTTTTCTTGATCAATGAGTAGACTGTTTAAAACAAATCAATATTTGAGCACGGCCATGCATTTCACAGTCTCACTCAATCAAGAGGCCCATGGATATCACTACGAATATATCATAGGGTTAAATTCCATCTAGATCATTCATAATATTCATTCGATTCGAGATGTATCCAATAATCACCGTTATCATTACTCTGTAACGAAATAACTTTAGATGATATCAAAACACAAATATCCTCGAATAAAATTATAATGATTTCGGGTCTTAGGATCATTACATCACTGTCACTATGAGAATAACTTATGATACTGTTGATTATGATCCACAGAGTTATCTCACGGTGGGTCAGCCCAATACGCTATTCTCTAATACGTATTTATATCTTGACTTTAATATCACGTATATTAATGATCAATGAGATGTGATCATCAGTTAATCAATATACTAGTCTCAACGCTTTATTGTTGTCCTGTATAAACAATAAAACTCGACTAGGGACTTTTAAGAATTATAATACTTATCACATTATATAATCTCAAGTTCAGTCTTACTCGAACTATATAATCCCGTATTATTATTCTAAGGACTTCTAATATATGAATATTTATATTGCGCAGTAAATATAATATAATAGAATTATATTTTATTCCAAATAAAATAATAACATCAACAGCGTTATCAATCTCATCAAATGAATTGCCTCTAGGGCAGAAACTCTAACATAAACCACTTCTGGGGTTATTTTGACAATCATGTCATGGGTTTCTTTCAAAGCACCTTTAAGTGTTTCTTCAGAAACACTCACCTCCTTTATTTTGCATCTTTATGACTTACTCTAAAGATATTTGGAACTGACTTTTATACCACAATTTCAGCAGTGATTTACCCCTTTTGATCCTTCGGGAATTCAAATGTATACTGGAGAAAGTCTATTAGGGACATAATTGATAATTTATGCAAGTTACTCAATACTTTGCATTATTCTATATGTTAACAAATATTTAACATCGATGATTCCTTTATCCTCCCCCTCAAGGTTGACAAACATTGTCACTTTAAATAATAAACCTACTTTGGATTCATTTTTGGTCCATTATAGCATCATGGCTAGCAAATACATTGGATGTATTTCAATTTTAGGAGGATAATGCTCTTATTAGTTGATAAGATGCATTCATATTGTATTGCTTATTCCCTTTCAATGATCTAATGACTTGGAGGAATTTTCTATCATTTGAATATGCACATAACTTCAGGTCATTCAATATTGATGTCAATCGACTTTCTGAAACATAAAATAATATATGCATAATTTATAATATGAGCTCATGACAACTTCAGGTTGTTAATTAAATATTCGCATATATGTGTATATATGTGCGTCCACGTATTACATATGTAATTGATTTGCATATTCTCTTTCATTCAAGTTATTGATTTTAGAAAAAAAATTATAATGTTCCAATCATTAATTTTTGTTTATCAAGCAATGTCAACGTGAATCTTAAAGATCATTTCATAATATCCAAAATATCTGATTTTGAACTATATTGAACAACTAGTTCAAATGAAATATATGTACAACTTCGAGTTGTTAATCCATATTGAACTTCTGGTTCAAATAACATATAAACAATTTCAAGTTTTTTAAACTGTGTTGAACTTCTGGTACAACTTTATTGAACTTCTAGTTCCACTGTATTGAACTTCTGGATCAAATAAAATATATAAACAACTTTATGTTGTTAAAATTTGTCCTTCAACATAATATGTAAATATAAATATATAAGCAAGGTATAACTCAGTCTGAAAATAATGAAATCTTTGGATATCAATTTTATTAATGTTATTATTTCACACAGTTTCAATAAAGCTTCAAGTTTTTAAATTATGAAGTATTTCAAGTTCCTATGCATATATATAAACATACATATTATATCTAGTTTATTAATTCATGACGAACTTCTAGTTCTCAACATTTTAACATACTTCTAATTTAGAAGCTTTTACATTCTTGCTAATTGTCCAGATTTCAAACTTGTAAACTTCATCAAAAAGTTTCTTTTTTTATATAATCCAAAAGTTCAGGTCTCCGATCTGATTAGTATAACTTCTTCCATTACATTAGATATTTGTTGGCAAATACATCGAATAATAATACATACATCTATTCTTTTTCCAAATACAAACATACATCATTTAACTTATAATAACTAATGCTTTTAACACATTTATAATAATATGGAAATACAATATATATTACCATAACGATACATTTAATGCATTTATTATAAAAATAATGGAAATAACCATTGTACGATCTAAATATATAAATCAAATAAATAAATTTCACTTAAATCAACATAATAAAATCTGGATCTAGCTACAGTATTGATCAACAACAAAACTGAAATAAACAACTTATAGTTGTACTACAATCCCAATAATCATATTTTCTAAAATAGCATATATATGCATAATGTCTAATCGAGAATTGAGTAAAAGTGCATAATTATAGAACCAAGATTTTACATTCTTTAAAATGAATAATTCCATGAATTTGCAGATCTATACAAAAAATTCACAACATAAAAATTACATGTTTTAGGTTCAAATTATACAATCCATATAAAAATCTTTTAGATCTTTCTTTTTATATCAAAATTATCTCTTATCATTATAGAAACTCCAGGTTCAAAATTTTCCATTTTTATAACAAAAATTGCTTGTTAATACAATTCAAGTGTGCTAAATTAAGATCAATATATAAATCTTAGCTTATGATCTTCGAGATGCATATTTTCTTTAGTCATTAAATTTGCATTATCATCTTTGATATTGGAAAATATTTCAATGAAAATTCTTTGATAGACATATCAAAATATAATATTGCTTCTGGGATATTCCATAAACACCATTTAGGAAAAAATTATGAATATTTTTCTACAAATAATTATCACCTTTAATTGTAGAAATCTCTTCTGGAGATATTTTATTATTTTCAAATAAACAGACCTGTTCTAGAGATATTTTACCATTTCCAAATATACAAATATCCTTTAAAGATATTTTTTTTATCACCGCTTCTGGGATGAACTTATCTCCTCCAGAGATAAATATATACAAACTATTGAAATCTCATATCATTAGTATACAAAAATACATATCAAATGTTAAATGCAGTAACAAAATTAGGTCCATAAATAAAAATAAGATTCAAGAGAGAAAAGAAATCACTACTTTTTGGAGTGAATGATATTCCTTCAGACAACATACCTTTTATTTATGTAATTGCAATGCAAAAAAAAATCTAACATCTCTTCTAGGATGTTGGATTTGCTAGATAAAATTAAATCTCTAAAACATCTCTTTAAGAGATTAATATGCATACTGTATCTTCGGGATATTCAGTTAATATAAACTGTACATGAAAGATGTCAGTTAGATGAAACCCCATTAGAGATTTTCTATTGAATCCAATGTTATTGTCACATATTATAATGTGTGTGTCTCTTTTAACTTCTTCTGGACATATAATCTTTTCATGTCAAAATATTTAAGAAAGCTTCGAGCTTTTATTTCATCTTTCTCATTTGCATATGAACTTCAGGTTCTTCATTTGCATATGAACTTCAGGTTCCTCGTTTGCATATGAACTTCAGGTTCCTTATTTGCATATGAACTCCAAGTTCATATTATTTCAGATTCCAAAGATACTTTTTCATTAGTTTATTTTTCATAATTCACCTTTGGTGATTGTGATGATCCCAAACTCGTGTAGTATGAAAGCAAGGATAATCATTGGACTATAACGCAGAAACAGTAACAATAGAATAGAAATATAGAATTACAGAAGATAAAGTACATCAAATTACACTGGGAATAATATATCATCAGAGTTACACAACGTAATAGGATCATACTTAGTACATAATACAGTTTTCAACTTAATATAAAATGTCTGCAGCGGAATCAAACATAATATACTAAATGAAGTCTGAACAGCATAATATAAATGATAGGATCCATCTTCAGTTCCATAGCTATCCAGAATGAGTCTGCTAAAAACCTAAATTCAAGGCTACCCGTGTGGAAAAGAGGGCACCCAAGTTTGCAAAGTGAAACAAACTACGAGTCAGTCATGGGATTGGTATGAGAAATATAACAACCCGGAAAATCAGAACCAATTTAAAATTTTTATTTTGGCTATTTTAGTGAATTTTGAATATTTAAAATGAATTATTTTAAATAATAACAACGAGAAATTTATTTTGAATAGAATTAGAACAGAAATATTTATATAAATCAAAGTTAGAATATAAATATATATTTTAATTATAAAAGGAATTGAAAATGGCGCGGTAGTTTGAAAATTCGATTTCAAATTTCAAATGAATCTACACAATTCAAAATAAACCGAATTTTAGCGAAACCAAAAATATTAGAATCTATTTGAAAATATCTTTCCAACGAATCTGAAAAATCCAAATTTCATAGTGGGAATAAAAAGTTATGTCCAGTTGATAATTCAGAATAGTCACTATGGAAATATAGCCCTTAAAAATAGAGATTTCTCAAATGACCTCCGTTTTTGACGAAACCACTTCCGTTGGATCCAGAAAATCAAATTATTGCTAGAATCCAATTTTCATAATTTTGGGATCAATATGTGAGCGTGGCGAATTCAAATGCATTTGACTAATTTCAGTTGAATTTAATCGACTGAAAAATGGCCATTTTTCAAAAGGCCTCCAAATTCGATGAAATTAGTTTTGTTAGGTTCGTATCGTAACACATAGCTATATTTAATTCTCTGGAAATTTTGGGGTCCGTATGTGACCCTAGAAATTGAAATGTGCATTTAAATTTAAAATATATAGATTTATATTTTAAATTTGATGAAAACTGATCGTAACAGCTGAATTGGCTTACCGAACATATTCCACTGTGTTCGGAATGGGGGTATCTGGCTAAGGATGATAGTTGTTGGGTCTCGTTTGGAGTTTGGAATAAAAGTCAACAATTTGGGAAATAAAAAGAAATTAAAATAAAATATTATAAATATTCTCTCTCTCCCCCCTTTTTAGTCCCCAAACCCGATACTCCCCCCCCCAATCCAACAGCCAAACCAGTTTTCCCTCAACCCTAGCCACCTCCGCTAGTCGCGAGCGCCTCCCGCCTCCCTATCATCATCGCTGGTGGTCGAACCCCCCTCCCCCTCCTTCTTCCTCCCTTCCCTCTCTTCTTTCCCCAATGCAAAAAACCCTCATCCAATCTGCACCCAAGCCACCACCATGCCCCATTGGCCAGCCGCCGCCTCCCTAGCCTTACCCGCCACCTACGCTGCCTCCCTGACCTCCACGCTCCTCCACTCCTCCCCCTTCCACATTTTAATCCCCCTCCACAACCCAAATTAACCCTAAACGCCACCACCAAGCCACCGCGGGTGTAAGCACCCAGAACTTCCCTGGTCCCCGAAGAGAAGAGTAAGAACGGACTGCCTTGAGGACAAGACGAATCAGAACACAAACAGAAGAACATTTCATTGCTTATTACAACAACTTCATCAGAATACAAGAATATACAGAGTATGAATAAATATTATACATCAGAAAAATATCAGAGATTTACAAATTACAATGCGGCGGAAAATAATACAAAACACAACTAAAAGGAATATACGGATATAGAGCTTTCCGAATATCATTCCAGTTGTAAACTAGGATCCTATGAATATAAATCTGCAAAACCAAAACTACTAGCTGCCCATGTAGAAAATAGGGGCACCCAGAGTTTAGGTTAAAACAATAAACTCCAGGTCAGTCATGTGACTGGTGTGAGAACTAAAACAGTTATTTAAAACTTTACTTTAAATCAGATATATCAAAGGACCATGCCGTATAACACGGAACGAGTTTCCTCCCAAGAATACCAGTGCATATAACAAAACAGCGCAATGCTTTTTGGAAAAATGAAGCTATTATAAGACCCGGGTCCATCACACAATGCAACGCAAGCCGGAGGATAGGGTTTTCCCTTATAATAGCCAAACATGCTTGGTAAGTTTAAAACAAATCATTTGATACTATTATAAGTGCATAGTGTATAAAACAACTTCAAATATAAATGTATCAATCATAGACGGCATGGGTGTCATATATCATGTCGCCAATACTAGGCTCTATAATCAAAACCGCAATTGTCACGTATTGGAAGTCGGATTTCCATCGGTGAACCAAGGCAAGGGATCGTCCTTACCGCTTTGAGACAATCTAGCCAATGTCTCAGGAACAGCCGCAACTGCACCTTGGATCTTCAGGGTCGGTCTACATGGAATGGATTAAAATGCCTGAACAATGTGTTTCCCGCCCTATGGGGCGTAAATGAGCCAAATGACTCCATCGGTCCCGGATCGACCGATATAACCGAGGCTCCTCGCAATCCATCATCCACATAATTAAAATGCCAGGGCATGTAAAACGCTGACACCACTCCTAGCTAGAAGGAAACTCATGCCCTCCCTGCAGTCCTCTCCCGTATCTGGTTCACACCGGGCTGTGAGGCCCGCGAATCAACGCTACACAAAGCTACGCTATATTAAAGTCGTGCTTTGATCATCAACCACAAGATTTTTCTTTTCAACAGAAGCCTTGATCATTTGCATCTCAGCAAGCCACACAGGCAATTCACGCTATGCAACCGATGTATATCAATCACATAGAATGAAATCCGATGTCAGAAACACATCCATTTTCAAGTTCGTTCAGGGTCTGAACGAAACCGGAGGCACCTTATTCCTCCCCATATGTCCAATACAGGGGAGAGGCCCTCGCATATCCGTCAATCTCCAAGTACGTATGGGCGATCACCACTTATTACCTCGCCTTGGGTGTACAGCCCAACCAAGACCTCAGTAATCATCCAAACGATGTCAAGACTTCTGGTCTTCGACCATCATCTTCATCCTCGATATATCGTTTAATCAGTTATTCAGAATGGGATAAACCCGGTCTTTCCGAATAACTAGCATATATAATAAACAAGTGCTACAAAAACACAACATACGCCTTATTCCAATCCAGAATATTCCTTTATTCAAATATTCTTATAATTTGGGAAAGGTTACCATTAATTTTATCAAAGATAAATTCTTTAAATTTATTCTTTAATCTTCCTTTGGATATCATTTCAATCTAATTAAAGATGCATTAAAACTCAACTTGGTTTTAATCTTCCCAAAAATCAATATTAACGATTGTTTAACTTGGGAAACCATATCATGTCTTTAACTAGGTTAAAGAACTAATGTCATTTAAAACACAGTTCACGATAAACCCAAAATCACATTCCATTCCATCAGCCTTTAACCGTAAATTAGCAAGTGAACAATTCCCTAAGTATTAACCCCGAAGCCCGAAACCAACATCGGATCAATACCCAGGAAACCATTCAACTTAACTAATCTCCAGTTAGTTTCTGATTTTCTTAACTCCATTGGGTCTAAGAATAGTATTATTGATACCATTCACGACAACCCAAATCACATTCCATTAATTATGGAATCTTCACGGGAAAAAAAATCAATATATAATCGATATCAATTTCCATATCCGACCAATAATATAAATGGAATAATGGCAACGCCTCTTAAATTCCATATGTATTAACAGTCTTCCTCCATAGAAGTTCACTTCGATTATTATCAAATCGAATTCCATTAAATTCCAATTCAATATATTAAATTGGAAAACATT
Organism: Allium sativum; assembly: GCA_030737875.1. NCBI lineage: Eukaryota > Viridiplantae > Streptophyta > Magnoliopsida > Asparagales > Amaryllidaceae > Allium > Allium sativum. The sequence goes on along the minus strand of CM060913.1, from coordinate 34,781,222 downwards.
ACCATGGAAAATTCCCGTTAAATCTAAATAAAAAGATTTTTAAATCCCAAATCACATTTCACTATAAATCGGGTTAAAGAACGAATGTCGTTAAAAACACAGTTCACAATAAACCCAATTCACATTAGCCTCTAACCGTAAATTAGTAAGAGAACAATCCCCTAAGTATTAACCCCGAAGGCCGAAACCAACATCAGATCAATACCCAGGAAACCATTCAACTTAACTAATCTCCAGTTAGTTTCTAATTTTCTTAACTCCATTCGGTTCAAGAACAGTGTTCACGACGAACCCAAAATCCAATTTGATATTAAATACAAGGCTCTGAATAGAAAATATATTGGCTTATATTCAATATCAAATTCTGAAACCAACAAATATCGTATTGGAATAATGATATATATATCTTCCAAATTCCTCCACAATCTCCGTATAATCACGAAATCCAATATCGAAATATTCCGAGCATAATTTTGATTCAAATCCAATCCAATTCATATATTGGAAATCCTGGTTATTTTTAAAACCCTTTTCAAATCCAATTTATTTATTTTAAAAATATTAGATTTATTATTCTAATTCAAAACTATTTCATTTCGATAAAAATCTATTTTTATCTTTTCAAATATGGAATTTTTCATCCCAATTCTTTCCAAATCATTTATAATGATTTTACACAAATTATTGATATTTTTAATAATTTTATCACGGCCAGTATAGTCGATTTCCATAAACGGCCATCGACCTGCACTTACAACGACCTTTTCCAAATTTGATTTGCACATAATTCCAAATCCAATCGTTAGATTTCAAATCTCTAATATTCTCTAGAAAGTTCTTTTCGATATGAACCCAACAGTTTTGGTTTTAGGAGAATCCGACGGTCCAGTCTCCCGTAATGTCCGTTTGAAGTCAATGGTCGAAATTCGCAAACTACCGCAGTGTGGCGCGTTCTAATCAGGCCGTTATATATATATATATATATTGTTGATTTCCATTTAAAAAGTATTTTATAAATCGTTTTATATTCGTTTTCAAAACGATTTCAACTTCATATTCAATTTCTAATCAAAATTGAATATTCCATATCATCGATATATAAATGAAAATATTTTCAAAACATTATATTTTGAAATCAATTCTTTTTCGATATTCATTATAAAAATAAATAAAATCGATATAAATATCGTTCACGTCAAAATGTTATTAATCTAATCAACATGGCTTTATATATTAAATATATTCGTGTCCATCCCAAATCGGACATCAAAATCAGATTTTGATTCTTTTCTGAATATTATTTTAAAATAATCATTATTTTAAAATATTCATCCTTTCTGAAATGGAATCAGACACAGTCAATTACCATATAATTTGATTATATGGATTTCATACAATACATGTGTATAACAATAATGATAAACAATCAACCAACATCCAGAGTGCATTCCACACTGCATAAGCATCAAGTATAAATATTTGATGCTTACATAGCTTGTCAACTAACCGATTGACATACAACTAATTATTGGGATTAGTGTATGCCCAATATCATCCCAATACCCGTGTGGGGTTTCAATCAACAAATACAGATTTATTTGTGCAGTTGGGCGATGTGTAAAATTTATCATCCCAATCAATATCAATACAAATGGGCGTACATAAACAAATCGTTCGATTTGTAAATGAATATTTATTTTTATTCCTATACACATTAAAAATTATATTTTTAACTATAAAATATTTTCAACTATAAAATATTTTATTCCATTCCACATCACACAATCAATTTTCACAACATAACCAAACAAACAAACAACTCGTCCATGGTCTATGGACAACGGGTGTCGGGTGCTGCTAAGCACCGTCTGAATCCTAGTATATATTTTAACTAGAAAATAAAATAAAAGTGAGAAGTTCTCACCTTGGGGATCCACTCCTCCGTTCTATTTCTGAAATTCACAAAGGTATGGATTTGCCCAAAATTTCAACTCTATCTTTCCACGCTGTTCATAAATAAAAATCACATTTTTATTTCACTGCTGCATGGATAAAAATCACATTCTTATCACTTCGCTATATTTATAAAAATCAAATTTTTAATTCGCTACATATATAAAAATAATATTTTTATATTCTCTATTATATGAAAATCAAATTTCTATGGTTCTAAAAATCAAATCTTTTTAAAACAAATAAAAATCAAATCTTTTAATGTTATTCATATGATAAAACCATATTTTTATATAAATAAAACACACATGTTCATCCCAATAAAAACCATAACTTTTTATAGGTAAAAATTATAACTTTACTTAATCAAAAATCGTACCTTTATGCCATGAAAAATCCGATCTTTATATAAATAAAAATCTCATCTTTAGATTATTAAAAATCTCGTCTTTATAGAAATAAAAAATCTAATCTTTTCTATATCAAAGACCTAATCTTTTCTATAAACAAAACTATTGTAATGACCCGCATTTTTCAATGATATAATTAATTTATTTAATTATTTAAATAATGGTTTGGTAATTTAAAATGAGCAGAATTAAATAATATTGAATATTTAATGAAAATAAATAATATAATAAAATATTTAATTTCTGAAATAGTCAGAAATAGTGGAATTCACAAAATGGTGTGAATTGGATCATCTGTGATATTTAATTCAGTATAGAATTGAATAAGAATAACGAATATATTATTTGAACGGCAGTTTGAATGTATAATATAATATAATTATAATCGAGCTTGAAATGGCACGGCAGTTCGCTATTTGGCAATTTGAACTTCAATTGAATGTACATGATTCGTTTTAAGCCGGATTTCTGTGAAACAAGAAATGCTAGAAGCTGGTGAAGTATATTTTTCTAGCGGAAGAGAAAAATCAGGATTTCGTCGTGTAGATTTTGATTTATGTCCAAATCAAATTTTAGAAAAGTCGCTATGGAATTCCTTTATAATTCATATCGATTTATTTATATTTTAAAATGGATTTTTAAATATAAATTGAATATCGATGTAACACTGGATTTGAAATATCGAGTTATAAATTCCAGTGTAGCAGTATTATATTCTGTTATGAATATATACAATAATATTTATTTTTAAATATTAAATTTAAATGTTTTTAAATATATTTAAAAGGGCTATTTAGAGCTTTAAATATAGCCAGTTTTGCAAACGACCTCGGTTTTCGACGAAACTAATTTTGTTGGATCCGCAATATTAAATTATTGTTAGATTCCAAGTTTGGTGATTTTTAGGGTCACTGTGTGGCTGTACGGGATATTAATGTGAGAAATAGTCGATATTTTAACAGTTAAAATTATGCTGTGTGAGCAAACAAAGTCGGAATTCGATGAAACCAGTTTCGTTGGGACAGTAATGTCAAACAGTAGCTACATGTCCATTTTCGTGATTTTTGGGGGTCATGTGTGATCACAGGAATTTTAGAGGACACAGAAAAATAGCGTTTGCTTAAAAACAAATATAAAAATCGAATAAAAAATTATTATAACTACCCTATATGTATACCCTAACACATCCTAACCCTAATCACTATTTTTCCAATGGTCAACACAGTAGCCGCCACCGAAAGAAAAATTCCAGCAGTAAATCCATGACTTTCAAAATTCAAATACAAATCAAATAAATTCTTTTAAATTCAGAAACTTGTATTTTTGGATTTTTAAGAGGGCGCTCTTCAAGCTCATAGTCATTTTGTTGGGTTCGAACACCCTATCCGTTCACTGGAAAACTAGCAATGAAGTTAGGGTTCAAGCAACCGAGAGATTGGATCATCGATTCAACTTGTGAGCATTGGCGATGGACTCGTGGACTGATTTGGAGTGAGTGCGAACAAACTGGAGGAGTTCGGTGCTAAAATCCGTCGAGGTACTATGCGAATGTTGGATGATGGGGTTGGCGAGGTAGGCGTGAGTTGGGCAAAAGGGATATGGGGAGGTGGAGATTTAGACGAGGAGTGTAATGGTGGTTCCTGTTGGTGAATTCATGGTGTAGTGGAGGATCGGTGGTGGCTATGTTTTGAGGTGATGGTTAAAGGAGCGTGCGTATGAATTGAGGAAGAAAGGGGATGGGCTTCGTTGGTTATACGGTGGAAGTGGGCCGGGCTGTTGAAGGGTAAAATCCCAAATCAATGTTTAATTAAGTTTTTGTTTAATTTAATTATTGCACACAACTTATAAATGTGATATCTCATCCATACGAGGTTAGAATCGCGAACCGTAAGTTGTGTTGGGATCGTATGGACGGACACTACCCAATAGAACTGACCGCGAGTGAATTGAAGTTAGTTTGGATTTATGGTGAAATTTAACGCCTGGATCAAATCAATGACCGATATATCGTTATTTAACGATCACCGGCCAATGTGAGTAAATCTCACTAACTCTGTTCAACTTATATTTTTATAACGTATTTTTAGAATTTATAAATGATGGTTGTTTGCTATGTGTTGACTGTTTGGTTGAATTGCTAGTCAGTTGATTGAAAATATAGATAACAATATAGATATAGATCGTTAATCAAATATTGATTCTGTTTAGCAGAATATTTCATAGTAAAATGAAATTGATGTTAATTCTATTGTTTAACATCTGTGGATGCAGGGAAACAGGTCGAAGGGACCCAACTGGGTTCCTCAACATTTATTTTACTATATTCATATATTGTGTTATATGATGTGATATGAAATATGTGGTTGATTTTATATGTTGGAATGATACCGATCATTGTTATATGGTACGATAAATACCATAAGGAGTACTGGAATGTTAAAAAGAAAATTTTCAATGTTATATTGAAAAAGAAATATTTATAAAATCAAAGATCTTATAAAAAGAAAAACTATTTATTTAGAAAATAAATAGATTAAAAAGGAATACTTATTTGTAAATCAAACAGATAGGATTGAAGAGAAATATTTAGAAAGCATTTTACAAATAGAATTGAACAAAAAGAAATATTTGTAAACTATTCACAAATTGAATTGAAAAGAAATATTTATTTGAAAAATAAATAGAATAGAAAGGGGAAATATGTGTAAAACAAATAGGAAGGAAATAGTTAGATTATCAAAGGAATTACTTATAAAATCAATGGATTTTATATAAAAAGGAAATATTTTATAAATAAGTAGAATTATCAAAAGGGGATTTATTTTGTAAATAAATTGATTTTAAAAGGAAATACTTGAAAAAGTGATTGGAATTGTATAAAAGGAGAATTTTACATTTGAAAGTTTTAGACCCGTGCTTCGCACACGGGTATAACATGCTATGGATTTAAAGCAAAGATTTTAAATAGAATCTATTCTGACCAATATATTGAGAAGTTAAATTTATAAATAATATTTTATAAATCAAATGAAATGTTTATCATTGGATAAATAGAATATATAAGTCAGGACTTATATAGAGATGTAAATGTCGATTTCAACATCGATATTTGAAACTGGATATGGACGAAGAGTTAGTCGATTGGGAGTTAATCAGTTAGAATAAATTGATTAGAGTTAGAATTAATCGAATTAGGGTTAACCGAACATAGTTAATCGAACTAGAATTAATTGAATATTAGTTATTCAATTAGATTTGATCGAATATAGTTATTTGAGATAGAGTTAGTCAAATATAGTTATTCAGGATGAGTCGCTATTTCGTACGACTGCTAGCGTAATTTGCAGGGCTGCGGATAGCTTACAGTGGTCAGATGTTTGCTGAGGGAATCAGGCGTAACCATTGTGATTGCTGCAATCTAGAGTCAAGCGAATGGAGTTAAATCAAATATTGGTTAATTGATAGGAGTAATCAAGTCGAGTTAGTCAAGTTGAGTTAAATAAATCGAGTTAGTTGAGTTATAGTTAATCGATCAGAGTTAATCAGTTAGAGTTAACCAGTTATTGTTAATCAATTAGAGTTAATCGATTGGAGTTAAATCGAATTAGAGTCATTCAAATGGAGTTAATCAAGTTCGAGTCAGGCGAGTATTAGAAAATTGAATAGGGTTAGTAAAAATGAATTAATTGAATATCACTTATTCGAAGTAGAATTAATCGAATATCACTTATTCGAAGTAGAGTCATCTATTATAGTTTATTCGAGAAGAGTAATCGAATATAAGTTATTCGAAGTAAGTTTAATCGGATGTAAGTTATTCGAAGAGAGAGATTATCGAATATAGTTATTCGAAGAAAGAGTTATGGAATATAGTTTATTCAAAAAGGAGTTATCGAATAGAGATTTTTCGAAAAAGAGCTATACGCTAGAATGGATTATATCGAATTAAGGAGAGTAATATTTACTTCCCGTTCCAACTCAAGTTTTACTAATTTAATAATAAATTATTTGTTTGTTATTTATTCAAATTTAGGAAGAAACTCTATATCTAACTTATTATATTTCGAAAGTATGAGATCATATCACTATGGTTATAATTAAATGATTTTGGTAAAAGAAGTGGATTCGTAAATAGAATCCGAGAGTTTCGTAAGGAAGTTTGTTAAAGATTTTAAAGGGTGAACTTTGTCTATTTCGAGGTTAGAAATGATGTTCAGTTAAGGTCTGAGAGGTAATTATACCCCAACTTGATTGACTTCGTTTTTAACTAAGGAGTAGTTAAGGTTTGATAGTGAAGATGGGTTAAGTGAACTTAGTTAGTGAGTGAAATGGTTTGAATGGGCAAAGCGATGTTTTATTTAAACATCAGTTTAAACCAGATATAGAAGTTTGGGAATGTTTTTTTCCAAATAAGAACCAAAAACGTTTTCTAAATTTAGAAAATGAGAATTTACGAGTATATAGAAATGGGGAAATGAATAAATTAATAATAAGTTAATTTAAAAGAGATAAAAGTTGGATGATGATTGGTCGATAGAATTTCCATCTGGAAATAATATCGTTGGTTGCACACCTGTTTTTCTTTGATAGTTCGACTATCGAAGTTTTGACCATTTTATTATCGTCAATATGGAAAGACAGGGATCAGATGCATTATCTGAAAACCACTCTGTATGGACGTTAGCGTTGCGATCAAATATTGAAGACGGAGTTATGCAAGGACTATCTTGTTTACAGAATTGTGCCTTCGGTTTGTCCAGTCCCAGGACAAACATGAATGGACGAATGTCTGACAGAGTATATCTAACGGATCGCGTAAGTTGATCTCTTCAAACGTACTTACGTTTGCTGGCGGAGGAATTCATTTCTCTTAGCTTTATACCCATGGTATTTTTGAGGAAATCAACTTGTGATTTGACGGGTATGACGATGTGGCATTCAAAGTGAATGGTGGTCAAGTGTTTCGAAAGATACGTAACGACCTCAAGCCTCATCAACCGGAAAATAACAGAAATCGGGCAGGCAACATGGCTGAGTGGGTCGCTCCCATTACGGTGTATATCACCTATCTAGAGAAAGTCCATTTCATTCTTTTATCTGTTATCGATGCTGTCCCTTTTCGGGAAACGGTGGGTAGCTCCCAACCGTTGGTGGTATACATTCGATACACTCAAGCGAAATGAGTGGTTGGTCATGTGTGGTCCGGGTTGCAAGACGTTCTTGTTGAACCCATTGTATACTCCTCTAGAGATACACTATCGGCAGGTGGTCCCATACCTTGTCATAGTTGGAATCCAATCTCCAATAAACGCCCGCGGTTTTATTTGTATACTATATATGTGGAACGTGAGATGCAAGCGTTCTGCTAGATTGTTAATTACTTGTGATTAGACATTATTATAATATCAGAGAAGTATTGATTTCCAAAAGAGTTTTTGTAACACCCCGTATTTTTTTTAATATAATTAAAAATGAAATAAAATATATGATAATATGCTTATGATAGGTAAATAATGGTGATGCATAAGGAGAATTAATTAATACATGGAAGAGAAGAAAAATTAGTTCGATAACGGCGTATGTAACGGAAAAAATAGTAAAATAAGGATAACTAATTCAAGAATCAGGAATTAGGTAAAATGGACATCACCATTGCGTTCCTCTAGAAATAATACGCGAAATAGAGTCCGAGTTTTCGAAAATCGGAGTCTGTATGACTAAGATATGGCCAAAACAAGATTCCGGCAGACTTTCTGGCAGACTGACCCAGGTCGGCCATAGTTTCGATACTATAGTCGACCTCCCCTCCCCCACTCCCCCAGGTCGACTGTAGTGTCGACCCCCCCTCTGTACAGGTCGACCTGGTCGGCCTAGGGTGGCCCAGAACCCATTTTTGAGGCATGGGACGAGTTTTGATCGTCCTGATGGGTTTTAGGGTTAATCTGATAGCTTAAATGAATTGCTACACCTATAAAATAACACCTAGACCTAGCCTAACTCACACAAATTCATATGACACCAAAATGCTGCTAAAATCCCTCTTGAGCCATGGCCGCCGCCTACAAATTAAAGCTTAAGCGTCCAAACTTGATTCAAAACAAAGATCAATGCTTCTACAACAAATTCAAGAGAATAGATCAATGACGCTGCAACGTTCTACGACAATTTCAGTTCTTAATTTGCTAGCCATGCTCTGTAAGTTCTAGTTGCTTTCCGATTTAAATATTTAATTATAATGTGGCCATGAATTAAAGTGGAATTGGATTAAGTATGTTTATCGATCCAGATCTATTCTTGTTTCTTCTTGGATCTTGGAAACTTTTCTATTTTCACTCTCATGTCTAGTTCATGATCTATTAAGCCTGTTGTAATCTTAATATGCCTGTGATGATGTTTTCTCTCCGATCTTATTTTGGTGCAAAATTCTACCTTTCCCCTATTTGTTTTCTTTTGATGAACCTTGGTCAATTTCGGACCTAGGCCTAAACTGCGATTTGCGTGCGATTGAATACGGGGGAAATATTGGGATATTGCCTTATTGGATATATGTGTTTGGTAGAATCGAAGGCATAATATGAAAACTGGATACTTGGGTATTATTGCCATTAACACGAAATTTTAATTTGGGTATTATCATTATAATTAAAGTTTTGCTGGCTTGGGTAAATTGGGGTAAACATGGAATACATGTAGTTGGTATGAAACTTGACCTATGTAAAATATGGCAAGAATATTGATACATATATTTGGCTAAAAATTGATCTATGTGAATTGGGCATAGCTTTGTAAACATGTAAACTATGAATCTTGATATATGCATAAAAAGGCATGAAACTTGGTATATATGTAAATTGTCTAAGATTAAGCATATATAAATTTGGCATACATGTAAACAGACATGAATTGAACATATGTAAATTTGGTATGAACTGGACATATGTAAAATTGACATGTAATCTAGAACTTGGGCATATGTTAATTATGTGAGATTTGTAGTTGAAACACATATGATAATTTATGACTTGGTAAAGTGCTAATATGAACACGCCTAAGTGGGTTTTGGGTAGTTGGCATGTAATAGCCTTAAAAGAGGGATAAATATAAATTGAGATAAGTTGCCTTTAATGGCATAAGATAAATTGTGGTAAAATTGGTATGATTTTACATACCATTAATTGATGGACATAATTGAGTCAATTATGGACATCGTTAAATTAGGATTTAATTGATAATTTGAATAGGGGAAATAAATTCAAATTGGGGTAAAAGATTATAAGTGATAATCAATGCTTAGGACATGAGATTGGACTCATTTGTGACGTAAACCTGCCCAGAACCGCCTGGCGAATCCAGTAGTCACAAATGCCAGCCCAATATGAGAGGTCCTAGGCCCAAATTAAAAGCGTAACAGTTGTAAAGACACGAGGTTAGACTCTTTTATGCTGTAAGACTGCCCGGACCCGCCCGGCAAATCCAGCTGCCATAAATGTCAGTCTAATGTGAGAGGTCTTTATAAGGTTGTGGCCTTAATGAATTAAGAAATACTTAACCAGATAAACATGTGGTGGGACATAGGGGTTAAGTGGGTGACATGGGGAAATACGAATAGTAATACTTAACCAACGTAACATGGTAATTAGACCAGTGGGTAGGGTTAAGTAAATAAGAACACTTAACCAATATGATATAAATAGGTGGGTTAAGCAATATGATTAGGTTAATCTGGACACTTAACCAATTTAATATGTTGACCACGGGAGTGGGTAAGGTTAAGAAAATGTTCAACCATTATAACATGATTAAACTGGACTAGAGAGTGAGGTTAAGTTAATGAGAACACTTAACTAATACAATGGGTTAATTAGACAAGTGGTTGCGGTTAAGTAGTAACACTTAACCAACATAACAGGACAAGCGGGTGGGTTAAGTTAACTTGAATAAGTTGATAACACTTAACCATTATAATATGACTAGTGGATAGGATTAAGTTAACATGCACTTAACCAATCTGATGTGATGCGTGGTTGGGTTAAGTAACACACGGGGTTAAGTTAATAAGAAAATTCTTAACCAATGTAACCAGATAGATGGACGGGGTTAAGTTAATAAACCACACTTAACCAATCAAACATAATAAGCGAGAAAGGTTAAGTTAACTAAGGTAAACACTTAACCATGGTAACATAACGTGTATAAGGGTTGAGTACATATCGGGTTGGTGGGTAATATTAGTAAATATAGGCCCACATACACTTAACCATTAAATACACATGCTTGAATCAGTAGCGGGGTTAAGTACACATCAGGGTTGGTCGGTAATATCCGAGAATATAGGCCCACAGACATAACCAATAGAAAAACCTAGTAACGGGGACCCATTTCAATAGTAACCCACAATAGGTATCAACGGAACCCTGAGCTAGGCAGGGTAGGGCACGATTACTGGGCTGATTATAAGAGGTCAAATTAGCGGCGGTTGGTGCAGTAGTGCAGGTTCTAACGGAGTGCGGGCGTGCACACACTTCGACGCAGAAAATTTAGCCACTGGGCACCAGTAGGTATAAAGCTGTGCATCTTGATTGTGTCAGGGTTGCCACCATGGGACTTGATACACCCCATGGTGGGACCAGCACATGTATCTACAAGTAGGGGGCCGCGTGACACAAACGAGAACTAGGTCAAGTAGGGAGCCGATCAATAAGGTAGTAAGGGTGCATCGAATATATACATGGCCATTGGGGTGATCGAGGTGGAATCCTCATAGTCGATGCACACCTGAAGGCTACCATAATTGCAGGGATTGGGATCACGTTGTAATTATTATAACACGGGCTACTAGTTGGGACACTAGTAGGGGGTACGGATCCTTGTTACACAGGACACTAGTTGGGACACTAGTAGGAATACGGATCATTCCATGTAAGACACTTATGAGGATGCTAGTTAGGTGGTGCAGAGCAAATAGATATCGCTTTAATGGTAAAGCTTAGAAACCTTGCGATGTTACTCTTGATAGAAACCATGCGGTGGGATACTTGATAGGAATTATGTGATGTTATACTTGTTGCATCGTGCCCGAAGCTTATCTTGTTACCTTAGTTTAACTTGTTATCATAGTTTATCATGTTATCTTAGTTTATCTTTCCTACCTTGTCATCATGCTTATGTTTACTTTCAGTTTATTCATGCCATGTTATCTTTACTCATTTTTATGCTGAAAGTCACTAGGACTTACTCAGTCTTTATGACTGACCCGTTTTGTTTCGCTTCTTTTTCTTTCGTTCCCCCTCCCCCCCCCCCCCAGGTTCACAGGGTGGGAATACAGCTTAGTTCGGATCTTACCAAGCTCCAAGACTCTTTCATGTATGGCTTGGATTTCTCTTGGCTATGGCTTGCTTCGCTTTATTGGGGAATACTGCAGTTTGTTTTTATGCTTCTTTGTTTTTAAGCAAGACAGATATTTTAACTATGAAATTGGGCATTGGAAGTTGATGGGTTTTTCTTGTAAACATAGGCTTTTCTTGTAAACATTTATATTTAATAAATGATTTGAAGTACTTCCACTTTATTTTCCGCTGTTTTATATATGTCTGTCTTGTAATATTTCTGTTCCAGTACCCGTAATACTCCATTGAAGTTAAGGCATTCCCTTTGTGAGTGACCATAACAGATGTCGGGTCTTACATTTGGTATCGAAGCAGAAGGTTACCAGACTGGGCAAAAGTTTTCAAAAAAAAACCTTCTGAAATTATTTTCAAAACATTTACAAAGAAGCAAATTTTCAAGAAAATTTTGTTTTAATTAAAAGGAATATTCCCCAAAGCCATATGCACTATCTTTTGATTCTCTCTTGAAATCTCTTCTCTCTCTTTTCACCATAGTTTCGTAGGCATCCGACACAGGTCGGAGGGCAAAGGAGTGCCCAACCTCCATCTGTAGCCGCAGTAGTTCCATTTGCGTCTAATCTTATTTCAAGTTGGGTAGAGTTGTCGTGCGTTGGAGGTAGCTTCGAGAGACTTGTCAACAAACTATACAAGGACAGTAAGAACAAGGAACTAGTTGTTATAGCTTAATCCACGAAGGAGGAAAAAGGTGAAAGGAAAGAGGCCTAAGTGAAAGAATAGAAAAACCCATGACAAGAGAGAGTATCTTTAGTGAGAAGGGACATGCAGTTAAGTATTATAGGACAAGGGCAAGGGACAAGATCGTCAAGAGGGCAATTGAATGCTCTCACTACTAGCATACCTAAGAGAGTGGTAACGTTTCCATTAAAAGTTTAGCTTTTCCTTTCTATCATTCCACTAGAACTTTGTTTTTGTACATCACATCCTTTTAATTCTGCTTCGAAAGTTGAGTCTCTGCACCTTAGTACTAGCATAATAGAGGATCCCATTTTTGTCTCAAGTCCTGTTGGGGAAATCGGCTCATTTATTCATGACTTATTTGGATTTGAGAATGTCTATGCTAAGTGTTGAGTCTAGAAGTAATGTTTATGTTTTGGGCTATGGGTTGATTCTAGTGATGGAGTGGTTATCCAGTAAGGGTGACCTTCTCGGTTTTGAAAAATGGGGTAGTTAGACTCTTGACTTGCCTCGGTAATACCCTCGAAGTCGCATGTAACCTTTAGGGTTCTATCATGATTTGTTACCTAGAATCTCTTGACACATTTATTGGTAATTTGTAATCCACTCGAGTAGTGTTCGCCACTAAGGCGGATGGGTCATTTCGCTTATGCATGAGTTGTAGAGAATCACCTTAGTAATTACATTTGGCAGCATGGTTGGCATTTATTTTCAAGAGATAGTTCTACTGCATGGAATACCTGATAGTAAGTGGACGAGATCCAAGATTCACTAGTGAATTTTGGAGAGCTTGCATGAAACCATGAGTACGCTGTTATGTTTGAGCCGAGTATACTAGAAGTAGAGTAAGTGAAAGAGGAACGAGAGGCAACAGTGAAATAGGTTCCAACTCATATTTTGGAAACAAGAATTAAGAAGCTACGAAATTGTGAAGTTAAAGACGGACAAAGCACAATGGAGTTAAGCTCAAGGAAATGCGACTTAAAAGATTGAAGACTAGATTCGTGCATCATATCTCTTCTTAAGAGTATATCCTTGATCCCTCTCTTCCTGTAGAGCTTACTTGCATGCTATCTTTTGTGTATATCCTCTCGATCCCATTCTCAATCCAATTTCTGTTGCAAACCCCATAGGGAGTATGACTCATCTGTTAGTAACACATGTTGGGGCTTGAGGGTGTTCGTTGGTTTGACTAAACTTTTTGGGTTTTATAGGATACGGGTTGGTCTTAGGAAGGGATTCCCTTGTGACCTAAAAGGAGTCCATCATGCTTAGTTTCCTAGAATCATATATAGTGGTTGGGTTGAGTAATTCTTTGGGTGTCAGTGTGATGTTGATTTCAGTCTTCGGGGCTGATGCTTAGAGAGTTCTTCTCCTAATCAATATATATGTGGCATAGATTTCCAGTTTTGACATTGCCTAATGGGCACAAAAGTTTTTACTTGCTTCTATCACTCGACTATACCTTTAGATAGGAACAATTGGGTGTAAACATGTGTTTGAGACATGTTATGATTGATGGTTGCAAGTGGCTGCAAGTGGTTGCTAGTGGTTGCTCGTGGATGCATTTACACACATTAGGCACTAGATCGGCTCAATCACCTTTCATATTGCATATGCATGAGTGTTTACACTTGTTTGTGGATGAAATTGAATGTGTTATCATGTGAATGTTGCATATGGATGGATGTTTGTGCACACATATAGTGTTTATGTGAATAGGACTATTTGCATACATGTTGGACTCATGGCACTAAACATATTTTGCATCTAGAAGATCAATCAGGCCTGATCATTTGCATTAGACAAGTAACATATACACACACTTCTTGCATATGTTCATACAGCATTAGAAATCTCTTAAGGACAATGAATGCCTGTGATTGATGATTGAGTAGATGGATGATGGATGGTAGGACACATTCTTCTTAACTTGAAGATTTCGGGGACGAAATACTTTAAGGAGGGGAGAATGTAACACCCCGTATTTTTTTTAATATAATTAAAAATGAAATAAAATATATGAAAATATGCTTATGATAGGTAAATAATGGTGATGCATAAGGAGAATTAATTAATACATGGAAGAGAAGAAAAATTAGTTCGATAACGGCGTATGTAACGGAAAAAATAGTAAAATAAGGATAACTAATTCAAGAATCAGGAATTAGGTAAAATGAACATCACCATTGCGTTCCTCTCGGAAAATACGCGAAATAGAGTCCGAGTTTTCGAAAATCGGAGTCCGTATGACTACGATATGGCCAAAACAAGATTTCAGCAAACTTTCTGGCAGACTGACCCAGGTCGACCATAGTGTCGACACTATAGTCGACCTGCACCCCCCCTAGGTCGAATATAGTGTTGACCCCCCTCTGTACAGGTCGACCTGGTCGGGCTGGGGTGGCCCAGAACCCATTTTTGAGGCATGGGACGAGTTTTGATGGTCCTGATGGGTTTTAGGGTTAATCCGATAGCTTAAATGAATTGCTACACCTATAATATAACACCTAGACCTAGCCTAACTCACACAAATTCATATGACACCAAAATGCTGCTAAAATCCCTCTTGAGCCATGGCCGCCGCCTCCAAATTAAAGCTTAAGCGTCCAAACTTGATTCAAAACAAAGATCAATGCTTCTACAACAAATTCAAGAGAATAGATCAATGACGCTGCAACGTTCTACGACAATTTCAGTTCTTAATTTGCAAGCCATGCTCTGTAAGTTCTAGTTGCTTTCCGATTTAAATATTTAATTATAATGTGGCCATGAATTAAAGTGGAATTGGATTAAGTATGTTTATCGATCCAGATCTATTCTTGTTTCTTCTTGGATCTTGGAAACTTTTCTATTTTCACTCTCATGTCTAGTTCATGATCTATTAAGCCTGTTGTAATCTTAATATGCCTGTGATGATGTTTTCTCTCCGATCTTATTTTGGTGCAAAATTCTACCTTTCCCCTATTTGTTTTCTTTTGATGAACCTTGGTCAATTTCGGACCTAGGCCTAAACTGCGATTTGCGCGCGATTGAATACGGGGGAAATATTGGGATATTGCCTTATTGGATATATGTGTTTGGTAGAATCGAAGGCATAATATGAAAACTGGATACTTGGGTATTATTGCCATTAACACGAAATTTGAATTTGGGTATTATCATTATAATTAAAGTTTTGCTGGCTTGGGTAAATTGGGGTAAACATGGAATACATGTAGTTGGTATGAAACTTGACCTATGTAAAATATGGCAAGAATATTGATACATATATTTGGCTAAAAATTGATCTATGTGAATTGGGCATAGCTTTGTAAACATGTAAACTATGAATCTTGATATATGCATAAAAAGGCATGAAACTTGGTATATATGTAAATTGTCTAAGATTAGGCATATATAAATTTGGCATACATGTAAACAGACATGAATTGAATATATGTAAATTTGGTATGAACTGGACATATGTAAAACTGACATGTAATCTAGAACTTGGGCATATGTTAATTATGTGAGATTTGTAGTTGAAACACATATGATAATTTATGACTTGGTAAAGAGCTAATATGAACACGCCTAAGTGGGTTTTGGGTAGTAGGCATGTAATAGCCTTTAAAGAGGGATAAATATAAATTGAGATAAGTTGCCTTTAATGGCATAAGATAAATTGTGGTAAAATTGGTATGATTTTGCATACCATTAATTGATGGACATAATTGAGTCAATTATGGACATCGTTAAATTAGGAATTAATTGATAATTTGAATAGGGGAAATAAATTCAAATTGGGGTAAAAGATTATAAGTGATAATCAATGCTTAGGACACGAGGTTGGACTCATTTGTGACGTAAACCTGCCCGGAACCGCCCGGCGAATCCAGTAGTCACAAATGTCAGCCCAATGTGAGAGGTCCTAGGCCCAAATTAAAAGCGTAACAGTTGTAAAGACACAAGGTTAGACTCTTTTATGGTGTAAGACTGCCCGGACCCGCCCGGCAAATCCAGCTGCCATAAATGTCAGCCTAATGTGAGAGGTCTTTATAAGGTTGCGGCCTTAATGAATTAAGAAATACTTAACCAGATAAACATGTGGTGGGACATGGGGGTTAAGTGGGTGACATGGGGAAATACGAATAGTAATACTTAACCATCGTAACATGGTAATTAAACCAGTGGGTAGGGTTAAGTAAATAAGAACACTTAACCAATATGATATAAATGGGTGGGTTAAGTAATATGATTAGGTTAATCTGGACACTTAACCAATTTAATATGTTGACCACGGGAGTGGGTAAGGTTAAGAAAATGTTTAACAATTATAACATGATTAAACTGGACTAGAGAGTGAGGTTAAGTTAATGAGAACACTTAACTAATACAATGGGTTAATTTGACAAGTGGTTGCGGTTAAGTAGTAACACTTAACCAACATAACAGGACAAGCGGGTGGGTTAAGTTAACTTGAATAAGTTGATAACACTTAACCATTATAATATGACTAGTGGATGGGGTAAAGTTAACATGCACTTAACCAATCTGATGTGATGCGTGGTAGGGTTAAGTAACACACAGGGTTAAGTTAACAAGAAAATTCTTAACCAATGTAACCAGATAGACGAACGGGGTTAAGTTAATAAACCACACTTAACCAATCAAACATAATAAGCGAGAAAGGTTAAGTTAATTAAGGTAAACACTTAACCATGGTAACATAACAAGTAGAAGGGTTAAGTACATATCGACTTGGTGGGTAATATTAGTAAATATAGGCCTACATAAACTTAACCATTAAATACACATGCTTGAATCAGTAGCGGGGTTAAGTACACATCAGGGTTGGTGGGTAATATCAGAGAATATAGGCCCACAGTCTTAACCAATAGAAAAACCTAGGAACAGGGACCCACTTCAGCAGTAACCCACATTAGGTATTAACAGAACCCTTAGCTAGGCAGGGTGGGGCACGATTACTGGGCTGATTATAAGAGGTCAAATTAGCGGCGGTTGGTGCAGCAGTGCAGGTTCTAACGGAGTGCGGTCGTGCACACACTTCGACGCAAAAATTTTAGCCACTGGGCATCAGTAGGTATAAAGTTGTGCATCTTGATTGTGTCAGGGTTGCCACCATGGGACTTGATACACCCCATGGTGGGACCAGCACAGGTATCTACAAGTTGGGGGCCGCGTGACACAAACGAGAACTTGGTCAAGTAGGGAGCCGATCAATAAGGTAGTAAGGGTGCATCGAATATATACATGGCCATTAGGGTGATCGAGGTGGAATCCTCATAATCGATGCACACCTGAAGGCTACCATAATTGCAGGGATTGGGATCACGTTGTAATTATTATAACATGGGCTACTAGTTGGGACACTAGTAGGGGGTACGGATCCTTGTTACACAGGACACTAGTTGGGACACTAGTAGGAATACGGATCATTCCATGTAAGACACTTATGAGGATGCTAGTTAGGTGGTGCAGAGCAAATAGATATCGTTTTAATGGTAAAGCTTAGAAACCTTGCGATGTTACTCTTGATAGAAACCATGCGGTGGGATACTTGATAGGAATTATGTGATGTTATACTTGTTGCATCGTGCCCGAAGTTTATCTTGTTACCTTAGTTTATCTTGTTATCATAATTTATCTTGTTATCTTAGTTTATCTTGCCTACCTTGTCGTCATGCTTATGTTTACTTTCAGTTTATTCATGCCATGTTATCTTTACTCATTTTTATGCTGAAAGTCACTAGGACTTACTCAGTCTTTATGACTGACCCGTTTTGTTTCGCCTCTTTTTCTTTCGTCCCCCCCCCCCCCCCCAGGTTCACAGGGTGGGAATACAGCTTAGTTCGGATCTTACCAAGCTCCAAGGCTCTTTCATGTATGGCTTGGATCTCTCTTTGCTATGGCTTGCTTTGCTTTATTGGGGAATACTGCAGTTTGTTTTTATGCTTCTTTGTTTTTGAGCAAGACAGATATTTTAACTATGAAATTGGGTATTGGAAGTTGATGGGTTTTTCTTGTAAACATAGGCTTTTCTTGTAAACATTTATATTTAATAAATGATTTGAAGTACTTCCACTTTATTTTCCGCTATTTTATATATGTCTGTCTTGTAATATTTCTGTTCCAGTACCCGTAATACTCCATTGAAGTTAAGGCATTCCCTTTGTGAGTGACCATAACAGATGTGGGGTGTTACAGTTTTGGGTTATCTTAATGTAAAAACCATCCGTGTTTATGCGTGGATTGGTCTTACGATTATCTTTTCTATTAAGGGTTTTGAAAAGTTAAATCGATGATTTGAGTTTACTCACACCAGTCCCATAACTGACCCAGAGTTTATTTTGTTTTGTTTTTCCTAAACTCTTGGGTGCCCAAATTTGTACGGGCAGTCAAGTAGTTCAGGTCTTTACAGATATACTCGGGAGGAGCTTAAAGCAGGAGGCTTCAGGATTATATAGCTATTGCTATTTCCGCTGTGTGTAAGTGTTGTACTCTGATAATGTTATTATATTGTTATATTGCAAAGTTATGTTATATATTATATTTTATTCATTCCGCTGTGAGATTCGTGTTTACTCTGATTGTGTTCTTCTTCTTCGTCTATTCTAATTTTCTACCTTATCTATTCTCACCCTCTAACTTCTTTCTATTAATGATCTGGAATGTTCGATACCTGAATAATTAACATGGGTTTCATGTTGATTTTCTGGGTCGAAAATCCCAGTTCGTTACAGTGGTATCAGAGCTGAAGGTTAAGTGATTACCTTGGCTCTGTGGCGTGACTCAGTAGAGATGGGGTTAGTAATACCCTAGATTGAGTTTGAGTGTATATATACGAGTGAACGTATTTGTAGATTGAATAAAAATGATTTTATATTGTGGAGATTTATTGGTTGAGTAGTTTGTGAATTTTGATCGATCAGTTTGATCCACAGTATCGGTAGGAGTTTCTAAACACCCAAGTACGATAAACCGACACAGTATGTTTCGAAAGGGGGTAAATGAGATAATTTTACCAAAAGTATATTTCGATATAAAGAAAATATTTATATTCGAATGATTATAGTATGTTGGATGTGTTGGTTGATTAAAATAACCAATTTGAGTTCGTATAATTTAAAAGCAGATTAATTAAATCTGAATTTAAATCAAGTTGGAAATTAAAACTCTGGAAATTTGAATAAGTGTTTGTAAATGAATTTGAATTGAATATATGAGAATTTTAAAACATGGAGAGATTTTAAATTGTTTTACAAACATTGGGAATAGTATTTTGAAAATGGATTTCAAAATATAAGTGTTTAGACAATGGTTTTGAAAGGTGGTATAGTATTGAACTCACTTCGGTCGCTGGAAAATAACTCTGATGATGCTAGCCACATCATCAGTGTTCATTTTCGAGTCCTAAGTGACGGATTACTACCAAGATTTTGTGTTGAATTATTTTGAGGAAAACAAGTTGTTTTGAATCTCTAAAGGGAAATATTTGATTTTTGTGAAAAGCAAAGTTATTTATAACTCCCAGGAAAAGATCGTCTGAATTAAAAACAAATTTAAACAGGAATCGGTGAAAGTAAATATGAATTGAATTGAAACCAATCAACTGGAAATTGAATTGGAATATAATATATGAAGTAAAATCAGATTTTGAATTGTGAGATAGAATCTGAAATGGTATTGAATTGATGAGTTAGGAGGTTGGAATTAAGGATGGAACTTTGGTTTGAAATAGAATTTGGCTTGGATATGTGAATGATTTTGTTTTGAGGAAAAAATTGGAATTTTGTTTGGAAATACATATGTATATGCTGACAAGGTAGCAGATGGAAAGGATATAATGATATGCCCAACAAAAAGGTACACGTTTATTTTTATGGATTTGGTGATTTATGGGCCGATTTGGCAAGCCGCTTGGCTGTTTGATTTTCTTTTGGATTGGAAAAGGCCTAGAGAGGCGAGTTGAACTATTGACCGGTACAAAGGAGGTGCTGGCGAAATTTTTCAGAAATTCCGGGTGTTAGAAAATTTTCAGAATTTTAGAAAATTTTCGTAAATCGAAATAAATTATTATTTTAATTGAAATAAATTGGTTCAGTTGAAACTGAAGTCAAAAGTGAACGAATAGTTTTAAACCAGTTAATAGGGTCTGCCTTCTACCTTAGCAATTTCGAGGACGAAATTATTTTAAGGGGGGAAGAATGTAACGACCCGCATTTTGCAGCGATATAATTAATTTATTTAATTATTTAAATAATGGTTTGGTAATTTAAAATGAGCAAAATTAAATAATTTTTAATATTTAATTAAAATAAATAATATAATAATATATTTAATTTCTGAAATAGTCAATAATAGTGGAATTCACAAAATGGTGTGAATTGGATCATCTGTGATATTCAATTCAGTTTAGAATTGAATTAGAATAACGAATATATTATTTGAACGACAGTTTGAACGTCTAATCGAGCTTGAAATGGCACAGCAGTTCGCTATTTGGCGATTTGAACTTCAATTGAATGTACATGATTCGTTTTAAGCCGGATTTCTGTGAAACAAGAAACGCTAGGAGCTGGTGAAGTATATTTTTCTAGTGGAAGAGAAAAATCAGGATTTCATCGTGTAAATTTTGATATATGTCCAAATCAAATTTTAGAAAAGTCGCTATGGAATTCCTTTATAATTTATATCGATTTATTTATATTTTAAAATGGATTTTTAAATGTAAATCGAATATCGATGTAACACTGGATTTGAAATATCGAGTTATAAATTCCAGTGTAGCAGTATTATATTCTGTTATGAATATATACAATAATATTTATTTTTAAATATTAAATTTAAATGTTTTTAAATATATTTATATATTTAAAAGGGCTATTTAGAGCTTTAAAAATAGCCAGTTTTGCAAACGACCTCGGTTTTCGATGAAACTAATTTTGTTGGATCCGCAATATTAAATTATTGTTAGATTCCAAGTTTGGTGATTTTTAGGGTCACTGTGTGGCCATACGGGATTTTAATGTGAGAAACAGTCGATATTTTGACAGTTAAAAATACGCTGTGTGAGCAAACGAAGTCGGAATTCGATGAAACCAGTTTCGCTGGGACCGTAATATCAAACAATAGCTACATGTCCATTTTCTTGATTTTTGGTGGTTATGTGTGATCACAGGAATTTTAGAGGACACAGAAAAATAGCGTTTGCTTAAAAACAAATATAAAAATCGATAAAAAAATTATTATAACTGCCCTATATATATATATATGCCTTAACACGTCCTAACCCTAATCACTATTTTTCTAATGGTCAACACAGTAGTCACTACCGAAAGAAAAATTCCAACAATAAATCCATGGCTTTCAAGATTCAAATACAAATCAAATAAATTCTTTTAAATTCAGAAACTTGTATTTTTGGATTTTTGAGAGGGCGCTCTTCAAGCTCATAGTCATTTTGTTGGGTTCGAACACCCTATCCGTTCGTTGGAAAACTAGCAGTGAAGCTAGGGTTCACGCAACCGAGAGATTGGATCATCGATTCAACTTGTGAGCATTGGCGATGGACTCGTGGGATGATTTGGAGTGAGTGCGCAAAAACTGGGGAGTTCGGAGCTAAAATCCGTCGAGGTATTGTACAGATGTTGGATGACGGGGTTGGCGAGGTAGACGCGAGTTGGGCAAAAGGGATATGGGGAGGTGGAGATTTAGACGAGGAGTGTAATGGTGGTTCCTGTTGGTGAATTCATGGAGTAGTGGAGGATCGGTGGAGGCTATGTTTTGAGGTGATGGTTATAAGAGCGTGCGTATGAATTGAGGAAGAAAGGGGATGGGCTTCGTTGGTTATACGGTGCAAGTGGGCCGGGCTGTTGAGGGGCAAAAACCCAAATCAATGTTTAATTAAGTTTTTGTTTAATTTAATTATTGCACACAACTTATAAATGTGATATGTCATCCATACGAGGTCAGAATCGCGAACCGTAAGTTGCGTTGGGATCATGTGGACGGACACTACCCAATGGAACTGACCGGGAGTGAATTGAAGCTCGTTTGGATTTATGGTGAAATTTAACGCCAGGATCAAATCAATGACCGATATATCGTTATTTAACGATCAATGGCCAATGTGAATAAATCTCACTACCTCTGTTCAACTTATATTTTTATAAAGTATTTTTAGAATTTATAAATGACGGTTGTTTGCTATGTATTGGCTATTTGGTTGAACTGCTATTCAGTTGATTAAAAATATAGATAACGATATAGATATAGATCGTTAATCAAATATTGATTCTGTTTAGCAGAATATTTCATAGTAAAATGAAATTGATGTTAATTCTATTGTTTAACATCTGTGGATGCAGGGAAACAGGTTGGAGGGACACAACTGGGTTCCTCAACATTTATTTTACTGTATTCATATATTGTGTTATATGATGTGATATGAAATCTGTTGTTGATTTTATATGTTGGAATGATACCGATTATTGTTATTTTGTACGTTAAATACCATAAGGAGTACTGGAATGTTAAAAAGAAAAATTTTCAATGTTATATTGAAAAAGAAATATTTATAAAATCAAAGATCTTATAAAAAGAAAAACTATTTATTTAGAAAATAAATAGATTAAAAAGGAATACTTATTTGTAAATCAAACAGATAGGATTGAAGAGAAATATTTAGAAAGCATTTTACAAATAGAATTGAATAAAAAGAAATATTTGTAAACTATTCACAAATAGAATTGAAAAGAAATATTTATTTGAAAAATAAACAGAATAGAAACGGGAAATATGTGTAAAACAAATAGGAAGGAAATAGTTAGATTATCAAAGGAATTACTTATAAAATCAATGGAATTTATATAAAAAGGAAATATTTTATAAATAAATAGAATTATCAAAAGGGGATTTATTTTGTAAGTAAATTGATTTTAAAAGGAAACACTTGAAAAAGTGACTGGAATTGTATAAAAGGAGAATTTTACATTTGAAAGTTTTAGACCTGTGCTTCGCACACGGGTATAACATGCTATGGATTTAAAGCAAAGATTTTAAATAGAATCTATTCTGACCAATATATTGAGAAGTTAAATTTATAAATAATATTTTATAAATCAAATGAAATGTTTATCATTGGATAAATAGAATATATAAGTCAGGACTTATATAGAGATGTAAATGTCGATTTCAACATCGATATTTGAAACTGGATATGGACGAAGAGTTAGTCAATTGGGAGTTACTTAGTTATGATAAATCGATTAGAGTTAGAATTAATCGAATTAGGGTTAACTGAACATAGTTAATCGAACTAGATTTAATTGAATATTAGTTACTCAATTAGAGTTGATCGAATATAGTTATTTGAGATAGAGTTAGTCAAATATAGTTATTCAGGATGAGTCGCCATTTCGTACGACTGCTAGCGTAATTCGCAGGGCTGCGGATAGCCTACGGCGGTCGGATGTTTCCTCAGCGAATCAGGCGTAACCATTGTGATAGCTGTAATCTAGAGTCAAGCGAATGGAGTTAAATCGAATATTAGTGAATCGATAGGAGTAATCAAGTCGAGTTAGTCAAGTTGAGTTAAATAAATTGAGTTAGTAGAGTTATAGTTAATCGATCAGAGTTAATCAGTTAGAGTTAACCAGTTATGGTTAATCAATTAGAGTTAATCGATTGGAGTTAAATCGAATTAGAGTCATTCAAATGGAGTTAATCAAGTTTGAGTTAGTCGAGTATTAGAAAATTGAATAGGGTTAGTAAGAATGAATTAATCGAATATCACTTATTCGAAGTAGAATTAATCAAATATCACTTATTCGAAGTAGAGTCATCTATTATAGTTTATTCGAGAAGAGTAATCGAATATAAGTTATTCGAAGTAAGTTAAATCGAATGTAAGTTATTCAAAGAGAGAGATTATCGAATATAGTTATTCGAAGAAAGAGTTATCAAATATAGTTTATTCAAAAAGGAGTTATCGAATAGAGATTTTTCGAAAGAGAGCTATACGCCAGAATCGATTATATCGAATTAAGGAGAGTAATATTTACTTCCCGTTCCAACTCAAGTTTTACTAATTTAATAATAAATTAGTTGTTTGTTATTTATTCAAATTAAGGAAGAAACTCTATATCTAAGTTATTATATTCCGAAAGTATGAGATCATATCACTATGGTTATAATTAAATGATTTTGGCAAAATAAGTGGATTCGTAAATAGAATCCGAGAGTTTCGTAAGGAAGTTTGTTAAAGATTTTAAAGGGTGAACTTTGTCTATTTCGAGGTTAGAAATGTTGTTCAGTTAAGGTCTGAGAGGTAATTATACCCCAATTTGATTGACTTCGTTTTTAACTAAGGAGTAGTTAAGGTTCGATAGTGAAGATGGGTTAAGTGAATTTAGTTAGTGAGTGAAATGGTTTGAATGGGCAAAGCGATGTTTTATTTAAATACCAGTTTAAACCAGATAAAGAAGTTGGGAATGTTTTTTTCCAAATAAGAACCAAAAACGTTTTCTAAATTTATAAAATGAGAATTTACGAGCATATAGAAATGGGTAAATGAATAAATTAACAATAAGTTAATTTAAAAGAGATAAATGTTGTATGATGATTGGTCGATAGAATTTTCATCTGGAAATAATATCGTTGGTTGCACACCTGTTTTTCTTTGATAGTTAAATCACCAACTATCGAAGTTTTGACCATTTTATCATCGTCAATATTGAGAGATAGGGATCAGATGCATTATCTGAAAACCACTCTGTATGGACGTTAGCGTTGCGATCAAATATTGAAGACGGAGTTATGCAAGGACTATCCTGTTTACAGAATAGTGCCTTCGGTTTGTCCAGTCCCAGGACAAACGTGAATGGACGAATGTCTGACATAGTATATCTAATGGATCGCGTAAGTTGATCTCTTCAAACGTACTTACGTTTGCTGGCGGAGGAATTCGTTTCTCTTAGCTTTATACTCGTGGTATTTTTGAGGAAATCAACTTGTGATTTGACGGGTATAACGATGTGGTATTCAAAGTAAATGGTTGTTAAGTGTTTCAAAAGATACGTAACGACCTCAAGCCTCATCAACCTGGAAATGACAGAAATCGGGCAGGCAGCATAGCTAAGTGGGTCGCTCCCATTAGGGTGTATATCACCTATCTAGAGAAAGTCCATTTCATTCTTTTATCTGCTATCGATGCTGTCCCTTTTCAGGAAACGGTGGGTAGCTCCCAACCGTTGGTGGTATACATTCGATACACTCAAGCAAAATGAGTGGTAGGTCATGTGTGGGCCGGGTTGCAAGACGTTCTTGTTGAACCCAGTGTATTCGCCTCTAGAGATACACTATCGGCAGGTGGTCCCATACCTTGTCATAGTTGGAATCCAATCTCCAATAAGCGCCCGCGGTTTTATTTGTATACTATATATGTGGAACGTGAGATGCAAGCGTTCTGCTAGATTGTTAATTACTTGTGATTAGACATTATTATAATATCATAGAAGTATTGATTTCCAAAAGCGTTTTGGGTTATCGTAAGGTAAAAACCATCCATGTTTATGTGTGGATTGGTCTTACGATTATCTTTTCTTTTAAGAGTTTTGAAAAGTTAAACCGATGATTTGAGTTTACTCACACCAGTCCCGTGACTGACCCAGAGTTTATTTTGTTTTGTTTTTCCTAAACTCTTGGGTGCCCAAATTTGTACGGGAAGTCAAGTAGTTCAGGTCTTTACAGATATACTTGGGAGGAGCTTGAAGCAGGAGGCTTCAAGATTATATAGCTATTGTTATTTCCGTTGTGTGTAAGTGTTGTATCCTGATAATGTTATTATACTGTTATATTGCAAAGTTATGTTATATATTATATTTTATTCATTCCGCTGTGAGATTCATGTTTACTCTGATTGTGTTCATCTTCTTCTTCTATTCTAATTTTCTTCCTTTTCTATTCTCACCCTCTAACTTCTTTCTATTAATGATCTGGAATGTTCGATACCTGAGTAATTAACATGGGTTTTATGTTGATTTTCTCGGTCGAAAATCCCAGTTCGTTACAACTATGATCTTTCTCTAAACGAAAAAAAATATAAGATAAGTCCTTTAACTTGAAAATCACCTTTGCAATCGAAGGAGGGGCTGAAGGGCGTCGTTGGGTGCTCGAGATGGCCCAGGTCATTAGCAAATGTAGAAATAAAAAAAATTTTGATCTTTAATTAGTGGAGGGGTTCATGGACGGAGTTGTGTGGCTGTGGGTGGTCGGTGAAGGGGCGCAGGGGTGTGGGCAGGTCGCTGTTGGTCAGGGGTGTTGGCGCCGGCGCGGTGGCGGGCTGTGGTGGTCGGAGCAGCGGGGGTTTGGGGGTCACGTTCATATTTAGAAGAGAGAGAGAAGGGCGATGGGAAGGGAGGAGGATGGGCTGCGGCGGCGGAGGGGTGCTGGTTGAGGGGCGCGCCTCCGGGGGTGGGTGGTAGCAGGTGGGAATGGGGGAGGCAGCCCTGATTTGGGAACGACGGGTTGTGAAAGGGGGTCAGGGTTATACGGTGAGGGAGAGTATATTTATATCTTTTTTTATTATTTTTATTTTCTTTCTAAAAAGTTAGTTTTTCATTTGAACTCCAAATCGAACCCAACAACTGTCGTCTACAACTAATTACCCCCATTCCGTGCGCAATGGGATAAGTCCCGTAAGCCAATTCGTCCGTTTAGATCAGTTTCCATCAAAATTAAAATATAAATAAATAGAACGGTCAATATTGATTTCCACGTACATTTTAATTTACCAGGGCCACATACGGACTCTAAAAATCCCCGAAAAATAAATATAGCTACGTTTTGACGATACGATCCTAACAAAACAAATTTCGTCAAATTTGAAGATCATTTGAAAAGTGGTCATTTTTTGGTCGATCCAAATTGACTGAAACTGACAAAACACGTTTTCTTTCGCCATGCTCACACATTGATTCAGAAAATTATGAATTTTGGAATCTAGCAATAACTTGACATCCCGGATCCAACAAAAGTGGTTTCGTTGAAAACGGAGGTGTTTATAAAATGGCTATTTTTAAGGGCTATATTTTTCATAGCGATTATTCTGAATTTTCAACTAGGCATAACTTTTTATTCCCGCGATGAAATTTTGATTTTCCAGATTCATTATAAAGATATTTTCAAATAGATTCCAATATTTTTGGTTTTGCTAAAATCTGGTTTATTTTGAATCCTGTACATTCATTTAAATTTGAAATCGAATTTTGGAACTACCGCGTCATTTTCAATTCCTTTTATAATTAAAATAAATATTTATATTCTAACGTCGATTCAAATAAATATATACATTCTAATTCTATTCAAAATAAATTTCTCGTCGTTATTATTTAAAATAATTGATTTTAAATATTCAAAATTCACTAAAATTTCCAAAATAAAAATTATAAATTGGTTCAGATTTTCAGGGTTGTTACAGCGGGTCCTCACTGTTGCGCCACTGACTGCCATTACCCTCCCAGACCACTTGCGCTCCTCCTCTGCCACCCAGCACCGTCTGTAAGCCTCTACCCTTATTTTTATTCATTTATTTTAAATAAAGAATGAGTTTTTTTATGTATTGCATTAGAATAAGGAGGTGATTTTTATTTTAATAGCTTTAGAGAAAAATATGATTTTTAGTAAATCAAAATATGATTTTTATTTATGTAGAGTAATAAAAATATGATTTTTATTGTTTGAAAGGCGATGTAAAAAATATAATTTTTATATATGAAGTGACGATATAAAAATGTGATTTTTATTTATATGAATACCACATAAAAATTTGATTTTTATATATATAATAGACGGACAAAAATATGATTTTTTTCGTTTGAATGGCAATGTAAAAATGTGATTTTTGTATATTTATTAGCGATAGAAAGATTCGATTTTTGTCTATATAGTAGCGGCGTAAAAATGTGATTTTTATCTATGTAGCGTTGTTATAAAAATATGAAATTATTTTTAGAAAGATAAAAATATAATTTTTAGCCTATGTATCTTATTTATAAAATAATCATACCAAGAAATAATTATTGATTTGTTAAAAATATAATTTTTAACGTAGGTATACTACATAGATCGACAATCGAAGCACGACGGAGTGGAACCCAAAGGTGAGAACTTCTCACTTTAATTTTATCTTCTAGTTAAAAATATATACTAGGATGCAGACGGTGCTTAGCAGCACCCGAGACCCGTCGTCCACAGATCATGGACGACTTGTTAGTTTGATTGTATTGTATTGTGAATATTGATTGTGATGTGAAATGGACTATATAAATATTCAAGTGTTGAATAAAATATTTGAATAATAAAAATATCATTTTTATTGTGTAAATGAACTGAATAAAATATTCATGTATTGAATAAAATATTTAAACAATAAAAAATCACATTTTTACTATATATATGAACTGTATAAAATATTCATGTGTTGAAATAAATATTTATAAACAAATCGGACAATTTGTTTATGTACACCCATTTGACTGATATGAATTAGGACGATAAATTCTACACATCGCCCAACTGCACAAATAATATCCAGTGTTTGTTGTTTGAAACCCTACACGGGTGTTGGGATGATATTTGACGTAAATTAATCCCAACTATTTAGTTGTATGTCAATCGATTGGTTGACAGGCCGTTGTAAGCGTTAAATATATATATTTAATGCTTATGCAGTGTAGAATGCACTCTGGATGATGGTTGATTGTTTATCATTGCTGTTCTATACATGTGTTGTATGAAATCCATATAAATAACATTATATGGTAATTGACTGTGTCTGATTCCAGTTCAGAAAGAATGAATATTTTAAAATAACGAATATTTTAAAATAATGAATATTTTAAAAATAACGAATATTTTAAAATAATATTTAGAAAAGAATCAAAATCTAATTTTGATGTCTGATTTGGGATGGACATGAATATATATAAAAATATATAAAGCCGTGTTGATTAGATTAACGCCATTTTGACGTAAACGATATTTATATCGATTTTATTCATTTTTATAATGAATATTGAAAAGGAATTGATTTCAAAATCTAATGTTTTGAAAATATTATCATTTATATATTAATGATATGGAATATGGAATATTCAATTTTGATTTGAAATTGAATATGAAGTTGAAATCGTTTTGAAAATGAATTTAAAACGATTTATAAAATAAGTTTTAAATGGAAATCGACGAAATATATATTATATATGTTATATATATAATATAACGACCTGAATAGAATGTCCCGCGATGCGGCAGTTCGCGAATTTCGACCACTGACTTTGAATGGACATTACGCGAGATCCGACCGTCGGATTCTCCTAAAACCGAAGCCATTGGGTTCGTATAGAAAAGAGCTTTCTAACGAATATTAGAGATTTGAAATCTAACGGTTGGATTTGGAATTATTTCCAAAGCAAATTTGGAAAAGGTCGCTGTAACTGCAGTTCGATGGCCGTTTATGGAAATTGACTGTACGGGCCTTGATAAAATTATTAAAAATATCAATAATTAGTGTAAATCATAAGAAATGGTTTGGAAAGAATTAGGATGAAAAAATCCATATTTGAAAAGATAAAAATATATTTTTATCGAAATGAACTAGTTATGAACTAGAATTATAATCCAATTATTTTTAAATAAATAAATTGGATTTGAAATGGTTTTAAAAATAACCAGGATTTCCAATATATGAATTGGAATGGATTTGAATCGAAATAGTCTTCGGAATATATCGATGTTGGATTTCGTGATTACACAGATAATTTTATGGAAATCTGAAAGATATATTTATATCGTTATTTCCAATACGATATTTGTTAGTTGTAGTATTTGATATTGAATATAAGCCGATATATTTTATATTCAGAGCCTTGTATTTAATATCAAATGGAATTTTGGGTTTGTCGTGAACGGTGTCTTCAGTAACACTGTTCGTGAACCCCATGTGAAGAGGATAAATCTTTTAATTAAGATTGTTAGAGTTTCCAATTATATTTAATAATTGGAATAAAATGGAATGTGAATTGGGTTTATCGTAAACTGTGTTTTTAACGACATTCGTTCTTTAACCCGATTTACATTGAAATGTGATTTGGAATTCATAAATCTTTTTTTAAGATTTAAAGGAAATTTTCCAAAGTAAAGTTTTCCAATTTAATAAAATAAATTGGAATGGAATGGAAGTCGATTAGGTAATAATCGAAGTGGACTTCTGTGGAGGAAGACAGTTACTATATATGGAATTTAAGAGGCTTTGTCATTATTCCATTTATAGTATCGGTTGGATATGGAAGTTCATATAGATTATATATATCAATTTGTTTTCCATGAAAATTCCATGGTTAATGGAATGTGATTTTGGGTATATCGTGAGTTGTGTTTTAAAGGACATTAGTTCTTAACCTAGTTAAAGATAAGATTTATTTCTTAACTTTGAATAATCATTAAGTAATGATTTTTGGAAATTAAAACTGAATTAGAGTTTTAATGAATCTTTAAATAGATTGAAAGGTGAATTTGATAACTAAAATTATCAAATTCAAGAAATGATCGAGAATGGAGTATCACCAGTTTTGCTCCAAACGTTAGTTAAATCTTTAATTAGTTTTGAACGTGTAATGGTAATTAATTTTACTGATAACATCGTGGTGTTAGATATGAAGTATTACCAGTTTTACTTCATGGGATAAATAGTTTGGGACAGGAAAATTAAAACAAATGATTACTTCGGTAAGGTTCGCTAATCCCGACTAGTTTGGATAAACCATAATTTGGTATGCATTGATTTCCAAAGGAAGATTAAAGAATAAATTTAAAGAATTTATCTTTGATAAAATTAATGGGAACCTTTCCCAAAGGATATGAATATTTAAATAAAAGAATATTCAGAAGTGGAATGAGGCGTATGTTGTGTTTTTATAGCACTTGTTTATTATATACGCGAGTTATTCAGAAAGACCGGGTTTAGCCCATTCTGAATAACTGAATCGGCGATGAGTCGACGATGAAGATGGTGGTTGAAGACCGAAGGTCTTCACATCGTTTGGATGATTACTGATGTCTTGATTGGGTTGTACACCCAAGACAAGGTAATAAGTGGTGATCGTTCCAGACGTACTTGGAGATCGACCGGATATGCGAGGACCTCTTTCCTGTATTGGACATATGGGACGAGGAATAAGGTGCCTCCAGTTTCATTCAGACCCAGAACGAACTTGTAAATGGACGTGTGCCTGACATTGGATTTAATTCTGTGTGATTGATATACATCGGTTGCATAGCGTGAATTGCCTGTGTGGCATGCTGAGATGCAAATGATCAAGGCTTCTGTTGAAAAGCAAGGTCTTGTGGTTAATTATCAAAGCACGGCTTTAATATAGCATAGCTTTGTGTAGCATTAATTCACGAGCCTCGCACCCCGGTGTGAACCAGAAACAGGAGAGGACTTCAGGGAGGACATGCGTTTCCTTCTAGCTAGGAGTAGTGTCAGCGTTTTGCAAGCCCTGACGTTTTACTTATGTGGATGATGGATAGCGAGGCGCCTCAGTTATTTCGGTCTCTGCGGAGCCGATGGATGGTCTTTATACAAACCAGATTTACGCCCCATAGGGCGGGGAAAAGTTGTGTTCAGGCATTTTAATCCACATCGAGTGGACCGGCCCTGACGTCCAAGGCTTGTCTATGCGCTTGCCTGAGGCTCAGGCTAGAGAGTCTCGAAGCGGTAAGGACGATCCCTTGCCTTGGTTCACAGACAGAAATCCAACTTTCAATACGTGACATTTCGATTTTATTTGTAGAGCCTATTATGGCGACATAGTGGGATGGGGCACTATGCCGTATATGATTGATACATTTATATTTGAAGTTGTTTTCATACACTTTACACTATAATAGTATCAAAATGATTTGTTTTAAATGTACCAAGCATGATTTGCTAATATAAATCTCTGACATTTTTCTTTTGTATATTATTCATGTATACTCGTATATTCTTGTAATCTGATGTAAATTGTTGTAGTAGGCAATGAAATGTTCTTCTGTTTGTGTTCTGATTTGTCGTGTTCTCAAAGCAATTCGGGCTTTCCTTTACGGGGAAGTTCGGGTCGTCTCATTTGGTATCAGAGGTTTGGTTTACAGAGCTCGAGAACAAGACACATTAGAACCAAATGAAAGAATTCATCAGAGATTGGATTAGTAAGATCCAATGAGAATGGCTCGTTAGAGATGGGATCAATAGTATCCTATAACGAGTGTAAAGAGTGTTATTTTCAAAATAAAAAAAAATGAAAACCAATTTTGTTTTGAAAATTTAATCTAATTATACGTATTTGAGTATTTTATTTTATTTTATTTTATTTTGGACAATCTAGTATATGAGATTTTGCATATACGCGTCATGAACGTATATTCGAAGTTTTAATATACTGGATAGATATAGAATTACAGTCTAGGTGCCCGAAGATGATTCTGGTAATGCCGCAGCATCATCAGTATTTATGTTCGACTTTTGAAAGTGGGATATCTATATATTTCCAGTTGACTGGTGTGAGAACTAAAACTAGATAGGGCTATTGTTGTAAATTGGCATCAAAAACATGATTTTCTGTATATATGTCAAAATTATGAATTTAAAATGTTAATTAACTAATTGATTGATGGTTGTGTTGTATGATTATTTGTTATCTAATAAAACCATTATGTGAAAGAATGGTACATATAACCCAATTGTATCAAACATTGAATTGAAATGAACTGAAAAATTATTTGAATTGCATACATGTACATGCATATATATTGAACTGGTCATAGCAAGGAGGCTAGAGCAGAGGAATAAAATTGTATGCCTGAGAAATAGGTACATATTTACTAATTTATTGGGTTTGGATGATTTTATGAGCCGATGGGCTAGCTGCTTGGATTTTTCTTTTTCTTTTTGAGATGAGAGGGCCTGTGTGGTGGTTTGGGGATTTTTCCGGTGCTCCCGTACAAAGGAGGTTATGGCGAAATTTTTCGAAAATTTAGGGTGTTAGCCAAATTTTTGAAGAATTGGAAAATTCTTAAAAACTGAAAATTTGAAGAATGAAAACCAAACTGAAAGTTGAGTTGATTAGTAAAACAACTTTCAGCCCATTCCTTTTCGAGGACGAAAAGATTTTAAGTGGGGGAGATTGTAACAACCCGGAAAATCGGAACCAATTTAAAAAAATTATTTTGGTAGTTTGAAATTTTGATTTCAAATTTCAAATGAATGTACATGATTCAAAATAAATCGGATTTTAGCGAAACCAAAAGCATTAGAATCTATTTGAAAATATCTTTCTAACGAATCCGAAAAATCCAAATTTCATAGCGGGAATAAAAAGTTATGTCCAGTTGAAAATTCAGAATAGTCGCAATGAAAATATAGCCCTTAAAAATATAGATTTTGCAAACGACCGTTGTTTTCGATGAAACCACTTTTGTTGGATCCGGAATATCAAATTATTGCTAGATTCCAATTTTCATAATTTTTGGGATCAATATGTGAGCGTGGCGAATTTAAACACGTTTGGCCAATTTCAGTTGAATTTAATCGACTGGAAAATGGCCATTTTTCAAACGGCCTCCAAATTCGATGAAATTAGTTTTGTTGGGACCGTATCGTCAGAACATAGCTAGATTTATTTTTCTGGAATTTTTGGGGTCCGTATGTGACCCTAGTAAATTGAAATGTGCATTTAAATTTAAAATATATAGATTTATATTTTAAATTTGACGAAAGCTGATCGTAACACCTGAATTGGCTTACCGAACATAGTTCAGTGTGTTTGGAATGGGGGTAATTGGCTAAGGACGACAGTCGCTGGGTCTCGTTTAGAGTTTGGAATAAAAGTCAACTATTTGGGAATTAAAAAGAAATTAAAATAAAATATTATAAATATTCTCTCTCCCCCTTTTTAAGTCCCCAAACCCGATACTCCTCCCAACCCAACAGCCAAACCCGTTTTCCCCCAACCCTAGCTGCCTCCGTCAGTCGCGGGCGCCTCCCGCCTCCCCTATCGTCGTCGCCGGTGGTCGAACACCCCCTCCTTCTCCTTCTTCCTCCCTTCCCTCTCTTCTTTCCCCGATGCAAAAAAACCCCCCATCCAACCCGCGCCCAAACCACCACCATGCCCCGTTGGCCAGCCACCGCCTCCCCTAGCATTACCCGCCACCTGCATCGCCTCCCTGATTTCCACGCCCCTCCACTCTGCCCCCTTCCGTGTTTTAAACCCCCTCCACAACCCAAATTAATCGCAAACGCCACCACCAAGCCACCGAGGGTCCCCATTGTTGCGCCACCGACCGCCATCACCCACTCAGACCACTTGCGCTCCTCCTCCGCCACCCAGCACCGTCAGTAAGCCTCTACCCTTATTTTTATTCATTTTTTAAATAAAGAATGTGTTTTTTTAATGTATTGCATTAGAATAAGGAGGTGATTTTTATTTTAATATCTTTAGATAAAAATACGATTTTCAATAAATCAAAATATGATTTTTATTTATGTAGAGTAATAAAAATATGATTTTTATTGTTTGAAAGGCGATGTAAAAAATATAATTTTTATATATGAAGTGATGATATAGAAATGTGATTTTTATTTATATGAATACCATATAAAAATTTGATTTTTATATATATAATAGCCAGATAAAAATATGATTTTTATCGTTTTAATGGCAATGTAAAATTTTGATTTTTATATATTCATTAGCGACTGAAAGATTTGATTTTTATCTATATAGTAACGGTGTAAAAATGTGATTTTTATCTATGTAGCGTTGTTATAAAAATATGAAATTATTTTTAGAAAGATAAAACTATAATTTTTAGCCTATGTAAGCTATTTATAAAATAATCATACAAAGAAATAATTATTGATTGGTTAAAAAAATAATTTTTAACGTTGGTATACTACATAGATCTACAATCAAAGCACAGCGGAGTGGAAACCAAAGGTGAGAACTTCTCACTTCAATTTTATCTTCTAGTTAAAAATATATACTAGGATGCAGATGGTGCTTAGCAGCACCCGAAACCCGTCGTCTACAGACCATGGACGACTTGTTTGTTATTATGAATATTTATTGTGATGTGAAATGGACTGTATAAATATTCATGTGTTGAATAAAATATTTGAATAATAAAAATATCATTTTTATTGTGTAAATGAACTGAATAAAATATTCATGTGTTGAATAAAATATTTTAACAATAAAAAATCACATTTTTATTGTATATATGAACTGTATAAAATATTCATGTGTTGAAATAAATATTTATAAACAAATCATACGATTTTCTTATGTACACCCATTTGACTGATATGGATTGGGACGATAAATTTTACACATCGCCCAACTGCACAAATAATATCCAGTGTTTGTTGTCTGAAACCCTACATGGGTGTTGGGATGATATTTGATGTACACTAATCCCAACTGTTTAGTTATTTGTCAATCGATTAGTTGACAGACTGTTGTAAGCGTTAAATATTTATATTTAATGCTTATGCAGTGTAGAATGCACTCTGGATGGTGGATGATTGTTTATCATTGTTGTTCTATACATGTGTTGTATGAAATCCATATAAATAACATTATATGATAATTGAATGTGTCTGATTCCAGTTCAGAAAGAATGAATATTTTAAAATAACAAATATTTCAAAATAATGAATATTCGAAAAATAATGAATATTTTAAAATAATGAATATTTTAAAATAATAAGCAGAAAAGAGTCAAAATCTGATTTTGATGTCCGATTTGGGATGGAAACGAATATATATATATATATATATATATATATATATATATATATATATAAAGCCGTGTTGATTAGATTAACGCCATTTTGATGTGAACGATATTTATATTGATTTTATTCATTTTATAATGAATATTGAAAAGGAATTGATTTCAAAATCTAGTGTTTTGAAAATATTATCATTTATATATTAATGATATGGAATATTCAATTTTGATTTGAAATTGAATATGAAGTTGAAATCGTTTTGAAAACAAATTAAAACGATTTATAAAATACGTTTTAAATGGAAATTGATGAAATATATATTATATATATAATATAATGGCCCGAATAGAACGCACCGCGCTGCGGCAGTTCGCGAATTTCGACCATTGACTTCGAATGGACATTACGGGAGATCCGACCGTCGAATTCTCCTAAAATCGGAACCTGCGGTTCGTATAGAAAATAGCTTTCTAACGAATATTAGAGATTTGAAATCTAACGGATGGATTTGGAATTATGTCCAAATCAAATTTGGAAAAGGTCGCTATAAGTGTAGTTCGATGGCCGTTTATGGAAATCAACTGTACGGGCCTTGATAAAATTATTAAAAATATCAATAATTAGTGTAAAATCATAAGAAATGATTTGGAAAGAATTGGGATGAAAAATTACATATTTGAAAAGATAAAAATATATTTTTATCGAAATGAACTAGTTATGAACTAGAATTATAATCCAATTATTTTTAAAATAATAAATTGGATTTGAAATGGTTTTAAAAGTAACCAGGATTTCCAATATGTGAATTGGAATGGATTTGAATCGAAATTGTCTTCGGAATATTTCGATGTTGGATTTCATGATTATACAGATATTGTTATGGAAATCTGAAAGATATATTTATATCGTTATTTCCAATACGATATTTATTGGTTGTAGTATTTGATATTGAATATAAGCCGATATATTTTCTATTTAGAGCCTTGTATTTAATATCAAATGGGATTTTAGGTTTGTCGTGAACGGTGTCTTCAGTAACACTGTTGTTGAACCCCATGTGAAGAGAATAAATCTTTTAATTAAGATTGTTAGAGTTTCCAATTTTATTTAATAATTGGAATAAAATGGAATGTCAATTGGGTTTATCGTAAACTGTGTTTTTAAGGACATTCGTTCTTTAACCCGATTTAAAGTGAAATGTGATTTGGAATTCATAAATCTTTTGTTAAGATTTAAAGGAAATTTTCAATAGTGAAGTTTACCAATTTAATAAAATAAATTGAAATGGAATGGAAGTCGATTAGGTAATAATCGAAGTGGACTTCTATGGAGGAAGACTGTTACTATATACGGAATTTAAGAGGCTTTGCAGCTATTCCATTTATAGTATCGGTTGGATATGGAAGTTCATATCGATTATATATATCAATTTTTTTTCCGTGAAAATTCCATGGTTAATGGAATGTGATTTTGGGTTTATCGTGAACTACGTTTTAAAGGACATTAGTTCTTAACCCAGTTAAAGATAATATTTATTTCTTAACTTTGAACAATCATTAAGTAATGATTTTTGGAAATTAAAACTGAATTAGAGTTTTAATGAATCTTTAAATAGATTGAATGGTGAATTTGATAACTAAAATTATCAAATTCAAGAAATGATCGAAAATGGAGTATCACCAGTTTTTCTCCAAATGTTAGTTAAATCTTTAATTATATTTGAACGTAAAATGGTAATTAATTTTACGATAAAACCATGGTGTTAGATATGAAGTATTACCAGTTTTACTTCATGGGATGAATAGGTTAGGATTTGGAAATTAAAACAAATGGTTACTTCGGTAAGGTTCGCTAATCCCGACTAGTTTGGATAAACCATAATTTGGTATGGATTGATTTACAAAGGAAGATTAAAGAATTAATTTAAAGAATTTATCTTTGATAAAATTAATGGGAACCTTTCCCAAAGGATATGAATATTTAAATAAAAGAATATTCAGAATTGGAATGAGGCGTATGTTGTATTTTTATAGCACTTGTTTATTATATACACGAGTTATTCAGAAAGACCAGGTTTAGCCCATTCTGAATAACTGAATCGGCGATGAGTCAATGATGAAGACGGTGGTTGAAGACTAGAGGTCTTCACATCGTTTGGATGATTACTGATGTCTTGATTGGGCTGTACACCCAAGACAAGATAATAAGTGGTGATCGTTCCAGACATACTTGGAGATCGACTGGATATGCGAGGACCTCAATCCTGTATTGGACATATGGGACGAGGAATAAGGTGCCTCCAGTTTCGTTCAGACCCAGAACGACTTTGTAAATGGATGTGTGCCAGATATTGGATTTCATTCTGTGTGATTGATATACATCGGTTGCATAGCGTGAATTGCCTGTGTGGCATGCAGAGATGCAAATGATCAAGGCTTCTGTTGAAAAGCAGAGTCTTGTGGTTGATGATCAAAGCACAGATTTAATATAGCATAGCTTTGTGTAGTGTTAATTCGCGAGCCTCACACCCCGTTGTGAACGAGAAACGGGAGAGGACTTTAGGAAGGACATGCGTTTCCTTCTAGCTAGGAGTGGTGTCAGCGTTTCCCAAGCCCTGACGTTTTACTTATGTGGATGATGGATAGCGAGGCGCCTCGGTAATTTCGGTCTCTACAGAGCCGATGGATGGTCTTTATACAGACCAGATTTACGCCCCATAGGGCGGGGAAACGTAGTGTTCAGACATTTTAATCTACATTGAGTGGACCGACCCTGACGATCCAAGGCTTGCCTGAGGCTCGGGCTAGGGAGTCTCAAAGCGGTAAGGGCGATCCTTGCCTTGGTTCATAGATGGAAATCCAACTTTCAATATGTGACATTTTGGTTTTATTTGTAGAGCCTAGTATGGCGACATAGTGGGATGGGGCATTATGCCGTCAATGATTGATACATTTATATTTGAAGTTTTTTTCATACACATTACACTATAACAGTATCAAAATGATTTGTTTTAAATGTACCAAGCATGTATGTCTATTATAAGAGAAAACGCTATCCTCCGGCTTGCGTTGTATTGTGTGATGGGACTTGGGTCTTATAATAGCTTCATTTTTCCAAAAAGCATTGTGTTGTTTTGTTATATGCACTGGTATTTTTTGGAGGAAACCCGTTCCGTGTTATACGGCGTGGTCTCTTGATTTACTTTATTTTTAAAGTAAAGATTTAATAACTATTTTAGTTCTCACACCAGTCACGTGACTGGCCTGGAGTTTATTGTTTTAACCTAAACTCTGGGTGCCCCTATTTTACACACGGGCAGCTAGAAATTTTGGTTTTGCAGATTTATATTCACAGGATCGTGGTTTACATCTGGAATGATATTCGGAAAGCTTTGTATCCGTATATTCCATTAAGTTATGTTTTGTATTATTTTTCCACTGCTATGTAATTTAAATCTCTGATATTTTTCTTCTGTATATTATTCATGTATAATCTATATATTCTTGTAATCTAATGTAAATTGTTGTAATAGGAAATGAAATGTTCTTCTGTTTGTGTTCTTATTTGTCGTGTTCTCAAAGCAATCCAGGCTTTCCTTCACGGGGAAGTTCAGGTCATCTCAAGAAATCTTATTTAACCTATTTAATAATAAGGCTAAACACAGGACCACGCCGCTAACGCGGAACGGGTTCACTCCATTGGATTGCCAGTGCATGAAATAAAGTAAATCGTTAAACAACGCAATGCTTTTTAGAAAAAGTTAACCATTATAAGACTCAAGTCCCATCACACAATGCAACGCAAACTGGAGGATAGAGTTTTACCTTATAATAGTCAAAAATGCTTAATACGATAAAACGGAGTTGATATTATTATTAGTGTATGTATGTTTCAAAAACATTTCAATCATAACGTATAAATCATAAATGGCATAGCTACCATGCACTATGTCGCCATACTAATTATACAATCAAAACCGCATGAGTCGTATTGGAAGTTGGATTTCCATCATGAACCAAGGCAAGGGATCGTCCTTACCGAATTCAAGATAATCTTGCCTACCATGTCTCAGGATCAAAGCTTGAGTGACCATTGGATCTTCAGGGTCGGTCCACAAATATGTGAGTGGATTAGTTATGCCTAAACAAGACATTTCCTCGACCTATGAGGTATAAATATAGAGCCACTAGGGACTCAAGTCCGAGGCGCCTCATTCCATCATCCACATAAGTAAAATGTCAGGGCTTGCAAGACCCTATCACCACTTCTAGCTAGAAAGAAATGTATGTCCTCCCTGTAGTCCTCTCCCGTTTCTGGTTCATACCGGGATGTGAGGCTCACAAAGTTACGTTATCCACAAAGTTATGACAAAAATGGGTTGTGCTTTGATCATCAACCACAAGGCTCTGCTTTTCAACAATAAGCCTTGATCATTTGCATCTTGTCATGCCACATTGACAATCCATGCCATGCGATCGATAACTATCAATATATAACCTCTGAGCTCGTGCGACTCAGAGAAGGGTGTTAAGCAAGAGAATAAATTCCCCGCCACCAAATAGATTTATATTAAATAGTAATCAATTTGCATGGAATGAAATACAATGTCAGACACACATCCATTTACAAGTTCGTTCTGGGTCTAAACGAAACCGGAGAAACCTTATTCCTCGTTCCATATGTCCAATACAGAAGAGAGGCTCTCGCATATCCGGACAATCAACAAGTACGTCCGGGAAACTGCCACTGTAACCCCTTCCTGAGAGCTAACCAATCCAGGGCATCAGTAGTCATCCATTCGATGTGAAGATCGCCGGTCTTCGATCCACCATCTACAAATCTTCGACTTCCAATCATCCATTAATTATTTGAAATGAGAATTGACTCGGTCTTTTCAAATAATTAGCAAATGTATATAATTCAAATCAATTCTTTTCATTCCATATCATTTATAACATTTAATAATGATTTATCACTATTTTTATTTGTATAAAAATAGCCATTTTTAATTAAACGACGCTTGGGGTCATTACGTGGCCCTAGCGTTGTTTTCATTGAAATTTGATTTACACATTTTTTAAAATCTAACCATTGGATTTTAGCAAATTTTATATCGTTGGAAAGATCTTTCCAAAACAAACCCAATGGTTCCAGTTTTGGGAAAATCCGACGGTCGGATCTCTCGGTATAATCTTTTGAAGTTACGATTTCAAAT
Source organism: Allium sativum (assembly GCA_030737875.1). NCBI lineage: Eukaryota > Viridiplantae > Streptophyta > Magnoliopsida > Asparagales > Amaryllidaceae > Allium > Allium sativum. The sequence continues at coordinate 34,739,723 of CM060913.1, read as the reverse complement.
CGCGAACTACAGCAGCGCGATTCATTTTATTTTAATTTATATTTATATATAAATATATATATATATATATATAATTCGTTCGACGAAAACATATTTAATGAAACATATTTCCTAACTTTGAATCTTTTTAACGACTCTTCTTTACATTAAGTGTAATTTTTAAATGTTATACATAATTTTTAACCTTGAATCTTTTTATATGATTCAACTTTACATTAAAAATGTAATTTTAAATGTTAACACTTTTCATTCCAACATTGGGTCTTTTAAATGAAATCATACATTACTAAAAGAATGTAATCTTTTTAATGTTAAACCCATTTATCACATTAAAAATGTAATCTTTTTAAACCTTTCTTTTATTACATTAAAAATGTAACATTTTTATATTACACAAAAAATGTAACCATTTCTATGTTACATAGAAAATGAAATCTTTTATTCATTCTTTATGCATAATAAAAATCTAATCTTTTCATATTGTACAAAATGAAATCTTTTTATGTAGTATAAAAATGTAATCTTTTCATCTTGTGTAAAATGTAATCTTTTTACAATGTATAAAATGTAATTCTTTTTTACATTGTGTAAAATGTAATTCTTTTTATGTTGCATAGAAAATTGTATTCTTTTTATACATTACATAGAGAAATGTACTCCTTTCTATATTAACTTGGAAATGTATTCTTTTTGTATTCCAAAGAAAAATGTAATCTTTTCAATATTCTATAGAAAATCTATTCTTTTTATATTGCATGGAAAAATGTAATCTTTTCAATATTATATAGAAAATGTATTCTTTTTATATTGCATAGAAAAATGTAATCTTTTCTATGTTACAAAGAAGATGTATTCTTATTTGTTAAACAACTTTTCTATTCCACTAATGTTCATTAAACAAAAAAGTGAACTCTTTATTGTTAAACATTTTAATTCAAAATAATGAATCATTTTCACCTTTCTTATTTACAATAAAAATGTAACTTTTCTTTGTTAAACAATTTAATTCCAAGAAATGATCATTTTTCATGTTTTCTTATTTATAATAAAAAAATGTACTTTTTCTATTGTTAAACATTTTAATGCAACAATGACTCACTTTCATATATTCTCTTTTTAAAATAAAAATGTGAACTTTTTATTGTTTAACATTTTAAGACTCATTTTCATATATTCTCTTTTTAAAATAAAAATGTGAACTTTTTACTGTTTAACATTTTAATGCAATAATGACTCATTTTCACATATTCTCTTTTTAAAATAAAAATGTGAACTTTTTATTGTTTAACATTTTAATGCAATAATGACTCATTTTCGTATATTCATATATATATATATATATATACATATACATATAATAAAAATCCAATTTTCATATTATTCACACAATTTTATATAACAACATGAATATTTTATAACACAAGACTATTTCAGAAAATTTCGGCAACATAACGGCAGGGTAATTAAAACCGGCTCCATCCCTAGTACGGCTCCTCGCGCTACCTTAGGCCTCGCAGTGTTTACAGGGGGTTTAATTTCCTAATACATTTTTCTAGGCAGTCTAATGCCACAATATCAACCAATTTCGTTCCAACCACAATCAATCACCAAAATTCAACCAATTTCACACCACAAAACAAGCAAGTCGTCCATGGTCTGTGGACGACGGGTGTCGGGAGTTTCTAAACTCTGTCTGCATCCTAAAATAATTTTATTTAATTAATTTGGATTTAGAAATCTCACATCACTTTTAGTTCTTCTAAAATTGTCGAATGCTCCAAAAATTCTCTAATCAGTTCTGGAAAGTAGATCGCGAATTTATGGCCCCAACGCTTCCTATTTTATTAGATTTCGATTTCGTATGAGAAAGATATGAAATTACGAAGTTTGTTAACAATTTAAATATAATAATTAAATTAATTAAATAAATGAAATAACCTTCTTCTCTAATCAAATTTGGGCCGACAGTTTTCAATACCCAAGTCCGAACCTAGGGTTCCAAACTTCACGAAATCTGAGCCACTTGCCGACGATCGAACCTTCCCCCTCCGACGACCTCCGCGTGTCGCCATTGGCCCCCTTTTCCTGATGAACTCAGTGGTCAATATTGCCTTGGATAGGCGTTCGATCAGAAGGGCTTTAGGCTTGAAGAACGCGCCACCTCGAAGTCGAACGATGGTCAAAGCCATATGGATCTGAAGATCGTGTTGAATACTACAATATCCTCTTAAGAACTGTCTTGGATTAATGCGTGGATTGATCGTTTTTAAGGGAGGAAGTTTTGAGCGGTGATGGCCATTGATTGTTAAGCGGCGGCTATATAATGATGAGGAAGTCTAGGGTTTTGAAAATTTCCTATTGGCCCATATTTATAATTAAATTATTTTTAATTTAATTAATTTCAAATTCTCGTTTTATCCTTTTGACTCCAAATCAAATCCAATGAGTGTCGCCCCTAGCTAAATACCCCCATTCCGGACACAATGGAATATGTTTCGAAAGCCCATTCGACTGTTTCAGTCATCTTTTATTTAAATTAAATAATAAAATATTTTATTATTTAATTTGATCATACATTTTAATTTACCGGGGATACATACTAACTCTAATATTTCCCTAAAAATAAATCTAGCTATGTTTTGAGGATACGGTCCTAACAAAATTAATTTCGTCGAATTTGGAGACTATTTAAAAAATGGCCATTCTCTGATCAATCGAAATTGACTGAAATTGACAAAGCACATTTTCATTTGTCACGCTCACATACTAATTCCAAAAATTATGAAAATTGGAATCCTGCAATAATTTGACATTCTGGATCCAACCAGTGTGGTTTTGTCAAAAACGGAGGTCGTTTGGAAAATGGCTATTTATACGGGCTATATATTATATTAAATTCCATAGCGACTGTTCTGAATATTTAACTGGCCATAACTTTTTATTCCCGCTATGAGATTTCAATTTTTTGGATTCGTTGGAAAGATATTTTTAAATAGATTCTAAAATTTTGGTTTCACTAAAATCTGATTTATTTTGCATCCTGTACATTCAGTCAAAGTTCGAATTCAAATTTTCAAACTGTTGTGCTATTTCTAACTCCTTTTAAAATTAAAATGAATATATTCGTTCAAACTTCGATTTAAATAAATTTTTAATTGTTATTTTAAAATAAATTATTTTAACTATTCAGAATTCTATAAAATAGCCAAAATAAAAATTTAAAATTGGTTTTGATTTTCTGGGTTGTTACAATCTCCCCCACTTAAAAACTTTTCGTCCCCGAAAAGGAAACAACAGTAAAGTAGGAAACAAAACGGAAAATGTAAAATATTGTAAATATACCTTACACTAGATCTAGTCAGAGATATTCACCCTGCACTGGGGATAAGCATGTTTGATGCTATCCTCGGTTTCCCATGTACAGTCTCTAGATCTCCGCTCCACTGCACTTTGACTAGATGGATCCTTTTGTTCCTCAGAACTCAGGTTTCTTTGCCAATGATCTTTACTGCCTCCCTTCTTACTGCTAATCTTGGGGTAATCTCCAAATCTTGTTGTGCAGCTTCTTCCACAATCAAGTCTGGATCATGTACATGCTTCCGAAGTTGAGACACATTGAATACATCATATACCCCTGACAACCATTCAGGCAACTGAACCCTGTAAGCGAGAGCTCAAATTCTTTCTAGAATAGGGAAAGGATCAATGAATCTAGGAGCCAACTTCCTAGTCTTCCCAAAACAAACTACTCCTCTTAATGGAGAAATTCTCAAGTACACATATTCGCCAATAGCAAATTCCAAATCCCTTCTCCTTGAGTCTGCATAGCTTTTCTGTCGGCTCTGAGCTGTTAGTAATCGCTTCTTAATAAAATCAACTTTATCCGAAGCTTCACGAATCATGTCGGGGCCCAATACTAGTCTATTGCCTGGTTCTACCCAACATGCAGGAGATCTACAAGGCCTTCCATACAATGCTTCGAATGGCGACATTTGCAAGCTTGCTTGGTAACTGTTATTCTAGGAGAACTCGACCAAATGCTAGTGATCTTTCCTTGAGCTGCCAAAATCAAGAATACATGCCCGCAGCAAGTCTTCCAATATACGGTTCACCCTCTCAGTCTGGTCATCTGTTTGAGGATGGTAGGCGGTGCTCAGATTTAATGTTGTCCCCAGCTCTTCTTGGAATGCTTCCCAGAATTTACTAGCGAATATCGGATCACGATCACTAACAATGCTACTGGGAACTCCATGTAGTTTGACAATTTCTTTGAAATAAATTTTCTCTAGGTTTTGAGTTGTTCTAGTTGATTTGACAGGAATAAAATGTGCAGACTTCGTGAAACGGTCAACGATCACCCAAATACTGTCATTGCCTTTTCTTGTCTGGGGCAAGCCATCAATAAAATCCATGGAAATTTGATCCCATTTCCAACTTGGAACGTCTAGTGGTTGTAACAACCCGGAAGGTTTCTGCTGATCATTTTGACTTGCTGGCAAGTAGAACACCTGCTGACATAAATGGAAATGTCTATTTTCATAGATTTCCACCAGAACGTGTGCTTGAGATCATGATACATCTTGTCACCCCTGGATGGATACAAAGCTTGGATTTATGACATTCATCCATTACTTCCCTTCTAAGCTCAGGAATATTTGGTACACAAATTTGGCCTTTTAACCTCAGAACTCCTTTGTTATCAATTTGGAAATTAGAGGGTTCGCCTTCCCGAACTATTTTACCAATTCTCTGAATAAATTCATCATCCTTTTGAAGAGCAGAGATCTTATCAATCAATATAGGTGTAATGATGAGATTGGCAATGATAAGATTGGCGGAAACCGCATTCTTCCTGCTGAGCGCATCGGCTACCACATTGGCTTTCCCTGGAGTATATAGGATGTCCAGATCATAGGCCGCAAGAAATTCTTACCAACGTTGCTGCCTCAAATTCAAGTCCCTTTGGGTGAATAGATACTTCAAGGATTTATGATCTGTATATAATTCAAACTTCTCACCCAAAAGATAATGCCTCCATATTTTTAAAGCAAACATGATGGCTAACAACTCAAGATCATGAGTAGGATATCTCTTCTCATGTGGCTTCAATTGATGGCAAGCATAAGCAACTACTTTGACTCTTTGCATTAATACCGTGCCAATACCTTCAATAGAAGCATATGTCCAGACTTTCAAATTTTGATTGCCATCAATAATAGTCAACACTAGAGCATTAGTCAACTTAGTTTCAGCTCTTGGAAATCTGCCTCACATTCAGGTGTCCAATTAAACTTTGTGTGTTTCTTTGTAAGCTTCGTTAATGGACAAGATAGTTTCGAAAAATCCTTAACGAATTTCCGATAATAGCCAGCCAATCCTAGGAAACTTCTGACCTCTGTAGGAGTGTTAGGCTGCTTCCAATCTTGAATGGTTGTGATTTTACTGGGATCCACTGAAATTCCTTCCTTCGATACTACATGACCAAGGAACTTCACTTCTTCTTGCCAGAATACGCATTTAGAAAATTTGGCTTTTAATACATTCTTTCTCAGAATTTCCAAAACTTGTTCCAGATGCTTTTCATGCTTGGCAGTTGACGTAGAGAAGATTAAGATGTCGTCAATGAAAACCAGCACAAATTTATTTAGGACATCGCGGAATACTCTGTTCATAAAATCGAAAAAGTAAGAAGGAGCATTGCATAAGTCGAAGGGCAGTACTAACCACTCATGAAATATGTTTGGACCTCTGAAAGCTGCCAAAGGAACACATTCTTCGGCAATTCGCAGTTGATGAAAACCTGTAGCTAGGTCCATTTTAGAAAATACTTTAGCTCCATTCAAACGATCCAATAAATCATCTATACAGGGAATGGATATTTATTTGTCTTCTTATTTAAATCTCGGTAAACCACGCAGTCTTAGAGTACTGTTTGAAATAGGAACAAGCACTACTGCTGCAACCCAATTTGAAAAACTAGGCTTGATCAGACCTTTCCATAAGAGCTATTTAGTTTGATTGCCCAATTCTTCTTTCTCTTTCCATGTCATTCTTCAAATAGGATGCACCACTAGCGTTGCATTCAAAACTAGATCAATTCTGAAGTCAATCTCTCTGCGCGGAGGTAAGCTATTAACTTCTTCGAACACATCCGCATAATTTTTGACGGCAGGAATATTTTCAAGAGCAGTGGGGGTGACCTCAAGAGTAGCCCAAAATTCTTTTATATCTGAATCTGAGCCTATGCATGGTATAACAATATTCCCAAGCTTCGTTTTGACTTAACAACCCTTTCAGCACATTTAACTTCAGCTTCATATTTGGTCAACCAATCCAACCCGAGAATGATATCAATTTCAGAAAGATCCATAACAATTAAATTGAAAGGAAACCAATAGCAAGAGTAGGAGACGGGCAGTCTACAATATAAACCGAGAACAAGAGAAGCCTCTATCGGATTATGAACACTAATCGATTCTTTAAGATCCTTTAGGGTTAGCTTTGACTTTTTAACTAAGTTACCTGAAATGAAGCTTCGTGATGCGCCAGTGTCAAATAATAATGTAATTGGAATATTATTGATAGTAAGAGTGTCTTTCAACACATCTGGCCTTTCCCTATTAGTTGAGGGTGCTGGAGCTTCTGCCACTTCATTTACATGAGCTACTTCAGACTTCTTTAATAGTTGACAATTCTTTGAAAGATGCCCCGTCTGATGGCAAAGATTGCATTCTCTACTCTCTTGAAACATTCTATTGGATTTAGATTCGTCATTCTTTCGTTACTTCGAAGATTTTCAATTCCTTATCGAATGCCCTTGCTTATTACACTTGAGACATACGACTGTCTTTAGCTTTTTCTGACTGACTTTAGACTTCTTACTGACCTCAGGCTTCCTACTTGCCTCAGCGCTACCAGTTTCAAACTTCCTTTTGCTGCTAGAACTTCTTTCCTCCTCTTCCTAATCATGTTGCTCATCAATATACTCATAGTGATAAGCCATTTGTATCATCTCAGAAAATGGAAGATTTACATGAGAAAAGTACTCAACCTTCGTATTTCTTTTGAAGTTCGTGGATAAATCTCAGATTCTTCCTTATAGGATCCTGAATTAGTTCCGGGGCAAAGCGAGAAAATTCATTGAATTTATTCTAATACTCTCGAATGTCAAATCTCCTTGTTTCAGATTGTAAAACTCATCATATAACCGCTCGGTTGCTTCTGGAGGAATAATTTTTTTAGTAAACATTTCTTTAAATCTATCCCAGGTAATACTTCTGGATTTTCTTCAGTAACAGTTTCCCACCAGATTAAAGCTTCGCCTTTGAGTGCCAAAGATGCTATTAATCTCTTTTGATCATCTCTCAACTTTAAGCCCTCAAAAATTCTCTTAGAAGAACGCATCTGTGCTTGTGTTTCAATAATGGACTCCTTTCCCGAGAATGGTTCTCCACCCAGAATTCGATACCTCTTTACTAGAGCTTCTAGATCTGGTTGTGGGGGCATGACTGGCTCATTAGATTATTGAACCAAAAATTACTTCTTCTGTTTCTACCACTCATTTTCTACTATGTCTACAAATAGCAGACAAAGAGTCAAACCAACAGAAAAGATATTGCAAAGTATATAGACATACATTCAAGTGTAAATGAATCTATAGGGGTGTATTTTATTCTGTTATACTCATTCTAGGATATTACTAGTCCTATCTATGATGAGTTATTAGTCTTAGAATATTGTTGATTCTATTTCTATCCAGTTTATTTATATGTTATATTCCGAGCTAAGTTTAACCAAAGCTCTGATACCAACTGTGATGACCCCAAACTCCTGTAGTCCAAAAGCAAGGATAATCATTGGAATATAACACAGAAACAATAACAACAGAAATATAAAATTACAGCAGATAAAGTACATCAAATTACACTAGGATTAATATATTATCAGAGTTACACAGCATAATAGGATCATACTTAGTACATAATACAGTTTTCAACTTAATATAAAATGTCTGCAGCGGAATCAAACATAATATACTAAATGAATTCTGAACAGCATAATATAAATGATAGGATCCATCTTCAGCTCCATATCTATCTAGAATGAGTCTGCTAAAAACCTGTATTCAAGGCTGCCCGTGTGGAAAAGAGGGCACCTGAGTTTGCAAAGTGAAACAAACTACGAGTCAGTCATCGGACTGGTATGAGAAATCTTATTTAACCTATTTAATAATAAGGATAAACACAGGATCACGCCGCTAACGCGGAACGGGTTTACTCCATTGGATTGTAATGCATGAAATAAAGTAAATCGTTAAACAACACAATGCTTTTTAGAAAAATGAAACCATTATAAGACTCAAGTCCCATCACACAATGCAATGCAAATCAGAGGATAGAGTTTTACCTTATAATGGTCAAAAATGCTTAATACGATAAAACAGAGTTGATATTATTATTAGTGTATATATGTTTCAAAAACATTCAATCATAATGTATCAATCGTAGATGGCATAGCTACCATATGTTATGTCGCCATACTAGTTATACAACCAAAATCGCATGGGTCGTATTGGAAGTTGGATTTCCATCATGAACCAAGGCAAGAGATCGTCCTTACCGAATTCGAGACAATCTAGCCTACCATGTCTCAGGATCAGGGCTCGAGTGACCCTTGGATCTTCAGGCCCGGTCCACAAATATGTTAGTGGATTAGTTATGCCTGAACAACAGGTTTCCCCGCCCTTTGGGGCGTAAATATAGAGCCACTAGGGACCCAAATCCGAGGCGCCTCATTCCATCATCCACATAAGTAAAATGTCAGGGCTTACAAAAACCTGTCACCACATTTAGCTAAAAAGAAACGTATGTCCTCCCTGCAGTCCTCTCCCATTTCATGTTCATACCGGGGTGTGAGGCTCGCGAAGTTACGCTATCCACAAAGCTATGCCTAAAATGGGTTGTGCTTTGATCAACAAACACAAGGCTCTGTTTTTTAACAATAAGCCTTGATCATTTGCATCTTGGCATGCCACATTGACAATCCATGCCATGCGATCGTTAACTATCAATATATAACCTCTGAGTTCGTGCGTCTCAGAGAAGGGTGTTAAGCAAGAGAATAAATTCCCCGCCACCAAAAAGATATATATTAAATAGAAATCAATTTGCATGGAATGAAATCCAATGTCAGACACACATCCATTTACAAGTCCATTTTGGATCTAAACGAAACCGGAGACACCTTATTCCTCGTTCCATATGTCCAATACAGAAGAGAGGCTCTCGCATATCCAGACAATCAACAAGTACGTCTGGACAACTACCACTGTAACCCCTTCCTGGGAGCTAACCAATCCAGGGCATCAATAGTCTTCCATTCAATGTGAAGATCGCCGGTCTTTGATCCACCAACTTCAAATCTTCGACTTTAAATCGTTGATTAATTATTTGAAATGAGAATTAACTCGGTATTTTCAAATAATTAGCTAATATATATAATTCAAATCAATTCTTTTCATTCCATATCGTTTATAATATTTTATAACGATTTATCGCTATTTTTATTTGTATAAAAATAGCTACTTTTAATTAAACGACGCTTCGGGTCATTACGCGGCCCTGGCGTTGTTTTCATCGAAATTTGATTTACACATTTCTCAAAATCTAACCATTGGATTTTAGAAAATTTTATATCGTTGGAAAGATCTTTCCAAAACGAACCCAACGGTTCCGGTTTTAGGAAAATCCGACGGTCGGATTTCTCGGTATAATCGTTTGAAGCTACGATTTCAAATCGCGAACTACAGCAGCGCGATTCGCTTTATTTTAATTTATATATATACATACATATATATATATATATAACTCATTCGACGAAAACATATTTAATGAAACATATTTCCTAACTTTGAATCTTTTTAACGACTCTTCCTTAAATTAAGTGTAATTTTTAAATGTTACACATAATTTTTAATCTTGAATCTTTTTATATGATTCAACTTTACATTAAAAATGTAATTTTAAATGTTAACACTTTTCATTCCAACATTGGGTCTTTTAAATGAAACATACATTACAAAAAAGATGTAATCTTTTTAATGTTAAACCCATTTATCACATTAAAAATGTAATCTTTTTAAACCTTTCTTTTATTACATTAAAAATGTGACATTTTTATATTACACAAAAAAGTAATCATTTCTATGTTACATAGAAAATGAAATCTTTTAATTCTTTCTTTATACATAATAAAAATGTAATCTTTTCGTGTTGTACAAAATGAAAACTTTTTTTGTAGTATAAAAATGTAATCTTTTCATCTTGTGTAAAATGTAATCTTTTTACATTATATAAAATGTAATTCTTTTTTACATTGTGCAAAATGTAATTCTTTTTATGTTACATAGAAAATTCTAATCTTTGTATACATTACATAGAGAAATGTACTCTTTCTATATTAACTTGGAAATGTATTTTTTTATATTCCAAAGAAAAATGTAATCTTTTCTATATTGTATAGAAAATGTGTTCTTTTTATATTGCATAGAAAAATGTAATCTTTTCTATATTGTATAGAAAATGTATTCTTTTTATATTGCATAGAAAAATGTAATCTTTCTATATCGTATAGAAAATGTATTCTTTTTATATTGCATAGAAAAATATAATATATTCTATGTTACAAAGAAGATGTATTCTTATTTGTTAAACAACTTTTTTATTCCATTAATGTTCATAAAAAAAAGTGAACTCTTTATTTTTAAACATTTTAATTCAAAATAATGAATCATTTTCACTTTTCTTATTTACAAAAAAAATGTAACTTTTTCTTGTTAAACAATTTAATTCCAAGAAATGATCATTTTTCATGTTTTCTTATGTACAATAGAAAATGTACTTTTTCTATTGTTAAACATTTTAATGCAACAATGACTCACTTTCATATATTCTCTTTTTAAAATAAAAATGTGAACTTTTTATTATTTAATATTTTAATGCAATAATGACTCAGTTTCATATATTTTCTTTTTAATATACAAATGTGAACTTTTTATTGTTTTAAATTTTAATGCAATAATGACTCATTTTCATATATTCTCTTTTTAAAATAAAAATGTGAACTTTTTATTGTTTAACATTTTAATGCAATAATGACTCGTTTTCATATATTCATATATATATATATATATATAATAAAAATCTAATTTTCATATTATTCACACAATTTTATATAACAACATGAATATTTTATAACTCAAGACTATTTCAGAAAATTTCGGCAGCATAACGGCAGGGTAATTAAAACTGGCACCGTCCCTAGCACGGCTCCTCGCGCTACCTTAGGCCTCGCAACGTTTACAAGGGGTGTAACAACCCGCTCATTCGACGATTTTAGATTTAAATATATCATCGTATCTCATGTGTCACTCAAAAACTCGTTTTTCACAAACGATAAAATTAGGACTCAAGACCACTTCTATTGAGTCCGGATCATCGTTTACGACCTTTTTGACTATAAGCATCGATATGTTCCGAGATTCGAAAATTTGGCACTTTGGGTTGGGTCTTGGTTGAGCTAACCTAGCTCACCATATAACCCCAAATCATCCTCCTTCTCTTCATTCATTCGCCAAACACTTAGAGAAATAGAAATGGGGAAAGGGAATGGGAAATAGAAATTCCTAAGCTAGGTTTTGCAATTTCAAGCTCAAATCAAAGGGGAAATCAAAGAGACAACTTAGGTAAGCTCTCTCTTCATCTTCTCTATCCTATTTTCCTCTCAATTTCGGATTTTTATCATGCCCTAACACTCATGTGCCTTCATGTGAATGTATGAGGTGATTTCGGAGAAGCAATTGATGAAAGAGAGGAGCTTTGCTCGTTTGTGTGCTTATTCTTCCTTGTTGGAGCTTGTTCTTGATATTCAAGAGCCAAAGATGAGTTCTTTGTTGAACTCACATCTATGCCGCAAGTTTATGGCTTGCATAAGTGTAATTTAGTGTTCATTGAGTTTGCGTATGCTAGTGAATTAGTTAAGCTAGTGTAACTAAGTTGATTTCATGTATTCATGTTTCATTGAGTTGGAAAATTATGATTTGGAGTACTCATATGATCCATTCATATGTTGCGTGTTGTTTTGGCGTGGTTGTGAAGCTCCATTGTTCCCCGACAAAGTTCTAAGACTTCACAATTCACTTATATTGCATTTGATTGCTTTGGTTAGACAATTTGGTCATTTTGGAGTTTATAACCAAGAATCATTGCAAATATCTTGTATAAATGTTTGTATATGTTATAGGTGAAGTTATTGTGTGCACCCATGCTCTTGTAGCTTCCCTTTAGTATTGCCAAACCATCTTGTTCTAGTTTGAATCGCGTTTGATTTGCTTTGGTTAGAGAATTAGTTCATTTTCGAATATATAATCGAAATCATAGCAATCTCATGTTTGTGTTGCGTGTGCATGTTTGTTGGTGTTATATGATGTTTCGGTAAGCCTTAGATGCTTCGTTTTCACTTAGAAATCATCATATACTATCACCATTGGTCCGGGGCTCGTCCGAGATCAATTGCACATTCATTAGGAAGCAAAATAAATAATTGCTTCAGCTCATACGTCTGACCAAAATGTGTCAGACGTCTATCCCGGCTCTCGGGAAAAATAAAAAAAATGCTTCCTGCAGTGACAGACGTCTGTCACTACAGGTCAGACGTCTGTCTGCCTGAAACTTCTATTGACCAGTGGACCACGATCAATAGTTCGGTATCGTTTGAGCTCATTCCCGGCAAAGTTTCGGCCCATTTCGACTTCGTTTGTGACTTGTCAGTTTCTCTGGTTCGCAGATTTTTGCATTTCGATTCCTCGACTTTGATTCTATGTGATTCTTCCAATGTTGATCCTTCTTGGTAAATTAGCATTTGTTTATGATGTGAATTGAATAAGTGATCATTCTAAAGCCCGTTCGCTTTGTATATCGAGTTTATTCGACACTCTTGCTAATATGATTCACGACTCTAAAACGTGAATTATCGACTCGATATCCTTCGAGTCTATTCCGATGTAGTTTAAAACCTTCGGGTGCTAGTTTGGGATTTCGATTCGTTCGTTGATCGAAATAACAACTGTTATCCCTTGATTTCATGTATGTTGTCGTGATGTGAGTTTATGATTTATGATTTGAGATCACGTCATTGTGACGTGAACCCCCTTGATCGATTGCCTCGGCAATCGTACTATTGTTTGTTGCCACTTTGAAGTTATATAAAGAGATTTTATGTTATTAGTAGATATCAAATTCTTGTACTAAAATGGTTTCCAATCTTACTTCATTATACGAAGCTAATTTATGAAATTGTTTTATGAACCTTCTTCAAATCTACTAGTATATATTTTATAAACCTTTTCCTCATTCGTATGAGAAATCTAATTAAACGTCTTAGTAAAATCAAGGACTGTAAACCCTTGCTTTTGCTTTGATGGTTAATTCTTGGACTCGTCCGATTGAAAACCATGGCAATGCTCCTTCTATGATTTTCTCTGTTTTGAATAGAAACCAATTACGGGTTCGTAAATATTCGAGAATAGCGTGTGGTTATGGGACATGTTGTTGTTTTCTTATATTCACTAGCTCGGAGTAATTTCTATTCGCCCGGATCCATGGTATCCGCCTCTATGACATAGTTGTTTGGTTCGCGATCGCCCGAGTGGGAATATACGATTTGTGACCTTCATCTATGAGACTTCGGTCCAACTTTATATGATTTTCTATGATTTATGATTTCCTCTCTCCGGGGTCACAACCCGGGCACGGTGGGGAGCTTCGGCAGCCCGGCACCGTGGAAAGCTTCGGCTCAAACTTATGGGTTCGCTACCTAGAGATCGTATCTCATCTTGGTGAAAAGGTCTGCCTCTTGGTGATGTTTTCTATGATGTCTTGGTGATTTATGATGTCTTGATGATTTGTGATTACTTGGTGATTTATGATTTCTTGGTGATTTATGATTACTTGATGATTTATGATTACTTGGTGATTTATGATTTCTTGGTGATCTATAATTTCTTGATGATTTATGATTTCTTGATGATTTATGATTTTTGGAATATTGTATTCCACATTAGCTAGGAGATTATTTAGAGATAGTTGTGTTGACATGTTATGTTTCGTATTTAGTTATGATTAGATGTTATTAGTAGAATCATGTCATCCTGTGTTATATCTCTTGTTATCTCAGTTTATTTGATAAGTACAGCTAGACTGATCCGTTTATTGTTTATTTCCTTATAAATAATACTCGGGTCAGGCCGAGTCATTTTAGGTACTCCTCTGTGACTCCTAGCGGGATTGATCTTCCGCTTTCAGCTTGCTACTCTGTCTCTGCAGTTTTATGTACTTTTGTACCTATGACATTATCTATCGTAGTGTACATATTCTTTTATGTAGATCTTGGTATATGTATTAGTGGATCTTTGTTGACCACTAGCTTGTTGTACATATTCTTGGTTTATTCATATCTATTCCACCTTTGTGATATGATTATTCTGTGTCTGACTTTGAGATATACCATATTTATATTGTTGTTGTTGGCTATTTTATACTGCTTTACGGATTGCATATATCCGTTGTGTAGTTGCCCTATGTGCCGAATGGTCATGTCGAAATTTTGCTCGGTATCAGAATTCGATGTGAATTCCTCACACGGAGCAATTATACAATCGGTCGCCCTTCTCAAACCTTATTCTCCATTATGGTCTACGACATTTCTCTGAAATGAACCGGACGATAGTGGGTATAGAGGCGGGGCTCTATAGTTGGTATCAGAGCAACTTTTCGGAACAGTGTAAGATAGCATGACGATGGTATTATCTTAAGCCTCTCTCGGGAATCGTGCCTTAGGGTTTTAGTTAGAGTCCTAAGACCCGTCATAGCTTATCTTCCAATACGAATCCATTTTGATTGAATTCACATCGTTTGAATTCAACTTGAGACTAACTTTGTCTTCCTTCTTTTTCCTTAAAGAAGCGAAATAGTTGGTCGCAGTCATGCAAGTGCCGGTTCACCCAGTGTACCTCCTACGGGAGGGGTGATTATGTCTCAAGAGTCCTGTTTTTAGACTTTTAGAATAGTTATCGACTTGTTCTCTTTCGGGTTGATTCTATAGTTCATCTAGGGCCCGTGTGCTCTAGTGGTGCTTCTATTTTATTCTTTGACTCAAGTTGCTAATCGATGTCTGTCTTTGAATAAATTACGTTATTAGAACGTAAACTTCAAGTTGTCGATCGCTTCGGTGATCGTATTTTGACATTTGTCATGACTACATCAATCGTACAAGAAATTTAATTAAACGCCTCAGTAAACATGAGGACTATGGACCCTTTAGTTTGCTTTGATGGATAATTACCGGACTTGTGCATTTGAAAACTATGATAATAACCATTTTGTATACTCGAGTGGGATTTAACAATTCGTTCGTTAATTCTTGAGTTAAGCTGGCGGTATGGGACGTTCGACTGAATTTGTTTATTAACTGGCCTATTGTGTATCACACTTATCTTGTTGATCATTTATGATCCTTGTAGTTGATTTATCATTGGATATCTTCCCCATGCATCGTTACGCATGTCGTAAGCGCCTTTGATCCTGATATTTCATGTTTTGTAGTTAAGATTGTTTCGTACGTCGTTACGTACCTAACATAGTCTATTGGTTTCTTGTCGATCGGTATGGAGATACCATGTCGTTGTGACTAATCTACTCCCTTGTTGTCAGCTATGTAGTTCTAGTTAGGTGTGAGATCACCAAGCCTTCGGGCTAAAACAACTCATTTGTTACCTCGTTGTGCCGGTGTGAGTCACCAAGCATTTGTGCTAAATTAACTCAAGATCAAGAATGAGGGAAAGAATCCCGCTTCTTGTGTTCTCTCTTCTTGAGTCAGGGTATGTGTCATTAATTCCTTAATGTCATTTACATCGTTCAGAGATTATTTATTTATGTTCTTTTGATATACATCGACCGTGTTCTTCGTTATCAAAGTATATCGTTTGTGTTTTATTCGTAAGTTGATAAAGGAATTTTATTTCCTTTATGCCATCACGAATGATTTATTGAATTTTTATATTTTTCACGAGATTTGCGTGAACGTTAGAAATTATGAGGACTTTCTTGTGTTAACTTGTCCATTAGGTGTGTTAAGGATCTCAAATGAGACGTGGGACGCCATGTTGTAGTTCGGAATTTCTAAACACCATTATGTGACAATTCGACATTCGAAATGATTCCTAAAATTAAAATTCACTCCTAATAAGTTAATCAAAATAATAATATTTTGGATTTTTGCGATTCTTCGTAGTCGTTTGTTATTTTTCTAGATAATTTATATCTAGATTCCCTTGGAACAATTCCAAGAATTTGAGTGGCTCAAGATTTTCAATTAGAAATTATCTTGAATCTTTTCTTTGAGTAAATTAAATAACTCCAGGAACAACCCAAAAAGTTATTTATTTATGTCTCTTGTTTCTGGATTTCAGATCTTTGATTTTCGAGAATTCTTAGTGATTAAGAATCTCGCCTAATTCTTAATCCTTGTTTCGATTTGTTAAAGAGAATTTAGTATTCTTGTGATTTCATGGGTCTTCTTATTTTCTTTAGTGAACGATCACTCGAGAGAATGAGAGTTCCCGTTGGGGAGGGAAATTTGAGATTTTGTGATCCATAACAAACTCAATAATTCCTTTCTTCGAGTCTATGATCTAGTCGATCATCCGGAAGTGCTATAGTCAATTCATTTATGGACTTAGCCTTGCGTTGTTCTCAGAAATGAATATCGAAAGGATGAGCTCTTTTTATATTCTTCCCTTGTTTGTTTAAATCATTTGGGTTGACAATTGTCTCTGCACGTTTGTTAACACTTGTCAATCAAATCTTTGGGGATTACGACCTCTTTGGTTTAACCTCATTTTGTTATAAAATTTGTCTATTGCTTCTTTGATTAATTGCTGATGTTTTTGCGATATGAGATTTTTGGCGGAAAATTATCTTAAATCATCTTGTTACGAAGTGGTAGGTTGTACACTACTTATCCATCATCTTCTCGATGTTTCTAATTTTCTAGAATTGATACTCGAGTTTCTGAATATTGGGAATTTCATATAATTCCTAATGACTTGTCCTTATGGTTACTAAATGAGATTTAGTACCTGGTTAGAAATTGATTTCCCCGAGTAGTTCATTGGTATTCCGTTACCAATATTTGTTATCGATTTCTAGTTCATTGGTATTCTGTTACCAATATTTGATTATCGACTTGTAGTTCATTGGTATTCCGTTACCAATGTTGGTTTATCGGTTTCTAGCTGGTTGGTATTCCGTTACCAACCTTGAATCATTGATATTAAAATTGATTATTCCTTTGAAAATTGCTTTCCTTAGCTAAATTCGTTGGAATCTCTGTGTTGTGCTTTTGTTGGTGTCAGCCACCTTGTCGCAAGACTAAAGTGCTCAGGTTTGATGTTCACTACATAGTCGTGATTGAGTTTGGGAATGGATTAGTCAGCCACCGAAATTTCCCATTTCATATCCTAAGAGAAATATCTACTATTGATATCTCGCATCTGTAGGACGCAGTCCCGTTGTTTCTTGAAATCTCAAATAAAATTCGCATGGTTTTTGTGCCATCTATCGATTCTCATTCCCTTGAGAATAATACTAAGAAAGGCGAGTCTATTTGAATTCATAAACGCTTAAGAATTTTTCTGGAATTATTTTACCTGTTTGGGATGACTACCTTCACGGGTAATGAAGTTCGAGATTGAACTCTAGCTTTTATGATCTTGCAAGACGAAATTGGGATCTCACCTAGCCGTTGTTGTGATCTTTTCATTTCGTGCCGGTTCTTGTGGTACCACTCCATGGTATTATTTTTGGTTGTTACTCATTACTTCAAACTTAAGGAATTGCGGGGACGCAATTCTTTTAAGGGGGGAAGTCTATAACAACCCGCTCATTCGACGATTTTAGATTTAAATATTTTATTTAAATATATCGTCGTATCTCATGTGTCACTCAAAAAGTCGTTTTTCACAAACGATAAAATTAGGACTCAAGATCACTTCCATTGAGTTCGTATCATCGTTTACGACCTTTTTGACTATAAGCATCGATATGTTCTGAGATTTGGAAATTTGGCACTTTGGGTTGGGTCTTGATTGAGCTAAACTAGCTCACCATATAACCCCAAATCATCCTCCTTCTCTTCATTCATTCTCCAAACACTTAGAGAAATAGAAATGGGGAAAGGGAATGGGAAATAGAAATTCCTAAGCTAGGTTTTGCAATTTCAAGCTCAAATCAAAGGGGAAATCAAAGAGACAACTTGGGTAAGCTCTCTCTTCATCTTCTCTAAACTATTCTCCTCTCAATTTCGGATTTTGATCATACCCTAACACTCATGTTCCTTCATGTGAATGTATGAGGTGATTTCGGAGAAGCAATTGATGAAAGAGAGGAGCTTTTCTTGTTTGTGTGTTTGTTCTTCCTTGTTGGAGCTTGTTCTTGATATTCAAGAGCCAAAGGTGAGTTCTTTGTTGAACTCACATCTATGCCGCAAGTTTATGGCTCGTATAAGTGTAATTTAGTGTTCATTGAGTTTGTGTATGCTAGTGAATTAGTTAAGCTAGTGTAACTAAGTTGATTTCATGTATTCATGTTTCATTGAGTTGGAAAATTATGATTTGGAGTACTCATATGATCCATTCATATGTTGCGTGTTGTTTTGGCGTGGTTGTGAAGCTCCATTGTTCCCCGACAAAGTTTTAAGACTTCACAATTCACTTATATTGCATTTGATTGCTTCGGTTAGAAAATTTGGTCATTTTGGAGTTTATAACCAAGAATCATTGCAAATATCATGTATGAATGTTTGTATATGTTATAGGTGAAGTTATTGTGTGCACCCATGCTCTTGTAGCTTCCCTTTAGTATTGCCAAACCATCTTGTTCTAGTTTGAATCGCGTTTGATTTGCTTTGGTTAGAGAATTAGTTCATTTTCGAATATATAATCGAAATCATAGCAATCTCAAAATCGTGTTGCATGTGCATGTTTGTTGGTGTTATATGATGTTTCGGTAAGCCTTAGATGCTTTGTTTTCACTTAGAAATCATCATATACTATCACCGTTGGTCCGGGACTCGTCCGAGATCGATTGCACATTCATTAGGAAGCAAAATAAATAATTGCTTCAGCTCAGACGTCTGACCAAAATGTGTCAGACGTCTGTCCCGGCTCTCGGGAAAAATAAAAAAAATGCTTCCTACAGTGACAGACGTCTGTCACTACAGGTCAGACGTCTGTCTGCCTGAAACTGCTATTGACCAGTGGACCACAGTCAATAGTTTGGTATCATTTGAGCTCATTCCCGGCCAAGTTTCGGCCCATTTCAACTTCGTTTGTGACTTGTCAGTTTCTCTGGTTTGCAGAATTCTGCATCTCGATTCCTCGACTTTGATTCTATGTGATTCTTCCAATGTTGATCCTTCTTGGTATATTAGCATTTGTTTATGATGTGAATTGAATAAGTGATCATTCTAAATCCCGTTCGCTTTGTATATCGAGTTTATTCGATGCTCTTACTAATATGATTCATGACTCTAAAACGTGAATTATCGACTCGATATCCTTCGAGTCTATTCCGATGTAGTTTAAAACCTTCGGGTGCTAGTTTGGGATTTCGATTCGTTCGTTGATCGAAATTACAACCGTTATCCCTTGATTTCATGTATGTTGTCGTGATGTGAGTTTATGATTTATGATTTGAGATCACGTCATTGTGACGTGAACCCCCTTGATCGATTGCCTCGGCAATCGTACTATTGTTTGTTACCACTTTGAAGTTATATAAAGAGATTTTATGTTATTAGTAGATATCAAATTCTTGTACTAAAATGGTTTCCAATCTTACTTCATTATACGAAGCTAATTTATGAAATCGTTTTATGAACCTTCTTCAAATCTACTAGTATATATTTTATAAACCTTTTCCTCATTCGTATGAGAAATCTAATTAAACGTCTTAGTAAAATCAAGGACTGTGAACCCTTTCTTTTGCTTCGATGGTTAATTCTTGGACTGGTCCGATTGAAAACCGTGGCAATGCTCCTTCTATGATTTTCTCTGTTTTGAATAGAAACCAATTACGGGTTTGTAAATATTCAAGAATATCGTGTGGTTATGGGACATGTTGTTGTTTTCTTATATTCACTAGCTCGGAGTAATTTCTATTCGCCCGGATCCATGGTATCCGCCTCATGACATAGTTGTTTGGTTCGCGATCGCCCGAGTGGGAATATACGATTTGTGACCTTCATCTATGAGACTTCGGTCCAACTTTATATGATTTTCTATGATTTATGATTTCCTCTCTCCGGGGTCACAACCCGGGCACGGTGGGGAGCTTCGGCATCCCGACATTGTGGAAAGCTTCGACTCAAACTTATGGGTTCGCTACCTAGAGATCATATCTCATCTTGGTGAACAGGCCTGCCTCTTGGTGGTTTTATCTATGATTTCTTGGTGATTTATGATGTCTTGATGATTTATGATTACTTGGTGATTTATGATTTCTTGGTGATTTATGATTACTTGATGATTTATGATTACTTGATGATTTATGATTACTTGGTGATTTATGATTTCTTGGTGATCTATGATTTCTTGATTATTTATGATTTCTTGATGATTTATGATTTTTGGAATGTTGTATTCCACATTAGCTAGGAGATTATTTTGAGATAGTTGTGTTGACATGCTATGTTTCATATTTAGTTATGATTAGATGTTATTAGTAGAATCATGTCATCATGTGTTATATCTCTAGTTATATTAGTATATTTGATAAGTACAGCTAGACTGATCCGTTTATAGTTTATTTCCTTATAAATAATACTCGGGTCAGGCCGAGTCATTTTAGGTACTCCTCTAGGACTCCTAGCAGGATTGATCTTCCGCTTTCAGCTTGCTACTCTGTCTCTGCAATTTTATGTACTTTTGTACCTATGACATTATCTATCGTAGTGTACGTATTCTTTTATGTAGATCTTGGTACATGTATTAGTGGATCTTTGTTGACCACTAGCTTGTTGTACATATTCTTGGTTTATTCATATTTATTCTGCCTTTGTGATATGATTATTCTGCGTCTGGCTTTGAGATATACCATATTTATATTGTTGTTGTTGGCTATTTTCCGGATTGCATATAGTCGTTGTGTAGTTTCCCTATGTGCCGAATGGTCATGTCGAAATTTTAATCGATATCAGAATTCGATGTGAATTCCTCACGCGGAGCAATTATACAATCGATCGCCCTTCACAAACCTCATTCTCCATTATGGTCTGCGACATTTCTCTGAAATGAACCGGACGATAGTGGGTATAGAGGTAGGGCGTTACAAGGGGTTTAATTTCCTAATACATTTTTCTGGGCAGTCAAATGCTACAATATCAACCAATTTCGTTCCAACCACAATCAATCACCTAAAATGAACCAATTTCACACCACAAAATAAGCAAGTTGTCCATGGTCTGTGGACGACAGGTGTCGGGAGTTTCTAAACTCCGTCTACATCCTAAAATAATTTTATTTAATTAATTTGGATTAAGAATTCTCACATCACTGTTTTAATTCTTCTAAAATTTTCAAATGCTCCAAAAATTCTCTGATCGGTTCTGGAAAGTAGATCGCAAATTTACGGTCCCAACGCTTCCTGTTTCATTAGATTTCGATTTCGTATGAGAAAGATATGAAATTACGAAGTTTTTATCCATTTAAATATATTAATTAAATTAATTAAATAAATGAAATAACCTTCTTCTCTAATCAAATTGGAACCGACAGTTTTCAATACCCAGGTTTGAACCTAGGGTTCCAAACTTCACGAAATCTGAGCCACTTGCCGACAATCGAACCTTCCCCCTTCGACGACCTCCGTGTGCCGTCCCTGGCCCCCTTTTTCTGATGAACTCAGTGGTCAATATCGCCTTGGATAGGCGTTCGAATGGAAGGGCTTTAGGCTCGGAGAACGTGCCACCTCGAAGTCGAATGATGGTGAAAGTCGTATGGATCTGAAGATCGTGTTGAATACTACAATATCCTCTTAAGAACTGTCTTGGATTAATGTGTGGATTGATTGTTTTTATGGGAGGAAGTTTTCAGCGGTGGTGGCCATTGATTGTTAAGCGGCGACTGTATAACGATGAGGAAGTCTAGGGTTTTGAAAATTTTCTATTGGCCTATATTTATAATTAAATTATTTTTAATTTGATTAATTTCAAGTTCTCGTTTCATCCTTCTGACTCCAAATCAAAAACAACAAGTGTCGCCCCTACTTAAATACCCCCATCCCAGACACAATGGATTATGTTTCGAAAGCCCATTCAACTGTTTCAGTCAGCTTTTATTTAAATTAAATAATAAAACATTTCATTATTTAATTTGATCGTACATTTTAATTTACCGGAGCCACATACTAACTCTAAAAATTCCCGAAAAATAATTCTAGCTATATTTTGACGATACGGTCCTAACAAAATTAATTTCGTCGAATTTGGAGACCGTTTGAAAAATGACCATTTTCTAGTCGATCGAAAATGGCTGAAATTGACAAAACACATTTTCATTTGCCACGCTCACATATTAATTCCAAAAATTATGAAAATTGGAATCCTGCAATAATTTGACATTCCGGGTCCAACCAGGGTGGTTTCATCGAAAACGGAGGTCGTTTGCAAAATGGCTATTTATACGGACTATATATTATATTAAATTCCATAGCAACTATTCTGAATATTCAACAGGCCAAAACTTTTTATTCCCGCTATGAAATTTCAATTTTTCGGATTCGTTGGAAAGATATTCAACAGGCCAAAACTTTCTAACTCCTTTTAAAATTAAAATAAATATATACGTTCAAACTTCGATTTAAATAAATTTTTAATCGTTATTATTTAAAATAAATTATTTTAACTACTTAGAATTAAATAAAATAGCCAAAATAAATTTTTTAAATTGGTTCTGATTTTTCGGGTTGTTACAGTGATAGATCAATATTACATCTGAACTTAATACGATCTTCTGGGTACGTATTATATTTATATTTGTTTCTCTAAGAAACAATACAACATTTCTTTCGGAAATATGAATTATGTAACAACATCAAATTAAATTCGATGAATTTATTTGAATAGATAAGAAGGAAAAGTTGTCGAATCCAAAAAGAATAAATCATTGCAATCAACATCTCATTTTTATTTCATGTAGGGACCTCAAAATTATATAATTTGAGTATAATTTTTGAGATCAACAGTATGATTACATCAAAAAAAAATCTGATCTATAATAGAGTGAGATCTGAAATATGATTAACAAAATAAGAATCAGATCTCAAAGTGTTGATCTATATAATTTCTAAAATTATAAGACTAAACAAAAAATCTAGAAGACAACACAATAGATTTAAATCTAGAATGAGATGAGATATAACAAAAATGGAGATTTGAAAAATCAAATCAATCAGGTCAGAAAAATAACCTACCGTTTTGAGATCTATAGATCGGTTAGAGCTTCGTGGTGATAACGTGTTATGAAATAAAACAGAACATATGATAAACAAGAAGCCATTAGAGAGAACAGAAAGATAGGGGAGAGACTTTTATTTCTATTGCTCGAGTGTATATCATTTCAATTACATTGGCTCCTTTATTTATAGGCTTTGGAGCTGATGTTAGACTTATTCCCATGATGTGGGACTAAATAGAATATGACAAAAACATATTCACTCATATATATATTACAACAAAAACATATTTATTGTCCAACATTTCCATGTATTATGCATACATTTATAATAATAAATAAAAACGAAAACAAACAAAATATAAAACATATTTATTGTTTCCCCTTCCCATTTATAACCAACAATTATCTTTAGTTTATTCTCAGATTATCACATTTCACGTGGAGTCAGCCATGTTTTTCTCTGTAACGTTATCTAATTAAGAGACATCTTAGGGATGTTATCACACATTCCTTTCTCTACCTATTTTTTTTTCACGCAGCCTGACTTTTCTTATTCACGTTTTCCTTTGCTTTTATGTTCCCCCAAATTCATGAAGTTCTCCCTTGTCAATTCCATCCCCTTCATTTCTCATCTTCTTCTTTCTCTACTGGTTTTTCTTTCTTTCTTTTTTTCTTTCTTTCTTTTTTTCTTTCTTTGAAATTTCCTATCTCTCTTCCTCTCTAAATCTAGACATAAACCTAATATCCACCCTAAACCATCTTTGTTCCTCATTCTTTTTTTTTCTCTGTTATTGTCTTCTGCAAATTTTAGATCTTACTCCTCTTCAAAAAAAGAAAAAAAGAAAAAAAAAAAAAGAGAGAGAGAAGAGAGTAAAACAAAAATGAAAGAGTCGATTTCTATATTTCACCGCTAAATCGAAGAACATCCATAAGGTGGGTTTTCACTCATGATTAGCATTTGATTCACGTCTATTTATTCAATTTAGTTACTGGAATATAATTATTACAATGTCTGACAAAGTTACTGACTGTTCGTACCTTCCTTGTGCATGTCTTGTTTAAGTGAGGCTTGATTATGTATATAGATGTAGATCAAGTTGCATATATTGTTCGTACCCCGTGCATTTGTCTTGTTTATGTAAGGCTTAATTTTATATATGACATACCTATATGTATGTCTTGTCTATGCTGTAAAATATGGTTCAATTACATTTGCTGACTAAGTTGCATATGTTGTTCGTACCCACTCTTGCGCCTGTCAACTTGACATATTTGAAATACATGGCAATTAGTTACTACATATCACTGTGAAAAAGAAATAATAAACTAGGTTGCACCCTGTATGAAAAGAATAGCTACGAGTAATTATGACTATGTTTAGTTGTTATTTTTTTTGAATAGTAGGATAATATAATATGTAATAGGAATAAAATCTTTTGTCTGCTAGGAAAAATCTCTATGTGGTAGTCAAACACCTTCTTGCATCCACTGTTGCACCATACTTAAACTTGTTGAAATGTAGAAACATGTACTGCCTGTTTGATTTTAACTATGGACACATTGGCAGTTTATTATCTTATTCATATTGGCATCATACATATGATGGCAAGTATACTTGGATAGTTTTGGGTTTTGTTGACATCAAAATAAAATAAGACTGTAAACTTCACTTGAAAAAAGGGGGTTTATTGTATTACCTAGCGTCAGTTACTCGTTCGTTGTCTCTTACCTGCCATTTATCATTTAATAGTTTACACATTTTTTTACCCATGCTATTGTTTTTTTCTTCGACCTGTTAGGCCGCCATTTGGACTCTGCCCCTTCTATTATCTCGTGCTGCTTTTGATTCTGCACGAGATTTATTGACCATGAATATTTTGCATTGGACATGTCTTATAGATTTTAGTTACTTCATGTAGTTATGGGAATAGCGATTATATTTGAGTATTTCTTTTGAACAAATTTACTTGAACAAAGATTAATTCTGACTTGAGTGTTTTATGTTTTGAATAGAATGCTCGGGTCAGATCCAAGTGTTACAGATTTAAAGAATTCGGTTATCAAAGTTAGAAGCATGTGAAGACGTGCGCACTCTGGATTGTAAAATATGTAAATTTATTAATTAAAATCTATGTATATATATTTCCACTGTGTAAAATTTATTGTACAAACTATGATAATTTATGTAAAAGCTTCCATTATGAGATATTGTAGTTTGTTTATTCTGTGATTTTTGTGATGTGATTCTATTAAGCCCTGTAAGCTAAATAACAGTCTGTCGTTTTGAGTGGTTTAAGTTTGTTTAACTACCGATTTGAAGCGGTCGAAAAGGCAGGTTGTTACAATAGTAATACAATCCTTCTCCAGTTCGGAAAAGGATTTCGACCCCTCGCTATATTTTTTGTTAAAAGCCCCACTGATGTTGATTATCCATGGTTATTCGGGACATTTCTGCCATCTTTGCAGATTCAAGTAAGCCGTCAAACTCCGGCTTGCTTTGAAAATATCATATTTTGAATTTTTCATATCATGTAACGCATCGTAAACATTAAAATAATATGGAGCGATGACACCCTGCACATCTCGATAGTTCCATTGAGTGATTTAAACACAAAAAATTAATATACAAATATTATATCATTAAAGAAAAAATAAAATCAAAAAAGAATGCAAAACTTTGTTGAATTTTTTCGATCGACAGGGAGGGGTCAGACAAAATTTTATGTAAAATAACATTTTTTTTTCCTTCTAAATTCTATTTCACATGTTTTATTTCTATCTTTATTCTCATCAAATATCTCTCTTTCGTCGCTTAATAGAAGATTTATTAATTTTACAAGCTTGTAACGGTGACATTGAAGGACAAAGAGAGCGAGAGACGAAAATCACATTATTTTTTGTTTCTATCATTAACAATTTTTCTTTCGTCTGTATTTATAACGTAAATTTCATATTATTATTTTTTAAGAAAAATAAAACATTGTTAAAGAATTAATGCACAAATTTCAATAGGTTATATATTGTAAAAATTATAAATTTATTTAAAGAGTTAAGGCAAGAATCGAGTATTGCTTATTGCAATTTAAAAATATATATCAAATTTTCTTTAAACCAAATAAGAGCCATGTAATGTATGGCGATATTAATGGAAAAAGTAAAAACAGATTAAAATGGTAAAAATTATAAATTTAATAAAGAATTAATGCAAAGATCAAGCACTACTGATTGCAATATCAAACTATATGTCACATTTTCTTTAAACCAAATGAAAAAAACGTAATGTATGTGGATATTAATGCAAAAATTACAACATGTTAAGAAGGAAAAAGTTATAAACTTGTTAAAGAATTAATGAAAGAATCAAGTATTTCTGATTTCAAATTCAAAATATAATGAGAACACATAATGTATGGCGATATGCATAGTAAGCATTAGTAAGATACATATATTCATTACTTTAATTTAATCTTTCATAAATTATACAACTTAAACGCAAATAGATCAACACTGACACATTAGTAAGCATCATATTTTTAATGCCAAGATTAAATGTTGGAGTTTACCTACTGATGGGATTTTCACTCATACGATGGCCATTTGGAGAAGAAATATTATGTGGTGTCCAATTGAATGGTGGACTCGCACATTGCACGTGAAAGATAAATAGTTCTAGGAATCAAACAACAGTTTTCCAAAAAATACAAAAAATGATATGATTTCATTCTCTCTCCCTCAAATTCATTGTTACAAATTTTTAAAATAAAAAAAGATTTCTGTTAAGCTTCAAAAGGGAGATATTTGATAAGATAAACAATAGAAACAAAACATGTGAAAAACATTTAGAAAACAAAATGTTATGTTACGTAGAATTTTATCCAACCCCTCCTACTCGGTCAGAAAATCCAACAAAGGTTTGATTTTTTTTCTTTTTAAATAATATAATATTTATATATTAATTTTTTGTATTTAAATCAGTCAATGAAACTATCGAGATGCACACGACGTTGTCACTCCATATCATTTTAATGCTTAAGACGCGTTACGTGAAATGAAATATCCAAAATATGATTTTTTTTAATGCAAGTTCAAGTTTGACGGCTCACTTGAATCTGCAAAGATGGCAAAAATGTCCCGACCTACCATTGATAATCAATGTCGACGGAGCTTTCAACAAAAAATACAAGGAGCAGAGGCCAAAATCCTTTTCCGAACTGGAGAAGGATTCTACTACTGTGGCTGCTCTATCAGTTATGGCGACAGAATTATTAGCAATCTGGTAGAAGCGAGACATAGTCTATTTATAACGCTATTCAGCTTGTAGACTGGCTTGATCTAGAAGGGACCATCGCTATAGAGACCAATGCTCATTTTATTGTTTCTCTTTTTGCTAAATGTGCATATGTGCGTCCAAACACCCTCCGTCGGGGATATATTAAATATAATTAATATCGTAATTTTTCTTTGAATTAACCCATTTTAAATTTAAAACTTTTATATAATGCTTAACTATATTTTTTTTAGCTTTTAAAGTACCTCCAAAAAAAAAGGTCACCCTTTGTGATGTCGAAGTAGTCCATATTCACAGGGAAACTAATGAAGATGCTAATCCTCTTTCACGTCTTGGGGCCTACAAATTTAAAACATATATCAACCAATCAGAGCTATAAATTATGGAGGATTTCTGGCATTGATATGTCGATCTGTGTTTAAAATTTGTACGCCTGAAGGCGTAAAAGTTGATCAGCAGCTTTGTTAGCTTCCCTATGAATATGGAGTACTTCGACATCACAAGGAGTGACCTTTGTTTGGAGGTATTTTAAAAGCAAAAAAAGATTAGTTAAGCATAATATAAAGGGTGCTACCGTTTACACCCCGATTTACACTTCCAGCCACCTTCTTAAATTTAATACAACTGATTATTTTTTATATTCTACTGGCCACCATATATTATTTCTTCACTCAATAATTCACCACTGTACTTCTCTTAAGAAAAACACGTACTTCTCTATTATTTCAAGCTCTAAACCCTAACAAAAACATATATTCTTTCGTGCTTAATAGAGATGGAAGATGAAAATAAAAAAGAGGTTAGAATTGCTAGATTTTTATTGTGTCCTATTATGTTATAGAATATGTTTGTTAGAGTTATTTTTAATGGTTAGGGTTTTCCATTATGTTTAAGGATATTTTTTCTCTCCGTTGGAAATTTCAAGTTTGAGGACATTAAATTTGACGACATTGTAATAGAGAAAGACAATGTAAGTTTTGACTTGTAGGGTTTTTATTCGCATAACTTACGTATCTTCTTTCACAAATTAATACATTAACTTTTTTTGTCGTTTGATAGATGGAGTATTTGAATGATGATGAATTGGACGATAAACATGAAGGTTGTAATAATATGATGCAAGATGTTCGATCAAATGACTCAAAATACATAAATATTGATTTGACGAATCATTCCACAACTGACGAAGTAAGTATGTAACACCCCACCTCCGCCAGGGTGGCTCTTGCAAGCACTCTGACTTTGGAGGGGCGTTTGAATCAGGTAAACATGCATAATGATATATCAAGGCAGAACAAGAACATATGTATATATGTAAGCAGAGTAAATAACATAGATAAAACAGCGGAAGATTTCAAACCATTTCAAAACAAGTCTGGTACAACATAATGTCAACTTTCCAAATACACAAGTCTAGATAAAAACAACATTACTGAAAAACTGAAATACATAAGTACTATCCCCAAAATAAGTGATAACCATAGCTAGCTTCATGTTGAAACCGTACATGAGCTGAAATCCCACAAGCAAGCAATCCGAAATCCAAGCTAAGCTCCAAAGTTCCCACCCTGAGAACCTGGGGGGGGGGGGGAACGGAAGAAAAGAGGCAAAAGAAAACAGGTCAGTCAAAAAGACTGAGTAAGCCCTACTACAATCAATGTAAACTGGTAAAGTTAACTGACATGAGAAGCAGGGATGAACTTAAGGATAACAACATACTAGCATGATGATTAACTAACAAGGTAGATAAAGGTGTCATCGCATAATCAGGTTTAAGGTTTTGCACCACAGGTGTACTAGCAAACTAACATGACTTGAATATACAAGTATTGATCCCTTGGCCCAAGCTTTGGCCCAATAACATGAAATGACCCTAATACAAGGTCTAACCAAACGGTCTAGTCGATCGGCTCCCTATAAGCCTAACTCGTCACGTGTTGGTGTCCATACGGCCCAAACATAATTGTAGTCAGACTGTGCCGGGTCTCCCGTCGGGTGTATCAAGCCCTAGGGTGTCAACCCCTGGACACCATAAACATGCGTGCACAGTCTCGATCTACTGGTACCCGTGCATGCTTTCCCCGGCTTCGGACTATGTGCACGACCATGGTCCGCCCGGAACTACACCGGCGTACCCATCTGCCGTCGTTTTTGGTCGCTTACCTCAAGTCCAGTAATCGTGCCCCACACCCTAGCCTAGACCCTAGGGTCATGATGATACAAACTTGGGATTACTGCTGGAGTGGACCCCCGTTGCTAGGATTTTCTAGTGGGTTAAGTACGGTTTAACCCTCTTGCTAATCATGGATTAACTTGGTTAAGTGTAACGATAAGTTCACGACTTAACCCTGATTAATCTACCAAGTCCAAATTGGTTAAGTATTAAGTGGACCATGACTTAACCCTAATCACGAGGCATTAATTAATTTAATGCGCCTTAACCTCTCACATTAGACCTTGTTGTGGTTACTAGTTAAGCCGGGCGGGTCCGGTTAGCTTTACACCACAACTTGGTCTAACTTCGGGTTCAAGGTACAACATGGCCAACTTCTCACATTGGGTCCTATTGTTTGTAGCAACTAGTTAAGCCAGTCGGTTGCGGGTAGGTTTACGCTACAAACTCAACCCAACCTCGAGTTGGTCACACTTATCTTTTCTAAGTGTCATGTCCTTCATGTTTCCCAAAACATGTTACAAATTTTCAAGCAATTGGGTAGACCTAACTTAATAGGTAAATTCCCAATGGGTAGACCTAACTTAATAGGTAAATTCTCAATCTTATGTTTTTATGTCTTTTAAGTTTACCCAACCCCAAACGCAATCCCATCGCTTACATATCGCAATAGCGCATAAAGGATGGAAAGAGGGAACTTGGCATAATCATGACATAAAGGTGTTGAAGCCACAAGTTCAACATGGTGGCATATGAAATGTACATGTGTCCATATACTTGCATATTACATTTTTAGGTCTCAAAAGCATGCATAAAACCAAACTTAGCATATTGGTGATATATGGTGATAAATGACATGTAGAAATGGCCATAAGTTCGCATTTAGCCTCACATGCAAGTTATCATAAGGGATATGATAACTTACATGTTGCCAAAATGCAACCTTTAGCATAAAGCTTGAAGCTTTATGGTCATATACTCAAGATAAGCTTGCATAGCATGATAACATGAACAAAATGATCACCCCAAACTTGCATAACATACTTGCATATCATATGACGAACTTGCATCTCAAACTTGCATAACATAACATGATAAACTTGCATATCATAACATGGCAAACTTGCATAGCATAACATGGTAAACTTGCATATCATAACATCTCAAACTTGCATAACATGACATAGTAAACTTGCATATCATGGCAAACTTGCATATCATACATTTAACTTTAGAGTTTAAGTATGAAAGTAGAATAGGGCTTACTATGCTTAGGAAGTCACAAAAATATGACAAAGCCCTTATGAAATCAATTAAACCCAAAATGCAAGCTCTAATAGAAAATCCCTTGAGCCAAAATGATCAAGACCCTTGCTTTGTGATGCAAATATAGAAACTTTACTTGAATGCAAGCTAATGATGCTCATACAAGCTTGAAAACACTTGTATGCATGGAAAATCTCATAGAAATTTATTTAGGAATTTTATGAAGAGAGTGGAGGCCATGAGAGGTAAAATTTTGCCATAATTTAGTTGTAGGATTGATTAATGATGATTTTGGGTTAGGTTAGGGCCTTATTTATAGAGATTAGGACTAGTTCTAGCCTTAGGATTAAACCCTAGTTCCAATCTCAGCCCTTAAAACCGAATCTGGCCCCCAAGCTCAACACAAATCCAAAATGGTGCACTAGGCAAAACTGCCCGGCTGAACCCAGTCGACAGCCAAGTCGATAGGGCTGTCGACTTGGGTCCAACCAAGTCGACTCCCAAGTCGACAGGGCTGTCGACTTGGGTGGTCTGGCGGGAATTTTCCCACCTGGCCCAATCTGACCCAATTTTCCAATTTCAAACTTGAATTTGAAATCTGTTTTTACTTTGAATTTTTCTAAAAACTTCGTTGGGCCTTAATCGGGTCATACAGACTCCGATTTTCGAAAACTCGGACTCTATTTCGCGTATTTTTCTGAGACGAACGCAATGGAATAGCCCGTTTCCCTTGATTCAGATTTATAAATTAAATTCTGCCTCGATTTATGTTATAACAGGTTATTGAAAATACGGGTTGTTACAAAGTACTCATTTATAAAAATTAAAATTGCTAACGTGGTTATGAAAATGAATTATGTTTTTTTTCTTGAACTATTTTCTTTTAGGCATTTAATTCACAGAGTACATTGATGTAAGGGAAGAAAGAAGCATTCGTGTAGAGGAAGGAGATAGTGGCCTCTGCATTTTTTGGTTATTAATTTAGACGGTGGCCAGCAGAGGAAATTTGAATTATTTAGGGTGCTTTTAGTTTTGGTGACCAGAAGTGTAAATAGGGGTGTGAATAGTAGCACCCAATATAAAAATTTTAAATTTTAAAATGACTTATTTTAATGAAAACTTACGATATTAATTTTATTCAATATATTCCTGATGGGGATATTTAGATGCACATATGCACGTTTAGCAATTAGAGAAACAAAAAGTTGAGAATCGGTCTCTATAATGCTTGGCCCTCATAGATCAAGTCGGACTAAAATATGGATAATGTTGTAAGCGCCTTGCATTCAACGGATTGCTAATAAGACCATTAGCATAAATGATCGAGCAGACACAGTAATACAATCCTTTTCCAATTCGAAAAAGGATTTCGGCCCCCTCCTCGTTGTATTTTTTGTTAAAAGCCTCATCGACGTTGATTATAAATGGTAGTTCGGAATGTTTCTCTTATCTTTGTAGATCTAAGTAAGCTGTCAAACTCGGACATGCTTTGAAAATATCATATTTTAATTTTTTCATATCATCTGACGCGACGTAAGCATTAAAATGATATGGAGTGACGACACCCTATGCATCTCGACAGTTCCACTACGTGATTTAAACACAAAAAATTAATATATAAATTTAAACACAAAAAAAATTAGTATACAAATATTATACCATTTAAAAAGAAAATAAAATTTAAAGAAATTCTAACCTTTGTTGGATTTTCTAGACAGAAAGAGAGAGTTACACAAAATTCTATATAAAATAACATTTTGGTTTCTAAATATTATTTCACGTGTTTTGTTTCTATCGTTAATCTTATCAAAATCTCTCTTTCTTCGTGTAATAGACTTTTTTTTTAATTTCATAAATTTGTAACAGTGAACTAGAGGGAGGGATAGAAGGAAATCATGTTTAATTTTGTTTTTATCGTTAATAATTTCTCTTTCGTCTGTATTTATAGCGTAAATTTCCATATTATTAATCAAAAAAACGTTGTTGAAGAATTAATGCACAAATTACAACAAGTTATATAAGGTAAAAATTATAAATTTATTAAAAAATTAATGCGAGAATCGAGTATTGCCGAATGTAATTTCAAAATACATATCATATTTTCTTTAAACCAAATAAGAGTCACATAATGTGTGACGATATTAATGCAAAAATTACAACAATTTAAAAAGGTAAAAATAATAAATTTGTTAAAATATTAATGCAAAAATCAAGCAATGCAGATTTAAATATCAAAATATATGTCACATTTTTATTTAAACCTTATGAAAACAACGTAAGATATGTGGATATTAATGCAAAAATTACAAGAAGTTAAAAAGGTAAAAATCATAAATTTGTTAAAGAATTAACGCAAAAATCAAGTATTATTAATTGCACTTTCAAAATATATGTTATGTTTTCTTTAAAACAAATGAGAACCACATAATGTATGTCGATATGCATTGTGAACATTATTAAGATACACATATTTGTTACTTTAATTTGATCTTTCATAAATTATACAACTTAAACGCAAATAGATCAACACCGACACATTAGTAAGCATCATATTTTTAATACCAAAATTAAATTTTGGAGTTTAATTACTCGTTGATGGGATTTTCACACATACGATGGCCATTTAGAGCAGAAATATTATGTGGTATCCAATTGAATGGTGGACTCACATTGCGCATGAAAGATAAATAGTTGTAGAAATCAAACAACAGTTTTCCAAAAAAAATAGATTTCCTTCTCTCTCTCACTCAAGTTCACCGCTACAAATTTATAAAACTAAAAAAGCTCTTCTATTAAGTTTCGAAAGAAAAATATTTGATTAGATCAACGATAGAAACAAAACATGTGAAATAACATTTAAAAAACAAAATTTCGTTTTACATAGAATTTTATCTAACCCCTTCCACTTGGTCAAAAAATCCAACAAAAGTTCGCATTTTTTAATTTTATTTTCTTTTTAAAAGGTATAATATTTGTGTATTAACTTTTTGTGTTTAGATTTATATATTAATTTTTTGTATTAAAATCGGGCAATGGAACTGTCGAGATGCACGGTACGTCATCGCTCTATATCATTTTAACGCTTACGACACGTTACGTGATATGAAAAATATGAATTTTTGAAAACAAGTCCGAGTTTGACAGCCCACTTGAATCTGCAAAAATGGCAGAAATATCCCGAACTATCATTGATGTCAACATCGACGGGGCTTTTAACAAAAAAATACAACGAGCAAGGGCCAGAATTCTTTTCAGATCTGGAGAAGGATTCTATTACTGCGGATGCTCGATCAACTATGGAGACGGCCTTATTAGCAGTCTGTTTAAATGCGAGACGTAGGCTATTTACAACATTATTCAACTTTTAAACTGGCTTAATATAGAAGGCCTATCACTATAGAGACCGATGCTCAATTTACTATTTCTCTTATTAGCTAATGTGCATATGTGCATCCAAACACCCTCCGTCAAGGATATATTAAATATAATTAACGTCGTAAATTTTCTTTTAAAAAACTCATTCTAAAATTTAAATTTTTTATATCATGCTTAACTAATTTTTTTTAAGATTTTAAAAGACCTCCAAAAAAGTCACTCCTTTGGATGTCGAAGTAGTCCATATTCACAGGAAATCTAACGAAGTTGTTGATAAACTTTCACGCCTTGAGGCTTACAAATTTAAAACATAAATCGACCAATCAGTGCTAGAAATTATGGAGGATTTCTGACACCGATAAGGTAATATGTGTTTTAAATTTGTAGGCGAGGCGTGAAAGCTGACCAACAACTTTGTTATCTTCCCTCTGTCTATGAACTATTTCAACATCACAAGAAATGACATATATTTGGAGGTCTTTTAAAAGTTAAAAAAAGATTAGTTAAGCATTACATAAAAAAATTAAATTTTAAAATGAGTAATTTTAATGAAAACTTACGATGTTAATTTTATTCAATATATTCCTGATGGTGGTGTTTGGATGCATATATGCACATTTAGCAATTATAGAAACAACAAATTGAGCATCGGCCTCTATAATACCGGGCCCTTCTAGATTAAGGCAGTCTAAAAGCCGAATAGCGTTGTAAGCAGCTAATGTGTAATGTCCCGGATTTCTTGACCAGTCTTGTAATCTAAATTATAGATTATGTTGAGAATTAAATTCAATTAAACAATATTTGAATTTGAATCTTTTAGATAAGTTGGAATAATTATTAGTCTAAAATCCTATATGTATGTTTTTGACTTGTGTTTCATATATACACTGGTAAATATTGTTTCAACTTTTTTTTTTTACATTTAAAACTTATCAATTTATGTTAAAATATAATTGCTTAAGTAAAATTTGATTTCTACATTTGAGATATAAGATGGTATGAACATATGAACATATGGACATTTTAATATTTTGTCTCTTCACATATGAACATATAAGATGATATGATCATTTAGGGGCAAGAACATGTCATGAAATGGAAGCAAATCAAATTAAAATATATAAGAATATATTTAAGTATACATTGATCTTCCATTTTTAATTCACATAGTACACTAGCATTTAAATGTTTACATCAAATCAAATTAACATTTTTGATTGCTTAAAGGTGAAGAACAATTGCTAGCGCCTAGGCATGTATATAGCCTGGGACTAGAATCAAAACCATTAATGAAAATATTGTTGTACTTTGAGTTTCCACTTTTGAATCCTTGTAGTACACTAGTAATCAACTCAGATCTGTAAATGGATTGATTTCTTAAGAATAAAGTAAGTCCATAAAGCATACGACTATATAGCCTACATGCTCTTGCATGAATTGGAATTCGTGACAGGAGAAAATAAGAGCAGTAGATATTTTGAGAATACTTAATAGCTAAGTATGCAAGAAAACACATACAAAAACATGGATCTGCACAAGTATTGGTACCCTAAGATTTTACTCAGCCGTGTGAAGCCTTGTCAAGAATATATATTTTTGTCAACCCAAAACTCAGTTCCTACTTATAGTCCCCTACCATTTTGCACATGGAAATGCATTTCATTTCCGATCAATCTTCACAACCGCTGTCAAAAGCTATGTAACCATAGCCTGTTCTTCTAAATTTACACGGCAGCTACATTATGCATCCTCTTCAATGGCACGACAATGTCATCTCCATTAAAAGCTATGTAACCATAGCATGTGCTTCGCAAATATTTTATCATTTTTTTTCATCTATAAATACACATCCTATCACTGCATACATCCACAAATCATTCGGACTAAAAATAGAAATTTAGAATGGCAGTAAACATGGTGAAGTATATTGAAAAGCATGGACTGAAAACAGAAGAAAACAGAGGATGATAGTAAATTGTGAGTAGACCTCACTTTCAACCTTCTATTTTGAGTTTACATTTGATTATGATATTGTTGATGTTTGTATAAATATGTCCTTGCTTGGTTATTAGTTCTAATGCCATGACTTGTTTTGTATGATGAAATTGAAGCTGTTGATCCATGAAAACTATCTGCATGATTTAAAACAGTAAAATAGTCCAACCTGTTAACTTATAAAATCAATTACCAAGGTTCTAGTGGGTTATAGTATTTAAGTTCTACACGAATACTGCTTGGTTATATTTATGGTGTATTTTAAAAAATATATGTGACATATATATATTAGTGTAAATTAAAATATATTATTATATATACTGTAACTAGCTTAGAAACATGAAATTTCGAATAGTGTAAATATATAGTTCAGGTGTAACGACCCAGATTTTTCGTCGATTAATTTTAAATATTTAATATAGTTTTAAATATTGATTCAAAAATAAATGGATTTTTATTATGGAATTTATCAGTTTAAAAATCATTATATGATTTAATATCGAATAGAACGATAATAATAGATTTTTATCGATGGATTTAATGTTTAAAATCAAGTTATATTTTAAATCGTATTTAATATAATTCGTTAATTTAAAATTGTTCTCTCTTCTATACAGTCGAATTAAAATTTAGGATCGGCTCCATTTAGTCCAGAACAACGCTACAATCTGGTAATGTCAGTCGTTAGGTTTACTATGATGGTTCGGGGACCGCGAGATATTTCAGTTGTTTAAATTTAAAAACAAAATAAAAATCAGAATGAATAAAATAAAAAGAAGGCCGACCTATGCATTTACTAACGCGGACCTATAGGTGGACATCGCGACGTCTATATTTTCCTCGAGCTCAAACTCTTGTCCCCCTTCTTCAAAATCAAAGGAACAATAATTTAATGGCAGTACGATATGTTCCCTTCGTTCCTCTATATATTAAGGCCATTACCTTCTTGAATCCGCATTTTTGAAACCAACGGAAAACCCTTCTTCTCTCTTCTGTCTCGTTTTCCAAGCAAACCGAGATCAAAGCTGCTTCCTCCTTGATTTCTAAATGAATCGAAGTCCTCTTATCCTATTCGAACTATCCAGAAAAGGGGGATTCAATCTTGGTGTGTTCAGAGATTGTCGAAGGGAACAATCATGTTCGAACAGGGCGCCTAGGGCTAGTGTTCATCGCAAGGGGGTTTGGCGGGCAACTCGACCATCGCACGGCCTGACGCTCGACCCTAGCTCGAAGCAATTCTGGGTCTCGCGGATGAGTGGGTGTCGCGACTTCAACGACGAGCTGGAAGGGGAAACCAAGTTCACTGAGGAGCTCGACATGGCAATAGGTGGAGTGCGATTTAGGGATTTAAGTGTTCGATGTCTGGAGGGAAGGCGATGTTTGTTCACTGGAGTAGTGCACAGGGCTTCGAGGGTGTACTAACATGGTTCTGGTGATACTGTATATGGAAGAACGCGAGTCGCCTGGAGTCTGTCGTGAATATTGGTGAGACACCGTAAGGTCAGTTTAATTTATTTAATTAAGGCCAATAATATTTAAATTTAATTTGTTTGATTTATATCCAAATTTAAGTAGTAAAAGGGTTAGAATTTTATTTGTAAAATGGTTAGAATTAAATTAATATAATGGTTAAATTCATTAGTTTATCTAATTGGGAATTTGATTTAAATAAAATAGTTCATATGATTAGTGTATATCGAGGAAATTAATCAATAAGGAAATAAAATGTATAAATTAATCGTTTAAATAGAATGAAGGTTTAAATTGGAATTTTATTAAGTGAGTAATCAATTAATTCGTTTAATAACTTATAAAAATCATACTTTATTTCATGTTATGAGATTCGAGCAATGCGAAGTACACTAGAACCAAGATGACGAATACTTCGAAATAAACTTGGTTTGAACTAGACGGGATATTCAGCACAGTAAAAATCGAGGTGAGTAAATCTCACTCACCTTTAGAATTATTTTTATTTCATTAAAAATAATTGTCTGTTGCTTGTGTGAATGTTTTCTGGTTGTTTTATATATATTAGTTATTTAGGCTATATATATATATATATTGGGTTGATTGATTGGTTGAATGCCCGCAGTCTCATTAGCGGATGCCCGCAGTTTCATAGCGGATGATTACCCTATACGCCCCACGCTATGATTAGTGGATGACCTTCTATACCACGATATTCTGCCACGAAGCAGAATGGGTATTATTTATGTGCTAACATCTGTGGATGCAGGGAAACAGGTTGGAGGAATCCAACTGGATTCCTCAAAAATATATTATCTGTTTGGTTATTTGTTTGCATATATATTGTTATATATGATGTGTTAGAATAATAATAATTCGTTGCTTTGTGTGTTTAAATATCACTGGGCTTAAGTAATGATATTTAAAAATATCATGAAAGGATATTGGCGATTTAAAAAGGGCAATTCTATTTTTAAATAGAATTTGAATTTTGAATGGAAATAAAATATAAAACTTGTTGTGAAAAATAAGACAAGTAGTTTCTTTATAAACGAAGTTTATAATTAGTTCTTTTATAACGAAGTTATAAATGAAGTGAAAAGAATTATCATTTGATAATTCAGAAATAGAAATACAAGTGTGAAATTTGAATTTGAAATGAAATGTGAAATGAAATTTTTAAATATATAACTCAAATGAAATTTGAGTATAACATTTGAATTTTAAAAGGAGTTTAAATATTTGAATTTTAAAAGAAGATTGAATATTAGAAATTCAAATAGAAGTTCAAATAGAATTTGAAGAGATGAAATTAGAATGAAAAATAGAATTTGAATTCAAGGAATTAAATTATAATTTGAATTCGAAGGAATTCGAATAAAGAAATTCAAATAGAGATTTGAATGTAGAATTTCAAAATAAAATTTGAAATATAGAATTTCAAAGAGGAATTGAATAGAATTTGAAATATAGTATTTCAAAGAAGAATTGAAATATGAAATTTGAATAGAAATTTGAAATGGAGTTCAAAATATGAAATTTGAATAGAGATTTGAAATAAAAATTCGAGTATTGAATTTGAACATGAAATTGAATATAGGAATTCAAGCAGAAGTTTGAATATGGAATTTCAAAAATAGAATTTGAAATAAACTTTGAAAGTAGGATTTCAAAGTAGGATTGAAATAGGATTTCAAAATAGGAAATCCAAATAGTTTTGAAATAGCATTTGAATTCAAGGGAATTGAAATAGAATTTGAGTTCAAAGGAATTCAAATGGAGTTGAAATAAAGGAAAT
This sequence comes from Allium sativum, assembly GCA_030737875.1. Taxonomy (NCBI): domain Eukaryota; kingdom Viridiplantae; phylum Streptophyta; class Magnoliopsida; order Asparagales; family Amaryllidaceae; genus Allium; species Allium sativum. Next base: position 34,699,789 of record CM060913.1, on the reverse strand, counting down.
TCAAAAATGGAATTTCAAATAAAAGAAGAATGTAATTTGAAATATTGGGAATTTCAAATAAGAGAAAATGGAATTTGAAACATTTAGAATTTCAAATAGAATTTAAATGGGGTTTGAATATTTGAATTTCAAATGGAGTTGGGATATTCGAGAGTTCAAATAGACTTTAAATATAGGCATTGCAAACGGATTTGAAAATGGAGTTTAAATCCCGAATTGGAATCCAAGAGATACAAAATTTGAATTCAAAGAGATATAAATATTGAATTTGAACTCAAGAGAAAATTTAAATATGGCATTTGAATTCAAAGTGAAGTTTAATATGAGATTTGAAATTCTAATAGAATGAAATTAGATTTGAGTATAGAAATTTAAATGGAGATTGGAAATGGGATTTGAATAAGGAAATTCAAATGTAGAATTTCAAAGTAGAACTTGAATTAAAACTTTGAAAATAGAATTTCAATAGAACTCGAAATAGAATTAACTATGGGATTTGAATATGGAATTCAAATGGAATTGAAACTATGGATTTGAATATATTAAAATCAGAATGGAATTGAATTTCATTCAAACGAAGCTTAAAAGTTTATATATATAAATATAATTAAAACGAACTCGCCGCAGCGCTGCAGTTCGTAAAATAGCGATTCGAACTTCAATTGAATACATAGAACTCAATTGAAGTCGGAATTCTTCGAAACAAGAAACGTCAGGACCGGTTTGATAATAGTTTTCTAATGAAGGAGAAAAATCTGAATTTCGTCGTATAGATTTTGAGATATGTCAAAATCAAATTTTCAGAAAAACAGCGCCAAAATCGTTTTAAAACCATAATGGTTTATTTAATTTTATAAAAGGATTTTTAAGCAAATAAAATCCGAAGTTTCTATTTAGAAAATTTCAGAGTTGAGTTGTAAAATATATGTGAATTCAAGTTGTGTAAATGAATATGATTTTTGAAACAGAAACCAGATTTTGATTTATTGAATAGAATTAACTAAATTGAATAAAAATTAGTTAATGAGTTTTTGAATGGTTATTGGGATTTGAATAAGTAAATTCGATTTGAAATTTATATTCAAAATGGAAAAGAGAACTAGAATTAAAATTGAAATTCAATTTGGTTATGAACGAGTTAAATATTTTGTTTGAACATGTTATGTTCAACAAAGAAGTGAAATAGACAAAAAGGCTAATTAAAGAATAATTGAGCGAAACTGAATTCAAACGATTCAAAATTGAATTCAAACGAATGGATTGAGTTGAATTGAATTGGAAACAGGTGAACAGGTGTTAAACAGATATGGGATGGAGTATATGAAGATTTTTATTTATGTGCCCGACAAAAAGGTACATGTTTAAATTCATATATGGGTTTGATGCGCCGTATCGGCAAGCCGCTTGGCTTTTCCTTTTTCTTTTTGATTGAGGAAGATACCGGGAAGCTATTTGAAATTTCCCGATGCTCCCGATACAGGGGAGGTTATGGCGAAATTTTCCGGGAATTTAAGGAGTTAGAATATTTTTAAGATATTTTGATAATTAGAGATCATTGTATCGACGTATGGAATTCGATAGTAAAGTAAATATAAAAATCGAATGTTGTAAACAAAAGGGGATAGAGATAAGTAATTGGAATTGTTTCCAATTGCAAATAGAGATTTTTCTAATATATAGAAAATAAAAGAAGTTGATATTTGGAAACGTTTTCCAAATAGCATAAGAGGCCGAGATGATTATTGAAATATTTGGATAACAAATATTGGTAGAGGAAATGGAGAAGAGATTTAATTAATGAAATATTAATTAAAGAGCCCAGTGAGTTGTTTGATATGTTTGGATGAACACTTGTTTTTATTCGATAGTTAAATCACAGACTATCGAAGTTTTTGACCATCGTTGTCAATATGGAGAGACCGGTTGGATTATTATCCGAAGAACCACTCCGTATCGGTATAAGCGTTGCGAACCAAGTATGCTGAATATATTGAAGACGGAGTAAAGTGCAAGGGCTTTTCTAGTAATAGAAATAGTGCCTTCGGTTTCGTTCAATCCCAGAACGAACGTAAATGGACGAATGTCTGACAGAGTATTTCCAATGATCAAATGGGTTGGTCTGTATGAATATATATGGTTGCAACGGATTTATCCCTTAGCATAATATCCAGAATATTCGTGCAAACTCAACTAGTGATTAACGGATCTGACGATGTGGCATTCAAAGTGATTGTGTTATCAATGAATGGTAAGTAATCGTAGCCTCAGGCCTCAACAACCGGGAAAGGGCAAAAATCGGGCAGGCAGCATGGCTATGTGGGTCGCACCCATTAGGGTGTATAATCACCTATCTAGAGAAATTCCTTTTGTTTCTAAATCTATCGATTCTGCCCATTCGGGAAACGGTGGTTTGAGTCCAACCGTTGGTGATATACATTCGATACACTCAAGCGAAATGAGTGGTCGGTCATGTGTGGGCCGGGTTACAAGATGTTCTTGTTGAACCCAGTGTATTCCTCTCTAGAGATACACAGTCGGAAGGTGGTTCCATACCTTGTCATGTTGGAAATCCAATCTCCAATAAGCGCCATGCGGTTTTTGATTTTATAATATATATGTGGAGCGTGAGATGCAAGCGTTCCGCTAGATTGTATTTATTTGATGTAGACATTACTATAATATCACTGGATTTGATATCAAAGTGTTTTGGGTTATAGTAAGGTAAAAACCGTCCATGTTTATGTGTGGGCTGGTCTTACTATTATCTTTTCTTTCGAAAGGAGTTTTAAAAGTTAAACAAGTGGTTGGGGTTTACTCACACCAGTCCCATGACTGACCCAGAGTTTGTTTTGTTTTGTTTTTCCTAAACTCTTGGGTGCCCAAATTTGTACGGGCAGTCAAGTGTTTCAGGCTTTTACAGATACACTTGGAGGAGCTTGAAGCAGGAGGCTTCAACGTTAGTTATTTAGAGTTACTTCCGCTGGATCAAATGTTATGTGTACTCTGATGATGGTATGTATATATGTACAAAACAGATTTGTATTTCAAAGCTTATGTTATATAATATATTTTATTCGTTCCGCTGTGAGTTGTGATCTTCGTTTTTCTCCTATTCTAAGTTTTCTATCTTATCTATTCTCACCCTCTATCTTCTTTCTAATAATGAGTCGTATTTCTGTGTTATTTGGGTTGGACGTGTGGTGTGTTTAGTCAACTCAGATAGCACGGATTTGCGGGTCACTACAGGTGGTATCAGAGCTTAGGTTGAGTGAATACCTAGGCTTGTGTGGCATGTGCTCATTAGAGATAGGGTCAGTAGTACCCTAGAATGAGTTGAGTGTATATATACGAGGGAGCGTATTTGTAAATTGATATTAAAGTTGTTTTATATTGTGTTGGCTTGTCTGTCGAGTGGTTTATGAATTCTGGTCGAATCGTGGGACGCCACGAAGTCGATAGGGATTTCTAAACACTTGAACAGAAAATACGACACGATATTGTTTTGAAGTGGGTAAATGAAATAATTTTACCCGAAATTTATTTTGATATAGAAAGAGTAATTTTCTAGAATTATTACTATATGGATGTGTTGGATGTTGATTTTATAATCAAATGAGATTATAAACTTAGAATGGTTATTTATAACCAAATAGAATTTGTATAGGAATTAAATATACAAATGAGATGAATTAGAATTTAATTCAAACCAGAATTTGGAATTTTAATCCTGGGCAGTTGAAAAATATTTTTCAAAGTATATTAAAATATTATAGATTTGTTTTAAAGGATTTTAAATGGATTTTGAAATTTTTAAGCACTGAACTCACTTCAGTGGCTGGGAAATAATTCTGATGATGATTGCAACATCATCAGTGTTCATTTTCGAGTTCCTAAGTGATGTGTTGCTACCTTAGAAAGTTTTTGATGGGAATTTGTTTTGAAAAAAAAAAGAAGAAAAAAACAAGTAGATTGGAAATTCAAATATTTTGAATTTGAAATGAAAATAAATATATGTATATATTTATGGGATTTCAAAAGAATTTGAAAAGAAAAACCCGGGGATTTGGATTCTGGAATTAAAATTTAACTTAAGCAAGTTAGATGGTTCGAGGAGAATAAATGGACTAGAATCAATTTGAAATAAATTGAAATGAATTGAATGTGAAGGCATATGAAAGGAAGAAGACCAAAAGTTTTGGTTGAAAATAAAGTCATAGAAATATGAGGAGTTGAGTTTCAACATAAGTGAGATGTTGAAAAAAAAAAAAATAGATTTGTACCCTTTTTCCTACCTTAACAATTTCGAGGACGAAATTATTTTAAGGGGGGAAGAATGTAACGACCCAGATTTTTCGTCGATTAATTTTAAATATTTAATATAGTTTTAAATATTGATTCAAAAATAAATGGATTTTTATTATGGAATTTATCAGTTTAAAAATCATTATATGATTTAATATCGAATAGAACGATAATAATAGATTTTTATCGATGGATTTAATGTTTAAAATCAAGTTATATTTTAAATCGTATTTAATATAATTCGTTAATTTAAAATTGTTCTCTCTTCTATACAGTCGAATTAAAATTTAGGATCGGCTCCATTTAGTCCAGAACAACGCTACAATCTGGTAATGTCAGTCGTTAGGTTTACTATGATGGTTCGGGGACCGCGAGATATTTCAGTTGTTTAAATTTAAAAACAAAATAAAAATCAGAATGAATAAAATAAAAAGAAGGCCGACCTATGCATTTACTAACGCGGACCTATAGGTGGACATCGCGACGTCTATATTTTCCTCGAGCTCAAACTCTTGTCCCCCTTCTTCAAAATCAAAGGAACAATAATTTAATGGCAGTACGATATGTTCCCTTCGTTCCTCTATATATTAAGGCCATTACCTTCTTGAATCCGCATTTTTGAAACCAACGGAAAACCCTTCTTCTCTCTTCTGTCTCGTTTTCCAAGCAAACCGAGATCAAAGCTGCTTCCTCCTTGATTTCTAAATGAATCGAAGTCCTCTTATCCTATTCGAACTATCCAGAAAAGGGGGATTCAATCTTGGTGTGTTCAGAGATTGTCGAAGGGAACAATCATGTTCGAACAGGGCGCCTAGGGCTAGTGTTCATCGCAAGGGGGTTTGGCGGGCAACTCGACCATCGCACGGCCTGACGCTCGACCCTAGCTCGAAGCAATTCTGGGTCTCGCGGATGAGTGGGTGTCGCGACTTCAACGACGAGCTGGAAGGGGAAACCAAGTTCACTGAGGAGCTCGACATGGCAATAGGTGGAGTGCGATTTAGGGATTTAAGTGTTCGATGTCTGGAGGGAAGGCGATGTTTGTTCACTGGAGTAGTGCACAGGGCTTCGAGGGTGTACTAACATGGTTCTGGTGATACTGTATATGGAAGAACGCGAGTCGCCTGGAGTCTGTCGTGAATATTGGTGAGACACCGTAAGGTCAGTTTAATTTATTTAATTAAGGCCAATAATATTTAAATTTAATTTGTTTGATTTATATCCAAATTTAAGTAGTAAAAGGGTTAGAATTTTATTTGTAAAATGGTTAGAATTAAATTAATATAATGGTTAAATTCATTAGTTTATCTAATTGGGAATTTGATTTAAATAAAATAGTTCATATGATTAGTGTATATCGAGGAAATTAATCAATAAGGAAATAAAATGTATAAATTAATCGTTTAAATAGAATGAAGGTTTAAATTGGAATTTTATTAAGTGAGTAATCAATTAATTCGTTTAATAACTTATAAAAATCATACTTTATTTCATGTTATGAGATTCGAGCAATGCGAAGTACACTAGAACCAAGATGACGAATACTTCGAAATAAACTTGGTTTGAACTAGACGGGATATTCAGCACAGTAAAAATCGAGGTGAGTAAATCTCACTCACCTTTAGAATTATTTTTATTTCATTAAAAATAATTGTCTGTTGCTTGTGTGAATGTTTTCTGGTTGTTTTATATATATTAGTTATTTAGGCTATATATATATATATATTGGGTTGATTGATTGGTTGAATGCCCGCAGTCTCATTAGCGGATGCCCGCAGTTTCATAGCGGATGATTACCCTATACGCCCCACGCTATGATTAGTGGATGACCTTCTATACCACGATATTCTGCCACGAAGCAGAATGGGTATTATTTATGTGCTAACATCTGTGGATGCAGGGAAACAGGTTGGAGGAATCCAACTGGATTCCTCAAAAATATATTATCTGTTTGGTTATTTGTTTGCATATATATTGTTATATATGATGTGTTAGAATAATAATAATTCGTTGCTTTGTGTGTTTAAATATCACTGGGCTTAAGTAATGATATTTAAAAATATCATGAAAGGATATTGGCGATTTAAAAAGGGCAATTCTATTTTTAAATAGAATTTGAATTTTGAATGGAAATAAAATATAAAACTTGTTGTGAAAAATAAGACAAGTAGTTTCTTTATAAACGAAGTTTATAATTAGTTCTTTTATAACGAAGTTATAAATGAAGTGAAAAGAATTATCATTTGATAATTCAGAAATAGAAATACAAGTGTGAAATTTGAATTTGAAATGAAATGTGAAATGAAATTTTTAAATATATAACTCAAATGAAATTTGAGTATAACATTTGAATTTTAAAAGGAGTTTAAATATTTGAATTTTAAAAGAAGATTGAATATTAGAAATTCAAATAGAAGTTCAAATAGAATTTGAAGAGATGAAATTAGAATGAAAAATAGAATTTGAATTCAAGGAATTAAATTATAATTTGAATTCGAAGGAATTCGAATAAAGAAATTCAAATAGAGATTTGAATGTAGAATTTCAAAATAAAATTTGAAATATAGAATTTCAAAGAGGAATTGAATAGAATTTGAAATATAGTATTTCAAAGAAGAATTGAAATATGAAATTTGAATAGAAATTTGAAATGGAGTTCAAAATATGAAATTTGAATAGAGATTTGAAATAAAAATTCGAGTATTGAATTTGAACATGAAATTGAATATAGGAATTCAAGCAGAAGTTTGAATATGGAATTTCAAAAATAGAATTTGAAATAAACTTTGAAAGTAGGATTTCAAAGTAGGATTGAAATAGGATTTCAAAATAGGAAATCCAAATAGTTTTGAAATAGCATTTGAATTCAAGGGAATTGAAATAGAATTTGAGTTCAAAGGAATTCAAATGGAGTTGAAATAAAGGAAATTCAAAAATGGAATTTCAAATAAAAGAAGAATGTAATTTGAAATATTGGGAATTTCAAATAAGAGAAAATGGAATTTGAAACATTTAGAATTTCAAATAGAATTTAAATGGGGTTTGAATATTTGAATTTCAAATGGAGTTGGGATATTCGAGAGTTCAAATAGACTTTAAATATAGGCATTGCAAACGGATTTGAAAATGGAGTTTAAATCCCGAATTGGAATCCAAGAGATACAAAATTTGAATTCAAAGAGATATAAATATTGAATTTGAACTCAAGAGAAAATTTAAATATGGCATTTGAATTCAAAGTGAAGTTTAATATGAGATTTGAAATTCTAATAGAATGAAATTAGATTTGAGTATAGAAATTTAAATGGAGATTGGAAATGGGATTTGAATAAGGAAATTCAAATGTAGAATTTCAAAGTAGAACTTGAATTAAAACTTTGAAAATAGAATTTCAATAGAACTCGAAATAGAATTAACTATGGGATTTGAATATGGAATTCAAATGGAATTGAAACTATGGATTTGAATATATTAAAATCAGAATGGAATTGAATTTCATTCAAACGAAGCTTAAAAGTTTATATATATAAATATAATTAAAACGAACTCGCCGCAGCGCTGCAGTTCGTAAAATAGCGATTCGAACTTCAATTGAATACATAGAACTCAATTGAAGTCGGAATTCTTCGAAACAAGAAACGTCAGGACCGGTTTGATAATAGTTTTCTAATGAAGGAGAAAAATCTGAATTTCGTCGTATAGATTTTGAGATATGTCAAAATCAAATTTTCAGAAAAACAGCGCCAAAATCGTTTTAAAACCATAATGGTTTATTTAATTTTATAAAAGGATTTTTAAGCAAATAAAATCCGAAGTTTCTATTTAGAAAATTTCAGAGTTGAGTTGTAAAATATATGTGAATTCAAGTTGTGTAAATGAATATGATTTTTGAAACAGAAACCAGATTTTGATTTATTGAATAGAATTAACTAAATTGAATAAAAATTAGTTAATGAGTTTTTGAATGGTTATTGGGATTTGAATAAGTAAATTCGATTTGAAATTTATATTCAAAATGGAAAAGAGAACTAGAATTAAAATTGAAATTCAATTTGGTTATGAACGAGTTAAATATTTTGTTTGAACATGTTATGTTCAACAAAGAAGTGAAATAGACAAAAAGGCTAATTAAAGAATAATTGAGCGAAACTGAATTCAAACGATTCAAAATTGAATTCAAACGAATGGATTGAGTTGAATTGAATTGGAAACAGGTGAACAGGTGTTAAACAGATATGGGATGGAGTATATGAAGATTTTTATTTATGTGCCCGACAAAAAGGTACATGTTTAAATTCATATATGGGTTTGATGCGCCGTATCGGCAAGCCGCTTGGCTTTTCCTTTTTCTTTTTGATTGAGGAAGATACCGGGAAGCTATTTGAAATTTCCCGATGCTCCCGATACAGGGGAGGTTATGGCGAAATTTTCCGGGAATTTAAGGAGTTAGAATATTTTTAAGATATTTTGATAATTAGAGATCATTGTATCGACGTATGGAATTCGATAGTAAAGTAAATATAAAAATCGAATGTTGTAAACAAAAGGGGATAGAGATAAGTAATTGGAATTGTTTCCAATTGCAAATAGAGATTTTTCTAATATATAGAAAATAAAAGAAGTTGATATTTGGAAACGTTTTCCAAATAGCATAAGAGGCCGAGATGATTATTGAAATATTTGGATAACAAATATTGGTAGAGGAAATGGAGAAGAGATTTAATTAATGAAATATTAATTAAAGAGCCCAGTGAGTTGTTTGATATGTTTGGATGAACACTTGTTTTTATTCGATAGTTAAATCACAGACTATCGAAGTTTTTGACCATCGTTGTCAATATGGAGAGACCGGTTGGATTATTATCCGAAGAACCACTCCGTATCGGCATAAGCGTTGCGAACCAAGTATGCTGAATATATTGAAGACGGAGTAAAGTGCAAGGGCTTTTCTAGTAATAGAAATAGTGCCTTCGGTTTCGTTCAATCCCAGAACGAACGTAAATGGACGAATGTCTGACAGAGTATTTCCAATGATCAAATGGGTTGGTCTGTATGAATATATATGGTTGCAACGGATTTATCCCTTAGCATAATATCCAGAATATTCGTGCAAACTCAACTAGTGATTAACGGATCTGACGATGTGGCATTCAAAGTGATTGTGTTATCAATGAATGGTAAGTAATCGTAGCCTCAGGCCTCAACAACCGGGAAAGGGCAAAAATCGGGCAGGCAGCATGGCTATGTGGGTCGCACCCATTAGGGTGTATAATCACCTATCTAGAGAAATTCCTTTTGTTTCTAAATCTATCGATTCTGCCCATTCGGGAAACGGTGGTTTGAGTCCAACCGTTGGTGATATACATTCGATACACTCAAGCGAAATGAGTGGTCGGTCATGTGTGGGCCGGGTTACAAGATGTTCTTGTTGAACCCAGTGTATTCCTCTCTAGAGATACACAGTCGGAAGGTGGTTCCATACCTTGTCATGTTGGAAATCCAATCTCCAATAAGCGCCATGCGGTTTTTGATTTTATAATATATATGTGGAGCGTGAGATGCAAGCGTTCCGCTAGATTGTATTTATTTGATGTAGACATTACTATAATATCACTGGATTTGATATCAAAGTGTTTTGGGTTATAGTAAGGTAAAAACCGTCCATGTTTATGTGTGGGCTGGTCTTACTATTATCTTTTCTTTCGAAAGGAGTTTTAAAAGTTAAACAAGTGGTTGGGGTTTACTCACACCAGTCCCATGACTGACCCAGAGTTTGTTTTGTTTTGTTTTTCCTAAACTCTTGGGTGCCCAAATTTGTACGGGCAGTCAAGTGTTTCAGGCTTTTACAGATACACTTGGAGGAGCTTGAAGCAGGAGGCTTCAACGTTAGTTATTTAGAGTTACTTCCGCTGGATCAAATGTTATGTGTACTCTGATGATGGTATGTATATATGTACAAAACAGATTTGTATTTCAAAGCTTATGTTATATAATATATTTTATTCGTTCCGCTGTGAGTTGTGATCTTCGTTTTTCTCCTATTCTAAGTTTTCTATCTTATCTATTCTCACCCTCTATCTTCTTTCTAATAATGAGTCGTATTTCTGTGTTATTTGGGTTGGACGTGTGGTGTGTTTAGTCAACTCAGATAGCACGGATTTGCGGGTCACTACATCAGGCATATGAATGGATTCATATGATTTAATCGTGAATTTAGATAGAAAAATCACGATTTTTAGTGTTGTGTATAAGTAGAAATCCTAGGTTCAACTGTAAAGGCACCTTTCGAATTTTCTGGTGATCCCCTTGATCGGAGGTTATGGGATTCAGTCTGGAGTAGCTGAGCGTGTTGAAGATCGTAGGAAAAATGTTGGTTAAATTTTCCATAGCTTGATTTTGAAGTTTAGTCTCGATTTAGTGTTTTACTCGCCGTTTGAATAGGGCATCTGAGTTGATAAACTGCAGCGTGAGGGAGGCATCGAAGTGAACCAGGTTTGGCGATTTGATCCAGACATTGGATGGCTTCACATTAGTGAAGTTTGGAGCTGATCGAACAACGGTAGTGGCAGCAATAATGGATTAAGTGACTGGTTGTGGGAGTATACGGTTCAAATAGTTGGGGTTGAACACCTAGATTTCTTTATGGACAATCGGAGTGGAACATGAAGGTATGGGTCGGTTCAGGAAGCAAGCAGTGACGTGCGATGATGGTCGAGACCGCATAATGGGAGGTAGTGTGTTTGTGCATGTACACCATGTGCACTATGTATCAGCATGGTGAAAGCAAGAAAGGTGAAATAAAAGAAAGAGATAGGGTGAAGAAAGAACTATCGTGGCATTTGAATGGAAGGATCATGTGTTGGTATGATGACCATGGATATTGGCACTGAAAAAGACAGATCGAAGCAGGCGTTTGGGTGGACGAAACTGGTTATTAGACTGAAAAATAGGACCATGTATAAACAGAAGAGAAATGGGTAGAAAGCAAAATAGAGGAAAGAAAGGAAGGGATGGCTGGACGTTTAGGGCTTGGGCTTTGGACCGAGAAGAGTATAAAAGATTTAAATTAAGTTGGGCTTGGGAATTTTTGGGCTCCGGCTGAAAATTAAAATGGAAAGAAGTAAAAAAAATGGTAGTAAAGAGAAAAGTGAAGGGAGTAAAATAAATTTAAATGAAAAGGAATTATTAGAAAATAAAGTAAAGGAATTTGTGTAAATATTAACTATACTATAAAGACACACACACACACACACACACACACACACACATATATATATATATAAAGATAAATAAAAGGAAGAATTTATGTATGGATAATAGAGTCTGGATAAGAGCAAATAGTAAGTGATCATATAAGGATTATAATGGACATCATTGTACGTAGTTGGCCTTTTTTTAATAAATAAATAGCATTAAGTTATAATCTTTCAAATTAAATAAATAAAATACGGGTTCATGTATTTCTAAAATCCCGATAAATAGTTCCAGTCGTGTTAAGTTGAACTATAATCAACAGATAACAAATGATCGTTGGAGGATGGTTGATAGTCCATGAAACCGAATGTTTTGAAACAAAATATTATTTAATTTAATCGACTTAGGTCGATAAATCTATTTTTAACCAAGAAATAGGTAAATCATTGAAATAACGACAATTAAACTAAATATTGAAATTTATGTGAATATGAATTTATATGATAATTATATGAACAGAAGTTTATATTGATTCAGTGAAATTTGATATAATAAATGAGTCCAGAAGGAAAGGATATTCACGGTCCAAGCTGAATAAATGTGAGGAGCTTAAATGATTGGCAGATAAGAAGAGTTGTGGAGGATGTTGGTACGAAAACATTGGTTGACCGATAACCATGGATTTTTCAGATATTCAAAAAAGTAAATGGGATGGAAATAAATCAGGAAGAGGTATTGATTTAGTAATCGACGAAGTCGATTTTAGGAAAGTATCTTTTACTTTCCGTTTTAAATAAAGATTTAAATTTAATTGTTTATTCATCTAAAGGAAATAATTAATAGTTGTATTCATAAGTCGTATATATATATATTGAAGTACGGATTATAACGATAGTGTTATAATTAATGAAATAAATGAATTCTTAAACTAAATTAAAAATGGGTTATATATGATTTGGAAATAATAAATTTTCCAATATCAACTGATTTATGAATGATGCTTATTTGAATTATTGAATTGTGATAGACCAAATCCGTTGTGATAATTGATTTGTTGATTTGATTTAATACTGTGACATGACCCAATTAACTTGTTTAGCCACATCTTGTTATATTGACTTATACAAACCACTATTGGAATCTAGAATCTTATATGTTAAATATTTTCAGTAGATAAGTCTTGATAATCCATTAAGGATATAGAAACACATACGAAATATATTGATCTGATTGCTATTAAGTATCACTTGACCCTAAAAGATATTAACGTTCATCAATTCAAAGAGGCGGGGATTGGTTTTTCTAAACGATCTCCAAATACGACTTTGATTTGACCTAGGCGTTGATTAATTTGAATTCAACTTGAAGACCATTGAAGACGGTGTTTACGCAAGGGTTGTTCTGTCGATCCTAGGTAGAAATTGCCTAAGATGGATCTATAGGATAGTGCCTTCAGTTTGTGCGGACCAAGGACAACTTGTATGGACGAATATCTGACAGAGTATACCTAACGGATCGCGTATGTTGACCTCTTCAAAACTATGTTTGGTAGCGGAGAAATTCGTTTCTCTTAGCTTTTTACCCATTGTTTTTGGGATGTCAATTAGTGATTTGACAGGTCTGACAATGTGGCATTCAAAGTGAATAAAGATGTGACGTTCTAAAAGGTAAGTTCCAACTTCAAGCCTCACAACTAAGAAATGGAAAAAATCGGGCAGGCAGCATGACTATGTGGGTCGCTCCCATTAGGATGTATTGTCACCATCTAGAGAATATTCGTTTTGTTACTTCTTTCGCTTCTGTATCTCCCGGCAACCGATATGTTGCTAGCAACCGTAAGGTGATAATATATTTGATACACTCAAGAGAAATGAGTGGTCGGCCATGTGTGGGTCGGGTTGCAAGACGTTCTTTTTGAACTCAGTGTATTCCTCTCTAGAGATACACTATCGGAAGGTGGTTTCATACCTTGTCATAGTTGGAAATCCATTTTCCCTCAGCGCCAAGTGGTTTTTGGTTTGTATAATATATATATGGAGCGTGAGATGCAAGCATTTCGCTAGATTTTAATTTATTTGTGGAAAACCCTAAACATTATTATAATATTAGTATGGTTATGATTTCAAAATGTTTTGGTTTTTGTAAGATAATGTAATAACCCGGAAATTCAAGGCAATTTAAAAAAATTATTTTGGCGATTTTGGTGAATTTTGAATATTTAAAATGGATTATTTTAAATAAAAACGACGAGAAATTTATTTTGAATAGAATTAGAATGTATATATTTATATAGATCATCGTTAGAATATAAATATTTTATTTTAAATATAAAAGGAATTAAAAAAGGCATGGTAGTTTGAAAATTCGATTTCAAAATTCAAATGAATGTGCGGGGTGCAAAATAAATTGGATTTTGGCGAAACCAAAAATATTTGAATCTAATTGAGAATATCTTTCCAGCGAATCCGAAAAATTGAAATTTCACAGCAGGAATCAAAAGATATGCCCAGTTGAAAATTCAGAATAGTCGCTATGGAATTCTGGCCCTTAAAAATGGAAATTTTGCAAACGACCACGGTTTTCGACGAAACCACTTTTGTTGGATCCGTGATGTCAAGTTAAGCTAGATTCCAAAATTCGTAATTTTTCGAATCAATATGTGAGCGTGGCAAAGGAAAACGCATTTGACCAGTTTCAGTTGATTTTAATCGACTGGAAAATGGCCATTTTTCAAGCAGTCTCGGAATCTGACGAAATTAGTTTTGTTAGGACCGTATCGTCAATACGAAGCTAGAAAATATTTTTCTAGAATTTTTAGAGGCCGTATGTGGCCCCAGTAAATTGAAATGTACGTTTAAAATTGAATATACTGATTTATATTTTAATTTTGATAAAAACTGATTCAAACAGTTGAATTGGATTACAATACATATCACATTGTATTCGGAATGGGGGTAATTAGCTAGAGGCGACAGTCGTTGGGTCTCGATTGGTGTGGGAAATAAAAGTCAACATTTTGGAGAATAAAATAAATAAAATAATAATATATATTTTCCTTTAACTCCCTTACCCTCATTTCTCTCTCTCACTTTCAGATCAGAATATCGATTAAAGAAAAAAAATGGGTCGAAGCCTCTATCGATCGTCGACGACGCACGTCGCCAGCCTCAGGCGAGCCACGCCAGCCTTCGCCGCCCCCTCCTCGCCTCTTTCTTCTTCCCTACCTCCCCTGATCGAGCTCGAGACCCCTGATGAACCCCCCCCCCCCCAGTCGTTGCCCCTCTTTTGCTCCACCACAACCCCACCGCCTCCACCAATCGCAAGCGCCCCAACGCCACCAGAGGCTGCCGACCTCCTCAAGCCCCCATCGACAGTGAGTTTTCTAAAGTTTTTTTTATTTCATTTATAAAAGACTGATTTTTAATTAGGAAAAAATTTAAGTTTATATTAACATAGCATGTTTGAAATGTATTCTTTTGTATATATTTTAGAAGACAAAAATAGTGATTTTTATTTAGAGAAATATATGATTTCCATAACTAGAAAAGATTATATTTTGAAATACGAAGAGAATATATTTTTATAGTAGAAAAGATTATCTCTTTGAAGTAGAAAAGATTTGATTTTTATCATTAAGTAGCGTATATAAAGATTCGATTTTTATTGTTAGAATAGCATTGTAAAAATATAATCTTTTTATATATAATAGCATTGTAAAAATATAATCTTTTTATATATAGAAAGTGGCGTTGTAAAAATATAAATTTTCCTTGTATGAAGTAGCAAATAAAAAAACGTGATTTTTATCATATATATAGCAGAGTAAAAATACGATTTTTATCATTAGAATGGTTAAGGAAAAATATGATTTTTATATGATGAAGAAAAAAAATATGATTTTTATATGATGAAGATAATAAAAATATGATTTTTATATAATGTAGATGATAAAAATATAATTTTTATATAAAGTAGATAATAAAAATGTGATTTTTATATATTTAGTGGATGCGGACAACGAAAGTGATAAAAGGCGAGTGGCGAAGATTTCCTACATATGAAGAGTCGCGGTGTATTGGTTTAGCTAGTCGGTGAGAACTCCTCACCTTTAATTTATTCCTGTTTGAAATATACACTAGGATGCAGACGGTGCTTAGTAGCACCCGACACCCGTCGTCCACAGACCATGGATGACTTGTTTGTTTGATTGCTGTGTTGTGAAATTTGATTGTGTGATGTGGAATGAAATAAAATATTTTATAGTGGAAAATATTTTATAGTTAAAAATATAATTTTTAATGTGTATATAAAATAAATAGTAATAAACAAATCGGACGATTTGTTTATATACACTGATTTGACTGATATTGATTGGGACGGTAAATTTTACACATCGCCCAACTGCATAAATAAAATCTATGTTTGTTGATTTGAAACCCCACACGGGTATTGGGATGATATTTGACGTACACTAATCCCGATTGCTTGGTTGTATGTCAATCGATGGGTTGACAGACTGTGTAAGCGTTAATTATATATATTTAATGCTTATGCGGTTGTGTGGTGCACTCTGGATGATGATTGATTTCTATTAAATATATATCTGTTTGGCGGCGGAGAATTTATTCTCTTGTTTAACGCCCTTCTCTAAGACGTACGAGCTCAGAGGTTATATATTGATAGATATCAAACGCATGGAGTGAATTTCCTGTGTGGCATGCCTAAGTGGCAATATGATCAAGGCTTCTGTTGAAAAGCAGAGTCTTGTGGTTGATGATCAAAGCACAGCCTGTGTGGCACAGCTTTGTGTAGCGTTGATTCGCGAGCCTCACACCCCGGTAGTGGACCAGAAACGGGAGAGGACTTCAGGGACGGCATGCGTTTCCTTCTAGCTAGAAGTGGAATCAGTGGTTTTATACGCCCTGACGAGTTTGACTTATGTGGTTGTTGCTGTTGCGAGGCGCCTCGGATATATCGGTCGATCCGGGACCGATGGAGTCATTGGACTCATTGACACCCCATAGGGTGGGGAAACGCATTGTTCAGGCATTTTAATCCACATCGGTGGACCGACCCTGATGATCTAAAGGCTTGACTGAGTACTTGCCTGAGACACGGGCTAGAGCGTCTCGAATTCGGTAAGGACGATCCCTTGCCTTGGTTCACAGACGGAAATCCAATTTTCAAATACGTGATTTTGCGGTTTTAATTGTAGAACTAGTATGGCGACATGATATATGGTACCCACGCCGCCTATGATTGATATTTATGATTGAAATTGTTTTGACACTATATACTTATAGTAATAATAAAATATGAAGTTTAGCGTATCAAGCATTCTTTGGTTATTATAAGGTAAAACCCTATCCTCCGGCTTGTGTTGCATTGTGTGATGGGACCTGGGTCTTATAATAGCTTCATTTTTTTTATTTAGCATTGCGCTGTTTGTTTTATGCACTGGTATTCTTGGGAGGAAACCCGTTCCGTGTTATACGGCGTGGTCTCTTGATTTACCTAACTTTAAAATAAAGATTAATAACTGTTTTAGTTCTCACACCAGTCCCATGACTGACCTGGAGTTTATTGTTTTAACCTAAACTCTGAGTGCCCTTATTTTGACACGGGCAGCTAGTAGTTTTGGTTTTGCATATTTATATCCACAGGATCCTGATTTATAGCTGGAACGATACTCGGAAAGCTCTGTATCCGTGTATTACTTCTAGTTGTGTATTGTATTATTTTCCGCTGCTATGTAATGTATTGTAATCTCTGATATTTTATAATGTATATTATTTGTTAATACTGTGTATATTCTTGTAATCTGATGGAATTGTTGTAATATACAATGAAATGTTCTTCTGTCTGCGTTCTTTTGTGTGTTGTTCTCAAAATATCCGCTCTTTCCTTCACGGGGAAGTTACGGGATCTTTACACATAAAGACCATCCATTTTTATGTGTGAATCGGTTTTACGATTATCTTTCCTTTCAAAAGAAATTTTCCTAGTTAAGCAAACTATTTAAAATCGTTTACTTACATCAGTCCCATGACTGACCCAGAGTTTATTTTTCTGTGTTCTCCCTAAACTCTTGGATGCCCAAATTTGTACGAGCAGTCAAGTAGTTTAGCATTTTTTTCTCAGATAATCTGGAAGGAGCTGGAGCAGGAGGTTTCAGCATTAATTATATATGGTTTATTTCCGCCGTGATGTATAAATGATGTACTCTGATGTTGTATGAAAGTTCAGATATAGTTTTGTATTTTCCAAAGCTTATATCTATATTATATTTTATTCCGCTGCGATTGTGAGATTCAGTGTTATCCAGTTCCTTCTTCTATCTTATTTCTTCTATTCAAATTTTTATATCTTTTCTATTTTTCACCCTCTAATTTTTTTCTATTAATGATTCGTATTTTCGTGCAATTTGAGTTAGACTTGTATAGTATTTGGTCGAATCAAAAAGTACGAATTTGAGGGTCGTAACATAACGTCTCGCATTCAACAGACTGCTAATAAGACCATCGTCATATTTGATCGACACAAAATTCTACGTAAAATAACATTTTGTTTTATAAATATTATTTCACATGTTTTGTTTCTATTGTTAATCTTATCAAATATCTTTCTTTAGTTGCTCAATAGAAGATTTTTTATATATATAAATTTGTAATAGTGAACTTGAGGGAGGGATAGAGAGGTAAATCATGTTATTTTTTGTTTTTATCTTTAATAATTTCTCTTTCATCTGTATTTATAACGTAAATTTCCATATTATTATTATTATTATTTTAAATAAAATATTGTTACAGATTTAATGCACAATTTACAACAGGTTACATAAGGTATAAATTATAAGTTAATTAAAAAATTAAGGCAAGAATTAAGTATTACTGATTGTAATTTCAAAATATATATCATATATTCTTTAAACCAAATAAGAACCACGTAATGTATGGCGATATTAATGCAAATATTAAAATAAATTAAAAAAGTAAAAAATATAAATTTTTTAAAAAATTAACGGAAAAATCAAACACTACGGAATTTAATATCAAAATCTATGTCACATTTTCTTTAAACCATATGAAAACAACGTAAGATACGTGGATATTAACACAAAATTATAATAAGTTAAAAAGGTAAACATTATAAATTTGTTAAAGAATTAATGGAAAAATCAAGTATTATTGATTGCAGTTTCAAAATATATGTTATGTTTTCTTGTGTTCGTTACTTTAATTTAATCTTTCATAAATAATACAATTTAAACGCAAATAGATCAACACTGACACATTAGTAAACATCATATTTTTAGTGCCAAAATTAAATGTTGGAGTTTACTTGTTGATAGGATTTTCATACATATGATGACCATTTGGAGCAGAAATATTGTGTGGTGTCCAGTTGAATGGTGGACTCACATTGCTCATAAAAGATAAATAGTAGTAGAAATCAAACAACGGCTTTTCAAAAAAAAAAAAAAGGTTTCCTTTTCTCTCTCCCCCTCAAGTTCACCATTACAAATTTATAAGATCAAAAAACCTCTTCCATTAAGCTTTGAAAGAGAGATATTTGATAATATCAACAATAGATTAAAACATGTAAAATAACATATAGAATACAAAATCTCGTTTTACGTAAAAATTTATCTAACCACTTCCACTTGGTCAAAAGATCCAACAAAAGTTCGCATTTTTTAAATTTTATTTTGATTTTAAACAGTATAATATTTGTATATTAATTTTTTGTGTTTAAATTTATATATTAACTTTTGTTTTTAAATCAGTTAATGCAATTGTCGAGATGCATAGGGCATGGTCGCTTTATATCATTTTAACATTTACGACATGTTACGTGATATTAAAATTTTGATTTCAAAAAAACAAATCCGGGTTTGACGGCCCACTTAAATCTGCAAAAATGGCAGAAACATCCCGAGCTACAATTAATAATCAATGTCAACATAGATTTTAACAAAAAATACGAGCAAGGGGCAGAATCCTTTTCAGATCAGGAGAAAGATTCTGTTACTGTGGCTGCTCGATCAGCTATGGCGACGAACTTATTAATAGTCTGGTTAAATGCGAGACTTTAGGTTGTTTACAACGTTAATCAGCTTGTAGACTGGCTTAATCTAGAAGAGCCCATCAATATAGAGACCGATGCTCAATTTACTGTTTCTCTTATTGGCTAACGTGCATATGTGCATCCAAACACCATTCGTCAAAGATATATAAAATATAATTAATGTCATAAATTTTCTTTAAAAAAATTCATTTTAAAATTCAATTTTTTTAATAAAATGCTTAATTTTTTTTTTAACTTTTAAAGACCCTCCAATAAAGTTACTCCTTAGTATGTCGAAGTAGACCATATTCCCAGGAAAGCTAACAAAGCTGCTGATAAACTTTCACGCCTTGAGGCTTACAAATTTAAAACATAAATCGACCAATCAGTGCTAGAAATTATGGAGGATTTCTGACACCGACAGGGTAATCTGTGTTTTAAATTTGTAGGCAAGACGTGAAAGCTGACCAACCGCATTGTTAGCTTACCTATGACAATGGACTACTTCGACATCACAAAAAATAACATTTATTTGGAGGTCTTTTAAAAACAAATATATATATATATATATATATATATATAAGTAAGCATTATATATAAAAAAAATTGAATTATTTTAATGAAAACTTACGATATTAATTTTATTCAATATAATTCGTGATAGGGTGTCTAGATGCATATAATGCGCGTTTAGCAATTATAGAAACAACAAACTGAGCATCGACCAATATAATGTTGGACCCTTGTAAATTAAAGCAGTCAAAAAGCTAAATAGCGCGGTAAGCAGCTAACGATTCACATTCAATGTTCTGCTAATAAAACAATCATCATATCTGATCGACACAAATTTTATGTAAAATAAAATTTTGTTTTCTAAATATAATTTTACATTTTTGTTTCTATCGTGTCTAGATGCATCTTATCAAATATTTCTCTTTCATTGCTTAGTAGAAGATTTTTTATTTATTTTATAAACTAGTAATAATGAACTTGAGAAGGGATTAGAAAGTAAATCATATTATTTATTGTTTTTATCTTTAATAATTTCTCTTTCATCTGTATTTATAACGTAAATTTCCATATTATTATCTTTTTGTAAATAAAATATTATTAAAGATTTAACGCACAAATTATAATGGATTATATAAGGTAAAAATTATAAACTAATTAAAAAAAGTAAGTATTACTGTTTGTAATTTCAAAATACATATCATATATTCTTTAAACCAAATAAATACCACGTAATGTATAGCGATATTAATGCAAAAATTAAAACAAATTAAAAAGGTAAAAATTATAAATTTATTAAAAAATCAATGGAAAACTCAACCAATATTGAATTTAATATCAAAATATATGTCACATTTCTTTTAAACCATACAAAAACAACATAAGATATGTGGATATTAATGCTAAATTCACAGCAGATTAAAAAAGTGAAATTATAAATTTGGTAATGAATTAATGCAAGAATCAAGTATTATTGATTGTTATTTCAAAATATATATCATGGTTTCCTTGAAACAAATGAGAACCACGTAATATATGGCAATATGCGTAGTTAACATTAGTAAGATACACATATTCGTTACTCTAATTTAATCTTTCATAAACAATTTCCTTTCCTCCATCTCACTTGGACATGATCATTAAAAATAAATTTGATACATTGTTGTTGATTTAAAATTGTTTCATTCTAATGACTATTTGCAAGATCATCTTATCAAGGAATAATATCACTTTGTAAATATACAACGTTCAAATAAGTCTTCAATGCTTTGGTTGAGTCAACAGTGAATGCTTATGTACTAAACAAGCGCTTAACATCATGAAGAAAACATATGGACATTTAAAACAACAGCACTAAGTCATAATCATAAATTGGTTAGGACTGCCTTTTTCAACGCTATTTCTCTAACATAAGAAGAATATCTGTAATAGTAGGAAGAATAATCACGGTAACATATAAATGAAATTTGAGTAACATATGATTACAATGAATATGTAACATTTTTATTCATCTCTAATTTATATAGTCCCATGTTTACTGTAGAAAAAAAATACAAAATAAGAAAAACTATTAATCTCATTTCAATATCTAAATTTCAAAATAGTGCATACACAGACTTTCAAATACCACTATAACGACCAACACTCAATTCTCTTCACAATTTTGAACAAGCATTTAAAAAAACAATAATGTACAACAGAAATTTGAAATGCATTTGAAAGAATTATGAAATGAAAATATGAATTTTTAAAGATGACATAAAAATGAATATTTCAGTCCACTTCTTCAACTCAACTATTCTTTCTCGTACTTCTATTTTTTTTCAAATTAATATTGGCATTCCATAATTCCAACGGTACCCGGACAAAAAAGGCCAACTACTCTATACTAATTTACCTTATATTATATATACATACTTCATAGTGCCAGACAAACGACAATTTTACTACTAACCCCACAGCTAGGAACGCTCAAGATAAATTTGCGTTTGGTAATCACTTAAGGATTATGGTTGTAACTAGAAAA
This sequence comes from Allium sativum, assembly GCA_030737875.1. Lineage (NCBI taxonomy): Eukaryota > Viridiplantae > Streptophyta > Magnoliopsida > Asparagales > Amaryllidaceae > Allium > Allium sativum. The sequence continues at coordinate 34,677,693 of CM060913.1, read as the reverse complement.
GTTTGGTAATCGCCATGATCTTAGGCTAAAAAACTGATAATCAGATAACCCTGACTTCATTAAAATTATACAGCTTAACTAGTATCAAACTTCCAACCCCGACCATCCAAAAACCTCAAAACTCTTTTTTTTTAACTCCTTACAAAACAGATATAAGAATAGCAAACACATCTCAAATAGAATAAGCAAACAAGCAGTAAAGCTCCATAATTAATACAAAATTTAGTGCACATAACTACAAAATGTGAACAAGACTGAAAATTTCATTGCCAAATCGTCAAAAACATAAGATCAAGGTCTACAAAAAGAGTGAAAATTACTTCAGAAAAAGAGAATTAAGATGCTTTAAATAAAATGACAAATTAGCAAAGCTAAGAACAGTTAGATACTGTTATCTAAAACCACGATATATACAGGATTTGACCTGAGAAACATCCAACAAAGTGGTATTATAACAAATCTAAACATCATAATTTATAGAGCGATCAGAACCTGTCGGGATTCAAGAACAACATCATATGAATCAGCGGACTGACAAACCATGAATTTCATCATCACTTTGCTCCACGATTTTGTTACCAAACTCAATTAATATTAAAAACATAAATCAAAATAAAAAGAAAAAATAAGGCTCAGAACTTCTTAGAGGAATTGTGTTACCGTCATCGACCATTGATAACCAATCTGCGGCACAAAGAATTTCATCACCGCAACAAAACAGATGAGTATAAGTAAATGAAGACCTGATTTAGAACAGAAAAATGCAAGTAGTCCGCCGCTGATGGAAGCTACAAATTTATATTACGTTGGAAGACGAGATCCAAACATCTCAACCGTCCAACTGGGTAATGTGATTATATCATAGATCAATTTTAACTTTAAAATAAAAATGATAATGTTAATGACCATACTGCCACTCCAGTATTATCCAAATTAACTTTCACAAGATCGAAATTTCAGATTTGACATCAAAAGCAGCATAACCCATATCTAATAGTTTAAACAATTTCAGTGGAAAAATATAAGTTAGAACAATTATGTGAGGATCTTGTGTCTTGGCAGATTGTGATCTAGTAAAAGTCATGAATAAAGAAGGTAATTGATTCAGGAAACAGGAAGGTTGGTAGAAAATGGAAGACAGACAAGAGAATAAAGTTAAGAAGATGATGTAGAGAAAGTTTAGAGATCAAAGACAGGGAGAAGATAACAGGAGAAATGCAGAAATTATGAGACACAGAAAAGGTAAGAAGAAATCATTCTGATTTTATTTCTTAACGCATATTGAATGATTACATCAGTGCCCAATTTATAGCTGTAAAAAAATAGCTGTTATGCAGAGGGAAAAAAGGGCTTACATAATTACTTAATCACTTAATTACATTTGTCATTTGCCTATTGGTCTTCCTTGATTATTTGGATTGCCACTAATTATGTGGTCCTTCTCCCGTGTGTTTGTAGGAACCTCCTGCTGCATTATTTCATCAGTTGTGGGCATGGTTTTCTTCCTCTTTACTGCTGTCACACATATTTGTGGAGATGCACACACAATAGACTGCACGCCAGGTGTTTGTCTTAAAGATTGAGTATAACAATCCCCTCCCCCATTAAGAATTGACCTTGTCTCAAGGTCAAGCGTCGGAAACCTCTTCACTAGCGGCCAGTAGTCTTCCCAGGTGGCATCAATCAACGGTCTATTCTTCCATTGGACTAGGACTTGAACAACTGTCTTGTTATCTCTAGGTATCATTCGTCTGTCTAATATTTTTTCCGGTTCTTCGACTAGTTGTTCTGTGTAAGAAGGTAGATCTTGTTGTAGTGTTAAATGAGAGCCAACCTTTTTCTTCCACTGGCTAACATGAAAGACTGGGTGGATTTGTGCTTTTTGTGGCAGTTCTAATTTATAAGCAACATCCCCAATTTTCTGAATTATTTTATACGGACCATAATATTTGGGAGAAAGCTTTGTTGTTTTATTTACACTAAGTGAGAGCTGCCTATATGGTTGTAACTTTAAATAAACCCAATCATCTACTGAAAAATGTCTCTCAGTTCTTTTCCTATTTGCAAATTTCCTCATTCTTTCTTGAGATAACCTTAGGCTGTCTTTTATGAATTGCAGAGTAATGTCTCGAGAAAATAGTTGTTCTTCTACCTCTTGGACTTTTGCAGTGTTTGGAACATAAGAAAGTAGTGAAGGAGGTTTTTTCCCATACAAAACCTCATATGGAGATAACTGAGTAGCTTCTTTCCATGATGTGTTGAACCAGTATTCAGCCAGTGTCAGCCATTTGGTCCATTCATGTGGTTGATGGCAAATAAAGCATCGAAGGTAATTTTCCAGTACCTTATTTGTAATCTCGGTTTGTGGATGGTAGGCCGAGCTGAATTTAAGTGTGCAGCCCTGTAATTCAAATAGTTCTTTCCAAAAAGCACTTAAAAATATAGAACCTCTATCACTTATTATAGATTGAGGCATCCCATATAATTTAAATATACCATCAAAAAATACTTGTGCAACTTGTTTTGCTGTAAAGGGATGTCTTAAAGGAAAGAAGTGTGAGTACTTGGATAATCTATCAACCACCACAAAAATTACAGTAGCTCCACTACTTTTAGGTAAATGAGTTATAAAATCCATTGTCACATCTGTCCATACATGATTGGGCAGAGGTAAAGGTTGTAGCAAACCTGGTGGAGATATGTTCTCTGATTTTGCTCTTTGGCATGAATCACACTGTTTTATATATGTCTCCACTGTTTTCTTCATATGTTTCCAAAAGAAGACTGCTTTTAATTTTTTTACAGTCTTTTTTAGCCCTGCATGACCTCCAAGTGGTGATGAATGGAATTCAAAAAGTATTGTTTGAAGAAGTGAGACTTCATTATGGTCTAGTAGAATTCTGCCTTTATAAAAAATTAACCCATCTACTATTTTATATTTGTCACCAGAAAGTAGTCCTTGCGATATCTTTTCTTTTTTGATTTCATAGAAAGGTTGGTGTGATATTTGATGTCGTAATTCAGTGATCCAGTCTGGTTGTACAATAGAAATAGCTTGAATGCTTGCATTTTCATGAATTCGAGATAATCCATCAGCAATAACATTTTCTTTGCCTTTTTTATATTGCACTTCATAGTTGTAACCATGCAGCTTGGCAAGCCATTTTCCTTGAATACCTGTAGTTAGTTTCTGTGATAATAAATGCTGAAGACTTTGATGATCAGTTCGAATAACAAACTTCCTTCCCAGTAAATATTGCGACCATTTTTTTGTTGCATGGATTAAAGCTAATAGCTCTTTTTCATATGTTGACAGTTGAAGATTTCTGCCATTTAAAGCTTGACTGATATAAGCTATTGGTTTATCATCTTGAAGTAGGACTGCACCAATTCCAGAGCCTGAAGCATCACATTCAATTACAAATTCTTTGTTGAAGTTTGGCATTGCTAGTATTGGTGGGTTGATGAGACATGACTTCAGTTTATAAAAAGCATCTGTAGCCTCTTGTGACCAGGAAAAAGAATCTTTCTTCAACATTAAGGTTAGTGGCTTTGCAATGGTTCCATAACCTTGTATAAATTTTCTGTAATATCCTGATAGTCCTAGAAATCCTCGCAGAGTTTTGATATTTTTAGGTTGTGGCCATTCAAGTACAGCCTTTGTTTTTTCTTTGTCTACTGAAATGCCTTCAGCTGATATTACATGGCCCAAATATTGTAGAGTATTTTCAGCAAAGGAGCATTTAGATGGTTTGATCACTAGCTCATTGTCCTGTAAAATTTGCAAAGTCACCCTCAAGTGATTTAAATGTTCATTGAAAGATTTGCTAAATATTAAAATATCATCAAAGAACACTAATATAAATTGTCGAAGGAATTTTCTAAATATTGTGTTCATTAATGATTGGAAGGTTGATGGTGCATTAGCTAAGCCAAAAGGCATCACTAAGAATTCATAATGACCATCATGTGTTCGAAAAGCTGTTTTGTGTACATCATTTTCATCCATACGTATTTGATGATAGCCTGACTTAAGATCCAGCTTTGTAAAATACTTTGAACCATATAATTCATCTAGCAAATCATCAATGAGGGGAATAGGGAATTTATCTTTAATAGTTAATTTATTTAAACCCCTATAATCAATACACAATCTCCATGTTCCATCTTTTTTCTTAACCATAACAACTGGAGCAGAAAATGCACTATTACTGTTTCGAATAATACCCATATCCAACATTTCTTGTATTAATTTTTCAAGCTCATTTTTGATATGATATGGATGTCGATATGGCTTTAAACATACTGGTTTTGCCCCTTGTAAGAGTGGAATTTTGTGATCACAATCACACTTAGGAGGCAATTTATTTTGTGGAGAAGTAACTAAAGGAAAATTTTCTAATAATTGTTGAATTTCAGGTATAACAGTATTAGTAAGATATGTAGTGGATGAGGCAGATAGTATCATTAATTTCATACTTGCAGAGTTAAATTCTTTTGTTATTGCCTTGTCATCTACATGTTTGACTGATGAATTTGTTAAACCTTGCCATAAATATTCTTTCCCATCATATTTAAATCTAACTTGCAGTCTTTTAAAATTGAAGCAAATTTCATTGAATTCCCTCATCCATTGTGTTCCCAAAACAATATCACAACCATCCATAGGTAAAACTAGTAAATCGATAGGCATTTTGCAGCCTTGACAAGTAAGTAAAATTTGAGAACAGAGTTCATTACCTTGGAGCTTTTGACCATTTGCTACCTGAACTTGATAAGTCTTTGTTTTTAACTTTGGCAGCTGCAGTTTTTGCGCTAATATACTGTCTATGAAAATTAGTAGAACCAGAATCTATGAGTAATATTACTGTCTTGCCATTTATACTGCCTTTTATTTTAATAGTATGCAAGGTGGGAATACCAAGTAATGCATTAATAGAGATAGAAAATAAAGCTTTATCTTGCTTATCAGTAGATTCTTGTTCAACTAGTTGTAATTTACTATCAGTAGGGTCAGAATCAGTGTCACTACCACTATCTAAATTCAAAAATCCTTCCATAATGTGAATTTGTTTAGTCTTGCATTTATGTCCAGAGAAATATTTCTCATCACACCCATAGCAAATATTATTCTTTTTTTTTCTAATAGTTCTTGGGGCGAGAGCTTTTTTATTTTTGCTGCCTTATCAGAAGTTGAAACAAGTTTGTCAGAATCTGGTTTGTTTTCAAGAAATTTTGTAGAATATTTCTTTTTTGATTTTTGTTTAGAGAGCCAACTTGCTTCAAATGTTTTAGCTAAATCAACTGCTGAATCAAAATCAGCCGGTTTTGCAGCGATGACCTTAAACTTAATTTCATCTTTCAGCCCCCCCAAGAATTTTTGTAATTGATGTGTGGGTGTAATATTATCTATTAAACCTTCAAGTTGTTCAAACTGGTTGACATAATGCATCACTGACGAGGTTTGTTTTAAAGAAGAGAATGTGTCATATGGTCTGTCTAAATCATCAGAATTAAATCTAATTTGAATAGCTTTATAAAATACTGGCCAGTGATCATAATTAGTGGTGTTTCGAGAATACCTGTAGAACCATTGTAAAGGTTCTTTCTTCAAGTGATATGAACATATGTGGACCCATTCTTGAACATTTGTGTTATTGTAGTGGAAAATTTGCTCCACTTGTCGAAGCCAGTCAAGAACTCTATCATCTCCTGAAAAGTGTGGGAACTGCATCTTCACCTTAACCTTGCTGTTGTCTTTTGAGTGATTGGGTGATGTATCAAGGTGGATTGGATCAGGTCTGGTCAATAAAGCTCTCTGGTTTGGTGGAATATATGTAGGTGGTCTGCCTTGAACAGAAGATGGCTGATTTGATTGTGTAGATACTCCAGAAATCTGCTGTTTCAATTCTTTGAATTCAGAAAAAAAAATTGGCCATTGAATTATGGAATTCATCACGTAATTCTTGAAATTCTTGGCTTGACTTTGATGCATTCTCTATTAGTTCTTGCGCAGATTGCTTTAACTCTTTAAGGGATAATGCATTTTTGTTGTTAATCAAGTCTTGTTTTTGCCATCTGTCTTGTGCAGATAATCCTTCAAGACACACTGATTCAATGTCTGATGAAGTCCCACCAGAATCCTCCATGTTTGTCTCTGGATCTCCACGATGAGGGTCAGTGTTAGTCTCATCATCTCGCTCTGATACCATTTTGTGAGGATCTTGTGTCTTGGCAGATTGTGATCTAGTAAAAGTCATGAATAAAGAAGGTAATTGATTCAGGAAACAGGAAGGTTGGTAGAAAATGGAAGACAGACAAGAGAATAAAGTTAAGAAGATGATGTAGAGAAAGTTTAGAGATCAAAGACAGGGAGAAGATAACAGGAGAAATGCAGAAATTATGAGACACATAAAAGGTAAGAAGAAATCATTCTGATTTTATTTCTTAACGCATATTGAATGATTACATCAGTGCCCAATTTATAGCTGTAAAAAAATAGCCGTTATGTAGAGGGAAAAAAGGGCTTACATAATTACTTAATCACTTAATTACATTTGTCATTAGCCTATTGGTCTTCCTTGATTATTTGGATTGCCACTAATTATGTGGTCCTTCTCCCGTGTGTTTGTAGGAACCTCCTGCTGCATTATTTCATCAGTTGTGGGCATGGTTTTCTTCCTCTTTACTGCTGTCACACATATTTGTGGAGATGCACACACAATAGACTGCACGCCAGGTGTTTGTCTTAAAGATTGAGTATAACAAATTACTAGCTATTAACAGTATAAAATAATAGCTTACTAAATAATTACGAGGACTGAACAAAAAAGAACGGATCTCAGATCAGGTCTCCATTAAGTTTTTCCACATGGGTTGATTTCAACCTCGGAAGAACGAAAGTTTAAATGTGATCATCACTGATATAGGAAAAAAACATAGCAAAACTGAAATTAAGCAGGGGATAAAACAAAAATTAAAAAGGTAAATACGAAGATTAGAAAGGGAGAACGGCTGAGGGAAAGGAAGATATTTCAGCCGCCACGATTAGAAAAGAGATGAAGAACAAGGGAAAAACCTACGGATATATAGTGAACCTAAACGGCCTCTTCCAGTCCATTTTGTTACTAAAAGCCCATACTATTTAGTGTGCAACCCAATAAAAATAAATTTGAGACTAGGTTCCAAGTAAATGTAATGGCTACGAATTTATTATGACGACGAACTTACATTTTCAAAAACTTTGGGTTATGTGTCTGGATGAATAGGCGAAGTTGGACCACATTCAAGGACCTACCTTTGTAAGGTCGAGTGGAGTCCTGCGCCTCCACATACATTTTACAATTTGAATGTAGTATAATTTAACAAATTGATTTTAGAAGCGATGCTTCTAATATGATAAATGAATCATTGGGGATTTTGCATGAATCGGTAAAACATAAAGAATCAGAATTCACACGGTTTTCTTGCCCAAAAAAAAACGAAAAGGAACCAAGTAATAAATGATGAAAGAAGAAGGCGGATGGTTTAATTACTTTTTTTTTTACAGCAAATGAATAAATGGATAGCTATATTCGAAAGTTATCCAAATGAAGTTTGTGATTTACCATTCAAGTACTTTTGCTTTTAGTAGCTTTGAGCGGCTTTTAGCATCCACCCTTAGCTTTTTTTCTATTGATAATTAGGTACAAACAGAAAATAACCTTCAAGTTTAAATCAATACTCAGCATTCTCGTCATTTTTTAATGTTTTTCTTCCGTCATAACTATTATCATAGTCACTATGAAAGATTTAGTAATCATTAAATGCATGTGACAAATTTGAGTAACATTAAGTAACCTACACCTCAATATATTCAACAACAACTGGGGAAATAACATAACTAAAGTAGTAGATAAAAAATTGATACATTTTATATGTATTTACTAGAAAGCGGTTATTGGAGCACAAAATTAAACACAAAAGTAGGGACACAAACTTTGGACTATTTGATTTATTTATCTTTACGTAGAGGATGAAATTCAGGAGAAGATCTAACGGTTCATATTTATTATGTTCAATTTTGTTTCATCATTCTATGTCTAAGTAGAGTTTCCCACGAATTTATTACAGATCATCTTACATTTTATACTATAAGTGGTATGTGTGTATATATTACCAACATGAAATTTTACATACACGTTATGTTCATTTCCCCCACTCATTTAGATTTCTGCATACATCACATACCACATCTCAATTTTGCTCAAATTTGATCCTTTTGATTTCCATCATACATTCCAATTTAAATAATATTATTTTCTCAACATATATATGAAAACATATATACATAGGTATATGTATCACGACTCAGTCATCTCGCAACAGAAAATATAGGCATGTTTCAAAAACATTCCTCAAATTGGATCTTTGTTTGTATTATAAAGAATTTAGTAGTAACATTTCTAAATTTATTTAAATAAAGTATTTTATTTTATTTAAATTTTGTAACATGAAAGCTTATAGCTTTGGACATTGACATGGATCAATTTGAGAGAGCTATTCAAGTGAGCTTTTGGTGCATGCAGGAGCAACCTTCAAGTAAACCTCCAATAAGTAAAGTCGTTCAAATGCTTGAAGGGATAATGGAAATAAAAAGACCACATGTGGCAAAACCTATTAAGGATGGATCATCTGTTAATGGTATTATGGAATATATATATATATATATATATATATATATATATATATCGGCTCATAGTCACTCACAGAATATAACCCTTAGGGTTTAAAGGGAAAATCTATCATTGTACACCGACTTAGGCTTAATATCGTTTATTACATTAACGTTGCACTATGTTGCATCTATAAATAGTCATATACCGTGTACATTGTAATATATATTTTCTGAATAATAAAACTAAGCATCATGTTTTCTTTATTTTCTTCTGTTCCGTAATTGTTTGATGTACTTCTATTTCGCATCATGGTATCAGAGCCATACCTTGCCTAATGGCATTGAAGTTGATCTCAGTAACTGCTCTTGGATTTGTTGATCCAAGCCCTCTCAGAAAAGTTTCATCATCGAGGGAGCTACCATCATCGATCAAGTGATCTTGATTACATTAAGATATCTGTTCTTGATTACAGTTTATGCCATCCTTGGCTGATTTCTCAACCCTTGCATCAAACTAGTGATTCATCGCATATTGATCATCTTAACCTTCCTCTTTCCATCTCTGTTTCTGGAGATGGTCAATCTTAGCGATAATGCATCTCTCACATCACCACAATAGGATAGTTCATCTCAATCCACAGGCAACGACCAATCTAAAAAAGAAGCAACCAGTGTCATCAATCCCAAAAGCCACAACATATCCATATAGGTTGATGAAGAGAATTATCTCTTATGGAAGTACTAGGTTAATACAGCCTTAACTGGATATGGTCTCGAAAGCTATATCAATGGCACATCTGCCATTACAATGAAAGTTATTGTTGATGAACATGAAAATCTGATTACTAATAAAGAATAAACCAACTATAAGAGACAAGATAACTTACTTTGTTCTTGGTTATTCTCCACAATAAGCCCAACACTTCTGCCCCAATTGATCAGTTGGAAAAGTGCCCAAGAAATTTGGGAAACCATTGAATAGATATTCAATACGTAGTCATATGCAAGAATCATGCATTATAGAAAGCAACTGAATAATATAACAACGTATTCGTCAACAATGAGGGAATACCTGATGAAGATCAAGTCTCTTTATGATTTTCTAGAAGTGGCAGGACATAAAGTATCAGATTCTAAACAGATTCTAACCATCTTTATGGGCTAGATGATGATTATGAGTCAGTTGTGGCAATCCCATCTTCTCAGCCCACAACTCCATCAATGCAGCAAGTTCATTCCACATTGATAGCTCATGAGGGAATATTGGATTTTAAGAAACTACACTCAAATTTATCTACTAATTATGCATCTACATCAAGAAACAAAAGTCAAAAAAGGCCTGCAAATTCAAGAAACAATCAAAACAATCCAAGAGGTAATCAAAATATCAGGGGAAGAGGCAGAGGAAGTTAAAACAATTCCAACAGAGTTAAATGCCAAGTCTGCGAGAAGTTTGGCCATATAGCTAGTAAGTGATATTTTAGGTTTGATCAAAACTTTAGTATCAATCAACAAGGGAGCAACAACCAAAGACACCCTTTTCCCAATGATAATATTGTACAAACTGGATCAGAAAACAGTTGCCAAACAAACTCTACAAATAATCAAAGTGATGCATAATCTGTTGCCAGACATGATGAATTGCAAAATGAAGAATGGTTTCCTGATTCAAGTACTTCAAATCACATAACCAACAACTTAAACAATTTAAATTTGGAAAACAGGATTACAAAGGTACACAACTATTGATGTCAAAAGTTAGTCACTAGTGACAGTCAACCCCTAATCGTGCGTGGAACACACGAACAAAAATCACATAGTATAGTAAAGTAAGTAAAACAGGGGACACGCAAGATTTTTATAGTGGTTCAACAAGAATGATACCTACGTCCACTTTATATATATTTATTTGCTTTTGATTACAAGTACAATCTGTTTTCTATTTGAAGAAAGAGGGAGATGAACACAAAATCCTTGTGTTGCAGAAAAGAGTTGGCTACTTTTGGGGTTAGCCGTAGAATTTGAGTTTGAGATAGTAAGTTTTCTCCCAAAGTCCCATTTTCCATATTGGCATGGAGATACTTACAAATAAAGAGGTGGGATGATTGGGATGCAACGTGGCCTGCCACTTTTGCGGAGCTCGGACACGTAGAGCTCGATCATTTGAAATAGTTGCAGCGGTGGGACCCGGCCTACTACTGATTAGTAGTATCCTCTAGAAGTGTGGCTTGCATGGCACTCGAGATGAGTTATAACAAAAGCAGAGCTTTGGCCGGAAATGGTTGACCTCCTTTAATGTCTTGAGAAACGGGCTAAGCAATGAATGACTTATTTGGATATTTCTACGTAGACCCAAGATATCTGATCGATCCGTTTTTTCAGGGAATTGTTGACTCCTTCGGTTTGGGAGAGCGATTATGTCGGGGCATGAGATGTTGCTGCTCGAGGGAAACCGACTTAGGCCAAATCTTTTTCGGGCTTTCGGAAGTAGGAGCTAACCGCCAGGGGTCGGTCAATGTTGTTTTGTGAGCCTTCCGACATTGGGCTTCGATTCATTGAACTGTGACGACTTTTACCAAAATGTTGGTCAACAACGATCAATTTACTTAGGTAATGGTAAAACAATTGATATAACTCACACTGGCACATGCACAACTATAGGAAAAAGAAAACTATACTTAAAAAATTTACTTAGAGCCCCTCAAATCAAGAAAAATCTACTCAGTGTATCACAATTTGCTAAAGACAACCAAGTATATTTTGAATTTTATCCCAATAACTGTGTAGTTGGTTAAAGATCTAATTAGTAAAGAAATTCTCTTATTGGGTAAAATGCATTATGGACTTTACAATTTCAACTTGAAGAAAATAATATGAAAATTAAAAGAGGACATTGGTGCAATTTTACTAATACTAGATGTAATAATGATTTGAGGGTTCTAAATGTATGGCTTTGTAAATTGAGCCACCCAAATTTGAATATTGTAAAAAAAAGAACTTAGATATAATAATATTTAGTTTAAAGATACTACTTGTCCATATATTTGCACTTCTTGTCAAAGAGGAAAAGCCCATAAACTACCATTTCAAGACTGTCAAACTATATACAATAAACCTCTTGAAATGGTGGCAGTGGATTTATGGGGACCAGCCCCAGTCAGTTCGGATTATAGTTTCAAATATTATATCTAAACTGTTGATGCATATTCAAGATTCACTTAGGTATATTCTCTTAAGTCTAAAACAGAAGTAGTTAAGGAAGTAATATAGTTTTTATCTATAGCCGAGAATCAAACAAATCAGAAGGTCAAAGAAATTCAAACAGATGGGGGTCAGAATTCAAACCACCAAAACAACTTTTATATAAAAAGTAATTTACACAGAAATACATGTCCACATACCTCAGAGCAAAATGGCCTAGTTGAGATAAAAAACAGGCACATTGTGGAAACCGGACTCACATTATTTTCTCAAGCATTTATGCCAATCAAGTTATGGCCAGATGCATTTGAATCGGCTGTATGTCTGATCAACAAAATGCCAACCAGTGTGCTGCAAAACAGGAGATCATTAGAAATTTTATTTGATACTAAACCAAACTACATGAGATTTAGAAACTTTGTCTATTTATGTTTCCCAAATTTGAGACCTTTCAACTCTCACAAGTTAAACTTCAGATCAGAACCCTGTAAATTCATTGGTTATGCTCAAAATCAGAAAGGATACAAGTGTCTTACCAACAAAGGAAGGGTGATTATCTCTAGATATGTAGCATTCAATGAACATGTCTATCCTTTTACCAACATAAAGGTTAAGACAACTGAAAAGATATACAATGCCAAACTGTCTTTACCACCACTTCCCTTACATCATTGGCCCAATACTGAATGCGACAGTGATCAAGTCACAATTCCAACCTAACTCACTATACTTGACATTGAACCATGTCAAGGCAATTATACACCTAAACCCATAATGATCAATGTCATATCGGGTCGGGAAGGAACAAACTCAACTAGTTTCATTCAGCCTGAAAATCAAAGTCATGAGGATAGTCAAGCTACTTCCAACACTGTTGAAGAATCAACAAGTCAAGACCAGGATGCTACAAATAACAATGATCAAAATCAGAATGTGGCACACACTGGTCATCACATGATAACAAGAGCAAAAGGTGGCATATTCAAACCTAAATCATACTACACAGACCTGACTGAAACAGAACCAAACTCCTTTGAAGAAGCTATCAAACGTTAGTATTGGAAACTAGTCATGGATGAAGAATTTGCAGCATGAAAAAAGAATAAGACATAGAGTCTTATTGAGAAACCATCCAACAAAAATATAATTGGAAGTAAGTGGACATACACAATCAAAATAAATCCAGATGGCACAATACAGAAATACAAAGCAAGATCGGTGGCTAAAGGTTATACACAGCAGTATGGGTTTGACTTCAAGGAAACCTTTACCCCTACTGTCAAACCAACTACTATCAGGATCATTCTCAGTATAGCTCTTAATCACAACAGGAAAATAAGGCAGTTAGACATCAACAATGCCTTCCTAAACAGGGAACTAAGTGAAGAAGTATATGTGTGATAACCCCAACTATATTATGAAGAAAACAATATGAAAGTATGCATATTACATATGACTATGTATGGTCTAAAGCAGGCTCCTAGGGTATGGTATGAAAAATCTAAGACACTCTGAACAGTCTAGGATATCATCCAACAAAGTCTGATAATTCTCTGTACATAAGGTCTAAATATGGATACACTGTATACATACTAGTGTATGTGGATGATCTTATCATAACTTGGAATAATGATTTGGAAATCGGTAAGATTATCAATCAACTCACAAGGCATTTTCAATCAAGGATCTGGGTGAGCTAAAATATTTTCTGGGCATAGAAGTCATTAAAAAATCAAACTCAGAAATCATTTTATGTCAAAATAGATATATCATAGAAATTTTGAATATAGCAAAGATGAGCAATGAAAATCCTATGGCTACACCTATGATGAGCAACATTCGTTTATCTAAATACAATGGAGAAAATTTCGCTGACCCATCACTTAATAGGAGTGTAGTAGGATATCTGCAATATACCACTGTCACTACACCAAATATAACTTATAGTGTAAATAAAGTATCACAATTTATGTGCAATCCCAGTGAAGATCACTGGAGGATCGTTGAAAGAATCTTACGCTACTTAAATGGGACCATAAATTTGGGAGTTATATTAAAAGGAAACAAAAATATGGAAATCAAAGGTTACATTAACCCCAATTGGGCCTCGAAGATCTACAACCGGCTACACGTTGTACTTTGGTGAAAACCCTATTTCTTGGCGCTCCAAAAAGCAAATAATAGTTTCTCTCTCCAGCACAAAAGCAGAATACCGTGTGTTGCAAGCCTCACTGCTGAAATAATTTGGGTAGCTTCCCTTCTCTTTGAAATCGGGATCTCAAATCACAAAAGACCTACATTATGGTGTGACAATATCAGCACCTTATCCACACCTGCAAATCCTGTACTCCATTCTCGCACAAAACACATAAAGATAGATTTATATTTTGTGCAAGAAAGAGTAATCAATGGAAAATTGGAAATCAATCATCTTCACTCAAATTTTCTGAAAGCCAACGTATTAACCAATGCTTTATCAAGAAAGAACTTCGAAAAGTTCAGATATGAGCTTATGATGAATGATATGAAAAGAGATTTGAAAGAGGAAGATGAAACAAAGCACAATGTCGGCCAAAGAAAAACTCTAGCATAAACTGAAGGGGGTATTGTGGAACGTATCGGCTCACACTCACATAATATAACCCTTAGGGTTTAAAGAGAAAAATATGTCATTGTACACTGGCTTAGGCTTAGTGTTGTCCATTACATTAACATTACACTATGTTGCATCTATGAATAGTTATATACCCTGTACGTTGTAATATATATTTTCTGAATAATAAAACTAGGCATCACGTTTTCTCTATCTCCTTCTGTTCTGTGAAGTCTTGTTGTACTTCTATTTCGTATTAAGTGGCACTAGCGCTAGTGGAAGTATAAGTAATTTCTCTACTGTAGGTATATACTGTTGTTACTTCACAAATGATTGCTTCATCTTCTAGTTTTGTCAAGGCTGCTCCAAGTTCAATATCAGAAGTTCAAGGGCATAGGTTGGAGAAGGCTTTTGTGTCCACTTTAGGAACTTTTAAGTTCATATTTTTTTTTTTGGCTGTAAAAAATTGATTGTTATATACTTCAGGAACATTTAAGTTTGTTCTCATTGCTGTTTGAATAGAAATATATGCAATTAATTTTCTTTATGTAAAAAAATATATGAAAAACCTTGTTGAAAGAAAGAACAAATTATGAATTGCATATGTTAATTAGTGAAAGCAGACATACAAACAAATATATATAATATGCATGTAAACATACTTGATCTATATTAATTAGTCAAGGTTAGAAGATATGATGCATGTGTATAAAAACGTAACAAAAAATAAAGAGCACGCATATGCATGCATTACAGAGAGGCCTAACTAAAGTTTATTTCATCATTTCATCAAATTAATGTCATATATAACTCTTGCGAGTGTAAAAAAATAGTATAATATTTTAAACCAAATAAAAAGAGAAAAGATACAAATAACACAATATCTTAAATCAGCGCGGGAACTAACACGAAAGGCCAGGCTGAAAATAAAATAACCATTAGATTAACCTAAGGCATACAATCAAATGTAATATGTAAACAAACACATTTATGGATAAGCCTGGATCAAGGGTGGAAGATATACAAAAGCATGCATGCATACATAAATGTCCCCTTAAAAAACACACAAATGCATGTAATAAAGAGAGATTAATTGAAACTTTATTTCATCATTTATTAAATAAATAAATAAAGAAAGCAAAATTTATTTCATCATTTCATTACAAAGAGATCAAAATTAATGTCATATTAAACCATTGCAAGTGTAAACAAATAACACAATTTCTAAAATCAATTGATAAAAATATCAAATATCTTCATCAATACCAGCATATGGACAATTATATAGCCTGAAATTGCATTGTGTTCCATGCTTAATCTCGCTATTATATGGAAATATTTCAGGGTAACCAAGTGAACTGTATCTGCAAGGTAGCTCGAGTGATTCTGCAACCTTTTCTAGTGTTGGGCAACAAATATCGCCAAGCTCATGTCTGCAAGTCGGGCAGCGGTTGTGCACTCTAATCTTACAGGTTGAACAAAATTTATGGCCATTATGGCACTGGTGTATAGGTGGATATATAGAATTGGTACAAACAGGGCACCCGTGAAACTCATGAATGTTGCTTGCAGGTGCCACCCCCAGCCCTACACTTGTAACGAATGAGTTTTTGGCTAGTTGTGTTAAACAATAATTTATCGATTATATTGAGATATTAATGTAATTGAATAAATTGGATTTAATTATTTGAGAAATTTTAAACTATCTTTTTATTTAAATCCAATATATACACACATTTGTAATATATATTTCCTTAACAATATGGATATATATATATATATATATATGTACATAAGGAAGTGATGTAGTGTTTTATTTGTTTTATATTTTATAGTTGTTTTAAACTTATATAAATTAAAAAGAGACATTACTTAAGTAAAATTTATAAGAATAACTTAAGTAGATTTACTTCTTTAGAAAGAAAACTTCATTTATAAATGATGTAACAATTTTTACTCAAGATCAAGAACATTTAATGAAGAAATGTGCTTTTGTAACCACGATTTTCCATTTAAAACATCTAAATATATGAACATTAAATAGTTAAATTACTTGGAAATAGGGGTTAGTTTTAAAAACAATTGAGAATATGTGCTAGTACATATATATGTATACTTCAAAACCTTGTCGAGTTAAGCAACCTGGAAATGAATCGGTTGAATAAGCAACATCCTTTCCAATCAAGTGACAAGCTAGCCCTATATTATAAAATCGATCAGTAATGGCTTGTATTGCTCAGTAGCCATGTTTGAGTTTAATAGCATTTTAGCACATGGCTGGTACAAAAATATGTACCTCATCATAACAAGGTCGTGCATTTTCCATGCCAGAGAAGTAAATTTAACAAGCTAAGAACATTGCTATATATGTTTACATGTACTCAGTGAAGGACCCAAGAAAAAAGTTCAGTGGGGGCAAAAAAATTTATATTGTAGGAATGAATTTTATGGAAGGGAGCACTTGCACGTGAAATTAATATCACTTCTTCTATAACAACAATAATATTGCTTAATTTATACCTGATATAACTATCTGAATACTGCTTAACTTGTTCTTTAACATCGATTTGTTCTTTTATGGACGGGAGCACTTGCATGTGATAGAAAAGAAGAGAGACATGTTTCCAGAAAACAATACTAACCTCTTTAAAAAAATCTTAGTGGGGACAGCTACCTCCACTGGTCCCATGTGGCTCCGCCACTGCATGTACTTCATTTCTAGGTTGCCATACATTTGGTATTTCATTTGAAATATAGAATGTAGCTTCACTCTTTTCCAACACACTAAGCACAGCTATATACACTAGTCACAACTCGTGCATAGCTAAATGACATAGCTTCATTACAATCAAAACAATATGTAACGACCCGCATTCTACGCATCGAAGAATTGCAGAATATTTATTTCTCTCACATACGAAGTCGTATGGTGATGTAACTTTGGGAGACGACTAGTGAGGTCATTTCCCATGTTCATGATTTTTGCCGATTTTTAAATGACCTTTTTGCCCCTATATGATCTTGTTTTGACCATAACTTTTGATTGGAAAGGAATTTTAATCTAAAACCACTTCCATTGGCTCCGGATGATGGTTTACAATTCCGTAGAGTGGTCACATTAGCCAAACGGACTAACCGGTTGAGAGATATGGCTGAAACAAGTTTCAGATGGTGAAAAACAGCTTAATTGGGCTTAACCGGGTGATTAACAGCTAGGCCCAAAGGTGAATTTCGGGATTAGGAGTTTAAAATGACTATTAGGGTTTGGAGAATACCTTTTTCTCATTTTTCAGCCATCACTATTCATTCCTCTTAACCTAGCTATGGCCTCCACTCTCTAAATTTCTTCAAAACACCTCTAAACCACTTTCTAATTGAAGATTAGCCTAATCAACATCAAATTAAGGAGGAATAGCACCAAAGCAAGGTTAGAGCTACTATATTGCATGGGGAACAGCGCCAAACAGAGAATCATTTCAGATTTGGTATTTTATTTGTGGCCAAGGTGAGTGATTTGCATAGTTTTGCACTAATTACGGTTAATTAAGGGTAATTAGTGAAGATTAATGAAATTAGACATGATAAAATTTTGGAAAAATATTTATAAAATTCGAAATGATGTTTTAGACCTCTGTTAGAAGTTTAGGTTAATTTGGTTAAGTTTTGCTTACCATATCATTAGATTTTGCCTAAACATATTTAAGGGAAAATATGGGGTTTTGGGTATATTTGATCCATTTTACAAGCTATGATTGTTGTTTTATTGTTTGTGGATAATTATACATGTTTCTATGACTGTATAGTATGCTTTGTGGTTTTCTAGAAGTGTTAGATTGCTCGAAAACGCCATCGAATGGCGTAAACAGTCGCTGGAAAAAGTTGCAGGAAATGTGCAGGGTTTCAAACCGAATCGGATCGGATTATTGGGCTCGGATCGGATAGAAGAACCGGGTAAGTGGACTTGATTCGGATTGGAACTTAGCATAAGGGACTTGGCGAGAAGGAAGGCCATTAGCTTAGAGTTGGAGTTGGGCAGGGGATCGGATCGGGGAGACCAAAAGGGGATTGGATCGGGGAGACCAAAAGGGGATCGGATGGGAGCTAAGAGGGGAAGACCGGAATAGATGTGGAGACATGAGGAAGCACACCCGAACCGAACCGGATGGCCAGGAAGTGGAGCAAGCTGAACCGAACCAGGGAAGGACAACCAAACCGAACCGGATTGGAGCTGCGATTACACGACGACTTTTCTGAAGACCAACTCCAATTCGACCAAAACCCGAGATGCAAAGGAAGTCCAAATAGGAAGTAGAGCTCAGGATCTAGTTGGGAACCAACGAGTTAACTTCATGATTAGGCTTTGCTACGGGACGTGTGCTAAGGGGTTGTCGATGTCTGTAACTTAGGATCACTATGTGTAGGGGGTACGTGAACGGATTCAAGGCCACAGTTGTAATGACCCGCATTTTTCTGAGATATATAATTTATTTATTTAATTATATAACTGGTGACTTAGAGAAGTTAATGATCGTTTAATTAAATAATATTGAATATTTAATTAATATAATAATATAAATAATTCTGAAATAATCAGAATTAGCTGAAATGGCAATATAGTGTGAACTGAACAATTTAAAAGTATATAATTCAGTTTGGAGTTGAATAATATTAACGAATATATTCAATCGACGACAGTTTGAACGTATAATTATAATATAATTAAAAATCGAGCTCGAAATGGCGCTGCAGTTCGTAAATTGGCAATTCGAACTTCAACTAAATGTACAGGATTCGTTTTAAATCGGATTTCTGTGAAACAAGAAACGTGTGGAGCTGGTGGAGTATATCTTTCTAGTGGAAGAGAAAAATCAGGATTTCGTCGGGTAGATTTTGATTTATGTCCAAATCAAATATTCAGAAAAACAGCGGTATATTCGTTCGTGGCCATAACGGTTATTTCGAAATAACTAGATATCGGGTGTGAATTTAGACAAGGTTCTTTTGAGACATAACGATAAAATAATTTTTAGAATTTTATAGAAATTTTTAATTAATTTAATAAGCAACTTTTTATCTGGAGTATTTGGCACCCTGTAATCAACATTTTGGGGTTTCACAATATGAGTTGATCTACCGGTATTATTATATTTTTGGAATCGGGGCACTTTGCTCGTCACAACAGTATGTTTATTTCTGTCAATAGAAATTCGTAAACGAGTAGAGTTGCATATAACGAAGACCGGGCATTTATAAAGTCATAAATCAAAACGTGTGGACATGAAGGAGCCAAGTCTTCGGTTATTGGCCACCCCCTTCCACTATATATTACCCTAACAATTGCTAAAACCTAATTTCGTGGATCAACAACTTTCTGCGCCTCCACACAAAAAAATAAACGACTGTTTTAGATCCATCCTTTCTTCAATTTCTTTTTCCTCTCAACCTACTTCGCGATGGGAAGACCGTCTACTACAAAACCCTTAAGCTCACGGAGCACTATGACCTCAACAATGATGACGGGTTGCAGATTGAAAAGGGGATGGTATTGCAGCAGAAAGACGCGGGAAAAGGAAGGCTTTTGCTGACACTAGAGAGCATCAGTTCTGACTGGATTTCAGGTGAGGAAAGTTAGGGTTGAGGCGCACCTGCTGTTATGAAGGAATGACGCAAAGTATGGGGGAGGGCAGAACGTGCATGGGGAGTTTGGTTTTTACTGAGCAGCGGGTTTCCTTGGTCTTGGAAGGAGGAACGAATAGTAGGAACATGAGTTGAGTTTTGTATTTGAAGGAGCAAGAAGGGGGACGTGCGAAGGAATACTGGATGAACGCAAATCAACTGGTGCGGGATTTCCAGTGCACCGATCGAGGAAGAAGAAAACTGTTTGTGGGAGCAGATGGGTTAAACACGGTGATGGGCCAATGTACAAAGAAAAGCTGTCGGGTCATAAGGGCTAGTGGGCCTGATTTTTAGAATTTGGTTCGGACAAGGGGCGAGGAAATAGTAGGAGTAAACACTACGTCATGGAAATTCTGGATGCGATCAACGGATATTTTCAGTTAACCGAGAACGAACAGATCAATGAAACAAATGTGAGTAAATCTCACTAACTCTGTTCAGTTTATATTTGTATAAACTGTACTTTATTTTTAATGATTGATTGCTGTGTATTGATTGTTAAATTGGACTGTTAAATTGGATTGTTAAATTGGACTGTTAAATAGATTTGATTGAAAACGTAGATATAGTTATATATAGAAAACCGTCAATCAAATATGGATTCTGATTATCAGTATATTTCATGTTGGGATGAAATTGATGTTATCTATATTGTCTAACATCTGTGATGTAGGGAAACAGGTTGGAGGAATCCGACTGGATTCCTCAACCGTTATTTTATTGTTTTTCATATATTTTGATATATGATGTGAATTATAACCTATTGTTGGTTGTGTGTGTATGGACGATATTGAACATCGTGATTCGATATGATTGAATACCATGACATACCGAAATGTAGATAAAAGAGATTGTTCAAAGTGATATTGGAAAATAGAATATTTGTAAAGTGGAATATGTATAAATAAGGAATATTTATAAATTGGGATATTTATAGGAGATATTCAAAAAGGAAATAATTTCAAAACATTTTCTTTTGAATGGAAAGGCCTGTGTGGCGGGTTTGGGGATTTTTCCCGATGCTCCCGTTACAAAGGAGGTTATGGCGAATTTTCCCGGAAAGTTAAGGAGTTAGAATATTTTTAAGAATAAATTTGAAAATGAAATATTTGCAAACCATTTGCAAATAGAATAAAATAGAGAAAAGAAATATTTGTAAACCATTTACAAATGGACATTCGAAAGGAGAAATCGAATATGGTATTCGAAGTTAGTTAATCGAATATAGACATTCGAAAGGAGTTAATCGAATATGGTATTCGAAGTTAGTTAATCGAATATAGACATTCGAAAGGAGTTAATCGAATATGGTATTCGAAGTTAGTTAATCGAATATGGTATTCAAAGTTAGTTAATCGAATATGGTATTCGAAGTTAGTTAATCGAATATGGTATTCGAAGTTAGTTAATCGAATATGGTATTCGAAGGTTAGTTAATCGAATATGTTATTCGAAAGGGGTTAGTCAAATAGAGTTAACCAGTTAGAGTTAATCAGTTAGAGTTAACCAGTTAGAGTTAATCAGTTAGAGTTAACCAGTTGGAGTTAATTAGTTAGAGTTAATCGATTAGAGTTAAAACGAACTAGAGTTAATCAAATATAGTTATTTGAGACAGAGTTAATCAAACATAGTTATTCAGGATAAGTTGCCATCTCGTATGACTGCAAGCGAAATTCGCAGGGCTGTAAATAGCCTACGGCGGTCGGATGTTTCCTGAGGGAATCAGGCATAACCATTGTGATCGCTGCGATCTAGAGTAAAGCGAATGGAGTTAAATAGAGTTGTCGAATAGTAGTTGTTCGAATGGAGTTAAATAGAGTTGTCGAATAGTAGTTGTTCGAATGAAGTTAAATAGACTTAGTCGAATATAGTTTATTCAAATAGAGTTGAATAGAGTTAATCGAATAGTAGTTATTCGAATAGAGTTAAATGGAGTTAAATCGAATATTAGTTATTCGATAGGAGTAAATCAAGTTGAGTTAAATAAACCAAGTTAGTCGAGCCTAGTTAATTGAATCGAATTGGTCGAACCAAGTAAGTTAAGTTAGTCGAGTTAAGTTCGTCGAGTTAAATAAATCGATGTTAGTTTCATCGAAAGGAGTTATCGATGTTAGTTTCATCGAAAGGAGTTATCGATGTTAGTCTCATCGAAAGGAGTTATCGATGTTAGTCTCATCGAAAGGAGTTATCGATGTTAGTTTCATCGAAAGAAGTTATCGATGTTAGTTTCATCGAAGGGAGTTATCGATTATAGTTTAATCGAAGTGAGGTTTTTCAAAGATGATATATTTGAAAAGGAAAAGTTATCGATTATTAGTTGATCTAAGAGAGATTTATCGAACAAGAGTTATTCGAAAAGAGATTTTCGAATATAGTTTATTCGAAGTAAGATTTTCAAATATGAGATATTTTAAAATGAAGAAGTTAATCGAATATAGGTTAGTCGAGTAGAGTTAATCAAATAGAGATTTATCGAAGAGAGTTAATCGACAAATTCGATTATATCGAATTCGGGAAAGTACTTATACTTTCCAGTGTTTAAATAGATTTATTTATTTATAAATAAATAAGTGTTAAGTTAATTTTTCACTAATAAGAATAGAAGTTAAAATTAAAGTTAGATAATTCGAAAGTAGGGGTTATAACGTTATCGTTATAACCAATGTTTTAAATATAGGAGTGGATCAGTAAAATTGAATCCGAGAAAGGCGTAAAGAAGTTGTTAAAGATTAAAAGATAAACTTTGACCATTTCGAAGTTATAACGTTGTTCAGTTAAGGTCTGAGAGGTAATTATACCCCAACTTGAGTGACTTCCTTCTTAACTAAGAAATGGTAAGGTTTGATCGTAAAGGAGTTTTGGAAATGTTTTCCAAACGAGAATCAGAAATGTTTTCTGATAAAAGAAAATTTAGAATTTAGAATATAGGGAAACAGGAGATAAGTAGATAAATGAACTAAAGAGATTATGTTAAATAATGTTTGTTCGATATAATTTCCATTTGGAAATAATATCGTTGTTTTGCACACTTGTTTTTCTTTGATAGTTAACTCACAGACTATCGAAGATTTTGACCATTTTAACGTTGTTAATATGGAGAGACCGGTTGGATTATTATCCAAAGAACCACTCTGTATTGGCATAAGCGTCGCGAATCATATATGCCAAAGATAATTTAAGACGGAGTAAAATGCAAGGGCTATCCTGTTTACAGAATAGTGCTTTCGGTTTGTCCAGTCCCAGGACAACTTGTATGGACGAAGGTCTGACAGAGTATATCCAATGAATCGCGTAAGTTGATCTGTTCAAACGTATTCACGTTTGGTGGCGGAGGAATTCGTTTCTCTTAGCTGTATACCCGTGTTATTTTTGGATAAGTCAATTTGTGATTTGGCGGGTATGACGATGTGACATTTCTAAGTGAATGAAGATGGATGTCTGACATAGTATTTCCAGACGATCACGTACATTGATTTCTTCAACTATACCAAGAGTGGAAGCGGAGAAGGAAACTTCTTTTAGCTGACACGTAATGTATGGTTGTAGACATCAATTAGTGATTTTCGATGGATTTGACAATGTAGCATTCGAAGTGAATCTGATGTAATGATAAAGCGTAGCTTCTAGCCTCATCAACCGGTAAATGACAGAAATCGGGCAGGCAGCACGGCTAAGTCGGTCGCACCGAAGTAGGGTGTATAATCACCTATCTAGAGAATATTCATTTGTTTCTTAAATCTATCAATGCTGTCCCATATATATACGGGAACGGTTGCTGATCCCAACCGTTGGTGATGTACATTCGATACACTCAAGCGAAATGAGTGGTCGGTCATGTGTGGCTGAGTTGCAAGATGTTCTTGTTGAACTCCAGTGTATCGTTCCTAGAGTACACTGATCGGAAGGTGATTCCATACCTTGTCATAATTGGAAATCCATTATCCAATACGTGCTTGCGGTTTTGATTGTATACTATATATGTAGAACGTGAGATGAAAGCGTTTCTGCTAGTTGATATCTACTTGTACATAGACATTATATTAATATCAAAAGGTTTTTGATATAAAGATATTTTGGATTCTCATAAGGGAAAAACCCGTTCCGTTCTGCGGCGTGGTCTTATGAGATATCGTTTACTTGTTCATATACCTGTTTAAACTGTTTTACTCATACCAGTCCCATGACTGACCCGGAGTTTATTTGTTTTGTTTCCCCTAAACTCTTGGGTGCCTAAATTTGTACGGGCAGTCAAGTAGTCGGGTTTTACAGATATACTGGAAGAGCTTGGAGCAGGAGGCTTCAAGATCATATAGCTATAGTTATTTCCGCTGTGTTGTAAGTGCTGTACTCTGATAAGTGCTATTGTATACATAACTGTTATATTTCAAAGATATGTTATCTATTATATGTTATTCGTTCCGTTGTGAGGTTCGTGTTACTCTGATGTTGTGTTTTTCTTCTTCTTCTATTCTAAGTTTCTATCTTATCTATTCTCACCTTCTAATTTCTTTCATTAACTATTCGGTTATTTTCGATCCTTGGATGTTCGATATGTGTTGTATATCGGATAACCAAGATCGCATTTTTCCGGGTCGTTACAGTTGGTATTAGAGCTTAAGTTAAGAATTACTTGGCTCTGTGGCGTGACTCGGTAGAGATAGGGTTAGTAATACCCTAGATTGAGTTTGAGTGTATATATACGAGTGCGTATTTGTATTTGATATAAAAATGGTTTTATATTGTGGAGATTCATTGGCTGAGTTGTTTATGAGTTCTGGTCGATCAGTTTGATCCACTGTATCGGTAGGAGTAAATAAACACTTGAATACGATGGACCGACACAGTATGGATATGTGATATATTATCATATATAGGATATATTTGTTGCTATTATAATCGAGTAAGATTATAACATGTGAAATGGTTATATGTAACCAATCAGAATTCATATAAGTAAAGTATATGAAATGAGATGAATTAAATATGAATTTAAATCAGATTTGGAATTAAAATATGGAAATTTTAAGTTCCTGGGAGATTTTGAAATGTTTTCAAAATGGAAGTATTTAGTAATGGTTTTGGAAATGATATAGTATTGAAATCACTTGAGTCGCTGGAAAATAATTCCGATGATGACTGCGCAGTATCATCGGTGTGATTTTCGAGTTTCTAAGTGGTGGATTACTACCAAAGGTTTTGTTTTTGAATTGTTTTGAGAAAACAAGTTGTTTAGAAATTCAAATGTTTTGAATTGGTATTGTTATTTCAAATTGATTTAAAAGAAACCCAGGAATTTAAGTTCTGGAATTAAAATTTAACTAATGAAGTTAAATGGATTAAAATGGAAAAAGTGAATAAACAAATTTGAATTTAACTTGAACTAAGTCAAATGAAATTGGATTGGATTATAGAATAATCTGAAATGGAATTAAGTCGATAACTTAAGAGTTGAAATTTGATATTAGAGTTTGAATGGAATTCAACTTAAGTATAAGCGAATGATTTGGTTGAGAACCAACTGACAGGAGTTTGATTGGAATGACATTTATATGTGTTGAGTTGAGTAACAGATGTAAAGGGATATAATGATATGCCCGCCAAAAAGGTACAAGTTTATTTTATATATGAGTTTGGATTTTATGAGCCGAATTGGCAAGCCGCTTGGCTGTTTGATTTTCTTTTGGGTTGGAGAAGGCCTAGAGAGGCGAATTGTGATTTGACGTATTTGCCGGAACAAAGGAGGTTATGGCAAAATTTTCCGAAAATTTAAGGCGTTAGAAAATTTTCAGAATTTTTGAAAATTTTAGTTAGTCGGAAGGAATTAATATTTTAGTCGATATTAATTGGTTCAGTTGAAATCAGAAATAAGGGGTAAACAAATCTTAGGAATTCCAATAGACAGGGTCGTCCTCTAACTTAGCAATTTCGAGGACGAAATTATTTTAAGTGGGGAAGAATGTAATGACCCGCATTTTTCTGAGATATATAATTTATTTATTTAATTATATAACTGGTGACTTAGAGAAGTTAATGATCGTTTAATTAAATAATATTGAATATTTAATTAATATAATAATATAAATAATTCTGAAATAATCAGAATTAGCTGAAATGGCAATATAGTGTGAACTGAACAATTTAAAAGTATATAATTCAGTTTGGAGTTGAATAATATTAACGAATATATTCAATCGACGACAGTTTGAACGTATAATTATAATATAATTAAAAATCGAGCTCGAAATGGCGCTGCAGTTCGTAAATTGGCAATTCGAACTTCAACTAAATGTACAGGATTCGTTTTAAATCGGATTTCTGTGAAACAAGAAACGTGTGGAGCTGGTGGAGTATATCTTTCTAGTGGAAGAGAAAAATCAGGATTTCGTCGGGTAGATTTTGATTTATGTCCAAATCAAATATTCAGAAAAACAGCGGTATATTCGTTCGTGGCCATAACGGTTATTTCGAAATAACTAGATATCGGGTGTGAATTTAGACAAGGTTCTTTTGAGACATAACGATAAAATAATTTTTAGAATTTTATAGAAATTTTTAATTAATTTAATAAGCAACTTTTTATCTGGAGTATTTGGCACCCTGTAATCAACATTTTGGGGTTTCACAATATGAGTTGATCTACCGGTATTATTATATTTTTGGAATCGGGGCACTTTGCTCGTCACAACAGTATGTTTATTTCTGTCAATAGAAATTCGTAAACGAGTAGAGTTGCATATAACGAAGACCGGGCATTTATAAAGTCATAAATCAAAACGTGTGGACATGAAGGAGCCAAGTCTTCGGTTATTGGCCACCCCCTTCCACTATATATTACCCTAACAATTGCTAAAACCTAATTTCGTGGATCAACAACTTTCTGCGCCTCCACACAAAAAAATAAACGACTGTTTTAGATCCATCCTTTCTTCAATTTCTTTTTCCTCTCAACCTACTTCGCGATGGGAAGACCGTCTACTACAAAACCCTTAAGCTCACGGAGCACTATGACCTCAACAATGATGACGGGTTGCAGATTGAAAAGGGGCTGGTATTGCAGCAGAAAGACGCGGGAAAAGGAAGGCTTTTGCTGACACTAGAGAGCATCAGTTCTGACTGGATTTCAGGTGAGGAAGGTTAGGGTTGAGGCGCACCTGCTGTTATGAAGGAATGACGCAAAGTATGGGGGAGGGCAGAACGTGCATGGGGAGTTTGGTTTTTACTGAGCAGCGGGTTTCCTTGGTCTTGGAAGGAGGAACGAATAGTAGGAACAGGAGTTGAGTTTTGTATTTGAAGGAGCAAGAAGGGGGACGTGCGAAGGAATACTGGATGAACGCAAATCAACTGGTGCGGGATTTCCAGTGCACCGATCGAGGAAGAAGAAAACTGTTTGTGGGAGCAGATGGGTTAAACACGGTGATGGGCCAATGTACAAAGAAAAGCTGTCGGGTCATAAGGGCTAGTGGGCCTGATTTTTAGAATTTGGTTCGGACAAGGGGCGAGGAAATAGTAGGAGTAAACACTACGTCATGGAAATTCTGGATGCGATCAACGGATATTTTCAGTTAACCGAGAACGAACAGATCAATGAAACAAATGTGAGTAAATCTCACTAACTCTGTTCAGTTTATATTTGTATAAACTGTACTTTATTTTTAATGATTGATTGCTGTGTATTGATTGTTAAATTGGACTGTTAAATTGGACTGTTAAATAGATTTGATTGAAAACGTAGATATAGTTATATATAGAAAACCGTCAATCAAATATGGATTCTGATTATCAGTATATTTCATGTTGGGATGAAATTGATGTTATCTATATTGTCTAACATCTGTGATGTAGGGAAATAGGTTGGAGGAATCCGACTGGATTCCTCAACCGTTATTTTATTGTTTTTCATATATTTTGATATATGATGTGAATTATAACCTATTGTTGGTTGTGTGTGTATGGACGATATTGAACATCGTGATTCGATATGATTGAATACCATGACATACCGGAATGTAGATAAAAGAGATTATTCAAAGTGATATTGGAAAATAGAATATTTGTAAAGTGGAATATGTATAAATAAGGAATATTTATAAATTGGGATATTTATAGGAGATATTCAAAAAGGAAATAATTTCAAAACATTTTCTTTTGAATGGAAAGGCCTGTGTGGCGGGTTTGGGGATTTTTCCCGATGCTCCCGTTACAAAGGAGGTTATGGCGAATTTTCCCGGAAAGTTAAGGAGTTAGAATATTTTTAAGAATAAATTTGAAAATGAAATATTTGCAAACCATTTGCAAATAGAATAAAATAGAGAAAAGAAATATTTGTAAACCATTTACAAATGGACATTCGAAAGGAGAAATCGAATATGGTATTCGAAGTTAGTTAATCGAATATAGACATTCGAAAGGAGTTAATCGAATATGGTATTCGAAGTTAGTTAATCGAATATAGACATTCGAAAGGAGTTAATCGAATATGGTATTCGAAGTTAGTTAATCGAATATGGTATTCAAAGTTAGTTAATCGAATATGGTATTTGAAGTTAGTTAATCGAATATGGTATTCGAAGTTAGTTAATCGAATATGGTATTCGAAGGTTAGTTAATCGAATATGTTATTCGAAAGGGGTTAGTCAAATAGAGTTAACCAGTTAGAGTTAATCAGTTAGAGTTAACCAGTTAGAGTTAATCAGTTAGAGTTAACCGGTTGGAGTTAATTAGTTAGAGTTAATCGATTAGAGTTAAAACGAACTAGAGTTAATCAAATATAGTTATTTGAGACAGAGTTAATCAAACATAGTTATTCAGGATAAGTTGCCATCTCGTATGACTGCAAGCGAAATTCGCAGGGCTGTAAATAGCCTACGGCGGTCGGATGTTTCCTGAGGGAATCAGGCATAACCATTGTGATCGCTGCGATCTAGAGTAAAGCGAATGGAGTTAAATAGAGTTGTCGAATAGTAGTTGTTCGAATGGAGTTAAATAGAGTTGTCGAATAGTAGTTGTTCGAATGAAGTTAAATAGACTTAGTCGAATATAGTTTATTCAAATAGAGTTGAATAGAGTTAATCGAATAGTAGTTATTCGAATAGAGTTAAATGGAGTTAAATCGAATATTAGTTATTCGATAGGAGTAAATCAAGTTGAGTTAAATAAACCAAGTTAGTCGCGCCTAGTTAATTGAATCGAATTGGTCGAACCAAGTAAGTTAAGTTAGTCGAGTTAAGTTCGTCGAGTTAAATAAATCGATGTTAGTTTCATCGAAAGGAGTTATCGATGTTAGTTTCATCGAAAGGAGTTATCGATGTTAGTCTCATCGAAAGGAGTTATCGATGTTAGTCTCATCGAAAGGAGTTATCGATGTTAGTTTCATCGAAAGAAGTTATCGATGTTAGTTTCATCGAAGGGAGTTATCGATTATAGTTTAATCGAAGTAAGGTTTTTCAAAGATGATATATTTGAAAAGGAAAAGTTATCGATTATTAGTTGATCTAAGAGAGATTTATCGAACAAGAGTTATTCGAAAAGAGATTTTCGAATATAGTTTATTCGAAGTAAGATTTTCAAATATGAGATATTTTAAAATGAAGAAGTTAATCGAATATAGGTTAGTCGAGTAGAGTTAATCAAATAGAGATTTATCGAAGAGAGTTAATCGACAAATTCGATTATATCGAATTCGGGAAAGTACTTATACTTTCCAGTGTTTAAATAGATTTATTTATTTATAAATAAATAAGTGTTAAGTTAATTTTTCACTAATAAGAATAGAAGTTAAAATTAAAGTTAGATAATTCGAAAGTAGGGGTTATAACGTTATCGTTATAACCAATGTTTTAAATATAGGAGTGGATCAGTAAAATTGAATCCGAGAAAGGCGTAAAGAAGTTGTTAAAGATTAAAAGATAAACTTTGACCATTTCGAAGTTATAACGTTGTTCAGTTAAGGTCTGAGAGGTAATTATACCCCAACTTGAGTGACTTCCTTCTTAACTAAGAAATGGTAAGGTTTGATCGTAAAGGAGTTTTGGAAATGTTTTCCAAACGAGAATCAGAAATGTTTTCTGATAAAAGAAAATTTAGAATTTAGAATATAGGGAAACAGGAGATAAGTAGATAAATGAACTAAAGAGATTATGTTAAATAATGTTTGTTCGATATAATTTCCATTTGGAAATAATATCGTTGTTTTGCACACTTGTTTTTCTTTGATAGTTAACTCACAGACTATCGAAGTTTTTGACCATTTTAACGTTGTTAATATGGAGAGACCGGTTGGATTATTATCCAAAGAACCACTCTGTATTGGCATAAGCGTCGCGAATCATATATGCCAAAGATAATTTAAGACGGAGTAAAATGCAAGGGCTATCCTGTTTACAGAATAGTGCTTTCGGTTTGTCCAGTCCCAGGACAACTTGTATGGACGAAGGTCTGACAGAGTATATCCAATGAATCGCGTAAGTTGATCTGTTCAAACGTATTCACGTTTGGTGGCGGAGGAATTCGTTTCTCTTAGCTGTATACCCGTGTTATTTTTGGATAAGTCAATTTGTGATTTGGCGGGTATGACGATGTGACATTTCTAAGTGAATGAAGATGGATGTCTGACATAGTATTTCCAGACGATCACGTACATTGATTTCTTCAACTATACCAAGAGTGGAAGCGGAGAAGGAAACTTCTTTTAGCTGACACGTAATGTATGGTTGTAGACATCAATTAGTGATTTTCGATGGATTTGACAATGTAGCATTCGAAGTGAATCTGATGTAATGATAAAGCGTAGCTTCTAGCCTCATCAACCGGTAAATGACAGAAATCGGGCAGGCAGCATGGCTAAGTCGGTCGCACCGAAGTAGGGTGTATAATCACCTATCTAGAGAATATTCATTTGTTTCTTAAATCTATCAATGCTGTCCCATATATATACGGGAACGGTTGCTGATCCCAACCGTTGGTGATGTACATTCGATACACTCAAGCGAAATGAGTGGTCGGTCATGTGTGGCTGAGTTGCAAGATGTTCTTGTTGAACTCCAGTGTATCGTTCCTAGATTACACTGATCGGAAGGTGATTCCATACCTTGTCATAGTTGGAAATCCATTACCCAATACGTGCTTGCGGTTTTGATTGTATACTATATATGTAGAACGTGAGATGAAAGCGTTTCTGCTAGTTGATATCTACTTGTACATAGACATTATATTAATATCAAAAGGTTTTTGATATAAAGATATTTTGGATTCTCATAAGGGAAAAACCCGTTCCGTTCTGCGGCGTGGTCTTATGAGATATCGTTTACTTGTTCATATACCTGTTTAAACTGTTTTACTCATACCAGTCCCATGACTGACCCGGAGTTTATTTGTTTTGTTTCCCCTAAACTCTTGGGTGCCTAAATTTGTACGGGCAGTCAAGTAGTCGGGTTTTACAGATATACTGGAAGAGCTTGGAGCAGGAGGCTTCAAGATCATATAGTTATAGTTATTTCCGCTGTGTTGTAAGTGCTGTACTCTGATAAGTGCTATTGTATACATAACTGTTATATTTCAAAGATATGTTATCTATTATATGTTATTCGTTCCGTTGTGAGGTTCGTGTTACTCTGATGTTGTGTTCTTCTTCTTCTTCTATTCTAAGTTTCTATCTTATCTATTCTCACCTTCTAATTTCTTTCACTAACAACCGGGATTTTTCGATGTTTTGGTTATCGACGTCGTGCTTACGTCGATAACCAAAGCCGCTCAAAATCCGGGTCGTTACAACAGTGGCCTAGGTACGACTAAGGATCTATAGACCAATGAAGTAGGGTCATTTGTAAAGATTTGGTCATGACTCCATGGGGTAAGCTTGGTAGTAGCAGTAGTTGTACAAGTCGAACTCCGTCACTACTTCGATGGGTCTAGTGATTGACAGTGGTGGACATCGTATGCTTTACGCACTGAGTGAGAGATGTGAGAATGGTTGCTATGTTTGATTTGTTTGCCATCATTATAACATGCACACCCCCGCCCCCGTATTCTTTACACCATATGTTAGTGGCACCTTAGAGTATTATACGGTATGTAGTGCTAACTCTTTGGTTGCAGGTCCAGGTTCAGGTATGGTTTAGTATATCTGTTATTGTTCTGTTTAGCTGCTTATCGCTCATACCAGACTTTTTGTCTGACCAAGAGTTTTATGTCTCTTCTTATTACTCTGGGTGCTCTCACGAGCAGACTAGAGACAGGTTAGGTGGTATGCACGGGTAACTGTACCGGAGACAATCAGGAGGCTTCCACGTATGATACATTTATATAGATATTCTCCCTATGTTGCTGCGGTCACCACTTTGGGCATTAGTGGTGTACCTTTCTTTCTTTTATTTAGAGACAGTAATTTAGAAAGTTGTAACAAGCTGTATTTGGATTTCCGCTACTCTGATGATGATGTTGATGTTGGTTTTAGTTATCAGCTTATGCACTGTCTCGCCTATTTTATGTCAAGTATATTATTATTATATTTTGTTCCATGCGATGTGAGACATTCTACAGGTTTACGATTAGCTCATTCTCTTCTTTCCTTTCTTTGGTGACCGTTCCGTGCTAGTCGGGCATGCGTACAACGCACCTTCGGAGGAAATGCCAGCTGGTGCAGTTTTAATCTCAAAAATCATTACTTAATGATTATTCAACTTTAGGAAAATAAATCTTGTCTTTAACTAGGTTAAAGAACCAATGTCATTTAAAACACAGTTCACAATAAAACCCTAATTCAGCTTCCATCAAAATTGGAATCTTCACGGAAATCATAACAGTATATAATAGATATAAATTTCCGTATCGGATCAATACTATAAATGGAATAACGGCAAGGCCTCTTAAATTCCATAAATACTAATGGTCATCCTTCTCAGAATCTCATCTCGATTATCACTAAATCAAATTCCATTCCATTCCAATTTCTTTTATTAAATTGGAAAAATTTAATTTGGAAAATTTTCAATAATTCTTAATAAAAAGATTTATAAATTCTAAATCATATCTTCCCTGTTAATTGGGTTAAAGAACAAATGTCGTTTAAAACACAGTTCACAATAAACCCACAATCAACTTTCACTTCAGTTCCAATTAGGTAAATTAATTGGAAAATTTCTTTAAATCTTAGTTAAAAGATTTATTCTTTTCTCAACTGGGTTTAAAAACAGTGTTACTTAAGACACCATTCACGACAAACCCAAAATCCAATTTGATATCAAATACAAGGCTCTGAATAGAAAATAATATCAGCTTATATTCAATATCAAATTATGAAACTAACAGATATCGTATTGGTAATAATGATATATATATGTCTTCCAAATTCCTCAACAATATCCGTATAATCACGGAATCCAATATTTAAATATTCCAAATATTATTTCCACTCAAATCCGTTCCAATTCATTCATTGGAAAATTATGGTTATATGAAAACCCATTTACTAATCCAATTTATTTATTTAAAAATATTGGAATATTATTCTAGTTAATAACTAGTTCATTTAGATAAAAATGTATTTTTATCTCTTCAAAACTGGAATTTTTCATCCAAAATCTTTCCAGATAATTTATTATGATTTTTCATAATTTTTCCATATTTTTAATAATTTTATTAACTCCCTTACAGTCGGTTTCCAATATCGGCCACCGAACTACATCCATAGCGACCTTTTCCAAAATTGATTTGGACATATTTTAAAATCCAACCGTTAGATTTCAAATCTCTTATATTCATTGGAAATCTCTTTTCGATACGAACCCAACGGTTCCGGTTTTTGGAGAATCCGACTGTCGGATCTCCAGTTATGCCAATTTGAACTTAATGGTCGAAATTCGTGAACGGTCGCTACGCGACACGTTCTATTCAAGCCATTTAAATATATAATATATATTATATATATTTCGTCAATTTTCTTTTTAAAACGTATTTTATAAATCATTTATAAATTCATTTCAAAACGATTCCAACTTCTATTTCAATTTTAAATCAAAATTGAATATTCCATGTCATTATAATATTAAAATGATACCATTTTCAAAATATCATTTTTTGAAATCAATTCTCCTCAATGTTATTTTAAAATGAATAAAATCAAACGATAAACCTGTTCGAGTTAAAATGGCATTTAGCTACTTAACTCGGCTTCATATATTTCAATATTTTCGTGTCCATCCAAAATCGGACATCAAAATCATATTTTGAATCTTCACTGAACATTATTCTAAAATATTCATTTATATTCTGAATATTATTTTAAAATATTCCTTATTTTAAAATATTCGTTATTTTAAAATATTCGTTATTTCTGAATCGGAATCAGACTCAATCAATTACCATATAATATCAGTTATATGGATTTCATACACCGCATGTATTCAATAATAATTATAAATAATCATTCAACATTCAAACATCATCCATGGTGCATTCTACAACTGTATAAGCATTAAAATAAATAAATAACGCTTATAACAGCCTGTTAATCAATCGATCGACATACAACTAAATATTAGGATTAGTGTATGTCAAATATCACCCCAATACCTGTGTGGTGTTTCTAAACAACAACAATCTATTTAAAATAATCACTGGTTAATAAATTTAATCAGTTCTAATTCAATTTGAATTATTTTTCTAATTAACCAATTTTCACTGTTTAAATTATAAATGGATGTTTATAATTTAATTTCAACTACCACATTAATGTTAACATTATTTTCAATATTTAAACATTTCAGCATCACAAACAAAACACAATACAGTCAACTAAATCGTCCATGGTTTGTGGACGAGGGAGGTGAGCTAACAAGCACCGTATACAATTTATAACGACTAAAACTGATAAAATCTACACGGGCAATTCTATATATTTTTATACATGAATACAATAACATGATAAAATAATTTTGAGTGAGAAGGAGTTCTCATATTGGTTTCCACTCCGCCATTCTTTATCTGATGAATTTTATTTTTTAAACTAAATTAAACGATCATTTAATTTAGTCCAAAAATTCCAACTGCTTCCATTTCTGTTCTGGTCAGTTCCATTGCGTTATGTTCATTGTTGCGAATCCAACTCAACTGAAATCGTTGAATTTGGACCTCGTTTGAAAAAAATACTGATTTTAATACATTAGCTACACAAAATAAATAAATAATTATATAATTAAATTTCCTAATTACATTCCCTTCTTCATTCCTTCTTTCATCTTCGTATAACTACTCCCTGGCAAATACTCAAACTCGACACTGCCCTAGGGCTGAAAACCGCTGCCACTAGAGGCATCTTCACGCTGATCAGTAGTCACCACATCAACCACCTACGTAACTCGCACCACGCCCTTGATTGTCAGCCAACTCGGCCCTCCCCCGCGCTCAGGAAAGCACCACGACATCGGCGTATTTGAGGATGAAATTCATCCACTCCAGGCAACAAAATTCCATCAAAGTCATATGGAATCATAGATTGTAGAACGTCCTTCGACTTTTGCTTTGGAACCCTTAACTAATTCGAAACTGGCAGAGAGATTTTGGACAATTTAAAATCGAAAATATCACCCGCTTATTTCTGCTTGGTGGCGCAGAAGTGAGAAAGGAGGGTTAGGGTTTTCCAGAAAGTAGGGCTTTATATAATACATTTTACAATATTTAACTCATAAAATACTTGTTTAACACAACGAACTCCAAACAAATCCCAATGACTGTTGCCCTAGCTAAATACCCCATTCCGAACACAATGGAATATGTTTTGTAAGCCAATTCGACTGTTTCAATCAGTTATCAAAAATAAAGTATAAATTAATATAGCGGTCTATATTAAATTTCAACGTACATTTTAATTTACAAGGGCCACATACTGACTCCAAAAAATTAAAGGAAAATAAATCTAGCTATGTTTTGACGATATGGTCCTAACAAAGTTAATTTTGTCGAATTTGGAGACCGTTTGAAAGATGCTCTTTTTCTGGTCGATTAAATTCAAATTGAAATTACCATACACATTTAAATTCGTTGCGCTCACATATTAAATCCAAAAATTATTAATTTAAAACATAACAATAATTTGACATTCCGGATCCAACAAAAGTGGTTTCGTCGAAAACGGAGGTCGTTTGCAAAATGGCTATTTTAAGGGCAATATATAATATTAAAATATATATAAATTCTGTAGCGACTATTCTGAATTATAAACTGGACATAACTTTCAATTTATAAAGTGAAATCTCAGTTTCTTACATTCGTTAAAAAGACATAGTTCAAAATATTCCAATGTTTCTTGTTTTGTCCAATGATGATTTATTGTGAATCATATACATTCAATTGAAATTAAAAATCGAATTTTCAAACTACCATGCCATTTCGAGTTCCTTTTATGACTAAAATAAATTTATACGTTCTAACTTCAATTTAAATAAATTTTTAGTCCTAAATATTTAAAATAAATCATTTTAAATATTTAAAACCCATTAAAATAGCTAAAATAAAAAATTTAAATTGGTTTAAAAATTTCGGGTTGTTACACTTACTTTAGTGGATTGGTTATTCCTGAGCACACGTTTCCTGGTCCTATCAGACCTATCTCTGAGCCATTAGGGACTCAATATCCGAGGCTCCTCATTCCATCATCCACATAAGTAAAAAAGTCTGGGCTCCATACCATGACACCACTCCTAGCTAGAACGAAACAACGTGCACTCTCTGTAGTCACTATCCCATTTTTGACTCATACCGAGTGTGAGGCTCGCGAATTAACGCCATACACAAAGTTATGCTATTTAAAGCTGTGCTTTGATCATCAACCACAAGACTTTGCTTTTCAAAAAAAGCCTTGATCATTTGCATCTCTGCATGCCACACTGACAATTTATGCCATACAACTGATGTCTATCAATTTATAACCTCTAAACTCGCACGTCTCAGAGAAGGGTGTTAAGCAAGAGAATAAATTCTCCACCACCAAACATATATATATTTAATAGAAATCAATCAACACAGAATGGAATTCGATGTCAGACACACATCCATTTACAAGCCCGTTCTGGGTCTGAACGAAACCAGAGGCACCTTATTCCTCGTCCCATATGTCCAATACAAGAGAGAGGTCCTTGCATATCCAATCGATCTTCAAGTACGTCTGGACGATCACCAGTTGTTACCTTGTCTTGGGTGTACAACCAAATCAAGACATCAATAATCATCCAAACGATGAGAATATCTCCGGTCTTCAACCACCGTCTTCGTCGTCAACTTTTAGTCGTCATCATATCAGTTATTCGGAATGGGATAAACCAGGTCTTTCCAAATAACTAGCATATTTTATAAGCAATAACCAAGTGCTATAAAAACACATCATACACCTCATTCCAATTCAGAATACTCTTTTATTCAAATATTCACATCTTTAGGGAAAGGTTCCCTTTCATTTTATCAAAGTTAAATTCTTTTAAACTTATACTTTAATCTTCCTTTAGATATCATTTTCAAATGAATTTATTTTATCCTTTCCACAATCTAAACCAAAACAAGGTTCATTAACTAGTCGAGATTATCAAGCCTTACCGAAGTAATCACTTATTTATTAATCCCAATCTCATCCTATTCATCCCATGGAGTAAAACTGATAGTACTCCATATCTAACACCCACGGTGTTATCGGTAAATTTAATTACCATTTCACATTCAAATCTAATTAAAGATTTGACTATGGCCTAGAGTAAACTGGTGGTACTCCATTCTCGATCATTTCATGAATTCAATAAATTTAATTATCCTGTTCTCATTTTTTAATCTACTTAAAGATTCATTAAAAGTCTAGTTCAGTTTTAACCTTAAAAATCGTTTCTTTATGATCATTCAACTTTAAGAAATTAATCTTATCTTTAACTGGTTAAAGAACCAATATTATTTAAAACACAGTTCACGATAAACCAAAATCATCTTCCATTAACTATGGAATCTTTATGGAAAATATATCAATATATAATCGATATAAATTTCTGTATCAGATTAATAATATAGATGGGATAACGACAAAGCTTTTTAAATTCCACATATAGTAACAGTCTTCCTTCGCTGAAGCTCATCTCGATTATGACCAAATCGAATCTATTCAATCTAATATATTAAATTGGAAACTTTACATTGGAAAATTTCCATTAAATTTTAATAAAAAGATGTACAAATTCCAAACCATATCTTCACTGCTAATTGGGTTTTAAGAACAAATCCTATTTAAAATATCATTCACAATGAACCCAAAATCATCTTCCATTTAATTCAATTAATAAATATAATTGTAAAACTTCATAAATCTTAACTAAAAGAATTATTCCTTTCTCAACTGGGTTTAAGAACAGGGTTAATAAAGACGCCATTCATGACAAACACAAAATCCAATTTGATATTAAATACAAGGCTCTAAATAGAAATTATATCAGCTTATATTCAATATAAATTTTGAAACCAACGGATACCGTATTGGGATAACGACATCTGTATCTTCCAAATTCCTCATCAATATCCGTATAATTACATAATCCAATATCGAAATATTCAGAAGATTATTTCCATTCGAATCCATTCCAATTTATTCGTTGGAAAACTATGGTTATTTCAAAACCCATTTTCAATCCAATTTATTATTTCTAAAAATTATTGGATTTCAAATCTAGTTGGTAACTAGTTCATTTAGATAAAAATATCCTTTATCTCTTCAAAACTTGAAATATTTAATCGAAAATCTTTCCAAATCGTTTAGTACGATTTTACATAATTTATTCATATTTTTAATAATTTTATTAAGGCCTTTACAGTCGGTTTCCAATAATGGCCACCGAACTGCATCCATAGCTACCTTTTCTAAAATTGATTTTGTAACGACCCGGATTTCGCCCGACCCGATCGATCGCAAGATCGACGAAGACCGTTCAAAAC
Source organism: Allium sativum (assembly GCA_030737875.1). Lineage (NCBI taxonomy): Eukaryota > Viridiplantae > Streptophyta > Magnoliopsida > Asparagales > Amaryllidaceae > Allium > Allium sativum. The sequence continues at coordinate 34,638,610 of CM060913.1, read as the reverse complement.
CCGCATACGATAACTTAGGGAATACAATACATTAGAACAAATAACAGAAGATTTTTATAAGCATTATAATAATGTTACATCAGAGTACAAAATATCAGAGTACATTAAATAATAATAATACAACGGAAGATTAAATTACAATAAATGAAATACAATGCAGCGGAATAATTAAATTAACACAGCAGAAGACTACCAATGCTCTGGACACAGCTTTAAGCTTCGATACAGAATCCTGCTCGTTATATTTGCAAAATAAGCTACTCGACTTCCCGTGTGGAAAAGAGGGCACCCGAGTTTGCAAAGTGGAACAAACTACGAGTCAGTAACGGGACTGGTGTAAGAAATCTTTACTTAACTTATCTAATAAGAAGGCTAATTACAATACCACGCCGCTAACGTGGAACGGGTTTACTCCTATGGATTGCCAGTGCATAAATAAAGTAAATCGTTAAAACAATACAATGCTTTTTAGAAAAATGAAACCATTATAAGACTCAGGTCCCATCACACAATGCAACGCAAGCCGGAGGATAGAGTTTTACCTTATAATGGTCAAAAATGCTTGATACGATAAAACGGATTTGATATTATTATTAGTATATATATGTATCAAAAACATTTCAATCATAATGTATTAATCATAGACGGCATAACTACCATATACTATGTCGCCATACTAGTTATACAATCAAAACCACATGATGTCGTATTGGAAATTGGGTTTCCATCAAGAGTCAAGGCCAGGAACGATCTCCTTATTGATTCGAGACACTCTAGCAATGTCTCAGGACTCGAACACTGGTGAACCTTCGATACAGCAGGGCCGGTCCACATATACTTTAGTGGATTGGCAATTCCTGAACACACGCTTCCCGGTCCTATTGGACCTATAAATTGGCCATTGGTGACCAATAAAAATATCCGAGGCGCCTCAAAATCCATCAACCACATAAGTAAAAATGTCGGGCCTTGTAAAAACCCAAACACCACTCCTAGCTAGAAAGAAACGTGTGCACTCCCTGCGTTCCCTTGCTACGTTTTTGACACTTCCATGGTGTGAGGCTTGTGAGGTAACGTAAGACACAAAGCTATGCCTAAATAGGCTATGCTTTGATCATCATCCACAAGACTTTGCTTTTCAAAAAAAGCCTTGATCAATTGCAACTTGGCAGGTCACGTTGACAGTCCATACCATGCGATTGATAACTACCAATATATAACCTTTGAGCTCGTGCGTCTCAGAAAAGGATGTTAAGCAAGAGAATAAATTCTCCGCCACCACAGAAATATATTAATAGATACCAATTTAATTAGATGGCATGAAATTCAATGTCGGACACACATCCATTTACAAGTCCGTTCTGGGTCTGAACGAATCCGGAGTCACCTAGGTGCTCGCGTATCCGGACGATCAACAAGTACGTCCGTACAAACTACCACCATTAACCCTTTACTGGGAGCGACCCAATGCCAGGCATCAGTAGTCGTCCATTCGATGTGAAGATCGCCGGTCTTCAATCACCATCTTCAATATCTTCGACTTTTAATCACGATAAACCCAATTTACATAACAATTATTCCAATTAATAAGTATAATTTGAAACACAAATAATCTAAGTTAAAAGATTTACTCTTTCGTACAGGGTTTAAGAACAATGTTATTTAAGACACCATCCATGACAACCCAAAAATCCAATTTCTTTATTTCAATATCTTTTTAAAAATATTCTTTATTTAAAAGAAATTCTTTGTTTAAAATATTCTTTATATAATAAAGATATTCTGAATCGGAAAGCGACTCAATCATTTACCATATAACTTTGGTTATATGGATTTCATACATCATATGTAAATGACAACAATTGATAAATAATCATCAAACCATCCATTCAACATCTGGAGTGAAGTTCACAACTATGTGAGCATTAAAATGAAAAAATAACGTTCATCGCAGCCTGTCGATCTACCGATTGACATACAAATAAACATTGGGACTTGTGTATATCAATTATCATCCCAATACCTGTGTGGGGTTTTCAGCCAACAACAGTTCATATAAATAAACAATTGGTTAATGAATTCAACCAATTTTAACACTATCGACATGTTGACGATAATAAACAAAACATGATATTTTATTTTTAATGCCGAAATAAAATATATTTAACTCGCATAATTTCTTTATACATTCCTAATATCTAATAGAATGTAATTTATTTATATGACATTATTATGGATGACAAATAAAAGATAATTTTCATTTTACAATATTTGTATGTAAATTTCTATTTTCAATTTTAACAAATAAATGAGAATTTATTTGTTTATATTTCCAATGTATAACTTAACACATAAAATGTTTTATTTTAAATTGCATACAAATTCTAATGTATGCATTAACATATAAAGATGTCACATTTACTCACCTATACATTCTAATGTATGTTTTGACCAATAATATGATTCTTGCATTTGAATATAGATTCTATTGTAAGTTTGCAACTAAAAATGATTTTTGCATATAAATTCTATTATATGTTATGCAAATAAAATGGTTATTATATTTGCAAATAAATTCTATTTCAACAAAATGTATAAGAAGTGATACATCCATTTTGCTGATAATTCTATTTTATTAAAATAAATATTTTTGTTTATAACATAAACCTATTTATCAAAGCACTATTTGTGTTTAACTCTTTTATTTAACCCAAAAATGTGATTTTTGTGTTATTTCAAATCTAATTGGTAAAAATGAAAATTTTGTTTTCAACAATCATATTTAACAAAATGTAACTTTCGTTTCGACTATTATATTTTTGAAAAAAAATAAATATTTGATTCAACTAAGCTATTTGGCTAAAAATGTTCATTTTGACCAAAAGTGTGTATTTTGGTTCAACTAATCTATCTTAACAAAGGTATATATTTTGACAAAAATATATGGTTTGCTTTAACTAATCTATTTTAAAAAAAAATGAATATTTTGAAAAATGTATATTTTGATTTAACTACTCTATTTCAACAAAACAATAAAAATAATGACTTTGTTTTGTTGACAAATTTATTTCAACAAAACAATCAAAATGATGTGTTTGTTTTACCGACAATTCTAATTTATCAAACAAATAAAAGTGATATACTAGTTTTGTCAAATCTAATGCGACAAAAATGATATTGTTTGTTTTGACAAATCTAATGCAACAAAACGATAAGGTTTGTTTGCCAACTCTAATGCAACAAAAATGATCGTGTTTGTTTGACAACTCTAATGCAACAAAAATGGTTTCAACTTGGTAATTTGACAAAAGCGCCAAAATAGTTTTAACTTTTATAAATTGATAAAAGTGACAAATTGGGTTTAACTATTTTAATTTGTTAAAAGTGAATGTTTTCATTTCATTTCTTTTTAAGTGACAAAAATGAATATTTTGTCTCATTCCTTTAAAATGACAAAATTAAACACATTTGTCTTAATCCTTTAAAATGGAAAAATTAAATAATTTAGTCTCCTTCTATTTAAATGATAAAATTGTATCTTTTGTATTGGAACAAAAGGACAAATAAAACTTATCTTTCTATTACTCTTTTTATTGAAGCTAAGATGACACTAAAAATATATCCTTTAATTCTAATCTATTTTATTATAATCTATGATGACAATAATAGCATTTTATTTAATTTAACAAAGTTACAACAAAAATGAATTCTTTTTATCATGATCCTTTTATTTTCTCTAATTTAAAAGTAGAAATGATATTTTAATCATATTCTTTTATTTACATTTAAAATGGAAATAAAGATATAACTTTTTAAACTATGCTTTTATTTGCATCTAAAATACAAATAAAAATGTAACGTTTTAATTCATGATTTATATGCATCGAAGAATGCAAATAAAAAATACAACTTTTAATTTTCTATTTTATTTGCATCAAAGAATGCAAATAAAAATTTGACTTTTAATTTCATGTTTTGACAAAAATGATTATTTTTATTTCATATAGATGACAACAAAATGATATTTTTAAGATGACAATAAAGATGCAATTTTAAAATCTATTCTTTTAATTACAATTAAAATGGAAATAAAAATATTTCTTTTTATTTTAACTAACTTTACAATAAAAATGTTATTTTAAATCCATTCTTTCTAATGAAAACATATTGCATAAAAAGGAAATCTTTTAATCCTACTCTTTCTAATGAAAGAATATTACAAAAAAAAAATCTTTTAAATTTCAGTCTTTTGATTAGAACAGATTATCAATAAAATGTAATCTTTAATGTTTGACCTTTTTATTGAAACTAACTACATTAAAAATATAGTCTTTTTCTTCTACCCTTTTTATTGTGACAAATTTACATTAAAAATATAATCTTTTATTTTACTGACATGTTTGCCAAAAATGTTATTTTTATTTCAGTTGACATGTTTTGACCAAAAATGTCATTTTTATTTCAATGGACATGTTTTAACCAAAAATGCCATTTTTATGTACTCCTTTAAAGTAATAATCTTAACTGAATGAAATATTTATCTCAATGTAATAATCTTACAAAGATGACGTTTTTAAATAAAATGACCTTAATGACATTATGTACCAAAAATGACATTTTATCCTACTCAAACATTTTAAACAAAAATGTTATTTTATTCCAATCAAACATTTCATACTAAAATGAAAAGGTGACTTTTATGGTTAATCTAATTCTAATGTTCATGTATACAATAAAGATTATACTTTTTTTATAATAAAAGCAAATCAATATTCATGGATCTAAATAAAGCCATAGATCCGAAATAAAGAAGATAGATCTAAATAAAAGAAGAACGATTCCATGTTCATGGATTAGAATAGAAGGAGGACTCTATTATAAATTAAATCCATATAGATCTAAAATAAAAATACGATTTTATTTCAGATCTAGATCTACACAACACATACATCACAATCAACATGATCAACAAGCAACAAATACAACATCATACATCGCAGATCTGAATTAATTATCATACATGCGTGAATTTTAAATAACGAGTGATAAATAATTGTAACTATTTATAAATATAGAAATCTCACATCGATTTGTCTGAATTTTCAAAATGCTCCGTTTCAGATCTAGTCTGTACCATTGTCTAGATTTCGATTCTGCGATTCCAACGCTTCAAAAATCATTGAATTCTGTTTTAGTTTGTAAAAGATATGATCGTTTGAAGATTTGATAATAATTTAATTAAAAAATTAAAAAATTTCTAATTACATTAGTCTAATAAAATTTGCCGTTCCTCATCTTCTTCCTCAAACAACATTGAACCCATTCGTCACAAGCTAGGTTTCCCTTTTGCACCAGAACGGAGGCGCCGGATCCAAATTGGAGTTCTCCACCTCGCCTGCCCTCGAATGCTCCCTCCACGCCCTGAAGGACCTCGAACTCGCATGCATCCCCAGCCTGGGATTTGACTTCGAACGCTGAACCTTTCTGGTGCCACCTCGGCCACCAAGCTGCTCCAGTCAAGATCACAGCCGTTCATCTTGTCGATCGCGCTAAGCTCTACAATTTTGCTACTATAAGTCTTTGAATTCGATGCGAGGATTAGGAGAAATCATGGGTTGAAGTTCAGAACGTTTCAGCCATTGAATGGCTTAGGGGCGCCGGCTCCATGTTTTTAACGAGCTAGGGTTTTGTTTAATTGAGTTTTTATAATATTTTATTCATTTAATTCCAGTTTTTACAAATAAACCCTTTAATTCATTTCAGATCCAATTTTAGCCCAACAAAAATTGTTCCTAAGCAAATACCCACGTTCCAGACGCGATGGGCTAGGTCCCGTCAGCCCAAACAAAAGTTTTCAATGTGTATTTTTCAATTTAATATATAAATAATTTAATTATTTAATTTGATCGTGCATTTAAATTCACCGTGTCCATACACGGACTCTAAAAATTCCAAAAAAATCATTTCTAGCTATTTTTGACGATACGGTTCTAACAAGACTAATTTCATCAAATTCCTAGACCATTTCAAAAATGGCATTTTCTAGTCAATCGAATTTGACTATAATTGACAAAACACATTTTCTTCTGCCACGCTCACATATTAATTCGAAAAATTATGAAAATTGAAACCTAGCAATAATTTGACATTCTGGTTCCAACAAAAGCGGTTTCGTCAAAAACGGAGGTCGTTTGAAAAATGGCTATTTTTAATATATATATATATATAAATTCTATAGCGACTTTTTTGAATTTTAAACTGGGCATAACTTTTGATTCCCGCTATGAAATTTCAATTTTTCGGATTCGTTGGAAAGATATTTTTAAATAGATTTAAATATTTTTGTTTCACTAAAATCCGTTTTATTTTGCATCCTATACAGTCAGTCAAAGTTCAAGTTTGACTTTTCAAACTACCGTGCTATTTCTAACTCCTTTTATAATTAAAATAAATATATTCAATTTAAATAAAATTTTAGAATAAATTATTTTAACTATTAAAATTCCATTTAAATTTCTAAAATAAAATTTTCAAATTGGTTCAGAATTTGCGGGTTTTTACAATCTCCCGCACTTAAATCTTTTCCTCCTCGAAAAGGAACGAAGCTAAAAGTCGTTTAATTAACCAACTCAACTTTTAATTTTAATCAATTTTTAGTTCAGTTCGACATTAAATTTGATTTAGTTAAATTTATCATTCTTTTATATATTGGTTAAATTAATTATCATTCCAATATTTAATTAGTTAAACTAATCATCAAACATTACAACCAGCAATCAATTAGGTGATTAACTTTTCAAATATATATAACTTTTATATATAGTCAAAAATCATATTTTTAGTGCAAATCGCAGCAATAGACCTTATCTAGTTTTGGTTCTCACACCAGTCAATGGAAATATACAGATATACCACTTTCCAAACTCGAACATAAATTCTGATGATGTTTCGAACCACCATCAGAACATCTCCGGGCGACTAAAGTGCGATTCTATATCTATCTAGTATATTTGAAGTTTTGAATACATGCTAGCTAGGCGTATATGAAAAATCTTTATATACTCGATTATCCAAAATAAAATAAAATAGTATACTCCAATACATATAACAAGATTTTAAATTTTCAAAACTAAATTTGTTTTCATTTTTATTTTAAAAATTAATACTCTTCACACTCGCTCTAGGATACTACTGATCCCATCTCTAACGAGTTATTCTTATTGGATATTACTAATCCAATCTCTGATGAGTCTTTTTTTCAGTTCTAACGAGTTGTACCCCAAAGATTTGAGCTAACCAGAGCTCTGATACTAAATGTAATGACCCGGATTTCGTCCGACCCGATCGATCGCAAGATCGACGAAGACCGTTCAAAGCCCGCATACATTAACTTTGGGAATACAATACATTAGAACAAATAATAGAAGACTTTTATAAGCATTATAATAATGTTACATCAGATTACAGAATATCAGAGTACATTAAATAATAATAATACAATGGAAGATTAAATTACAATAAATGTAATACAATGCAGCGGAATAATTAAATTAACCTAGCAGAAGACTACCAATGCTCTGGACACAGCTTTAAGCTTCGATCCAGAATCCTGCTCAATATATCTACAAAATAAGCTACTCGACTGCCCATGTGGAAAAGTGGGCACCCGAGTTTGCAAAATGGAACAAACTACGGGTCAGTCATGGGACTGATGTAAGAAATCTTTACTTAACTTATCTAATAAGAAGGCTAATCACAGGACCACGCCGCTAACGCGGAACGGGTTTACCACTATGGATTGCCAGTGCATAAATAAAGTAAATCGTTAAAACAACGCAATGCTTTAGAAAAATGAAACCATTATAAGAATCAGGTCCCATCACACAATGCAACGCAAGCCAGAGGATAGAGTTTTACCTTATAATGGTTAAAAATAGTTGATACGATAAAACGGATTTGATATTATTATTAGTGTATATATGTATCAAAAACATTTCAATCATAATGTATTAATCATAGGCGGCATAGCTACCATATATTATGTCGCCATACTAGTTATACAATCAAAACTGCATGATGTCGTATTGGAAATTGGGTTTCCATCAAGAGTCAAGGCTAAGAACGATCTCCTTACCGATTCGAGACACTCTAGCAATGTCTCAGGATTCGAACGCTGGCAAACCCTTGGATACAGCAGGGCCAGTCCACAAATACTTTAGCGGATTGGCAATTCCTGAACATACGCTTCCCGATCCTATTGGACCTATAAATTGGCCATTGTCGACCAATAAAAATATCCGAGGGGCCTTAAAATCCATCAACCACATAAGTAAAAATGTCGGGCCTTGTAAAAACCCAAACACCACTCATAGCTAGAAAGAAACGTGTGCACTCCCTGCGTTCCCTTGCTCCGTTTTTGACTCTACCGGGGTGTGAGGCTCGCAAGGTAACGTAATACACAAAGCTATGCCTAAATAGGCTATGCTTCGATCATCATCCACAAGGCTCTTCTTTTCAACAAAAGCCTTAATCAATTGCAACTTAACATGTAACACTGACAGTCCATACCATGCGATTGATAACTACCAATATATAACCTCTTAGCTCGTGCGTCTCAGAGAAGGATGTTAAGCAAGAGAATAAATTCTCCGCCACCACAGAAATATATTAATAGATATCAATTTAATTACACGACATTAAATTCAATGTCGGACACACATCCATTTACAAGTCCGTTCTGGATCTGAACGAATCCGGAGTCACCTTGGTGCTTGCGTATCCGGACGATCAACAAGTACGTCTGGAGAAACTACCACCATTAACCCTTTACTGGGAGCGACCCAATGCCAGGTATCAGTAGTCGTCCATTCGATATGAAGATCGTCGGTCTTCAATCACCGTCTTCAATATCTTCGACTTTTAATCGTCGTAGTAATTATTCAGAATGGGTTAAACTCGGTCTTTCCAAATAACTCGCGTATTCTTTATAATTAAAAATCAAGTGTTGTAAAGACACATCCAACGCCTCATTCCAATTCAGAGTATTCTTTGAATAAAATATTCATATTATTAGGGAAAGGTTCCCATTAATTTATCAAAGATAAATTCCTTTAAAAATTTTCTTAAATCTTTTTTTTCCAAAGATTTATTAAAATTACAATTCAGTTTTAATATCAAAAATCATTATTTACGATTATTCCAATTTAAGAAATAAATCTTATCTTTAATTGGGTTAAAGAATTAATGTCATTTAAAAACATAGTTCACGGTAAACCCAATTCACATATCAATTATTCCAATTAATAAGTATAATTTGAAACACTAATAATCTTAGTTAAAAGATTTACTCTTTCATACAGGGTTTAAGAACAGTGTTATTTAAGACACCATCCATAACAACCCAAAAATCCAATTTCTTTATTTCAATATCTTTTTAAAAATATTCTTTATTTAAAAGAAATTCTTTGTTTAAAATATTATTTTTATAATAAAGATATTCTGAATCGGAAAGCGACTCAATCATTTACCATATAATTTTTTTGTATGGATTTCATACATCGTATGTAAATGACAACAATTGATAAATAATCATCAAACCATCCATTCAACATCCGGAGTGAAGTTCACAACTGTGTGAGCATTAAAATGAAATAATAACGCTCATCGTAGCCTGTCAATCTATCGATTGACATACAAATAAACATTGGGACTTGTGTATATCAATTATCATCCCAATACCCGTGTGGGGTTTTCAGCCAATAACAGTTCATATAAATAAACAATTGGTTAATGAATTCAACCAATTTTAATACTACCGACATGTTGACGATAATGAACAAAACATGATATTTATTTCTAATGATGAAATAAAATATATTTGAATCGCAAAATTTCTTTATACATTCCTAATATCTTATAGAATGTAATTTATTTATGTGACATTATTGTGGATGACAAATAAAAGATAATTTTCATTATACATTATTTGTATGTAAATTTCTATTTTCAATTTTAACAAATAAATGAGAAATTATTTGTTTATATTTCCAATGTATAACTTAACACATAAAATGTTTTATTTTAAATTACATACAAATTCTAATGTATGCATTAACATATAAAGATGTCACATTTACTCACCTATACATTCCAATGTATGTTTTGACCAATAATATGATTCTTACATTTGAATATAAATTCTAATGTAAGTTTGCAACTAAAAATGATTTTTGCATATAAATTCTATTGTATGTTATGCAAATAAAATGGTTATTATATTTGCATATAAATTCTATTTTAACAAAATGTATAAGAAGTGATACATACATTTTGCTGACAATTCTATTTTATCAAAATAAATATTTATGTTTATAACACAAACCTATTTAGCAAAACACTATTTGTGTTTAGCTCTTTTATTTAACCCAAAAATGTGATTTTCGTGTTATTTCAAATCTAATTGACAAAAATAAAAATTTTGTTTTCAACAATCATATTTAACAAAATGTAACTTTTGTTTCGATTATATTTTTGACAAAAATAAATATTTGATTCAACTAAGCTATTTGGCTAAAAATGTTCATTTTGACCAAAAGGGTGTATTTTGGTTCAATTAATCTATCTAATAAAGGTATATATTTTGACAAAAATATATGGTTTGCTTTAACTAATGTATTTTGACAAAAATGAATATTTTGACAAAATGTATATTTTGATTTAGCTACTCTATTTCAACAAAACAATAAAAATAATGACTTTGTTTTGTTGACAAATTTATTTCAACAAAACAATCAAAATGATGTGTTTGTTTTACCGACAATTCTAATTTATCAAACAAATAAAAGTGATATACTGGTTTTGTCAAATCTAATGCGACAAAAATGATATTGTTTGTTTTGACAAATCTAATGCGACAAAATGATAAGGTTTGTTTGCCAACTCTAATGCAACAAAAATGATCGTGCTTGTTTGACAACTCTAATGCGACAAAAATGGTTTCAACTTGGTAATTTGACAAAAGCGCCAAAATGGTTTCAACTTTTATAAATTGATAAAGTGACAAATTGGGTTTAACTATTTTTATTTGTTAAAAGTGAATGTTTTCGTTTCATTTCTTTTTAAGTGACAAAAATGAATATTTTGTCTCATTCCTTTAAAATGACAAAAATGAACACATTTGTCTTAATCCTTTAAAATGGAAAAAATAAATAATTTTGTCTCCTTCTATTTAAATGATAAAAGTGTATCTTTTGCATTGCAATAAAAGGACAAATAAAACTTATCTTTCTATTACTCTTTTTATTGAAGCTAAGATGACACTAAAAATATATCCTTTAATTCTAATCTATTTTATTTTAATCTATGATGACAATAAAATCATTTTATTTAATTTAACAAAGTTACAACAAAGATGAATTCTTTTTATCATGATCCTTTTATTTTCTCTAATTTAAAAGTAGAAATGATACTTTAATCCTGTTCTTTTATTTACATTTAAAATGGAAATAAAGATATAACTTCTTAAACTATGCTTTTATTTGCATCTAAAATGCAAATAAAAATGTAACATTTTGATTCATGATTTATCTGCATCAAAGAATGCAAATAAAAAATACAACTTTTAGTTTCCTGTTTTATTTGCATCAAAGAATGCAAATAAAAATTTGACTTTTAATTTCATGTTTTGACAAAAATGACTATTTTTATTTCATATAAGATGACAACAAAATGATATTTTTAAATCCTCTATTAAATGACAATAAATATGAAATTTTAAAATCTATTCTTTTAATTACAATTAAAATGGAAATAAAAATATTTCTTTTTATTTTAACTAACTTGACAATAAAAATGTTATTTTAAATCCATTCTTTCTAATGGAAACATATTGCATAAAAAGTAAATCTTTTAATCCTACTCTTTTTAATGAAAGCATATGACAAAAAAAAATCTTTTAAATTTCAATCTTTTGATTAGAACAGATTATCAATAAAAATGTAATCTTTAATGTTTGATCCTTTTATTGAAACTAACTACATTAAAAATATAGTCATTTACTTCTACTCTTTTTATTGTGACAAATTTACAATAAAAATATAATCTTTTATTTTACTGACATGTTTGCCAAAAATGTTATTTTTATTTCAATTGACATGTTTTGACCAAAAATGTCATTTTTATTTCAATCGAAATGTTTTGACCAAAAATGTCATTTTTATGTACTCCTTTAAAGTAATAATCTTAACTAAATGAAATATTTATTTCAATGTAATAATCTTACAAAGATGACATTTTTAAATTAAATGACCTTAATGACATTATGTACCAAAAATGACATTTTATCCTATTCAAACAGTTTAAACAAAAATGTTATTTTATTCCAATCAAACATTTCATACAAAAATGTTATTTTATTCTAATCAAACATTTCATACAAAAATGAAAAGGTGACTTTTATGGTTAATCTAATTCTAATGTTCATGTATTCAATAAAGATTATATATTTTTTATAATAAAAGCAAATCAGTATTCGTGGATCTAATTAAAAGCCATAGATCCGAAATAAAGAAGATAGATCTAAATAAAAAAAGAACGATTCCATTTTCATGGATTAGAATAGAAGGAGGACTCTATTATAAATTAAATCCATATAGATGTAAAATAAAAATACGATTTTTATTTCAGATCTAGATCTACACAACACATACATCACAATCAATATGATCAACAAGCAACAAATACAACATCATACATCGCAGATCTGAATTAATTATCATACATGCATGAATTTTAAATAACGAGAGATAAGTAATTGTAACTATTTATAAATATAGAAATCTCACATCGATTTGTCTGAATTTTAAAAATGCTCCGTTTCAGATCTGGTCTGTACCATTGTCTAGATTTCGATTCTGCGATTCCAACGCTTTGAAAATCATCGAATTCTGTTCCAGTTTGTAAAAGATATGATCGTTTGAAGATTTGATAATAATTTAATTAAATAATTAAAAAAATTCTAATTACATTAGTCTAATAAAAAATTTCGTTCCTCACCTTCTTCCTCAAACAACACTGAACCCATTCGTCACAAGCTAGGGTTCCCTTTTGCACCAGAACGGAGGCGCCGGATCCAAATCGGAGTTCTCCACCTCGCCTGCCCTCGAATGCTCCCTCCAAGCCCTGAAGGACCTCGAACTCGCACGCATCCCCAGCCTAGGATTTGACTTCGAATGTCGAACCTTTTTGGTGCTACCTCGGCCACCACGCTGCACCAGTCAAGATCACAGCTGTTCATCTTGTTTGTCACGCTGAGCTCTACAATTTTGCTGCTATAAGTCTTTGAATTCGATGCGAGGATTAGGAGAAATCATGGGTTGAAGTTTGGAACGTTTCAGCCATTGGCTTAAGGGCGGCGGCTCCGTGTTTTTAATGAGCTAGGGTTTTGTTTGATTGAGTTTTTATAATATTTTATTCATTTAATTCTAGTTTTTACAAATAAACCCTTTAATTCATTTCAGATCCAATTTCAGCCCAACAAAAATTGTTTCTAGCCAAATACCCACATTCCGGGTGCGATGGGCTAGGTCCCATCGGCCCAAACGAAAGTTTTCAATGTGTTTTTTTCAATTTAATATATAAATAATTTAATTATTTAATTTGATCGTGCATTTAAATTCACCGGGTCCATATACGGACTCTAAAAATTCCAAAAAATTATTTCTAGCTATGTTTTGACGATACGGTTCTAACAAGACTAATTTCATCAAATTCCGAGACCGTTTGAAAAATGGCATTTTCTGGTCGATCGAATTTGACTATAATTGACAAAACACATTTTCTTTTGCCACGCTCACATATTAATCCGAAAAATTATGAAAATTGAAACCTAGCAATAATTTGACATTCTGGTTCCAACAAAAGTGGTTTCATCAAAAACAGAGGTCGTTTAAAAAATGGCTATTTTTAATATTAAAATATATATATAAATTCTATAGCGGCTATTCTGAATTTTAAACTGGACATAACTTTTGATTCCCGCTATGAAATTTCAATTTTTCGGATTCGTTGGAAAGATATTTTTAAACAGATTTAAATATTTTTGGTTTCACTAAAATCCGTTTTATTTTACATTTTATATAGTCAGTCAAAGTTCAAGTTTGACTTTTCAAACTACTGTGCTATTTCTAACTCCTTTTATAATTAAAATAAATATATTCGTTTTAACTTCGATTTAAATAAAATTTTAGAATAAATTATTTTAACTATTAAAATTCCATTAAAATTTCTAAAATAAAATTTTCAAATTGGTTCAGAATTTGCGGGTTGTTACAGATTTGGACATATCTTAAAATCTAACCATTAGATTTAAAATATCTTATTACCAATTGAAAGCCCTTTTCGATACGAATCCAATGGTTCTGGTTTTAGGAGAACCCGACGGTCGGACTCCCATTATGCCAACTCGAAGTTAATGGTTGAAATTGGCGAATGGTCGCTACATGGCATGTTCTATTCAAGCCATTAAATATATATAACATATATATCGTTGATTTCTATTTAAAACGTATTTTGTAAAATATTTATAAATTCGTTTTAAAATGATTTTAATTTCCTTTTCAATTTTAAATCAAAATTGAATGTTCTATGTCATCGTAATATTAAAATGATGATATTTTTTGAAAATATCTGATTTTGAGATCCATTTCCTTTTTGTATTCATTATAAATGGCGTTTAACTACTTAACTCGACTTCACTTTTCAATATTTTTGTGTCCGTCCAAAGTCGGACATCGAAATCATAATTTAATTTTTCACTGAATATTATTTTAAAATATTCGTTATTTCTAAATTGGAATCAGACTCCATCAATTACCATATAATTTTATTTATATGGATTCCATACATCGCATGTATACAAAAATAATGATGAACAACTATTAAACATTCGGTTCACATCCAGAGTGCAATTCATAAATGTATAAGCATTAAATAACTAAATAACACTTATAATAGTCTGTCAATCAATCAGTTGACATACAGTTAAATCCAAGGGAGATGTGAATAAATTATCATCCCCAGACTCGTGTGGGTTTTTCAAACAACAATAATCGATTCAAATAATTCGCTACTTAATAAATTTTAACCAATTCTAATTCGAATTATTTTTCTAATTAACCAATTTCTGTTGTTTAAATTATAAATGGATATTTATAATTTAATTTCAACTACCACAATAATATTAACATTATTTTTAATATGTTAATCATCACAATCACAACAAAATACAGTCAATTAGATCATCCGTAGTTTTCAAACAATAGTGAAAGTGAGCTAACAGGCACCGTATACAACATTTATGATAATTTAGATAGATAAAAATCAATACTGGTAATTTCTACATTCAGTTATAAAATAAATAACTGTACAAAATTTTAGTGAGAGAGTTATAACTTTGGTTTCCAATTCGTCATTCTTTATTTCTGATTTTATTTTCAAACTGAATTAAACACACGTTTAATTCAGTTGAAAATCCAATTTGCTCCATTTCCATTCTAGTCAGTTCTATGTCGAAGAGTTTGATCCCATGATTCCAACGCGACTGGAATCATTGGATTTGGACCTCGTATGAAAAGGTTGTGATAACTTTTACGTTGCATTACTAAAATTGAATAATAATATAATTAACAAGTTAATAACATCAATAATCTTCCACTAATTCATCTTCCCCCGTCGAAATACTAAACCCATATGCCGATCCATTCCTCCTACCGTTGTGCTCACCACAATCGACCGGAGCGAGATCGTCACCCACCACATGAACCGCCGAAGCTCCACCTCCTCCTCCTTGAACGCTGCGCCTTGCAACTCCCCCAATACCTCAGAAAACCGCATCGAACTGGACGACTTCAAATAGCGATTTCCCCTAAAATAATCCATGATAAATGATCAAACTCCTATAGACTCGAAGATTTCCTGTTTCTCTTGAATTTTCATTTTGGAATTAGTATAAATTTTGAAGTGGATTAGGGGTTTTTAGAGATCAAAAATCGGACGAGGATGGCTTTTGTTTTGAACCCGGCGGCTAATAGAAATGAACGGCTAGGGTTTTGACCAATGGGCTTGTGTATATTTATATATTAATAATATTTATTTCTCTGATTAACTCAATTTTTGTTCGAACTCCAAATCAAACCCAACGCGTAATGACCCGTATTTTCAGTGATATAATAATTAATTTAATTATTTAAATGGTGAATTAGAATCAAATGGTTGTTGAATTAAATTATATTGAATATTTAATTAATTTAAATAATAGATTAATATATTTAATTCAGAAATAATCAGAAATATTGGAATTTACGATATTCTATGAACTAGATTATTCCTAAGATTTAATTCAGCTTAGAATTGAATTTGAATAACGAATATATTTAATTTACATCAGTTTGAACGTATAATTATATTATAAATATAATCGAGCTCGAAATGGCGCTGCAGTTCGTAATTTGGCGATTTGAACTTCAACTGGATGTACAGGGTCCGTTTTAAATCGGATTTCTGTGAAACAAGAAACGTTCAGAGCTGGTGAAGTATATTTTTCTAGTGGAAGAGAAAAATCGGGATTTCATCATGTATATTTTGATTTATGTCCAAATCAAATTTTAGAAAAGTCGCTATGGAATTCCTTTATAATTTATAATGATTTATTTATATTTAGAAAAGGAATTTCATTACAAATCGAATATCGATATAACTGGGAATTTTGAAGTATCGAGTTATAAATCCAATGAGAGCTGTATGGTATTCAACTGCGAATATATACGATAATATTTATTTTTACATATTAAATTTAATTGTTTTTAAATATATTTATATATTTAAAAGGTTTATTTAGGGTTGTAAAAATAGCCAGTTTTGCAAATGACCTCAGAATTCGATGAAACTAATTTTGTTGGCTCCACAATATTAAATTATTGCTAGATTTCAATTACCGTGATTTTTGAAGTCAGTATGTGGCCGTACGGGATTTTAATGTGAAAAAACAGTTGATAAATTGACCTTTAAAAATACGTTGTGTGAGCAAACGAAGTCGGAATTCGACGAAACCAGTTTTGTTGGGTTCGTAATTTCGAACTCTAGCTACATGTCCAGTTTCGTGATTTTTGGGTATCATGTGTGACCACATGAATTTTTAGAAGTCATAAGCAAATATAAAATGAGATTAAATAAAATATCCTAAATTTGTAAGTGAACCAAAACCAGGCCACGTTGTCCTTTCTAAACCACACCCTCATCTTTATAAACGCAAGAAAAGGAGCTGCCAGTTTTTCCATCTCTCAAAACAAATCCTGAGCTTTAGAAATTCCACAAAAATAGAAATAAATTCCTATAAATCTGGATATATACATATATGAATCCCTGGAAGTATTATCTTCATTTCCATATAATTACTTCAAGCTCGATGCGGTCTCGGTTTGCTGGAAAAAAGATGTGACGACCCCAAAACCCCGTACAACGATGTTAAGTGTAATCTTTGGAATATAACACATAAACAGATAATAGCAGAACAAAAATAAATAAATACACCAGATAATGAACAAATAATACACTGGATAAACATAATCATAATCATCAGAGTTACACAGTATACAGGATCATACTTAGTACAAATACAGTTCAGCTATACATAAATGTCTACAGCGGAAAACAAACATAATATGTACAATAGGAGCTGAACAGCATAAAAAGAGATAAATGATAGAATCCATCTTCAGCTCCAGCTATCTAGAAAGAGCCTGCTAAAACCTGCACACAAGGCTGCCCGTGTAGAAAGAGGGGCACCCGAGTTTGCAAGTGAAACAAACTACGAGTCAGTCATGGGACTGGTATGAGAAATCTACTTAACACATTATATAATTTGGCTAATCACAGGACCAAGCCACTTTCGCGGAACGGGTTTACTCCATTGGATTGCCAGTGCTTTAAAATAATTAAATCTTTTAAACATCGCAATGCTTTTTATAAAAATGAAGCCGATATAAGACTCAAGTCCCATCACACAATGCAACGCAAACCGGAGGATAGAGTTTTACCTTATATCGACCAAAATATGCTTGATACGAGCAAAAAAAACCATTTAAAGTGTAAACTTTGTCGTTTAATTCTTAATTAGACTCCAACTGTAAAATAGTAAGAGAACGATCCCCTAAGTATTAATCCCAAAGGCCGAAACCAACATCAGACCAATACCCAGGAAACCACCCATCTTAGCTCGTTTGCAGTTAGTTTCTAATTTTATACACCATCATAAATATCAATCATAGACGACATGAGCGTCCCATGCCACTATGTCGCCATATATAGGTTTACAATCAAAACCGCACGATGTCGTATTTGGAAATTGGATTTCCGTCATGAACTAAGGCAAAAGATAGTCCTTACCGACTTCGAGACTCTCTAGCCCGAGCCTCAGGCAACTACTCAGTCAAGCCTTTGGAGCGACAGGGCCGGTCCACCGATGTGGATTAAAATTCCTGAGCACTACGTTTCCCTGCCCTTTGGGGCGTAAATGAGCCAACGAATGACTCCATCGGTCCTGGATCGACCGATATAACCGAGGCACCTCACAACAACAACAACTACATAGGTGAAAATAATATAAATGTCAGCCAGTTCAAGCACCGACACCACCTCTAACTAGAAAGAAACGCACGCCCTCCCTGAGGTCCTCTCCCGTTTCTGGTTCATACCGGGGTGTGAGGCTCGCGAATTCACGGTATATACAAAGCTACGCCACACCAGCGGTGCTTTGATCATCAACCAAAAGACTTTGATTTTCAACAGAAGCCTTGATCACTGCATCTTAGCATGCCACACAGGCAATTCACACCATGCAACTGATGGTTATCAATCACACAGAATGAATTCCAATGTCAGACACACATTCCATTTACAAGTCCGTTCTAGGTCCGAATGAAATCGGAGGCACTATATACCTCGCATACCCATCGATCTCCACGTACGTCTGGACGATCACCACTCATTATCCATATTTTGGGATGCCTCCCAATCAGGACATCAGTTACCATCCAAACGAGGTGAAGATCTCCGGTCGTCAACCACCGCCTTCATCTTCGACTTCTTATCGTCGATTCAGTTATTCAGAATGGGATAAACCCGGTCTTTCTGAGCAACTCGCGTATATTATAAACAAGTGCTACACAAACACACATACGCCTTATTCCAATTCATTAGTCACTAACCGTAAATCAGTAAGAGAACGATTTCCCAAATATTAACCCCGAAGGCCGAAACCAACATCAGATCAAAATCCAGGAAACCACTCGACTAAGCTAACCTTCAGTTAGTTTCTAAATTTCACATTCCATATCATTTATAATATTTTATAATGATTTATCGCTATTTTTATTTATTTAAAAATAGCCAATTTATTTAAACGACGCTTCAGGCCATAACGCGATCGTGGCGCTGTTTTTCTTCAGATTTGATTTACACATATATGAAAATCTAACCGTTGGATCTTCACAAAACTTATATCATTAGAAAGATCTTTTCAAAACGAATCCAACGGTTCCAGTTTTGGGAAAATCCGACGGTCGGATCTCCCGGTACACTCGTTTGAAGTTTCGATTTCAAAATACGAACTGCAGTGTCGTTATTCGATTTAATGTAATTATATTTGTGTGTGTATATATATATATAATCGATTCTGGCGCTGTTTTTCTTCAGATTTGAATTAAACATTCCAGACAATCCAACCGTTGGATCCTTACAAAGTTGGTGTCGTTGGAAAGATATTTCCAAAGCGAACCCACCGGTTTCGGTTTCGGGAAAATCCGACGGTCGGATCTCCCGCACTAATCATTTGAAATCACGGTTTCAAAACACGAACTGCAGCTTCGTTATTCAATTTTATTTAATTATATATATATATATACACATATATATAAATAATCCATTCTTCGATTTCAAAACCATATTCTTTTCATACCTTTGATAAAAATGATATTTTTATCCAACCGACTTTTATTTCAACACTTCACTATTTTTAACAATTCATGTATATGATAAAAATGTGATTTTTAATGTAAAACGATTTATTTCAAAACACGACTATTTTATATAGTTCATATAGATGATAAAAATATGATTTTTATTATAAAACAATTTATTTCAAAACACGACTATTTTATATTGTTCATATAGATGATAAAAATATGATTTCTATTATAAAATAATTTATTTCAAAACATGAATATTTTATATAGTTCATATAAATGATAAAAATATGATTTTATTATAAAACAATTTATTTCAAAACACGAATACCATTCAACACATGAATTTCTATTCAACGAATGAATTTCTATTCAACACATGAATGTTTTCTATAGTTTATATATACACAATAAAAAGGTGATTTTTATATTTTAAACAACGAATAACATTCAACACATGAATTTCTATTCAACGAATGAATTTCTATTCAACACATGAAGGTTTTCTATTCAACACACGAATATAGTTTCAACACATGAAAATAATTCTAACACATGAATATTATTCAAAATTTCGGCAGCATAACGGCAGGGTAGTTAAAACCGGGGCCGTCCCTAGTACGGCTCCTAGCTCTACCTTAAAGCCTCGCAGCTTTTGACAATGGGGATTTCATGCATCTAGTTCGCACGCAGGCGGCATGTATATTTTTTTCTTTTCCACAAACTAATCCTATGTGGTTTCAACCAAATAATTCTCAACCACAAATGGGTATTTTTCAACCACAATCAATCAATTTCAATCACAAACAATTCAAATCAACAATTCGCTATCAACCAATTTTGACACCAATCACAACCAATAAATATCGTCCATGGTTTGTGGACGAGGGGCGTATGTGTGTGTGTGTGTATATATATATATTTACATAAGAATTTCAGTTCTATTTCAACACATATATAATTTTTACAACACATATATAACTTATACGTCGAACGTACAACTTATATAACGCTTATACAAGAGGTGTACAACGCTTATATAACTCATACATCGACTATATAATTTATACATCGTCGTTTTCCATATCGTTTATAATTTAGAAATCTCACATTGGGTTCCACTCCACCAAAAATAGCAGAAGGCATAGAAAAATATGCGGTCTCTTCTAGAATGTAGAAGACGTCCACACGAGTCCATTGTCTCTTGTTTCACTGAATTTCATCAAGAAACGAAAAAGATATGATTTTTACAGTGAAATCAAAAACCGTAGCGCTTTAAAGTGCTATAATATAGTTAAAATTAGAAAAATGCCGTACCTTTCAAAATTTGTTCAAAACTAGGTTTTGATTTTTCTTCTAATCCGAAGCGCGTTGCTGAGATCAGGTTGCACCACGATGTACAGCTAGGAACGGCGCCTCCAGAGGGTACCACCTTGTCGAACTCGTGCGCACCAGGGAGGAGGAATTCCAGCTCGAACGGCGAACCTTCACGAGGTCGATGCGAGCTAAATACAGAGCGAGGGGAGGTGAATCAAGTATGGATTTGAAGAGGGAGGAGAGGGCTTTAAAACGTAGGTGGTGGCGCTCGATTTCATTGAGGGACGGAGGAGAAATCGAGGAAATAAGGTTTGAAGATCCGCCGCCGTCGGTTTGAGGGGTTTCGGAGAAGAAGACGGGGAAAGAGAAAACGTATGGGCCAATAGAATTTTTTTATATTTATAAATTTTTAAATTTCGAAAATACCCTCTTTCACACACGGACCCCAATCCAAACCCACCGACTGTCGTCCCTAGCTAAATACCCCCATTCCGAACACAATGGGATATGTTTCGTAGGCCCATTCGACTGTTTCAGTCAGTTTCTCTTCAAACTAAAATATAAAACATTCAATATTCGATTTGAACGTACATTTCAATTTGCCGGGGCTACATACTAATTCTAAAAATTCCCAAAAAATAAATCTTGCTATGTTTTGATGATACGGTTCCAACAAAACTAGTTTCGACGAATTCTGAGACCGTTTGAAAAATGGCCCTTTTCTGGTCGATCCAATTTTATAAAAATCGACCAAACACGTTTTCCTTTGCCACGCTCACATACTAGCTTCAAAAATTATGAAATTTGAAACCTAGCAATAATTTAACATCCCGGATCCAACAAAAGTGGTTTCGTCAAATTCTGAGGTCATTTGCAAAATGGCCATTTTCACGGGCTATATAAACTCTATAGCGACCTTTCTGAAAATTCATTTAGCCATAACTTTTGCTTCCTGCTATGAAACTTTGAATTTTCAGATTCATTAGAAAGATATTCATTAACAGATTTAAATATTTTTGGTTTTACTCAAATCCGTTTTGTTTTGCACCCGGTACAGTCAGGCAAAGTTTGAATTCAAATTTTGAAACTACCGCGCCATTTCAGGCCTTGTTTGTAATTAGAAATAATTGTTTTCCTTTTCAAATGTCCATTCAAAATTACTTTTCATCGTTATTATTTAAAATATTTATTTTAAATATTTAAAATCCACTAAAATAGCCAATTTAAAATTTCCAAACTGGTTCAGATTTTACAGGTTGTTACAATCTCCCCCACTTAAAACTTTTCGTCCCCGAAAAGGAACAAAGTCGAAAGTGGATCAATTAATCAACTGTACTTTCAATCTAGTTTCCATTCTCCAACTTTTCATTTTTTGAGAATTTTCATATTCTTCAAAAATTTGGCTAACACCCTAAATTTTCGAAAAATTTCGCCATAACCTCCTCTGTACGGGGAGGGGTTTGGAAATTTATTGGGCCGTATTAGGTACCCAATAAATCCTATAAAGCATACACATATTTATAGTGATATAATCTGGGTTTACATGGGAGCGCGTATAGATAATAACTCCAGAGAATAAATTCTCGTCACCCTGTCTAAGCCTGAGGGAGTGTGTATTTTTAATTACTCCAGAGAATAAATTCTCGTCACCTCGTCCCATATGGATAATAAATAATCCATGTGTCGTATCTAATAACTAGAGAGATGTGATTATTGTCAACTCCAGACCCGTGTGGTTTTTTTTATTAATCTGGCAATTTATCGTTGCAATTTACATGGTCCATATCAGTCATCCGTTCAACTTGTAATATATAGTCATCGCCATACAAGCCTCTCACTCGTATGGTAAATCTTCCACCTCATCACACAAGCTCCAAATGTGTAACACCCCGTGTATTCTATAACTGTGAAATTCACAAATTAAAGTATAATTAATTTCAAATCAAAGAATTAAGGGAAACGGGATACGCCATTGCGTTCGTCTCGGAAAAATACGCGAAATAGAGTCCGAGTTTTCGAAAAACGGAGTCCGTATGAAGAAGATATGGCCTTCGGAAGTTTCTAAATCAAATTTAAATTCGAAAATGGGGCCCAATGGGCCAGGGCGGAAAAACACCCGCCTGACACTCCCAGGTCGACTGGGCTGTCGACCTGGTCTAACCAGGTCAACAGGGCTGTCGACAGGCATGTCGACCTGGTCCAGAGCCAGGTCGAGCCCAGTCTAACCCGGCTGGCCTATTCTATGTTGGTCGACTTTCTGTGGTCTGCTTTGTCATTAGGGCTAGGTGGTAGGCTCTAATTGGTCTCTCTATCGAATGAATGGCTACGATCAATCCAAGCAACATCAATGGTCCTAATCAGTTCCTAACCTCTATAAAAACAACCCTAGACAAACCCTAATCTATTCATTCAAAAATAAGAAAAAAAAGCCGCCATGTTGCTGAGGAACGACTAGGGGTAGCCACCAATTGGAGAGAGGATTAGGAGGAAAATTCTAAGGCATAAAGCAATTCAATCAAATCAAACCGCATCTTCAAATCCCTAAATTAGAGAATTCGCCACACCATTGTAAGTAGAGTATTACTTTGGTATGAACAAATAATTGTGTTGGTTTGTATGCTTGAATTGTGGCAATAAAGTAATTCATATTTGTGCGTTCTTATCAATTTGAAATATTATATACGTTTGGATATTCTTGAATTATGTTATTCAATTATAAAGAACTACATGCGGTAGTTCTATGCAAGTATACGTTTGGAATATTCGCAAATTATGTAATCCATGTTGAAGCTACATGTATGTAGTTGATTGAAATTCATGCAAGTTTGGGGCTTTGCTATTATGCCATCATAATGTGTATTTTTATACAAACATCATTTTTGTGAAGTAATTGGAATCAGTTTGGGTTATTATAATCCATATGAAATTATGTTGAGAATTTGGCATCATGTATTAAGCCATGCTTTTGTACTAGAAAACCTATTTGCAAACTTATGAACATGGCTAGGCTATGAATGATATTTGGCATAATTGAAATCCATGATTAAGTCTATCTTGTTTACAAGAATTTTATGATGACATATGTGGTACATAGCTAGGTTAGGTTCAAAAATCCCTTTTTGTAAGTTTACATGACTAAAGTAAGAATCATGATTTCATGTTAGAAATATTTATGCCATGGTTATGTGAACAAATTTAACTATACTTATGCCATGCTTATGTTTGACATTATGCCTGAAATAAAAATATAGGTTTATGTTGTAGTTAGGCCTATGTGTCAATAGTGATATTCTTAACTTAACTACAAGTTTACATGCTTTGATTCATGTCACCTATGCTTTATGACCAAAGTATATGTTACCACTATGCAAGTACACCAGTTTCTATTTTGTATTTCCAACGTCATATTGCAAGTTCATACGCTCACCTTCCCCTTTTTGTGTATGTAATCATGCTTTAAGCCTCCCCTTTCCGCATGGCTAAATTGGGCTTTAAAAGGCTAAGCCCAATATATATAATAAACGGACGTGTTAAACGGGGGAAAATAACGTTGGGTTAAAATTACTAATGAATGAAAATATAAAATAGAAGGGCCCAAATTCAAGCATGGGTTGGGCCCATGGTTGGTGTAACCTTTACAACATTAACTTAATAATGGGCCACAAATATTTACATATAAGAAATAAAGAAGAATGACAAGATATGTAAATTTAGAAAATACGATGTGTTTAACCCGAGGTTGGATTGAGTTGTGATGTAAACCTGCCCGGAACCGCCCGGCTGTCCAGTAGTCACAACAATACCTATCCAATGTGGGAGGTTAAACATGGAGCCCAATAAGGACCCGAGGTTAGACTGAGTTGTGGCGTAAGACTACCCGGAACCAACCGACAACAGGCAGCCACAACAATACCTTTCTAATGTGAGAGGTCAGGGCCTTAATAAGACAATTAAGGCTGAGTCAGGATTGTTAGGATTAAGTGAACTAAAGACTTAATCAAAATGGAACATGCTAAACTAAACGGACTGGTGGGGGTTAGGTTAGAAAACACTTAACCAACTTAGCATGTTGGCTAGAGATAGAAAACCTAGTAACGGGGGACCCCTTTCAGCAGTAACCCTAGAAGGTGTATCAGGATACCCTGAAACTAGGCAGGGTGGGGCACGATTACTGGGCTGATTGTAAGAGGTCAAATCGACGGCGGTGGTGTAGGAGTGTAGGTTCTAACGGGGTGCGGGCGTGCACACACTCCGGCGCAGAAAAATAAGGCACTGGACACCAGTAGCATACCTGTGCATTCTAGGATTGTGTCGGGCCGCCACTATGGGACTTGATACACCCCATGGTGGGACCAGCATAGGTAACTACAACATCGGGGGCCGTAAGACACATGTAACTATGCGAGTAGGAGCCGATCATCATAGAACGGATCACATCACCCTGATTATGGGGTGCCAGTTGGAAAACTAGTTTATATGGGTTTAGAGATTAACATGGGGTACGATAGTATATTCGACCCTAGACAACTTAACCAAGTTATAATGCATGCCCACTTCTTGTTTATACTTATCATACCCAGTTCTTTATTCATAGACAAAATAGTACTAGACTTACTCAGGCTTTATGTCTGACTCTACTTTTCTTTCGTCTTCTTTCTTCCGTTTCCCCCCCCCCCCCCCAGGTCCTCAGGGAGGGAACGCAGCAGCTTGACCAACCTTAACATCCAGCTTGACGAAGAGAAATGTATTGCTTGGACTTTCCTGTTTTGAACTATGGATTTGGACAATCCACCATGGGGCTTTTGCAGTTTATCTATGTTTTATTTATGCTTCTTTAAATAATGTACTCAAGACAGATTATGAAAGCGTTATGTTATGTTTTTGGAAAAAAAGATGTAAGACAATCATGGTGATGTTTTGTAACACGTATTTGCTTTTATGAAATAAAAGTTGTTGTTCTTCCGCTGTTTACAAATATGTGTTCTTATATCTGTCTTGTATATCTGTGACTTATACTTATAAACCTCCACCAAAATTAGGGCATTCCCTTTGAGAGTGACCCTAACGGAGGTGGGGTGTTTCACTTGGTATCAGAGCATAGGTTTACCAGATAAGATAAAAAGTTTTGAAAAATTATTTTCAAAAAGGAAATTTAAAGAAGCATTTTTAAAAGAAAAATATTATTTTATTTTAAAAGGCAAAGTCCACTCCCCAAAGCCATAGGTACTATCTCTTATCCTTCGTTTTGAATCTATCCTTTTTGTTTCAGCATGTCCGAAGATCTTAACTTGCCAGAAGGGGTGCCAATACCTGGTTGGTTTAGACGGTTCTTAGAAGCAAGGGCCACTCAGCCAGGTCCTACCGTTCCTCCTCCCCCAGCTGCAGGAAATCATCCAGCTGCAGCAGCACCTTTTCCTCCACCTCCTCCTCCTCGGGGAAACACTTTTACTAAGATATGTAAAGATTTTAAAGCTATGGGAGGGAAGGATTTCCATGGAACTGAGTCCTTCGTGGCAGCTAGAAATTGGCTGAAAGAAACGGAGGACCTATTCATCATCTTTGAGGTAGAAGATAGACAAAAAGTACAATTGGCAGTGTGGCTATTGAAGGGCGAGGCTTCCTACTGGTGGGAAGTCACTAATGCTGAAAGACCAGTGGAGACATGGGAGGACTTTAGGGCAAGGTTTGAAACCAAATTTCTCTCAGATGCGGAAAGAAGTTTGCAGTTGGAAAAATTCTTATTTCTTAAGCAAGGGGACAAGACAGTCCGAGAGTATGTGAATCAGTTCGATGAGCTGGCTAGGTTTGGGCTTGACCTAGTCAACACCCCGCACAAGAAGGCTCTCCGTTTCGTCAAACGGTTAAATGAGCCATTACACAGTTTGGCCATGACCCATATACCCATGGGAGCCACGTATGAAAGATTGGTGCAAATGGCATTGCTGAATGAAGAGGATAAGGGCAAGAAGAAAGAGGGTTTGCAGCCCAAGAAGACAGACTTTAAGAAGGGCGGGAAAGGCAACAAAGAGAAGAGGAAGTGTAATTTCTGTGGCAAAGTGGGGCACTTAGTAAAGGACTGCCGGAAAAAGAAGGCCAAGGAGAATGGTGGGTGCTTTTCTTGCGGTGAGACAGGCCACAGGGCTAAGGACTGCCCAAAGAAACGAGGACAGGGGCAGAGGGTTGGATCCACCCCAGGGGCACAGGTTCATGTGCTAGAAGCACCACCTCTGCAACAGCGAGGTATAAATACTTCCGTAGAAAGTGTAGTTTATCTTTATGATCACCCCGTTCGCACTTTATTTGACTCTGGCGCATCACACTCCTTTATCTCGTCTGCTTTAGTAGAATCTCTGCACCTAAAAACTAGTATGGTAGAGGACCCCTTAATTGTTTCAAACCCAATTAGGGGCCCAGCTCATTTGTCTATGATCTGTTTGGGATTGAAAATTTCTATTCTAAGCATAGAATTTCAATGTAGTGCCTTTGTTTTGGGCTTTTCGGGGTATGGTTTGATTTTGGGTATGGATTGGCTATCCAGTAATGGGGCCATCCTTGATTGTGAGAAAAGGGTTGTTAGGCTCCTAACCCAGCTCGGTAATACTTTGGAAATTTCTTGTAATCCCTCGTATGCGGTTATGCTTAGTTATCTTGAATCACTAGATGCCTCTGTTGAAAATTTGCAATCAGTTAGAGTGGTCCGGGAATATCCGGATGTCTTTGAAGAGGTGAAGGGCTTGCCTCCGAAGCGGGAAATAGACTTCCGCATATATCTTGTAGATAATGCAAAGCCCGTTGCGTTGCCCGTTAGACATATGGCTCCACGAGAAAGGAAAGAGCTCGGTAAACAAATTAAAGAGCTTCTAGAAAAGGGGTTCATTAGAAGGAGCATTTCAGAATGGGGCGCTCCAGTGGTGTTCGCTACAAAGGCGGATGGTTCACTCCGTCTATGTGTTGACTATAGGGAGCTCAACAAGCTAACGAAAAAGAATAGGCACCCTCTCCCTAGAATTGACGATTTATTTGACCAGCTTGTAGGAGCGTCTGTTTTCTCCCAACTCAATTTAGCAACCGGTTTTCATCAGCTAAGGGTGGCTGAAGATAGCATCGATAAAACGGCGTTCAGAACCCCAGACGGCTTCTTTGAATGGCTTGTCATGCCTTTCGGCTTGACAAATGCACCTGCTTACTTCGTGGACCTGATGAGTAGGGTATTTAGAGATTTCCTCAACAAATTCGTAGTGGTCTTCGTAGATGATATCCTTATCTTCTCAAAGAGTGAAGAGGAACATGCTCAACACTTAAGGGCAATCATGGAAACTTTGCGAGTCCATCAACTAAAAGCCAAATTCTCCAAATGCCACTTTTGGAGGGAAGAGGTGAGGTTCCTTGGGCACATAGTATCCAAACAGGGGTTAGCAGTGGACCCTGCTAAGGTAGTGGCGGTACAAGATTGGAAGACACCAAGGAATGCAACTGAGGTCCGAAGCTTTCAAGGACTAGCAGGTTTCTATCGAAAATTTATAAGGGATTTTGCGAAAATCTCAGCTCCGCTCACGAAATTGACCAAGAAGAATCTAGTGTTCAATTGGGACTTGGATTGCGAGTTTGCTTTCCAACGACTGAAAAGGGCTCTTACAACAGCCCCAGTTTTGACGCTGCCAGATGGGAGCAAGATGTTCACTGTTTATACGGATGCATGTGGGATAGGGCTAGGCGCCGTCTTAATGCAAGAAGGAAGGGTAGTGGCTTATGGCGGGAGGCTGTTGAAAGCGCACGAAAAGAACTACCCAACCCACGATCTTGAGTTAACCGCCATCGTCTTTGCACTCAAGTCTTGGCGACACTATCTCCTAGGTGAGAAGTTCGAACTTTACACTGACCATAAATCGTTGAAATATCTTTTCTCGCAGAAAGATCTTAACTTGAGGCAACAAAGGTGGATGGAGTTTCTTGCCTCGTACGATTTCGAAATCTCCTATACTCCGGGCAAAGGCAACGTAGTGGCAGACGCGTTGAGCCGAAAGAAATTGACCCTAAGCCCATTGTTTGTTGAAAGACAAAGCCTAGAATTTATAGCCAGCTTCGACTTTAGGCCTTCCTCCGATTTCGTACCAGGCTTGCTAGCATCTCTCGAAGTGCGCCCAACTTTAGTAGATTCGGTAGGGGCAGCACAACGCGAAGACCCTCAGCTTATAGAAATAATTGATAGGCTAATTAGGGGTGAGACTTCAAGTCACCTCAACAGACACTCCATCGACGATAAGGGTTTGCTAAGGCGAGACGGAAGACTATGCGTCCCACAGACAAAAGATCTCGTAAAGAAGGTTCTCGAGGAAGCACATCACTCCAAGATGACGATACACCCAGGCGGAGATAAAATGTACAAAGACATAAAAAGGACTTTCTTCTGGAACGGCATGAAAAAGGACGTGGCAGAGTTCGTTTCTAAGTGTATGGTGTGCCAACAGGTTAAAGCGGAACAGAAAAAGCCTGGCGGACTACTACATCCTCTAGAGGTCCCGCAGTGGAAGTGGGATAGCATCTCAATGGACTTCATCGATGGGCAGCCTAGGTCTAGGAGAGGCAACACTAGCATTTGGGTAATAGTGGATAGGCTTACTAAAAGCGCCCACTTTTTACCTGTCAAAAGTAAGAGAACTGCCTCATCCCTAGCATCACTTTACCTCAAAGAAATCGTTCGACTCCATGGGATACCATCTAGCATTGTTAGTGACCGAGACCCCATCTTCACCAGTGAGTTTTGGCGGAGTTTGCAAGAAGCAGTAGGAACGCAGTTATGCTTGAGCATGGCCTATCATCCCCAAACCGACAGCCAAACAGAGAGAGTGAACAGAGTTTTGGAAGACCTTTTAAGACTATGCGTCCTTGACTTCGGAGGGACATGGGAAGACCACCTTCCTTTGGTGGAATTTGCCTACAACAACAGCTATCAAGCAACCATCGGAATGGCGCCCTTCGAAGCTTTATATGGAAGACCGTGCCGATCGCCCACTTGTTGGTGGGAGTCCACGGATAAGCTCATACTTGGACCAGATATGATCCGAGAGACTTCAGAGAAAGTAGACTTAATACGAAGAAGGATGAAGACGGCCCAAGACAGACAAAAGTCCTATGCCGACAAGAGAAGGACCGACCTTGAATTTGAAGTTGGAGACAGAGTTTTTCTCAAGGTATCACCGTTAAGGAACGTTGTTCGTTTTGGAACCACAGGAAAACTTGCACCAAGGTTCGTAGGGCCATTCCCTATTATCGAGAAAATTGGGAAAATGGCCTATAGATTAGAGCTACCCGAGAAGTTGGCTGGAGTCCACAACGTTTTTCACGTTTCACATCTCCGAAAATGTCTACATGAGTCAGCCGAGGTGGTAGAGCCAAATATCCTAGAAGAGGCCGAAGTAGAACGCGAAGCAACCATAAGGAAAGTTCCAACCCGCATCTTAGGAACGGAAGTGAAGAAGCTACGCAACCGCGAAGTCAAGCTCGTTAAAGTTCAGTGGAGCGACGCCGAGGGAGACGCGACTTGGGAAACTGAAGCTAGAATACGCACTGCCTACCCTTTTCTGTTCGAGGGTACATCCTTGATCTTTCCTTTTCCTTAAGTTGCGCTTTTATCTATCTTTTTAGGTATATTTCCTCGACCTTATCATTTAGGTAGAAACCCTTTGGATGGAAACATGTAGTTGAAACATGTTATGGATGATGGTTGCAAGTGGTTGCAGGTGATTGCTAGTGGTTGCTCGTGGTTGCATATACACACACAATCTAGGTTTTAGATCGGCTCAGTCACTTCATATTGCATATGCATATATGTTTGCATTCGTATATGGTTGAACTTTAATGTGTTGTCATATGGATGTTGCATTTGTATTGAATGATTGTGCACTCATGTAGAATCAAGAATAGAAAAATTTGCATACATAATGGATTCATGGCACTTACATAATTCGCATTAAGGAGGTCAACTGAATCAGTAGACCGCCTGATTTTGCATTAGATAAGTACATGTACACACACACTTCGCATATGATCATGAAGCATTAGAAATCTTTTAAGGACAATGGATGCTCGTGTTTGATGGATGAGTAGATGGATGATTGGATGTTAGGATATACATTTTCCTAAACTTGAAGATTTCGGGGACGAAATCCTTTTAAGTGGGGGAGAATGTAACACCCCGTGTATTCTATAACTGTGAAATTCACAAATTAAAGTATAATTAATTTCAAATCAAAGAATTAAGGGAAACGGGATACGCCATTGCGTTCGTCTCGGAAAAATACGCGAAATAGAGTCCGAGTTTTCGAAAAACGGAGTCCGTATGAAGAAGATATAGCCTTCGGAAGTTTCTAAATCAAATTTAAATTCGAAAATGGGGCCCAATGGGCCAGGGCGGAAAAACACCCGCCTGACACACCCAGGTCGACTGGGCTGTCGACCTGGTCTAACCAGGTCGACAGGGCTGTCGACAGGCATGTCGACCTGGTCCAGAGCCAGGTCGAGCCCAGTCTAACCCGGCTGGCCTATTCTATGTTGGTCGACTTTCTGTGGTCTGCTTTGTCATTAAGGCTAGGTGGCAGGCTCTAATTGGTCTCTCTATCGAATGAATGGCTACGATCAATCCAAGCAACATCAATGGTCCTAATCAGTTCCTAACCTCTATAAAAACAACCCTAGACAAACCCTAATCTATTCATTCAAAAATAAGAAAAAAAGCCGCCATGTTGCTGAGGAACGACTAGGGTTAGCCACCAATTGGAGAGAGGATTAGGAGGAAAATTCTAAGGCATAAAGCAATTCAATCAAATCAAACCGCATCTTCAAATCCCTAAATTAGAGAATTCGCCACACCATTGTAAGTAGAGTATTACTTTGGTATGAACAAATAATTGTGTTGGTTTGTATGCTTGAATTGTGGCAATAAAGTAATTCATATTTGTGCGTTCTTATCAATTTGAAATATTATATACGTTTGGATATTCTTGAATTATGTTATTCAATTATAAAGAACTACATGCGGTAGTTCTATGCAAGTATACGTTTGGAATATTCGCAAATTATGTAATCCATGTTGAAGCTACATGTATGTAGTTGATTGAAATTCATGCAAGTTTGGGGCTTTGCTATTATGCCATCATAATGTGTATTTTTATACAAACATCATTTTTGTGAAGTAATTGGAATCAGTTTGGGTTATTATAATCCATATGAAATTATGTTGAGAATTTGGCATCATGTATTAAGCCATGCTTTTGTACTAGAAAACCTATTTGCAAACTTATGAATATGGCTAGGCTATGAATGATATTTGGCATAATTGAAATCCATGATTAAGTCTATCTTGTTTACAAAAATTTTATGATGACATATGTGGTACATAGCTAGGTTAGGTTCAAAAATCCCTTTTTGTAAGTTTACATGACTAAAGTAAGAATCATGATTTCATGTTAGAAATATTTATGCCATGGTTATGTGAACAAATTTAACTATACTTATGCCATGCTTATGTTTGACATTATGCCTGAAATAAAAATATAGGTTTATGTTGTAGTTAGGCCTATGTGTCAATAGTGATATTCTTAACTTAACTACAAGTTTACATGCTTTGATTCATGTCACCTATGCTTTATGACCAAAGTATATGTTACCACTATGCAAGTACACCAGTTTCTATTTTGTATTTCCAACGTCATATTGCAAGTTCATACGCTCACCTTCCCCTTTTTGTGTATGTAATCACGCTTTAAGCCTCCCCTTTCCGCATGGCTAAATTGGGCTTTAAAAGGCTAAGCCCAATATATATAATAAACGGACGTGTTAAACGGGGGAAAATAACGTTGGGTTAAAATTACTAATGAATGAAAATATAAAATAGAAGGGCCCAAATTCAAGCATGGGTTGGGCCCATGGTTGGTGTAACCTTTACACCATTAACTTAATAATGGGCCGCAAATATTTACATATAAGAAATAAAGAAGAATGACAAGATATGTAAATGTAGAAAATACGATGTGTTTAACCCGAGGTTGGATTGAGTTGTGATGTAAACCTGCCCGGAACCGCCCGGTTGTCCAGTAGTCACAACAATACCTATCCAATGTGGGAGGTTAAACATGGAGCCCAATAAGGACCCAAGGTTAGACTGAGTTGTGGCGTAAGACTGCCCGGAACCAACCGGCAACAGGCAGCCACAACAATACCTGTCTAATGTGAGAGGTCAGGGCCTTAATAAGACAATTAAGGCTGAGTCAGGATTGTTAGGATTAAGTGAACTAAAGACTTAATCAAAATGGAACATGCTAAACTAAACGGACTGGTGGGGGTTAGGTTAGAAAACACTTAACCAACTTAGCATGTTGGCTAGAGATAGAAAACCTACTAACGGGGGACCCCTTTCAGCAGTAACCCTAGAAGGTGTATCAGGATACCCTGAAACTAGGCAGGGTGGGGCACGATTACTGGGCTGATTGTAAGAGGTCAAATCGACGGCGGTGGTGTAGCAGTGTAGGTTCTAACGGGGTGCGGGCGTGCACACACTCCGGCGCAGAAAAATAAGGCACTGGACACCAGTAGCATACCTGTGCATTCTAGGATTGTGTCGGACCGCCACTATGGGACTTGATACACCCCATGGTGGGACCAGCATAGGTAACTACAACATCGGGGGCCGTAAGACACATGTAACTATGCGAGTAGGAGCCGATCATCATAGAACGGATCACATCACCCTGATTATGGGGTGCCAGTTGGAAAACTAGTTTATATGGGTTCAGAGATTAACATGGGGTACGATAGTATATTCGACCCTAGACAACTTAACCAAGTTATAATGCATGCCCACTTCTTGTTTATACTTATCATACCCAGTTCTTTATTCATAGACAAAATAGTACTAGACTTACTCAGGCTTTATGTCTGACTCTACTTTTCTTTCGTCTTCTTTCTTCCGTTCCCCCTCCCCCCCCCCCCCCCCCCAGGTCCTCAGGGAGGGAACACAGCAGCTTGACCAACCTTAACATCCAGCTTGAAGAAGAGAAATGTATTGCTTGGACTTTCCTGTTTTAAACTATGGCTTTGGACAATCCACTATGGGGCTTTTGCAGTTTATCTATGTTTTATTTATGCTTCTTTAAATAATGTACTCAAGACAGATTATGAAAGTGTTATGTTATGTTTTTGGAAAAAAAGATGTAAGACAATCATGGTGATGTTTTGTAACACGTATTTGCTTTTATGAAATAAAAGTTGTTGTTCTTCCGCTGTTTACAAATATGTGTTCTTATATCTGTCTTGTATATCTGTGACTTATACTTATAAACCTCCACCAAAATTACGGCATTCCCTTTGAGAGTGACCCTAACGGAGGTGGGGTGTTTCAAAATGTTTATGTGGTATATGATGAAGTATGCTTATCTTCAAGAAGTACGCCATGTAGTGTAGTTCAAAATTAATTGTTACTATCCTATGGCGACGTTTATTATTACACACAGAACAACCAGCACTCCGCATCTAATGGCATTCACAGGAGTTGATATAATAATAAAATTGTGCATCCAACTCATTAAGGTTTACCTATTTGTCGGGCACACAAATAAATTCTTTGCTCAACAGCTAATCCATTTACCTGTTCAAACATATATAATGCACATGTATATATTGCTATCTATTTTTAAATCAGTTCAATACGTGATATAATCGAATAAATTCTACCATTCATTCTCGTATTAATTAAATTAACTACCGTTCTAATAATTTAATTAGTCAAATCCACTATCACACCACACAAACAACAATCAATTTTATTTTTAACTTTTCAAAAATGTACTAATTATTTCATACACTCTTTTAAAATCATTCAGACTATAGAATTAAAAGTTCACATCCATGAAAGGAAAATAACTACAAAGTAGAGAACAACTGGAAATTTCAAAATATGGTAAATGTACCTTGCAGCGGAGTCAATCAAAGATATCCCCCCGACACTTAGGATAGGCTTTCTGAATGCTCTCCTTAGTTTCCCAAGTACAATCTCGCGGATCTCCACTTCATTGCACTTTGACTAAGTGAACCTTTTTGTTCCTCAGTTCTTTGGTTTCTTTGTCAATGATCTTTAGCGGCTCTCTTCTCACAGCCAATTCTGGATTAATTTCAATATCCTGTTGCGCCGCTTCTTCCACGATCAAATCTGGATAATAAACGTGCTTTCGAAGTTGAGATATGTGAAATACATCATGCACTCCAGGCAACCAGTCAGGCAATTGAACCCTATAAGCGAGAGTTCCAATCCGTTCAAGAATAGGAAACAGACCAATGAATTTGGGCGCCAATTTCCCTGTTTTACCGAACCGGATAACTCCTCTCATCGGCGATACTTTCAAATATACATGGTCGCCAACAACAAATGATATATCTCTTCTTCTCTTATCGGCATAGCTCTTCTGTCAGCTTTGAGCGGCGAGTAATCGTTTCTTAACGAAATCGACTTTGTCCGCAGCATCACGGATCATATCAGGTCCCAATACAAGCCTATTACCAGGTTCGACCCAACAAGCAGGAGATCAGCACGGTCTACCATACAATGCTTCAAATGGTGACATCGTCAGGCTCGCTTGGTAGCTGTTGTTATATGAGAACTCAGCCAAATGCAAATGGTCTTCCCATGATCCACCAAAGTCAAGAACACAAGCCCGCAATAAATCTTCTAGTATACGATTCACCCTCTCAGTTTGACCATCTGTCTGAGGATGATAGGCGGTGCTTAGATTCAGCTTTGTTA
The DNA here is from genome assembly GCA_030737875.1 of Allium sativum. NCBI lineage: Eukaryota > Viridiplantae > Streptophyta > Magnoliopsida > Asparagales > Amaryllidaceae > Allium > Allium sativum. Next base: position 34,602,481 of record CM060913.1, on the reverse strand, counting down.
CCAGTTCTACTTGAAATGCCTCCCAGAATTTGCTAGTGAATATTGGATATCTATCACTAACTATACTGAGCGGCACTCCATGTAGCCTAACAATTTCCTTGAAATATATATGCGCCAGACTCTAAGCAGTTCTGTTCGATCTGACAGTTATGAAATGGGCGGTCTTCGTGAAGCGATCTACGATCACCCGAATACTGTCATTTCCTTTTATGGTTCTGGGCAAACCATCTATGAAGTCCATGGAAATATGTTCCCACTTCTAACCTGGAACGTCCAGCGTGTGCAATAAGCCAGCCAGTTTCTGTTGGTCGCTTTTGACTAGTTGGCAAGTAGGGCATTGGGTAACATATATTGAAATGCCCCTTTTCATAGCCTTCCACCAGAATGTTCGCTTGAGATCGTTATACATTTTGGTCAAACCGGGATGGATACTCAGCTTGGATTTGTGACGTTCATCGAGCACATCTCTTCTGAGTTCAGGAATTTCTGGAACACAAATTCGTCCTTGTAACCTCAGAATCCCTTCACTATCGAGCTGGAAATCTGAAGCATTGCCTTCACGAATCCGCTGACTCATTCCTTTAATAAATTTGTCGTCTTTTTGGGGAGCAGATATCTTGTCAATTAAAGAAGTCGCAATGATAAAACTGGCGATCATAACATTCTTTCTACTTAACGCATCGGCCACGACATTGGCTTTCCCTGGAGTGTATAGAATCTCAAAATTGTATGCTGCAAGGAACTCTACCCAACGTTGCTGCCTCAGATTCAAGTCTTTCTGGGTGAACAGATACTTTAGCGACTGGTGATCTGTAAAAACAGTTCGAATTTCTCACCCAGAAGATAGTGTCTCCAGATTTTCAAAGCAAATACTATAGCCAACAACTCAAGATCATGAGTTACGTAATTCTTTTCATGTGGCTTCAGCTGGTGGCTTGCATAAGCAACAACTTGACCTCTTTGCATTAATATTGCACCAAGGCCTTCTCTAGAGGCATCTGTCCAGACTTTCAAGTCTTGATTGCCATCAATTATCGTTAATACTGGAGCCGTTGTTAATCTTAACTTTAGCTCCTCAAAAGCCTCCTCACATTCTGGAGTCCAATTGAATTTTGAGTGCTTCTTTGTAAGCTTCGTTAAGTGACTAGATATCTTCGAAAAATCTTTAATGAACTTCCGGTAATAACTAGCCAATCCAAGAAAACTTCAGACTTCCGTGGGAGTACTAGGCTGTTTCCAATTTTGAATAGCCGTAATTTTACTTGGATCCACAGCAATTCCCTCTTTTGATATGACGTGGCCCAGGAACTTTATTTCATCTTGCCAGAATATACATTTGGAAAGTTTAGCTTTCAATACATTCCTTCTCAGAATTTCTAGAACCTGCTCCAAATGTTTTTCATGTTCGGCCTTTGACTTAGAGAATATTAGGATATCATCAATAAAGACCAGAACAAACTTATTCAAGACTCCTCTGAACACTCGATTCATCAAATTGACGAAGTAAGATGGAGCGTTACACAGACCGAACGGCATTACCAACCATTCATAGAATAAGTCTGGACCCCTGAATGCTGTCATAGGAACACATTCTTCGGCAATACGAAGCTGATGGAAACCTGTAGCTAGGTCCATCCTTGAAAATACTTGTGCTCCATTCAGACGATCCAATAAATCATCGATTCGCGGCAATGGATATTTATTCTTTATAGTATGCTTATTCAAGTCGCGATAATCCACACATAGTCGCAGAATACCATCAGACTTTGGGACAAACACCACTGCTGCTCCCCAATTAGAGAAATTAGGCCTGATCAGACCCTTCCATACGAGCTGTCAAGTTTGATTGTCTAGTTCTTCTTTCTCCTTTACAGTCATTCTCCGAATAGCGTGCAGTACTGGCCTTGCGTTCAGAATTAAAGCAATTTTGAAATCAATTTCTCTCTGCGGAGGTAAGTTGACAACTTCTTCGAACACATCTGCATAATTCTTTACGACAGGAATATCTTTGATGAGATCCGGAATATTCTCTGTGACTACAGGGATATTTTCTATTTGAGCAGGAGAAACATCTAGAGCTGACCAAAAATCTTTTCTATTTGAATTCGGGCCTTCACATGGTATGGTTATATAGTTCCCTGACTGGGCCTTTGCCTTAACAACTCTCTCGGCGCACTTAACCTCAGCCTCGTATTTGGTTAACCAATCTAATCCCAAAATAAGATCGAATTCTGTAAAATTCATGACGATAGCGATGGTAGGGAATTTATAATAGGAAAAGGAAACAGGCACCGCACAAATCCAACTAAGATCAAGGGAACTCCCAACCGGATTATGTACAGTGATGGGTTCTTTGAGCTTCTTCAAATTCAAATCTAGCTTCTTAACCGCATTCTTTGCAATGAAGCTTCGCGACGTGCCTATATCAAACAGTACTTTAACTAGAATATTTTTGACATTAAGCATGCCTTCCAAAACATCAGAACTTTCCTGAGCAGATGAAGATGCAGGCACTTCTGCCACTTCATTTACATGTACTGCTTCAGATTTCTTTGAGAGGTTGCACTCCCGTGCAATATGCCCTGTTTGGTGGCACTTATGGCATCTCCTTTCCCCATGTGGGTTCTTTTGCTTCTTAGTGGGTTTAGATCCACTCTTTATTTGTTTCTTTAGAGATCTGCAACTTATCGAGAGATGTCCTTGCCTATTGCAGTTATTGCATACAGCTGTCATTACTGGTTCATTCTCAGAATTAGCCCTTTTTCTCTTGGCACTGGGCTTCTTACTGACCTCAGACATCGTATTGGCCTCAGGATGATCAGTTTCAGACTCAACTTTATTACTAGAACTGACTTCCTCTTCGTAACGCAACATACCTTTATTGTCGAGATCCTCATACTGGTAAGCCATGTATATCATTTCAGAAAAAGGAAGCTTCACATTCCTCATTACACTATTATGATATTTTCATTGTAGGCCATGAATAAACCTCAGATTCTTCCTTTTCGGATCTTTAATTAGATGAGGGGCAAAATGAGAGAGTTCGTTGAATTTCTTGTGATATTCTAGGATGGTCATATCTCCTTGTATTAGATAAGAGAATTCATCACATAACCACTCAGTTGCTTCAAGAAGAGTAAATCTTTCTAGGAAAATCACTTTAAATCTATCCCAGGTGATATCACCTTCTGGGTTATCCTCAATAATTGAATCCCACCAGAACAAGGCTTCATCTTTGAGTGCCCAGGATGCCAGTAATCTTTTCTGGTCATCTCGCAGATTTAAACCGTCAAAGATTTTCTCAGTAGAACGAATCCAAGCTTGTGTTTTCATAATAGATTCTTCGCCCGAGAACGGTATTCCACCCATATTTCGATACTTAATTAATAGAGCCTCAATATCTGGTTCTGCATTCCTTCTATTTCTGACACTCATTTTCTAGTACTTCTGCAAATAGCAGATCAAGTCTCAGGTCAACAGAAAAGATATTTTAAAACATAGAAATATATACTTGAATGTAAATGCATCTATCGAGGTGTTATCTCATTCTGCTACTCATACTAGGATATTACTGATCCTATCTGTAATGAGTTATTCGTCCTAGAACACTACTGGTTCTATTTCTGATGAGTTCGTTAATATGTCATATTCCATCACTAAGCTTAACCAAGGCTCTGATATCACGTTTGTGACGACCCCAAAACCTCATACCACGGTGTTAAGGGTAATCTTTGGAATATAACACATAAACAGATAATAGCAGAACAAAAATAAATAAATACACCAGATAATGAACAAATAATACACTGGATAAACATAATCATCAGAGTTACACTGTATACAGGATCATACTTAGTACAAATACAGTTCAGCTATACATAAATGACTACAGCGGAAAACAAACATAATATGTACAATAGGAGCTGAACAACATAAAAAGAGATAAATGATAGAATCCATCTTCAGCTCCAGCTATCCAGAAAGAGCCTGCTAAAACCTGAACACAAGGCTGCCTATGTAGAAAGAGGGGCACCCGAGTTTGCAAGTGAAACAAACTATGAGTCAGTCATGGGACTGGTATGAGAAATCTACTTAACACATTATATAATTTGGCTAATCACAGGAACACGCCACTTTCGAGGAACGGGTTTACTCCATTGGATTGCCAGTGCTTTAAAATAATTAAGTCTTTTAAACATCGCAATGCTTTTTATAAAAATGAAGCCGATATAAGACTCAAGTCCCATCACATAATGTAACGCAAACCGGAGGATAGATTTTTACCTTGTATCGACCAAAATATGCTTGATACGAGCAAAACAAATCATTTAAAGTGTAAACTTTGTCGTTTAATTCTTAATCAGACTCCAACTGTAAAATAGTAAGAGAACGATCCCCTAAGTATTAACCCCGAAGGCCGAAACCAACATCAGACCAATACCCAGGAAACCACCCATCTTAGCTCGTTTGCAGTTAGTTTCTAATTTTATACACCATCATAAATATCAATCAGACGACATGACCATCCCATGCCACTATGTCGCCATATATAGGTTTACAATCAAAACCGCACGATGTCGTATTTGGAAATTGGATTTCCGTCATGAACCAAGGCAAAAGATAGTCCTTACCGACTTCGAGACTCTCTAGCCCGAGCCTCAGGCAAGTACTCAGTCAAGCCTTTGGAGCGATAGGGCCGGTCCACCGATGTGGATTTAAATTCCTGAGCACTGCGTTTCCCCGCCCTTTGGGGCATAAATGAGCCAACGAATGACTCCATCGGTCCCGGATCGACCGATATAACCGAGGCGCCTCGCAACAGCAACAACCACATAGGTGAAAATAATATATATGTCAGCCAGTTCAAGCACTGACACCACCTCTAACTAGAAAGAAACGCATGCCCTCCCTGAGGTCCTCTCCCATTTCTGGTTCATATCGGGGTGTGAGGCTCGCGAATTCACGTTATACACAAAGCTACGCCACACCGGCGGTGCTTTGATCATCAACCACAAGACTTTGCTTTTCAACAGAAGCCTTGATCACTGCATCTTAGCATGCCACAAAAGCAATTCACACCATGCAACTGATGGTTATCAATCACACAGAATGAATTCCAATGTCAGACACACATTCCATTTGCAAGTCCGTTCTGGGTCTGAACGAAACTGGAGGCACTATATACCTCGCATACCCATCGATCTCCACGTACGTCTAGACGATCACAACTCATTATCCATATTTCGGGACGCCTCCCAATCAGGACATCAGTTACCATCCAAACGAGGTGAAGATCTCCGGTCGTCAACCACCGTCTTCATCTTCGACTTCTTATCGTCGATTCAGTTATTCAAAATGGGATAAACCCGGTATTTCTGAGCAACTCGCGTATATAATAAACAAGTGCTACACAAACAGACATACGCCTTATTCCAATTCATTAGTCACTAACCATAAATCAGTAAGAGAACGATTTCCCAAATATTAACCCCGAAGGCCGAAACCAACATCAGATCAAAATCCAGGAAACCACTCGACTTAGCTAACCTTCAGTTAGTTTCTAAATTTCACATTCCATATCGTTTATAATATTTGATAACGATTTATCGCTATTTTTATTTATTTAAAAATAGCCAATTTATTTAAATTACGTTTCAGGCCATAACGCGGTCGTGGCGCTGTTTTTCTTCAGATTTGATTTACACATATCTGAAAATCTAACCGTTGGATCTTCACAAAATTTATATCATTAGAAAGATCTTTTCAAAACGAATCAAACGGTTCCATTTTTGGGAAAATCCGACGGTCGGATCTCCCGGTACACTCGTTTGAAGTTTCGATTTCAAAACACGAACTGCAGCGTCGTTATTCGATTTAATTTAATTATATATATATATATATAAATATAATCGATTCTGGCGCTGTTTTTCTTTAGATTTGAATTAAACATTCCAGACAATCCAACCGTTGGATCCTTACAAAGTTAGTGTCGTCGGAAAGATATTTCCAAAGCGAACCCACCGGTTTCGGTTTCGGGAAAATCCGACGGTTGGATCTCCCACACTAATCGTTTGAAATCACGGTTTCAAGACACGAACTGCAGCTTCGTTATTCGAATTAATTTAATTATATATATAATCTATTCTTCGATTTCAAAACCATATTCTTTTCATACCTTTGATAAAAATGATATTTTTATCCAACTGACTTTTATTTCAACACTTCGCTATTTTTAACAATTCATGTATATGATAAAAATGTGATTTTTAATGTAAAACGATTTATTTCAAAACACGACTATTTTATATAGTTCATACAGATGATAAAAATATGATTTTTATTATAAAACAATTTATTTCAAAACACGACTATTTTATATAGTTCATATAGATGATAAAAATATGATTTTTATTATAAAACAATTTATTTCAAAACACGAATATTTTATATAGTTCATATAGATGATAAAAATATGATTTTTATTATAAAACAATTTATTTCAAAACACGAATACCATTCAACACATGAATTTCTATTCAACGAATGAATTTCTATTCAACACATGAATGTTTTCTATAGATTATATATATACAATAAAAAGGTGATTTTTATATTTTAAACAATTTATTAAAAACATGAATGCCATTCAACACATGAATTTCTATTCAACGAATGAATTTCTATTCAACACATGAAGGTTTTCTATTCAACACACGAATATAGTTTCAACACATGAAAATAATTCTAACACATGAATATTATTCAAAATTTCGGCAGCATAACGGCAGGGTAGTTAAAACCGGGGCCGTCCCTAGTACGGCTCCTAGCTCTACCTTAAAGCCTCGCAGCTTTTGACAATGGGGATTTCATGCATCTAGTTCGCACGCAGGCGGCATGTATATTTTTTTCTTTTCCACAAACTAATCCTATGTGGTTTCAACCAAATAATTCTCAACCACAAACGGGTATTTTTCAACCACAATCAATCAATTTCAATCACAAACAATTCAAATCAACAATTCTCTATCAACCAATTTTGACACCAATCACAACCAATAAATATCGTCCATGGTTTGTGGACGAGGGGCGTATGTGTGTGTGTGTGTGTATATATATATATATATATTTACATAAGAATTTCAGTTCTATTTCAACACATATATAATTTTTACAACACATATATAACATATACATCGAACGTACAACTTATACAACGCTTATACAAGAGGTGTACAACGCTTATATAACTCATACATCGACTATATAATTTATACATCGTCGTTTTCCATATCGTTTATAATTTAGAAATCTCACATTGGGTTCCACTCCACCAAAAATAGCAGAAGGCACAGAAAAATATGCGGTCTCTTCTAGAATGTAAAAGACGTCCACACGAGTCCACTGTCTCTTGTTTTACTGAATTTCATCAAGAAATAAAATAGATATGATTTTTACAGTGAAATCAAAAACCGTAGCTCTTTAAAGTGCTGTAATATAGTTAAAATTAAAATATGTCGTACCTTTCAAAATTTGTTCAAAACTAGGTTTTGATTTTTCTTCTAATCCGAAGCACGTTGCCGAGATCAGGTTGCACCACGATGTATAGCTAGGAACGGCGCCTCTAGAGTGTACCACCTCGTCGAACTCGCGCGCGCCAGGGAGGAGGAATTCCAGCTCGAACGGCGAACCTTCACAAGGTCGATGCGAGCTAAATACGGAGCAAGGGGAGGTGAATCAAGTATGGATTTGAAGAGGGAGGAGAGGACTTTAAAACGTGGGTGGTGGTGCTCGATTTCATTGAGGGTCGGAGGAGAAATCAAGGAGAGAAGGTTTGAATATCCGCTGCCGTCGGTTTGAGGGGTTTCGGAGAAGAAGACGGGGAGAGAGAAAACGTATGGGCCAATAGAATTTTTTTTATATTTATAAATTTTTAAATTTCGAAAATACCCTCTTTCACACACGGACCCCAATCCAAACCCACCGACTGTCATCCCTAGCTAAATACCCCCATTCCGAACACAATGGTATATGTTTCGTAGGCCATTCGACTGTTTCAGTCAGTTTCTCTTCAAATTAAAATATAAAACATTCAATATTCGATTTGAACGTACATTTCAATTTGTCGGGGCCACATACTGATTCTAAAAATTCCCAAAAAATAAATCTAGCTATGTTTTGACGATACGGTCCCAACAAAACTAGTTTCGTTGAATTCTGAGACGGTTTGAAAAATGGCCCTTTTTTGGTCGATCCAATTTTGTAAAAATCGACCAAACATATTTTCCTTTGCCACGCTCACATACTAGCTTCAAAATTTATGAAATTTGAAACCTAGCAATAATTTAATATCCTGGATCCAACAAAAGTAATTTCGTCGAATTCTGAGGTCGTTTGCAAAATGGCCATTTTCACGGGCTATATAAACTCTATAGCGACCTTTCTGAAAATTCATTTAGCCATAACTTTTGCTTCCCGCTATGAAACTTCGATTTTTCAGATTCGTTAGAAAGATATTGACTAACAGATTTAAATATTTTTGGTTTCACTCAAATCCGTTTTGTTTTGCACCCGGTACAGTCAGGCAAAGTTTGAATTCAAATTTTGAAACTACCGCGCCATTTCAGGCCTTGTTTATAATTAGAAAAAATTATTTTCATTTTCAAATGTCGATTCAAACTTACTTTTCATCCTTATTATTTAAAATATTTATTTTAAATATTTAAAATCCACTAAAATAGCCAATTTAAAATTTTCAAACTGGTTCAGATTTTACGGGTTGTTACAAAAGAGGGCGTGAGCCTTGGGTTCACTTACTCTAAGAATAGAAGGATCAATTGATAAAATTGAGGGTTGTTTTGGTTTCGCAAGGTGGAATACCGTCTGGTTGCGGAGTTCTGGGCGATTCCGTGACAATAAAGGTCGCTCGAATACCTGTAGCAGCCAAGAGAGAATCAGGACGCGATTCCCATTTCTTGTTCGATTTGCACGAGTAGTGTACCATTTGGAAGAGGAGATTATAAAGAAAATTATAGTATTTTTAGTGGGATTTTTAGATGAGTATTGGCTGAGCATTGAAAGGGTAAAGTCGTGTTAATGGCCATGGTTGCGCCACAATGTAATACACCGGAGCGAGTTCTATCGGCAGAGAAGAAGCACATCGGGCGGGCCAGAAAATTTTGAATGGGCCAGTGGGGTTTTGATGGGTAAAGGCCCAAATAAATTAATTAATATAAGTTATATTATATTGTTTATTTTTATGTAAACTTCGAAAATGTATAACTCGACCATACTGTATAAGAAATTCGAACCGTCAGTCACGTTGGGATCGTATGGACGGGAGCTTCACAATGAAGCTGACGGGGAGTGAATCGAAGCTCATTACAATTTATTGTAAAATAAATTGTTCATCTGAATCAAAGACAGTTAATCGTTTTTAACGATAACAGTCGAAGGTGAGTAAAACTCACCAACTCTGAACTGTTATATTTTTATAACTGTTAATCATCTGTTGATTGCTGTGTGTTAACTGTTTGGTTGAATTGCTTGTGTATTGGTTGAAATTTTAGATAACGATATATATATAAATCGTTAATCAAATATTGATTCTGTTTAGCAGAATATTTCATAGTGAAATTAAATTGATGTTAATTATATTGTTTAACATATGTGATGCAGGGAAACAGGTTGGAGGAATCTAACTGGATTCCTCAACATTTATTTTACTGTTTTTCATATATTGTGATATATGATGTGATATATAATCTGTTGTTGATATGTGTGTTTGAATGATATCGATCAATGTTATTTGGTATTTTAAATACCGTAAGAAATACTGGGATGTAAAAAGGGGGTTTTCAAAGTATATTTTGAAAATAAAATATTTATATAAAATCAATGGATTTATATATAAAAGGAAAAAGGATTTTATATTAGGAAATAATTATAAAATCAAAAGAGATATAAAGGAAATATATTTGTAAAACAAATATAAAGGAAATTATTTGTAAAACAAATATAAAGGAAATATATTTGTAAAATCAATACAAAGGAAATTATTTGTAAAACAAATATAAAGGAAATATATTTGTAAAACAAATACAAAGGAAGATATTTGCAAAGCAAATAGAAAGAGAAATATTTGTAAAACATTTACAAATAAAATAGAAAAAGGAATATTTGTAAAACATTTACAAATAGAATTGAAAAGGAAATATTGGTAAAACATTTACAAATAGATTAAATGGAAATATTTATTTATAGGAAATAAATAGAATGTTATAAATGAGATATTTATTTGTTAAATAAATAGGAAAGATAACATAAATATTTATTTGTTAAATAAATAGAAAAGATAAATGAAATGTTTATTTGTTAAATAAATAGAATTGAAAAAGGGAATAGTTATTGTTAAGTAAACAAATAGAAAAGGGATAATCCAAAGGAGATAATTCAAAGGAGATAATTCAAAAGGAAATGATTCAAAGGAGTTAATCAAAATGTGTTTATCAAAATGAGTTAAAGGAGTTAATCGAATTGAGTTAGAGTTAATCGATTAGAGTTAGAATTAATCGATTAGAGTTAGAATTAATCAATTAGAGTTAGAATTAATCGATTAGAGTTAGAATTACTCGATTAGAGTTAGAGTTAATCACTTAGAGTTAACCAGTTAGAGTTAACCAGTTAGAGTTAATCACTTAGATTTAACCAGTTAGAGTTAATCACTTAGAGTTAACCAGTTAGAGTTAACCAGTTAGAGTTAATTAGTTAAAGTTAATCAGTTAGGGTTAATCAATCAGAGTTAATCAAATTAAGTTAATCGATTAGAGTTTAGGTAATAGAGATAAGATAATCGAGTTAAGATTATCAAGTTAAGATAATCGAGTTAAGATTATCAAGTTAAGATTATCGAGTAATCGAGTTAAGTTATCGAGTTAAGATAATCGAGTTATAAGTTATTTGAAAAGAAGTTATCGATTATAGTTTAATCGAAAGGAGTTAATCGAATTTAGTTATTCGAAAAGGAGTTATCGATTATAGTTTAATCAAAAGGAGTTATCGATTTTAGTTAATCGAAAAGAGTTAATCGAATTTAGTTATTCGAAAGGGAGATTATCGAATATAAGTTATTCGAAAGGAGATTTTCAAATATAGTGTATTCGAAAGAAAGAGAGTTAGTCGAATATTAGTTATTCAAAGGAGAGTTAATCAAATAACGATTACTCGGAAGGGAGTTATACGTCGAATTCGATTATATCAAAATCGTGAAAGTACTTATTCTTTCTGGTGTTTAAATCAAGATTTATTTATTTTTAAATCAAGTGTTTATTTATTTATTCACATTAAAGAATAAAAGTTATAATGGAAGTTAGATATTTCGAAAGTAGGGATTATAACGTTATCGTTATAACCAATGTTTTCAATAAAGAAGTGGATTCGTAAATAGAATCCGAGAGTTACGTAAGGAAGTTTGTTAAAGATTTAAAAGATAAACTTTGACTATTTTGAAGTTAAAACGTTGTTCAGTTAAGGTCTGAGAGGTAATTATACCCCAACTTGATTGACTTCCTTCTTAACTAAGGAATGGTAAGGTTTGATAGTGAATGATGGTTGATTGAATTTAGTAAATGGTTTGAGTTTGCATAGCGATGTTTGATTCAAACATCAGTTTAAATCCAGTGAAGAAGCTTTGGAAATGTTTTCCAAATAAGAAACCAGAAATATTTTCTAATATAGAAAATAGGAAATGGGAATGTTTTCCATTGTTAATAACGTATATTTTATAAATTAGAAAATAAGAAATGTTGAATATATGGAAACAGGAGAAAAAAAATTAATGAACTAAAGAGATAAATGTTAAATGATGACTGATCGATATAATTTCCATTCGGAAATAATATCGTTGTTTGCACACGTGTTTTCTTTGATAGTTAACTCAACGACTATCGAAGTTTTTGACCATTTTAACGTTGTTAATATGGAGAGACCAGTTGGATTATCATCCGAAGAACCGCTCTGTATTGGTATAAGCGTTGCGAATCATATATGCCAAAGATAATTGAAGACGGAGTAAAGTGCAAGGGCTGTTGTATAAATCTTAGGTAAAGATTTCCTAAGATGGATGTACTGAATAGTGCCTTCGGTTTTTCCAGTCCCAGGACGACCTGTATGGAAGAATGTCTGACAGAGTATATTTAATAGATCGCGTAAGTTGATATCTTCAAACGTACGTACGTTTGGTGGTGGAGGAATTCGTTTCTCTTAGCTGTATACCCATGGTATTTTTGGGGAAATCAATTTGTAATTTGGCGGGTATGACGATGTGACATTCAAAGTGGATCATTGTGTGATCTATCAGAGATAAGCGTGGCCTCTAGCCTCACAACCGGGAAATGACAAAAATCGGGTAGGCAGCATGGCTATGTAGGTTGCACCTATTAGGGTGTATAATCACCTGATCTTGAGTTTCATTTACTTCTAAAAATCTATTGTCGATGATGTCCCATTCGGGAAACGGTTGTTGATCCTAACCATTGGTGATATACATTCAATACACTCAAGCGAAATGAGTTGCCGGTCATGTGTGGCCGGGTTGCAAGATGTTATTGTTAAACCCAGTGTATTCCTCTCTAGAGGTACACTAGCATAAGGTGGTTCCATACCTTGTCATAGTTGGAAATCCATTACCCAATATGTGCTTGCGGTTTTGATTGTATACTATATATGTAGAACGTGAGATGAAAGCGTTTCTGCTAGATGATTATTATATTGTGGTTGATAGACATTATTATAATATCAATGAGTTTGATATAAAGATTATTTTGGATTCTCATAAAGGAAAAACCCGTTCCGTTATACGGCGTGGTCTTATGAGATATCGTTTACTTGTTCAAACTGTTTTACTCATACCAATCCCATGACTGACCCGGAGTTTATCTTGTTTTGTTTTCCCTAAACTTTTAGGTGCCCAATTTTGTATGGGCAGTCAAGTAGTCGGGATTTATAGATATACTGGAAGAGCTTGGAGCAGGAGGCTTCAGGATCATATAGCTATTGTTTATTTCCGCTGTGTTGTAAGTGCTGTACTTTGGAAATGATATGTATATTCAAGTACAGATTTATATTTCAAAGTTATGTTATATATTATATGTTATTCGTTCCGCTATGAGGTTCGTGTTATTCTGATGTTGTTGTTCTTCTTCTTCTATTATAAGTTTCTATCTTATCTATTCTTACCCTCTAATTCTTTCATTAACTACAGGTATTTTCGATCCTTGGATGTTCGATATGTGTTGTATATCGGATAACCAAGATCGACTTTTTCCGGTTCGTTACAGTTGGTACCAGAGCTTAAGGTTAAGTAATTACCTTGGCTCTGTGGCGTGACTCAGTAGAGATGGGGTTAGCAATACCCTAGATTGAGTTTGAATGTATATATACGAGTGCGTATTTGTTATTCAATATAAAAATGATTTTTATATTGTGGAGATTTATTGGTTGAGTTGTTTATGAGTTCCGGTCGATCAGTTTGATCCACTGTATCGGTAGGGGTTTCTAAACACTCGAATACGATGGGTCGACACGATATGTATTGAAAAGAAGGTAAACGAAATAATTTTTCCCAAATTATATTTTGATACAAAGGATTTATATCAGAGTGATTATAATATATTGGATATATTGGTTGTTATTATAATCGAGTAAGATTATAAAAGTAAAAGGGTTATGTAAATAACTAATCAGAATTTAGATAAGTTTAAAGAATTGAATTAAATCTGAAATTAAAATCAGAGTTGAAATTAAAACACTAGAATTTGAATAGGTATTTGTAATGGACTTGGATTAAGTATAAGAGAATTTTAAAATCCTGGGAGATTTTAAATTGTTTACAAACATTGTGAAGGATATTTTGAACTGATTTCAAAATAGAAGTTTAAAGAATGGGTTTTGAAAAGTGATATAGTATTGAACTCACTTCGATAGCTAGGAAATAACCCTGATGACGAATTGCAACATCATTAGTGTTCATTTTCGAGTGGTAAGTGACGGATTACTACCAAGGATTTTGTTTTTGAATTGTTTTGAGAGAAACAAGTTGTTTGAAATCCAAAAAGGAATATTTGGTTTTAGAAAAGCAAAGTTGTTTAAAACTCCCAGGAAGAGACTATGTGAATTAAAAACAAGTTTTAATAAAAATTTGTGGAAATAAATTGGACTTGAATTGAAAACCAATTAAGTGGAATTTTAATTGGATTAGAATGATATCGAGAAGATTGGATTTGTAAGATAAGGAGTTGAAATAGAATTGGTTTGGTAAAATCAAGATTTGGAATCGAGAATAAAACTCGAGTTTGAAATGATATTTGGCTCTGATATAAGCGAATGGTTGTGTTGGAGATAAAAGTGATTGGAATTTGATTGGGATGACCCTCGTATCTGCTGAATTGATAACAGATAATAGTGATTGGAATTCGAGTGTCAGAAATTTTTTAGGATTTTTGAAAATTTTCGTTGATAAGAATAAATAAATATTTAAATGGAAATTTAGTTCAGTTCGAACTGAAATTAAGAAGTGAACAAATAAGTTCTAACCAATCGATAGGGTTTGTTTTCTACCTTAGCAATTTCGAGGACGGAATTATTTTAAGTGGGGAAGAATGTAAGGACCCGCATTTTCAGCGATATAATAATTAATTAATTTAATTATTTAAATGGTGAATTAGAATTAAATGGTTGTTTAATTAAATTATATTGAATATTTAATTAATTTAAATAATAGAATAATATATTTAATTCAGAAATAATCAGAAATATTGGAATTTACGATATTCTATGAACTGGATTATTCCTAAGATTTAATTCAGCTTAGAATTGAATTTGAATAACGAATATATTTAATTTACGTCAGTTTGAACGTATAATTATATTATAAATATAATCGAGCTCAAAATGGCGCTGCAGTTCGTAATTTGGCGATTTGAACTTCAACTGGATGTACAGGGTCCGTTTTAAATCGGATTTCTGTGAAACAAGAAACGTTCAGAGCTGGTAAAGTATATTTTTCTAGTGGAAGAAATATATGTATTTCGTCGTGTAGATTTTGATTTATGTCCAAATAAAATTTTAGAAAAGTCACTATGGAATTCCTTTATAATTTATAATGATTTATTTATATTTATAAAAGGAATTTCATTACAAATCGAATATCGACATGACTGGGAATTTTGAAGTATCGAGTTATAAATCCAATGAGAGTTGTATGGTATTCCACTGTGAATATATACGATAATATTTATTTTTACATATTAAATTTAATTGTTTTTAATTATATTTATATATTTAAAAGGCTTATTTAGGGTTGTAGAAATAGCCAGTTTTGCAAACGACCTCAGAATTCGACGAAACTAATTTTCTTGGATCCGCAATATTAAATTATTGCTAGATTTCAATTTCCGCAATTTTTGAAGTCTGTATGTAGCCTACGAGATTTTAATGTGAAAAAACAGTCGATAAATTGACCTTTAAAAATACACTGTGTGAGCAATCGAAGTCGGAATTCGACGAAACCAGTTTTGTTGGGTTCGTAATGTCGAACTCTAGCTACATGTCCAGTTTCGTGATTTTTGGGTATCATGTGTGACCACACGAATTTTTAGAAGTCAGAAACAAATATAAAATGAGATTAAATAAAA
Source organism: Allium sativum (assembly GCA_030737875.1). Taxonomy (NCBI): domain Eukaryota; kingdom Viridiplantae; phylum Streptophyta; class Magnoliopsida; order Asparagales; family Amaryllidaceae; genus Allium; species Allium sativum. Next base: position 34,586,792 of record CM060913.1, on the reverse strand, counting down.
TATCCTAAATTTGTAAGTGAACCAAAACCAGGCCACGTTATCCTTTCTCAACACACCCTCACCTTTATAAACACAAGAAAAGGAGCCGCTAGTTTTTCCATCTCTCAAAACAAATCCTGAGCTTTAGAAATTCCACAAAAATAGAAATAAATTCCTATAAATCTGGATATATACATATATGAATCCCTGGAAGTATTCTCTTCATTTCCATATAATTTCTTCAAGCTCGATGCCGTCTCGGTTTGCTGGAAAAAAGAGGGCGTGAGCCTAGGGTTCACTTACTTTAGGAATAGAAGGATCGATTGATAAAATGGAGGGTTGTTTTGGATTCGCGAGGTGGAATAGCGTCTGGTTGCGGAGTTCTGGGTGATTCTGTGACAATAAAGGTCGATCGAATACCTGTAGCGGCCACGAGAGGATCAGGACGCGATTCCCATTTCTTGTTCGAATTGCACTAGTAGTGTACCATTTGGAAGAGGAGATTATAATGAAAATTATAGTATTTTTAGTGGGATTTTTAGATGAGTATTGGCCGAACATTGAGAGGGTAAAGTCGCATTAATGGCCATGGTTGAGCCACAATGTAATACACCGGAGCGAGTGCTATCGGCAGAGAAGAAGCTCATCAGGTGGGGCATAAAAGTTTGAATGGGCCAGTGGGGTTTTGATGGGTAAAGGCCCAAATAAATTAATTAATATAAGTTATATTATATTGTTTATTTTTATGTAAACATCGAAAATGTATAACTCGACCATACTGTATCAGAAATTCAAACCGTCTGTCACGTTGGGATCTATGGACGGGAGCTTCACAATGAAGCTGACGGGGAGTGAATCAAAGCTCATTACAATTTATTGTGAAATAAATTGTCCGTCTGAATCAAAGACAGTTAATCATTTTTAACGATAACAGTCGAAGGTGAGTAAAACTCACCAACTCTGAACAGATATATTTTTATAACGTGTTTTTAGAACTGTTAATCATCTGTTGATTGTTGTGTGTTAACTGTTTGGTTGAACTGCTTGTGTATTGTTTGAAATTATAGATAACGATATATATATATAAATCGTTAATCTAATATTGATTCTGTTTAGCAGAATATTTCATAGTGAAATGAAATCGATGTTAATTATAGTGTTTAACATCTATGATGCAGGGAAACAGGTTGGAGGAATCCAACTGGATTCCTCAACATTTATTTTACTATTTTTCATATATTGTGATATATGATGTGATATATAATCTGTTGTTGATATGTGTGTTTGAATGATATCGATCAATGTTATTTGGTATTTTAAATACCGTAAGAAATACTGGGATGTAAAAAGGGGATTTTCAAAGTATATTTTGAAAATAAATTATTTATATAAAATCAATGGATTTTATATATAAAAATAAAAAGGATTTTATATAAGGAAATAATTATAAAATCAAAAGAGATATAAAGGAAATATATTTGTAAAATAAATATAAAGGAAATTATTTGTAAACAAATATAAAGGAAATATATTTGTAAAACAAATATAAAGGAAATTATTTGTAAAACAAATATAAAGGAAATATATTTGTAAAACAAATACAAAGGAAGATATTTGCTAAACAAATAGAAAGAGAAATATTTGTAAAACATTTACAAATAAAATAGAAAACGGAATATTTGTAAAACATTTCCAAATAGAATTTAAAAGGAAATATTTGTGAAACATTTACAAATAGATTAAATGGAAATATTTATTTATAGGAAATAAATAGAATGTTATAAATGAGATATTTATTTGTTAAATAAATAGGAAAGATAACAGAAATATTTATTTGTTAAATAAATAGAAAAGATAAATGAAATATTTATTTGTTAAATAAATAGAATTGAAAGGGAAATAGTTATTTGTTAAGTAAACAAATAGAAAAGGGATAATCCAAAGGAGATAATTCAAAGGAGATAATTCAAAAGGAAATGATTCAAGGAGTTAATCAAAATGTGTTTATCAAAATAAGTTAAAGGAGTTAATCGAATTGAGTTAGAGTTAATCGATTAGAGTTAGAATTAATCGATTAGAGTTTGAACTAATCAATTAGAGTTCGAATTAATCGATTAGAGTTAGAATTACTCGATTAGAGTTAAAGTTAATCACTTAGAGTTAAACAGTTAGATTTAATCACTTAGAGTTAACCAGTTAGAGTTAATCAGTTAGAATTAACCAGTTAGAGTTAATCAGTTAGAGTTAATCAGTTAGAGTTATCCAGTTAGGGTTAATCAATCAGAGTTAATCAAATTAAGTTAATCGATTAGAGTTAAGATAATAGAGATAAGATAATCGAGTTAAGATTATCGAGTAATCGAGTTATAAGTTATTCGAAAAGGAGTTATCGATTATAGTTTAATCGAAAGGAGTTAATCGAATTTAGTTATTTGAAAAGGAGTTATCGATTATAGTTTAATCGAAAGGAGTTATCGATTTTAGTTAATTGAAAGGAGTTAATCGAATTTTGTTATTCGAAAGGGAGATTATCGAAGATAAGTTATTCAAAAGGAGATTTTCGAATATAGTGTATTCGAAAGAAAGAGAGTCAGTCGAATATTAGTTATTCGAAGGAGATTTAATCAAATAAAGATTACTCATAAGGGAGTTATACGTCGAATTCGATTATATCGAATTCGGGAAAGTACTTATACTTTCCGGTGTTTAAATCAAGATTTATTTATTTATAAATCTGGTGTTTATTTATTTATTCACATTAAAGAATAAAAGTTATAATGGAAGTTAGATATTTCGAAAGCAGGGATTATAACATTATCGTTATAACCAATGTTTTCAATAAAGATGTGACATTCAAAGTGAATCATTGTGTGATCTGTCAGAGATAAGCGTGGCCTCTAGCCTCACAACCGGGAAATGACAAAAATCGGGTAGGCAGCATGGCTATGTAGATCGCACCTATTAGGGTGTATAATCACCTGATCTAGAGTTTCATTTACTTCTAAAAATCTATTGTCGATGCTGTCCCATTCGGGAAACGGTTGCTGATCCCAACCGTTGCTGATCCCAAGCGAAATGAGTGGTCTGTCATGTATGGCCGGGTTGCAAGATGTTCTTGTTGAACCCAGTGTATTCCTCTCTAGAGGTACACTAGCAGAAGGTGGTTCCATACCTTGTCATAGTTGGAAATCCCTTACCCAATATGTGCTTGCGGTTTTGATTGTATACTATATATGTAGAACGTGAGATGAAAGCGTTTCTGCTAGATGATTATTATATTGTGGTTGATAGACATTATTATAATATCAATGAGTTTGATATAAAGATTATTTTGGATTCTCATATGGGAAAAACCCATTCTGTTAAATGGCGTGGTCTTATGAGATATCATTTGCTTGTTCAAACTATTTTAACTGTTTTACTCATACCAGTCCCGTGACTGACCCGGAGTTTATCTTGTTTTATTTTCCCTAAACTCTTGGGTGCCCAATTTTGTACGGGCAGTCAAGTAGTCGGGATTTACAGATATATTGGAAGAGCTTGGAGCAGGAGGCTTCATGATCATATAGCTATTGTCTATTTCCGTTGTCTTGTAAGTGTTGTACTTTGGAAATGATATGTATATTCAAGTACAGATTTATATTTCAAAGTTATGTTATTTATTATATGTAATTCGTTCCGCTGTGAGGTTCTTGTTAGTCTGATGTTGTTGTTCTTCTTATTCTATTCTAAGTTTCTATCTTATCTATTCTCACCCTCTAATTTCTTTCATTAACTACCGGTATTTTCGATCCTTGGATGTTCGATGTGTTGTATATCGGATAACCAAGATCGACTTTTTCTGGGTCGTTACACAACGACTATCTCCCCTAGCTAAATACCCCCATTCTAGACATAATGGGATATGTTTCGTAAGCCAATTCTATAATTTCAATTAGTTTTTATCAAAATTAAAATATAAATTAATGTAACAATCAATGTTGAATTTCAACGTACATTTTAATTTATCGGAGCCACATACTGACTCCAAAAATTACAGAAAAATTAAATCTATTATGTTTTGACTTTACGGTCCTAACAAAACTAATTTCGTTGAATTTGGAGACCGTTTGAAAAATAGCCTTTTTAACTAGTTTATTAAATTCAAACTGAAATTGAAAACACGTTTAAATTTGTTGTGCTCACATATTAATTCCAAAAATTATGAAATTTGAAACTAACAATAATTTAACATTCCGGATCCAACAAAAGTGGTTTTTTCGAAAATGGAGGACGTTTGCAAAATGGCTATTTTTAAGGGCTAAATATAACATTAAAATATAGATAAATTCCATAGCGACAAATTTAAATTTTAAACTGGACATAACTTATAATTTATAAAGTGAAATCCTGGTTTCCTACATTCGTTAGAAATTACAATTTAAAATATTCCAATCTTTCTTGTTTTACTGAAATCCGATTTATTTTGAATCCTATACATTCAATTGAAATTTAAAATCAAATTTTCAAACTACCATGCCATTTCAGGATCGTTTTATAATTAAAATAAATTTATTCGTTCTAAGTTCGATTTAAATATATTTTTAGTTGTTATTACTTAAAATAAATCATTTTAAATATTCAAAACCCATTAAAATAGCTAAAATTAAAATTTTAAATTGGTTCAGACATTCCAGGTTGTTACAGTTCACTTGAAAAAAAAGGGTTTATTGTACCACCTAGTGTAAGTTGCTCGTTCATTGCCTCTTAACTGTCATTTATCGTTTAACATTTTACACATTTTTTTGCCCCACTATTTTTTTTCTTCGACCAGTTAGGCCGCCATTTGGACTCTGCCCCTTGTATTATCTCGTGTTGCTTTTGATTCTGCACAAGAGTTATTGACCATGAATATTTGGCATTTGACACGACTCATGGATTTTAGTTACTTCATGTAGTTATGGGATTAACGATTATATTTGAGTATTGCGTTTGTACAAATTTACTTGAACAAAGATTAATCCTGGCTCGAGTGTTTTATGTTTTGCATGGAATGCTCGGGTCAGATCCAAGTGTTACAAATTTAAAGAATTCAGCTATCAAAATTAGAAGCTTGTGAAGACGCGCGCGCTCTAGATCGTAAAATATGTAAATCTTATTTATTAGAAGCTATGTATATATATATTTCCGCTATGTAAGTTTTTTGTACAAACTCTAATATTTTATTTAAAAGCTTTTGCTGTGAGATATTGTATTTTGTTTATTCTGTGTTTTTTGTGATACGATTCTATTAAAACCTATAAGCTAAATAACAGTCTGTCATTTTGAGCGGTTTATGTTGGTTTAACTACCGACTTGAAGTGGTCGAAAAGCTAGGTTGTTACAGTTGGTATTAGAGATTTGGTTTACATAAAGCTTAGCTTATGGAGTTTAATAAGAATCATTCGCTAGAAATTACAATAGAGAAAGCGTAATTTGAAATATAAATGGTTATGAAACTAATACTTTGAAAAGGTAGCGCAGTGGAAGCGTTTTGAAATTAATAAATTTGAAACAAATTTATTTTGAAATTGAGGGATTATTTTAAAATATACCATTTTATCTTGTATTTGGAGATGGTGTATTATTATAAAAAGATTTTTGAGTATTTATTGACATCAAGGTTGGACTATTGAGTATGTAAGATTTTGAATATATGCCTAGCTAACGTATATGCAAAATCTTGTCTGTACTAGATAGATATGGGATCACACTCTAATCGCTTGGAGATGATTCTGGTGATTGTCGTGACATCACTAGTACTTATTTTCGAGTTTTGAAAGCGGGATGGCTATATGTTTACGATTGAATCGTCGAGAAATACTTAGACTAATTATTTTGATAAATATTCAAAAATGATTTGGATAAATTTTAATGAAAATGCTTTAGTAAAATTAATGTGAACTTAGGTAAATGATCAAAATTTAAATAAAATTACGTTATTGTGAAATATAAGTAGAATTTACAAATGAATCTTTTAAATTTAAATTTGTAAGGTGAATAGTGAATGATGAAATTGGAAAAAATTGTGAACTTTAAAAATCTAGAATGACAAATGAATGTTAGAATTAAATTGAAAATTTAAAAAGAAGGTAACTTGAATAAAATTGAAGAAAAGGAAACAATCTTGAATTTTACAACAACAAATGTGAATATTTTGAAGTTTGAACTAAAGTGGGTTAATTAAAGAAATTTCATAGCTGTGTCGTTTAACCCCTTGGCCTTGAGAATACATAGTTCCTTTGTTTATTTTGATTTGTTCACTTAGCTTTACTCGTTGTTGTTTTACCTTCCCACCCTTGTTTTATTCATTTTTGAGCTCTTGTTACTACTCAATTCATGTCGTTGTACCCTTTTGTTTACCATGTATCAGAATTAATCTAAAATAAAGTTGGATTAATGATATAGTTGGATTTGAAAGAAACATTTGAACATTGGATTAGGACAACAATTGACAATTGAATTTTTGAAGTACTATTTTTGTACTATGTTAATGGAAGTATTGAAAATGAGATATAAGGGATAATTAAAATAGATTGAAATAGATTTTTTTTAATTGTTTCGAGATATATTGAATCCAACTTATATGAAATGTGTTAGAAATATTTTGACTAGGAAATATTTTGAGAAGGCTATTCGTACAAATTCAAATGTATGAATTATACGCTAATTTCAGAAGCATTTGAAAGAGTTTATCTTTTGTGAATAATGTTAAATTTGAGAAATGATTATTGAAACCATATTATGAAATCAAAGCTGAATTAGCATTGGAATTTCAAACAAAATTGATGCGGATTGGATTATATCTTGAAGTTAACATTTTTCTTTACCACTAATATATAAATTTACACTATTTTTCCCAAACTATAAAATTTATCTTATTTACTTTATTTAAACTATTTTGTATATAAACTTAATTATCTTATTCAACTATTCTATAGAAAACGTATTTAGTTAATTTAACCTATTTTATACCAAAACTTATTTATTTATTTCAAACCTGTTTTATATTAAGCGTATTATTTTATTGAAACTATTTTAAATTTAACTTAACTTTTTTGATGATAAAAGTATATTTTCGATCCGAGTAATTTAAGTCTGAAAGAATTGAATGTAAAGATTCAATTGAATAACGATATTCGTGACGTGTAACCCAAATCGAATGTGAAGTTTTGATAATGAATTGATTTGTGGATATAAAATTGAATTTGAAATGATATAAAATATCTGAAATCAAACTGAATTTGGTATTGAAATGGAATTTCTAGAATCTTCAGTTTTTGGATATTGATATGAAAGCTCTCAAAACTTATATAAGAAAGATTTATATAAGAATGCAGTGAATTTGAAATTATTGAATCGGAAGGTAATTGATATGAAATGAATTCTTATGCATAATGGAACTTGTTCAAAAATGACATGTTGAAATATTGTAATGGCGCGTTTTGTAAGGTATAATAATTAAGTTATTTAATTATTTAAATAACGAATATATTAAATAAACGATAGTTGAACGTATAAATTATAATAATAATAATTATAATCGAGCCCGTAACGACGCGGCAGTTCGTTGTTTGGCGATTTGAACTTCAACTGAGTATACAGGGTTCGTTTTAAATCGGATCTCTGTGAAACAAGAAACATGTGGAGCTGGTGGAGTATATCTTTCTAGTGGAAGAGAAATATCGGGATTTCGTCGTGTAGATTTTGAGATACGTCCAAATCAAATTTCAGAAAAGTCGCTGTGGAATTCCTTTATAATTCGCAACGCTTTATATACGTTATAAATCGATTTTTCGATACGAACTGAATATCGGGATAATCTGGAGTCTGGAAATCAAGTCATAAAATCTGAGGTGATATTCTGGAGCCGGACGACATTGTATATGGATATATACGATAATGTTAATTTATTAATATTTAATTTAATAATATTTAAATATATGTATATATTTAAATGGGTCATCCAGAGCTTTAAAAATACGCAGTTTGAGCAGACGAAGTCAGAATTCGACGAAACCAGTTTCGTTGGGACCGTAATGTCGAATACTTGTTAGAGTACCAGTTTGGTGATTTTTGGATATCATATATGGCCGTACGTGATTTTTGACTGAGAAACAGACGAGAAATCGACCTTTAAAAATATGTAGTTTGAACATACGGAGTCGGAATTCGACGAAACCAGTTTCGTTGGGACCGTAATATCGAACTCTAGCTACATGTCCGGTTTGGGGATTTTTAGGTATCATATGTAGTCGCTGGGATTTTTAGAAGGTAGATACAAGGAGAAAATCGATATAAATAAATATAAAAACTAAATTAAAAATATCCTCCCCATTTTCTTTGGATCCACAACCAGCCATGCATCATCCAATTCCAACCACAATTCTTACCAACCAAACAGAGGCTTATAAAAGCCGTATAAACCAACACAGCAAGATTTTCCCACAAACAAAAATCAAAAATACAACAAATACTAAACAAAATCGTGTAACTCTGAATCGGTTGGACTGCTGTGCTCAAGGGCTTTGATCCTATGGTCTCGAAATCTGGTGCGACGGACCTTTGCTTGGGCTTGAAATGCTTCAGCGAGGCTTGGGTTTGGGGTTCCGGCGAATTGGTGATGTCGGAGGCCAACCTGGGTGCTTGGGCGGACTCGGGGTTGGAAGGCGAGGCGGGCAGTGGTGGTTCGACGGTGGCTGGTGAAGGGAGGCGGGATGCGACTGTGGACAGTGGCTATAGGAGCTCCAAGTTGTGAGTTGAACGGTGGAACCGGAGTTGGTGTCGTAGGGGTGAGAAAGTGCAGAAGGAGGTGGCGAAGTCAGTGGGGGCGTCGGCGCCGGGGATTGATGGCCGAAGCGATGGGGGTAGTCGGTCAAATTGGGGGTCAACGTGGAGCTTGGTTTACTGGAGATCGAAATTGGATTTTGGGGGAGAAAGATTTGTTGCGGTCGGATTTATAAAAAGGGGATATGGGCTTGGGTTAAAAGGGTTGGCCCAATAATGAATATAAATGGTAAGGGTTTATTTTAATTTAATAAAGTATTAAATTCAAGTGACCATAAATTTGCCATACGATATCGAAATTCAGCGAAACAAGATCTGATGGGATCGTATGGACGGGAGCAACATAATGAGACTGACCGGGAGTGAATCCGAGCTCATTACAATATATGGCGAAATAAATTGTCCGACTGAGTCGAATAACGCAAACCGTTATTCAACGGTTAACGCTCCAATGTGAGTAAATCTCACAAACTCTAAACAGTTTTATTTTCACGTTGTATTCTTAGAACTGTTAAAATATTATCTGTTTGACTGTTTGACTGTGTGTTGACTGTTTGATTGAACTGCTAGTCAGTTAGTAGAGATTTTATATATATATTTACGTATATATTAAAACCGTTAAATAGTCATATGTTGATTCTGCTATCAGAATATTTCACAGTGAAGTGAAATCGATGTTGTTGTATTGCCTAACATCTGTGATGCAGGGAAACAGGTTGGAGGAATCCAACTGGATTCCTCAACAGTTATTTTACTGTGATTTTTATATTGTGATATATAATGTGATGTATATAATCTGTGTGATTATGTGTGGTGGGACGATATTTATCGTTGTTAGATGGTGTGTTAAATACCATGAGAAATACCAAAATGTAGGAGAGGGGTTTTCAAAGTATATTTTGAAAATAGTTTAATTATATAAAATCAAGGGATTTTATATATATATATATATATATATAAGAAAAAGGATTCTGAATATAAATGAATATAGTTGGTAAAAACAAATATAAAAGAATTATATTTGTAAATCAAATACAAGGGAATATATATGTTAATCGAATATAAGGGGATATATTTGTTAATCAAAATATAAAGGAATTATATTCGTTAAAAGAAATATAAAGGATATTTATTTAGAGATTAAATAAATAGAATTAAACTAAAGGAGATATTTATTTGTTAAATAAATAGGAGTTAACCAAGTGAATTGGTCGAGTTAATCGAATTGAATTAGTTAAGTTAACTAAGTGGTTAATCAAAGTGAATTAGTTACGTCAAACTAAGTGAATTAGTCAAGTTAAACTAATTGGTTAATCGAAGTAAATTAGTTGGGTTAATCAAAGTAAATTAGTTGAGTTAAACTAAGTGAACCGGCTAGAGTTAATCAACGTGAATTAACTAAGTTAAACTAAGTGGATTAGTTCAGTTAAGCGAGACAAGTAAATCAAGTTAGGTTAAACCATTTGAGTTAACCAGTTAGGTTAAACCATTTAAGTTGACCAGTTAAAGTTGACCAGTTAGAGTTGATCAGTTAGAGTTACTCAGTTAGAGTTGACCAGTTAGAGTTATCCAAGTGGAGTTAATCGAGTAGAGTTGTCGAATATCACTCATTCGAAGTAGAGTTATCGAATATAGTGTATTCGAGGGAAGAGTAATCGAATATAGTTTATTCGAGTAGAGAAATAAAATGTTATTCATTTGAGAAGAGTTATCGAATATAGTTTATTCGAGTGGAGAAATCAAATGTGATTCATTTGAGAAGAGTTATCGAATATAGTTTATTCGAGTGGAGAAATCAAATGTGATTCATTTGAGAAGAGTTATCGAATATAGTTTATTCGAGTGGAGAAATCAAATGTGATTCATTTGAGAAGAGTTATCGAATATTATTTATTCAAAGAGTAGTTATCGAATATTGGTTATTCGAAGTTAGTTAATCCGAAGGAGTTAGTCGAAGAGTTAATCCAAAGGAGTTATTCAAAGTTAGTTAATCAAAGAGTTAATCCGAAGGAGTTAGTCGAAGAGTTAATCCAAAGGAGTTATTCGAAGTTAGTTAATCGAGGAGTTAATCCGAAGGAGTTAGTCGAAGAGTTAATCCAAAGGAGTTATTCGAAGTTAGTTAATCGAGGAGTTAATCCGAAGGAGTTAGTCGAAGAGTTAATCCAAAGGAGTTATTCGAAGTTAGTTAATCCAAAGGAATTATTCGAAGTTAGTTAATCCGAAGGAGTTAATCGAAGAGTTACTCCGAAGGAGTTAGTCGAAGAGTTAATCCAAAGGAGTTAGACGAAGAGTTAATCGAATATAGTTATTCGAAAGAAAGTGTTGATCGAATATAGTTTATTCGAGTAAAGTTAGAAGAGTTAATCAAATAGAGATTACTCGAAAGAGAGTTATACGTCGAATTCGATTATAGCGAATTCGGGAAAGTACTATTTACTTTCCAGGGTTTAAATCAAGATGTAGTTATTGATTTAGAAATTAGGTGTCTGTTAAATTATTCGAGTTAGGAGATAAAGTTATAATTTAGGTTAGATATTGCAGAAGTAGGAATTATAACGTTATAGTTATAATCAAACGTTTTCATATAAGAAGTAGATTCGTAACCTGAATCCGAGAATTTGCGTAAACAGAGGATTGGAAAAAGTGAGTGACGAGCTTCATCTATTTCACAGTAAAGGACGTTGTTCAATTAAGGTCTGAGAGGTAATTATACCCCAACTTGATTGACTTCAGAATTGACAAAGGAATAGTTGTGGTTCGATAGAAAAGGTAGATTTGAAATATAGTTAAGTAATAAGCGATTAATGGATTAAGCGTAACGATGTTTTATACAACGTTCATTGGAAATCCGTAAATGAGTTTTGGGAAACGTTTTCCAAATATAGTCAGATATGTTTTCTAAACATAGAAAATGAAATGTTTTCATGATAAGAATTTAAGAAATAGAGTTAAGCAAATTCAGAAACTAACTGGAGAGGGTAAGTTGAACGATTTTCTAAGTGACGATCTGATGTTGATTTCGACCTTCCGGATTGATACTCAGAGAATTGTTCTCGTACTAGTTACAGTTAGGGACTGATAGTTGCGAAATAATAGTGATGTGAAAATAAGCTAGGGAAATGTTTTCCAATGATTAATAACATGTATTTTCTAAATATATGAAATAAGGAAATATGAACATATGATGATTGATCGATCGAATTTCCATATGGAAATAAGATCGTTGTTTGTACACCGACATGTTTTCATTTGATAGTTGAATCACAGACTATCAAAGTTTTTACCATTTTAACGTTGTTAATATGGAGAGACCGGTTGGATTATTATCCAAAGAACCACTCTGTATTGGCATAAGCGTTGCGAGCAATATCTGCCAAAGATAAATTGAAGACGGAGTAAAGTGCAAGGGCTGTTGTATAAGTCTTAGATAACAGTGACTAAGATGGATATACTGAATAGTGCCTTCGGTTTGTCCAGTCCCAGGACAACGTATAGGGAAGAAGGTCTGACAGAGTATATCCAATGGATCGCGTAAGTTGATCTGTTCAAACGTATTCACGTTTGGTGGCGGAGGAATTCGTTTCTCTTAGCTGTATACCCGTGTTATTTTTGGATAAGTCAATTTGTGATTTGGCGGGTATGACGATGTGGCATTCAAAGTGAATGGTGATCAGATGTTCTGAAGATAGACGTAGCTTCTAGCCTCACACCGGGAAGTAACAAAAGTTGGGCTAGGCAGCATGGCTAGTTGGGTCATCCCCAAGCAGGGTGTATTGTCACCGATCTAGAGAATATTCATATTTATACTTCTTTTTGATTCTGTATCTTCGGATGACGGTTTGATGGCCTACAACCGTGGTGGCAATATATTCGCGACACTCAAGCTAAATGAGTGAGCGGTCATGTGTGGCCGGGTTGCAAGACGTTCTTGTTGAACCCTGAGTGTATCACCTCTAGAGTACACTATTCAGAAGGTGCTCCCATACCTTGTCTGTTGGAATCCATTCTCCGATAAGCGCCCTGCGGTTTATGATTTTATACTATGTATGTAGAACGTGAGATGCAAGCGTTTCTGCTAGATTGATACCTATTTGTACTTAGACATTATTATAATATCAAAATGGTATTGCTTGTCAAAGTTGTTCAGATACTCATAAGGGAAAAACCCGTTCCGTATTCACGGCGTGGTCTTATGAGATATCCTATACCTGTTTTAAACTATTTTACTCATACCAGTCCCATGACTGACCCGGAGTTTACTTTGTTGTTTTCCCTAAACTCTTGGGTGCCTAAATTTGTACGGGCAGTCAAGTAGTCGGGATTTACAGATATACTTGGAGAGCTTGGAGCAGGAGACTTCAAGATTCTATAGCAATAGTTATTTCCGCTGTGTTGTAAGTGTTGTACTCTGATAAGTGCTATTGTATATATATAACTGTTTACTTCAAAGCTATGTTATATATTATATGTTATTCGTTCCGCTGTGAGATTCGTGTTACTCTGATGATTCTGATGTTCTTCTTCTTCTTCTATTCTATTAGTTCTATCTTTTCTTTCTTACCTTCTAAATTCTTTCACTAACGTCTCGGAATTTTCGACTCTTGAGGAGTCGGAAATTTCCAGCCGTTACAGTTGGTATCAGAGCTTAAGTTAAGTGATTACCTTGGCTCTGTGGCATAACTCGGTAGAGATAGGGTTAGTCATACCCTAGATTGAGTTTGAGTGTATATATACGAGTGCGTATTTGTATTTGATATAAAATGGTTTTATATTGTGGAGATTCATTGGCTGAGTTGTTTATGAGTTCTGGTCGATCAGTTTGATCCACTGTATCGGTAGGAGTAAATAAACACTTGAATACGATGGGTCGTCACGATATGTTTTGAAAAAGGGTAAGTGAATTTAACATTACCCAAAGTATATTTTGATATAGAAATATATATATATATATCAAAATTTTAATATATTAGATATATTGGTTGTTATTATAATCAAGTAAGATTATAAATTAAATGGTTATATATATAACCAATAAGAATTCCTATAAGTAAAATACGTGGAATCAGTTGAATTAAAATCTGAAATTTAAATCAGAATTTGGAATTAAAATAAGGAAATTTTAAGTTCCTGGGAGATTTTAAAAATGTTTTCCAATTTGAAATAAATATAGTATTGAACTCACCTGGATGACTGGAAAATAATTCCGAGGATGGATCGATACATCGTCGGTGTGATTTTCGAGTTTCTAAGTGGTGGATTACTATCAAGGGTTTTGTTTTCAAATTGTGTTGAGAAAACAAGTTGTTTAGAAATTCAAAGGTTTTGAATTGGTGTTATGGTTTGAAATTGATTTGAAATAAACCCAGGAATTTTGAATGCTGGAATTAAAAATTTAACTAATAAAGTTAAATGGATTGAGAAGACATAAGTGAATAAATACATTGGAATTTAAACTTGAACCAAGTTAAATAAATCGGGATTTGGTTAGGGAATAATCTGGATTGGGATTAAGTTGATGGGTTAAGAATTTGAGATTTGATATTGGAAGTTGATTGGGAAATTGATTGGAGTGATATGGGTATATGTTGAATGGATAACAGGTGAAAGTGATAAAGTTGATATGCCCGAAAAAGAAAAAAAAAAGGGTACAAGTTTATATTTCTAATTGGAGATAAGATTTATGAGCCGATTTGGCAAGCCGCTTGGCTGTTTGATTTTCTTTTGGGTTGAAGAAGGCCCAGAGAGGCGAGTTGGAGTTTGAGTTATTGACCAGTACAAAGGAGGTGCTGGCGAAATTTTTCGAAAATTCCAGGCGTTAGAACATTCTCATGATTTATGGAAATTCAGTTAACCAGAATGAATTAATAATTTAATTGAAAATTTAATGGTTCAGTTGAAACTAGAGTTGAGAAGTAAACTAAAAGATATTTGAATCTAGTTAGTAAAGTTGGTAGCATTTTCCTAGCTTAGCAATTTCGAGGACGAAATTATTTTAAGGAGGGAAGTCTGTAATGGCGCGTTTTGTAAGGTATAATAATTAAGTTATTTAATTATTTAAATAACGAATATATTAAATAAACGATAGTTGAACGTATAAATTATAATAATAATAATTATAATCGAGCCCGTAACGACGCGGCAGTTCGCTGTTTGACGATTTGAACTTCAACTGAGTATACAGGGTTCGTTTTAAATCGGATCTCTGTGAAACAAGAAACATGTGGAGCTGGTGGAGTATATCTTTCTAGTGGAAGAGAAATATCGGGATTTCGTCGTGTAGATTTTGAGATACGTCCAAATCAAATTTCAGAAAAGTCGCTGTGGAATTCCTTTATAATTCGCAACGCTTTATATACGTTATAAATCGATTTTTCGATACGAACTGAATATCGGGATAATCTAGAGTCTGGAAATCAAGTCATAAAATCTGAGGTGATATTCTGGAGCCGGACGACATTGTATATGGATATATACGATAATATTAATTTATTAATATTTAATTTAATAATATTTAAATATATGTATATATTTAAATGGGTCATCCAGAGCTTTAAAAATACGCAGTTTGAGCAGACGAAGTCAGAATTCGACGAAACCAGTTTCGTTGGGACCGTAATGTCGAATACTTGTTAGAGTACCAGTTTGGTGATTTTTGGATATCATATATGGCCGTACGTGATTTTTGACTGAGAAACAGACGAGAAATCGACCTTTAAAAATATGTAGTTTGAACATACGGAGTCGGAATTCGACGAAACCAGTTTCGTTGGGACCGTAATATCGAACTCTAGCTACATGTCCGGTTTGGGGATTTTAGGTATCATATGTAGTCGCTGGGATTTTTAGAAGGTAGATACAAGGAGAAAATCGATATAAATAAATATAAAAACTAAATTAAAAATATCCTCCCCATTTTCTTTGGATCCACAACCAGCCACGCATCATCCAATTCCAACCACAATTCTTACCAACCAAACAGAGGCTTATAAAAGCCGTATAAACCAACACAGCAAGATTTTCCCACAAACAAAAATCAAAAATACAACAAATACTAAACAAAATCGAGTAACTCTGAATCGGTTGGACTGCTGTGCTCAAGGGCTTTGATCCTATGGTCTCGAAATCTGGTGCGACAGACCTTTGCTTGGGCTTGAAATGCTTCAGCGAGGCTTGGGTTTGGGGTTCCGGCGAATTGGTGATGTCGGAGGCCAACCTGGGTGCTTGGGCGGACTCGGGGTTGGAAGGCGAGGCGGGCAGTGGTGGTTCGACGGTGGCTGGTGAAGGGAGGCGGGATGCGACTGTGGACAGTGGCTATAGGAGCTCCAAGTTGCGAGTTGAACGGTGGAACCGGAGTTGGTGTCGTAGGGGTGAGAAAGTGCAGAAGGAGGTGGCGAAGTCAGTGGGGGCGTCGGCGCCGGGGATTGATGGCCGAAGCGATGGGGGTAGTCGGTCAAATTGGGGGTCAACGTGGAGCTTGGTTTACTGGAGATCGAAATTGGATTTTGGGGGAGAAAGATTTGTTGCGGTCGGATTTATAAAAAGGGGATATGGGCTTGGGTTAAAAGGGTTGGCCCAATAATGAATATAAATGGTAAGGGTTTATTTTAATTTAATAAAGTATTAAATTCAAGTGACCATAAATTTGCCATACGATATCGAAATTCAGCGAAACAAGATCCGATGGGATCGTATGGACGGGAGCAACATAATGAGACTGACCGGGAGTGAATCCGAGCTCATTACAATATATGGCGAAATAAATTGTCCGACTGAGTCAAATAACGCAAACCGTTATTCAACGGTTAACGCGCCAATGTGAGTAAATCTCACAAACTCTAAACAGTTTTATTTTCACGTTGTATTCTTAGAACTGTTAAAATATTATCTGTTTGACTGTTTGACCGTGTGTTGACTGTTTGATTGAACAGCTAGTCAATTAGTAGAGATTTTATATATATATTTACGTATATATTAAAACCGTTAAATAGTCATATGTTGATTCTGCTATCAGAATATTTCACAGTGAAGTGAAATCGATGTTGTTGTATTGCCTAACATCTGTGATGCAGGGAAACAGGTTGGAGGAATCCAACTGGATTCCTCAACAGTTATTTTACTGTGATTTTTATATTGTGATATATAATGTGATGTATATAATCTGTGTGATTATGTGTGGTGGGACGATATTTATCGTTGTTATATGGTGTGTTAAATACCATGAGAAATACCAAAATGTAGGAGAGGGGTTTTCAAAGTATATTTTGAAAATAGTTTAATTATATAAAATCAAGGGATTTTATATATATATATATATATATATAAGAAAAAGGATTCTGAATATAAATGAATATAGTTGGTAAAAACAAATATAAAAGAATTATATTTGTAAATCAAATACAAGGGAATATATATGTTAATCGAATATAAGGGGATATATTTGTTAATCAAAATATAAAGGAATTATATTCGTTAAAAGAAATATAAAGGATATTTATTTAGAGATTAAATAAATAGAATTAAACTAAAGGAGATATTTATTTGTTAAATAAATAGGAGTTAGGCAAGTGAATTGGTCGAGTTAATCGAAGTGAATTAGTTAAGTTAACTAAGTGGTTAATCAAAGTGAATTAGTTACGTCAAACTAAGTGAATTAGTCAAGTTAAACTAATTGGTTAATCGAAGTAAATTAGTTGGGTTAATCAAAGTAAATTAGTTGAGTTAAACTAAGTGAACCGGCTAGAGTTAATCAACGTGAATTAACTAAGTTAAACTAAGTGGATTAGTTCAGTTAAGCGAGACAAGTAAATCAAGTTAGGTTAAACCATTTGAGTTAACCAGTTAGGTTAAACCATTTAAGTTGACCAGTTAAAGTTGACTAGTTAGAGTTGATCAGTTAGAGTTACTCAGTTAGAGTTGACCAGTTAGAGTTGACCAGTTAGAGTTATCCAAGTGGAGTTAATCGAGTAGAGTTGTCGAATATCACTCATTCGAAGTAGAGTTATCGAATATAGTGTATTCGAGGGAAGAGTAATCGAATATAGTTTATTCGAGTGGAGAAATAAAATGTTATTCATTTGAGAAGAGTTATCGAATATAGTTTATTCGAGTGGAGAAATCAAATGTGATTCATTTGAGAAGAGTTATCGAATATAGTTTATTCGAGTGGAGAAATCAAATGTGATTCATTTGAGAAGAGTTATCGAATATAGTTTATTCGAGTGGAGAAATCAAATGTGATTCATTTGAGAAGAGTTATCGAATATTATTTATTCAAAGAGTAGTTATCGAATATTGGTTATTTGAAGTTAGTTAATCCGAAGGAGTTAGTCGAAGAGTTAATCCAAAGGAGTTATTCGAAGTTAGTTAATCGAAGAGTTAATCCGAAGGAGTTAGTCGAAGAGTTAATCCAAAGGAGTTATTCGAAGTTAGTTAATCGAGGAGTTAATCCGAAGGAGTTAGTCGAAGAGTTAATCCAAAGGAGTTATTCGAAGTTAGTTAATCGAGGAGTTAATCCGAAGGAGTTAGTCGAAGAGTTAATCCAAAGGAGTTATTCGAAGTTAGTTAATCCAAAGGAATTATTCGAAGTTAGTTAATCCGAAGGAGTTAATCGAAGAGTTACTCCGAAGGAGTTAGTCGAAGAGTTAATCCAAAGGAGTTAGACGAAGAGTTAATTGAATATAGTTATTCGAAAGAAAATGTTGATCGAATATAGTTTATTCGAGTAAAGTTAGAAGAGTTAATCAAATAGAGATTACTCGAAAGAGAGTTATACGTCGAATTCGATTATAGCGAATTCGGGAAAGTACTATTTACTTTCCAGGGTTTAAATCAAGATGTAGTTATTGATTTAGAAATTAGGTGTCTGTTAAATTATTCTAGTTAGGAGATAAAGTTATAATTTAGGTTAGATATTGCAGAAGTAGGAATTATAACGTTATAGTTATAATCAAACGTTTTCATATAAGAAGTAGATTCGTAACCTGAATTCGAGAATTTGCGTAAACAGAGGATTGGAAAAAGTGAGTGACGAGCTTCATCTATTTCACAGTAAATGACGTTGTTCAATTAAGGTCTGAGAGGTAATTATACCCCAACTTGATTGACTTCAGAATTGACAAAGGAATAGTTGTGGTTCGATAGAAAAGGTTGATTTGAAATATAGTTAAGTAATAAGCGATTAATGGATTAAGCGTAACGATGTTTTATACAACGTTCATTGGAAATCCGTAAATGAGTTTTGGGAAACGTTTTCCAAATATAGTCAGATATGTTTCCTAAACATAGAAAATGAAATGTTTTCATGATAAGAATTTAAGAAATAGAGTTAAGCAAATTCAGAAACTAACTGGAGAGGGTAAGTTGAACGATTTTCTAAGTGACGATCTGATGTTGATTTCGACCTTCCGGATTGATACTCAGAGAATTGTTCTCATACTAGTTACAGTTAGGGACTGATAGTTGCAAAATAATAGTGATGTGAAAATAAGCTAGGGAAATGTTTTCCAATGATTAATAACATATATTTTCTAAATATATGAAATAAGGAAATATGAACATATGATGATTGATCGATCGAATTTCCATATGGAAATAAGATCGTTGTTTGTACACCGACGTGTTTTCATTTGATAGTTGAATCACGGACTATCAAAGTTTTTACCATTTTAACGTTGTTAATATGGAGAGACCGGTTGGATTATTATCCAAAGAACCACTCTGTATTGGCATAAGCGTTGCGAGCAATATCTGCCAAAGATAAATTGAAGACGGAGTAAAGTGCAAGGGCTGTTGTATAAGTCTTAGATAACAGTGACTAAGATGGATATACTGAATAGTGCCTTCGGTTTGTCCAGTCCCAGGACAACGTATAGGGAAGAAGGTCTGACAGAGTATATCCAATGGATCGCGTAAGTTGATCTGTTCAAACGTATTCACGTTTGGTGGCGGAGGAATTCGTTTCTCTTAGCTGTATACCCGTGTTATTTTTGGATAAGTCAATTTGTGATTTGGCGGGTATGACGATGTGGCATTCAAAGTGAATGGTGATCAGATGTTCTGAAGATAGATGTAGCTTCTAGCCTCACACCGGGAAGTAACAAAAGTTGGGCTAGGCAGCATGGCTAGTTGGGTCATCCCCAAGCAGGGTGTATTGTCACCGATCTAGAGAATATTCATATTTATACTTCTTTTTGATTCTGTATCTTCGGATGACGGTTTGATGGCCTACAACCGTGGTGGCAATATATTCGCGACACTCAAGCTAAATGAGTGAGCGGTCATGTGTGGCCGGGTTGCAAGACGTTCTTGTTGAACCCTGAGTGTATCACCTCTAGAGTACACTATTCAGAAGGTGCTCCCATACCTTGTCTGTTGGAATCCATTCTCCGATAAGCGCCCTGCGGTTTATGATTTTATACTATGTATGTAGAACGTGAGATGCAAGCGTTTCTGCTAGATTGATACCTATTTGTACTTAGACATTATTATAATATCAAAATGATATTGCTTGTCAAAGTTGTTCAGATACTCATAAGGGAAAAACCCGTTCCGTATTCACGGCGTGGTCTTATGAGATATCCTATACCTGTTTTAAACTATTTTACTCATACCAGTCCCATGACTGACCCGGAGTTTACTTTGTTGTTTTCCCTAAACTCTTGGGTGCCTAAATTTGTACGGGCAGTCAAGTAGTCGGGATTTACAGATATACTTGGAGAGCTTGGAGCAGGAGACTTCAAGATTCTATAGCAATAGTTATTTCCGCTGTGTTGTAAGTGTTGTACTCTGATAAGTGCTATTGTATATATATAACTGTTTACTTCAAAGCTATGTTATATATTATATGTTATTCGTTCCGCTGTGAGATTCGTGTTACTCTGATGATTCTGATGTTCTTCTTCTTCTTCTATTCTATTAGTTCTATCTTTTCTTTCTCACCTTCTAAATTCTTTCACTAACGTCTCGGAATTTTCGACTCTCGAGGAGTCGGAAATTTCCAGCCGTTACAAATATGATTTGAGAAATCTTACATAAATGAAATTTTATATATGTATGGTATACGTAAAGTGAAATGAATATTATATATAGTATCGTATGATTTCAAATCGATGATATGTGAAGTACCTTCCATTGAAAATTGAGGTTCTGCTCGGTAGGAACTCTTGTTGATATTTCTTTGGTTGTGGTTGTCCGGACGTAATACTCATGAGTTTTCCTTTAAACTCGGCTGCATAACAAAATTCGCAGGGTCGTGAAGGCCTACGATGATGGATGTAACACCCCACGTCCAATAATGTCACTCACAAAGGAAATGCATTAACTTCTATGGAGCGTTTTAAGTAAGTATATAATAGAAACTTAACAACAAGACAGATATAAACAATACTAAAAAATTTAGAACTTTATTTCATTGCAGCGGAAAATACATATGTTTGATTACATCATCAAAAACCAGAGTCAAAGTACATAATATCCATCTTGACTACCAAAGTACATAAATTGAAAGACATAATCCCCAATACAAAATAGCCATAAATAAAAGAGGCTGAACTTTACTTCAGCGATCCAAGCAATCTTCTAAAAGAAAGAAATACAGCTGTCCAAAATCAAGCTCCACTGGTGCTAGTTCCAACCTGAGCACCTAGAAGGGGGGGGGAGGAAGAAAAGAGGAGGAAACAAAGGGGGTCAGACATAAAGTCTGGCGAGTGCGATAACTTTAACAATATAATTACCAAAATAACTAGGCTAAGGCATAAGTTGGAAAATAAGGAAATGACTGTGAACAATTGAGTATGACACAGTAAACAAGGAAACAAGATGAACAAAGATAACGTTAAAGCGCATCCTAACCACTATAAGATAATTACTATACTGCACCACCACTACTATACTGTACTGCACCACCACTAGTCACCCTAAGGTTGATCCCGCCTACAAAACTTAATAATGATAATGGTAGTTTCATGCACCCCTAGCTGCCTTCATAGGTGCCGCCTGCCCCTATCTCCACTAGGTGTAGCCACTACCCCCATGCGATCGGCTCCCTAACTCGTAGATACCCGTGCTGGCCCTACAGTGGGGTGTATCACTCCCCAAAGTGGCAACCCGATACCACCAAGAATGCACGGCTTATACCTACATGATGCAACAACGTCTTACCTACCAGCCCTGGTCCACACACGCATATGAACCCGTTGGACTTGCGTTGCCACCGCTAACCCGTTTTGGCCTCTTACAGTCAAGCCCAGTACGCATGTCCCGTCCTCGACTTGAGTCGAGCCCACTAAGATACTTATGGGTTACTGGTTGAAACGAGCCCCCATTACTTGACACAAGCTATCCACCTAAGCTTGGTCCCCTCTAGTACATCCCACTTAACCCACTTCTTATTCATGCTCACTTACATGTTTCAAATTTTGGTTAAGTGTTTCTAATCGTATTTCAAATGCCACCCAAGGCACCCACTTAACCCCATCATGTCCCACTACATGTTTATCTGGTTAAGTGTTTCTTAATTCATTAAGACCGTAACCTCATAAAGACCTCTCACATTAGACTGGCGTTTGTGGCAGCTGGATTTGTCGGGCGGGTCCGGGCAGTCTTATACAACAAAAGAGCCTAACCTCGTGTCTTTACAATTGTTACGTATTTGGTTTATGCCTAAGACCTCCCACATTAGACTGGCATTTGTGGTAGCTGGATTTGTCGGGCGGGTCCGGGCAGTCTTACACCACAAAAGAGCCTAACCTCGTGTCTTAAACGATTAATTACACCTAATTAATCATCCCCCAATTTGAATTTCTTTCCCTATTCAAATTATTAATTAATTCCAAATTTAATTATGACCATAATTGACTCAATTATGTCCATCTATTTATGGTATGTAAAATCATACCAATTTCATCCCTGATTTATTTTATTCCTTTTAAGGCATTTATGCCAATTAAATCTTTTAATATTATCCCCTTTACCCCACGTTGTACGTTCATTCGTTTAACGTAAAATATACGTTAGACTCGAATAGTCTAACTCATGGAATAAAGAGAAAACATCACAACATACATATAATTACAACTAGATCTAAACATAAGGGGTGAGCTTGCATGTGTGAATGAGGTTCTACCTCTAAAACTTGCATAGGACAAAGTTACAACTTGCATAAAACTACATATGTCATAGATCCAAACCCAAATGTGTAGACTTGTTTAAATGATGGTCATAAACTTGCATAAATCATGTATGTCATGGATCTACATCTAAAGGTGTATACTTGCATAGGCAATAACTCTAAACTTGCATAACATGATTCATATTACGATCTCATATATTTATATAAACTTGCATATGTGATTTATGCAACATAACAATGGTCTAAACTTACATCTAAACATGTAAACTAGCATGTAGAATTTGGCATATAACTCACACATGTCATAGCCTAACTTTAGATCTAAAATAGATGTCATGAAACATGTAAAGTTATACCTAATCTCTACTAACTTGCATATGATCCACATCTAAATCAACACCTAAACTTGCATACATACGTATGATTTATCATATGAATCAACATCACCAAACTAGCATATGAAACACAATGATTGGATTATACATAAAATTACAACATAGATGATAGCAACATAACTTTACAACATAGATGATAACATCACAACATAACATCATAGAATTTATAACATATAAGATAGCATCACAGTTTTACAACATAACTATAACATGCGGTCAATAATTCACATCACATCCATACAATCCGCATCATAACTTAATCCAATTAAATTACTAATTATATTATTAAAATTATCGAACTCACAACTCAAAGAAGGTCTTGAGTTCTGAATTCTGAGTTCTGAGTTCTGGAGTTGTATTAGCTTTCCTTTGAAGAAGATTCGTTGTTAAAGTTGAATAGAACTGATTTGATTTGTTGTTCTTCCTCTCTAATTGGTGGCGGCTACTCTAGGTTACAAGATGACAGCATGACGACCATAGTTTCTGTTTTAATTCTGATTTAGGGTTTGAGTCTACCCATGTTTACATAGAATTTTAATTTAATTAAAGCCGTCGGATGATCTTAGGGTTAATCAAAACCATTCAGTCGAAATAGGGTGATACCTCAGCCCTAATGACTCAGCAAGGAGTCAGAAAGGACTCAGCAACATGGGTCAGACTGAACCAGAAAGCTGTGCAGGCCTGCTTCCTCGGCCTGAGCGCACTTGGTAGGTGTGCCAGTGCAAATTTGTACTGGCGCACTTCCCAAGTGGGCCAGTGCAATTTTTTTTCCTGTTTTGCTACCAAATTTAGTTCGTCCATATCCCTTTCATCCGTTATCCGTTTCCCGCAAACTCGGACTCTATCTCAACCAGAATTCTAAGACAAACGCAATGGCGCAACCCATTTCCCTTAATTCTCACGTATGAGATTAATTATTTTTTAATTTAGTTAATTCGATTATTCAAAAATCCGGGGTGTTACAATGGATGCTTCCTGGGGGAACCAGGCATAACCATTGTGTATGTTGCGATCTATGTTCGCTTTACGATGGCGAAATCCACAGGGCTGCGAAAGCCTACGGGTACGGATGCTTCCTGGGGGATCCAGGCGTAACCAATGCGTATTTGTGGTCCATATGGCATAATCCATAGGCCAGTGATTACCTAAGGTTTACGGGTGATAGAGATGTAACCACCAGCGTCACTAGATGCAAAATGCGATCCATACGATTATTTTGAGGTGTTATGGCGAAATACGTAAGGAAGTGATTGCCTAGCCACCTATGGCCGCGACACTTTGTCCTCCCGACCTGGTGATAGAGTGACCTTAGGGGATGCGTTCCATGATGATCTCAGGTTATTCTATTTCTATTTATTCATCCCGTTGATTGTTCGTGACTAAATTCACAAGGAAGAGATTTCCGCCGGTATGGATGCTTCCTGGTGAACCCAGACATAAACATTGTGTATCTGCGATTCATGAATATGTTTCATTGGTTGGTTTATTGGATAGTATTTCTTTTATCTATTTTAATGTTATCAAGTATTTTCACTGGATGTTGAAACAGGTTTACTTAGTACTTCGAGATTTCTATTTTTCCGCTGATCAATGCATTACCGATTCTTGAAGAACAACGATAAACTTATGGAAATATCGAGTTATCAAAAACTATATTGACATAAAGTATTTTGATATAAAAGGATTTTTTAGGATTTTCTTATAAACTTTAAAATTGTGTATAAATAAAAAACAATTGAATTAAATACATTGGTATAAGTAAAAAAAATTAGTGAACTATAATGCGTCATTGTGCGAAAACCATTCTATTCGCATAATAATTTTGATTTAGTTTTTGAGTACACGATTTTGATTCCAAATAGAATTATTTGCTCGATTCTCGATGACAAACACCGATAAAAGTTTTGATATGAATCTGAAATTCTCTATCATAGTTTACTGCTATGGAAGGAGAATAGAAGTTTCTAACCAAGAAGTCAAATCAAAAGTCCGCACTAGAGTGATCAGGTTACCAATACTAATTAGAAACAAAATTTTGTGTTTGAACAAGCAATCAAAGTTGATATGCATATGAATGTTACATCATTTAATTACAAATTCCTTATTTCCTTCCTTTTTGAGGACGAAAAGTTCTGAATAGGGGTGATTGTGACATCCCGTAAATTTCGACCCTTCATATAAAATTTAATTTAGTTCTTGAATTAAAAGTGGTATAAATACATAAATTATATTCATTATTTCATGACTCCAAAATTTATTTTTGATAAACAATAACTTACATTGAGATGAAAAGTGATTGATGATAATGGAAATTATTAAATTTTATACGCATTTGGAATAACTAGCTTTGAACTATTATCGATAAAAAAAATTAGCAGTTGAATCCTTGATTTTATTCTAAAGGTTCAATATAGACATTAATGCGATAACTGAAAATAAATTTATGAATGTTTCCAATTTAATTTTATATCAGAAGAATTGTAATGACATTGAGTGTTAAAGATATATAATGTATATTTTAACTATCGCAATTAATGAAAATTCATGTTAACATTTACAATAATAAATAAAAGAAGAAAACAAACAAAGCATAAAACTGTTACAAAATAAAACAGAACATATGATAAACAAGAAGCCATTAGAGAGAATAGAAAGATAGGGGAGAGACTTTTATTTCTATTGCTCAAGTGTATATCATTTCTATTACGTTGGCTCCTTTATATATAAGCTTTGGAGCTGATGTTAGACTTATTCCCATGATGTGGGACTAAATAGAATATGACAAAAGCATATTCACTCATATATATTACAACACTCCCCTTGAATATGCGTCTTCGAAATCTTGAATGCTCTGCTAACTTGAAGTTGTCCTTTTTAAAACATATATGATGGTTTCTCCGCCTTATAATTATCTTGCTTGCATATATATATATATATATATATATATATATATATATATATATATATATCCGTTCAGTCGATACAACTATGGTCTGTTGCCTTCAAAACTCTATCAGGAAAACCCAATGGGAAAAATCTTGAATGAGAAAAAGAGTACAACATATGACATTGTGAATATCATATTAAAATGATATTCCTTAAAAGAGTTTGATGCTTCAGAACCAAAACAATGCCTCATTAAAAACCTTTTTATGAAAAACCCTGTGGGAAAAATCATAAACAAGGAAAAGAATGCAATTTTATTTCGTCTTTAGGTAACATGTTTTTCAATGTTACCATAAGAATTGATACTTCAGGATCAAGATAATGCCTCATTAAAAACCTTACTTATAAAAACCCAGTGGGAAAAATATTAGTGAAGGAAAAGAGTGCATTATAACATATTTTTACATGCTCCTCCTTATTTATAACTCATTAGTCCATTGATGTAGTCGACGCATGCTAATTTTGTACATCATCTTCTGGAATGTTGATTTGGATATTTCCTTTGAGAACATATCTACCCACTTTTCTTGAACTGAATTTGTTTCTCCTCTTTCTTGTTATCCTTTCATTCATGTGTGATGAGAAATTTAGAAGAAATGTGCTCCATCCTATCACCCTTGGTATAATTCACTTGAATCTGAGCCATGCAAACTGCCTTGTCTTCTTCATAAATAATATTTTACTACATCAAAAGATGTTTGATACTTCTGGATCAAAATGTCGTCTCGTCAAAACCTTACTAAGAAAAACCCAATGGGAAAAATCTTGGTGAAGGGAAAAGAGTACAGTATAAAATGTCATATTTACTACGTCAGAAGTAGTATGATACTTCTGGATCAATCTAATGCCTCGTTAAAACCTTAATAAGAAAAACCCAATGGGAAAAATCTTAAATAAAGAAAAGAGTACGTTATAACTTATTTTTGTATGTTACTTTTGGGTTGATACTTCTGGGTCATGACTCAGGCCTCATTAAAACCTTGCTAAGAAAATCCAGCGGGGAAAAACTTAGTTAAGGAAAAAGAGTGCATTATATCATACTTGTGGAGGCTCCCTCTGATTTAATAATTTCCTCTGAATTCGTATTCTTCTTTCAGTAACTCAAATTGCTTACAAATACTTCTTAATGAATTTTTTCTTTTAAAACTTCATGTGCATTTCCATGCTTCAAGCATTTTTTTCTTATTTAAAACGTCTTCCTTTTGTGATTTGTATGTTACTAATATTCATTTATGAATACACTTCAGGTGCTTATAATTTTCTATTTCAATCGGACTTGCATGTTGCAATACATATTTGATGAATAAGACAACTTTCATTATAAAGAAGGAAGTAATCTACTCATCTTGAAGTATATTAAGATTTTCATTACAATAATACTTAGAAGAATGAAGTATATCAAAAATTTTATTACAACAACACTAAGCAGGAAGTAATCTACTCACCTTGAAGTATATCAAGGTTTTCATTACAACAATACTTAAAAGAATGTTGTAATCTATCATCCATGTTCTTGGTATTCTTTATAATAACAAATGTTATTTATGTTCTTCAGGAACTTATACATTATAATGATTTTTGCATATCTCAACTACCACTTCAATGGATATTAGAAGTTTCATTACAACAATTCTTGAAAGCAGGAAGTGATCTACTCATCATGAATTATTTCAAGATTTTCATCACATCAATACTTAAAAGAATGTTGTAATCTACATTTCTTGCTCTTTATCACTACCAAAGTTATTTAAATTCTTCTGAAATTTGTATACTTTCATCGTTTATACCTTCAGGGAATTGTAGGCATTTTAAAAACTTTCACCACTTCAATCAATTCAATTATCTCTGAAAATACAATGCTCATGGCACTTAACATGTTGTTGACACAATATGGTGCTTCGATAACTTCCATGTGCTTTTGTCATTATATATATTTCTATTTTTATCTTATGAAATCTAGGTTCATATCTTATGGACTACAAGTCCATATATCTTATTTAGGAGAATTTCATGATGGTCAAACATGTTTTTCTCTAGTATGGGATTTCTAATTCATTTATAAATATAAGCGCTTTATTATTTATTAATTTATCATCGATGATTATTTCTTGTCAGTTTTATACATAATTTATTGAGATCTCAAAACTTATCATGCTTTAGGTACCTAAACCACTTCTGGGGTTATTTTGACAATCATGTCATGGGTTCCTTTCAAAGCACATTTAAGTGTTTCTTCAGGAGCACTCACCTCCTTTATTTTGCATCTTTATGATTTACTCCAAAGATATTTGGAACTGACTTTCATACCACATTTTTAGCAGTGATTTACACCTTTTGATCTTCGGGGATTCAAATGTATACTGGAGAAAGTCTATTGGGAACATAATTGATAATTTATGCAAGATACTTAATACTTTGCATAATTCTATATGTTAGCAAATATTTAACATCGATGATTCCTTTATCCTCCCCTCAATGTTGACAAACATTGTCACTTTAAATAATAAACCTACTTTGGATTCATTTTTGGTCCATTATAGCATCATGGCTAGCAAATACATTAGATGTATCTCTACTAATAAAGAAATTCTTTCAAGAATGGAGAAGCTTTTATGTATTTCCAGAAATACCCAATATCCTCCTACAATATAACATCAAAGAATATTTGGTTTGAGGGTAAAAGACGTCTTCAGTCGTTCCACTTTCTGCTCCCCACTCCATCCCATGTGGTTAGTCAACCATTTCCACTCTTTTTTCCCTTCCTTTCTTCACTGCCTTCTCACGTTTCTTCTCTTTTCCTGATACTTTCTTCCCCATTCCCAACCCATAACCGACTCTATCTTTTACGCTTAGTCCACCTTCAGCAAACTCGAGCTTCATTTCCTTTGATTGTTCACCTCCTCTGGCCTTCTCCTCTCCAGATCCACCGTCTCCCTTTCACAAACTATAACCGACCGGCCGGATGTTCAACTTTCTTCGAAATTTCCGGTTTTGGTCAAATCTGCTACTGAAATTGAGATCTGCCAGTCAGCTACTCGTCTACCGCCTTGACGAAAACATCAATGTTTTTAATTAGTTTATAAATTTAATTATTTGTTGTGCGTGCAGTTAGGGTTCCAGTGAATTGGCGAAGCTGGAGTCTAAGATGCATCTTCAGATTTGTTGGATGGTCACATCTTGCAGATCGAGTAGGCTGCCAAAGCCATCGACAACAGCAGTAAGTTATTCATCCTATAATTTTTTGTAGGAATTTTCTGGATTTTAGACATTTTTGTTTGTAAGGGTTCGTTGTTTTTTAAGAAGTGGGGAAGCTAGGAGCTATGCTTACTTCGAAGATGATGTTACCTGGACCTACTCGAAGAATTCATTCAGTTCACCGTGAACTATTTGGTATGTTAGTTTACCGAGTTTAGTGTTATTGTATTGCTCTATGTGTCTGTATATGCAAATTTTTTCTGATGATTTTGAAATTACCAAAAATGTATATTTACCATCGCAGTGGATCAATCAATGGTTAGTGGCATTGCTTATAAAATCATAATAGTCTAATAGGTGGTTATTTCTTTAAATCATTTTTGTCTTTTGTTTGTGGTATAGTTGTTGATGTTTTAGTTTTGACTATAGATTTATGATGCAGAGATTAGACGCAATATATCTAACTGGAAGAGATTTGAACCCCAGCTGAGGTTGCCTAATTCGGGTTGCAAGCCTATACAGACCCGAATGAGCTCACCATCCTTCTTGAAGTTCAGACCGTGTCTGGATTACAAATACTTCAGTAAGGCCGATGGTTCTCAGTCAACCCTCATCCTATTGCCTTTGTTATCAATATAGGGGACCAGTTACAGGTATTTATTTACAAATGCACATGAGACATAGCTTAGATTTTTTGTTTCAATGCATGTATTGTACATACGGTGCGGGCATTGAGGAAAAAAAATAGATTAAGAGTCTGTCTGCAATTTATGAGCCAGTTTTTTTTTTCCTTCTAATATATATGCTTAATGTAGCTTTCAAAAGAGTTGCCACCTAAATTGTTCATCACAAATGATTTACATTTACATATTGTTTAGCAATGTAAATTGCAGATGGTCAGAATTTCAATTCCTACAATCGTCATTCATGGAACAAAGTTGATTAAGTGTTTGGCCCGTGCTCAAGTTGAACTTACTATTGTCATTAGTTATTTTAATTGTTGCATAAGATATTTGTTTTCTAATATGTATGTTGCAGATATATACATGGGAACAATTGTATATCTCGAAATCTAATCGGATATATGAGAGTTCATCCTTGGTATGTTTTTATTTTTTGTATGTTGCTTCTAAGTTTAAACATAATTAACACCGAGGAATTTTGATGTGTTACTTCAGTTTTTTTTCTTTTTAATTTGTATATTTAAAGAGAGATGTTATGAATTAATGTTTTAAATGGATACCACCAAAATCTTTCATTAATGTTCATTGAATCATATTAATTAACTGTTTATAGTTGTTGGTCAGTAAATTTATGTTGTTTTAAACATTTAGTAACTTTAGCCTATGTTTCATAAAGGTAGAAAATTATTCTTTTGCACGTTTACAGTTTATGTTGGTTTTTGCTTTAGCCTTTACCTAAAAGCCTTTTTCCCAAAATATTTGATTATTATAAACTAAGCAATATTTGATAACCTTCCCAGTATATTTAATATATTCTAACTGTTTCTTATATACTTAATTAGCTTAATGGACCAATGGGTTAATGGGAAAATTGAGCTGCCTGTTTAGTTTTAGACTTTAGGAAATTTTTTTAGGAATCTTTTATTTAATTATGTATATAATTGATTATATGTGCAAGAATTGCAAGGTAAATTATACTCTTCTGTTTTGTGCTCTCTTTGTATCATTTTTACTTCCATATGTTGTATTTTTTCACTACATGGAAATATAAACTTGAAGATTAAGCACTGCTTTCTTACTCCATATATGTTGAAAGCTATACCGAATACATTAATTATAATTAATACTTCATTAGCTCTCTTTGTATCGGAAAATATGTAGTTTTGTTCTTGCACACCATCCTTACATCATAACTCATTTATGTATGATATTTACTAATACAACCATAAATGCAATTGCAGGTCAAACAGTGCATAAATAGAATATGAAGTCCAAAATGGTGTAAGTATTTCAAAATTGGTATATACTATATAAATGAGATATTGTTATTGCAATAGTGGATGAGTGGAACTTAATTAAGGAATTTTTGCTCAGTTTGAAATTAAAATTGACAGAGTCAAATTATCATCGATAGGGTTTCATTTGTGACCATCCTTCTTGAAGTCCAGACCGTGTCTGGATTACAAATACTTCAGTAAGGCCGATGGTTCTCAGTCAACCCTCATCCTAATGCCTTTGTTATCAATATAGGGGACCAGTTACAGGTATTTATTTACAAATGCACATGAGACATAGCTTATATTTTTTTAAATGCATGTATTGTACGTATGGTGCAGGCATTGAGGAAAAAAAATAGATTAGGAGTCTGTCTGCAATTTATGAGCCAGTTTTTTTCCCTTCTAATATATATGCTTAATGTAGCTTTCAAAAGAGTTGCCACCTAAATTGTTCATCACAAATGATTTACATTTACATATTGTTTAGCAATGTAAATTGCAGATGGTTAAAATTTCAATTCCTACAATCGTCATTCATGGAACAAAGTTGATTAACTGTTTGGCCCGTACTCAAGTTGAACTTACTGTTGTCATTAGTTATTTTAGTTGCTGCATAAGATATTTGTTTTCTAATATGTATGTTGCATAAATATACATGGGAACAATTGTATATATCTCGAAATCTAATCAGATATATGAGAGTTCATCCTTAGTATGTTTTTATTTTTTGTATGTTGCTTCTAAGTTTAAACATAATTAACACCGAGGAATTTTGATGTGTTCAGCTTTTTTTTTATATTGTATATTTAAAGAGAGATGTTATGAATTAATGTATTAAATGGATACCGCCAAAATCTTTCATTAATGTTCATTGAATCATATTAATTAACTGTTTATAGTTGTTGGTCAGTAAATTTATGTTGTTTTAAACATTTAGTAAATTTAGCCTATGTTTCATAGAGGTAGCAAATTATTCTTTTGCATGTTTACAGTTTATGTTGGTTTTTGTTTTAGCCTTTACCTAAAAGCCTTTTTCCCAATATATTTGATTATTATAAACTAAGCAATATTTGATAACCTTCCCAGTATATTTAATATATTCTAACCGTTTCTTATATACTTAATTAGCTTAATGGACCAATGGGTTAATGGGAAAAATGAGCTGCCTGTTTAGTTTTAGACTTTAGGAAATTTTTTTAGGAATCTTTGAAGAGTATTTAAGTATGTATATAATTGATTATATGTGCAAGAATTGCTAGGTAAATTATACTATTCAGTTTTGTGCTCTCTTTGTATCATTTTTAGTTCCATATGATGTATTTTTTCACTACATGGAAATATAAACTTGGAGATTAAGCGCTGCTTTCTTACTCCATATATGTTGAAAGCTATACCGAATACATTAATTATAATTAATACTTCATTAGCTCTCTTTGTATCGGAAAATATGTAGTTTTCTTCTTGCACACCATCCTTACATAATAACTCATTTATGTATGATATTTACTAATACAACCATAAATGCAATTGCAGGTCAAACAGTGCGTAAATAAAATATGAAGTCCAAAATGGTGTAATTATTTCAAAATTGGTATATACTATATAAATAATCTGTTGTTATTGCAATAGTGGATGAGTGGAACTTAAATAAGGATTTTTTGCTCAATTTGAAATTAAAATTGACAAAGTCAAATTATCATCGGTAGGGTTTCATTTGTGCTTATACGTGTTGCATACATCTCTCATTTTAGCATTTGTACAAATCTGTATATTAACCATTAAATGTAATAAATAATTTTACCTATTATAGGTTGCAATTTTTTCTCCTCAGCAAAAAATGATATTCTTTCTATTTCACAATAAGACATTTGTTTTAAGGAAGATCATCAGCTTCTTCTTCTTTTTCGAAATTTTAGTTGGTGACTGGGTAATAATTCTCTTTGATTTATACTAAAAATATAGCACTATTTTATGGCTATCTAAAACTTAAACTGGAATACAGAAATAGCAATTTTAATTATCCGTTTCACCTAACCAAATTGATTGTTTTAGGTATAGTTGATAACCTTCCCATTATTCTTATGTTATTTTTTTCCTGTTGTAATAATCATATATATATATATATATATATATATATATTCTTGCTTAACTTGGTTGTTTTCCCCCTGTAATAATGATCAGCTGTTCTCTTATATAATGATAACTATAATAATAATAAGTTTATTATTTATGAATATGGAAACGAAGGGATGATTATCGTAGGATTCAGATTATATAAGCTACATTGGGACCACAGCTTGACATGGCAATGCTTTAACGAATCATCAATATGTATAGTTTTCAATTATCTACAACGTCATTCTTCCAGGATTTTGTAAGCTTCTTTGGGACCGCAGCTAGACATGGCAATGCTTTAATGAATCATCAATGGGTATAGTTTCCAAATATCTACAATGTTATTCTTTCAGTGAAAATAATATGTGATCAGTGTTAAGATGAGAAATATATAGGGAATGTTATGACCTCTGATATACAATACCCTGAATCTGCTTGGAGTATTTTAAAATCTCAACTGCAGGAATTGGATCTTTTCCCATTTTATATATATATGTATATATATATGTATGTATGTATGTATATGTGTGTGTGTGTGTGTGTGTGTGCGCGCGCGCGCACGTGCGCGTGTGTGGATATATAGTTGGTGAGTAAACTCTTATATTTAGCATAGATTGATTGAATACGCTATGAAAGTTGCTCATATGGTCGTATTTAGTTAAAGATGATATAATTTTCATTGCAATAATTTATTTGCCATACCTAAATGATCATTGAGAAAATAGATTAGTTTGAATCTAATAAGTAAATGGATTCTTTTGTAACAATATTGATTTTTTACATCATTGACATAACATACTAGATATAATTTACTATTTAATTAGTAATAAAATATGGTATCACTTATTTCTACAGATTTCTATTTATCAATAAAGTGATATTAACTCCTTGACATGTACAAAAGAGAGTTGTTTGGTTGGACTTGGTGCATTAACGATAAGGTAGTCACTGTTTTATGCAAATCATATGATATTTCATTTAGTTGTGATATCGAATCTTATACCTATCAAAATTATCAAAAATAATATATGCTTCACAAACTAAGTGCATATTTATTATTCAATGAATTTATAATGCAAATTTTTTAAATTTTGCTTAACAATTGCTTCATTTGTCGTTTGTTTGGAAGTAACCGATGGTTTTTGTTGGTAAAAACTGAAATTAAAAGTGTAAAAATATACACTTCACAGAAATTGTTATTAATTATAGACAGAATCCGTTGAAAGTAAAATTTGTAGCGTCTATAATGAATTCATATATAAGCATGATTAATGCATAAGTTATGCAATTTCAGAAATAGTGATATTAAAGAAATTCAAACAATATGTATTTAACACGGCATTTCCTCTGTACTTTTTGTTTCTTTGAATTATTTTTTCATATCTAAGAAGTTATGGTTATTAAAAAGTCAGTGATACATAATCTAAATGTTTAATGCTACAGATATGAAATGTCTGTTGAAGCGTGCATTGTTTCCACTTTTTTCTAGATTATACGTTTTTAAAAAAATTGGTTATGAAAATTGTGGTAGTGGTTTGGTGAAGAAAAGGAAAAAAGGGACTGTAAGAATAAATCAATATTACTCACCTTACTGTTACGATTATTTACATTGATCCAAGAACTTAAGGGTGGATTACATTATAGGTCATGTAATATCTCCGATACACTACCAAATGTGTACATGGCCCCTTAAGCATCCAGTTGTGATGCATTATTTTATTTTATCTAGCTTCTTCCAATCATAGTCTTGGACCTTGAAACTAAACATTTGGAGTTCACTTGGCAACTCTAATTGATTTCCAGTTTAAAATTAAGAGTTAATTTTAATCGATAATGTTTTTAATGATCAACTTGAACATTTGATGTCCGAAAAGAACCAGACACCCATTAAGAAATAAAGGGATGAATCTTCTTTCCCTTAATTTTTGTCCAGTTTATCTCTAATGCATAAGTTATCTTAGCACTACAGAATTTCAACAGGCTGGATGTTCATTTTATGTAGTTTTTTTTTTTTTTTTTTACATTCCCGTGGGTGTCTGAATATAAACTAATAATGTCTTCTTTTGCTTCATCATTGGACCAATATGCATGGTACTAGAAATATGTGTTCTCCTTTACTGATGTACCTTCCGAACAGACCTTTCAAAGATGTTTTTAAGTAGTCTGAGTTCACGAAATCAACAATGTTTCCATGTTGCTTTTTGATGGCTGCAGTTCTTTCACCATAATATTTGTTAATTGAGGTAGAATGTTGCCCTTTTAAGCTACCAATCGTAGAGAATATGATTAACCGTATTGTTTTTGCTGCAGATTCGACAGCTGTTCATGAAGACAACTAGACAGCGAACCTTTACTTTTCATTGTTTCATACTTACAACATTGAGCTGTGGCCATGATATGTGAAACAGTTTTGATTGAAGGCTGAAACTTATGCTATTAAAGAATTTCTTCTCTGAGTCGATTGATTTAAAATTATTTGAATTTATTTTTTATCTTTTGAAATATAGATTAATAATATATCCTATTTTGGCATTTTCATTTTTTTAATTTTCCATTTTCAAGTTTTTATATGTTACAGAAATCACATTGCAATATTTTTTGTGTGCTTAATGTGCTTTGCATGATAAAATGTACAACCACATTTTTCGTGCTGCAGTAAGATTGAAAAGTTCATGATTTAACACATTTGTAGCATTGGTCAAATTTATCGGTGCACACATCCATCGGACGTGCCTCGGTACTGGTTTCAATTATAGGAGGATAATGCTCTTATTAGTTGTTAAGATGCATTCATATTGTATTGTTTATTCCCTTTCAATGATCTAATGACTTGGAGGAATTTTCTATCATTTGAATATGCATATAACTTTAGGTCATTCAATAGTGATATCAATCGACTTTCTGAAATATAAAATAATATATGCATAATTTATAATATGAGCTCATGACAATTTCAGGTTGTTAATTAAATATTCGCATATATGTGTATATACGTGCGTCCACGTATTACATATGTAATTGATTTGCATATTCTCTCTCATTCAAGTTATTGATTTTAGAACAAATTGTTTATAATGTTCCAATCATTAATTTTTGTCTATCAAGCGATGTCAACGTGAATCTTAAAGATCATTTCATAATATCCAAATTCTCTGATTTTGAACTTCTAGTTCAAATGAAATATATATACAACTTCGAGTTGTTAGTCCATATTGAACTTCTGGTTCAAATAATATATAACTAATTTCAAGTTTTTCAAACTGTGTTGAACTTCTGCTTCAACTTTATTGAACTTCTGGTTCCACTGTTTTGAACTTCTGGTTCGAATAAAATATATAAACAACTTCAAGTTGTTAAAATTCATCCTTCAACATAATATGTAAATATAAATATATAAGCAATATATAACTCAGTCTAAAAATTATGAAATCTTTGGATATCAATTTTATTAATGTTATTATTTCACACAGTTTCAATAAAGCTTCAGGTTTTTAAATTATGAAGTATTTCAAGTTCATTGATTAAGGAACTTCAAGTTCCTATGCATATATATAAATATACATATTATATCTAGTTTATTAATTCTTGACGAACTTCTGGTTCTCAACCTTTTAACATACTTCTAATTTAGAATCTTTTACATTCTTGCTAATTTTCAAGATTTCAAACTTGAAAACTTCATCAAAAAGTTTCTTTTTTTATATAATCCAAAATTCAGGTCTCAGATCTGATTTGTACAACTTCGTCCATTACATTAGATATTTGTTGGCAAATACATCAATTAATAATACATATGTCTATTCTTTTTTCAAATACAAACATATATCATTTAACTTATAATAACTAATGCTTTTAACACATTTATAATAATATGGAAATACAATATATATTACCATAACGATACATTTAATGCATTTATTATAAAAATAATGAAAATAACCATTGTACGGTCTAAATATATGAATCAAATAAATAAATTTTACTTAAATCAACATAATAAAATTTGGATCTAGCTACAGTATTGATCAATGACAAAACTGAAATAAACAACTTATAGTTGTACTACATTCCCAATAATCATATTTTCTAAAATAGCATATATATGCATAATGTCTAATCGAGAATTGAGTAAAAGTGCATAATTATAGAACCAAGATTTTACATTCTTTATTATGAATAATTCCATAAACTTGCTGATCTATATATAA
The DNA here is from genome assembly GCA_030737875.1 of Allium sativum. Taxonomy (NCBI): domain Eukaryota; kingdom Viridiplantae; phylum Streptophyta; class Magnoliopsida; order Asparagales; family Amaryllidaceae; genus Allium; species Allium sativum. Next base: position 34,549,061 of record CM060913.1, on the reverse strand, counting down.
AATTCACAACATAAAAATTACATGTTTTAGGTTCAAATTATACAATCCATATAAAAATCTTTTAGATCTTTCTTTTTATATCAAAATTATCTCTTATCATTATAGAAACTCTAGGTTCAAAATTTTCCATTTTTATAACAAAAATTGCTTCTTAATATAATTCAGGTGTGCTAAATTTAGATCAATATTTAAATCTTAGCTTATGATCTTTGAGATGCATATTTTCTTTAGTCATTAAATTTGCATTATCATCTTTGATGTTGGAAAATATTTCAATGAAAATTCTTTGATAGACATATCAAAATATAATATCGCTTCTGGGATATTCCATAAACACCATTTAGCAAAAATTTATGAATATTTTTCTACAAATACTTTATCACCATTAATTGTAGAAATCTCTTCTGGAGATATTTTATTATTTTCAAATAAACAAATCTGTTCTAGAGATATTTTACCATTTCCAAATATACAAATATCCTCTTAAGATATTTTTTTTATCACTGCTTCTGGGATGAACTTATCTCCTCCGGAGATAAATATACAAAAACTATTGAAATGTCATATCATTAATATACAAAAATACATATCAAACCTTAAATGCAGTAACAAAATTAGGTTCATTAAATAAAAATAAGATTCAAGAGAGAAAAAAATCACTACTTTTGGAGTGAATGATATTCCTGCAGGGAACATATCTTTTATTTATGTTATTGCAATGCAACAAAAAAAAATCTAACATCTCTTCTAGGATGTTGGATTTTCTATATAAAATTAATTCTCTAAATAATCTCTTCAAGAGATTAATATGCATACTATATCTTCAGGATATTCAGTTAATATAAACTGTACATGAAAGATGTCAGTTAGATGAAACCCCTTTAGAGATTTTCTATTGAATCCAATGTTATTGTCACATATTATAATGTGTGTGTCTCTTTTAACTTCTTTTGGACGTATAGTCTTTTCATTTCACAATATTTAAGAAAGCTTCAGGCTTTTATTTCATCTTTCTCATTTGCATATGAACTTCAGGTTCTTCTTTTGCATATGAACTTCAGGTTCCTCGTTTGCATATGAACTTCAAGTTCCTTATTTGCATATGAACTTCAGGTTCATATTATTCCAGATTCCAAAGAATTAATATACTTTTCATTAGTTTATTTTTCATAATTCACCTTTGGTGATTGTGATGACCCCAAACTCCTGTAGTACGAAAGCAGGGATAATCATTGGAATATAACATAGAAACAATAATAACAGAACAGAAATATAGAATTACAGAAGATAAAATACATCAAATTACACTGGTAATAATATATCATCAGAGTTGCATAGCATAATAGGATCATACTTAGTACATAATACAGTTTTCAACTTAATATAAAATGTCTGCAGCGGAATCAAACATAATATACTAAATGAAGTCTGAACAGCATAATATAAATGATAGGATACATCTTCAGCTCTATAGCAATCCAGAATGAGTCTGCTAAAAACCTATATTCAAGGCTGCCGGTATGGAAAAGAGGGCACCCGAGTTTGCAAAGTGAAACAAACTACGAGTCAGCCATGGGACTGGTATGAGAAATGTAACAACCCGGAAAATCAGAACCAATTTAAAATTTTTATTTTGGCAATTTTTAGTGAATTTTAAATATTTAAAATGAATTATTTTAAATAGTAACGACGAGAAATTTATTTTGAATAGAATTACAATGGAAATATTTATATAAATCGAAGTTAGAATATAAATATATATCTTAATTATAAAAGGAATTGAAAATGGCGCGGTAGTTTGAAAATTCGATTTCGAATTTCAAATGAATGTACACGATTCAAAATAAACCGGATTTTAGCGAAACCAAAAATATTAGAATCTATTTAAAAATGTCTTTCCAACAAATCCGAAAAATCCAAATTTCATAGTGGGAATAAAAAGTTATGTCCGGTTGAAAATTCAGAATATTCGCTATGAAAATATAGCCCTTAAAAATAGAGATTTCTCAATCGACCTCCGTTTTTGATGAAACCACTTTTGTTGGATCCATAATGTCAAATTATTGCTTGACTCCAATTTTCATAATTTTTGGGATTAATATGTGAGCGTGGCGAATTCAAACCCGTTTGACCAATTTCAGTTGAATTTAATTGACTGGAAAATGGCCATTTTTCAAACGGCCTCCAAATTCGATGAAATTAGTTTTGTTAGGACCGTATCGTCAAAACATAGCTAGATTTATTTTTCTGGAATTTTTGGGGTCCGTATGTGACCCTAGTAAATTGAAATGTGCGTTTAAATTTAAAATATATAGATTTATATTTTAAATTTGACGAAAACTGATCGTAACAGCTGAATTGGCTTACCGAACATATTCTAGTGTGTTCGGAATGGGGGTAAATGGCTAAGGACGACAGTCGCTGGGTCTCGTTTGGAGTTTGGAATAAAAGTCAATTATTTAGGAACTAAAAAGAAATTAAAATAAAATATTATAAATATTCTCTCTTCCCCCTTTTTAGTCCCCAAACCCGATACTCCCCCCAACCCAACAGCCAAACCCGTTTTCCCCCAACCCTAGCCGCCTTCGTCAGTTGCGGGCGCCTCCCGCCTCCCCTATCGTCGCCGCCGGTGGTCAAACCCCCCATCCCCCCAACCCAAGCCACCACCACGCCTCATTGGCAAGTCACTGCCTCCCCTAGCCTTACCCGCCACATGCGTCACCTCCCTGACCTCCACGCCCCTTCACTCCACCCCCTTCCGCGTTTTAAACCCCCTCCACAACCCAAATTAACCCCAAACGCCACCACCAAGCCACCGCGGGTCCCAATTGCTGCGCCACTGACTGCCATCACCCTCCCGGAACACTTGCGCTCCTCCGCCACCCAGCATCGTCTGTAAGCCTCTACCCTTATTTTTATTCATTTATTTTAAATCAAGAATGTTTTTTTATATATTGCATTAGAATAAGGAGGTGATTTTTATTTTAATAGCTTTAGAGAAAAATACGATTTTTAGTAAATCAAAATATGATTTTTATTTATGTAGAGTAATAAAAATATAATTTTTATTGTTTGAAAGGCGATTTAAAAATATAATTTTTATATATGAAGTGATGATATAAATGTGATTTTTATTTATATGAATGCCATATAAAAATTTGATTTTTATATATATAATAGCCGTATAAAAATATGATTTTTTTCGTTTGAATGGCAATGTAAAAATGTGATTTTTATATATTCATTAGCGATAGAAAGATTCGATTTTTATCTATATAGTAGCGGTGTAAAAATGTGATTTTTATCTACGTAGCGTTGTTATAAAAATATGAAATTATTTTTAGAAAGATAAAATTATAATTTTTAGCCTATGTATGTTATTTATAAAATAATTATACCAAGAAATAATTATTGATTGGTTAAAAATATAATTTTTAACGTTGGTATACTGCATAGATCGACAATCAAAGCACGACGGAGTTGTAACGAACTGGGATTTTCGAGTCCGAAAATCAACACAAAACTACAATGTTGACTATTCAGACATCGGAAATACCTGATCATTAATAGAAAGAAAGTTAGAGGGTGAGAATAGATGAGATAGAAAATTAGAATAGAAGAAGATCGCCACAGAACAGAATCAGAGTAATATGCATCTCACAGTGGAACGAATAAATATAATATATAACATAACTTTGAAATAAAACAGTATATATATATATATACAATAACATTATCAGAGTTCAACACTTACACACAGCTGAAATAACAATAGCTATATAATCCTGAAGCCTCCTGCTTCAACCTCCTCCAAGTATATCTGTAAAGACCTGAGCTACTTGACTGCCCGTACAAATTTGGGCACCCAAGAGTTTAGGAAAAAACAAAACAAAATAAACTCTGGGTCAGTCATGGGACTGGTGTGAGTAAACTCAAATCATTTGGTTTAACTTTTCAAAATCCTTTTCAAAAGAAAAGGTAATCGTAAGACCGATCCACACACAAACACGGATGGTTTTTACCTTACGATAGCCCAAAACAATTTTGGAAATCAATACTTCTCTGATATTATAATAATGTCTAATCACAAGTAATTAACAATCTAGCAGAACGCTTGCATCTCACGTTCCACATATATAGTATACAAACGAAACCGCGGGCGCTTATTGGAGATTGGATTCCGACTATGGCAAGGTATGGGACCACCTGCCGATAGTGTATCTCTAGAGGCGAATACACTGGGTTCAACAAGAACGTCTTGCAACCCAGCCCACACATGACCGACCACTCATTTCGCTTGAGTGTATCGAATGTATATCACCAACGGTTGGGAGCTACCCACCGTTTCCCGAAAAGGGACACCATCGAAAATAGATAAAAGAATGAAATAGATTTTCTCTAGATAGGTGATATACACCCTAATGGGAGCAACCCACCTAGCCATGCTGCCTGCCCAATTTCTGTCATTTCCCGGCTGATGAGGCTTGAGGTCATAACGTATCTTTTGAAACATCTGACCACCCTTCACTTTGAATGCCACATCGTTATACCCGCCAAATCACAAATTGATTTCCCCAAAAATACCACGGGTATAAAGCTAAGTGAAACGAATTCCTCCGCCACCAAACGTAAGTACGTTTGAAGAGATCAACTTACGCGGTCCGTTAGATATACTCTATCAGACATTCGTCCATTCACGTTTGTCCTGGGACTGGACAAACCGAAGGTACTATTCTGTAAACAGGATAGCCCTTGTATAACTTCGTCTTCAATTATTTTCATCATATTTGATCGCAACGCTTACGTCCATACAGAGTAGTTTTCAGATAATGAATCTGATCCTGGTCCCTCCGTATTGACGACGGAAAAATGGTCAAAAACTACGATAGTCGGTGATTTAACTATCGAAGAAAAACATGTGTGCAAACAACGATATTATTTGTGCATGGAAATTTATCGATCAATCATCATTCAACATCTATCTCTTTAAATTTTATTTATCATTAATTTATTCATTCCCTTTTTCTATATTTGTAAATTCTTATTTTCTAAATTTAGAAAATGTACTTTATTAATCATTTGAAAACATCTCCATATTTACTTCCATTTCTTGTTTTCTAAATTAGAAAACATTTCTGATTCTTTTATTTGGAAAACATTTCCAAAACTCCTTCATTGGATTTAAATAGATGTTTAAATAAAACATCACTAAGCCATTTCAGACCATTACACTCATTAACTAAATTCACTTAACCAATCTTCACTATCGAACCGTACTCATCCCTTAGTTAAAAACGAAGTCAATCAAGTTGGGGTATAATTACCTCTCAGACCTTAACTGAACAACATTTCGAACCTCGAAATAGACAAAGTTCACCCTTTTAAATCTTTTAACCAACTTCCTTACGTAACTCGGATTCTATTTATGAATCCACTTCTTTATTTTAAAACATTGATTATAACTATAACATTATAATCCCTTCTTCTTAAGTATCCAACTTCAAAATATAACTTTTATTCCTTAATTTAAATAACTAAACCGCTAATTTATTAATAAATAAGTAAATCTTGATAAAAATGGAGAGTAAATATTACTTTCCTGAATTTGATATAATCGAATTCAACGTATAACTCTCTTTCGAATAATCTCTATTCGATAACTCCTTTTCGAATAAACTATATTTGATAACTCTTTCTTCGAATAACTATATTCGATAATCTCTCTTCGAATAGCTATATTCGATAACTCTTTCTTATAATAACTATATTCGATAATCTCTCTTCGAATAACTATATTCGATTAACTCTCTTCGAATGATTTACAATCGATTAACTCTCTTCGAATGATTTACATTCGATTAACTCTCTTCGAATAATTTACAGTCGATTAACTCCTTCGAATGATTTACATTCAATTAATCTCCTTTCGAATAAACTATATTCGATTAACTCCCTTAATTCTATTTGAATAACTCCTTTGGATTAACTCATTTGGATTAACTCGGTTTGATTAACTCATCTTGAATAACTCAACTCGATTAACTTAACTTGATTAACTTACTTGATTAACTCAACTTATTTAACTCAACCTATTTAACTCCTATTGAATAACTAATATTTGATTAACTTATATTTGAATAACTATGTCTGTTTTAACTTTATTTCGAATGTCTAATATTCGATTTAACTCCATTCGTTTGAGTCTAGATCGCAGCGATCACAATGGTCACGCCTGATTCCCTCAGGAAACATCCGACCGCCGTAGGCTATCTGCAGCCCTGCGAATTACGCTAGCAGTTGTACGAAATGGCAACTCATCCTGAATATCTTTGTTTGACTAACTCTATCTCAAATAACTATATTCGATCAACTCTAATTGAATAATAATATTCAATTAATCCTAATTCGATTAACTCTATCTAATTAACTTTAACTGATTAACTTTAATCAATTACTCTAATTCGATTAACTCTAATCGATTACTCTAATTCGATTACTCTAATTCGATTAACTCTAACCGATTAACTCTTCGTCCATATCCAGTTTCAAATATCGATGTTGAAATCGACTTTTACTTCCTATATAAGTCCTGACTTATATATCCTATTTATCCAATGATAAACATTTCATTTAATTTATAGAATATTATTTATAAGTTTATTTTCTCAATCTATTGGTTAGAATAGATTCTATTTAAAATCTTTGCTTTAAATCCATATCATGTTATACCTGTGTGCAAAGCATGGGTCTAAACCTTTCAAATATAAAATCCTCTTTTATACAATTCTATTCACTTTTCAAGTATTTCCTTTTATAATCTATTTATTTACCAAATAAATCCCTTTTTGATAATTTTACTTGTTTATAAAATATTTTATTTTTATATAAAATCCATTGATTTTATAAGTAATTCCTTTTATAATCTAACAATTTCCATTTCTATTTGTTTTACAAATATTTCTTCTTTTTATTCTATTTATTTTTCAAATAAATATCCCTTTTCAAATCAATTTGTAAATAGTTTACAAATATTTCTTTTTCAATTCTATTTGTAAATATTTTACACATATTTCCCTTCAATTCTATTTATTTGATTAACAAATAAATATTCCTTTTTAATCTATTTATTCTATAAATAAATAGTTTTCTTTTTATAAAATCTTTTGATTTTATAAATATTTCTTTTTCAATATAACATTGAAATTTTCCTTTTTAACATTCCAATATTCCTCATGGTATTTAACGTACCATATAACAATGATCGTTATCATTCAACCGTACAAAATCAACAACAAATTTCATATCACATCATATAACACAATATATGAAAAAAACAATAAAATAAATGTTGAGGAACCCAGTTGGGTCCCTCCGACTTGTTTCCCTGCATCCACAGATGTTAAACAATAATATTAACATCAATTTCATTTCACTATGAAATATTCTGCTAAACAGAATCAATATTTGATTAACGATTTATATCTATATCGTTTTCTATATTTTCAACCAATTAACTAGCAGTTCAACCAAACAGCCAACAAACAGCAAACAACGATCATTTATAAATTCAAAAAAATATTTTATAAAAATATAAATTGAGCAGAGTTAGTGAGATTTACTCACATTGGACGGTTATCGTTAAATAATGATAATTGGTCGTTGATTTGATTCAGGGCGTTTAATTTCACCATAAATCCAAACGAGCTCCAATTCACTCCCAGTCAGTTTCATGGTGTAGCCACCGTCCATACGATCCTAACGGATCTTGATTCGCTGAATTTCGATAAGATACGAGTAAGTTATGATTCAAACTATTTTTAATTAAAAAGAATTCAATTTCTATTAATATTATTGGGCTTCACCTTTTAAATCCTTAGCCCAACTTTAGTTTAAATACCCGGTCCACTTCGTTTTCTCTTCTTCCTCCCAAATGCAAACCGCGACTCCAGTATTCCATCTCAACCATTTCCGCATCTTCAAGGATTTAACACCACTTCCAGTCTTCACTTTAAATCAAAATGAAAATACCATCATCTTCCTCTTTCCCTCTTCTTCAGCATCATACCATTTAAGTATTGCTTGCAACTACCGTGAAGCATCCGACCTCGACCATTCTCCAGCTCCGTACAGTCTTCCAACGATTTTTTTTGTCACTAAATCCCTCGATACTTTAAACACAGGTGCTACTGAATACCACAAACTCAGTTCCGAACTTAACTCCAAACATATCTGTCTTTATACCCCAAATTAATGAACCCTAACATCACGCTTCAGACGTCGATACCCCGGAACGAAAGTCGAACTCAGAAATAACCATATAGGATGGAAGAGAAACTCAAGAGGAACTCGAATACACTAGTCATGGAATTTATAGATTTTATTCCCCTTTGTTTAGATCTTTTAAAACATGCATTCGCTAAAAAAAGGAAGAAGTGTTGCGGCGTAATTTTGTTTGACTATCAGATGGAAGTAAATTAGGTTTAGAAAAAGTTAGGATATTATATAGGAAAAATATAATATTTTTCTATTGATTACTTTATTAGAATTTAAGCTATCTCTATTCATATTCGTCTTCTAAAATTTGTATGATCGCATATGATACCAAAAATTCACGAAAATGGACACGTTGCTACAGTTCGACATTATGGTCCCAACGAAACTGGTTTCGTCGAATTCCGACCCCGTTTGCTCACACAGCGTATTTTTAACCGTCAAAATAATGATTGTTTTTCACATTAAAAATCCGTACGACCACACACTGACTTCAAAAATCATGGAAATTGAAATCTAGCAATAATTTACTATTGCAGATCCAATAAAACTAGTTTCGTCGAAAACGAAAGTCGTTTCCAAAACTGGCTATTTTTAAAGCTCTAAATAACCCTTTTAAATATATAAATATATTTAAAAACAATTAAACTAAATAAAAATAATTTAATATTATCATATATATTTACATATAATATCATACGGCTCTAAAATATACATATTTGGATTTTTATCTCGATATTTCATAATCCCAGATTATATCGATATTCGATTTATAATGAAGTTCCTTATATATATCGTTATAAATTATAAAGGAATCCTATAGCGACTTTTCTAAAATTTGATTTGGACACAAATCAAAATCTACATGACGAAATCCTGATTTTTCTCTTCCATTAGAAAAATATACTTCACCATCTCCGAACGTTTCTTATTTCACAGAAATTCGATTTAAAACAGACCCTGTATATTCAGTTGAAGTTCAAATCGTCAAATAGCGAACTGTCGCGCCATTTCAAGCTCAATTATAATTATATTATAATTCTACGTTCAAACTTCGTTTAAATAATATATTCGTTATTCAAATTCAATTCCAAATTGAATTATAGCTTATATATGATCCAATTCACATCGTATTGTGAATTCTACTATTTTCGACTATTTCACAAATTAAATATATTATTCTATTATTTATATTAATTTAATATTCAATATTATTAATTAAACGACCATATAAATCTATAAACCATTATTTATATAATTAAATAAATTAATTATTGTATGGTAAAATACGGTTCGTTACGTTCTTCCCCCCTTAAAATAATTTCGTCCTCGAAATTGCTAAGGTAGAGAACAAACTCTATTGACTAGTACAAATTTATTTATTTACTTACCAACTTTAATTTCAACTGAATCAATTTAATTTCAATTAAAATATTAATTAATTCTTATCAAACCCCAACTCGCCTCTCTAGGCCTTCTCCAATCCAAAAGAAAATCAAACAGCCAAGCGGCTTGCCACATTGGCTCATAAAATCTCATACCTAATATGAAATATAAACTTGTACTTTTTTGTCGGGCATATCAAATTTATCACTTCCATCTGCTGTTAATTCAACATATACCAATGTTTAACCAAACTCCAATCAATCCATTCTCAAACCAAATCATATGCTTATATCCAAGCCAAATATCATTTCAAACTGAGTTTCATTCTTGATTCCAGAATTTTAACTCGATTATCAAATTACCCTTCAAATTCAAATCTCAAAAATCAAATTTGTCTCAATATCATTCTAATTCAATTTCAGTTACCCCTTAACTGACTTGATTTTAATTCCAATTGGCTTTCCCAATTTCAATTCAGTTTGGTTTTAACTCAAACTTTGATGGCCCGCCCCGCACCAACCGACGTTTACTCCCAAGGTGCGCTGTACACATGTCCAGTTAGCACAGAACGGGTCGTCAGAAGGAAAGGGAAGAAGGAAATGAACTAACAAAGAACCTGTAGAATGTCTCACAGCGCATAGAATAAAATATAATAATAACATACTTGACATAAAACAGGTGAGACAGTGCATAAGCTGAAACAACTAACATAGCAGCGGAAAATCCAAGTACAGCTTATGATCCAAAGTTAAATATTATTACAACTTTTCAAACTGTCTCAAAGCAAAAGCAAGATAAAGGAGGTACACTACTAATGCCCAAGTAGAGACCACCAACGACACAGGGAGAATATTTATATATCATACGTGGAAGCCTCCTGCCCGCCTCCGAATCAGCTATTTGCGCATCACCAGCTAACCTGTCTCTAGTCTGCTCGTGTGAGCACCCAGAGTAATAAGAGGAGACATAAAACTCTGGGTCAGACATAAAGCCTGGTATGAGCGATAAGCATCTAACAGAACAATAACAGGTAGACTAAAACAACCTGAACCTGGACCTGCAACCAAAGAGTTAGCACTACATACTGTACAACACTCTAAGGTGCCATATCAAACGGTGTAAAGATACGGAGGTGGGGGTTTGCATGTCATAGTGATGGAAAACAATCAAACATAGCATTCATCCTCACATCTCTCACTCAGTGCGTAAAGCATACGATATTCACCACTTCGATCACCTAACATACCTTGCTACGATCACTTTGCCCAATGAAGTCATAAATGACTTCACTGCACTGATAACGTAGCCACTAATCCTTCGCTATATCCACTTGCCCCATGGAGTTATTCACCCCATCTGCGCTGGCTCATAGCCTTACCAATCCTTTACTATGTCCACTTGCCCCATGGAGTTATTCACCCCATCTGCGCTGGCTCATAGTCTTACTACGCATCACTTTGCCCCTCAAGTCATAATGACTCTACTGCACTGATAACGTAGTCTTGCTACCATCACCTTGCCCCTCGAGTCATAATGACTCTACTGCACTGATAAGTAGCCCATCATCCATTTTTAGTGGTGAATCGAAGTTATGAATGTCGACAACTCCTTAGCACATGTCCCGCAGCAAAGCCCAACCATGAAGTGAACTCGTTGGCTCCCCATTGGATCCTGTGCTCTAACTTCCATTTGGACTACCTTTGCATCTCGGGTTATTGGTCAATACTGGGTCGGGTCGGGTTCCCCTTCAAGCCATCGGTTCGGGTCGGGTGCACTACGTTGCGTCAGTTCATGGTCTTCCTCTGGTAACGGTTCGGTTCGGGTTCACTGCATTGCGTCGGTTCGGGTCGGGTGTCCCACTTCGGGTCGGGTCGGGTGCCATCTCCCATCCAGTTCGTGCTCCCGCCCCGATCAGGTCCCTCGCCCTTCATTTGTTCCGATCCGATCCTCCTCCTTTAGCCGCTCCGATCCCCCTCCTTTATCCGACCCGATCCCAATATTGCTAGCAAGGCCTTCCTTTTTGCCCGATATCTCAAGTGTCAAGTTCCGATCCGATCAAATCCCTTGCCCAGTTCACTTATCCGATCCGAGCCACCATATCCGATCCGATCCGAAAACCTGCACTGTTTCCTGAAACTTTTCCAACAAGTGTTTACGCCATTCGACGACGTTTTCGACCATTCTAACTATTGAAATCAATCACAAAGCATATCATACAGTCATAGCAACATGCATAATCAACCACAAACATCAAAACATCCACATGATAGGTTAAAATGGATCAAACATACCCAAAACCCCATATTTCCCCTTAAGCATGTTTAGGTGAAACTAATGATAGGATTAGCAAAACTTAACCAAATTAACCCAAATTTATATCAGAGGTCTAAAACATCGTTTAAGAATTTATGAATATTTTTCCAGAATTTTATCATGTTTAAATTCGCTAATTAACACTAATTACCCTTAATTAGCCATAATTAGTGAGGAACTATGCAAATCACTCACCTTAGCCACAAATAAACTAAAATCTGAAATAAATCTCTGATTTGATGCGAATCCCAATGCTAAACAGCAGCTCCAATGTTGATTTGGTGTAGATCTTCCTTGATTTGATGTTGCTAAGCTTAATCCTTGATCAAAAGATGATTTGGAGGTGATTTAGAGGTTGGAGGCCATTTTTTTAGGGTTTCTTGGAGATAAGTGGAGGCTAGAAAACTGAAATGGAATGATTCTCTAACTCATTTCAGCCTCCTCATAACCCTAATCCCGAAATGGGTTATGGGCCCACTCACTAATCACCATATTTGGCCCGGTTAAGCAGTTTTTCACCTTCCAAACCTTAATTCAGCCATATCTCCCAAACGGTAAGTCCGTTTGGCTATTATGACCACTCTACGGAAAGGTAAACCATCAAACGAATCTAATGGAAGTGGTTTCAGGTCAAAATTCCTTTCCAATCAAAAGTTATGGCCAAAAAAAGATCAGCTAGGGGGCAAAATGGTCATTTAAAAATCGACAAAAATCATGAACATGGGAAATGACTCTAATAGATGTTTCCCAAAGTTACATGACCCTACGACTTCATACGGGAAAGAAATAAATATTCTACGATCCTCCGATGCGTAGAACGCGGGTTATTACATTCTCCCCCCCTTAAGAAATTTCGCCCCCGAAATTCCCTAACCAAAACACACAAAAGGGTCCTGCATGCCTATCAATCATAAAACAACAATCAAACATGCAAAACAAGTCCATTCTAGCATGCGGAATAACTAAATTGCAAAGTAAATCTTACCAGGCGAAGAGTTCTGGATACGCCTTCCTAATGTTCTCCTCTGTCTCCCAAGTACAATCATTCTCGTTCTTGCCCCACTGAACCTTGACTAGCTTCACCGCCTTCCTTCGAAGTTGCTTCGTATCGTGTCCCACAATACGAACCGGCTTGCGGTTCCCAGCCGCCTCGGGTTCTACTTCGAAGTCCTCTAACTGATCAGGTGAAATAGTCATATCTGAGTCATGAACGAACTTCCTTTGTTGGGAAACATGAAATACATTGTGAACTCCCGCCATCTTCTCTGGTAAGCCAACTTTATATGCCAAATTCCCGACTAGTTCAAGAACAGGGAATGGGCCAACAAATCTTGGTGCTAACTTGCCTCTCCTGCCAAATCGTATCACGCTCTTCAACGGAGAAATCTTGACAAACACCAAGTCACCAACGGAGAATTTTAAGTCCCTTCTCCTCTTATCAGCATAACTCTTCTGCCTACCTTGGGCAGCCTTCATTCGTTGTTGAATGATCTTAATCTTATCTGAAGTTTCCCTCACCACATCTGGTCCAAGCATAAACTTCTCGCCAGTCTCTATCCAACATGATGGTGAGTTGCACGGTCTTCCGTACAAAGCTTCATATGGAGCCATACCGATACTGGATTGGTAGCTATTATTATATGCAAACTCTACTAGATGCAAATGGTCATCCCAAGATCCACCAAAATCCAATATACAAGCTCTCAAGAGAACTTCCAGTATACGATTCACCCTCTCCGTCTGACCGTCGGTCTGAGGATGATATGCGGTACTGAGATGTAATCCTGACCCTAGAGCCTCTTGTAAGCTCTTCCAAAACCCACTAGTGAACAATGGGTCTCGGTCACTCACAATGCTTTTAGGTACTCCATGAAATCTCACTACCCACTTCATATATAATTCTGCCAACTTGGCTGCCGTTCTGGTCGATTTGACTGGTATAAATCTTCCACTATTAATCAATCGATCCACAATTACCCAAATGTTATCATATCCCGTTCTAGTCCTTGGTAGACCATCGATGAAATCCATCGAGACTTGCTCCCATTTCCATTCGGGAATTTCTAATGGTTGCAACAACCCACTAGGCTTCTTTTGCTCGGCTTTAACTAGCTGGCAATTCATGCATTTGGATATAAACTTCCCAACGTCTCTTTTCATCCCTTCCCAGTAGTAAGTCTGCTTCATGTCTCGATACATCTTATTACCACCGGGATGTATAGCCAGTTTTGAGTGATGACATTCTCTAAGCACTTCATCTCTCAAACCATTCACGTTGGGCACTACCAGTCTTCCATTCTTTCTAATCCATCCATCTCGATCAAGCCCATACAAATTCATCTCCTCACCGTCAATGTCCATTTCTAACTTGGAGAGGATTTCCAATAGATTAGGATCGTCCCTCTGGCTGGAACCAATCCGCTCTATCAAAGTGGGTCTGATCGCCAAACTAGCTAGCATGACTGGATCCAATTCGCACTTTGGTCTGAAATCAAACCCCGCGATAAACTCCAGTTGCTTCCATTCGAGAAACATTGCCCCTAAACTGGCATGTCTCCTACTCAAGGAATCGGCTACCGCATTACCTTTCCCAGGTGTGTATGCGATATCAAAATCATACGAAGCCAAGAACTCTAACCATCTCTGCTGACGGAGATTTAGATCCTTCTGGGAGAAGAGATACTTTAACGATTTATGATCGGTGAACAACTCAAATCTTTCTCCCAAGAGATAATGCCTCCACATCTTCAGCGCAAACACGATCGCTGCTAGTTCCAAATCATGGGTAGGATACTTCTTCTCATGCGGCTTTAGCTGTCGACTAGCATAAGCTACAACCCTACCTCCTTGCATCAACACAACACCTAGTCCGGTACCACAAGCATCCGTGTATACCGTCATCTCTTCATTCCCTTTAGGAATGACTAATACTGGCGCACGTGTCAACTTTTCTTTTAGGCTCTTGAATGCATTTTCACACACTCCGTCCCAGACGAAGGACTGATTCGTCTTAGTCAACTGAGTCAACGGTGCTGCTATCTTGGAGAAGTCCTGGATAAACTTACGATAATATCCAGCTAACCCCAAGAAACTTCTTACATCTGTTACATTCTTGGGCGTAGGCCAATCCTGTACCGTAGCCACCTTCGCAGGGTCCACGGTAATACCATTCTCTGAAACAACATGACCCAAGAATCTCACTTCCCTTCTCCAAAAGTGACACTTAGAGAATTTCACTTTCAATTGGTATTTTCTCAACACCTCCATCACTATCCTCAAGTGTCCCATGTGTTCCTCCTCTGTCCTTGAGTAAACAAGGATATCATCTACAAACACAAGAACAAACTTATTCAATTGATCTCTGAATACTTGATTCATAAGATCCACAAAGTAGGCTGGTGCATTGATCAACCCAAATGGCATGACCAACCACTCATAAAATCCAGACGGCGTCCTAAATGTCGTTTTCGGAACACTCTCATCCGCTACTCGGAGCTGATGAAATCCTGTCGCGAGGTCCAACTGGGAGAACACTCTTGCTCCTTCCTGTTGATCAAATAAATCATCAATCCACGGTTGAGGATACTTATTCTTCCTCGTTACCTTATTCAACTCGCGATAGTCCACACACAAACGAAGGGAACCATCTGCCTTAGTGGAAAACACAACTGGTGCTCCCCACTCGGAGACACTCCTTCTAATAAATCCCTTCTTCAAAAGATTGCTGACTTGCACCCCGAGCTCTCGCTGCTCCCTTGGTGCCATACGACGAAGTGGCATCACTATAGGTCTGGCATCTTTCACTAAATCAATACGGAACTCAATCTCTCGGTGTGGTGGAAGCCCGGTCACCTCCTCGAAGACGTCCGAATACTGGCCAACCACGGGCACATCTGACAGCTCGTCCTGCGGGATGTCGAGGGAATTTACAAAACTATCCATTACCCCATCACTAAGTAGACTATCAAACACTACCCTCCGCCCATCATCTGCCCTAACTGTCACAAAAAAGCCCTCACAGTCTACCACCACCCCGTATCTTTGGAGCCAATCGACTCCCAATATAATGCCATACCCAGTAAAGCCCAAAACAAAGCAATCACAAACATACATCCATGACTCGATAAGACCAAATTCCTGCAAATCATACTAAGGCTAGTCGAACCACCAATCGGGTTCGTCACAACCAATGGTCTATCGACTATCTAGGGTTCCAGTCCCAACCTATCTACCAGGTCACTAGATATGAAGGAACGGGAAGCCCCAGTATCAAACAAAACTCGAACTGGTACATCATAAATAGAAAGCATACCTTGAATAACGACATTCTTTCCTTTCTCCGCCGCAGTTGGGGCATTCAACGAAGAAGGAACAACATCAATAACATATGCTTTCACAATCTGCTTCTCCTTAGGAGGTTGCGGACACTTATCCTTGAAATGTCCCACTTGACCACAGTTGAAGCACTTCTTATCCGCTGTCTTGGCCCGACAATCTTTAGCATAATGGCCCTTCTTACCACAGCTGAAGCACTCGACATCTTTCTTGCTCTTTTTCTGGCCATCCTTAGATTGGCCCTGCTTCCTCTTATTCTGAGAGTTATTCTTGCCTCCACCGCCTGCTTGCGGTTTCAGCCCTTCTGCAGATGCAGCCTCAGTCTTTAATTTAGGGTAAAGACTCTCTGATCTCAAAGCTTTCCCCACAATCGATTCAAAAGTCTCATCAATGTGGTTGATAAGCCTTTCCTCCAAGTATCCATCCAAACCAATAATGAACTTCTCATTCTTCTTCTCAAGAGTATCGGTAAGGGATAGTCCATACTTCGACAAGGTGTCGAACTCAGCAATATAGTCAGAAACTGCCCTACCACTCTGCTTAAGTTCCAAAAATCTCTTGAACAACACTGACTTCTGGGCAGCTGGAATAAACTTCTCGCTAAAGCGAGCCTTGAACTGATCCCAAGTAACCTGATCTTCTGGAGTAGTTGTCCTAATGGCATTCCACCAATTCATCGCTCACCCTTGCAGCTGACGAGACGCTAACCTTCTCTTCATCGCATCCTCAAGACCCAATTCATCGAAGATACGATCACAGCTATCCATCCAGTCTTGAACATCTGTGGCCGACTCCATCCCGTGGAACAGCTTCCCACCAAGGTTAGTGTAATCCTTGCACAACTTGGCGAAATCGACCCTAGGCGCCTGCACTACTGGGCCAACACCAACTCCGGGATTGGGAACTGCCCCTTGCACTTATCTAAGCATGTCCCTCATGAGGTCAGTAAACATCGCCCTCATGTCAGCAGCATTCCCATTATTGGCTCCCCTACCAGCACCTCTAGCATATCGGCTCATCGTCAATCTATAAAAGGGAAACGATTAACGACCCCATAGTGGTGCTAGTGCAGTGCGACTTCATTCTTATACTACTAATAGTACATACATATATAGCATTTGAAAACCAAAGTAATCACAAATACGCCCTCTCATATACGTACTATCTCTCCCTAGTGTCTTTCCCTAGGTTAACTACGCAACCTAGAGCTCTGATACCAAATGTGACGGCTCGCCCCGCACCAACCAACGTTTACTCCCGAGGTGCGTTGTACACATGTCCAGTTAGCACGGAACAGGTCGTCAGAAGGAAAGGGAAGAAGGAAATGAACTAACAAAGAACCTGTAGAATGTCTCACAGCGCATAGAATAAAATATAATAATAACATACTTGACATAAAACAGGTGAGACAGTGCATAAGCTGAAACAACTAACATAGCAGCGGAAAATCCAAGTACAGCTTATGATCCAAAGTTAAACATTATTACAACTTTTCAAACTGTCTCAAAGAAAAAGCAAGATAAAGGAGGTACACTACTAATGCCCGAGTAGCGACCACCAATGACACAGGGAGAATATCTATATATCATACGTGGAAGCCTCCTGCCCGACTCCGAATCAGCTACTCGCGCATCACCAGCTAACATGTCTCTAGTCTGCTCGTGTGAGCACCCAGAGTAATAAGAGGAGACATAAAACTCTGGGTCAGACATAAAGCCTGGTATGAGCGATAAGCATCTAACAGAACAATAACAGGTAGACTAAAACATACCTGAACCTGGACCTGCAACCAAAGAGTTAGCACTACATACTGTCCAACACTCTAAGGTGCCATATCAAACGGTGTAAAGATACGGAGGTGGGGGTGTGCATGTCATAGTGATGGCAAACAATCAAACATAGCATCCATCCTCACATCTCTCACTCAGTGCGTAAAGCATACGATATTCACCACTTCAATCACCCAACATACCTTGCTATGATCACTTTGCCCCATGAAGTCATAAATGGCTTCACTGCACTGATAACGTAGCCACTAATCCTTCGCTATGTCCACTTGCCCCATGGAGTTATTCACCCCATCTGCGCTGGCTCATAGCCTTACCAATCCTTTACTATGTCCACTTGCCCCATGGAGTTATTCACCCCATCTGCGCTGGCCCATAGTCTTACTACGCATCACTTTGCCCCTCAAGTCATAATGACTCTACTGCACTGATAACGTAGTCTTGCTACCATCACCTTGCCCCTCGAGTCATAATGACTCTACTGCACTGATAAGTAGCCCATCATCCATTTTTAGTGGTGAATCGAAGTTTGAATGTCGACATCTCCTTAGCACACGTCCCGCACCAAAGCCCAACCATGAAGTGAACTCGTTGGCTCCCCATTGGATCCTGGGCTCTAACTTCCATTTGGACTACCTTTGCATCTCGGGCTATTGGTCAATACTGGGTCGGGTCGGGTTCCCCTTCAAGCCATCGGTTCGGGTCGGGTGCACTACGTTGCGTCGGTTCATGGTCTTCCTCTGGTAACGGTTCGGTTCGGGTTCACTGCATTGTATCGGTTCTGGTCGGGTGCCCCACTTCGGCTTGGGTCAGGTGCCATCTCCCATCCAGTTCGTGCTCCCGCCCCGATCAGCTCCCTCGCCCTTCATTTATTCCGATCTGATCCTCCTCCTTTAGCCGCTCCGATCCCCTTCCTTTATCCGATCCGATCCCAATATTGCTAGCATGGCCTTCCTTTTTGCCCGATTTCTCAAGTGTCAAGTTCCGATCCGATCGAATCCCTTGCCCAGTTCACTTATCCAATCCGAGCCACCATATCCGATCCGATCTGAAAACCTGCACTATTTCCTGAAACTTTTCCAGCAAGTGTTTACGCCATTCGACGATGTTTTCGACCATTCTAACTATTAAAATCAATCACAAATCATATCATACAGTCATAGCAACATGTATAATCAACCACAAACATCAAAACATCCACATGATAGGTTAAATGGATCAAACATACCCAAAACCCCATATTTCCCCTTAAGCATGTTTAGGTGAAACTAATGATAGGGTTAGCAAAACTTAACCAAATTAACCCAAATTTATATCAGAGGTCTAAAACATCATTTAAGAATTTATGAATATTTTTCCAGAATTTTATCATGTTTAAATTCGCCAATTAACACTAATTACCCTTAATTAGCCATAATTAGTGAGGAATTATGCAAATCACTCACCTTAGCCATAAATAAACTAAAATCTGAAATAAATCTCTGATTTGATGCGAATCCCAATGCTAATCAGCAGCCCCAATGTTGATTTGATGTAGATCTTCCTTGATTTGATGTTGTTAAGCTTAATCCTTGATCAAAAGATGATTTGGAGGTGATTTAGAGGTTGGAGGCCATTTTTTTAGGGTTTCTTGGAGATAAGTGGAGGCTAGAAAACTGAAATGGAATGATTCTCTAACTCATTTCAGCCTCTCCATAACCCTAATCCCGAAATGGGTTATGGACCCATTCACTAATCACCATATTTGCCCCGGTTAAGCAGTTTTTCACCTTCCAAACCTTAATTCAGCCATATCTCCCAAACGATAAGTCCGTTTGGCTATTATGACCACTCTACGGAAAGGTAAACCATCAAACGAATGTAATGGAAGTGGTTTCAGGTCAAAATTCCTTTCCAATCAAAAGTTATGGCCAAAACAAGATCAGATAGGGGCAAAATGGTCATTTAAAAATCGACAAAAATCATGAACATAGGAAATGACTCTAATAGATGTTTCCCAAAGTTACATGACCATACGACTTCATACGGGAAAGAAATAAATACTCTACGATCCTCCGATGCGTAGAACGCGGGTTGTTACACAAACAATCTTTCCCAGGGAATTTCAAACAGTTTAGCTTTTCTAAAACCACATATCCCTTTTCAGGATTCAAAACAACTTGCTTTCCACAAAACAATTCAAAAACAAAATCTTTGGTAGTAACCCGTCACTTAGCAACCCGAAAATGAACACCGATGATGGTCGACTTCATCATCGGGATTTATTTTCCAGCGATCGAAGTGAGTTCTTTCAAAGCCATTTCTAAACACTTCCATTTTGAAATGCATTTCAAAATATCATTCACAATGCTTTGTAATCAATTTAAAATCTCCCAGGATTTTAAAATTTTCATATATTTAATGCAAATTCATTTACAACACTTCTCCAACTTTTAATTCCAATTCTGGTCTAAATTTCAAATTCAATTCATTTCTAACACTTAAAAGGATTTTATTTGGTTATGTATATATAACCATCTAATTTATAATCTTACTCGATTATAATAACTAACACATCCAATATACGATAATATTTTCTATATATATACTTTTCTCTATATCAAAATATACTTTGGGTAAATCATTTCATTTACCCTCTTTAAAACATACTGTTTCGGTTTATCGTATTCAAGTGTTTAGTAACCCTTATCGATACAATGGATCAAACTGATCGACTAGAACCCATAAACAACTCAACCAATAAATCTACGCAATATAAAACCATTTTATATCAAATAACAAATATGTTCACTCGTATATATACACTCAAAATCAATCTAGGGTATTACTAAACCCATCTCTACTGAGTTACGTCACAGAGCCAAGGTAATTACTTAACCTTAAGCTCTGATACCACTATAACGAACTGGGATTTTTGACTCCGAAAATCAACAAAAAACTACCATGTTGACTACTCAGACATCGGAAATACCTGATCATTAATAGAAAGAAAGTTAGAGGGTGAGAATAGATAAGATAGAAAATTAGAAAAGAAGAAGAAGAAGATCACCATAGAAAAGAATCAGAGTAATACGAATCTCACGGTGGAACGAATAAATATAATATATAACATAACTTTGAAATAAAACAGTATATATATACAATAACATTATCAGAGTTCAACACTTACACACAGCTGAAATAACAACAGCTATAAGATCCTGAAGCCTCCTGCTTCAAGCTCCTCCAAGTATATCTGTAAAGACCTGAACTACTTGACTGCTCGTACAAATTTGGGCACCCAAGAGTTTAGGGAAAAACAAAACAAAATAAACTCTGGGTCAGTCATGGAACTGGTGTGAGTAAACTCAAATCATTTGGTTTAACATTTCAAAATCCTTTTCAAAAGAAAAGGTAATCGTAAGACCGATCCACACAGAAACACAGATGGTTGTAGTATTTGATATTGTTATGGAAATTTGAAAGATATATTTATATCGTTATTTCCAATACGATATTTGTTGGTTGTAGTATTTGATATTGAATATAATCCGATATATTTTCTATTCAGAGCCTGGTATTTAATATCAAATGGGATTTTGGGTTTGTCGTGAACGGTGTCTTCAGTAACACTGTTCTTGAACCCCATGTGAAGAGAATAAATCTTTTAATTAAGATTGTTAGAGTTTCCAATTATATTTAATAATTGGAATAAAATGGAATGTGAATTGAGTTTATCGTAAACTGTGTTTTTAACGATATTCGTTCTTTAACCCGATTTACAGGGAAATGTGATTTGGAATTCATAAATCTTTTGTTAAGATTTAAAGGATATTTTCCAAAGGGAAGTTTTCCAATTTAATAAAACAAATTGGAATGGAATGGAAGTTGATTAGGTATTAATCGAAGTGGACTTCTGTGGAGGAAGACTGTTACTATATATGGAATTTAAGATGCTTTGTCATTATTCCATTTATAGTATCGGTTGGATATGGAAGTTCATATTGATTATATATATATCGATTTGTTTTCTATGAAAATTCCACGATTAATGGAATGTGATTTTGGGTTTATCGTGAGTTGTGTTTTAAAGGACATTAGTTCTTAACCTAGTTAATGATAAGATTTACTTCTTAACTTTGAATAATCATTAACTAATGATTTTTGGAAATTAAAACTGAATTAGAGTTTTAATAAATCTTTAAATAGACTAAAAGGTGAATTTGATAACTAAAATTATCAAATTCAAGAAATGATCGCGAATGAAGTATCACCAGTTTTGCTCCAAACGTTAATTAAATCTTTAATTAGATTTGAGCGTGAAATGGTAATTAACTTTACCGATAACACCGCGGTGTTAGATATGAACTATTACCAGTTTTACTTCATGGGATCAATAGGTTGGGACTGGGAAATTAAAAAAATGATTACTTTGGTAAGGTTCACTAATCCGGACTAGTTTGGATAAACCATAATTTGGTATGGATTGATTTCCAAAGGAAGATTAAAGAATAAATTTAAAGAATTTATCTTTGATAAAATTAATGAGAACCTTTCCCAAGGGATATCAATATTTAAATAAAAGAATATTCTGAATTGGAATGAGGCGTATGTTGTGTTTTTATAGCACTTGTTTATTATATACGCGAGTTATTCAGAAAGACCGGGTTTAGCCCATTCTGAATAACTGAATCGGCGATGAGTCGACGATGAAGATGGTGGTTGAAGACCGGAGTTCTTCACATCGTTTGGATTATTACTGATGTCTTGGTTAGGCTGTACACTCAAGACAAGGTAATTAGTGATGATCGTTCCAGACGTACTTGGAGATCGATCGGATATGTGAGGACCTCTCTCTTGTATTGGACATATGGGACGAGGAATAAGGTGCCTTTGGTTTCGTTCAGACCAAGAACAAACTTGTAAATGGATGTGTGCCTAACATTGGATTTCATTCTGTGTGATTGATATACATCGGTTGCATAGCGTGAATTGCCTGAGTGGCATGCTGAGATGCAAATGATTAAGGCTTCTGTTGAAAAGCAGAGTCTTGTGGGGTATTATCAAAGCACGGCTTTTATATAGCATAGCTTTGTGTAGCGTTAATTCGCGAGCCTCACACCCCGGTGTGAACCAGAAACGGGAGAGGACATCAGGGAGGACATGCGTTTCCTTCTAGCTAGGAGTGGTGTCAGCGTTTTGCAAGCCCTGACGTTTTACTTATGTGGATGATGGATAGCGAGGCGCCTAGGTTATTTCGGTCTCTGCAGAGTCGATGGATGCTCTTTATACATACCAGATTTACGCCCCATAGGGCGGGGAAAAGTAGTGTTCATGCATTTTAATCCACATTGAGTGGACCGGCCCTGACATCCAAGGCTTGTCTACGCGCTTGCCTGAGACTCGGGCTAGAGAGTCTCGAAGCAGTAAGGATGATCCCTTGCCTTGGTTCACAGACAGAAATCCAACTTCCAATACGTGACATTTCGGTATTATTTGTAGGACTGTAACAACCTAAAAATTCTGAGCCAATTTTTTATTTATTTTGGCGATTTTAATGGATTTTGAATATTTAAATTGAATTATTTTAAATAATAACGACGAGAAATTTATTTTGAATAGAACTTGAATGTATATTTTTATTTGAATCGTCGTTAGAATATAAATATTTTATTTTAAATATAAAAGGAATTGAAAATGGCGCGGTAGTTTGAAAATTCGATTTCAAATTTCAAATGAATATACAGGATTCAAAATAAACCGGAATAGCGAAACCAAAAATATTAGAATCTAACTGAGAATATCTTTCCAACGAATCCGGAAAATTGAAATTTCATAGCGGGAATAAAAAGTTAAGCCCAGTTGAAATTTTCAGAATAGTCGCTATGGAATATTGAGCCCTTAAAAATGGAATTTTTTGCAAACGACCTCTATTTTTGACGAAACCACTTTTGTTGAATCCGGGATGTCAAGTTATTGCTAGATTCCAAAATTCATAACTTTTTGAATCAATATGAGAGCGTGGCAAAGGAAAACGTGTTTTAACAGTTTCAGACAATTTCGACCGACTAGAAAATGGCCATTTTTCAAACGGTCTCAGAATTTGACGAAATTAATTTTGTTAGAACCGTATCATTAATACGAAGCTAGAAAATATTTTTCGGGAATTTTTGGAGTCCGTATGTGGCTCCGGTAAATTGAAATGCACGTTCAAATTCAATATATAGATTTATATTTTGATTTTGACAGAAACTGATCGAAATGATCGAATCATCTTACGATACATATCCCATTGTGTTCAGAATGTGGGTAATAAGCTAGGAACGACAGTCGGTGGGTTTGATTTCGAGACCAAAATAAAAAGTTACTTTTTGAAATTAAAAATAATAATTATATATATATACATCCTCACATCTCTCACTCTCCTCACATAAGTCAAACCCGAAATTAAAAAAAAAAAAAGAGAGAGAACGATGGAGCTGTCGTTCCCATCACCGCCGCAGGTGGCGGAGCAGCGCCACCCCCTCCCCCTTCAAACCCGCGCCTTCATCCCCTCTTCCCCCACGCTGCGACACACACCTCCCCCTCCCCCCTCTCGCGCTGCTCTCTCTCACCTCTTGATTTCAATGCCCGAACCCCCAACACAAACCCTAGCCGACGCCGAGACCCCCACCGCCGCCTCCTTCCACCTCCGACGCCCTCTCTCCGTCGAATCAGAAAAACCGCACCCCCTTGTTCAAATCAGCAAAACCGCACCCCCCCTCTCTTCTTTGATCCGCCAACAGCAAGCACACCCCTTCTCCGAGCCTCCTTCACCACCTAACAAGGTCCATTGAGCATTTAATTTCATTTTTAGTTGCTTACATAATTAAAAATGCGATTTTTTATTATAAATCTTATGTGTAAAAATATGATTTTCATTTATACGATAGTAGCGATCAAAAATATGATTTGTAACATAGTAAAGGTTCGATCTTTATATGATTAACAATATAAAGTTGTGATCTTTAATTGTGTAAAGTTATGATTTTTAACACGATATAGGTGTGACTTTTAACACGGTAAAAATATGTTTTTTATAAAGAAAAGATTGGATTTATAGCTGGAACGATACTTGGAAAGCTCTGTATCCGTGTATTTCTTTCAGTTGTGTGTTGTATTAATTTTCCGCTGCTATGTATTTAAATGTAATTTAAATCTTTGATATTTATCAAATGTGTAATATTTATTCATACTCTGTATATTCTTGTACTCTGATGGAAATTCTTGTAATAGCAATGAAATGTTCTTCTGTTTGTGTTCTGATTTGTCGTGGTCTCATCTCAATCCGGGCTTTCCTTTACGGGGAAGTTCGGGTCGTTATAAGAACCTAGTATGGTGACATAGTGGGATGGGGCACTATGCCGTCTATGATTGATACATTTATATTTGAAGTTGTTTTCGTACACTTTACACTATAATAGTATCAAAATGGGTTGTTTTAAATGTACCAAGCATGTTTGGCTATTATAAGAGAAAACCCTATCCCCCGGCTTGCGTTGCATTGTGTGATGGGACCTGGGTCTTATAAAAGTGTAACGACCCACATTCTACGCATTGAAGGATCGTAGAATATTTATTTCTTTCACATACGAAGTTGTATAGTCATGTAACTTTGGGAGACGACTATTGGGGTCATTTCCCATGTTCATGATTTTTGCCCATTTTTAAATGACCATTTTGCCCCTAGTTGATCTTGTTTCTGCCATAACTTTTGATTGGAAAGGAGTTTTGACTTGAAACCACTTCCATTATATCCTGATGATGGTTTACCTTTCCGTAGAGTGGCCATATGTGAAAAACGGACTTACCGTTTGGGAGATATGGCTGAATTATGGTTTTGAAGATGAAAAACTGCTTAACCGGGCCAAATGAGATGATTAGTGGATGGACCCATAACCCATTTCGGGATTAGGTTTATGGGGAGGTTGAAATGAGCTAGGTTTTCATTTCATTTCAGTTTTCTAGCCGTCGTTTACCTCCTAGGAACCCTAACAATGGACTCCAACATTTAGAATCATCTCTAATCACTTTCTAATCAAGTATTAGCCTAATCTACGTCAAATCAAAAGGAAATAGCACCGAAGTAAGGTTGGAGCTACTGTTAGACATCAGTATTCGCCCAAATCAACAGAGTTTCAGTTTTGAAAGTTTTAATTTTTGGCTAAGGTGAGTGATTTGCATAGTTCCTCACTAATTATGGTTAATTAAGGGTAATTAGTGATAATTAGTGAAAATTATTCATAATTAAATTCTGGAAAAATATTTATAAATTTCGAAATATTGTTTTAGGCCTCTGTTAGAAAATTTGGTTAATGTAGTTAAGTTTTGCTAATCATATCATTAGTTTTGCTTAAACATGATTAAGGGAAAATATGGGATTTTGGCTATGTTTGATCCGTTTTAACCTATCAAATTGTTGTTTTAGTGTTTGTGGTCAATTATACATGTTGCTATGACTGATTGGAATGATTTGTGATTGTTTAGAAAAGTTAGATTGGTCGAAAACAGGTCGCTGGACAAAGTGCAGGAAATGTGCAGAGATCGGATCGGATTGGCTCCCCTGAACCCCGAACCAAACCGCACGTGGATGGTGGGACCGAACCGACCCGCTTGCGCTTGAAGCTCCGATCCGAGCTTGCGAAGGAGGACCGAACCAGAGGAGCTCTCCACGACTCGAACCACTGGAGGAAGGACACCACGACCCGAACCGATCTGGAGAGTGTGCTACAAACCGATGGGAACCGGAGCCAAGATGATGATCACGAACCGAATGAAGACCGATCCGGAGATGATGACCAAAACCCGAGATGCAAAGGTAGTTCAAATGGGGAGTTTGCACTCAAGATCCAGATGGGAACCAACGAGTCAACTTCATGAGTTGGGCTTTGCTGCGGGACGTGTGCAAACGGGTTATCGACGTCCATAGCTTTGATTCATCACCGAGACGGATGTTAGGCTACGTATCAGTGCAGTGGGGGTAGTTATTACTCCATGGGGAAGAGTGATCGTAGCATGGCTATGAGCCAGTGCAGTGGAGTCGTCATGACTTCATGGGGGCAGAGTGGACATAGCAAGGACTAGTGGCTATGGATCAGTGCAGTGGTGTCATCATGACACCATAGGGCAGAGTGATCATAGTAAGGAATGGGTGGTCAGAGCGGTGGATATCGTATGCTTTACGCACTGAGTGAGAGATGTGAGGATGGTTGCTATGCTTGATTGTTTGACATTACCTACATGCACACCCCCACCCCCGTATTCTTTACACCATATGTTAATGGCACCTTAGAGTATTGTACAGTATGTAGTGCTAACTCTTTGGTTGCAGGTCCAGGTTCAGGTATGGTTTAGTATACCTGTTATTGTTCTGTTTTGTTTCTTATCGCTCATACCAAACTTTTGTCAGACCTAGAATTTTATTTCTCTTCTTATTACTATGGGTGCTCTTAAACAAGCAGACTAGAGACAGGTTAGCTGGTTATGCATGAGTAGCTGATCCGGAGACGAGCAGGAGGCTCCTACGTATTTTCTACATATATTCTCCCTGTGTCGCTGCTGGTCACTGCTTTGGGCACTAGTAGTGTACCTTTCATTTACTTTGCTTTAGAGACAGTTTTTCAAAAGCTGTAGTAATGTTGATGTGGAACATAAGCTGTATTTGGATTTTCCGTTGCTATGATGTTTAGTTTTCAGCTTATGCACTGTCTCGCCTGTTTTATGTCAAAGTATGTTATTATTATATTTTATTCCATGCGCTGTGAGACATTCTACAGATTCCTTGTTAGTTCAAATTCCTTACCTTTCCTTTCTTTGACGACCGTCCCGTGCTGGTTGGACATTGACACAACGCATTTCCATGGCAAATGTCGGCTGGTGCGGAGCGGGCCGTCACACTTGGTATCAGAGCTCTAGGTTGCGTAGTTAACCTAGGAAAAGACACCAGGGAGAGATAATACGTATATGAGAGCGCGAATTTCTGATTATTTTGGTTTTCAAAAGCTATATATATATACTATTACTATAGCTAAGGATGAAGTCGCACTACACTGACACCACAAAGAGGATGGTTAATCGTTTCTCTTTACAGATTGAACGATGAGTCGATATACGAGGGGTGCTGGTAGAGGATCCAATAATGGGAATGCTCTTGACATGAGGACTATGTTCACTGACTTCATGAGAGAGATGCTTAGTGACGTTCAGAGGATAGTTCTAATGCTGCTAATGGTGGTGGTGCAGCGGTGTAGGCGCCTAGGGCCGATTTCGCCAAGCTATGCAAGGATTACACTAGTTTTGGTGGAAAGTCGTTCCATGGAACGAAATCGGCCATGGATGTTCAAGATTGGTTGGATAGCTATGAGCGTATCTTCGAAGACTTAGGTATCGAGGATGCAATGAAGAGAAAGCTAGCATCCCATAAGTTGCAAGGATGGGCAATGAACTGGTGGAATGCTATTAAGATAGCTACTCCAGAGGATCAAGTTACATGGGATCATTTTAAAGCCCGATTCAATGATAAGTTCATCCCAGCTGCCCAAAAGTCAGAGTTTTTTAGGAAATTTCTGGAGCTTAAGCAGAATGGTAGGGCAGTCTCGGAGTACATTGCAGAGTTCGATACTCTATCGAAATATGGATTATCCCTTATTGATACAGCCAAGAATAAAAATGAAAAGTTCATAACAGGCTTAGATCAGTACTTGGGGGAAAGGCTTATAAAGCATATCGATGAGACATTTGAATCGATTATGGGGAAAACTTTGAGATCAGAGAGTCTTTACCCTAAGACAAAAACTGAGGTTGCATCTGCAGAGGAGCCAAAGCAACAAGAAAGCAGTGGAGGCAAGAATGGTTCTCAAAATAAGAGAAAGCAGAATCAGACCATGGATGACCAGAAGAAAAAGAATAAGAAAGATTTTGAGTGCTTCGGCTGTGTTAAGAAGGGCCACTATGCCAAAGAATGTCGGGCCAAGCCAGCGGATAGGAAGTGCTTCAACTGTGGCCAAGTGGGACATCATAAGGATAAGTGTCCGCAACTCCCTAAAGAAAAGCAGATTGTGAAAGCATATGCTATCAATACTGTTCCTTCTTCATCGAAGGCCCCAACTGCGGCAGAGAAATGAAAGAATGTCGTCATTCAAGGTATGCTTTCTGTTTATGATGTTTCGTTCCTTCATATCTAGTGACCTGGTAGATAGGTTGGGATTGGACCCCGAGATAGTCGATAGACCTTTAGCAGTGATGAACCCGATTGGTGGTTCGACTAGCCTTTGTATGATTTGTCGTAATGTGGTCTTATCGGGTCATGGATGCATGTTTGTTTGTGATTGCTTTGTTTTGGGCATTACTAGGTTTGGCATTATTTTGGGAGTCGATTGGCTCCAAAGATACGGGGTGGTGGTAGACTATGAGGGATTTTTGGTGACAGTTAGAGCGGATGATGGGCGGAGGGTAGTGTTTGGTGGTCTACCTAGTGATGGGGTAATGGCTAGTTTTCTAAATTCCCTCGACATCCCGCATGATTAGTTGTCAGATGTGCCCGTGGCTGGCCAGTATCCGGACATCTTCGAGGAAGTGACCGGACTTCCACCACACCGAGAGATTGAGTTCCGTATTGATTTAGTGAAAGATGCCAGACCTATAGTGATGCCACTTTGTTGTATGGCACCAAGGAAGCAGCGAGAGCTTGGCGTGCAAGTAAGCAATCTTTTGAAGAAGGGATTTATCAGAAGAAGTGTTTTTGAGTGGGGAGCACCAGTTGTGTTTGCTACCAAGGCAGATGGTTCCCTTCGATTGTGTGTGTACTACCACGAATTGAATAAGGTAACGAGGAAGAATAAGTATCCTCTACCACGGATAGATGATTTGTTTGATCAGTTGAGTGGCGCGAGAGTGTTCTCCCAGTTGGATCTCATGACAGGTTTCCATCAGCTTAGAGTGGAAGCTGAGAGTATAGCTAAAACGACATTTCGTACGCCTTCTGGATTCTATGAGTGGTTGGTCATGCCATTTGGGTTGACTAATGCACCAGCATATTTTGTGGATCTTATGAATAGGGTATTCAGAGATCAGTTGAATAAGTTTGTTCTTGTGTTCATGGACGATATACTTGTTTATTCGAGGACAGAGGAAGAACACAAGGAATATTTGAGGATAGTGATGGAGGTGTTGAGAAAACACCAATTGAAAGCAAAGTTCTTTAAGTGTCACTTCTGGAGGAGGAAGGTGAGATTCTATGGCCATGTTGTTTTAGAAAATGGTAGTGCCGTGGACCCTGCGAAGGTGGCTACGGTACAAGATTGGTCTACGCCGAAGAATGCAACAGATGTAAGAAGTTTATTGGGGTTAGGTGGATATTATCGTAAGTTCATCCAAGAATTCTCCAAGATAGCAGCACCGTTGACTTAGTTGACCAAGAAGAATCAAGCTTTCATCTAGGACGAAAAATGCGAGAATGCATTTAAGAATCTAAAGGAAAAATTGACATGTGCACCAGTGTTAGTCATACCTAAAGGGAATGAAGAAATGACGGTATACACAGATGCCTGTGGTACCGGACTAGGTGCTGTATTGATGCAAGGAGGTAGGGTTGTAGCTTATGCTAGTCGGCAACTCAAACTTCATGAGAAAAGATATCCTACCCGTGATTTGGAATTGGCAGCGATCGTGTTCGCATTGAAGATGTGGAGACATTATCTCTTGGGAGAAAGATTCGAGTTGTTTACTGATCATAAATCATTAAAGTATCTTTTCTCTCAGAAGGATCTAAATCTCCGACAGCAAAGATGGTTAGAATTCTTGGCTTCCTACGACTTCGATATCGCATACAGACCAGGAAAGGGCAATACGGTAGCTAATGCATTGAGTAGAAGACATGCCAGTTTAGGGGCTATGTTTCTTGAGTGGAAGCAACTGGAGTACATCGCTGGGTATGATTTCAGACCAAAGTGCGAATTGGATCCAAAAGTATTAGCAAGTTTGACGGTCAGACCCACTTTGATCGAGCGGATTGGTTCCAGTCAGAGGGACGATCCTAACTTATTAAAGATCATCTCCAAGTTAGAAATGGGCATCGATGAGGAGATGAACGAGTATAGGCTTGATCGAGATGGATGGCTTAGAAAGAATGGAAGACTGTTGTACCCAATGTCAAGGGATTGAGAGATGAAGTGCTTAGAGAATGTCATCACTCAAAACTGACTATACACCCCGGTGGTAACAAGATGTATCGAGACATGAAGCAGACCTACTACTGGGAAGGGATGAAAAGAGACATTGGGAAATTTATATCCAAATGCATGAATTGCCAACTAGTTAAAGCTGAGCAAAGGAAGCCTAGTGGTTTGTTGCAACCATTAGAAATTCCGGAATGGAAATTGGAACAAGTATCAATGGATTTCATTGATGGGTTACCAAGTACTAGGTCGGGCCATGATAGCATTTGGGTGATTGTGGACCGATTGACCAAGAGTGCAAGATTTATACCCGTCCAGTCAAATAGAACGGCAGTTAAGTTAGCTAAGCTATATATGAAATGGGTAGTGAGATTTCATGGAGTTCCTAAAAGCATTGTGAGTGACCGAGACCCGTTGTTTACTAGTGGGTTTTAGAAGAGCTTGCAAGAGGCGTTAGGATCAGAATTACATATCAGTACCGCGTATCATCCTCAAACCAATGGTCAGACCGAGAGGGTGAATCGAGTGTTAGAAGATCTCTTGAGAGCTTGCATATTGGATTTTGGTGGATCATGGGATGACCATTTACATCTGGCTGAGTTTGCATATAATAATAGTTATCAGTCCAGTATTGGTATGGCTCCATTTGAGGCTTTGTACGGAAGACCGTGCAACTCACCGTCATGTTGGCTAGAAACTGGTGAGTAGTTTGTGCTTGGACTAGATGTGATAAGAGAAACTTCAGATAAGATTAAGGTTATCCAACAGCGAATGAAGGCTGCTCAAGATAGACATAAGAGTTATGCTGATAAGAGGAGAAGAGATTTAAAGTTCTCCATTGGTGACTTGGTGTTTGTCAAGATTTCTTCGTTAAAGAGCGTGATACGATTTAGCAGGAGAGGCAAGTTAACACCAAGATTTGTTGGTTTATTACCAGTTCTTGAGAAAATTGGGAATTTGGCATATAAAGTTGAATTACTAAACAAGATGGCAGGAGTTCACAACGTATTTCATGTTTCCCAGTTAAGGAAGTTTGTGCACGACCCTAGTGTGACAATTATACCTGATCAGTCGGACGATATCGAGGTTGAACCCGAGGCGGTTGGGAACCAAAGGCCTATGTGTATTGTTGGGAACGATACGAAGCAGCTTCGAAGAAAGGCAGTGAAACTAGTCAAAGTTCAGTGGGGTGATGATGAGGAAGACTGTACTTAGGAAACAGAGGAGGACATAAGGAGGAAGTATCTAGAACTCTTTGCCTAGTAAGGTTTTTATATTGGTGTAGTACTCCCTTGTTAGTAAACCGCATGCTAGGATTGGCTTGTTGTGTTGTTTTGTATGCTTTATTGTTTTGTTAATGATTGGTAGGCATGCGGGATACTTTGTATGTTTTGGGTTAAGGAATTTCGGGGACGAAATTTCTTAAGGAGGGAGAATGTAACGACCCGCATTCTACGCATCGAAGGATCGTAGAATATTTATTTCTTTCACATACGAAGTCGTATAGTCATGTGACTTTGGGAGACGACTATTGGGGTCATTTCCCATGTTCATGATTTTTGCCCATTTTTAAATGACCATTTTGCTCCTAGCTGATCTTGTCTATTTTGACCTGAAACCACTTCCATTAGATCCGGATGATGGTTTACCTTTCCGTTGAGTGGTCATATGTGAAAAACGGACTTAATGTTTGGGAGATATGGCTGAAATAAGGTTTGGAAGATGAAAAACTGCTTAACCGGGCCAAATGAGGTGATTAGTGAATGGGCCCATAACCCATTTCAGGTTTAGGGTTATGGGGAGGCTGAAACGAGCTAGGTTTTCATTTCATTTCAATTTTCCAGCCACCATTTACCTCCTAGGAACCCTAACAATGGCCTCCAACATCTAGAATCATCTCTAATCACTTTCTAATCAAGTATTAGCCTAATCTACGTCAAATCAAAGGAAAATAACACCAAAACAAGGTTGGAGCTACTGTTAGACATTACTATTTGTCCAAATCAGCAGAGTTTCTGTTTTGATAGTTTTAATTTTTGGCTAAGGTGAGTGATTTGCATAGTTCTTCACTAATTATGGTTAATTAAGGGTAATTAGTGATAATTAGTGAAATTATACATGATTAAATTCTGGAAAAATATTTATAAATTTCGAAATATTGTTTAGGCCTCTGTTAGAAAATTTGGTTGATTTGATTAAGTTTTGCTAATCATATCATTAGTTTTAGTTAAACATGATTAAGGGAAAATATGGGATTTTGGCTATGCTTGATCCGTTTTAACATATCAAATTGTTGTTTTAGTGTTTGTGGTCAATTATATATGTTGCTATGACTGTTTGGAATGATTTGTGATTGTTTAGAAAAGTTAGATTGGTCGAAAACGTCGTCGAATGGCGTAAACAGGCCGCTGGACAAAGTGCAGGAAATGTGCAGAGATCGGATCAGATCGGTTCCCCTGAACCCCGAACCGAACCGCTTGTGGATGGTGGGACTGAACCTACCCGCTTGCGCTTGAAGTTCCAATTCAAACCGTTAACTGGAGTGTGCCATGAAGTCTCGACCCAAAAGCTGAAGAGGGAGACCGAATCGATAGGGATACCGACCCGAACCGATGTACCGCGAATGGGTTTGAGAGACTCGACCTGATCCGAAGTGCTTGGGAAGGAGGACCGAACCAGAGGAGCTCTCCACCGATACGGATGTTAGGCTACGTATCAGTGCAGTGGGGTAGTTATTACTCCATGGGGAAGAGTGATCGTAGCATGGCTATGAGCCAGTGCAGTGGAGTCGTCATGACTTCATGGGGCAGAGTGGACATAGCAAGGACTAGTGGCTATGGATCAGTGCAGTGGTGTCATCATGACACCATGGGGCAGAGTGATCATAGCAAGGAATGGGTGGTCAGAGCGGTGGATATCGTATGCTTTACGCACTGAGTGAGAGATGTGAGGATGGTTGTTATGCTTGATTGTTTGACATTACGATGACATGTACACCCCCACCCCCATATTCTTTACACCGTATGTTAATGGCACCTTAGAGTATTGTACAGTATGTAGTGCTAACTCTTTGGTTGCAGGTCCAGGTTCAGGTACGGTTTAGTATACCTGTTATTGTTCTGTTTTGTTTCTTATCGCTCATACCAGACTTTTATCTGACCTAGAGTTTTATTTCTCTTCTTATTATTCTGGGTGCTCTTAAATGGGCAGACTGGAGACAGGTTAGCTGGTTATGCACGAATAGCTGATCCGGAGACGAGCAGGAGGCTTCTACGTATTATCTACATATATTCTCCCTGTGTCGCTGCTGGTCACTGCTTTGGGCATTAGTAGTGTACCTTTCCTTTACTTTTCTTTAGAGACAGTTTTTCTAAAGTTGTAATAATGATGATGTGGAACATAAGCTGTATTTGGATTTTCCACTGCTGTGATGTTTAGTTTTCAGCTTATGCACTATCTCGCCTGTTTTATGTCAAAGTATGTTATTATTATATTTTATTCCATGCGCTGTGAGACATTCTACAGATTCCTTGTTAGTTCAAATTCCTTACCTTTCCTTTATTTGATGACCGTCCCGTGCTGGTTGGACATTGACACAACGCACTTCCATGGGAAATGTCGGCTGGTGCGGAGCGGGCCATCACAAATAGCTTCATTTTTCCAAAAAGCATTGAGTTGTTTTGTTATATGCACTGGTATTCTTGGGAGGAAACCCGTTCCGTGTTATAGGGCGTGGTCCCTTGATTTACATTATTTTTAAAGTAAAGATTTAATAACTCTTTTAGTTCTCACACCAGTCACATGACTGGCTTGGAGTTTATTGTTTTAACCAAAACTCTGGGTGCCCCTATTTTCCACACGGGCAGCTAGTATTTTTGATTTTGCAGATCTATATTCACAGGATCCTGGTTTGCAGCTGGAGTGATATTCGGAAAGCTCTATATCTGTATATTCCTTTCAATTGTGTTTTGTATTATTTTTTCTCTGCTATGTAATTTAAATCTCTGATATTTTTCTTTCGTATATTATGTATACTCTGTATATTCTTGTAATCTGATGTAAATTGTTGTAATAGGCAATGAAATGTTCTTTTATTTGTGTTTTGATTTGTCGTGTTCTCAAAGCAATCCGGGCTTTCCTTCATGGGGAAGTTCGGGTCGTCTCATTTGGTATCAGAGCTTTGGTTTATAGAGCTCGAGAACAAGACACATTAGAACCAAATGAAAGAATTCATTAGAGATTGTGTTAGTAAGATCCAGTGAGAATGGCTCGTTAGAGATGGGCTCAGTAGTATTCTAGAACGAGTGTAAAGAATGTTATTTTCAAAATAAAAAAATGAAAACCAATTTTGTTTTGAAATTTTAATCTAATTATACGTATTTGAGTATATTATTTTATTTTATTTTGGACAATCGAGTATATGAGATTTTGCATATACGCGTCATGAACGTATATTCGAAGTTTTAATATACTGGATAGATATAGATTTACACTCTAGACGCCCGAAGATGATTCTGGTAATACCGCGGCATCATCAGTATTTATGTTCGACTTTCGAAAGTGGGATATCTATATATTTCCAATTGACTGGTGTAAGAACCAAAACTAGATAGGGCTATTGTTGTAAATTGACATCAAAAACATGATTTTCTGTATATATGTCAAAATTATGAATTTGAAACGTTAATTCACTAATTGATTGATGGTTGTGTTGTATGATTATTTGTTATCTAATAAAACCATTATGTGAAAGAATGGTACATATAACCCAATTGTATCAAACACTGAACTGAATTGAAAATTTATTGAAATTGCATACATGTACATGCATATATATTGAACTGGTCATAGAAAGGAGGCTAGAGCAGAGGAATAAAATTGTATGCCCGCCAAATAGGTACATGTTTACTAATTTATTGGGTTTGGATGATTTTATGAGCCGTTTGGCTAGCCGCTTGGTTTTTTCTTTTTCTTTTTGAGATGAGAGGGCCTGTGTGGCGGTTTGGGGATTTTCCCGGTGCTCCCATACAAAGGAGGTTATGGCGAAACTTTTCAAAAATTTAGGGTGTTAGCCAAATTTTTGAAGAATTGAAAAATTCTTAAAAATTGAAAAGTTGAAGAATGAAAGCCAAACTAAAAGTTGAGTTGATTAATAAAACAACTTTCAGCCCGTTCCTTTTCGAGGACAAAAAGATTTAAAGTGGGGGAGATTGTAACAATCCGGAAAATCAGAACCAATTAAAATTTTTTATTTTGGCAATTTTAGTGAATTTTGAATATTTAAAATGAATTATTTTAAATAATAATGACGAGAAAATTATTTTGAATAGAATTAGAACGAAAATATTTATATAAATCGAAGTTAGAATATAAATATATATTATAACTATAAAAGGAATTGAAAATGGCACGGTAGTTTGAAAATTTGATTTCAAATTTCAAATGAATGTACACGATTCAAAATAAATCGGATTTTAGCGAAACCAAAAATATTAGAATCTATTTGAAAATATCTTTCTAACGAATCCGAAAAATCCAAATTTCGTAGCGGGAATAAAAAGTTATGTCCAGTTGAAAATTCATAATAGCCGCTATGGAAATATAGCCCTTAAAAATAGAGATTTTGCAAACGACCTCCGTTTTCGATGAAACCACTTTTGTTGGATCCGGAATGTCAAATTATTGCTAGATTCCAATTTTCATAATTTTTGGGATCAATATGTGAGCGTGGAGAATTTAAACGCGTTTGACCTATTTTAGTTGAATTTAATCGACCGGAAAATGGCCATTTTTCAAACGGCCTCCAAATTCGATGAAATTAGTTTTGTTAGGACCGTATCATCAAAACATAGCTAGGTTTATTTTTCTGGAATTTTTGGGTTCCGTATGTGACCCTAGTAAATTGAAATGTGCGTTTAAATTTAAAATATATAGATTTATATTTTAAATTTTACGAAAGTTGATCGTAATAGCTGAATTGGCTTACCAAACAAATTCCAGTGTGCTCAGAATGGGGGTAATTGGCCAAGTACGACAGTCGCTGGGTCTCGTTTGGAGTTTGGAATAAAAGTCAACTATTTGGGAACTAAAAAGAAATTAAAATAAAATATTATAAATATTCTCCCCCCCCCTTCTTAGTCCCCAAACCCGATACTCCCCCCAACCCTAGCCGCCTCCGTCAATCGCAGGCGCCTCTCGCCTCCCCTATCGTCGCCGCTGGTGGTCGAACACCCCTATCCTTCTCCTTCTTCCTCCCTTCCCTCTCTTCTTTCCCCGATGCAAAAAACCCCCATCCGACCCGCGCCCAAGCCGCCACCATGCCCCATTGGCCAGCCTCCCCTAGCCTTACCCGCCACCTGCGCCGCCTCCCTGGCCTCCACGCCCCTCCACTCCGCCCCCTTCCTTGTTTTAAACCCCCTCCACAACCCAAATTAACCCCAAACGCCACCACCAAGCCACCGAGGGTCCCCACTGTTGCGCCACCGACTGCCATCACCCTCCCGGACCACTTGCGCTCCTCCTCCACCACCCAGCACCGTCTGTAAGCATCAACCCTTATTTTTGTTCATTTATTTTAAATAAAGAATGTGTTTTTTTTATGTATTGCATTAGAATAAGGAGGTGATTTTTATTTTAATAGCTTTAGAGAAAAATACGATTTTCAGTAAATCAAAATATGATTTTTATTTATGTAGAGTAATATAAATATGATTTTTATTGTTTGAAAGGCGATGTAAAAAATTTCAATTTTTATATATGAAGTGATGATATAAAAATGTGATTTTTATTTATATGAATACCATATAAAAATTTGATTTTTATATATATAATAGCCGAATAAAAATATGATTTTTATCGTTTGAATGGCAATTAGAAATGTGATTTTGACATATTCATTAGCGATAGAAAGATTTGATTTTTATCTATATAGTAGGAGTATAAAAATGTGATTTTTATCTATGTAGCGTATAAAAATATGAAATTATTTTTAAAAAGTTAAAAATATATTTTTTAGCCTATGTATGTTATTTATAAAATAATCATACGAAGAAATAATTATTGATTGGTTAAAAATATAATTTTTAACGTAGGTATACTACATAGATCGACAATCAAAGCACGGCGGAGTGGAACTCAAAGGTGAGAACTTCTCACTTTAATTTTATCTTCTAGTTAAA
Source organism: Allium sativum (assembly GCA_030737875.1). Lineage (NCBI taxonomy): Eukaryota > Viridiplantae > Streptophyta > Magnoliopsida > Asparagales > Amaryllidaceae > Allium > Allium sativum. The sequence goes on along the minus strand of CM060913.1, from coordinate 34,510,598 downwards.
AATATATACTAGGATGCATATGGTGCTTAGCACACTCGACACCCGTCGTCCACAGACCATGGACGACTTGTTTGTTTGATTGTATTGTACTATGAATATTGATTGTGATGTGAAATGGACGGTATAAATATTCATGTATTGAATAAAATATTTGAATAATAAAAACATCATTTTTATTGTGTGAATGAACTAAATAAAATATTCATGTGTTGAATAAAATATTTGAACAATAAAAAATCACATTTTTATTGTATATATGAACTGTATAAAATATTCATGTGTTGAAATAAATATTTATAAAAAAATCGGACGATTTGTTTGTGTACACCCATTTGACTGATATGGATTGGGACGATAAATTTTACACATCGCCCAACTGCACAAATAATATCCAGTGTTTGTTGTTTGAAACCCTACACGGGTGTTGGGACGATATTTGACGTACACTAATCCCAACTGTTTAGTTGTATGTCAATCGATTGGTTGACAGGCTGTTGTAAGCGTTAAATATTTATATTTAATGCTTATACTGTGTAGAATGCACTCCGGATGATGGGTGATTGTTTATCATTGTTGTTCTATACATGTGTTGTATGAAATCCATATAAATAACATTATATGGTAATTGACTGTGTCTGATTCCAGTTCAGAAAGAATGAATATTTTAAAATAACGAATATTTTAAAATAATGAACATTTTAAAAATAATGAATATTTTAAAATAATGAATATTTTAAAATAATATTCAGAAAAGAATCAAAATCTGATTTCAATGTCTGATTTGGGATGGACACGAATATATATAAATATATAAAGTCGTGTTGATTACATTAACGTCATTTTGATGTGAACGATATTTATATCGATTTTATTCATTTTTATAATGAATATTGAAAAGGAATTGATTTCAAAATCTAATGTTTTGAAAATATTATCATTTATATATTAATGATATGGAATATTCAATTTTGATTTGAAATTGAATATGAAGTTGAAATCGTTTTGAAAACAAATTTAAAACGATTTATAAAATACGTTTTAAATGGAAATTGACGAAACATATATTATATGTATAATATAATGGCCTGAATAGAACGCGCTGCGCTGTGGCAGTTCGCAAATTTCGACCATTGACTTCTAATGGACATTACGGGAGATCCGACCGTCGGATTCTCCTAAAACCAGAACCTTGGGTTCGTATTGAAAAGAGCTTTCTAACGAATATTAGAGATTTGAAATCTAATAGTGGATTTGGAATTATGTCCAAATCAAATTTGGAAAAGGTCGTTGTAAGTGCAGTTCGATGGCCGTATATGGAAATTGACTATACGGGCCTTGATAAAATTATAAAAATATCAATAATTAGAGTAAAATCATAAGAAATGATTTGGAAAGAATTGGGATGAAAAATTCCATATTTGAAAAGATAAAAATATATTTTTATCGAAATGAACTATTTATGAACAAGAATTATAATCCAATTATTTTTAAATAAATAAATTGGATTTGAAATAGTTTTAAAAATAACCAGGATTTCCAATATGTAAATTGGAATGGATTTGAATCGAAATTGTCTTCGGAATATTTCGATGTTGAATTTCGTGATTATAAAGATATTGTTATGGAAATTTGAAAGATATATTTATATCATTATTTCCAATACGATATTTGTTGGTTGTAGTATTTGATATTGAATATAAACCGATATATTTTCTATTCAGAGCCTTGTATTTAATATCAAATGGGATTTTGGGTTTTTCGTGAACGGTGTCTTTAGTAACACTGTTCTTGAACCCCATGTGAAGAGAATAAATCTTTTAATTAAGATTGTTAGAGTTTCCAATTATATTTAATAATTGGAATAAAATGGAATGTGAATTGGGTTTATCGTAAACTGTGTTTTTAACGAAATTCTTTCTTTAACCCGATTTATAGTGAAATGTGATTTTGAATTCATAAATCTTTTGTTAAGATTTAAAGGAAATTTTCCAAAGTGAAGTTTTCCAATTTAATAAAATAAATTGGAATGGAATGGAAGTCGATTAGGTAATAATCGAAGTGGACTTCTGTGGAGGAAGACTGTTACTATATATGGAATTTAAGAGGCTTTGACGTTATTCCATTTATAGTATCGGTCGGATATGGAAGTTCATATCGATTATATATATCGATTTTTTTCCAATAAAATTCCATGGTTAATAAAAAGTGATTTGGGGTTTATCGTGAACTGTGTTTTAAAGGACATTAGTTCTTAACCTAGTTAAAGATAATATTTATTTCTTAACTTTGAATAATCATTAAGTAATGATTTTTGGAAATTAAAACTGAATTAGTGTTTTAATGAATATTTAAATAGATTGAAAGGTGAATTTGATAACTAAAATTATCAAATTCAAGAAATGATCGAGAATGGACTATCACCAGTTTTGCTCCAAACGTTAGTTAAATCTTTAATTAGATTTGAACATGTAATGGTAATTAATTTTACTGATAACACCGTGGTGTTAGATATGAAGTATTACCAGTTTTACTTCATGGGATGAATAGGTTGAGATTGGGAAATTAAAACAATTGATTACTTCGGTATGGTTCGCTAATCCCGACTAGTTTGGATAAACCATAATTTGGTATGGATTGATTTCCAAAGGAAGATTAAAGAATAAATTTAAAGAATTTATCTTTGATAAAATTAATGAGAACCTTTCCCAAAGGATATGAATATTTAAATAAAAGAATATTCAGAATTGGAATGAGGCGTATGTTGTGTTTTTATAGCACTTGTTTATTATATACGCAAGTTATTCAGAAAGACCGGGTTTAGCCCATTCTGAATAACTGAATCGGCGACGAGTCGATGATGAAGACGGTGGTTGAAGACCGGAGTTATTCACATCGTTTAGATCATTACTGATGTCTTGATTGGGCTGTACACCCAAGACAAGGTAATAAGTGGTGATCGTTCCAGACGTATTTGGAGATCAACTGGATATGCGAGGACCTCTTTCCTGTACTGGATATATGGGATGAGGAATAAGGTGCCTACGGTTTCGTTCAGACCCAGAACAAACTTGTAAATGGATGTGTGCCTGACATTGGATTTCATTCTGTGTGATTGGTATACATCGGTTGCGTAGCGTGAATTGCCTTTGTGGCATGCTGAGATGCAAACGATCAAGGCTTCTGCTGAAAAGCAGAGTCTTGTGGTTGATGATCAAAGCACGACTTTAATATAGCATAGCTTTGTGTAGAGTTAATTCGCGAGCCTCACACCCTGGTGTGATCCAGAAACGGGAGAGGATTTCAGGGAGGACATGCGTTTCCTTCTAGCTTGGAGTGGTATCAGCGTTTTGCAAGGCCTGACGTTTTACTTATGCGGATGATGGATAGCGAGGCGCCTCTGTTATTTCGGTCTCTACAGAGCCAATGGATGGTCATTATATAGACCAGATTTATGCCCTATAGGGCGGGGAAATGTAGTGTTCAGGCATTTTAATCCACAGCGAGTGGACCAGCCCTGACAATCCAAGGCTTGTCTGCGCGCTTGCCTGAGGCTCGGGCTAGAGAGTCTCAAAGCGGTAAGGGGGATCCCTTGCCTTGTTTCACAGACGGAAATCCAACTTCCAATACGTGACATTTCGGTTTTATTTGTAGAGCCTAGTATGGCGACAAAGTGGGATGGGGCACTATGTCGTCTATAACTGATACATTTATATTTGAAGTTGTTTTCATACACTTTACACTATAATAGTATCAAAATGATTTGTTTTAAATGTACCAAGCATGTATGGCTATTATAAGAGAAAACCCTATCATTCGGCTTGCGTTGCATTATGTGATGGGACCTAGGCCTTATAATAGCTTCATTTCTCCAAAAAGCATTGCACTGTTTTGTTATATGCACTGGTATTCTTCGGAGGAACCCCGTTCCATGTTATACGGCGTGGTCCCTTGATTTACTTTATTTTTAAGTAAAGATTTAGTAACTGTTTTAGTTCTCACACCAGTCACATGACTGACCTGGAGTTTATTGTTTTAACCTAAACTCTGGGTACCCCTGTTTTCCACACGGGCAGCTAGTAGTTTTGGTTTTGCAGATTTATATTCACAGGATCCTGGTTTACAGCTGGAATGATAATCGGAAAGCTCTGCATCCGTATATTTCTTTCAGTATTATTTTTCCGCTGCTATGTAATTTAAATCTCTGATATTTTCTTCTGTATATTATTCATGTATACTCTGTATATTCTTGTAATCTGATGTAAATTGTTGTAATAGGCAATGAAATGTTCTTCTATTTGTGTTCTGATTTGTCGTGTTTACAAAGAAATCCGGGCTTTTCTTCACGGGGAAGTTCGGGTCGTCTCAAGAAATCTTATTTAACCTAATTAATAACAAGGCTAATCACAAGACCACGCCACTAACGCGGAACGGGTTTACTCCATTGGATTGCTAGTGCATGAAATAAAGTAAATTGTTAAACAACGCAATGTTTTTTAGAAAAAGGAAAACATTATAAGACTCAAGTCCCATCACACAATGCAATGCAAATCGTAGGATAGAGTTTTACCTTATAATGGTCAAAAATGCTTAATACGATAAAATGGAGTTGATATTAGTATTAGTGTATGTATGTTTCAAAAACATTTCAATCATAACGTATCAATCATAGACGGCATAACTACAATATACTATGTCACCATACTAGTTATACAATCAAAACCGCATGGGTCGTATTGGAAGTTGGATTTCCATCATGAATCAAGGCAAGGGATCGTCCTTACCGAATTTGGGACAATCTAGCCTACCATGTCTCAGGATCAGAGCTTGAGTGATCCTTGGATCTTCAGGGTCGGTCCACAAATATGTTAGTGGATTAGTTATGCCTGAACAAGACGTTTCCTCGCCCTGTGAGGCGTAAATATAGAGCCACTAGGGACTCAAATCTGAGGCGTCTCTTTCCATCATCCACATAAGTAAAATGTTAGGGCTTGCAAAACCCTATCACCACTTCTAGCTAGAAAGAAACGTATGTCCTCCCTGTAGTCCTCTCCCATTTCTGGTTCATACCGGGGTGTGAGGTTCACGAAGTTATGTTATCCACAAAGTTATGCCTAAAATGGGTTGTGCTTTGATCATCAACCACAAGGCTCTACTTTTCAACAATAAGCCTTGATCATTTGCATCTTGGCATGCCACATTGACAATCCATGCCATGTGATCGATAACTATCAATATATAACCTCTGAGCTCATGCATCTCAGAGAAGGGTGTTAAGCAAGAGAATAAATTCCCTGCCACCAAATAGATGTATATTAAATAGAAATCAATTTGATGGAATGAAATCCAATGTCAGACACACATCCATTTACAAGTCCGTTCTGGGTCTGAACGAAACCGGAGAAACCTTATTCCTCGTTCCATATGTCCAATACAGAAGAGAGGCTCTCGCATATCCGGACAATCAACAAGTACATCCGGACAACTTCCACTGTAACCCCTTCCTGGGAGCTAACCAATCCAGGGCATCAAGAGTCATCCATTCGATGTGAAGATAGCCGGTCTTCTCCGTCTTCAAATCTTTGACTTCCAATCATCGATTAATTATTTGAAATGAGAATTAACTCGGTCTTTTCAATTTATTAGCGAATATATATAATTCAAATCAATTCTTTTCATTCCATATCGTTTATAATATTTTATAACGATTTATCGCTATTTTTATTTGTATAAAAATAGCCATTTTTAATTAAACGACGCTTGGGGTCATTACGCGGCCCTAGCGATGTTTTCATTGTAATTTGATTTACACATTTCTCAAAATCTAACCATTGGATTTTAGCATATTTTATATCACTGGAAAGATCTTTCCAAAACAATCCCAACGTTCCAGTTTCGGGAAAATCCGACGGTCGGATCTCTTGGTATAATCGTTTGAAGTTACGATTTCAAATCGCGAACTACAGCAACACGATTCGTTTTATTTTAATTTATATTTATATATAAATATAAATAAATAAATATATAAATATAATTCGTTCGACGAAAACATATTTAATGAAACATATTCCCAAACTTTGAATCTTTTTAACGACTCTTCTTTATATTAAGTGTAATTTTTAAATGCTACACATAATTTTTAATCCTGAATCTTTTTATATGATTCAGCTTTACATTAAAAATGTAATTTTAAATGTTAACACTTTTCATTCCAACATTGGGTCTTTTAAATGAAATCATACATTACAAAAACAATGTAATCTTTTTAATGTTAAACCCATTTATCACATTAAAAATGTAATCTTTTTAAACCTTTCTTTTATTACATTAAAAATGTAACATTTTTATATTACACAAAAAAAGTAATCATTTCTATGTTACATAGAAAATGAAATCTTTTATTCATTCTTTATGCATAATAAAAATGTAATCTTTACATATTGTACAAAATGAAATCTTTTTATGTAGTATAAAAATGTAATCTTTTCATCTTGTGTAAAATGTAATCTTTTTACATTGTATAAAATGTAATTCTTTTTTACATTGTGTAAATGTAATTCTTTTTATGTTACATAGAAAATTGTATTCTTTTTATACATTACATAGAGAAATGTAGTCCTTTCTATATTAACTTGGAAATGTATTCTTTTTATATTACAAAGAAAAATGTAATCTTTTCTATATTGTATAGAAAATCTATTCTTTTTATATTGCATAGAAAAATGTAATCTTTTCTATATTGTATAGAAAATGTATTCTTTTTATATTACATAGAAAAATGTAATCTTTTCTATATTGTGTAGAAAATGTATTCTTTTTATATTGCATAGAAAAATGTAATCTTTTCTATGTTACAAGGAAGATGTGTTCTTATTTGTTAAACAACTTTTCTATTCCACTAATTTTCATAAAAAAAAGTGAACTCTGTTTTGTTAAACATTCTAATTCAAAATATGAATCATTTTCACTTTTCTTATTTACAATAAAAATGTAACTTTTTCTTGTTAAACAATTTAATTCCAAGAAATGATCATTTTTCATGTTTTCTTATTTACAATAAAAAATATACTATTTTCTATTGTTAAACATTTTAATGCAACAATGTCTCACTTTCATACATTCTCTTTCTAAAATAAAAATGTGAACTTTTTATTGTTTAACATTTTAATGGAATAATGACTTATTTTCATATATTCTCTTTTTAAAATAAAAATGTGAACTTTTTATTGTTTAACATTTTAATGCAACAATGACTCATTTTCATATATTCTCTTTTTAAAATAAAAATGTGAACTTTTTATTGTTTAACATTTTAATGCAATAATGACACATTTTCATATATTCACACACATATATATATAATAAGAATCTAATTTTCATATTATTCACACAATTTTATATAACAACATGAATATTTTATAACACAAGACTATTTAGAAAATTTCGGCAACATAACGGCAGGGTAATTAAAACCGGCACCGTCCCTAGTACGGATCCTCGCGCTACCTTAGGCCTCGCAGCGTTTACAAGGGGTTTAATTTCCTAATACATTTTTCTAGGCAGTCTAATGCCACAATATCAACCAATTTCGTTCCAACCACAATCAATCACCAAAAATCAACCAATTTCACACCACAAAACAAGCAAGTCGTTCATGGTCTGTGGACGATGGGTGTCGGGAGTTTCTAAACTTTGTCTACATCCTAAAATAATTTTATTTAATTAATTTGGATTTAGAAATCTAACATTGCTGTTTTAATTCTTCTAAAATTGTCGAATGCTCCAAAAATTCTCTGATTAGTTCTGGAAAGTAGATCGCGAATTTACGGCCCCAACACTTCCTGTTTCATTAGATTTCGATTTCGTATGAGAAAGATATGAAATTATGAAGTTTGTTAACAATTTAAATATAATAATTAAATTAATTAAATAAATGAAATAACCTTCTTCTCTAATCAAATTGGGGCCGATAGTTTTCAATACCCAGGTTCGAACCTAGGGTTCCAAACTTCACGAAATCCGAGCCACTTGCCGACAATCGAACATTCCCCTTCCGACGACCTCCGCGTGTCGCCCCCTGGCCCCCTTTTTCAGATGAACTTTGTGGTCAATATCACCTTGGACAGGTGTTCGAACGAAAGGGCTTTAGGCTCGAAGAATGCGCCACCTCGAAGTCGAACGATGGTGAAAGCCGTATGGATCTGAAGATCGTGTTGAATACTACAATATCCTCTTAAGAACTGTCTTGGATTAATGCGTGGATTGATCGTTTCTAAGGGAGGAAGTTTTGAGCGGTTATGGTCATTGATTGTTAAGCGACGGCTATATAACGATGAGGAAGTCTAGGGTTTTGAAAATTTTCTATTGGCCCATATTTATAATTAATTTATTTTTAATTTAATTAATTTCAAATTCTCGTTTTATCCTTTTGACTCCAAATCAAACCCAACGAGTGTCGCCCCTAGCTAAATACCCCCATTTCGGACACAATGGAATATGTTTCGAAAGCCCATTCGATTGTTTCAGTCAGCTTTTATTTAAATTAAATAATAAAATATTTTATTATTTAATTTAATCATACATTTAAATTTACTGGGGCCACATACTAACTCTAAAATTTCCCCAAAAATAAATCTAGCTATATTTTGACGATAGGGTCCTAACAAAATTAATTTCGTCGAATTTGGAGACTGTTTGAAAAATGGTGATTTTCTGGTCGATCGAAATTGACTGAAATTGACAAAGCACATTTTAATTTTCCATGCTCACATACTAATTCCAAAAATTATGAAAATTGGAATCCTGTAATAATTTGACATTCCAGATTCAACCAGTGTGGTTTTGTCAAAAACGGAGGTCGTTTGGAAAATGGCTATTTATACGGGCTATATATTATATTAAATTCCATAACGACTATTCTGAATATTTAACTGGTCATAACTTTTTATTCCCGCTATGAAATTTCAATTTTTCGGATTCGTTGGAAAGATATTTTTAAACAGATTCTAAAATTTTGGTTTCACTAAAATCCGATTTATTTTGCATCCTGTACATTTAGTCAAAGTTCGAATTCAAATTTTCAAACTACCGTGTTATTTCTAACTCCTTTTAAAATTAAAATAAATATATTCGATCAAACTTCGATTTAAATAAATTTTTAATCATTATTTTAAAATAAATTATTTTAACTATTCAGAATTCTATAAAATAGCCAAAAAAAAAAAATTAAATTGGTTCTGATTTTCTAGGTTGTTACAATCTTCCCCACTTAAAAACTTTTTGTCCCCGAAAAGGAAACAACAGTAAAGTAGGAAACAAAACGGAAAATGTAAAATATTGTAAATATACCTTGCACTAGAGCTAGTCAGAGATATCCACCCTGCACTGGGGATAGCATGTTCGATGCTATCCTTGGTTTCCCATGTACAGTCTCTATGATCTCCTCTCCACTGCACTTTAACTAGATAGATCCTTTTGTTCCTCAGAACTCGTGTTTCTTTACCAATGATATTTATCGGCTCCCTTCTTACTGCTAAGCTTGGGGTAATTTCCAAATCTTGCTGTGCAGCTTCTTCCACAATCAAGTCTGGATCATGTACATGCTTCCGAAGTTGAGACACATGAAATACATCATGTACCCCTGGCAACCAGTCAGGCAACTGAACCCTGTAAGCGAGAGTTATAATTCTTTCTTGAATAGGGAAAGGACCAATGAATCTAGGAGCCAACTTCCCAATCTTCCCAAAACGAACTACTCCTCTTAATGGAGAAACTCTCAAGTACACATAATCACCAACAGCAAATTCCAAATTCCTTCTCCTTGAGTCTGCATAGCTTTTATGTCGCCTTTGAGCTGTTAGAAATCGCTTCTTAATAAAATCAATTTATCTGAAGCTTCACGAATGATGTCGGGACCCAATACTAGTCTATTGCCTGATTCTACCCAACTTGCGGGAGATCTACAAGGCCTTCCATACAATGATTCGAATGGTGACATTTGCAAGCTTGCTTGGTAACTGTTAATCTAGGAGAACTCGACTAAATGCAAGTGATCTTCCCATGAGCCGCCAAAATCAAGAATACATGCCCGCAGAAAGTCTTCCAATATACGGTTCACCCTCTTAGCCTGGCCATCTATTTGAGGATGGTAGGCGGTGCTCAGATTTAATGTTGTCCCCAACTCTTCTTGGAATGCTTCCCAGAATTTACTAGTGAATATCGGATCACGATCACTAACAATGCTACTGGGAACTCCATGTAGTCTGACAATTTCTTTGAAATAAATTTTCGCCAGGTTTTGAGCCGTTCTAGTTGATCTGACAGGAATAAAATGGGCAGACTTCGTGAAACATCAACGATCACCCAAATACTGTCATTTCCTTTTCTAGTCTGGGGCAAACCGTCAATAAAATCCATGGAAATTTGATCCCATTTCCAACTTGGAACTTCTAGTGGTTGTAACAACCTAGTAGGTTTCTGCTGATCTTTTTAACTTGCTGGCAAGTAGAAACCTGCTGACATAAATGGAAATGTCTATTTTCATAGATTTCTACCAGAACGTGTGCTTGAGATCATGATACATCTTGCTCACCCCTAGATGAATATAAAGCTTGGATTTATGACATTCATCCATTACTTCCCTTCCGAGCTCAGGAATATTCGGTACACAAATTCGGCCTTTTAATCTCAGAAATCCTTTGTTATCAATTTGGAAACTGGAGGGTTCACCTTCCCGAACTCTTTTTCCAATTCTCTGAATAAATTCATCATCCTTCTAAAGAGCAGAGATCTTATCAATCAATATAGGTGTAATGATGAGATTGGCAATGATAAGATTGGCGGCGACCGCATTCTTCCTGCTGAGCGCATCGGCTACAGCATTGGCTTTCCCTGGAGTATATAGGATGTCTAGATCATAGGCCGCAAGAAATTCTAACCATCGTTTTTGCCTCAAATTCAAGTCCCTTTGGGTGAATAGATACGTCAAGGATTTATGATTTGTATATAATTCGAACTTCTCACCCAAAAGATAGTGCCTCCATATTTTTAAAGCAAACACGATGGCTAACAACTCAAGATCATGAGTAGGATATCTCTTCTCATGTGGCTTCAATTGACGGCTAGCATAAGCAACTACTTTGTCTCTTTGCATTAATATCGCGCTAATACCATCAATAGAAGCATCTGTCCAGACTTTCAAATCTTGATTGCCATCAATAATAGTCAACCCTGAAGCAGAAGTCAACCATAGTTTCATCTCTTGGAAAGCTGCCTCACATTCAGGTGTCCAATTAAACTTTATATGTTTCTTTGTAAGCTTCGTTAATGGACAAGACAATTTCAGAAAATCCTTAACGAATCCGATAATAGCCAACCAATCCTAGGAAACTTATGACCTCTGTAGGAGTGCTAGGCTGCTTCCAATCTTGAATGGCTGTGATTTTACTGGGATCCACTGAAATACCTTACTTCGATACTACATGACCGAGGAACTTCACTTCTTCTTGCCAGAATATGCATTTGGAAAATTTGTCTTTTAATACATTCCTTCTCAGAATTTCCAAAACTTGTTCCAGATGCTTTTCATGCTCGGTAGTTAAATTGGAGAAGATTAAGATGTCGTCAATGAAAACTAGCATAAATTTACTTAGGACATCGAGGAGTACTCTGTTCATTAAATCGAAAAAGTAAGCAGGAGCATTGCATAAGTCGAAGGGCATTACCAACCACTCATAAAATATGTCTGGACCTTTGAAAGCTTCCAAAGGAAACATTCTTCGATAATTCGCAGTTGATGAAAACCTGTAGCTAGGTCCATTTTAGAAAATACTTTAGCTCCATTCAAGCGATCCAATAAATCATATATACGGGGCAATGGGTATTTATTCTTTAGTGTCTGCTTATTTAAATCTCGGTAATCCACACACAGTCTGAGAGTACCGTTTGACTTAGGAACAAACACTGCTGCTGCACCCCAATTTGAAAAACTAGGCCCAATCAAACCTTTCCATAAGAGCTGTTTAGTTTGATTGCCCAATTCTTCTTTCTCTTTTCATGTCATTATTCGAATAGGATGCACCACTAGCCTTGCATTCGAAACTAGATCAATTCTGAAGTCAATCTCTCTACGCGGAGGTAAGCTATCAACTTCTTCGAACACGCCCGCATAATTTTTGACGACAAGAATATTTTCAAGAGCAGTAGGGGTGACCTCAAGAGCAGCCCAAAATTCTTTTCTATCTGAATCTGAGCCTACGCATGGTATAACAATATTACCAAGCTTCTTTTTGACTTTAACAACCCTTTCAGCACATTTAACTTCGGCTTCATATTTGGTCAACCAATCCAACACGAGAATGATATCAATTTCTGAAAGATCCATAACAATTAAATTGAAAGGAAACCAATAGCAAGAGTAGGAGATGGGCACTCTACAATATAATCCGAGAACAAGAGAAGCCTCTATCGGATTATGAAGACTAATCGATTCTTTAAGATCCTTTAGGGTTAGCTTTAACTTTTTAACTAAGTTGAAATGAAGCTTCGTGATGCACCAGTGTCAAATAATAATGTAACTGGAATATTGTTGACAGTAAGAGTGCCTTTCAACACATCTGGCCTTTCCCTATTAGTTGAGGGTGCTGGAGCTTCTGCCACTTCATTTACATGAGCTACTTCAGACTTCTTTGATAGTTGGCAATTCTTTGAAAGATGCCCCGTCTGATGGCAAAGATTGCATTCTCTACTCTCTTGAAACTTTCTATTGGATTTAGATTCGTCATTCTTTCGTTTCTTCGATGATTTGCAATTCTTTATCGAATGCCCTTGCTTATTATACTTGAGACATACGACTGTTTTTAGCTTTTTCTAACTGACTTTAGACTTCTTACTAACCTCAGGCTTCGTACGTGCCTCAGCTCTACCAGTTTCAAACTTCCTTTTGCTGCTAGAACTACTTTCCTCCTCTTCCTAACCATGTTTCTCATCAATATACTCATAGCGATAAGCCATTTGTATCATCTCAGAAAATGGAAGATTTACATGAGAAAGTACTCTACCTTCGTATTTATTTTGAAGTCCGTGGATAAATCTCAGATTCTTCCTTATAGGATCCTGAATTAGTTCCGAGACAAAGCGAGAAAATTCATTAAATTTATTCTAATACTCTCGAATGGTCATATCTCCTTGTTTCAGATTGTAAAACTCATCATATAGCCACTCAGTTGCTTCTGGAGGAATATTTTTTTTTGTAAACATTTCTTTAAATCTATCCCAGGTAATATTACCTTCTGGATTTTCTTCAGTAACAGTTTCCCACCAGAATAAAGCTTTGCCTTTGAGTGCCCAAGATGCTATTAATCTCTTCTGATCATCTCTCAGCTTTAAGCCCTCAAAAATTCTCTCAGAAGGACGCATTCATGCCTGTGTTTCAATAATGGACTCCTTGCCCGAGAGTGGTTCTCCACCCAGATTTCGGTACCTCTTTACTAGAGCTTCTAGATCTGGTTGTGGGGGCATGACTGGCTCATTAGATTGTTGAACCAAAGAATTACTTCTTCAGTTTCTGTCACTCATTTTCTACTATGTCTACAAATAGCAAACAAAGAGTCAGACCAACAGAAAAGATATTGTAAAGTATATAGACATACATTCAAGTGTAAATGAATCTATAGGGGTGTATTTTATTCTGCTATACTCATTACTAGTCCTATCTATGATGAGTTATTCATCTTAGAATACTGCTGATTCTATTTCTGTCCAGTTTATTTATATGTTATATTCCATGCTAAGTTTAACAAAAGCTCTGATACCAACTGTGATGACCCCAAACTCCTGTAGTACGAAAGCAAGGATAATCATTGGAATATAACATAGAAACAGTAACAACAGAACAGAAATATAGAATTACAGCAGATAAAGTACATCAAATTACACTGGGAATAATATATCATCAGAGTTACACAGCATAATAGGATCTTACTTAGTATATAATATAGTTTTCAACTTAATATAAATGTCTGCAGCGGAATCAAACATAATATACTAAATGAAGTCTGAACAGCATAATATAAATGATAGGATCCATCTTCAGCTTCATATCTATCCAGAATGAGTCTGCTAAAATACTGTATTCAAGGATGCTCGTGTGGAAAAGAGGGCACCCGAGTTTGCAAAGTGAAACAAACTACGAGTCAGTCATGGGACTGGTATGATAAATCTTATTTAACATATTTAATAATAAGGCTAATCACAGGACCACGACGCTAACGTGGAACGGGTTTACTCCATTGGATTGCATTGCATTGCATGAAATAAAGTAAATCGTTAAACAACGCAATGCTTCTTAGAAAAATGAAACCATTATAAGATTCAAGTCCCATCACATAATGCAACGCAAATCGGAGGATAGAGTTTTACCTTATAATGGTCAAAAATGATTAATACGATAAAACGGAGTTGATATTATTCTTAGTGTATATATGTTTCAAAAACATTTCAATCATAATGTATCAATCATAGACGGCATAACTACCATATATTATGTCGCCATATTAGTTATACAATCAAAACCGCGTGGGTCATATTGGAAGTTGGATTTCCATCATGAACCAAGGCAATGGATCGTCCTTACCGAATTCAGACAGTCTAGCCTACCATGTCTCAGGATCAGGGCTTGAGTGACCCTTTGATCTTCAGGGTCGGTCCACAAATATGTAAGTGGATTAGTTATGCTTGAACAATACATTTCCCCACCCTATGGGGCGTAAATATAGAGCCAATAGGGACTCAAATCCGAGGCGCCTCATTCCATCATCCACATATGTAAAATGTCAGGGCTTGCAAAATCCCGTCACCACTTCTAGCTAGAAAGAAACGTATGTCCTCCCTGCAGTCCTCTCCCATTTCTGGTTCATACCGGGGTGTGAAGATCGCGAAGTTACGCTATCCACAAAGCAATGCATAAATTGGGTTGTGTTTTAATCATCAAACACAAGGCTCTGCTTTTTAACAATAAGCCTTGATCATTTGCTTCTTGGCATGCAACATTGACAATCCACGCCATGCGATCGGTAACTATCAATATATAACCTCTGAATTCGTGTGTCTCAGAGAAGGGTGTTAAGCAAGAGAATAAATTCCACGCCACCAAACAGATATATATTAAATAGAAATCAATTTGCATGGAATGAAATCCAATGTCAGACACACATCCATTTACAAGTCCACTCTGGATCTGAATGAAACCGGAGACACCTTATTCCTCGTTCCATATGTGTAATACAGAAGAAAGGCTCTCGCATATCTGAACAATCAACAAGTACGTCTGGACAACTACCACTTTAACCCCTTCCTGGGAGCTAACCAATCCAGGGCATCAGTAGTCATCCATTCGATGTGAAGATCGCTGGTCTTTGGTCCACCGTCTTCAAATCTTCGACTTCCAATCGTCGATTAATTATTTGAAATGTGAATTAACTCGGTCTTTTCAAATAATTGGCAAATATATATAATTCAAATCAATTCTTTTTATTCCATATCATTTATAATATTTTATGATGATTTATCGCTATTTTTATTTGTATAAAAATAGCCATTTTTAATTAAACGACGCTTCGGGTCATTACGCGGCCCTGGCGCTGTTTTCATCGAAATTTTATTTACATATTTCTCAAAATCTAACCATTGGATTTTAGCAAATTGTATATTGTTGGAAAGATATATCCAAAACGAACCCAAAGGTTCCGGTTTTGGGAAAATCCGACGGTCAGATCTCTCGGTATAATCGTTTGAAGTTACGATTTGAAATCGCGAACTACAGCAGCCCAATTCGTTTTATTTTAATTTATATTTATACATATATATAATTCATTCGACGAAAACATATTTAATGAAACATATTTCCTAACTTTGAATCTTTTTAACGGCCCTTCTTTACATTAAGTGTAATTTTTAAATGTTACACATAATTTTTAATCTTAAATCTTTTTATATGATTTAACTTTACATTAAAAATGTAATTTTAAATGTTAACACTTTTCATTCCAACATTAGGTCTTTTAAATGAAATCATACATTACAAAAAGGATGTAATCTTTTTAATGTTAAACCCATTTATCACATTAAAAATGTAATCTCTTTAAACCTTTCTTTTAATACATTAAAAATGTAACATTTTTATATTACACAAAAAAGTAATCATTTCTATGTTACATAGAAAATGAAATCTTTTCATTCATCTTTATACATAATAAAAATGTAATCTTTTCATATTATACAAAATGAAATCTTTTTTTGTAGTATAAAAATGTAATCTTTTCATCTTGTGTAAAATGTTATCTTTTTACATTGTATAAAATGTAATTCTTTTTTATATTGTTTAAAATGTAATTCTTTTTATGTTACATAGAAAATTCTATTCTTTTAATACATTACATAGAGAAATGTACTCCTTCAATATTAACTTGGAAATGTATTTTTTTTTGTATTCCAAAGAAAAATGTAATCTTTTCTATATTGTATAGAAAATGTATTCGTTTTGTAATGGCTCGAATTTCCGTACCCTTTGAGTTGACTAATTACACCACACGTCCAACCCAAATTGCACAGAAACACGAATCATTATTAGAAAGAAGTTAGAGGATGAGAAATAGAAAGAAAGAAATATTAGAATAGAAGAAAACGAAGATCACAAACTCACAGCGGAACGAATAAAATATATTAGATAACACAAAATTGAAATTTAAATCAGTAACTTTATATACATACCATCATCAGAGCACATCGGTTATCTCTGGAACAGTTATAAACACCTGTTTCCAGATACATAAACAGTACATAGCAGAAATATGGTAGTCTATAGCTAACTGATGAAGCCTCCTGCTTCGAGCTCCCCCAAGTAAATCTGGAAAAAAAAATCCCGACTACTTGACTGCCCGTACAAATTTGGGCACCCAAGAGTTTAGGGAAAACAAAACAAAATAAACTCTGGGTCAGTCATGGTACTAGTGTGAGTAAACTCCAACCATTTGTTAACTTTCAAATCTTTTCAAAAAATAATAATAATCGTAAGACCGATCCACACATAAACATGGATGGTTTTTACCTTACGATAACCCAGAACATTTTGATATCAAAATCTGGTGATATTATAATAGTGTCTAAATCAAATAAATAGAATCTAGTGGAACGCTTGCATCTCACGCTCCATATATAATATAAAATCAAAAACTGCAGGGCGCTTATTGGAGATTGGATTTCCAACATGACAAGGTATGGGACCACCTTCCGATAGTGTATCTCTAGAGACGAATACACTAGGTTCAACAAGAACGTCTTGCAACCCGGCCCACACACGACCGACCACTCATTTCGCTTGAGTGTATCGAATGTATATCACCAATGGTTGGGATCAGTAACCGTTTCCCGAAAGGGACAGCATCGATAGATTTAAAGAAGCAAATGGAATTTCTCTAGATAGGTGATTATACATCCTAATGAGGGCGACCCACATAGCCATGCTGCCTGCCCGATTTTTGTCAATTCCCGGTTGTGAGGCTTGAGGTTTGAATTATCATCCAGAACATCTGGCCACCATTCACTTTGAATGCCACATCGTCAGATCCATCGAAAATCACTAATTGATTCCCACAAAAATACTCAGATTGTTAGGCTAAAGAAGTTTCCCTTCTTTGCCACCAACTTCGTACTTTTGAAGGAATCAACATACGTAATCCCTTTGGAAATACCCTGTCAGACACTCGTCCTTACAAGTTGTCCTGGGTCTGGACAAACCGAAGGCACTGTTCTATAAATCCATCTTGGGCAATTTCTACCTAGGATTAATAGAACAGCCCTTGCATTTACTCCGTCTTCAATTATCTTTAGCATAAGTTGATTCATAACGCATATACTAATACAGAGTGGTTTTCAGATATTAAATCTGATCCCAGTCTCTCCATATTGACAACGGAGGTATAAAATAAATCAAAAATTTTGATAGCCAGTGATTTAACTATCAAAGAAACATCCATACAACAACGGTCCTATTTCCAATTGGAAATCCTACCGATCAAGCATCAAACAACACTGGGCCCCCTTTTTATTTAATTTCTTATTAAATTATTATTTCCAATTCCTGTCTCTTAATTCTTCATTTCATTTTCTATGTGTAGAAAATATCTCTCATTTTATTTGGGAAAAACATTTCAAATTAACGCGATGTTATAAAACATCGTTATTATAACTCAACCCACTAATCATTTATTAGCTAACCATATTACTTAACCAAGTTTCACCATCGAACCTTAACCATTCCTCCTTCGATCATGAAGTCAATCAAGTTAGGGTATAATTACCTCTCAGACCTTAATTGAACCACATTCTCAACTTTGGAATAGTCAAAGCTCACAATTTTAAACAAAACATCGCTTACGCGACTCTTGGATTCGATCTAACAACATACTTCTTTTGCAGAAAATATTGATTATAACGGTAGCGTTATAATTGCTGTTTCCAAATATTGGATTTATAAAACATTACTTTTAATAACAGCGTTACAGTCGCTGTCTGGAATTATAGAACATTTATTATACGGCAGCGTTAAGATAGCTGTTTAGATTTTCAAAACATCTATTATAACAGCAGCGTTAAAATCGCTATTTAGGATTTACAAAGCATTTATTATAACTACAACGCTAAAATTGTTGTTTTCAAATATTTGATTTATAAAACATAACTACACGCTTATATCCTTATATAAACATATTTTTCAATCTAAACTCTTCCTTATCTCTTTTCCATTAAAGACCTTACTTTAGTCACAATGTTTCATTCAATTCTTAAGTAATTGTTTTAGAACCACCACCTCCTTGGTTTAAAATACCTTCCAAACTTTGTTTGGATTTCCTTTCAAATCCCTTTTTGTCAATCCATTTCACTTTCATTAAGTTGAGAATCTCCTTTTTGATTATATCACTTTTACTTCATTTAATTTTATTAAGTAAGTGCTTAACTGAACATCGCCTCCACTTGGGATTTGCTTCTATAACTTGTTTGTCATATCTGGATTCATTATCCAATCCCTGTATAAACCCTTTTCTAAGTTCAACCAAAACTTTCTTAAAACTCTATTATTTTTTAATCAAAATCCATTTAAAAGTATAATTCCTTCTATTTCTATTGATTTACTAATAGTTAACTTCATGTTTTATTCATTTAAACGTATTTCTACTTTTATTTTATTTGAAAGTAAATTTCCATTTTTGAAAATAAATTTTCTTTTTAAATCCCAAACTCCTTTTCCCATATTCGAAAATATTTTATAGATTTAAATACTAAAATTTATAGGGCCGGTGACAAAAAAATAAATCATATAATACATATCACATCATATAACGCAAATATATGAAAACAATAATATAAATGTTGAGGAATCCAGTTGGGCCCCTCCAACCTGTTTTCCTGCATCCATAGTTGTTAATCAACATTTTTATCACAAAAATGTGAAATATCATAGTAAACATAATTAATGATCGATCAACGATATAACTATAACAACCATTTCAACCAATCAATCAACCATTCATCCAAACAACTAGCACACAGTATAAAATAAATTTAAAACTCGTTTATATAAAAATATAACGAGTCAGAGTTTAGTGAGTTTACTCACCTTGGTTTGTAGTTAACGATTCTGCTTTTACTTTGTTTTCAGTGAGATCAGATCTACAATGTAAATTCCTTCGTTATGATCCCAACCTGACCGGTCTCGTCTGATTCTGGTAACATATGACTAAATTATAAATATTACAGTATTAACATTAATTTAAATTAATTAGATATCTAAATTCCCAAATTACCTTACTAAGGTTTAAATAAATGATGGTTTATTGCGTTCACCTGGGTTTTTAAACAAAACCCATCACTGTGCTTCTTTGTTCCTTAAATGTTATGTTCCCTTTATCCACGAGAAAACAAATTCCACACCATAAAATCTAACCCGTACTCCACCATCATCTCCCTCTAGTAATTTTCAAAACAACGATTGATCTTGCTTCCTTCAAATGAATGAAAGTTCGATCCTCAAATCCTAACACATTTTAACACTACACCATTATTTCATAAGTCATAATATACTTTAGTTTATAATTAAACAGTAGGAATAATTACCCCCACAGTCTGTTTTAATCTGCCGCATACCCCCTTTAGGCATCAAATATGCTGCTTCTCCCTCAGCTACGGTCACAAAGACACAGTAGCACACTCCAGTTAAAGAACCTACCCAGTGTTTAATTGATTTTTGCTACCTCACATACGCAGATACTTCAACTCCCCCAAACTTCATTGTTGCAAACATCAGTGTCATTCACGAAGCAACCCAACACTATGTCAATTACATCGTGTTCCCTTCCTTTTTACTCCATTGAAGCCCTTCGTTCAGAAATTTCTATTTCTCCCTTCACCGTTCCTTTCTTTATCATGCTACTTCCAAGTTCAAAAAAAAATACTGTCCCGCTGAAGCTCCTTCTAACCGATTGTTGCGACATCGTTTCACCATCAATTTCCAGTCCACAAGCAAAGGTAAAAGAAACCTGCATCTTCTTTCTGCAGTTCAAAGAAAAAACACACCCCGCACTAAAAAAAAGAAATTTCATTGCCATCCTTTGACTGTTCCTTGCTCCACCGTTGTTCATCTACCTCCCCCACCGCCCACACCATTGAACTCACCAAACCAACCCATTCTCGAACGACCCCTTAAATTACATCTCAACAATTTCCTGGTCCTCATGACCTACAGCTAAGGGTTGCCATGGAATCGCGATCAGCCAGAGACCACGGAAGAGCTTTCAAGGACGTCGACAACTCCCCAGTCCAAGCCATAGTTCGTTGTTTCGAACAGCAGTAGGTTCCCATCACACTCTACAAAAACAACTCTAGATTGAAGTTCACGAGAAGGGGACAACAACAACTAAAAGAAAATATTTTTCAATCGAGTAAATGATTTTCAATCGGTTTCTAATTCGATTTATGAAGTGGGTTCGCCACTGGAAGGAACAGAATTCGAACGAGATTTAGAAACAAGGATTTGGGCTAGGGATTCCAGACAGAACGGTGGTTACATTTTGGTTTGAAGATCCCGAATTATTCCTACTGGAACAACGAACGAAATAGAAAGTGAAGAATTTGGGGAAATAGGGATTTAGGTTAGTGAACGAACGGTGGTACTGATGTTAATTTATAGTTGAAAAGTATAGTATTATACTATATTATTTTATATTATAACGAAACTTCACGGTGAAGTATCAAGTAAAACTAACAACAGTCGACTTCTATTTACTGATAAAAAGCTAATTTTGGTATAAAAAAGTATTCTGAACCCAACGGGACAAGTTTCGTCGAATTCCGACATCATTTGAAAAATTTCCTTTATAAAACCAGAAATAAACACGCGTTTAAATTTTCCACGATTACTAGATAAATCAAATCAACTTGAAACTTTGATATCCTACAATAATTAATCAATATGAACCCAACGGCACTAGTTTCATCGCATTTTGAGACTGTTTCCCCGGTAGGCTATTTTTACACGTACCGCAATGCCATTTTGAATACCAAATTTGTCGGTCTGTAAAAATAACAAACTATATACCTATCCTAACTCTAGTCGACGATACGAACTCAATGGGACTGGTTTCGTGGCCTAATTCGATCGTCTGTTCAAGTTATACCCAAATAACCCTTTAATAAATTAATTACGCGTTATAGAAAAATAACTGGGCGTTTACGGCTACCGTAATCACATACGACATCGGTTTGTCATGCATTATAATACCGTACAATAATTTAACGCTACAGTCCCAATGAAACTGAATTCGTCGAAAACAGTGTTCGTTTGCAAAACGGCAATTTTAAAGGCCTATATTTAAATGGCAATTTCCATAGCGACTATTTCAAATTTTGTTTTGGCCATAACTAACAATTTATAAAACGAAATCTGAATTTTTCTCTTTTATATGAAAATTATCGTCAACACGGTTCCAACTTTTCTTGTTTCATAGAAATCCGACTTATATCGGATCTTGTATATTCAGTTGAAGTTTAAATCGTAAATTACAAACTACCGCGACTATTTCGAGCTCGTTTTAAATTATAAATTATACGTTTTAAATATCGTTTTATTAAACAATTTCTTATAAATTCCTATATATAATTCAAATAAAATATTTAAAACAAATTTAAATATTCAGAATTCAACGGCTGAAAATCCGGGTCGTTACACTTTTTATATTGCATAGAAAAATGTAGTTTTTTCTATATTGTATAGAAAATGTATTCTTTTCATATTGCATAGAAAAATGTAATCTTTCTATATTGTATAGAAAATGTATTCTTTTTATATTGCATAGAAAAATATAATCTATTCTATGTTACAAAGAAGATGTATTCTTATTTGTTAAACAACTTTTCTATTCCACTAATGTTCATAAAAAAAAGTGAACTCTTTGTTGTTAAACATTTTAATTCAAAATAATGAATCATTTTCACTTTCCTTATTTACAATAAAAATGTAACTTTTCTTGTTAAACAATTTAATTCCAAGAAATGATCATTTTTCATGTTTTCTTGTGTACAATAAAAAATGTACTTTTTCTATTGTTAAACATTTTAATGCAATAATGACTCACTTTCATATATTCTCATTTTAAAATAAAAATGTGAACTTTTTATTGTTTAAAATTTTAGTGCAATAATGACTCATTTTGATATATTCTCTTTTTAAAATAAAAATGTGAACTTTTTATTGCTTAAAATTTTAATGCAATAATGACTCATTTTCATATATTCTCTTTCTAAAATAAAAATGTGAACTTTTTATTGTTTAACATTTTAATGCAATAATGACTCATCTTCATATATTCATATATATATATATATATATATAATAAACTAATTTTCATATTAATCACACAATTTTATATAACAACATGAATATTTTATAACACAAGACTATTTCAGAAAATTTCGGCAGCATAACGGTGGGGTAATTAAAACCGGCACCGTCCCTAGTATGGATCCTCGCACTACCTTAGTCCTTGCGGCGTTTACAAGGGGTTTAATTTCCTAATACATTTTTCTAGGCGGTCTAATGCCACAATATCAACCAATTTCGTTCCAATCATAATCAATCACCAAAAATGAACCAATTTTACACCACAAAACAAGCAAGTCGTCCATGGTCTGTGGACGACGGGTGTCGAGAGTTTCTAAACTCCATATGCATCCTAAAATAATTTTATTTAATTAATCTGGATTCAGAAATCTCACATCGCTATTTTAATTCTTCTAAAATTGTCGAATGCTCCAAAAATTCTCTGATCAGTTCTGGAAAGTAGATCGCGAATTCACGGTCCCAACGCTTCATGTTTCATTAGATTTCGATTTCGTATGAGAAAGATAGGAAATTATGAAGTTTGTTAACCATTTAAATATAATAATTAAATTAATTAAATAAATGAAATAACCTTCTTCTCTAATCAAATTGGGGTCGACAGTTTTCAATACTAGGTTCGAACCTAGGGTTCCAAACTTCACGAAATCCGAGCCACTTGCCGACGATCGAACCTTCTCTGTTCGACGACCTCCGCGTGCCGCCCCTGCCCCCCATTTTCTGATGAACTCGGTGGTCAATATCGCCTTGGACTGGCGTTCGAACGGAAGGGCTTTAGGCTCGAAGAACGTGCCACCTCGAAGTCGAACGATGGTGAAAACCGTATGGATCTGATGATTGTGTTGAATACTACAATATCCTCTTAAGAGCTGTCTTCGATTAATGTGTGGATTAATTGTTTTTAATTGAGGAAGTTTTGAGTGGTGATGGCCATTGAATGTTAAGCGGTGGTTGTATAACCATAAGGAAGTCTAGGGTTTTGAAAATTTTCTACTGGCCTTTACTTATAATTAAATTATTTTTAATTTAATTAATTTCAAGTTCTCGTTTTATCCTTCTGACTCCAAATCAAACCCAACGAGTGTCGCCCCTAGTTAAATACCCCCATCCCGGACACAATGGATTATGTTTCGAAAGCCCATTCAACTGTTTCAGTCAGCTTTTATTTAAATTAAATAATAAAACGTTTTATTATTTAATTTGATCGTACATTTTAATTTACCAGAGCCACATACTGACTCTAAAAATTCCCAAAAAATGAATCTAGCTATGTTTTGACGATACGGTCCTAACAGAATTAATTTTGTTGAATTTGGAGACCATTTGAAAAATGGTCATTTTCTAGTCGATCGAAATTGGCTGAAATTGACAAAACACATTTTCATTTGCCGCGCTCACATATTTATTCCGAAAAACTATGAAAATTGGAATCCTGCAATAATTTGACATTCCGGGTCCAACCTGTGTGGTTTCATCGAAAACGGAGGTCGTTTGCAAAATGGCTATTTATATGAGCTATATATTATATTAAATTCCATAGCGACTATTCTGAATATTCAACAGGCCAAAACTTTTTATTCCCACTATGAAATTTCAATTTTTCGGATTCTTTGGAAAGATATTTTTAAATAGATTCTAATATTTTTGGTTTCACTAAAATCCAATTTATTTTGCATCCTGTACATTCAGTCAAAGTTCGAATTCAAATTTTCAAACTACCGTGCTATTTCTAACTCCTTTTAAAATTAAAATAAATATATTCATTCAAACTTCGATTTAAATAAATTTTTAATCATTATTATTTAAAATAAATTGTTTTAACTATTCAAAATTCAATAAAATAGCCAAAATAAAAATTTTTAATTGGTTCTGATTTTCCGGGTTGTTACAGTGATAGATCAATATTACATCTGAACTTAATACGATCTTCTGGGTACGTATTATATTTATATTTGTTTCTCTAAGAAACAATACAATATTTCCTTTGGAAATATGAATTATGTAACAACATCAAATTAAGTTCGATGAATTTATTTGAATAGATAAGAACGAAAAGTTGTCGAATCCAAAAAGAATAAATCATTACAATCAACATCTCATTTTTTATTTCATGTAGGGACCTCAAAAGTATATAATTTGAGTATAATTTTTGAGATCAACTGTATGATTACATCAAAAAAAATCTGATCTATAATAGAGTGAGATCTGAAATATGATTAACAAAATAAGAATTAGATCTCAAAGTGTTGATCTATATAATTTCTAAAATTATAAGACTAAACAAAAAATCTAGAAGATAACACAATAGATTTTAATCTAGAATGAGATGAGATCTAACAAAAATGGAGATTTGAAAAATCAAATCAATCAGGTCAGAAAAATAAACTACCGTTTTGAGATCTATAGATCGGTTAAAGCTTCGTACTGATAGCGTGTTATAAAATAAAACAGAACATATGATAAACAAGAAGCCATTAGAGAGAACAGAAAGATAGGGGAGAGGCTTTTATTTCTATTGCTCAAGTGTATATCATTTCAATTACATTGGCTCCTTTATTTATAGGCTTTGGAGCTGATGTTAGACTTATGCCCATGATGAGGGACTAAATAGAATATGACAAAAACATATTCACTCATATATATTACAACAAAAACATATTTATTGTCCAACATTTCCATGTATTATGCATACATTTTTAATAATAAATAAAAAAGAAAACAAACAAAACATAAAACATATTTACTTTTTCCCCTTCCCATTTATAATCAACAATTATCTTTAGTTTATACCCAAATTATCACATTTCACGTGGAGTCAGCCATGTTTTTCTCTGTAACATTATCTAATTAAGAGACATCTTAGGGAAGTTATTACACATTCCTTTCTCTACCTATTTTTTTGTTCATTTTTTCACGCAACCTGACTTTTCTTATTCACATTTTCCTTTGCTTTTATATTTCCCCAAATTCATGAAGTTCTCCCTTGTCAATTCCATCCCCTTCATTTCTCATCTTCTTCTTTCTCTATCTGTTTTTTCTTTCTTTTTTTCTTTCTTTGAATTTTCCTATCTCTCTTCCTCTCTAAATCTAGACATAAACCTAATATCCACCCTAACCCATCTTTGTTCCTCATTCTTTTTTTTTTCTCTGTTATTGTCTTCTGCAAATTTTAGATCTTACTCCTCTTCAAAAAAAAAAGAAAAAAAAAAGAGGAGAGTAAAACAAAAATGAAAGAGTCGATTTCTATATTTCACCGCTAAATCGAAGAACGTCCATAAGGTGAGTTTTCACTCATGATTAGCCTTTGATTCACGTCTATTTATTCAATTGAGTTACTGAAATATAATTTTTACATTGCCTGACCAAGTTACTGACTGTTCGTACCTTCCTTGTGCATGTCTTGTTTAAGTGAGGCTTGATTATGTATATAGATGTAGATCAAGTTGCATATACTGTTCGTACCCTGTGTATTTGTCTTGTTTATGTGAGGCTTAATTTTATATATAACATACCTATATGTATATCTTGTCTATGCTGCAAAATATGGTTCAATAACATTTGCTGGCCAAGTTGCATATGTTGTTCGTACCCACTTTTGCGCCTGTCAACTTGACATATTTGAAATACATGGCAATTAGTTACTACACATCACTGTGAAAAAGAAATAATAAACTAGATTGCACCCTGTATGAAAAGAATAGCTACGAGTAATTATGACTATGTTTAGTTAATTTTTTTTTGAATAGTAGGATAATATAATATGTAATAGGAATAAAATCTTTTGTCTGTTAGGAAAAATCTCTATGTGGTAGTCAAACACCTTCTTGCGTCCACTGTTGTACCATACTTAACTCGTTGAAATGTTGAAACATGTACTGCCTGTTTGATTTTAACTATGGACACATTAGCAGTTTATTATCTTATTCATATTGGCATCATACATATGTTGGCAAGTATACTTGGATAGTTTTGGGTTTTGTTGACATCAAAATAAAATAAGACTGTAATGTTCACTTGAAAAAAAGGGGGTTTATTGTACTACCTAGCATCAGTTGCTCGTACGTTGTCTCTTACCTGCCATTTATCATTTAATAGTTTACACATTTTTTAGCCCATGTTATTGTTTTTTTCTTCGACCTGTTAGGCCGCTATTTGGACTCTGCCCCTTGTATCACCTCGTGCTGCTTTTGATTCTGCACGAGATTTATTGATCATGAATATTTTGCATTTGACATGTCTCATGGATTTTAGTTACTTCATGTAGTTATGGGAATAGCGATTATATTTGAGTATTGCTTTTGAACAAATTTATTTGAACAAAGATTAATCCTGACTTGAGTGTTTTATGTTTTGAATAGAATGCTCGGGTCAGATCCAAGTGTTACAGATTTAAAGAATTCAATTATCAAAGTTAGAAGCATGTGAAGACGTGCGCACTCTGGATCGTAAAATATGTAAATCTTATTTATTAAAATTTATGTATATATATTTCCACTGTGTAAAATTTATTGTACAACTCTGATAATTTCTGTAAAAGCTTCCATTGTGAGATATTGTAGTTTGTTTATTCTGTGATTTTTGTGATGTGATTCTATTAAACCCTGTAAGCTAAATAACAGTCTGCCGTTTTGAGCGGTTTAAGTTGGTTTAACTACCGACTTGAAGCGGTCGAAAAGGCAGTTTGTTACAATAGTAATACAATCCTTCTCCAGGATTTCGACCCCTCGCTGTATTTTTTGTTGAAAGCCCACTGACGTTGATTATCCATGGTAATTCGGGATGTTTCTGCCATCTTTGCAAATTCAAGTAAGCCGTCAAACTCAGGCTTGCTTTGAAAATATCAGATTTTGAATTTTTCATATCACGTTACGCATCGTAAACATTAAAATAATATGGAGCGACGACACCCTGCGCATCTCGATAGTTCCATTAAGTGATTTAAACAAAAAAAATACAAATTTAAACACAAAAAATTAATATATAAATATTATATCATTAAAGAAAAAATAAAATAAAAAAAAGATGCAAAACTTTGTTGAATTTTTTCGATCGAGAGGGAGGGGTCAGACAATTTTATGTAAAATAACATTTTTTTTCCTTCTAAATTCTATTTCACATGTTTTATTTCTATCGTTAATCTTATCGAATATCTCTCTTTCGTCGCTTAATAGAAGATTTATTAATTTTACAAGCTTGTAACGGTGACATTGAAGGACAGAGAGAGAGAGAGAGAGAGAGACGAAAATCATATTATTTTTTGTTTCTATCATTAATAATTTTTCTTTCGTCTGTATTTATAACGTAAATTTCATATTATTATTTTTTAAGAAAAATAAAACATTGTTAAAGAATTAATGCACAAATTTCAATAGGTTATATATTGTAAAAATTATAAATTTATTTAAAGAATTAAGGTAAGAATCGAGTATTGCTTATTGCAATTTAAAAATATATATCACATTTTCTTTAAACCAAATAAGAGCCACGTAATGTATGGCAATATTAACGCAAAAAGTAAAAACAGATTAAAAAGGTAAAAATTATAAATTTATTAAAGAATTAATGCAAAGATCAAGCACTGTTGATTGCAATATCAAACTATATGTCATATTTTCTTTAAACCAAATGAAAACAACGTAATGTACGTGGATATTAATTCAAAAATTACAACATATTAAGAAGGAAAAAAATTATGAATTTGTTAAAGAATTAATGAAAGAATCAAGTATGTCTGATTTCAATTTCAAAATATAATGAGAACACATAATGTATGGCGATATGCTTAGTCAACATTAGTAAGATACATATATTTGTTACTTTAATTTAATCTTTCATAAATAATACAACTTAAACGCAAATAGATCAACATTGACACATTAGTAAGCATCATATTTTTAATGCCAAGATTAAATGTTGGAGTTTACCCGTTGATGGGATTTTCACTCAATATGATGGCCATTTGGAGAAGAAATATTGTGTGGTGTCCAATTGAATGGTGGACTCGCACATTGCACGTGAAAGATAAATAGTTGTAGGAATCAAACAACAGTTTTCCAAAAAATACAAAAAATAATATGATTTCGTTCTCTCTCCCTCAAATTCATTGTTACAAATTTTTAAAATTAAAAAAGATTTTTGTTAAGCTTCAAAAGAGAGATATTTGATAAGATAAACGATAGAAACAAAACATGTGAAAAATATTTAGAAAACAAAATGTTATGCTACGTAGAATTTTATCCAACCCCTCGTACTCGGTCAGAAAATCCAACAAAGGTTTGCATTTTTTTTACTTTTTTCCTTTTTAAACAATATAATATTTATATATTAATTTTTTGTATTTAAATCAATCAATGGAACTATCAAGATGCACATGACGTTGTCACTCCATATCATTTTAATGCTTAAGACGCGTTACGTGAAATGAAATATCCAAAATATGACTTTTTGAATGCAAGTTCAAGTTTGACGGCTCGCTTGAATCTGCAAAGATGGAAAAAACGTCCTGACCTACCATTGATAATCAATGTCGACGGAGCTTTCAACAAAAAATACAAGGAGCAGGGGCCAAAATCCTTTTCCGAACTGGAGAAGGATTCTACTACTGTGGCTGCTCGATCAGTTATGGCGACAGAATTATTAGCAATCTGGTTGAAACGAGATGTAGTCTGTTTACAACGCTATTCAGCTTGTAGACTGGCTTGATCTAGAAGGGACCATCACTATAGAGACCAATGCTCAATTTATTGTTTCTCTTTTTGCTAAATGTGCATATGTGCATTCCAACACCCTCCGTCGGGGATATATTAAATATAATTAATATCGTAATTTTTCTTTAAATTAACCCACTTTAAAATTTAAAGCTTTTATATAATTCTTAACTATCTTTTTTTAGCTTTTAAAGGACATCCAAAAAAAGGTCACCTTTTGTGATGTCGAAGTAGTCCATATTCACAGGGAAACTAATGAAGATGTTAATCAGCTTTCACGCCTTGGGGCCTACAAATTTAAAACACAGATCAACCAATCAGAGCTATAAATTATGGAGGATTTCTGGCATTGATATGTCGATCTGTGTTTTAAATTTGTAGGCCTGAAGGCGAAAAAGTTGATCAGCAGATTTGTTAGTTTCCCTATGAATATGGAGTACTTCGACATCACAAGGAGTGACCTTTCTTTGGAGATCTTTTAAAAGCAAAAAAAAGATTAGTTAACAATAATATAAAGGGTGCTACTGTTTACACCCCGATTTACACTTCCGGCCACCTTCCTAAATTTAATACAACTGATTATTTTTTATATTCTACTGGCCACCATATATTATTTCTTCACTCAGTTATTCACCACCGTACTTCTCTTAATAAAAACACGTACTTCTCTATTATTTCAAGCTCTAAACCCTAAAAAAAAAATATATTCTTTCGTGCTTAATAGAGATGGAAGATGAAAATAAAAAAGAGGTTAGAATTGCTTGATTTTTATTGTGTCCTATTATGTTATAGAATATGTTTGTTAGAGTTTTTTTTAATGGTTAGGGTTTTCCATTGCGTTTAAGGATTATTTTTTCTCTTCGCTGGAAATTTCAAGTTTGAGGACATTAAATTTGACGACGTTGTAATAGAGAATGACAATGTAAGTTTTGACTTGTAGGGTTTTTATTCGCATAACTTACGTATCTTCTTTCACAAATTAATACATTAACTTTTTTTGTTATTTGATAGATGGAGTATTTGAATGATGATAAATTGGACGATAAACATGATGGTTGAAATAATACGATGCAAGATGTTCGATCAAATGACTCAAAATACATAAATATTGATTTGACGAATCATTCCATAACTGATGAAGTAAGCACTCATTTATAAAAATTAAAATTGCTAATGTGGTTATGAAAATGAATTATGTTTTTTTTTCTTGCACTATTTTCTTTTAGGTATTTAATTTGCAGAGTACATTGATGTAAGGGAAGAAAGAAGCATTCGTGTAGAGGAAGGAGATAGTGGCCTCTACATTTTTTGGTTATTAATTTAGACGGTGGCTAGCAGAGGAAATTTTAATTATTTAGGGTGCTTTTAGTTTTGGTGACCAGAAGTGTAAATAGGAGTGTGAACAGTAGCACCCAATATTAAAATTTTAAATTTTAAAATGACTTATTTTAAAGAAAACTTACGATATTAATTTTATTTAATATATACCTGATGGGGGTATTTAGATGCACATATGCACGTTTAGTAATTAGAGAAACAAAAAGTTGAGAATCGGTCCCTGTAATGCTAGGCCCTCATAAATCAAGTCGGACTAAAATATGAATAATGTTGTAAACAGCTAATGTCTCGCATTCAACGGATTGCCAATAAGACCATTAGCATAGCTAATCGAGCAGCCACAGCAATACAATCCTTTTCCAATTCGTAAAAGGATTCCGGCCCCTTCCTCGTTGTATTTTTTGTTAAAAGCCTCATCGACGTTGATTATGAATGGTAGTTTGGAACGTTTCTCTTATCTTTGCCGATTTAAGTATGCCATCAAACTCGGACATGCTTTGAAAATATCATATTTTGAATTTTTCATATCATCTAACGCGACGTAAGCGTTAAAATGATATGGAGTGACGACACCCTATGCATCTCGACAGTTCCACTACGTGATTTAAACACAAAAAATTAATATATAAATTTAAACACAAAAAAAATAGTATATAAATATTATAACGTTCAAAAAGAAAATAAAATTTAAAGAAATGCAAACCTTTGTTAGATTTTCTAGGCAGAAAGAGAGAGTAACACAAAATTCTACGTAAAATAACATTTTGGTTTCTAAATATTATATCACATGTTTGTTTCTATCGTTAATCTTATCAAAATCTCTCTTTCTTCACGTAATAGACTTTTTTTTTAATTTCATAAATTTGTAACAGTGAACTAGAGGGAGGGATAGAAGGAAATCAGATTTATTTTTGTTTTTATCGTTAATAATTTCTCTTTCGTTTGTATTTATAGCGTAAATTTCCATATTATTAATTTAAAAAAAAACATTGTTGAAGAATTAACGCACAAATTACAACCAAGTTATATAAGGTAAAATTTATAAATTTATTAAAAAATTAATGCAAGAATCAAGTATTGCCGATTGTAATTTCAAAATACATATCATATTTTCTTTAAACCAAATAAGAGTCACATAATGTATGACGATATTAATGCAAAAATTACAACAATTTAAAAAAGGTAAAAATAATAAATTTGTTAAAAAATTAATGCAAAAATCAAGCAATGGAGATTTAAATATCAAAATATATGTCACATTTTTATTTAAACCATATGAAAACAATGTAAGATATGTGGATATTAATGCAAAAATTACAAGAAGTTAAAAAGGTAAAAATCATAATTTTTTTAAAGAATTAACGCAAAAATCAAGTATTATTAATTGCAATTTCAAAATATATGTTATGTTTTCTTTAAAATAAATGAGAACCACATAATGTATGTCGATATTCATAATGAACATTATTAAGATACACATATTTGTTACTTTAATTTGATCTTTCATAAATTATACAACTTAAGCGCAAATAGATCAACACCGACACATTAGTAAGCATCATATTTTTAATACCAAAATTAAATTTTGGAGTTTAATTACTTGTTGATGGGATTTTCACACATACGATGGCCATTTGGAGCAAAAAAATTGTGTGGTATCCAATTGAATGGTGGACTCACATTGCGCATGAAAGATAAATAGTTGTAGAAATCAAACAACAATTTTCCAAAAAAAAAAAAGGATTTCCTTCTCTCTCTCACTCAAGTTCACCGCTACAAATTTATAAAACTAAAAAGCTCTTCTATTAAGTTTGAAAGAAAAATATTTGATTAGATCAACGATAGAAATAAAACATGTGAAATAGCATTTAAAAAACAAAATTTCGTTTTACAGAGAGTTTTATCTAACCTATTCCAGTTGGTCAAAAAAATCCAATAAACGTTCGCATTTTTTTAATTTTATTTTCTTTTTAAAAGGTATAATATTTGTATATTAACTTTTTGTGTTTAAATTTATATATTAATATTTTGTATTAAAATCAGGCAATGGAACTGTCGAGATGCAGAGTGCGTCATCGCTTTATATCATTTTAACACTTACGACGCGTTACGTGATATGAAAAATATAATTTTTTTGAAAACAAGTCCGAGTTTGACAGCCCACTTGAATCTGCAAAAATGACAGAAATATCCCAAACTATCATAGATGATCAACATCGACGGGGCTTTTAACAAAAAAATACAACGAGCAAGGACCAGAATTCTTTTCAGATCTGGAGAAGGATCCTATTACTGTGGATGCTCGATCAACTATGGATACGGCCTTATTAGCAGTCCGTTTAAATGCGAGACGTATGCCATTTACAATTAGAAGGGCCTATCACTATAGAGGCCGATGCTCAATTTACTATTTCTCTTATTGGCTAACGTGCATATGGCATCCAAAAACCTCCGTCAAGGATATATTAAATATAATTAATCTTGTAAATTTTCTTTAAGAAAACTCATTCTAAAATTTAAATTTTTTATATCATGCTTAACTATTTTTTTTTAAGATTTAGAAAGACCTCCGAAAAAGTCACTCCTTTGGATGTCGAAGTAGTCCATATTCACAGGAAATCTAACGAAGCTGCCGATAAACTTTCACGCCTCGAGGCTTACAAATTTAAAACATAAATCGACCAATCAGTGCTAGAAATTATGGAGGATTTCTGACACCGATAGGGTAATCTGTGTTTTAAATTTGTATGCGAGGCGTGTACACTGACCGACAGCTTTGTTATCTTCCCTATGTCTATGAACTACTTCAACATCACAAGAAATGACATATATTTGGAGGTCTTTTAAAAGTAAAAAAAAAAAAAGATTAGTTAAGCATTATGTAAAAAAATTAAATTTTAAAATGAGTAATTTTAATGAAAACTTACGATGTTAATTTTATTCAGTATATTCCCGATGGTGGTGTTTGGATGCATATATGCACATTTAGCAATTATAGAAACAACAAATTAAGCATCGACCTCTATAATACTGCGCCCTTCTAGATTAAGGCAGTCTAAAAGCTGAACAGCGTTGTAAGCAGCTAACGTGTAATGTCCCGGATTTCTTGACCGGTCTTGTAATCTAAATTATAGATTATGTTGAGAATTAAATTCAATTAAATAATATTTGAATTTTAATCTTTTAGATAAGTTGGAATAATCATTAGTCTAAAATCCTATATGTATGTTTTTGACTTGTGTTTCATATATACACTGGTAAATGTTGTTTTAACTTTTTTTTTTTACATTTAAAACTTATCTTAATTTATATTAAAATATAATTGCTTAAGTAAAATTTGATTTCTACATTTGAGATATAAGATGATATGAACATATGAACATATGGACATTTTAATATTTTCTCTCTTCACATATGAACATATAAGATGATATGATCATTTAGAGGCAAGAACATGTCATGAAATGGAAGCAAATCAAATTAAAATATATAAGAGTATATTTAAGTATACATTGATCTTCCATTTTTAATTCACATAGTACACAAGCATTTATGTGTTTACATGAACTCAAATTAACATTTTTGATTGCTTAAAGGTGAAGAACAATTGTTAGGGCCTAGGCATGTTTATAGCCTGGGACTAGAATCAAAACCATTAATGAAAATATTGTTGTACTTTGAGTTGCCACTTTTGAATCCTTGTAGTACACTAGTGATCAACTCAGATCTTTAAATGGATTGATTTCTCAAGAATAAAGTAAGTCCATAAAGCATAGAACTGTATAGCCTACATGCTCTTGCATGAATTGGAATTCGTAACAGGAGAAAATAAGAGCAGTAGATATTT
Organism: Allium sativum; assembly: GCA_030737875.1. Classification (NCBI taxonomy): domain Eukaryota; kingdom Viridiplantae; phylum Streptophyta; class Magnoliopsida; order Asparagales; family Amaryllidaceae; genus Allium; species Allium sativum. The sequence goes on along the minus strand of CM060913.1, from coordinate 34,475,761 downwards.
TGGGAATACTTAATAACAGCTAAGTATGCAAGAAAACACATACAAAAACATGGATTTGCACAAGTATTGGTACCCCAAGATTTGACTCAGCCGTGTGAAGCCTTGTCAAGAATATATATTTTTGACAACCCAAAACTCAGTACAGTAGAACCTACTTACAGTCCCCTACCATTTTGCACATGGCAATGCATTTCATTTCCAATCAATCTTCACAACAGCTATGAAAAGCTATGTAACCATAGCTTATTCTTCTAAATTTACACAGCAGCTACATTATGCATCCTCTTCAATGGCACGACAATGTCATCTCCATTAAAAGCTATGTAACCATAGCATGTGCTTCGTAAATATTTTATCATTTTTGTTCATCTATAAATACACATCCTATCAGTGCATACATACACAAATCATTCGAACCAAAAATAGAAATTTAGAATGGCAGTAAACATGGTGAAGCATATTGAAAAGCATGGACTGAAAACAGAAGAAAACAGAGGATGATAGTAAACTTTGACTATATCTCACTTTCAACCTTCTATTTTGAGTTTACATTTGATTATGATACTGCTAATGTTTGTATAAATATGTCCTTGCTTGGTTATTAGTTCTAATGCCATGACTTTTTTTGTATGATGAAATTGAAGCTATTGATCCATGAAAACTATTTACATGATTTAAAACAGTAAAATAGTCCACCCTGTTAACTTATAAAATCAATTACCAAGGTTCTAGTGGGTTATAGTATTTAAGTTCTACACGAATACTGCTTGGTTATATTTATGGTGAATTTTAAAAATATATGCGACATATATATAATAGTGTAAATTAACATATATTATTATATATACTGTAACTAGCTTAGAAACATGAAATTTCGAATAGCGTAAATATATAGTTCAGGTATACGAATGGATTCATATGATTTAATCGTGAATTTAGATAGAAAAATCACGATTTTTAGTGTTGTGTATAAGTAGAAATCCTAGGTTCAACTGTAAAGGAACCTTTGGAATTTTATGGTGATCCCCTTGATCGGAGGTTATGGATTCAGTCTGGAGTAGCTGAGCGTGTTGAAGATCGTAGGAAAAATGTTTGTTAAATTTTCCATAGCTTGACTTTGAAGTTTAGTCTCGATTTAGGGTTTTACTCGTTGTTTGAATAGGGCGTCTGAGTTGATAAACTGCAGCGTGAGGGAGGCATCGAAGTGAACTAGGTTTGGCGATTTGATCCAGACATTGGATGGCTTCACATTGGTGAAGTTTGGAGCTGATCGAACAACGGTAGTGGCAACAATAATGGATTAAGTGACTGGCTGTGGGAGTATACGGTTCAAATAGTTGGGGTTGAACACCCAGATTTCTTTATGGACAATCGGAGTGGAACATGAAGGTGTGGGTCGGTTCAGGAAGCAAGCAGTGACGCGCGATGATGGTCGAGACCGCATAATGGAAGGTAGTGTGTTTGTGCATGTACACCATGTGCACTCTGTATCAGCATGGTGAAAGCAAGAAAGGTGAAATAAAAGAAAGAGATAGGGAGAAGAAAGAACTATCGTGGCATTTGAATGGAAGGATCATGTGTTGGCATGATGACTATAGATATTGGCACTGAAAAAGACAGATCGAAGCAGACGTTTGGGTGGACGAAACTGGTTATTAGACCAGAAAAATAGGACCATGTATAAACAGAAGAGAAATGGGTAGAAAGCATAATAGAGGAAAGAAAGGAAGGGATGGCTGGACGTTTAAGGCTTGGGCTTTGGGCCGAGAAGAGTATAAAAGATTCAAATGAAGTTGGGCTTGGGAATTTTTGGGCTCCGGCTTAAAATTAAAATGGAAAGAAGTAAAAAAAAAATGGGAGTAAAGAGAAAAGTGAAGGGAGTAAAATAAATTAAAAAAAAAAGAATTATTAGAAAATAAAGTAAAGTAATTTGTGTAACTATTAATTATACTATAAAGATACACACACACACACACATATATATATTATATATATATATATAATATATATATATATATATGTGTATGTGTGTGTGTGTGTATAAAGAGAAATAAAAGGAAAAATTTATGTATGGATGATAGAGTCTGGATAAGAGCAAATAGTAAGTGATCAGATAAGGATTATAATGGACATCATTGTACGTAGTTGGCATTTTTTTTTAATAAATAAATATCATTAAGTTATATTCTTTCAAATTAAATAAATAAAATACAGGTTCATGTATTTCTAAAATCCCGGTAAATAGTTCCAGTCGTGTTAAGTTGAACTATAATCAACAAATAACAAATGATCGATGGAGGATGGTTGATAGTCCATGAAACCGAATGTTTTGAAACAAAATATTATTTAATTTAATCGACTTAGGTCGATAAATCTATTTTTAATCAAGAAATAGGTAAATCATTGAAATAACGACGATTAAACTAAGTATTGAAATTTATGTGAATATGAATTTATATGATAACTATATGAACAGAAGTTTATATTGATTCAATGAAATTTGATATAATAAAAGAGTCCAAAAGGAAAGGATATTCACGATCCAAGCTGAATAAATGTGAGGAGCTTAAATGCTTGGCAAATAAGAAGAATTGTGGAGGATGTTGGTACGAAAACATTGGTTGACCGATAACCATGGATTTTTCAGATATTCAGAAAAGTAAGTGAGATGGAAATAAATCAGGAAGAGGTTGATTTAGTAATCGATGAAGTCGATTTTAGGAAAGTATCTTTTACTTTCCGTTTTAAATAAAGATTTAAATTTATTGTTTATTCATCTAAAGGAAATGAATTAATAGTTGTATTTATAAGTCGTATATATATATTGAAGTACGGATTATAACGATAATGTTATAATTAATGAAATAAATGGATTCTTAAACTAAATTAAAACTGGGTTATATATGATTTGGAAATAATAAATTTTCCAATATCAACTGATTTATGAATGATGCTTATTTGAATTGTTGAACTGTGATAGACCAGATCCGTTGTGATAATTGATTTGTTGATTTGATTTAATACTGTGACATGACCCAATTAACATGTTTAGCCACATCTTGTTATATTGACTTATACAAACTACTGTTGGAATCTAGAATCTTATATGTTAAATATTTTCAATAGATATGTCTTGATAATCAATTAAGGATATAGAAACACATACGAAATATATTGATCTAATTGCTATTAAGTATCACTTGACCCTAAAAGATATTAACGTTCATCGATTCAAAGAGACCGGGATTGGTTTTTCTAAACGATCTCCAAATACCACTTTGATTCGACATAGGCATTGATTAATTTGAATTCAAGTCGAAGACCATTGAAGACGATGTTTACACATGGGTTGTTCTGTCGATCCTAGGTAGAAATTGCCTAAGATGGATCTATAGGATAGTGCATTCAGTTTTTCCGGACCCAGGACAACTTGTATGGCCGAATATCTGACAGAGTATACCTAACGGATCGCGTAAATTGACCTCTACAAAACTATGTTTGGTGGCGGAGAAATTCGTTTCTCTTAGCTTTTTACCCGTCGTTTTTAGGGATATCAATTTGTGATTTGACAGGCTTGACAATGTAGCATTCAAAGTGAATAAAGATGTGACGTTCTAAGAGGCAAGTTCCGACTTCAAGCCTCACAACTAAGAAATGACAAAAATCGGGCAGGCAGCATGACTATGTGGGTCGCTCTCATTAGGATGTATTGTCACCATCTAGAGAATATTCATTTTGTTACTTCTTTCGCTTCTGTATCTCCCGGGAACCGTTATGTTGCTAGCAACCGTAAGATGATAATATATTTGATACACTCAAGAGAAATGAGTGGTCAGTCATGTGTGAGTCAGGTTGCAAGACGTTCTTTTTGAACCCAGTGTATTCCTCTCTAGAGATACACTATCGGAAGGTGGTTTCATACCTTGTCATAGTTGGAAATCCATTTTTCCTAAGCGCCAAGTGGTTTTTAGTTTGTATAATATATATATATATATATATATATATATATATATATATATATATATATATATATATATGGAGCGTGAGATGCAAGCATTTCGCTAGATTCTAATTTATTTGTGGAAAAGCCTAAATATTGTTATAATATCAGTATGGTTATGATTTCAAATTGTTTTGGTTTTCGTAAGATAAAGATCATTCGTCTTACGATTATCTTTCCTTTCTAAAGAAATTTTCCAAGTTAAGCAAACTATTTAAAATCGTTTACTCACACCAGTCTCATTACTGACCTAGAGTTTATTTTTCTGTGTTCTCCATAAACTCTTGGATGCCCAAATTTGTACGGACAGTCAAGTAGTTTAGCATTTTTTTCTCAAATAATCTGGAAGGAGCTGGAGTATGAGGTTTCAGCATTAGTTATATATGGTTTATTTCCGCCGTGATGTATAAATGATGTATTCTGATGTTGTATGAAAGTTCAGATATAGTTTTGTATTTTCCAAAGCTTATATTGTGAGATTCGGTGTTATTCAGTTCTTTCTTCTATCTTATTTCTTCTATTCAAATTTTTATATCTTTTCCATTTATCACCCTCTAATTTTTTTTCTATTAATGATTCTTGTTTTCGTGCAATTTGAGTTAGACTTGTATTATATTTGGTCGACTCAAAAGGTACGAATTTGAGGGTCGTTACATAACGTCTTTCATTCAACAGACTGCTAAAAGGACCATCGTCATATCTGATCGACACAAAATTCTACGTAAAATAACATTTTGTTTTATAAATATTATTTCACATGTTTTGTTTCTATTGTTAATCTTATCAAATATCTCTCTTTTGTTGCTCAATAGAAGATTTTTTTAGATGTATATATATATATATAAATTTGTAATAGTGAACTTGAGGGAGGGATGGGGAAGTAAATCATGTTATTTTTTGTTTTTATCTTTAATAATTTCTCTTTCATCTGTATTTATAACGTAAATTTCCATATTATTATTATTATTTTAAATAAAATATTGTTACAGATTTAATGCACAATTTACAACAGGTTACATAAGGTAAAAATTATAAGTTAATTAAAAAATTAAGGCAAGAATTAAGTATTACTGATTGTAATTTCAAAATATATATCATATATTCTTTAAACCAAATAAGAACCACGTAATGTATGGCGATATTAATGCAAATATTAAAATAAATTAAAAAAGTAAAAATTATAAATTTGTTAAAAAATTAACGGAAAAATCAAACACTATGGAATTTAATATCAAAATCTATGTCACGTTTTCTTTAAACCATATGAAAACAACGTAAGATACGTGGATATTAACACAAAATTATAACAAGTTAAAAAGGTAAAAATTATAAATTTGTTAAAGAATTAATGGAAAAATCAAGTATTATCGATTGCAGTTTCAAAATATATGTTATGTTTTCCTTAAAACAAATGAGAACCACATAATGTATGTCAATATGCATAGTGAACATTATTAAGATACACATGTTCGTTACTATAATTTAAACTTTCATAAATAATACTATATAAACGCAAATAGATCAACACTGACACATTAGTAAACATCATATTTTTAGTGCCAAAATTAAATGTTGGAGTTTACTTGTTGATAGGATTTTCATGCATATGATGACTATTTGGAGCAGAAATATTGTGTGGTGTCCAATTGAATGGTGGACTCACGTTGCTCATAAAAGATAAATAGTGGCAGAAATCAAACAACGGTTTCTCAAAAAAATAAAAAAATAAAAAAAGTTTTCTTTTCTCTCTCCCCCTCGATTTCACCGTTACAAACCTCTTCTATTAAGCTTCGAAAGAGAGATATTTTATAATATCAACAATAGAAACAAAACATGTAAAATAACATATAGAATAGAAAATTTCGCTTTACGTAAAATTTAATCTAACCACTTCCACTCGGTCAAAAAATCCAACAAATGTTCGCATTTTTTAAATTTTATTTTCATTTTAAACAGTATAATATTTATATATTAATTTTTTGTGTTTAAATTTATATATTAACTTTTGTTTTTAAATCAATTAATGTAATTGTCGAGATGCACAAGGCATGGTCGTTTTATATCATTTTAACATTTACGACATGTCACGTGATGAAAAAAAATTTGATTAAAAAAAAAAAAAAACCCGAGTTTGACAGCCCGCTTAAATCTGCAAAAATGACAAATATATCCCGAGCTACAATTAATAATCAATGTCAACAGGGATTTTAACAAAAAATACGAGCAATGACCAGAACTCTTTTCAGATCAAGAGAAAGATTCTATTACTGTGGCTGCTCGATCAGCTATGGCGACGAACTTATTAACAGTCTGGTTAAATGCGAGACTTTAGGTTGTTTACAACGTTAATCAGCTTGTAGACTGGCTTAATCTAGAAGAGCTCATCAATATAGAGACCGATGCTCAATTTACTATTTCTCTTATTGGCTAACGTGCATATGTGCATCCAAACACCATTCGTCAAAGATATATAAAATATAATTAATGTCGTAAATTTTATTTAAAAAAACTCATTTTAAAATTCAATTTTTTTATAAAATGCTTAACTAACTTTTTTTTAACTTTTAAAGACCCTCCAAAAAAGTTACTCTTTGGTATGTAGAAGTAGACCATATTCCAGGAAAACTAATAAAGCAGCTGATAAACTTTCACGCCTTGAGACTTACAAATTTAAAACATAAATCGACCAATCAATGCTAGAAATTATGGAGGATTTCTGACACCGATAGGGTAATCTGTGTTTTAAATTTGTAGGCAAGACGTGAAAGCTGACCAACCGCATTGTTAGCTTACCTATGACAATGGACTACTTCGACATCACAAAAAATAACATTTATTTGGAGGTCTTTAAAAGCCAAAAGAAAAAAAGTAAGCATTATATATAAAAAAATGAATTATTTTAATGAAAACTTACAATATTAATTTTAATCAATATAATTCCTGATAGGGTGCTTAGAAACATATAATGCGCGTTTAGCAATTATAGAAACAACAAACTGAGCATCAGCCAATATAATGCTGGATTAAAGCAATCAGAAAGCTAAATATCGCTGTAAGCAGCTAACGACTCACATTCAATGTTCTGCTAATAAAACAATCATCATATTTGATCGGTACAAAATTTTATGTAAAATAAAATTTTGTTTTCTAAATATTATTTCACATGTTTTGTTTCTATCGTTAATCTTATCAAATATTTCTCTTTCATCGCTTAGTAGAAGATTTTTTTTTATTTTATAAATTTGTAAAATGAACTTGAGAAGGGATTAGAAAGTAAATCATTTTATTTATTGTTTTTATCTTTAATAATTTCTCTTTCATCTATCATGTAAATTTCCATATTATTACCTTTTTGTAAATAAAATATTATTAACGATTTAATGCACAATTTACAATGGATTATATAAGGTAAAAATTATAAACTAATTAGAAAAATTAAGTATTACTATTTGTAATTTCAAAATACATATCATATATTCTTTAAACCAATCAAAAACCATGTAATGTATAGCAATATTTATGCAAAAGTTAAAACAAAATAAAAAAGTAAAAATTATAAATTTATTAAAAAATTAATGGAAAACTCAACCACTATTGAATTTAATATCAAAATATATGTCACATCTCTTTTAAACCATATGAAAACAACATAAGATGTGGATATTAATGCTAAATTCGCAGCAGATTAAAAAAGTAAAGATTATAAATTTGGTAATGAATTAATGCAAGAATCAAATATTATTGATTGTTATTTCAGAATATATATCATGGTTTCTTTGAAACAAATGAAAACCACGTAATATATGGCAATATACGTAGTTAACATTAATAAGATACACACATTCTTACACTAATTTAATCTTTCATAATTAATACACTTTCCACACAAATAGATCAACACTGACACATTAATGAACATATTTTATTTCTAATGCTAAGATCAAATGTTGAAGTTTACTTGTTAATGGGATTTTCATACATACGATGGCCATTAGAAGCAGAAATATTGCGTGAAATCCAATTAAATGGTTGACACACATAAAAATAAATGTTTGTATGAATCAAACAACAGTGTTCGAAAAAACAAATAAATAGTTTTTAATTGATCGTGTTAACAAAACAAACTACCATACATATTATTGATGAAAATGAGCAGTTAATATTCTACATAACTAAATATCTTTATTACTTTTGCTTGCAAAATAATTTTATCATCTAAAAAAATTACCATAATTTTATCATCTAAGAAAATTACCATAATACATATTATTGATGTAAATGAGCAGTTAATATTCTTTAATTCTTCACAGATCAGATATAAGAATAGCAAACACATCTCAAATAGAATAAGCAAACAAGCAGTAAAGCTCCATAATTAGTACAAAATTTAGTGCACATAACTACAAAATGTGAAGACTGAAAATTTCATTGCCAAATCGTCAAAAACATAAGATCAAGGTCTACAAAAAGAGTGAAAGTTACTTCAGAAAAAGAGAATTAAGATGCTTTAAATAAAATGACAAATTAGCAAAGCTAAGAACAATTGGCTACTGTTATCTAAAACCACGATATATACAGGATTTGACCTGAGAAACATCCAACAAAGTGGTATTATAACAAATCTAAACATCATAATTTGTAGAGCGATCAGAACCTGTCGGGATTCAAGAACAACATCATATGAATCAGCGGACTGACAAACCATGAATTTCATCATCACTTCGCTCCACGATTTTGTTACCAAACTCAATTAATATTAAAAACATAAATCAAAATAAAAAGAAAAAATAAGGCTCAGAACTTCTTAGAGGAATTGTGTTACCGTCATCGACCATTGATAACCAGTCTGCGGCACAAAGAATTTCATCACCGCAACAAAACAGATGAGTATAAGTAAATGAAGACCTGATTTAGAACAGAAAAATGCAAGTAGTCCGCCGCTGATGGAAGCTACAAATTTATATTACGTTGGAAGACGAGATCCAAACATCTCAACCGTCCAACTGGGTAATGTGATTATATATAGATCAATTTTAACTTTAAAATAAAAATGATAATGTTAATGACCATACTGCCACTCCAGTATTATCCAAATTAACTTTCACAAGATCGAAATTTCAGATTTGACATCAAAAGCAGCAGAACCCGTATCTAATAGTTTAAACAATTTCAGTGGAAAAATATAAGTTAGAACAATCACTAGCTATTAACAGTATAAAATAATAGCTTACTAAATAATTACGAGAACTGAACAAAAAAGAACGGATCTCAGATCAGGTCTCCATTAAGTTTTTCCACATGGGTTGATTTCAACCTCGGAAGAACGAAAGTTTAAATGCGATCATCACTGATATAGGAAAAAAACATAGCAAAACTGAAATGAAGCAGGGGATAAAACAAAAATTAAAAAGGTAAATACGAAGATTAGAAAGGGAGAACGGCTGAGGGAAAGGAAGATATTTCAGCCGCCACGATTAGAAAAGAGATGAAGAACAAGGGAAAAACCTACGGATATATAGCGAACCTAAACGGCCTCTTCCAGTCCATTTTGTTACTAAAAGCCCATACTATTTAGTGTGCAACCCAATAAAAATAAATTTGAGACTAGGTTCCAAGTAAATGTAATGGCTACCAATCTATTATGACGACAAGAACTTACATTTTCAAAAACTTTGGGTTATGTGTCTGGATGAATAGGCGAAGTTGGACCACATTCAAGGACCTACCTTTGTAAGGTCGAGTGGAGTCCTGCGCCTCCACATACATTTTACAATTTGAATGTAGTATAATTTAACAAATTGATTTTAGAAGCGATGCTTCTAATATGATAAATGAATCATTGGGGATTTTGCATGAATCGGTAAAACATAAAGAATCAGAATTCACACGGTTTTCTTGCCCAAAAAAAACCGAAAAGGAACCAAGTAATAAATGATGAAAGAAGAAGGCGGATGGTTTAATTACTTTTTTTTTTTTTTTTTTTACAGCAAATGAATAAATGGATAGCTATATTCGAAAGTTATCCAAATGAAGTTTGTGATTTACCATTCAAGTACTTTTGCTTTTAGTAGCTTTGAGCGGCTTTTAGCATCCTCCCTTAGCTTTTTTTCTATTGATAATTAGGTACAAACTGAAAATAACCTTCAAGTTTAAATCAATACTCAGCATTCTCGTCATTTTTTAATGTTTTTCTTCCGTCATAACTATTATCATAGTCACTATGAAAGATTTATTAATCATTAAATGCATGTGACAAATTTGAGTAACATTAAGTAACCTACACCTCAATATATTCAACAACAACTGGGGAAATAACATAACTAAAGTAGTAGATAAAAAATTGATACATTTTATATGTATTTACTAGAAAGCGGTTATTGGAGCACAAAATTAAACTAAAAAAAGTAGGGACACAAACTTTGGACCATTTGATTTATTTGTCTTTACGTAGAAGATGAAATTCAGGAAATGATGTAGCAGTTTAGATTTACTATGTTCAATTTTGTTTCATCATTCTGTGTCTAATTAGAGTTTCCCACGAATTTATTATGGATCATCTTACATTTTATACTATAAGTGGTATGTGTGTAATATTACCAACATAAAATTTTACATACACGTTATGTTCTTTTCCCCCACACATTTAGATTTCTTCATACATCACTGGCCACATCTCAATTTTGCTCAGATTTGATCCTTTTGATTTTCATCATACATTCCAATTTAAATAATATTATTTTCTCAACATATATATGAAAACATATATGGGCATGTTTCAAAAACATTCCTCAAATTGGATCTTTGTTGGAATTATAAAGAATTTAGTAGTAACATTTCTAAATTTATTTAAATAAAATATTTTACTTTATTTAAATTTCGCAATAGGAAAGCTTATAGCTTTGGACATTGACATGGATCAATTTGAGAGAGTTATTCAAGTGAGCTTTGGGTGCATGCAGGAGCAACATTCATGTAAACCTTCAATAAGTAAAGTCATTCAAATGCTTGAAGGGATAATGGAAATAAAAAGACCACTTGTGGCAAAACCTATTAAGGATGGATCATCTGTTAATGGTATTATGGAATATATATATATATATATATATATATATATCGGCTCACAGTCACTCACAGAATATAACCCTTAGGGTTTAAAGGGAAAATCTATCATTGTACACCGACTTAGGCTTAATATCGTTTATTACATTAACGTTGCACTATGTTGCATCTATAAATAGTCATATACCGTGTACATTGTATTATATCTTTTCTGAATAATAAAACTAAGCATCATGTTTTCTTTATTTTCTTCTGTTCCGTAATTGCTTGATGTACTTCTATTTCGCATCATGGTATCAGAGCCATACCTTGCCTAGCGGCATTGAAGTTGATCTCAGTAACTGCTCTTGGATTTGTTGATCCAAGCCCTCTCAGAAAAGTTTCATCATCGAGGGAGTTACCATCATCGATCAAGTGATCTTGATTACATCAAGATATCTGTTCTTGATTACAGTTTTTGCCATTCTTGGCTAATTTCTCAACCCTTGCATCAAACTAGTGATTCATCGCATATTGATCATCTTAACCTTCCTCTTTCCATCTCTGTTTCTGAAGATGGTCAATCTCAGCGATAATGCATCTCTCACATCACCACAATAGGACAGTTAATCTCAATCCACAGGCAACAACCAATCTACAAAAGAAGCAACCAATGTCATCAATCCCAAAAGTCACAACATATCCATATAGGTTGATGAAGAGAATTATCTCTTATGGAAGTACTAGGTTAATATAGCCTTAATTGGATATGGTCTCGAAAGCTATATCAATGGCACATCTGCCATTACAACCAAAGTTATTGTTGATGAACATGAAAATCTGATTACTAACAAAGAATAAACCAACTATAAGAGACAAGACAACTTACTTTGTTCTTGGTTATTCTCCACAATAAGCTCAACACTTCTGCCCCAATTGATCAGTTGCAAAAGTGCCCATGAAATTTGGGAAACCATTGAATAGATATTCAATACGTAGTCATATGCAAGAATCATGCATTATAGAAAGCAACTGAATAATATAACAACGTATTCGTCAACAATGAGGGAATACCTGACGAAGATCAAGTCTCTTTATGATCTTCTAGAAGTGGCAGGACATAAAGTATCAGATTCAAAACAGATTCTAACCATCTTTATGGGCTAGATGATGATTATGATTCAGTTGTGGCAATCCCGTCCTCTCAGCCCACAACTCCTTCAATGCAGCAAGTTCATTCCACATTGATAGCTTATGAGGGAAGATTGGATTTTAAGAAACTACACTCAAATTTCTATGCTAATTATGCATTTACATCAAGAAACAAAAGTCAAAAAAGGCCTGCAAATTTAAGAAACAATCAAAATAATCCAAGAGGTAATCAAAATATCAGGGGAAGAGGCAAAGGAAGTTAAAACAATTCCAACAGAGTTAAATGCCAAGTCTGCGAGAAGTTTGGCCATATAGCTAGTAAGTGATATTTTAGGTTTGATCAAAACTTTAGTATCAATCAACAAGGGAGCAACAACCAAAGACACCCTTTTCCCAATGATAATATTGTACACACTAGATCAGAAAACAGTTGCCAAACAAACTCTACAAATAATCAAAGCGATGCATAATCTGTTGCCAGACATGATGAATTGCAAAATGAAGAATGGTTTCCTGATTCAAGTACTTCAAATCACATAACCAACAACTTAAACAATTTAAATTTGGAAAACAGGATTACAAAGGTACACAACTATTGATGTCAAAAGTTAGTCACTAGTGACAGTCAACCCCCAATCGTGTGTGGAACACACGAACAAAAATCACAGAGTATGGTAAAGTAAGTAAAACAGGGGACACACAAGATTTGCTTTTGATTACAAGTATAATCTGTTTTCTATTTGAAGAAAGAGGGAGATGAACACAAAATCCTTGTGTTTCATAAAAGAGTTGGCTACTTTTGGGGTTAGCCGTAGAATTTGAGTTTGAGATAGTAAGTTTTCTCCCGAAGTCCCATTTTCCATATTGGCATGGAGATACTTACAGATAAAGAGGTTGGCTGATTGGGATGCAACATGGCCTGCCTCTTTTGCGGAGCTCGGACATGTAGAGCTCGATTATTTGAAATAGTTGCGGCGGTGGGACCCGGCCTACTACTGATTAGTAGTATCCTCGAGAAGTGTGGCTTGCATGGCACTCGAGATGAGTTGTATCAAAAGCTGAGCTTTGGCCGGAAATGGTTGACCTCCTTTAATGTCTTGAGAATCGGGCTAAGCAATGAATGACTTATTTGGATATTTCTACGTAGATCCAAGACATCTGATTGATCCGTTTTTTCAGGGAATTGTTGACTCCTTCGGTTTGGGAGAGCGATTATGTCGGGGCATGAGATGTTGCTGCTCGAGGGAAACCGACTTAGGCCAAATCTTTTTCGGGCTTTCAGAAGTAGGAGCTAACCGCTGGGGGTCGGTCGATGTTGTTTTGTGAGTCTTCCGACATTGGGCTTCGATTCATTGAACTGTGACGACTTTTACCAAAATGTTGGTCAACAACAATCAATTTACTTAGGTAATGGTAAAACAATTGATATAACTCAAACTGGCACATGCACAACTGTAGGAAAAAGAAAACTAAAAAATTTACTTAGAGCCCCTCAAATCAAGAAAAATCTACTCAGTGTATCACAATTTGCTAAAGACAACCAAGTATATTTTGAATTTTATCCCAATAACTGTGTAGTTGGTTAAAGATCTGATCAGTAAAGAAATTCTTTTATTGGGTAAAATGCATTATGGACTTTACACTTTCAACTTGAAGAAGAATAATATGAAAATTAAAATAGGACATTGGTGCAATTTTACTAATACTAGATGTAATAATGATTTGAGGGTTCTAAATGTATGGCTTTGTAAATTGAGCCACCCAAATTTGAATATTGTAAGAAAAGAACTTAGATATAATAATATTTAGTTTAAAGATACTACTTGTCCATATATTTGCACTGCTTGTCAAAGAGGAAAAGCCCATAAACTACCATTTTAAGACTGTCAAACTATATACAATAAACCTCTTGAAATGGTGGCAGTGGATTTACGGGGACCAGCCCCAGTCAATTCAGATTATAGTTTCAAATATTATATCTAAACTGTTGATGCATATTCAAGATTCACTTAGGTATATTCTCTTAAGTCTAAAACAGAAGTAGTTAAGGAAGTAATATAGTTTTTATCTATAGCCGAGAATCAAACAAATCAGAAGGTCAAAGAAATTCAAACAAATGGGGGTCAGAATTCAAACCACCAAAACAACTTTTATATAAAAAGGAATTTACACAGAATTACCTGTCCACATACCTCAGAGCAAAATGGCCTAGTTGAGAGAAAAAACAGGCACATTGTGGAAACCGGACTCACATTATTTTCTCAAGCATGTATGCCAATCAAGTTATGGCCAGATGCATTTGAATCGGCTGTATGTCTGATCAACAAAATGCAAACCAGTGTGCTGCAAAACAGGAGATCATTAGAAATGTTATTTGATACTAAACCAAACTACATGAGATTTAGAAACTTTGACTATTTATGTTTCCCAAATTTGAGACCTTTCAACTCTCACAAGTTAAACTTCTGATCAGAACCCTATAAATTCATTGGTTATGCTCAAAATCAGAAAGGATACAAGTGTCTTACCAACAAAGGAAGTGAAACACCCCACCTCCGTTAGGGTCACCCTCAAAGGGAATGCCCTAATTTTGGTGGAGGTTTATAAGTATAAGTCACAGATACACAAGACAGATATAAATACACATATTTATAAACAGCGGAAAATAACAGCAACTTTTATTTCATCAAAATACGTGTTACACAAACCATGCCATAATTGTCTTACAATACTTCCAAAAACATTTCATTTTCATAACTGTCTTGATTACATAACTTAAAGAAGCATAAAAACATAAGTAAACTGCATAAGTCCCCATAATTGCTATCCAAATCCATGGTCCAAAACGAAAGAGATCCAAGCAATACATTCTTTCTCTTCAAGCTGGATGTGAAAACTGGTCAAGCTGCGGTACTCCCTCCCTGTGGACCTGGGGGGGGGGACGGAAGAAAAGAAGACGAAAGAAAAGTAGAGTTAGACATAAAGCCTGAGTAAGTCTAGGACTATTCAGTCTATGAATAAAGAAATGAGTATGATAAGTATAAATTGGGAATGGGAAAGCACTATAAACTAAGTTAAGTTGTCTAGAGTCGAATGTACTATCGTACCCCATATTAATCTCTGTACCCATATAAACTAGTTCCCAACAGGCACCCCATAATCAGGGTGAAGTGATCCATTTCTAATGATCGGCTCCTACTCGCATAGTTACATGTGTCTTACGGCCCCCGATGTTGTAGCTACCTATGCTGGTCCCACCATGGGGTGTATCAAGTCCCATGGTGGCGGCCCGACACAATTCTAGAATGCACAGGTATACTACTGGTGCCCAGTGCCTAATTTTTCTGCGCCGGAGTGTGTGCACGCTCGCACCCCGTTAGAACCTACACTGCTGCACCACCGCCGTCGATTTGACCTCTTACAGTCAGCCCAGTAATCGTGCCCCACCCTGCCTAGTTCAGGGTATCCTGATACACCTTGTAGGGTTACTGCTGAAAAGGGTCCCCTGCTACTAGGTTTTCTATTTCTAGCCAACATGCTAAGTTGGTTAAGTGTTTTGTAAACCTAACCCCCAATCAGTCTGTATAGTTTAGCATGTTCAATTTGATTAAGTATTAATTTAATTTACTTAATCCTATCAATCCTGACTCAGCCTTAATTATCTTATTAAAGCCTCGACCTCTCACATTAGACAGGTATTGTTGTGACTGCCTGTTGCCGGTTGGTTCCGGGCAGTCTTACGTCACAACTCAGTCTAACCTCGGGTCTTTATTGGGCTCAGTGTTTAACACCCGAATTGGATAGGTATTGTTGTGACTACTGGACAGCCGGGCGGTTCCGGGCAGGTTTACATCACAACTCAATCCAACCTCGGGTTAAACACATCGTATTTTCTAAGTTTACATATTTTGTCTCTTTTCTTTTTATATGTAAATATTTGCAACCCATTATTCAAATTCATCTTTATTGGGTAAAATTTACTTATACCACTTAAATGTTCTCAAGGTCGTTGGCATGCGCCAGACATGCCAACACGTATGTTTTATATTTTTACCCCATCGTCAATACCCCTGTTTTATACGTTCACTATATTATAACATATGTTGGGCTTAACATTTAAGCCCAACTTAGCCACATGAAAAAGGGGAGGCTTAGAACATGGTGTTTATATATTCTAAGTAACATCAAAAGGGGTATGTGTTCGCATGAACTTGCAACATAACGATCTAATTAACATAAATTAGGCACTTGTGAACTTGCATTGTAATAGCATATAATCTTAACATAAAACATACCTAAACATGAATCATGGTTTTAAATCTAGTCATGTAAACTTGCATTTAAAATGTGAATCTAACTTAATTATGTGTCGTATATATATTCATAACAACATAGGCCTAAAACATATTTTCAATTAGGCATAACACCAAACGTAATCTAGTCATGTTTAGAGAGTCAACACAAGTTCACAAAGATGCTCACTTTTGTCACTAATACAAAAGTATGTCTTTTTTCTCTCACTAGAATCATAATTCCTATTTCAACATAAATTCATATAAATCATAATACCCAAATGGATCCAACTACACTAAACATGATCATAAAAATATACATAGAAGGGTCTAAAATCACGTTGGCATAATAGTGAATCACATACTTGCATGAACCTCAACTTTGTTGTAATAAACTACCACAAACATATAGTCGTTAACTTTCAACATGAGTCATATACTTGCAAATATCCAATAGGTCTAACATCATTATACCACAACATCCCAAATCTATTCATAATTAGAATCATAGCAACATACAATTATGAGTTATCATCACCACAAATTAAGTACAATTCCATTTCTCATTTTACGTAAATCAAAACTCAATTATTCATTCACATCGGAATAGCACTCTACTTACAACGTATGACGAATCTTCAATTCAGGTTTCTGAATTTTGAATTGGAGATGCTATCCTTTGTTGTAGGCGTTGTTTTGATTTAGTTGTCGTTGCTTTAAGCTTTCGAATCGTCTCCTAATCGTCTCTCAATTTTGACGGCTACTCCTAGTCCTTCTTCAGCAGCATGACGGTCTCATTCTCATTTTATTTGTGAGAATTAGGTGGAGTCTTAGGTCCTTTTTATAGAGTTTGTGAATTGATTAGGACCGTCGATGGAGATTGGATGAATATTAGCCGTTCGTTTGAAGAAGAGACCAACCAGGAGCTGACACCTAGCCCTAGTGACAAGGCAAGACTCAGAAATTCGGCAAGCACAGACCAGGCCAGCCAGGAGGGGCTGGGTTCGACTACCCAGTCGACCCCCAGGTCGACTATGTAGTCGACCTGGGTGCCCCAGGTCGACTACCCGGTCGACCTGGGTGGCCCAGGTCGACTACCCGTCGACCTGGGTCCTTTAGGCGGGAAAATTCCCGCCCAGCCCAATCTGGGTCCGATTTTTGAAATTCGAATTTGTTTCTGAGCTGTTTCTGTCTGTTTGAATTTTAAACTGAATTCTGAAACTTCCGGAGGCCATATCTCCCTCATATGGAGTCCGTTTTACGCAAACTCGGACTTTATCTCAAGCAGAATTCCGAGAAGAACGCAATGGCGTATCCCGTTTCCCTTAGTTCTTTGATTTGAAATTAATTATACTTTAATTTGTGAAATTTCACTGTTATAGAATACACGGGGTGTTACAGGAAGGGTGATTATCTCTAGATATGTAGCATTCAATGAACATGTCTATCCTTTTACCAACATAAAGGTTAAGACAACTGAAAAGATATACAATGCCAAACTGTCTTTACCACCACTTCCCTTACATCATTGACCCAATACTGAATGCGACAGTGATCAAGTCACAATTCCAACCTGACTCACTATACTTGACATTGAACCAGGTCAAGGAAATTATACACCTCAACCCACAATGATCAATGTCGTATCGGGTCGGGAAGGAACAAACTTAACTAGTTTCATTCAGCCTGAAAATCAAAGTCATGAGGATAGTCAAGCTACTTCCAACACTGTTGAAGAATCAACAAGTCAAGACCAGGATGCTACAAATAACAATGATCAAAATCAGAATGTGGCACACACTAGTCATCACATGATAACAAGAGCAAAAGGTGGCATATTCAAACCTAAATCATACTACACAGACCTGACTAAAACAGATGCAAACTCCTTTGAAGAAGCTATCAAACGTTAGTATTGGAAACTAGTCATGGATGAAGAATTAGCAGCATGAAAAAAGAATAAGACATAAAGTCTGAGAAACCATCCAACAAAAATATAATTGGAAGTAAGTGGACATACATAATCAAAATAAATCCAGATGGCACAATACAGAAATACAAAGCAAGATCGGTGGCAAAATGTTATACACAGCAGTATGGGTTTGACTTCAAGGAAACCTTTACCCCTACTGTCAAACCAACTACTATCAGGATCATTCTCAGTATAGCTCTTCATCACAATAGGAAAATAAGGCAGTTAGACATCAACAATGCCTTCCTAAATAGGGAACTAAGTGAAGAAGTATATATGTGATAACCCCAACTATATTATGAAGAAAACAATATGAAAGTATGCATATTACATATGACTATGTATGGTCTAAAGCAGGCTCCTAGGGTGTGGTATGAAAAATTTAAGACACTCTGAACAGTCTAGGATATCATCCAACAAAGTCTGATAATTCTCTGTACATAAGGTCTAAATATGGATACACTGTATACATACTGGTGTATGTGGATGATCTTATCATAACTTGGAATAATGATTTGGAAATCGGTAAGATTATCAATCAACTCACAAGGCATTTTCAATCAAGGAACTGGGTGAGCTAAAATATTTTCTGGGCATAGAAGTCATTAAAAAATCAAACTCAGAAATCATTTTATGTCAAAATAGATATATCATAGAAATTTTGAATATAGCAAAGATGAGCAATGAAAATCCTATGGCTACACCTATGATGAGCAACATTCGTTTATCTAAATACAATGGAGAAAATGTCGCTGACCCATCACTTGATAGGAGTGTAGTAGGATATCTGTAATATACCACTGTCACTACACCAGGTATAGCTTATAGTGTAAATAAAGTATCACAATTTATGTGCAATCCCAGTGAAGATTACTGGAGGGTCGTTGAAAGAATCTTACGCTACTTAAATGGGACCATAAATCTGGGAGTTATATTAAAAGGAAACAAAAATATGGAAATCAAAGGTTACACTAACCCCAATTGGGCCTCGAAGATCTACAACCGGCTACACACTGTACTTTGGTGAAAACCCTATTTCTTGGCGCTCCAAAAAGCAAATAATAGTTTCTCTCTCCAGCAGAAAAGCAGAATACCGCAGTGTTGCAAGCCTCACTGCTGAAATAATTTGGGTAGCATCCCTTCTCTTTGAAATCGGGATCTCAAATCACAAAAGACCTACATTATGGTGTGACAACATCAGCACCTTATCCACATCAGCAAATCATGTACTCCATTCTCGCACAAAACACATAAAGATAGATTTATATTTTGTGCAAGAAAGAGTAATCAATGGAAAATTGGAAATCAATCATCTTCCCTCAAATTTTCTGAAAGCCAACGTATTAACCAATGCTTTGCCAAGAAAGAACTTCGAAAAGTTCAGATATGAGCTTATGATTAATGGTATGAAAAGAGATTTGAAAGAGGAAGATGAAACAAAGCACAATGTCAGCCAAAGAAAAACTCTAGCATAAACTGAAGGGGGTATTATGGAACGTATCGGCTCACACTCACATAATATAACCCTTAGGGTTTAAAGAGAAAAATCTGTCATTGTACACTGGCTTAGGCTTAGTGTTTTCCATTACATTAACATTACACTATTTTGCATCTATGAATAGTTATATACCTTGTACGTTGTAATATATATTTTCTGAATAATAAAACTAAGCATCACGTTTTCTCTATCTCCTTCTGTTCTGTGAAGTCTTGTTGTACTTCTATTTCGTATTAAGTGGCACTAGCGCTAGTGGAAGTATAAGTAATTTCTCTACTGTAGGTATATACTATTGTTACTTCACAAATAATTGCTTCATCTTCTAGTTTTGTCAAGGCTGCTCCAAGTTCAATATCAGAAGTTCAAGGGCATAGGTTGGAGAAGGCTTTTGTGTCACTTTAGGAACTTTTAAGTTCGTATTTTTTTTTTTTTGGCTGTAAAAAATTGATTGTTATATACTTTAGGAACATTTAAGTTTGTTCTCATTGTAGTTTGAATAGAAATATATGCAATTAATTTGCTTTATGTTAAAAAATAATATGAAAAGCCTTGTTGAAAGAAAGAAAAATTATGAATTGCATATGTTAATTAGTGAAAGCAGACATACAAACAAATATATATAATATGCATGTAAACATACTTGATCTATATTACTTGGTCAAGGTTAGAAGATATGATGCATGTGTATAAAAACGTAACAAAAAATAAAGAGCACGCATATGCCTGCATTACAGAGAGGCCTAACTAAAGTTTATTTCATCATTTCATCAAATTAATGTCATATAGAACTCTTGCGAGTGTAAACAAATAGTATAATATTTTAAACCAAATAAAAGTAGAAAAGATACAAACAACACAATATCTTAAATCAGCGCAGGAACTAACACGAAAGGCCAGGCTGAAAATAAAATAATCATTAGATTAACCCAAGGCATACAATCAAATGTAATATGTAGACAAACACATTTATGGATAAGCCTGGATCAAGGGTGGAAGATATACAAAAGCATGCATGCATACATAAATGTCCCCTTAAAAAACACACAAATGCATGTAATAAAGAGAGATCAAATGAAACTTTATTTCATCATTTATTAAATAAATAAATAAAGCAAGCAAAATTTATTTCATCATTTCATTGCAAAGAGATCAAAATTAATGTCATATTAAACTATTGCAAGTGTAAACAAATAGCACAATATCTAAAATCAATTGATAAAAATATCAAATATCTTCATCAATACCAGCATATGGACAATTATATAGCCTGAAATTGCATTGTGTTCCATGCTTAATCTCGCTATTATATATAAATATTTCAGGGTAACCAAGTGAACTGTATTTGCAAGGTAGCTCGAGTGATTCTGCAACCTTTTCTAGTGTCGGGCAACAAATATCGCCAAGCTCATGTCTGCAAGTCGGGCAGCGGTTGTGCACTCAATCTTACAGGTTGAACAAAATTTATGGCCATTATGGCACTGGTGTATAGGTGGATATATAGAATTGGTACAAACAGGGCACCCGTAAAACTCATGAATGTTGCTTGCAGGTGCCACCCCCAGCCCTACACTTGTAACGAATCAGTTTTTGGCTAGTTGTGTTAAACAATAATTTATTGATTATATTGAGATATTAATGTAATTGAATAAATTGGATTTAATTATTTGAGAAATTTTAAACTATCTTTTTATTTAAATCCAATATATACACACATTTGTAATATATATTTCCTTAACAATATGGATATATATATATATATATATATATATATATATATTTGTGTGTGTGTGTGTGTGTACATAAGGAAGTGATGTAGTGTTTTATTTGTTTTATATTTTATAGTTGTTTTAAACTTATATAAATTAAAAAGAGACATTACTTAAGTAAAATTTATAAGAATAACTTAAGTAAATTTACTTCTTTAGAAAGAAAACTTCATTTATAAATGATGTAACAATTTTTACTCAAGATCAAGAATATTTAATGAAGAAATGTGCTTTTGTAACCACGATTTTCCATTTAAAACATCTAAATATATGAACATTAAATAGTTAAATTACTTGGAAATAGGGGTTAGTTTTAAAAACAATTGAGAATATGTGCTAGTACATATATATGTATACTTCAAAACCTTGTCGAGTTAAGCAACCAGAAAATGAATCGGTTGAATAAGCAACATCCTTTCCAATCAAGTGACAAGCTAGCCCTATATTATAAAATCGATCAGTAATGGCTTGTATTGCTCAGTAGCCATGTTTGAGTTTAATAGCATTTTAGCACATGGCTGGTACAAAAATATGTACCTCATCATAACAAGGTCGTGCATTTTCCATGCTAGAGAAGTAAATTTAACAAGCTAAGAACATTGCTATATATGTTTACATGTACTCAGTGGAGGACCCAAGAAAAAAGTTCAGTGGGGGCCAAAAAAATTATATTGTAGGAATGAATTTTATGGAAGGGAGCACTTGCACGTGAAATTAATATCACTTCTTCTATAACAACAATAATATTGCTTAATTTATACCTGATATAACTATCTGAATACTGCTTAACTTGTTCTTTAACATCGATTTGTTCTTTTATGGACAGGAGCACTTGCATGTGATAGAAAAGAAGAGAGACATGTTTCCAGAAAACAATACTAACCTCTTTAAAAAAATCTTAGTGGGGGCAGCTACCTCCACTGGTCCCCATGTGGCTCCGCCACTACATGTACTTCATTTCTAGGTTGCCATACATTTGTTATTTCAATTGAAATATAGAACGCAACTTCACTCTTTTCCAACACACTAAGCACAGCTATATACACTAGTCACAACTCGTGCACAGCTAAATGACATAGCTTCATTACAATCAAAACAATATGTAACGACCCGCATTCTATGCATCGAAGGATCGTAGAATATTTATTTCTCTCACATACGAAGTCGTATGGTGATGTAACTTTGAGAGATGACTAGTGGGGTCATTTCCCATGTTCATGATTTTTGCCGATTTTTAAATGACCTTTTTGCCCCTAGCTGATCTTGTTTTGACCATAACTTTTGATTGGAAAGGAATTTTGATTTGAAACCACTTCCATTGGCTCCGGATGATGGTTTACAATTCCGTAGAGTGGTCACATTAGCCAAACGGACTAACTGGTTGGGAGATATGGCTGAAACAAGTTTCAGATGGTGAAAAACAGCTTAATTGGGCTTAACCGGGTGATTAACAGCTAGGCCCAAAGGGGAATTTCGGGATTAGGAGTTTAAAAGGGCTGTTAGGGTTTGGAGAATACCTTTTTCTCATTTTTCAGCCGTCACTATTCATCCCTCTTAACCTAGCCATGGCCTCCACTCTCTAAATTTCTTCAAAATACCTCTAAACCACTTTCTAATTGAAGATTAGCCTAATCAACATCAAATTAAGGAGGAATAGCACCAAAGCAAGGTTAGAGCTGCTGTGTTGCATTGGGAGCAGCGCCAAACAGAGAATCATTTCAGATTTGGTATTTTATTTGTGGCCAAGGTGAGTGATTTGCATAGTTTTGCACTAATTACGGTTAATTAAGGGTAATTAGTGAAGATTAACGAAATTAGACATGATAAAATTTTGGAAAAGTATTTATAAAATTCGAAATGATGTTTTAGACCTCTGTTAGAAGTTTGGGTTAATTTGGTTAAGTTTTGCTAACCATACCATTAGATTTTGCCTAAACATGTTTAAGGGAAAATATGAGGTTTTGGGCATGTTTGATCCATTTTACATGCTATGATTGTTGTTTTATTGTTTGTGGATAATTATACATGTTTCTATGACTGTATAGTATGCTTTGTGGTTGTCTAGAAGTGTTAGATTGCTCGAAAACGCCGTCGAATGGCGTAAACAGTTGCTGGAAAAAGTTGCAGGAAATGTGCAGGGTTTCAAACCGGATCGGATCGGATTATTGGGCTCGGATCGGATAGGAGAACCGGGTAAGTGGACTTGATTCAGATTGGAACTCAGCATAAGGGGCTTGGCGAGAAGGAAGGCCATTAGCTTAGAGTTGGAGTTGGGCAGGGGATCGGATCGGAGAGACCAAAAGGGGATCGGATCGGGGAGACCAAAAGGGGATCGGATCGGGGCTAAGAGGGGAAGACCGGAACGGATCAGGAGACATGAGGAAGCACACCCGAACCGAACCGGATGGCCAGGAAGTGGAGCAAGCCGAACCGAACCAGGGAAGGACAACCAAACTAAACTGGATTGGAGCTGCGATTACGCGACGACTTTTCTAGAAGACCAACTCCAATTCGACCAAAACCCGAGATGCAAAGGAAGTCCAAATAGGAAGTAGAGCTCAGAATCCAGTTGGGAACCAACGAGTTAACTTCATGAGTTGGGCTTTGCTACGGGACATGTGCTAAGGGGTTGTCGATGTCTGTAACTTAGGATCACTATGTGTAGGGGGTACGTGAACGGATTCAGGGCCACAATGGCCTAGGTACGACTAAAGAGCTATAGACCAATGAAGTGGGGTCATTTGTAAAGATTTGGTCATGACTCCATGGGGTAAGCTTGGTAGTAGCAGTAGTTGTACAAGTCGAACTCCGTCACTACTTCGATGGGTCTAGTGATTGAAAGTGGTGGACATCGTATGCTTTACGCACTGAGTGAGAGATGTGAGGATGGTTGCTATGTTTGATTTATTTGCCATCATTATGAGATGCACACCCCCACCCCCGTATTCTTTACACCATATGTTAGTGGCACCTTAGAGTATTGTACGGTATGTAGTGCTAACTCTTTGGTTGCAGATCCAGGTTCAGGTATGATTTAGTATACCTGTTATTGTTCTGTTTAGCTGCTTATCGCTCATACCAGACTTTTTGTCTGACCAAGAGTTTTATGTCTCTTCTTATTACTCTGGGTGCTCTCACGAGCAGACTAGAGACAGGTTAGGTGGTATGCACGGGTAACTGTACCGGAGACGATCAGGAGGCTTCCACGTATGATACATTTATATAGATATACTCCCTATGTTGATGCGGTCACCACTTTGGGCATTAGTGGTGTACCTTTCTTTCTTTTGTTTAGAGATAGTAATTTGGAAAGTTGTAACAAGCTGTATTTGGATTTCCGCTACTCTGATGATGATGTTGATGTTGGTTTTAGTTATCAGATTATGCACTGTCTCGCCTGTTATATGTCAAGTATATTATTATTATATTTTGTTCCATGCGATGTGAGACATTCTACAGGTTTACGATTAGCTCATTCTCTTCTTTCCTTTCTTTGGCGACCATTCCGTGCTAGTCGCGCATGCATACAACGCACCTTCGGGGGAAATGCCGACTGGTGCGGTTTTAATCTCAAAAATCCTTACTTAATTATTATTCAACTTTAGGAAAATAAATCTTGTCTTTAACTAGGTTAAAGAACCAATGTCATTTAAAACACAGTTCACAATAAACCCTGAATTCAGCTTCCATCAAAATTGGAATCTTCACGGAAATCATAACAGTATATAATAGATATAAATTTCCGTATCGGATCAATACTATAAATGGAATAACGACAAGGCCTCTTAAATTCCATAAATACTAATGGTCTTCCTTCTCAGAATCTCATCTCGATTATCACTAAATCGAATTCCATTCCAATTTCTTTTATTAAATTGGAAAATTTTACTTTGGAAAATTTTCAATAATTCTTAATAAAAAGATTTATAAATTCTAAATCATATCTTCCCTGTTAATTGGGTTAAAGAACAAATGTCGTTTAAAACACGGTTCACAGTAAACCCACAATCAACTTTCACTTCAGTTCCAATTAGGTAAATTAATTGGAAAATTTCTTTAAATCTTAGTTAAAAGATTTATTCTTTTCTCAACTGGGTTTAAGAACAGTGTTACTTAAGATACCATTCACGACAAACCCAAAATCCAATTTGATATCAAATACAAGGCTCTGAATAGAAAATAATATCAGCTTATATTCAATATCAAATTACGAAACTAACAGATATCATATTGGGAATAACGATATATATATCTTCCAAATTCCTCAACAATATCTGTATAATCACGGAATCCAATATTTTAATATTCCAAATATTATTTCCACTCAAATCCGTTCCAATTCATTCATTGGAAAATTATGGTTATATGAAAACCCATTTACTAATCCAATTTATTTATTTAAAAATATTGGATTATTATTCTAGTTAATAACAATTTCATTTAGATAAAAATGTATTTTTATCTGTTCAAAACTGGAATTTTTCATCCAAAATCTTTCCAAATAATTTATTATGATTTTTCATAAATTTTCCATATTTGTAATAATTTTATTAACTCCCTTACAGTCGGTTTCTAATATCGGCCACCGAACTACATCCATAGCGACCTTTTCCAAAATTGATTTGTACATATTTTAAATTCCAACCATTAGATTTCAAATCTCTTATATTCATTGGAAATCTCTTTTCGATACGAACCCAATGGTTCTAGTTTTAGGAGAATCCGACTGTTGGATCTCCAGTTATGCCAATTTGAAGTTAATGGTCGAAATTCGTGAACGGTCGCTACGCGACGCGTTCTATTCAGGCCATTTAAATTTATAATATATATTATATATATTTCATCAATTTTCTTTTTAAAATGCATTTTATAAATCATTTATAAATTCATTTCAAAACGATTCCAACTTCTATTTCAATTTTAAATCAAAATTGAATATTCCAAGTCATTATAATATTAAAATGATACCATTTTCAAAATATCATTTTTTGAAATCAATTCTCTTCAATGTTATTTTAAAATGAATAAAATCGAACGATAAACCTGTTCGAGTTAAAATAGCATTTAGCTACTTAACTCGGCTTCATATATTTCAATATTTTCGTGTCCATCCAAAACCAGACATCAAAATCATATTTTGAATCTTCACTGAACATTATTCTAAAATATTCATTTATATTCTGAATATTATTTTAAAATATTCCTTATTTTAAAATATTCCTTATTTTAAAATATTCATTATTTTAAAATATTCGTTATTTCTGAATCGGAATCAGACTCAATCAATAACCATATAATATCAGTTATATGGATTTCATACACCGCGTGTATTCAACAATAATGATAAATAATCATTCAACATTCAAACATCATCCATGGTGCATTCTACAACTGTATAAGCATTAAAATAAATAACGCTTATAACAGCCTGTTAATCAATCGATCGACATACAACTAAATATTAGGATTAGTGTATGTCAAATATCACCCCAATACCTGTGTGGTGTTTCCAAACAACAACAGTCTATTTAAAATAATCACTGGTTAATAAATTTAATCAGTTCTAATTCAATTTGAATTATTTTTCTAATTAACCAATTTTCACTGTTTAAATTATAAATGGATATTTATAATTTAATTTCAACTACCACATTAATGTTAACATTATTTTCAATATGTTAAACATTTCAGCATCACAAACAAAACACAGTACAGTCAACTAAATCGTCCATGGTTTGTGGACGAGGGAGGTGAGCTAACAAGCACCGTATACAATTTATAATGATTAAAACTGATAAAATCTACACTGGCAATTCTATATATTTTTATACATGAATACAATAACAAGATAAAATAATTTTGATTGAGAAGGAGTTCTCATATTGGTTTCCACTCCGCCATTCTTTATCTGATAAATTTTATTTTTTAAACTAAATTAAACGATCATTTAATTTAGTCCAAAAATTCCAACTGCTTCCATTTCTATTCTGGTCAGTTCCATTGCATTGTGTTCATTGTTGCGAATCCAACGCAACTGAAATCGTTGAATTTGGACCTCGTTTGGAAAAAATAATGATTTTAATACATTAGCTACACAAAATAAATAAATAATTATATAATTAAATATCCTAATTACATTCCCTTCTTCATTCCTTCTTCCACCTTCGTATAACAAATACTCGAACTCGACACTGCCCTAGGGCTGAAAACCGCTGCCACTAGAGGCATCTTCACGCCGATTAGTGGTCACCACATCAACTGCCTACGTAACCCGCGCCACGCCCTTGATTGTCAGCCAACTCGGCCCTCCCCCGCTCTCAGGAAAGCACCACGACATCGGCGTATTTGAGGATGAAATTCATCCACTCCAGGCAACAAAATTCCATCAAAGTCATATGGAATCATAGATTGTTGAACGTCCTTCGACTTTTGCTTTGGAACCCTTAACTAATTCGAAACTAGTAGAGAGATTTTGGAGAATTTAAAATCGAAAATATCGCCCGCTTATTTCTGCTTGGTGGCGCAGAAGTGAGAAAGGAGGGTTAGGGTTTTCCAAAAAGTAGGGCTTTATATAATACATTTTACAATATTTAACTCGTAAAATACTTGTTTAACACAACGAACTCCAAACAAATCCCAATGACTGTCACCCTAGCTAAATACCCCATTCCGAACACAATGGAATATGTTTCATAAGCCAATTCGACTGTTTCAATCAGTTTTTATCAAAATTAAAGTATAAATTAATATAACGGTCAATATTAAATTTCAACGTACATTTTAATTTACCGGGGCCACATACTGACTCCAAAAAATTACAGAAAAATAAATCTAGCTATGTTTTGACGATATGGTCCTAACAAAGTTAATTTTGTCGAATTTGGAGACCGTTTGAAAGATGGCCTTTTTCTGGTCGATTAAATTCAAATTGAAATTACCATACACATTTAAATTCATTGCGCTCACATATTAAATCCAAAAATTATTAAATTTAAAACATAACAATAATTAGACATTCCGGATCCAACAAGAGTGGTTTCGTCGAAAACGGAGTTCGTTTGCAAAATGGCTATTTTTAAGGGCAATATATAACATTAAAATATATATAAATTCTGTAGCGACTATTCTGAATTATAAACTGGACATAACTTTCAATTTATAAAGTGATATCTCAGTTTCTTACATTCGTTAAAAAGACATAGTTCAAAATATTCCAATGTTTCTTGTATTGTCCAATGATGATTTATTGTGAATCATATACATTCAATTGAAAGTAAAAAATCGAATTTTCAAACTACCATGCCATTTCGAGTTCCTTTTATGGCTAAAATAAATTTATACGTTCTAACTTCGATTTAAATAAATTTTTAGTCGTTATTATTTAAAATAAATCATTTTAAATATTTAAAACCCATTAAAATAGCTAAAATAAAATTTTTAAATTGGTTCAAAAATTCCGGGTTGTTACACTTACTTTAGTGGATTGGTTATTCCTGAGCACACGTTTCCTGGTCCTATCAGACCTATCTCTGAGCCACTAGGGACTCAATATCCGAGGCTCCTCATTCCATCATCCACATAAGTAAAAAAGTCTGGGCTCCATACCATGACACCACTCCTAGCTAGAAAGAAACGTCGTGCACTCCCTGCAGTCACTATCCCATTTTTGACTCATACCGAGTGTGAGGCTCGCGAATTAACGCCATACACAAAGTTATGCTATTTAAAGCCGTGCTTTGATCATCAACCACAAGACTCTGCTTTTCAAAAAAAAGCCTTGATCATTTGCATCTCTGCATGCCACACTGAAAATTCATGCCATACAACTGATGTCTATCAATATATAACCTCTAAACTCACACATCTCAGAGAAGGGTGCTAAGAAAGAGAATAAATTCTCCACCACCACAAATATATATTTAATAGAAATCAATCAACACGGAATGGAATTCGATGTCAGACACACATCCATTTACAAGTCCGTTCTGGGTCTGAACGAAACCAGAGGCACCTTATTCCTCGTCCCAGTTGTCCAATACAAGAGAGAGGTCCTTGTATATCCGATCGATCTTCAAGTACGTCTGGACGATCACCAGTTGTTACCTTGTCTTGGGTGTACAACCAAATCAAGACATCAGTAATCATCCAAACGATGTGAATATCTCCGGTCTTCAACCACCATCTTCGTCGTCAACTTTTAGTCGTCGTCATATCAGTTATCCGGAATGGGATAAACCCGGTCTTTCCAAATAACTCGCATATTTTATAAGCAATAATCATGTGCTATAAAAACACATCATACACCTCATTCCAATTCAAAATATTCTTTTATTCAAATATTCACATCTTTAGGGAAAGGTTCCCTTTCATTTTATCAAAGTTAAATTCTTTTAAACTTATACTTTAATCTTCCTTTAGATATCATTTTCAAATGAATTTATTTTATCCTTTCCACAATCTAAACCAAAACAAGGTTCATTAACTAGTCGAGATTATCGAGCCTTGCCGAAGTAATCATTTATTTATTAATCCCAATCTCATCTTATTCATCCCATGGAGTAAAACTGGTAGTACTCCATATCTAACACCCACGGTGTTATCAGTAAAACTAATTACCATTTCACATTCAAATCTAATTAAAGATTTGACTATGGCCTAGAGTAAACTGGTGGTACTCCATTCTCGATCATTTCATGAATTCAATAAATTTAATTATCCTGTTCTCATTTTTTTTAATCTACTTAAAGATACATTAAAACACTAGTTCAGTTTTAACCTTAAAAATCGTTTCTTTATGATTATTCAACTTTAAGAAATTAATCTTATCTTTAACTGGTTAAAGAACCAATATTATTTAAAACACAGTTCACGATAAATCCAAATCATCTTCCATTAACTATGGAATCTTTATGGAAAATATATCAATATATAATCGATATAAATTTTTGTATCAGATTAATAATATAGATGGAATAATGACAAAGCTTTTTAAATTCCACATATAGTAACGGTCTTCCTTCACTGAAGCTCATCTCGATTATTACCAAATCGAATCTATTCAATCTAATATATTAAATTGGAAACTTTACTTTGGAAAATTTCCATTAAATTTTAATAAAAAGATGTACAAATTCCAAACCAAATCTTCACTGTTAATTGGGTTTTGAGAACAAATCCTATTTAAAATATCATTCACAATGAACCCAAAATCATCTTCCATTTAATTCAATTAATAAATATAATTGTAAAACTTCATAAATCTTAACTAAAAGAATTATTCCTTTCTCAACTGGGTTTAAGAACAGGGTTAATAAAGACGCCATTCACGACAAACACAAAATCCAATTTGATATTAAATACAAGGCTCTAAATAGAAATTATATCAGCTTATATTCAATATAAATTTTGAAACCAACGGATATTGTATTGGGAATAACGACATCTGTATCTTCCAAATTCCTCATCAATATCCGTATAATCACATAATCCAATATCGAAATATTCAGAAGATTATTTCCATTCGAATCCATTCCAATTTATTCGTTGGAAAACTATGGTTATTTCAAAACCCATTTTCAATCCAATTTATTATTTCTAAAAATTATTGGATTTCAAATCTAGTTGTTAACTAGTTCATTTAGATAAAAATATCCTTCATCTCTTCAAAACTTGAAATATTTAATCGAAAATCTTTCCAAATCATTTAGTATGATTCTACATAATTTATTCATATTTTTAATAATTTTATTAAGGCCGTTACAGTCAGTTTCCAATAATGGCCACCGAACTGCATCCATAGCGACCTTTTCTAAATCTGATTTTGTAACGACCCGGATTTCGCCCGACCCAATCGATCGCAAAATCGACGAAGACCGTTCAAAACCCGCATACGTTAACTTTGGGAATATAATACATTAGAACAAATAACATAAGATTTTTATAAGAATTATAATAAAGTTACATCAGAGTACAAAATATCAGAGTACATTAAATAATAATAATACAACGAAAGATTAAGTTACAATAAATGAAATACAATGCAGCGGAATAATTAAATTAACATAGCAGAAGACTACCAATGCTCTGGACACAGCTTTAAGCTTCAATACAGAATCATGCTCGTTATATTTGCAAAATAAGCTACTCGACTGCCCGTGTGGAAAAGAGGGCACCCGAGTTTGCAAAGTGGAACAAACTACGAGTCAGTAATGGGACTGGTGTAAGAAATATTTACTTAACTTATCTAATAAGAAGGATAATTACAATACCACCCCGCTAACGTGGAACGGGTTTACTCCTATGGATTGCCAGTGCATAAATAAAGTACATCGTTAAAACAACGCAATGCTTTTTAGAAAAATGAAACCATTATAAGACTCAGGTCCCAGCACACAATGCAACGCAAGCCGGAGGATAGAGTTTTACCTTATAATGGTCAAAAATGCTTGATACGATAAAACGGATTTGATATTATTATTAGTGTATATATGTATCAAAAACATTTTAATCATAATGTACTAATCATAGACGGCATATCTACCATATACTATGTCGCCATACTAGTTATACAATCAAAACCGCATGATGTCGTATTGGAAATTGGGTTTCCATCAAGAGTCAAGGCCAAGAACGATCTCCTTACTGATTTGAGACACTCTAGCAATGTCTCAGGACTCTAACACTGGTGAACCCTTGGATACAGCACGGCCGGTCCACAAGACTCTGCTTTTCAACAAAAGCCTTGATCAATTGCAACTTGGCATGTCACATTGACAGTCCATACCATGCGATTGATAACTACCAATATATAACCTCTGAGCTCGTGCGTCTCAGAAAAGGATGTTAAGCAAGAGAATAAATTCTCCGCCACCACAAAAATATATTAATAGATATCAATTTAATTACACGGCATGAAATTCAATGTGGGACACACATCCATTTACAAGTCCGTTCTGGGTCTGAACGAATCCGGAGTCACCTAGGTACTCGCGTATCCGGACGATCAACAAGTACGTCCAGACAAACTACCACCATTAACCCTTTAATGGGAGCGACCCAATGCCAGGCATCAGTAGTCATCCATTCGATGTGAAGATCGCCGGTCTTCAATATCATTGATTTCTAATCGTCGTAGTAATTATTCAGAATGGGTTAAACCCTGTCTTTTCGAATAACTCGCGTAATCTTTATAATTAAAAATCAAGTGTTGTAAAGACACATCCAACGCCTCATTCCAATTCAGAATATTCTTTAAATAAAATATTCATATTATTAGGGAAAGGTTCCCATTAATTTAAGATAAATTCCCTTAAATTTATTCTTAAATCTTTTTTTTCAAAGATTTATTAAAATTCCAATTCAGTTTTAATATCAAAAATCATTACTTTACGATTATTCCAATTTAAGAAATAAATCGTATCTTGGTTAAAGAATCAATGTCATTTAAAAACATAGTTCATGATAAACCCAATTCACATAACAATTATTCCAATTATTAAGTATAATTTGAAACACTAATAATCTTGGTTAAAAGGTTTACTCTTTCATACAGGGTTTAAAAACGGTATTATTTAAGACACCATCCATAACAACCCAATAATCCAATTTCTTTATTTCAATATCTTTTTAAAAATATTCTTTATTTAAAAGAAATTCTTTGTTTAAAATATTCTTTATATAATAAAGATATTCTGAATCAGAAAGCGACCCAATCATTTACCATATAACTTTGGTTATATGGATTTCATACATCGTATGTAAATGACAACAATTGATAAATAATCATCAAACCATCCATTCAACATCCAGAGTGAAGTTCACAATTGTGTGAGCATTAAAATGAAACAATAACGTTCATCGCAGCCTGTCAATCTATCGATTGACGTACAAATAAACGTTGGGACTAGTGTATATCAATTATCATCCCAATACCCGTGTGGGGTTTTCAGCCAACAACAGTTCATATAAATAAACAATTGGTTAATGAATTCAACCAATTTTAATACTATCGACATGTTGACGATAATAAACAAAACATGATATTTTATTTCTAATGCCGAAATAAAATATATTTGACTCGCATAATTTCTTTATACATTCCTAATATCTAATAGAATGTAATATATTTATATGACATTATTATGGATGACAAATAAAAGATAATTTTCATTATACATTATTTGTATGTAAATTTCTATTTTCAATTTTAACAAATAAATGAGAATTTATTTGTTTATATTTCCAATGTATAACTTAACACATAAAATGTTTTATTTTAAATTACATACAAATTCTAATGTATGCATTAACATATAAAGATGTCACATTTACTCACCTATACATTCTAATGTATGTTTTGACCAATAATATAATTCTTGCATTTGAATATAAATTCTAATGTAAGTTTGCAACTAAAAATGATTTTTGCATATAAATTATATTATATGTTATGCAAATAAAATGGTTATTATATTTGCATATAAATTCTATTTCAACAAAATGTATAAGAAGTGATACATCCATTTTGCTGATAATTCTATTTTATCAAAATAAGTATATTTTTTTATAACACAAACCTATTTATCAAAACACTATTTGTGTTTAACTCTTTTATTTAACCCAAAAATGTGGTTTTTGTGTTATTTCAAATCTAATTGGTAAAAATGAAATTTTTGTTTTCAACAATCATATTTAACAAAATGTAACTTTTGCTTCGACTATTATATTTTTGAAAAAAATAAATATTTGATTCAACTAAGCTATTTGGCTAAAAATGTTCATTTTGACCAAAAGGGTGTATTTTGGTTCAACTAATCTATCTTAACAAAGGTATATATTTTGACAAAAATATATGGTTTGCTTTAACTAATCTATTTTGAAAAAAATGAATATTTTGATTTAACTACTCTATTTCAACAAAACAATAAAAATAATGACTTTGTTTTGTTGACAAATTTATTTCAACAAAACAATCAAAATGATGTGTTTGTTTTACCGACAATTCTAATTTATCAAACAAATAAAAGTGATATACTGGTTTTGTCAAATCTAATGCGACAAAAATGATATTGTTTGTTTCGACAAATCTAATGCGACAAAATGATAAGGTTTGTTTGCCAACTCCAATGCAACAAAAATGATCGTGTTTGTTTGACAACTCTAATGCAACAAAAATGGTTTCAACTTGGTAATTTGACAAAAGCGCCAAAATAGTTTTAACTTTTATAAATTGATAAAAGTGACAAATTGGGTTTAACTATTTTAATTTGTTAAAAGTGAATGTTTTCGTTTCATTTCTTTTTAAGTGACAAAAATGAATATTTTGTCTCATTCCTTTAAAATGACAAAATTGAACACATTCGTCTTAATCCTTTAAAATGGAAAAATTAAATAATTTTGTCTCCTTCTATTTAAATGATAAAATTGTATCTTTTGTATTGCAACAAAAGGACAAATAAAACTTGTCTTTCTATTACTCTTTTTATTGAAGCTAAGATGACACTAAAAATATATCCTTTAATTCTAGTCTATTTTATTCTAATCTATGATGACAATAATAGAATTTTATTTAATTTAACAAAGTTACAACAAAGATAAATTCTTTTTATCATGATCCTTTTATTTTCTCTAATTTAAAAGTAGAAATGATATTTTAATCATATTCTTTTATTTACATTTAAAATGGAAATAAAGATATAACTTCTTAAACTATGCTTTTATTTGCATCTAAAATGCAAATAAAAATGTAACGTTTTAATTCATGATTTATTTGCATCGAAGAATGCAAATAAAAAATACAACTTTTAATTTCCTATTTTATTTGCATCAAAGAATGCAAATAAAAATTTGACTTTTAATTTCATGTTTTGACAAAAATGACTATTTTTATTTCATATAAGATGACAACAAAATGATATTTTTAAATCCTCTATTAGATGACAATAAAGATGCAATTTTAAAATATATTCTTTTAATTACTATTAAAATGGAAATAAAAATATTTCTTTTTATTTTAACTAACTTTACAATAAAAATGTTATTTTAAATCCATTCTTTCTAATGAAAACATATTGCATAAAAAGGAAATCTTTTAATCCTACTCTTTTTAATGAAAGAATATTACAAAAAAAAAAATCTTTTAAATTTCAATCTTTTGATTAGAACAGACTGTCAATAAAAATGTAATCTTTAATGTTTGACCATTTTATTGAAACTAACTACATAAAAAATATAGTCTTTTACTTCTACCCTTTTTATTGTGACAAATTTACAATAAAAATATAATCTTTTATTTTACTGACATGTTTGCCAAAAATGTTATTTTTATTTCGATTGACATGTTTTGACCAAAAATGTCATTTTTATTTCAATCGACATGTTTTAACCAAAAATGCCATTTTTATGTTCTCCTTTAAAGTAATAATCTTAACTAAATGAAATATTTATTTCAATGTAATAATCTTACAAAGATGACGTTTTTAAATAAAATGACCTTAATGACATTATGTACCAAAAATGACATTTTATCCTACTCAAACATTTTAAACAAAAATGTTATTTTATTCCAATCAAACATTTCATAAAAAAATGTTATTTTATTCTAATCAAACATTTCATACAAAAATGAAAAGGTGACTTTTATGGTTAATCTAATTCTAATGTTCATGTATACAATAAAGATTATACTTTTTCATAATAAAATCAAATCAGTATTCATGGATCTAAATAAAAGCCATAGATCCGAAGTAAAGAAGATAGATATAAATAAAAGAAGAACGATTCCATGTTCATGGATTAGAATAGAAGGAGGACTCTATTATAAATTAAATCCATATAGATCTAAAATAAAAATACGATTTTATTTCAGATCTAGATCTACACAACACATACATCACAATCCACATGAGCAACAAGCAACAAATACAACATCATACATCGCAGATCTGAATTAATTATCATACATGCATGACTTTTAAATAACGAGAGATAAATAATTGTAACTATTTATAAATATAGAAATCTCACATCGATTTGTCTGAATTTTCAAAATGCTCCGTTTCAGATCTAGTCTGTACCATTGTCTAAATTTCGATTCTGCGATTCCAATGCTTCAAAAATCATTGAATTCTGTTTTAGTTCATAAAAGATATGATCGTTTGAAGATTTGATAATATTTAATTAAATAATTAAAAATTTTCTAATTACATTAGTCTAATAAAATTTTCCGTTCCTCATCTTCTTCCTCAAACAACACTGAACCCATTCGTCACAAGCTAGGGTTCCCTTTTGCACCAGAACGGAGGCGCCGGATCCAAATCGGGGTTCTCCACCTCGCCTGCCCTCGAATGCTCCCTCCACGCCCTGAAGGACCTCGAACTCGCATGCATCCCCAGCCTGGATTTGACTTCAAACGATGAACCTTTCTGGTGCCACCTCGGCCACCAAGCTGCTTCAGTCAAGATCACAGCCGTTCATCTTGTCGATCGCGCTAAGCTCTACAATTTTGCTACTATAAGTCTTTGAATTCGATGCGAGGATTAGGAGAAATCACGGGTTGAAGTTCGGAACGTTTCAGCCATT
Organism: Allium sativum; assembly: GCA_030737875.1. Classification (NCBI taxonomy): domain Eukaryota; kingdom Viridiplantae; phylum Streptophyta; class Magnoliopsida; order Asparagales; family Amaryllidaceae; genus Allium; species Allium sativum. Next base: position 34,438,464 of record CM060913.1, on the reverse strand, counting down.
GAATGGCTTACGGGCGGCGGCTCCATGTTTTTAATGAGCTAGGGTTTTGTTTAATTGAGTTTTTATAATATTTTATTCATTTAATTCTAGTTTTTACAAATAAACCCTTTAATTCATTTCAGATCCAATTTCAGCCCAACAAAAATTGTTCCTAGGCAAATACCCATGTTCCAGACGCGATGAGCTAGGTCCCGTCAGCCCAAACAAAAGTTTTCAATGTGTTTTTTTTTCAATTTAATATATAAATAATTTAATTATTTAATTTGATCGTGCATTTAAATTCACCATGTCCATACACGGACTCTGAAAATTCCAAAAAAATTATTTCTAGCTATGTTTTGACGATACGGTTCTAACAAGGCTAATTTCATCAAATTCTGAGACCGTTTCAAAAATGGCATTTTCTAGTCGATCGAATTTGACTATAATTGACAAAACACATTTTCTTCTGCCACGCTCACATATTAATTCGAAAAATTATGAAAATTGAAACCTAGAAATAATTTGACATTCCGGTTCCAACAAAAGTGGTTTCGTCAAAAACGGAGGTCGTTTGAAAAATGGCTATTTTTAATATATATATATATATATATATAAATTCTATGGCGACTATTCTGAATTTTAAACTGGGCATAACTTTTGATTCTCGCTATGAAATTTCAATTTTTCGGATTCGTTGGAAATATATTTTTAAATAGATTTAAATATTTTTGTTTCACTAAAATCCATTTTATTTTGCATCCTATACAGTCATTCAAAGTTCAAGTTTGACTTTTCAAACTACCGTGCTATTTCTAACTCCTTTTATAATTAAAATAAATATATTCAATTTAAATTAATTTTTAGAATAAATTATTTTAACTATTAAAATTCCATTAAAATTTCTAAAATAAAATTTTCAAATTGGTTTAGAATTTGCGGGTTTTTACCCTATCTAGTTTTGGTTCTCACACCAGTCAATGGAAATACACAGATATACCACTTTCGAAACTCGAACATAAATTCTGATGATGTTTCGAACCACCGTCATAATATCTCCGGGCGACTAAAGTGCGATTCTATATCTATCTAGTATATTTGAGGTTTCGAATACATGCTAGCTAGGCGTATATGAAAAATCTTTATATAATCGATTGTCCAAAATAAAATAAAATAATATACTCCAATACGTATAACAAGATTTTAAATTTTCAAAACTAAATTTGTTTTCATTTTTATTTTAAAAATTAATACTCTTCACACTCGCTCTAGGATACTACTGATCCCATCTCTAACGAGTTATTCTTATTGGATATTACTAATCCAATCTCTGATGAGTCTTTTGTTCAGTTCTAATGAGTTGTACCCCAAAGATTTGAGCTAACCAGAGCTCTGATACCAAATGTAACGACCCGGATTTCGTCCGACCTGATCGATCGCAAGATCGACGAAGACCGTTCAAAGCCCGCATACGTTAACTTTGGGAATACAATACATTAAAACAAATAACAGAAGACTTTTATAAGCATTATAATAATGTTACATCAAATTACAGAATATCAGAGTACATTAAATAATAATAATACAACGGAAGATTAAATTACAATAAATGTAATACAATGCAGCGGAATAATTAAATTAACCTAGCAGAAGACTACCAATGCTCTGGACACAGCTTTAAGCTTCGATCCAGAATCCTGCTCAATATATCTGCAAAATAAACTACTCGACTGCCCATGTGGAAAAGAGGGCACCCGAGTTTACAAAATGGAACAAACTATGGGTCAGTCATGGGACTGATGTGAGAAATCTTTACTTAACTTATCTAATAAGAAGGATAATCACAGGACCACGCCGCTAACGCGGAACATGTTTACCACTATGGATTGCCAGTGCATAAATAAAGTAAATCGTTAAAACAACGCAATGCTTTTTAGAAAAATGAAACCATTATAAGAATAAGGTCCCATCACACAATGCAACGCAAGCCGGAGGATAGAGTTTTACCTTATAATGGTCAAAAATGCTTGATACGATAAAACGGATTTGATATTATTATTAGTGTATATATGTATCAAAAACATTTCAATCATAATGTATTAATCATAGACGGCATAGCTACCATATACTATGTCGCCATACTAGTTATACAATCAAAACCGCACGATGTCGTATTGGAAATTGGGTTTCCATCAAGAGTCAAGGCAAGGAACGATCTCCTTACCGATTCGAGACACTCTAGCAATATCTCAGGATTTGAACGCTGGCGAACCCTTGGATACAGCAGTGCCGGTCCACAAATACTTTAGTGGATTGGCAATTCCTGAACACACGCTTCCCGATCCTATTGGACCTATAAATTGGCCATTGTCGACCAATAAAAATATCCAAGGCACCTCAAAATCCATCAACCACATAAGTAAAAATATGGGGCCTTGTAAAAACCCAAACACCACTCCTAGCTAGAAAGAAACGTGTGCACTCCCTGCGTTCCCTTGCTCCGTTTTTGACTCTACCGGGGTGTGAGGCTCGCGAGGTAACGTAATACACAAAGCTATGCCTAAATAGGCTATGCTTTGATCATCATCCACAAGGCTCTTCTTTTCAACAAAATCCTTGATCAATTGCAACTTGGCATGTCACATTGACAGTCCATACCATGCGATTGATAACTACCAATGTATAACCTCTGAGCTCGTGCGTCTCAGAGAAGGAGGTTACGCAAGAGAATAAATTCTCCGCTACCACAGAAATATATTAATAGATATCAATTTAATTACACGACATGAAATTCAATGTCGGACACATATCCATTTACAAGTCCGTTCTCGGTCTGAACGAATCCGGAGTCACCTAGGTGCTCGCGTATCCGGACGATCAACAAGTACGTCCGGACAAACTACCACCATTAACCCTTTACTGGGAGCGACCCAATGCCAGGCATCAGTAGTCGTCCATTCGATGTGAAGATTGTCGGTCTTCAATCACCGTCTTCAATATCTTCGACTTTTAATCGTCGTAGTAATTATTCAGAATGGGTTAAACTCGGTCTTTCCGAATAACTCGCATATTCTTTATAATTAAAAATCAAGTGTTGTAAAGACACATCCAACGCCTCATTCCAATTCAGAATATTCTTTAAATAAAATATTCATATTATTAGGGAAAGGTTCACATTAATTTATCAAAGATAAATTCCTTTAAATTTATTCTTAAATCTTTTTTTTCAAAGATTTATTAAAATTCCAATTCAGTTTTAATATCAAAAATCATTACTTTATGATTATTCCAATTTAAGAAATAAATCTTATCTTTAATTGGGTTAAAGAATTAATGTCATTTAAAAACATAGTTCACGATAAACCCAATTCACATATCAATTATTCCAATTAATAAGTATAATTTGAAACACTAATAATCTTAGTTAAAAGATTTACTCTTTCATATAGGGTTTAAGAACAGTGTTATTTAAGACACCATCCATGACAACCCAAAAATCCAATTTCTTTATTTCAATATCTTTTTAAAAATATTCTTTATTTAAAAGAAATTCTTTGTTTAAAATATTCTTTATATAATAAAGATATTATGAATCGGAAAGCGACTCAATCATTTACCATATAACTTTGTTATATGGATTTCATACGTCGTATGTAAATGACAACAATTGATAAATAATCATCAAACCATCCATTCAATATCCAGAGTGAAGTTCACAACTGTGTGAGCATTAAAATGAAATAATAACGCTCATCGCAGCCTGTCAATCTATCGATTGACATACAAATAAATATTGGGACTAGTGTATATCAATTATCATCCCAATACCCGTGTGGGGTTTTCAGCCAATAACAGTTCATATAAATAAACAATTGGTTAATGAATTCAACCAATTTTAATTCTACCGACATGTTGACGATAATGAACAAAACATGATATTTCATTTCTAATGCTAAAATAAAATATATTTGACTCGCATAATTTCTTTATACATTCCTAATATCTTATAGAATGTAATTTATTTATATGACATTATTGTGGATGACAAATAAAAGATAATTTAAATTATACATTATTTGTATGTAAATTTCTATTTTCAATTTTAACAAATAAATGAGAATTTATTTGTTTATATTTCCAATGTATAACTTAACACATAAAATGTTTTATTTTAAATTACATACAAATTCTAATGTATGCATTAACATATAAAGATGTCACATTTACTCACCTATACATTCTAATGTATGTTTGGACCAATAATATGATTCTTACATTTGAATATAAATTCTAGTGTAAGTTTGCAACTAAAAATGATTTTTGCATATAAATTCTATTGTATGTTATGCAAATAAAATGGTTATTATATTTGCATATAAATTCTATTTTAACAAAATGTATAAGAAGTGATACATCCATTTTGCTGACAATTCTATTTTATTAAAATAAATATTTATGTTTATAACACAAACCTATTTAACAAAACACTATTTGTGTTTAACTCTTTTATTTAACCCAAAAATGTGATTTTCGTGTTATTTCAAATCTAATTGACAAAAATAAAATTTTGTTTTCAACAATCATATTTAACAAAATGTAACTTTTGTTTCGATTATATTTTTGTCAAAAATAAATATTTGATTCAACTAAGCTATTTGGCTAAAAATTTTCATTTTGACCAAAAGGGTGTATTTTGGTTCAATTAATCTATCTAATAAAGGTATATATTTTGACAAAAATATATGGTTTGCTTTAACTAATGTATTTTGAGAAAAATGAATATTTTGACAAAATGTATATTTTGATTTAGCTACTCTATTTCAACAAAGCAATAAAAATAATGACTTTGTTTTGTTGACAAATTTATTTCAACAAAACAATCAAAATGATGTGTTTGTTTTACCGACAATTCTAATTTATCAAACAAATAAAAGTGATATACTGGTTTTGTCAAATCTAATGCGACAAAAATGATATTGTTTGTTTTGACAAATCTAATGTGACAAAATGATAAGGTTTGTTTGCCAACTCTAATGCAACAAAAATGATCGTGCTTGTTTGACAACTCTAATGCGACAAAAATGGTTTCAACTTGGTAATTTGACAAAAGCGCCAAAATGGTTTCAACTTTTATAAATTAATAAAGTGACAAATTGGGTTTAACTATTTTAATTTGTTAAAAGTGAATGTTTTCGTTTCATTTCTTTTTAAGTGACAAAAATGAATATTTTGCCTCATTCCTTTAAAATGACAAAAATGAACACATTTGTTTTAATCCTTTAAAATGGAAAAATTAAATAATTTTGTCTCCTTCAATTTAAATGATAAAATTGTATCTTTTGCATTGCAACAAAAGGACAAATAAAACTTATCTTTCTATTACTCTTTTTATTGAAGCTAAGAGGACACTAAAAATATATCCTTTAATGTTAATCTATTTTATTTTAATCTATGATGACAATAAAAGCATTATATTGAATTTAACAAAGTTACAACAAAGATGAATTCTTTTTATCATGATCCTTTTATTTTCTCTAATTTAAAAGTAGAAATGATACTTTAATCCTATTCTTTTATTTACATTTAAAATGGAAATAAAGTTATAACTTCTTAAACTATGCTTTAATTTGCATCTAAAATGCAAATAAAAATGTAACATTTTAATTCATGATTTATCTGCATCAAAGAATGCAAATAAAAAATACAACTTTTAATTTCCTGTTTTATTTGCATCAAAGAATGCAAATAAAAATTTGACTTTTAATTTCATGTTTTGACAAAAATGACTATTTTTATTTCATATAAGATGACAACAAAATGATATTTTTAAATCCTCTATTAAATGACAATAAAGATGCAATTTTAAAATCTATTCTTTTAATTACATTTAAAATGGAAATAAAAATATTTCTTTTTATTTTAACTAACTTGACAATAAAAATGTTATTTTAAATCCATTCTTTCTAATGGAAACATATTGCATAAAAAGGAAATCTTTTAATCCTACTCTTTTTAATGAAAGCATATTACAAAAAAAAAAAAATCTTTTAACTTTCAATCTTTTGATTAGAACAGATTATCAATAAAAATGTAATCTTTAATGTTTGATCCTTTTATTGAAACTAACTACATTAAAAATATAATCATTTACTTCTACTCTTTTTATTATGACAAATTTACAATAAAAATGTAATCTTTTATTTTACTGACATGTTTGCCAAAAATGTTATTTTTATTTCAATTGACATGTTTTGACCAAAAATGTCATTTTTATTTCAATCGACATGTTTTGACCAAAAATGTCATTTCTATGTACTCCTTTAAAGTAATAATCTTAACTAAATGAAATATTTATTTCAATGTAATAATCTTACAAAGATGACATTTTTAAATAAAATGACCTTAATGACATTATGTACCAAAAATGACATTTTATCCTATTCAAACATTTTAAACAAAAATGTTATTTTATTCCAATCAAACATTTCATACAAAAATGTTATTTTATTCTACTCAAAAATTTCATACAAAAATGAAAAGGTGACTTTTATGTTTAATCTAATTCTAATGTTCATGTATCCAATAAAGATTATATATATTTTTATAATAAAAGCAAATCAGTTTTCATGGATCTAATTAAAAGCCATAGATCCGAAATAAAGAAGATAGATCTAAATAAAAGAAGAACGATTCCATGTTCATGGATTAGAATAGAAGGAGGACTCTATTATAAATTAAATCCATATAGATCTAAAATAAAAATAAGATTTTTATTTCAGATCTAGATCTACACAACACATACATCACAATCAATATGATCAACAAGCAACAAATACAACATCATACATCGCAGATCTGAATTAATTATGATACGTGCATGAATTTTAAATAACGAGAGATAAATAATTGTAACTATTTATAAATATAGAATCTCACATCGATTTGTCTGAATTTTCTAAATGCTCCGTTTCAGATCTGGTCTGTACCATTGTCTAGATTTCGATTCTGCGATTCCAACGCTACAAAAATCATCGAATTCTGTTCTAGTTTGTAAAAGATATGATCGTTTGAAGATTTGATAATAATTTAATTAAATAATTAAAAAAATTCTAATTACATTAGTCTAATAAAATTTGCCGTTCCTCATCTTCTTCCTCAAACAACACTGAACCCATTCGTCACAAGCTAGGATTCCCTTTTGCACCAGAACGGAGGTGCCAGATCCAAATCGGAGTTCACCACCTCGCCTGCCCTCGAATGCTCCCTCCACGCCCTGAAGGACCTCGAACTCGCATGCATCCCCAGCCTAGGATTTGACTTCGAATGCCGAACCTTTTTGGTGCTACCTCGGCCACCACGCTGCTCCAGTCAAGATCACAGCTGTTCATCTTGTCTGTCACGCTGAGCTCTACAATTTGCTGCTATAAGTCTTTGAATTCGATGCGAGGATTAGGAGAAATCATGGGTTGAAGTTTTGAACGTTTCAGCCATTGAATGGCTTAAGGGCAGCGGCTCCGTGTTTTTAATGAGCTAGGGTTTTGTTTGATTGAGTTTTTATAATATTTTATTTATTTAATTCTAGTTTTTACAAATAAACCCTTTAATTCATTTCAGATCCAATTTCAACCCAACAAAAATTATTCCTAGGCAAATACCCACATTCCGGGTGCGATGGGCTAGGTCCCGTCGGCCCAAACGAAAGTTTTCAATGTGTTTTTTTTAATTTAATATATAAATAATTTAATTATTTAATTTGATCGTGCATTTAAATTCACCGGGTCTATATACGGACTCTAAAAATTCCAATTTTTTTTTCTAGCTATGTTTTGACTATACGGTTCTAACAAGACTAATTTCATCAAATTCCGAGACCGTTTGAAAAATGGCATTTTCTGGTCGATCGAATTTGACTGTAATTGACAAAACACATTTTCTTTTGCCACGCTCATATATTAATTCGAAAAATTATGAAAATTAAAACCTAGTAATAATTTGGCATTCTGGTTCCAACAAAAGTGGTTTCATCAAAAACGGAGGTTGTTTAAAAAATGGCTATTTTTAATATTAAAAAAAAAAAAAAATTCTATAGCGGCTATTCTGAATTTTAAACTGGGCATAACTTTTGATTCCCACTATGAAATTTCAATTTTTCGGATTCGTTGGAAAGATATTTTTAAACAGATTTAATATTTTTGGTTTCACAAAAATCCGTTTTATTTTACATCTTATATAGTCAGTCAAAGTTCAAGTTTGACTTTTCAAACTACTGTGCTATTTCTAACTCCTTTTATAATTAAAATAAATATATTCGTTTTAACTTCAATTTAAATAAATTGTTAGAATAATTTATTTTAACTATTAAAATTCCATTAAAATTTCTAAAATAAAAATTTCAAATTGGTTCAGAATCTGCGGGTTGTTACAGATTTGGACATATCTTAAAATCTAACCATTAGATTTGAAATATCTTATTACCAATTGAAAGCCCTTTTCGATACGAATCCAATGGTTCTGGTTTTAGGAGAACCCGACGGTCGGACTCCCGTTATGCCAACTTGAAGTTAATGGTCGAAATTGGCGAACAACCGCTACATGGCGTATTCTATTCAAGCCATTAAATATATATAATATATATATCGTTGATTTCTATTTAAAACGTATTTTATAAAATATTTATAAATTCGTTTTAAAATGATTTTAATTTCCTTTTCAATTTTAAATCAAAATTGAATGTTTTATATCATCATAATATTAAAATGATGATATTTTTTGAAAATATCTGATTTTGAAATCCATTTCCTTTTTGTATTCATTATAAATGGCGTTTAACTACTTAACTCGACTTCACTTTTCAATATTTTTGTGTCCGTCCAAAGTCGGACATCAAAATCATAATTTAATTTTTCACTGAATATTATTTTAAAATATTCGTTATTTCTAAATTGGAATCAGACTCCATCAATTACCATATAATTTTATTTATATGGATTCCATACATCGCATGTGCACAAAAATAATGATAAACAACTATTAAACATTCGGTTCACATCCAGAGTGCAATTCATAAATGTATAAGCATTAAATAACTAAATAACGCTTATAACAGTCTGTCAATCAATCAGTTGACATACGGTTAAATCCAAGGGAGATGTGAATAAATTATCATCCCTAGACTCGTGTGGGTTTTTCATACAACAAAAATCGATTCAAATAATTCAGTACTTAATAAATTTTAACCAATTCTAATTCGAATTTTTTTCTAATTAACCAATTTCTGTTGTTTAAATTATAAATGGATATTTATAATTTAATTTTAACTACCACAATAATATTAACATTATTTTTAATATGTTAATCATCACAATCACAACACAATACAGTCAATTAGATCATCCATAGTTTTCAAACAATAGTGAAAGTGAGTTAACATGCACTGTATATAACATTTATGATAATTTAAATAGATAAAAATCAATATTGGTAATTTCTACATTCAGTTATAAAATAAATAACTGTACAAAATTTTAGTGAGAGAGTTATAACTTTGGTTTCCAATTCATCATTCTTTATTTCTAATTTTATTTTCAAACTGAATTTAACACACGTTTAATTCAGTTGAAAATCCAGTTTGCTCTGTTTCCATTCTAGTCAGTTCTATGTCGAAGAGTTTGATCCCATGATTCCAACGCGGCTGGAATCGTCGGATTTGGACTCGTATGAAAAGGTTATGATAACTTTTACATTGCATTAGTAAAATTGAATAATAATATAATTAACAAGTTAATAACATCATTAATCTTCCACTAATTCATCTTCCCCCATCGAAATACTAAACCCATTTGCCGATCCATTCCTCCCATCGTTGTGCTCACCACAATCGACCGGAGCGAGATCGTCACCCACCACATGAACCGCCGAAGCTCCACCCCCTCCTCCTTGAACGATGCGCCTTGCAAATCCCCCAATACCTCAGAAAACCACATCGAACTGGACGACATCGAATAGCGATTTCCCCTAAAATAATCCATGATAAATGATCAAACTCCTGTAGACTCGAAGATTTCCTGTTTCTCTTGAATTTTCATTTTGGAATTGGTATAAATTTTGAAGTGGATTAGGGGTTTTTAGAGATCAAAAATCGGACGAGGATGGCTTTTGTTTTGAACCCGGCGGCTAATAGAAATGAACGGCTAGGGTTTTGACCAATGGGCTTGTGTATATTTATATATTAATAATATTTAATTCTCTGATTAACTCAATTTTTGTTCGAACTCCAAATCAAACCCAACGCGTAACGACCCGTATTTTCAGCGATATAATAATTAATTAATTTAATTATTTAAATGGTGAACTAGAATTAAATGGTTGTTGAATAAAATTATATTGAATATTTAATTAATTTAAATAATAGAATAATATATTTAATTCAGAAATAATCAGAAATATTGGAATTTACGATATTCTATGAACTGGATTATTCCTAAGATTTAATTCAGCTTAGAATTGAATTTGAATAACGAATATATTTAATTTACGTCATTTTGAACTTATAATTATATTATAAATATAATCGAGCTCGAAATGGCGCTGTAGTTCGTAATTTGGCGATTTGAACTTCAACTGGATGTACAGGGTCCGTTTTAAATCTGATTTCTATGAAACAAGAAACGTTCAGAGCCGGTGAAGTATATTTTTCTAGTGGAAGAGAAAAATCGGGATTTCATCGTGTAGATTTTGATTTATGTCCAAATCAAATTTTAGAAAAGTTGCTATGGAATTCCTTTATAATTTATTTATATTTATAAAAGGAATTTCATTACAAATCGAATATCGATATAACTGGGAATTTTGAAGTATCGAGTTATAAATCCAATGAGAGCTGTATGGTATTCCACTGTTAATATATACGATAATATTTATTTTTACATATTAAATTTAATTGTTTTTAAAAGATTTATTTATTTAAAAGGTTTATTTAGGGTTGAAAAATTAGGCAGTTTTGCAAACAACCTCAAAATTCGATGAAACTAATTTTGTTGGATCCACAATATTAAATTATTGCTAGATTTCAATTTCCGCGATTTTTGAAGTCAGTATGTGGCCGTACGGGATTTTAATGTGAAAAAACGGTTGATAAATTGACCTTTAAAAATACGCTGTGTGAGTAAACGAAGTCGGAATTCGACGAAACTAGTTTTGTTGGGTTCGTAATTTCGAACTCTAGCTACATGTCCAGTTTCATGATTTTTGGGTATCATGTGTGACCACATGAATTTTTAGAAGTCAGAAGCAAATATAAAACGAGATTAAATAAAATATCCTAAATTTGTAAGTGAACCAAAACCAGGCCACGTTATCCTTTCTAAACGCAAGAAAAGGACCACCAGTTTTTCCATCTCTCAAAACAAATCCTGAGCTTTAGAAATTCCACAAAAATAGAAATAAATTCCTATAAATCTGGATATATACATATATGAATCCCTGGAAGTATTCTCTTCATTTTCGTATAATTTCTTCAAGCTCGATGCGGTCTAGGTTTGCTGGAAAAAAGATGTGACGACCCCAAAACCCCGTACCACGGTGTTAAGGGTATTCTTTGGAATATAACACATAAACAGATAATAGCAGAACAGAAATAAATAAATACACAAAATAATGAACAAATAATACACTGGATAAACATAATCATCAGAGTTACACAGTATACAGGATCATACTTAGTACAAATACAGTTCAGCTATACATAAATGTCTACAGTGGAAAACAAACATAATATGTAAAATAGGAGCTGAACAGCATAAAAAGAGATAAATGATAGAATCCATCTTCAGCTCCAGCTATCCAGAAAGAGCCTGCTAAAACCTGAACACAAGGCTGCCCGTGTAGAAAGAGGGGCACCCGAGTTTGCAAGTGAAACAAACAACGAGTCAGTCATGGGACTGGTATGAGAAATCTACTTAACACATTATATAATTTGGCTAATCACAGGACCACGCCACTTTCGCGGAATGGGTTTACTCCATTGGATTGCCAGTGCTTTAAAATAATTAAATCTTTTAAACATCGCAATGCTTTTTATAAAAATGAAGCCAATATAAGACTCAAGTCCCATCACACAATGCAACGCAAACCGGAGGATAGAGTTTTACCTTATATCGACCAAAATATGCTTGATACGAGCAAAACAAATCATTTAAAGTGTAAACTTTGTCGTTTAATTCTTAATCAGACTCCAACTGTAAAATAGTAAGAGAACGATCCCCTAAGTATTAACCCCGAAGGCCGAAACCAACATCAGACCAATACCCAGGAAACCACCCATCTTAGCTCGTTTGCAGTTAGTTTCTAATTTTATACACCATCATAAATATCAATCATAGACGACATGAGTGTCCTATGCCACTATGTCGCCATATATAGGTTTACAATCAAAACCGCACGATGTCATATTTAGAAATTGGATTTCTATCATGAACCAAGGCAAAAGATAGTCCTTACCGACTTCGAGACTCTCTAGCCCGAGCCTTAGGCAAGTACTTAGTCAAGCCTTTGGAGCGACAGGGCCGGTCCACCGATGTGGATTAAAATTCCCGAGCACTGCGTTTCCCCGCCCTTTGGGGCGTAAATGAGCCAACGAATGACTCCATCGGTCCCGGATCGACCGATATAACCGAGGCGCCTCGCAACAGCAACAACCACATAGGTGAAAATAATATAAACGTCATCCAGTTCAAGCACCGATACCACCTCTAACTAAAAAGAAACGCATGCCCTCCCTGAGGTCCTTTCCCGTTTCTGGTTCATACCGGGGTGTGAGGCTCGCGAATTCATGTTATACACAAAGCTACGCCACACCGGCGGTGCTTTGATCATCAGCCACAAGACTTTGCTTTTCAACAGAAGCCTTGATCACTGCATCTTAGCATGCCACACAGGCAATTCACACCATGCAACTGATGGTTATCAATCACACAGAATGAATTCCAATGCCAGACACACATTCCATTTGCAAGTCTGTTCTGGGTCTGAACGAAACCGGAGGCACTATATACCTCGCATACCCATCGATCTCCACATACGTCTGGACGATCACCACTCATTATCCATATTTCGGGATGCCTCCCAATCAGGACATCAGTTACCATCCAAACGAGGTGAAGATCTCCGGTCGTCAACCACCATCTTCATCTTCGACTTCTTATCGTCGATTCAGTTATTCAAAATGGGATAAACCCGGTCTTTCTGAGCAACTCGTGTATATAATAAACAAGTGCTACACAAACACACGTACGCCTTATTCCAATTCATTAGTCACTAACCGTAAATCAGTAAGAGAACGATTTCCTAAATGTTAACCCCGAAGGCCGAAACCAACATCAGATCAAAATCCAGGAAATCACTCGACTTAGCTAACCTTCAGTTAGTTTCTAAATTTCACATTCCATATCGTTTATAATATTTTATAATGATTTTTCGCTATTTTTATTTATTTAAAAATAGCCAATTTATTTAAACGACGCTTTAGGCCATAACGCGGTCGTGGCGCTGTTTTTCTTCAGATTTGATTTACACATATATGAAAATCTAACCGTTGGATATTCACAAAATTTATATCATTAGAAAGATCTTTTCAAAACGAATCCAACAGTTCCAGTTTTGGGAAAATTCGACGGTCGGATCTCCCGGTACACTTGTTTGAAGTTTCGATTTCAAAATACGAACTGCAGTGTCGTTATTCGATTTAATTTAATTATATTTATATATATATAATCGATTCTGGCGCTGTTTTTATTCAGATTTGAATTAAACATTCCAGACAATCCAACCATTGGATCCTTACAAAGTTGGTGTCGTTGGAGAGATATTTCCAAAGCGAACCCACCAGTTTCGGTTTCGGGAAAATCCGACGGTCGGATCCCCCGCACTAATCGTTTGAAATCACGATTTCAAAACACGAACTGCAGCTTCGTTATTCGATTTAATTTAATTTTTTTTTATATATATATAAATAATCTGTTCTTCGATTTCAAAACCATATTCTTTTCATACCTTTGATAAAAATGATATTTTTATCCAACCGACTTTTATTTCAACACTTCACTATTTTTAACAATTCATGTATATGATAAAAATGTGATTTTAATTGTAAAACAATTTATTTCAAAACATGACTATTTTATATAGTTCATATAGATGATAAAAATATGATTTTTATTATAAAACAATTTATTTCAAAACACGACTATTTTATATAGTTCATATAGATGATAAAAATATGATTTTTATTATAAAACAATTTATTTCAAAACACGAATATTTTATATAGTTCATATAGATGATAAAAATATGATTTTTTATTATAAAACAATTTATTTCAAAACACGAATACCATTCAACACATGAATTTCTATTCAACGAATGAATTTCTATTCAACACATGAATGTTTTCTATAGTTTATATATATACAATAAAAATGTGATTTTTATATTTTAAACAATTTATTTAAAACACGAATACTATTCAACACATGAATTTCTATTCAACGAATGAATTTCTATTCAACACATGAAGGTTTTCTATTCAACACACGAATATAGTTTCAACACATGAAAATAATTCTAACACATGAATATTATTCAAAATTTCGGCAGCATAACGGTAGGGTAGTTAAAACCGGGGTCGTCCCTAGTACGGCTCCTCACTCTACCTTAAAGCCTCGCAGCTTTTGACAATGGGGATTTCATGCATCTAGTTCGTACGCAGGCGGCATGTATATTTTTTTTTTCTTTTCCACAAACTAATCCTATGTGGTTTCAACCAAATAATTCTCAACCACAAACGGGTATTTTTCAACCACAATCAATCAATTTCAATCACAAATAATTCAAATCAACCATTCGCTATCAACCAATTTTCACACCAATCACAACCAATAAATATCGTCCATGGTTTGTAGACGAGGGGCGTATATATATATATCTATATATATTTACATAAGCATTTCACTTCTATTTCAACATATATATAATTTTTACAATGCATATATAACTTATACATCGAACGTACAACTTATACAACGCTTATACAAGAGGTGTACAACGCTTATATAACTCATACATCGACTATATAATTTATACATCGTCATTTTCCATATCGTTTATAATTTAGAAATCTCACATTGGGTTCCACTCCACCAAAAATAGCAGAAGGCACAGAAAAATATGCGGTCTCTTCTAGAATGTAGAAGACGTCCACACGAGTCCACTGTCCCTTGTTTCACTGAATTTCGTCAAGAAACGAAAAAGATATGATTTTTACAGTGAAATCGAAAACCTTAGCGCTTTAAAGTGCTATAATATAGTTAAAATTAAAATATGCCGTACCTTTCAAAATTTGTTCAAAACTAGGTTTTTATTTTTCTTCTAATCCGAAGCGCATTGCCGAGATCAGGTTGCACCACGATGTACAGCTAGGAACGGCGCCTCTAGAGGGTACCACCTCGTCGAACTCGCGCGCGCCAGGGAGGAGGAATTCCAGCTCGAACGGCGAACCTTCACGAGGTCGATGCGAGCTAAATACGGAGCGAGGGGAGGTGAATCAAGTATGGATTTGAAGAGGGAGGAGAGGGCTTTAAAACATGGGTGGTGGCGCTCGATTTCGTTGAGGGACGAAGGAGAAATCGAGGAGAGAAGGTTTGAAGATCCGCCGCTGTCGGTTTGAGGGGTTTCGGAGAAGAAAACGGGGAGAGAGAAAATGTATGGACCAATAGATTTTTTTTATATTTATAAATTTTTAAATTTCTAAAATACCCTCTTTCACACATGGACCCCAATCCAAACCCACCGACTGTCATCCCTAGCTAAATACCCCCATTTCGAACACAATGGGATATGTATCGTAGGCCCATTCGACTATTTCAGTCAGTTTCTCTTCAAATTAAAATATAACACATTCAATATTCGATTTGAACGTACATTTCAATTTGCCAAGGCCACATACTGATTCTAAAAATTCCCAAAAAATAAATCTACCTATGTTTTGACGATATGGTCCTAACAAAACTAGTTTCGTCGAATTCTGAGACCGTTTGAAAAATGACCCTTTTCCAGTCGATCCAATTTTATAAAAATCGACCAAACACATTGTCCTTTGCAACGCTCATATACTAGCTTCAAAAATTATGAAATTTGAAACCTAGCAATAATTTAACATCCCGGATCCAACAAAAGTGGTTTCGTCGAATTCTGAGGTCATTTGCAAAATGGCCATTTTCACGGGCTATATAAACTCTAAAGCGACCGTTCTGAAAATTCATTTAGCCATAACTTTTGCTTCCCGCTATGAAACTTCGATTTTTCAGATTCGTTAGAAAGATATTCACTAACAGATTTAAATATTTTTGGTTTCACTCAAATCCGTTTTGTTTTGCACCCGGTACAGTCAGGCAAAGTTTGAATTCAAATTTTGAAACTACCGCGCCATTTCAGGCCTTGTTTATAATTAGAAATAATTATTTTCATTTTCAAATGTCGATTCAAACTTACTTTTCATCGTTATTATTTTAAATATTTATTTTAAATATTTAAAATCCACTAAAATAGCCAGATTTAAAATTTTCAAACTGGTTCAGATTTTACGGGTTGTTACAATCTCCCCCACTTAAAACTTTTCGTCCCCGAAAAGGAATAAAGTCGAAAGTGGATCAATTAATCAACTCTACTTTCAATCTGGCTTCCATTCTCCAACTTTTCATTTTCTAAGAATTTTCAAATTCTTCAAAAATTTGGCTAACACCCTAAATTTTCGAAAAATTTCGCCATAACCTCCTTTGTACGGGGAGGGATTTGGAAATTTATTGGGCCGTATTAGGTACCCAATAAATCCTATAAAGCATACACATATTTATAGTGATATATTCTGGTGTTTAAATGGGAGCGTGAAAAGATAATAACTCCAGAGAATAAATTCTCGTCACCCTGTCTAAGCCCGAGGGTGTGTGTATTTTTAATTACTCCAGAGAATAAATTCTCGTCACCTCGTCCCGTGTGGGAAATAAATAATCCATGTGCCATATCTAATAACTAGAGAGATGTGATTATTGTCAACTCCAGACCCGTGTGGTTTTTTTTTATTAATCTGGCAATTTATCATTACAATTTATATGATCCATATCAGTCATCCGTTCAACCTGTAATATATAGTCATCGCAATACAAGCCTCTCGCTCGTATGGTAAATCTTCCACCTCGTCACACAAGCTCCAAATGCTTATGTGGTATATGATGAAGTATGCCTATCTTCAAGAAGTATGCCATGTAGTGTAGTTCAAAATTAATTGTTACTATCCTATGGCGACATTTATTATTACACACAGAACAACCAGCACTCCGCATCCAATGACATTCACAGGAGTTGATATAATAATAAAATTGCGCATCCAACTCATTAAGGTTTACCTATTTGTTGGGCACGCAAATAAATTCTTTACTCAACAACTAATCCATTTACCTGTTCAAACATATATAATGCACATGTATATATTGCTATCTATTTTTAAATCAGTTCAATACGTGATATAATCGAATAAATTCTACCATTCATTCTCATATTAATTAAATTAATTATCGTTCTAATAATTTAATTAATCAAATCCAATATCACACCACACAAACAACAATCAATTTTATTTTTAACTTTTCAAAAATGTACTAATTAATTCATACACTCTTTTAAAATCATTCATACTATAGAATTAAAAGTTTATATTCATGAAAGGAAAATAACTACAAAGTAGAGAACAACTGGAAATTTCAAAATATGGTAAATGTACCTTGCACCAGAGTCAATCAGAGATATCCAACCGACACTTAGGATAGGCTTTCTGAATGCTCTCCTCAGTTTCCCAAGTACAATCTCGCGGATCTCCACTCCATTGCACTTTGACTAAGTGAACCTTCTTGTTCCTTAGTTCTTTGTTTTCTTTGCCAATGATCTTTAGCGGCTCTCTTCTCACAGCCAATTCTGGAGTAATTTCAATATCCTGTTGCGCTGCTTCTTCCACGATCAAGTCTGGATCATGAACGTGCTTTCAAAGTTGAGATATGTGAAATACATCATGCACTCCAGGCAACCAATCAGGCAATTGAACCCTATAAGCGAGAGTTCCAATCCGTTCAAGAATAGGAAACGGACCAATGAATTTGGGCGCCAATTTCCCTGTTTTACCGAACCGGATAACTCCTCTCATCGGCGATACTTTCAAATATACATGGTCGCCAATAGCAAATGATATATCTTATCTTCTCTTATCGGCATAGCTCTTCTGTCGGCTTTGAGCGGCGAGTAATCGTTTCTTAACAAAATCGACTTTGTCCGCAGCATCACGGATCATATCAGGTCCCAATACAAGCTTATTACCAGGTTCGACCCAAAAAGCAGGAGATCGGCATGGTCTACCATACAATGCTTCGAATGGTGACATCGTCCGACTCGCTTGGTAGTTGTTGTTATATGAGAACTCAGCCAAATTCAAATGGTCTTCCCATGATCCACCAAAGTCAAGAACACAAGCCCACAATAAATCTTCTAGTATACGATTCACCCTCTTAGTTTGACCATCTGTCTGAGGATGATAGGCGGTGCTTAGATTCAGCTTTGTTCCCAGTTCTACTTGAAATGCCTCCATGAATTTGCAAGTGAATATTGGATCTCTATCACTAACTATACTGAGCGGCACTCCATGTAGCCTAACAATTTCCTTGAAATATATCTGCGCCAGACTCTAAGCAGTTCTGTTCGATCTGATAGGTATGAAATGGGCGGTCTTCGTGAAGCGATCTACGATCACCCAAATACTGTCATTTTCTTTTCTGGTTCTGGGCAAACCATCTATGAAGTCCATGGAAATATGTTCCCACTTCCAACCTGGAACGTCCAGCGGTTGCTACAATCCAGCTAGTTTCTGTTGGTCGCTTTTGACTAGTTGACAAGTAGGGCATCGGCTAACATATATTGAAACGTCCCTTTTCATAGCCTTCCACCAGAATGTTTGATTGAGATCGTTATACATTTTGGTCACACCGGGATGGATACTCAGCTTAGATTTGTGACATTCATCAAGCACATCTCTTCTAAGTTCAGGAATTTCTGGAACACAAATTCGTCCTTGTAACCTCAGAATCCCTTCGCTATCGAGCTGGAAATCTGAAGCATTGCCTTCACGAATCCGCTGGCTCATTCCTTTAATAAATTTTTCGTCTTTTTGGAGAGCAGATATCTTGTCAATCAAAGAAGTCGCATTGATAAAACTGGCGATCATAACATTCTTTCTACTTAACGCATCGGCCACGACATTGGCTTTCGCTGGAGTGTATAGAATCTCAAAATCGTATGCTGCAAGGAACTCTAGCTAACGCTGCTGCCTCAGATTCAAGTCTTTCTGGGTGAACAAATACTTTAGCGACTGGTGATCTGTAAACAGTTCGAATTTCTCACCCAGAAGATAGTGTCTCCAGATTTTCAAAGCAAATACTATAGCCAACAACTCAAGATCACGAGTTACGTAATGCTTTTCATGTGGCTTCAGCTGGCGGCTTGCATAAGCAACAACTTGACCTCTTTGCATTAATACTGCACCAAGGCCTTCTCTAGAGGCATCTGTCCAGACTTTCAAGTCTTGATTGCCATCAATTATCGTTATTCGTTAATACTGGAGCCGTTTTTAATCTTAACTTTAGCATCTCAAAAGCCTCCTCACATTCTGGAGTCCACTTGAATTTTGAGTGCTTCTTTGTAAGCTTCGTTAAGTGACTTGATATCTTCGAAAAATCTTTAACGAACTTCCGGTAATAACTAGCCAATCCAAGAAAACTTCGGACTTCCGTGGGAGTACTAGGCTGTTTCCAATTTTGCATAGCCGTGATTTTACTTGGATCCACAGCAATTCCCTCTTTTGATACGACGTGGCCCAGGAACTTTATTTCATCTTGCCAGAATATACATTTGGAAAGTTTAGCTTTCAATATATTCCTTCTCAGAATTTCTAGAACCTGCTCCAAATGTTTTTCATGTTCGGCCTTTGACTTAGAGAATATTAGGATATCATCAATAAAGACCAGAACAAACTTATTCAAGACTCCTCTGAACACTCGATTCATCAAATCGACAAAGTAAGCTGGAGCGTTACACAGGCCGAACAGCATTACCAACCATTCGTAGAATAAGTCTGGACCCCTGAATGCTGTCATAGGAACACATTCTTCGGCAATACGAAGCTGATGGAAACCTGTAGCTAGGTCCATCCTTGAAAATACTTGTGCTCCATTCAGACGATCCAATAAATCATCGATTCACGGCAATGGATATTTATTCTTTATTGTCTGCTTATTCAAGTCGCGATAATCCACACATAGTCGCAGAGTACCGTCAGACTTTGGGACAAACACCATTGTTGCTCCCCAATTAGAGAAACTAGGCATGATCAGACCCTTCCATACGAGCTGTCGAGTTTGATTGTCTAGTTCTTCTTTCTCCTTTAGAGTCATTCTCCGAATAGCGTGCACTACTGGCCTTGCGTTCGAAATTAAAGCAATTTTGAAATCAATTTCTCTCTGCGGAGGTAAGCTGACAACTTCTTCGAACACATCTACATAATTCTTTACGACAGGAATATCTTTGATGAGATCCGGAATATTCTCTGTGACTACAGGGATATTTTCTATTTGAGCAGGAGAAACATCTAGATCTGACCAAAAGTCTTTTCTATTTGAATTCAGGCCTTCACATGGTATGGTTATATAGTTCCCTGACTGGGCCTTTGCCTTAACAACTCTCTCGGCGCACTTAACCTCAGCCTCGTATTTGGTTAACCAATCTAATCCCAAAATAAGATCGAATTCAGTAAAATTCATGACGATAGCGATGGTAGGGAATTTATAATAGGTAAAGGAGACAAGCACCGCACAAATCCAACTAAGATCAAGGGAACTCCCAACCGGATTATGTACAGTGATGGGTTCTTTGAGCTTCTTCAAATTCAAATCTAGCTTCTTAACCGCATTATTTGCAATGAAGCTTCGCGACGCGCCTGTATCAAACAGTACTTTAACTGGAATATTTTTGACATTAAGCGTGCCTTCCAAAACATCAGACCTTTCTTGAGCAGACGAAGATGCAGGAACTTTTGCCACTTCATTTACATGTACTGCTTCAGATTTCTTTGAGAGTTGGCACTCCCGTGCAATATGCCCTGCTTGGTGGCACATATGGCATCTCCTTTCCTTATGTGGGTTCTTTTGCTTCTTAGTGGGTTTAGATCCACTCTTTATTTGTTTCTTTAGAGATCTGCAACTTATCGAGAGATGTCCTTGCCTATTGCAGTTATTGCATACAACTATCGTTACTGGTTCCTTCTCAGAATTAGCCCTTTTTCTCTTGGCACTGGGCTTCTTACTGACCTCAGACATCGTATTGGCCTCAGGACGATCAGTTTCAGACTCAACTTTACTACTAGAACTGACTTCCTCTTCGTAACGCAACATACCTTTCTTGTCGAGATCCTCATACTGGTAAGCCATGTATATCATTTCAGAAAAAGGAAGCTTCACATTCCTCATTACACTATTCTGATATTTTCTTTGTAGGCCATGAATAAACCTCAGATTCTTCCTCTTCGGATCTTTAATCAGATGAGGGGCAAAATGAGAGAGTTCGTTGAATTTCTTATGATATTCTGGGATGGTCATATCTCCTTGTATCAGATAAGATAATTCATCACATAACCGCTCAGTTGCTTCAGGAGGAGTAAATCTTTCTAGGAAAATCACTATAAATCTATCCCAGGTGATATCACCTTCTGGATTATCCTCAATAATTGAATCCCACCAGAACAAGGCTTCGTCTTTGAGTGCCCAGGATGCTAGTAATCTTTTCTGGTCATCTCTCAGCTTTAAACCGTCAAAGATTTTCTCAGCAGAATGAATCCAAGCTTGTGTTTTCATAATAGATTCTTCGCTCGAGAACGGTATTCCACCCATATTTTAATACTTAATTAATAGATTCTCAATATCTGGTTCTGCATTCCTTCTGTTTCTGACACTCATTTTCTAGTACTTCTGCAAACAACAGATCAAGTGTCAGGTCAACAGAAAAGATATTTTAAAACATAGAAACATATACTTGAATGTAAATGCATCTATCGAGGTGTTATCTCATTCTGCTACTCATACTAGGATATTACTGATCCTATCTGTAATGAGTTATTCATCCTAGAACACTACTGGTTCTATTTCTGGCGAGTTCGTTAATATGTTATATTCCAGCACTAAGCTTAACCAAGGCTCTGATACCATGTTTGTGACGACCCCAAAACCCCGTACCACGGTGTTAAGGGTAATATTTGGACTATAACATATAAACAGATAATAGCAGAATAGAAATAAATAAATACACCAGATAATGAACAAATAATACACTGGATAAACATAATCATCAGAGTTACACAGTATACAGGATCATACTTAGTACAAATACAGTTCAGCTACACATAAATGTCTACAGCGAAAAAAAAACATAATATGCACAATAGGAGCTGAACAACATAAAAAGAGATAAATGATAGAATCCATCTTCAGATCCAGTTATCCAGAAAGAGCCTGCTAAAACCTGAACACAAGGCTGCCCGTGTAGAAAGAGGGGCACCCGACTTTGCAAGTGAAACAAACTACGAGTCAGTCATGGGACTGGTATGAGAAATCTACTTAAAACATTATATAATTTGGCTAATCACAGGACCACGCCACTTTCGCGGAACGGGTTTACTCCATTGGATTGCTAATGCTTTAAAATAATTAAATCTTTTAAACATCGCAATGCTTTTTATAAAAATGAAGCCGATATAAGACTCAAGTCCCATCACACAATGCAACGCAGACCGGAGGATAGAGTTTTACCTTATATCAACCAAAATATGCTTGATACGAGCAAAACAAATCATTTAAAGTGTAAACTTTGTCATTTAATTCTTAATCAGACTCCAACTATAAAATAGTAAGAGAACGATCCCCTAAGTATTAACCCCGAAGGCCGAAACCAACATCAGACCAATACCCAGGAAACCACCCATTTTAGCTCGTTTGCAGTTAGTTTCTAATTTTATACACCATCATAAATATCAATCATAGACGACATGAGCGTCCCATGCCACTATGTCGCCATATATAGGTTTACAATCAAAACCGCATGATGTCGTATTTGGAAATTGGATTTCCGTCATGAACCAAGGCAAAAGATAGTCCTTACCGACTTCGAGACTCTCTAGCCCGAGCCTCAGGCAAGTACTCAGTCAAGCCTTTGGAGTGACAGGGCCGGTCCACCGATGTGGATTAAAATTCTTGAGCACTGCGTTTCCCCGCCCTTTGGGGCGTAAATGAGCCAACGAATGACTCCATCGGTCCCGGATCGACCGATATAACCGAGGCGCCTCGCAACAGCAACAACCACATAGGTGAAAATAATATAAACGTCAGCCAGTTCAAGCACCGACACCACCTCTAACTAGAAAGAAACGCATGCCCTCCCTGAGGTGCTCTCCCGTTTCTGATTCATACCGGGGTGTGAGGCTCGCGAATTCACGTTATACATAAAGCTACGCCACACTGGTAGTGCTTTGATCATCAACCACAAGACTTTGCTTTTCAACAGAAGCCTTGATCACTGCATCATAGCATGCCACACAGGCAATTCACGCCATGCAACTGATGGTTATCAATCACACAGAATGAATTCCAATGTCAGACACACATTCCATTTGCAAGTCCGTTCTGGGTCAGAACGAAACCGGAGGCACTATATACCTCGCATACCCATCGATCTCCACGTACATCTGGACGATCACCACTCATTATCCACATTTCGGGATGCCTCCCAATCAGGACATCAGTTACCATCCAAACGAGGTGAAGATCTCCGGTCTTCAACCACCGTCCTCATCTTCAACTTCTTATCGTCGATTCAGTTATTCAGAATGGGATAAACCCGGTCTTTCTGAGCAACTCGCGTATATAATAAACATGTGCTACACAAGCACACATACGCCTTATTCCAATTCATTAGTCACTAACCGTAAATCAGTAAGAGAACGATTTCCCAAATATTAACCCCAAAGGCCAAAACCAACATCAGATCAAAATCCAGGAAACCACTCGACTTAGCTAACCTTCAGTTAGTTTCTAAATTTCACATTCCATATCGTTTATAATATTTTATAATGATTTATCGCTATTTTTATTTATTTAAAAATAGCCAATTTATTTAAACGACGCTTCAGGCCATAACGCGGTCGTGGCGCTGTTTTTCTTCAGATTTGATTTACACATATCTGAAAATCTAACCGTTGGATCTTCACAAAATTTATATCATTAGAAAGATCTTTTCAAAACGAATCCAACGGTTCCAGTTTTGGGAAAATCCGATGGTCGGATCTCCCGGTACACTCGTTTGAAGTTTCGATTTCAAAATACGAACTGCAGCGTCGTTATTCGATTTAATTTAATTACATATATATATATATATATATAAATATGATCGATTCTGGCGCTGTTTTTCTTCAGATTTGAATTAAACATTCCATACAATCCAACCGTTGGATCCTTTCAAAGTTGGCGTCTTTGGAAAGATATTTCCAAAGCGAACCCACCGGTTTCGGTTTCGGGAAAATCTGACGGTCGGATCTCCCACACTAATCGTTTGAAATCACGGTTTCAAAATACGAACTACAGCTTCGTTATTCGATTTAATTTAATTATATTTATATATATATAAATACTCTATTCTTCGATTTCAAAACCATATTCTTTTCATACCTTTGATAAAAATGATATTTTTATCCAACCGACTTTTATTTCAACACTTCACTATTTTTAACAATTCATGTATATGATAAAAATGTGATTTTTAATGTAAAACGATTTATTTCAAAACACGACTATTTTATATAGTTCATATAGATGATAAAAATATGATTTTTATTATAAAACAATTTATTTCAAAACACGACTATTTTATATAGTTCATACAGATGATAAAAATATGTTTTTTATTATAAAACAATTTATTTCCAAACACGAATATTTTATATAGTTCATATAGATGATAAAAATATGATTTTTTTTATAAAACAATTTATTTCAAAACACGAATACCATTCAACACATGAATTTCTATTCAACGAATGAATTTCTATTCAACACATGAATGTTTTCTATAGTTTATATATATACAATAAAAAGGTGATTTTTGTATTTTAAACAATCTATTTAAAACACGAATACCATTCAACACATGAATTTCTATTCAACGAATGAATTTCTATTCAACACATGAAGGTTTTCTATTCAACACACGAATATAGTTTCAACACATGAAAATAATTCTAACACATGAATATTATTCAAAATTTCGGCAGCATAACGACAGGGTAGTTAAAACCGGGGCCGTCCCTAGTACGGCTCCTCGCTCTACCTTAAAGCCTCGCAGCTTTTGACAATAGGGATTTCATGCATCTAGTTCGCACGCAGGCGGCATGTATATTTTTTTTCCTTTCCACAAACTAATCCTATGTGGTTTCAACCAAATAATTCTCAACCACAAACGGGTATTTTTCAACCATAATCAATCAATTTCAATCACAAACAATTCAAACCAACCACTCGCTATCAACTAATTTTCACACCAATCACAACCAATAAATATCGTCCATGGTTTGTGGACGAGGGGCGTATATATATATATATATTTACATAAGCATTTCACTTCTATTTCAACACATATATAATATTTACAACGCATATATAACTTATACATCGAACGTACAACTTATACAACGCTTATACAAGAGGTGTACAATGCTTATATAACTCATACATCGACTATATAATTTATACATCGTCGTTTTCCATATCGTTTATAATTTAGAAATCTCACATTGGGTTCCACTCCACCAAAAATTGCAGAAGGCTCAGAAAAATATGCGGTCTCTTCTAGAATGTAGAAGACGTCCACACGAGTCCGCTGTCTCTTGTTTCACTGAATTTCGTCAAAAAACGAAAAAGATATGATTTTTACAGTGAAATCAAAAATCGTAGCGCTTTAAAGTGCTATAATATAGTTAAAATTAAAATATGTCGTACCTTTCAAAATTTGTTCAAAACTAGGTTTTGATTTTTCTTCTAATCCGAAGCGCGTTGCAGAGATCAGGTTGCACCACGATGAATAGCTAGGAACGGCGCCTCCAGAGGGTACCACCTCGTCGAACTCGCGCGCGCCAGGGAGGAGGAATTCCAGCTCGAACGGCGAACCTTCACGAGGTCTATGCGAGCTAAATACGGAGCGATGGGAGGTGAATCAAGTATAGATTTGAAGAGGGAGGAGAGGGCTTTAAAACATGGATGGTGGCGCTCAATTTCATTGAGGGACGGAGGAGAAATCGAGGAGAGAAGGTTTGAAGATCCGCCGCCGTCGGTTTGACGGGTTTCGGAGAAGAAGACGGGGAGAGAGAAAACGTATGGGCCAATAGATTTTTTTATATTTTAAAATTTTTAAATTTCGAAAATACCCTCTTTCACACACGGACCCCAATCCAAACCCACCGACTGTCGTCTCTAGCTAAATACCCCCATTTCGAACATAATGGGATATGTTTCGTAGGCCCATTCGACTGTTTCATTCAGTTTCTCTTCAAATTAAAATATAAAACATTCAATATTCGATTTGACATTTCAATTTGTCGGGGCCACATACTGATTCTAAAAATCCCCGAAAAATAAATCTAGCTATGTTTTGACGATACGGGCCCAACAAAACTAGTTTCGTCGAATTCTGAGACCGTTTGAAAAATGGCCCTTTTCTGGTCGATCCAATTTTATAAAAATCGACCAAACACATTTTCCTTTTCCACGCTCACATACTAGCTTCAAAAATTATGAAATTTGAAACCTAGCAATAATTTAACATCCTGGATCCAACAAAAGTGGTTTCGTCGAATTCTGAGGTCGTTTGCAAAATGGCCATTTTCACGGGCTATATAAACTCTATAGCGACCTTTCTGAAAATTCATTTAGCCATAACTTTTGCTTCCCGCTATGAAACTTCGATTTTTCAGATTCGTTAGAAAGATATTCACTAACAAATTGAAATATTTTTGGTTTCACTCAAATCCGTTTTGGTTTGTACCCGGTACAGTCTGGCAAAGTTTGAATTCAAATTTTGAAACTACCGCGTCATTTTAGGCCTTGTTTATAATTAGAAATAATTATTCTCATTTTCAAATGTCGATTCAAACTTACTTTTCATCATTATTATTTAAAATATTTATTTTAAATATTTAAAATCCACTAAAATAGCCAATTTAAAATTTTCAAACTGGTTCAGATTTTACGGGTTGTTACAAAAGAGGGCGTGAGCCTTGGGTTCACTTACTCTAAGAATAGAAGGATCGATTGATAAAATGGAGGTTTTTTTTGGATTCGCGAGGTGGAATACCGTCTGGTTGCGGAGTTCTGGACGATTCCGTGACAATAAAGGTCGCTCGAATACCTGTAGCAGCCACGAGAGGATCAGGACGCGATTCCCATTTCTTGTTCGAATTGCACGAGTAGTGTACCATTTGGAAGAGGAGATTATAACGAAAATTATAGTATTTTTAGTGGGATTTTTAGATGAGTATTGGCCGAGCATTGAAAGGGTAAAGTCGCGTTAATGGCCATGGTTGCGCCACAATGTAATTCACCGGAGCGAGTTCTATCGGCAGAGAAGAAGCACATCAGGCGGGCCAGAAAAATTTGAATGGGCCAGTGGGGTTTTGATGGGTAAAGGCCCAAATAAATTAATTAATATAAGTTATATTACGTTGTTTATTTTTATGTAAACTTCGAAAATGTATAAGTCGACCATACTGTATCAGAAATTCGAACCGTCAGTCACGATGGGATCGTATGGATGGGAGCTTCACAATGAAGCTGACAGGGAGTGAATCGAAGCTCGTTACAATTTATTGTAAAATAAATTGTCCGTATGAATCAAAGATAGTTAATCGTTTTTAACGATAACAGTCCAAGGTGAGTAAAACTCACCAACTCTGAACTGTTATATTTTTATAACGTATTTTTATAACTGTTAATCATCTGTTGATTGCTGTGTGTTAACTGTTTGGTTGAATTGCTTGTGTATTGGTTGAAATTTTAGATAACGATATATATATATATATATATATATATATATATATATATAAATCGTTAATCAAATATTGATTCTGTTTAGCAGAATATTTCATAGTGAAATGAAATCAATGTTAATTATATTGTTTAACATCTGTGATGCAGGGAAACAGGTTGGAGGAATCCAACTGGATTCCTCAACATTTATTTTACTGTTTTTCATATATTGTGATATATGATGTGATATATAATCTGTTGTTGATATGTGTGTTTGAATGATATCGATCAATGTTATTTGGTATTTTAAATACCGTAAGAAATACTGGGATGTAAAAAGGGGATTTTCAAAGTATATTTTGAAAATAAATTATTTATATAAAATCAGAGGATTTTATATATAAAAGGAAAAAGGATTTTATATAAGGAAATAATTATAAAATCAAAAGAGATATAAAGGAAATATATTTGTAAAACAAATATAAAGGAAATTATTTGTAAAACAAATATAAAGGAAATTATTTGTAAAACAAATATAAAGGAAATATATTTGTAAAACAAATATAAAGGAAATTATTTGTAAAACAAATATAAAGGAAATATATTTGTAAAACAAATACAATGGAAGATATTTGAAAAGAAAATAGAAAGAGAAATATTTGTATAACATTTACAAATAAAATAGAAAAAGGAATATTTGTAAAACATTTACAAATAGAATTGAAAAGGAAATATTTGTAAAACATTTACAAATAGATTAAATGGAAATATTTATTTATAGGAAATAAATAGAATGTTGTAAATGAGATATTTATTTGTTAAATAAATAGGAAAGATAAAAGAAATATTTATTTGTTAAATAAATAGAAAAGATAAATGAAATGTTTTTTTGTTAAATAAATAGAATTGAAAAGGGAATCGTTATTTGTTAAGTAAACAAATAGAAAAGGGATAATCCAAAGGAGATAATTCAGAGGAGATAATTCAAAAGGAAATGATTCAAAGGAGTTAATCAAAATGTGTTTATCAAAATGAGTTAAAGGAGTTAATCGAATTGAGTTAGAGTAAATCGATTAGAGTTAGAATTAATCGATTAGAGTTAGAATTAATCAATTAGAGTTAGAATTAATCAATTAGAGTTAGAATTACTCGATTAGAGTTAGAGTTAATAACTTAGAGTTAACCAGTTAGAGTTAATCACTTAGAGTTAACCAGTTAGAGTTAATCACTTAGAGTTAACCAGTTAGAGTTAATCAGTTAGAGTTAACCAGTTAGAGGTAATCAGTTAAAGCTAATCAGTTAGGGTTAATCAATTATAGTTAATCAAATTAAGTTAATCGATTAGAGTTAAGATAATAGAGATAAGACAATCGAGTTAAGATAATCGAGTTAAGATAATCGAGTTATGATTATCGAGTAATCGAGTTAACATAATCGAGTTATAAGTTGTTCGAAAAGGAGTTATCGATTATAGTTTAATCGAAAGGAGCTAATCAAATTTATTTATTCGAAAAGGAGTTATCGATTATAGTTTAATCGAAAGGAGTTATCGATTTTAGTTAATCGAAAGGAGTTAATAGAATTTAGTTATTCGAAAGGGAGATCATCGAATATAAGTTATTCGAAAGGAGATTTTCGAATATAGTGTATTCGAAAGAAAGAGAGTTTGTCGAATATTAGTTATTCAAAGGAGAGTTAATCAAATAACGATTACTCGGAAGGGAGTTATACGTCGAATTCGATTATATCGAAATCGGGAAAGTGCTTATTCTTTCTGGTGTTTAAACATACGTAAGTTGATCTCTTCAAACATACGTACGTTTGGTGGCAGAGGAATTCGTTTCTCTTAGCTGTATATGTAATAACCCGGAAATTCTGAGCCAGTTTAAAATTTTTATTTTGGCAATTTTAGCGAATTTTGAATATTTAAAATAGATTATAAATAAAAACAACGAGAAATTTATTCTGAATATAGAATTGAACGTTTATATTATATACGCCGTCGTTAGAATATAAATAATTATATATAATTATAAATAGAATTGAAAATGGCGCGGTAGTTCGATAATTCGATTTCAAACTTCAATTGAATGTACCGGGTGCAAAACAATCCGGATTTTAGTGAAACCAAAAAGCAATAGGATCTAATTGATGATATCTTTCCAACGAATCTGAAAAATCAAAATTTCATAGCGGGAATCAAAAGATATGTCCAGTTGAAAATTCTGAATAGTCGCTATGGAATTCAGGCCCTTAAAAATAGACATTTTGCAAACGACCTCGGATTTCGACGAAACCACTTTTGTTGGGTCCGTGACGTCAAATTATTGCTAGATTCCAAATTTTATAATTTTTCGATTCAATATGTGAGTGTGGCAAAGGAAAACGCGTTTGACCAGTTTTAGTTGATTTTAATCGACTGGAAAATGGCCATTTTTCAAACGGTTTCAGAATTCGCCGAAACTAGTTTTGTTAGGACCGTATCGTCAATACGAAGCTAGAAAATATTTTTCGGGAATTTTTCTAGTTAGTATGTGACCCCGGTAATTTGAAATGTACGTTTAAAATTCAATATAGTGATTTAAATGTAAATTTAACGGAAACTGATCGAAACGATTGAATCAGCTTGTGATACATATCCCATTGTGTTCGGAATGGGGGTATTACCCTAGGGACGACAGTCGGTGGGCTCAAAAAGGAGTTCGAATTTTTAAAGTAACCTTTTGAAGAAAAAATTAAATATATATATATATATAAACTTTTATACTTAAGCCCCTCATTCCTTTATAATTCCCACAACAGATTATTTCCCAAATCAGAAACAAAAAACCCGATCCCCTTTTCCCGCTTACCCCCCCTCGCGCGATCAACGCCGCCGCCGCCCTTCGGAGCTCCCCACCACCGTCGTCGCCCTCTCCAGCTCGACCTCCGCTCCACCCTCCGATCCCGCTTCTCTCCACCTCGACGCAGCCGAACCCCGATGCCCTAGCCCCCTGCCGTCGCTTGCTTCACCCCCCTTTTTCTCCTGGAAATCCGAACCCCCTCCCTGACCTATTCCGCATGGCCACTCAACCCCGACGCCGCCAACTTGAAGGCCGCTCCAACCACCTCAGACCTCTTCGACGCTGCTCTCCCCGCAGTCCATCAACCTGACCATTTTTCGTGAGTTTTCTTCTTTGTATTTATTTTTAGTTTAACTAATTTGTGTGTAAAAGACATGAGTTTGTTTATGAAATAACGGAAATTTAAATATCTTTTGTTAGTTAAAGATTTGATTTTTTGCTTTTGAAAAGATTCGATTTTTGAAACCGGAAAGAATTAATTTTTAGGAACAATTAAAAATATGATTTTTATATTTTTTTTAGTATTAAAAATATAATCTTTACTATATAGATGATATAAAAATATGATTTTTGTTTGTGCAGAGGATAAAAAATATAATTTTTACATGATAGCAATATTAAAAATAACATCTTTATATGTGTAGCAAAATAAAAATGTGATTTTTATAATGATATATTTGAAAAGGCAAAATCTTTATATGAAGAATGGCGTGATAAAAATATAATCTTTACTATATGAACATCGATGTGAAAATATAATTTTTATCTATATAGTAGCGGAGTAGAAATTCGATTTTTATATATTGAATAGCATAATAAAAATTCGATTTTTATATATTGAATAGCAAAGTAAAAATTCGATTTTTACATATGTAGAGAATACGGGCAACGAAGATGCGATAACGATGAAGATTTCTATCTATGAAGTGTCGTGGAGTTGGATAGCTTTCGGTGAGAATTTCTCACCTTTCAATTTCATTTTCTAGTTATATATATATACTAGGATGCAGACGGTGCTTAGTAGCACCCGACACAATTGTCCACAGACCATGGACTTGTTTGTTTGGTTGCATAAATTAGTTTGATGATTTGATTTGAATTTGGTTGTTTGGTGAATTTGATTGATGTGTGAATGGCGTGGGCCTTCACTAGACCGGGGATAAGGCTAGACCTCGTCCCGTTTCTAGTATCGTGCCGTTATGCCGCCGAAATTTTCTAAAATAGTTAGAAAAATAAAGATAGCATTTTATTTAATAAATGAACTGAATAGAAATTCATATGTTGAAATAAAATGTTTTTATCGTTAAAAACATAATTTTTAACGTGAAGTGAATAAAATAAAATATTCATTTACAAACCGGACGGTTTGTTTATGTACACCTATTTGAAGGACATTGATTGGGTCGATAAATTTTACACATCGCCCAACTACACAAATAAAATCTGTGTTTGATTGTTTGGAACCCCACACGGGTGTTGGGATGAAATTTGAAGTTCACTCATCCTGATTGATTAGATATGTCGATCGATTGATTGACAGGCTGTTATAAGCGTTAGATATCTATATTTGATGCTTATACAGTGTAGTGCACTTTGGTTGATGGTTGATTATTTTTCAATGCTATTATGTACGTGTGATGTATGAAAATCCATATCATTAACATTATATGGTGATTGATTGGGCCTCATTCCAATTTAGAAGATAAAGAATACTATAAAATAAAGGTTCATGTGTTGACTGTACTCATCCGTTGAGATTAGTCATGTGTTGAACGTAATATTTTAACAATAAATTTTATATCTTTATCACTATAAAATAAAGGTTCATGTGTTGACTGTACTCATCCGTTGAGATTAGTCATGTGTTGAACGAAATATTTTAACAAAAATAGTCACACGTGGACGGTACTCATTCGTTGAGATTAGTCGTGTGTTGACAAAAAGAAATATTTGAAATAGAAATATTTGAAAAAGAAATATTCGAAATAGAATATTTGAAAATAGAAATGTATGAAGCCGTGTTGATTAGATGGACGCCATTTTGACGTGAACGCACTACAAGAAAAATACCCTATTGCAACTAGCTATTTGCAACAGGCAATAAATGATAGTTGCAGTAAATGATATTTAGCAACAGACCTATTATAGCCGTTGCAATAGATAAGATTTAGCAACTGACCTTTTTTTTTTTCTGTTGCGAAAAACATATTTTTAACAACTGTGCTTCCCTTCCTGTTGCAAAAATATACTTTTAGCAACTATGCTTCCAGAATAGTTGCAATAAACATATTATTTGCAACTGCGCTTCCTAACCAGTTGCGAATAAATAACTTTAGCAACTGTTTTCGCCACTTGCAATAACAGTATTTTTTTACAACCAGTAAAGCCACTTGCGAAAAATAATAATTAAAATTAATGTATACTAATTAATATGTACTTAATTTAATAAGTTAATATTTAATATTTTAGTAATTTAATATATTCGTAATTGATATTTATCATAGTTTAATAATTAGTTCAATAATTAATGAATAATTTTAACCATTAATTATTAATAAAATATTATAAACACTATTTATAATTTATAAACAATGTATAATTAGTAATAAATGACTTATAACCATTAATTATAATCTATGAATATAATTATTAACAAATAATATTATACGCTGGTGGCATATGATAATTGCAATAAACGAATTTTTAGCAATCATCCTTTCTTACCAAATGAAATAAACATATTTTTAACAACTATTTTTTCCTACTAGTTGGAATAATCATATTTTTTACTTTATAATTATAATTGATGATTATATTCAATTTTTGGTATTTAAAAAATTAAATACTGTTAAATAGTTTATAATTAAGGCTAGTTTAACGTTTAACAACTAATATTTATTATTCATTATTAATTAGATTTATTTAATAACTTCCCTTAGATGTTCTTTTAAAATATTATTTTATAACAAACTTAATTTTTATTGCTTGGCAAAAGTCCAAGGTATTAATTTCTGGAACCTACTTCCTACGGATAATCGATAATGTAAATCAGAAGGCGGGCTACGAAAAGTGAAAGGCGGGATCTCCAAAATTTCATTACCGCTTCGCTGAACTTCGTGCCCACTTCGCTAGCTGTTCACCTGCCTTTCCCAATTCTTCATTCTAGATCTAAATTCAAGCCATCGGTGCAGTAATCTCAATCGCCTGTTTCTGAATTTTCATCAAAACCTAAACCACCTCCAAAATCAATCGCCTCCAAAATCAACGAAGCACATCCACTCTACCTAAATCCACCGCTTCCATACTGTTGCGACTAGCCTTCCGCCTTCTCCATTCTAGATCCCACGACCTACACCCTCAATACATAAAGGAGATCATCTGAATCGCAATTGTATTTATAACTTAAATTATTGTTTAGTAATACGTCTGGCTTGTTAAATTATTGTATCCCACCTTCACCATATTAAGATTTGATGACACGGACAACAACTAAGCTTCACCTGCAGGCTTTGTAGCAACATGGAAGAGGGACAAAGACAAAGTTAGAGGATTGCATCTACTTGAGTACTTTGCTGAACGCTGTCACCAAATTAGGGTAATCTCGTCTTTCCTGGATGAAGCTTTTACTCATATATTGCCTACTACAAGACCTTTCATCATATACATGGTTGCTTTAACTAGTTGTCCAGTTAATGAGTTTGGTTTACTTATTTTAATCATTGTTGCTTGCAAAGCATGGATATGGAAAGGTGACCCAAAAGATATACTACGTGGGGAGGTGAAGAAATTTGTCCAGATATTTTGGTTGTGGGTAGCTGGGGACTTGGATGCTTTTAAAGGTGTTATATTTCTGTCACCTTCTTTTCGGTTGGGTACTGCTATCCCTCTTATCAATTTTCATGCGAGAGCTTAAGCTTCCATAACACTGTTTCTAAAATTTCTGCACACACATAATATCATAATACTGCTCATGGTAAAAATACATGCACTTGTATTTTATTCTGTTACCTTGAAATTTAGAATGTAGTAGATTATTACAGGTAAATTACATTTATTTATCAGTGCAGTAATCAATGTAGTAGATTGTCGTTTCTGATTATAGTCCACAAAGTTATTTCTTTCTCTTTTATATATTTTTCTAAACTTCTCAGGTACCTTGCTGATTTTAAGAGTGGTGACGAGAGGAAGGAGGCAGCTGAGAATACTAACTGCTTAGCTCAGGTCAGACTTCTATATTTATAACAGACACTTTTTTTTTCCATAAATGTTAATTACTCTAAAATATTACTGCTTTTCGCTTTCTGTTACTCCTTTTTCTTTACAGTTATGTAACTTATACTATTCTACTATGACCAGTAGTTAATGTTTTGGCTTGTTAATAATTTATGGTACATTATATTCATCTCCTCATTTAAATTATTCATAGTTGAAAGCAATTGCCCAGCGTTCTAAGTGGTATCTCATTATTTCTCTAGCCTACAACATATACTATGAGAGTACTTGTTGAAAGGAAAAAAAAAGTAACTGGAACTACTCTCAGTTTGCATTGAAATGCAATTTTTACTTTCAGTTAAATGGTTAGAAATTGAATGATGGGGATAAGAGGAGACATATACTGTGAGCGTACTTGTTGAAAGGAAAAAAAAGGTAACTGTAACTACTCTCGGTTTGCATTGAAATGCAATTTTTACTTTCGGTTAAATGGGTAGAAAGTGAATGATGAGGATAAGAGGAGACATAGATAGTATTGCAATTGATATGTTTATCTCAGCGTGGGCATTTGTGACATTGATTCATTGTGTTGTTTGTTCCTTAGGACATTGCTCTGGCTGAGATGCCTCCGACTCATCCCATAAGATTGCGCTTGGCTCTCAATTTCTCGGTGTTTTACTACGAGATCTTGAACTTGCCTGATCGTGCCTGTAACCTTGCAAAACAGGTCAGTCAATATAGTCACTTTAATGTTTTTACAGTAATATTTTTGGCTTTTGTTAATGTATGAATCCCAACTGTTAAAATCATTAACGCCATCAGATTTTTCATAGTTTTTATTTATAAATGCGAGCAGGTATTTGTCACGAAAACTAATTTCGTATCTAGTTCCTTTGTCTTACACTTTCTGATATGAACTTGATACTCGCTAAAATGATAGTACTAATTTCTGTCTAGATTTTTGCATCCCATCATGCTCAGTGAAGTTCTGAAATAAACAACTAGAAAAATTGGTGCACATGTTCACTAAGGAACAAGTTGAGCATCTTGATGAAAATAGGCAATGGTCAAGAGCTCTTGACGGGTCCAACTATCTCCCTAGAATGGTAATTTATTATCTTTATTTTCACATTAAATTCGTCACATATGTTCATATGATTTTAAGTTTACAATCGTTCCTTTAAATAAACAATCCAATCTGGTTATTTTATATTGTTGCTGGTATATTTGAAATAAATTGACTAGTCATGTTATTAGTTAAATTTTTGTGTTATGATCCTTGAAGGATGTACGAAGTTGTGTTTTTGGGGCTAAACACTTTTTCATCTTGCTTTAGTATTTAGTAGCCTCACTACTTACTACAAAAATGCGCATGCACACATACCGAATCCACTAACTTACCCTTATTCTCCTTTTATTAGTCATTTCTGGAGAAACTACTTTTGTTCCATCCATATTTCCATTTCATCGAATATTTCTGAAATAGTGGCAACTTTTCTCTACAAGTGGGATATGATATCATATATGTGATAAATACCACATTAGATGTATTACCAACCTATATCATATGTTTTCCAGGTTTGTACATTTTGGAAGTGATAATTCATGGCCATCCCTTTTCCTATGGTAGGGCTCAACAACATCAAAGAAACTGATTTTGTAAATGTCACGATTCAGTCACTGATGCGAGTTACGCCGCTGAGGAATTTCTTTCTCATACCTGAAAATTCCTGCAAGCTGTTATGAAAGAGAGCAACAAACACTTTCAAATCGTGTACAGTCAGAGTCAGTAGAATTTATGTCATGGTGTATGAAAATTGTTATACATGAATGGTGTATGAAAATTGTAGAAACTTTTATTGTAATTGTTTGTACTATTAAAATTTTGTTAAAATAAATTTTTTATTTGTTTATTTCATTTTGTGATATACGCTATTACTAAAACAAATACATTTAATATGTAATATCTATAAGCTGTATTTTTTTTTTATAGATTTATGAATCTATTGCAACGGGCATATATTGTTGCAAAATGGTCTGTTGCAACAGTAAAAGCCTGTTGCAAAAAAGGCTACCGCAACAGAAAATAACCGTTGCAAAAAGAGATTGACCTATTGCAACTTCGGCTATACAGACGGGCCATTGCCTGTTGCAATAGGTCTACTGCAACAGATTTTGCCTGTTGCGAAAAGTGTTTTTTGTTGTAGTGACGATAATTATATCGATTTTATTCATTTTAAAATGAATTGAATTGAAAACGATTTCGAAATGAATTGAATTGAAAACGATTTCGAAATGAAATGAATTGAAAACGATTTCGAAATGAAATGAATTGAAAACGATTTCGAAATGAAATGAATTGAAAACGATTTCGAAATGAATTGAATTGAAAACGATTTCGAAATGAATTGAATAGAAAACGATTTCAAAATGAATTGAATTGAAAACGATTTCGAAATGAATTGAATTGAAAACGATTTCGAAACGAAATGAATTGAAAATGAATTTGAAATGAATTGAATATATAACCAATTCGAATTGAATTGAAAACGAATTCGAATTGAATTGGAAACAAATTGAAAATGAATTCGAATTGAATTGGAAACAAATTGAAATGAATTCAAATTGAATTGAATAGGAATGAATTTTAAAACGAATTTATAAGGAAGAATTCAATTTTGATTGGAAATGAAATGGAAGTTGAAATTGTTTTCGAAACGAATTCAAAACTATTTTTAAAACTTTGTTTTAAATAGAAATCGACGAAATATATATTATATATATTATATATATAATATAATGGCCTGAATAGAACGCGCCGCGCCGCGGCGGTTCGTGAATTTCGACCATTTATTTCAAACGGACATTACGGGAGATCCGACCGTCGGATTCTCCTAAAACCGGAACCGTTGGGTTCGTATCGAAAAGGGCTTTCTAACGAATATTAGAAATTCAAAATCTAACATGTGGATTTGGAGATACGTCCAAATCAAATTTTAAAAAGGTCGCTGTAAGTGCAGTTCGATGGCCGTCGATGGAAATCGACTGTACGGGCCTTGATAAAATTATTAAAAATATCAATAATCTGTGTAAAATCATAAGAAATGATTTGGGAAAAATTGGGGTGAAAAACTCCATATTTGAAAAGATAAAAGTAGATTTTATCGAAATGAACTAGTTTGAACTAAATTTAAAACCCAATTATTTTTAAATAAATAAATTAGATTTAAAAAGGGGTTTTAAATAAACGGAATTTCTAATATATTTGATTGGATTTGAAATGGGTTTATCGTGAACTGTGTTTTAAATAACACTAGTTCTTTAACCCGATAATAAATAGAATGTGATTTGGGTTTGTCGTGAACTGTGTTTTAAATAACACCTAGTTCTTTAACCCAGTAAAAGGAGTTTTAACGAATCTGCAATTAGATTGAAATGTAAATCTATAATCTAAATTATCAAATTTAGAAAATGAGCGAGGATGGAGTATCACTAGTTTTGCTCCAAAACGATAGTCAAATCTTTAATTAAATTTGAACGAGAAATGATAATTAATTTTATCGACAACACTGTGGTGTTAGATATGGAGTATTACCAGTTTTGCTTCATGGGATGAATAGGTTGGGATTGGGAAATAAAATAAATAATTACTTCGTTGTGGTTCGCTAATCTCGACTAGTTTGAAAAACCATAATTTGGTTTGAAACGACATCCAAAGGAAGATTAAAGGATAAATTTTAAAAGAATTTATCTTGGTTAAAATTAATAGGAACCTTTCCCTAAGAATGTGATTTCGTGAATAAAAGAATATTCTGAATTGGAATGAGGCGTATGTTGTGTTTGTGTAACATTTGTTTTTAATATACGCGAGTTGTTCCGGGTTTATACCCATTCTGAATAACCGATTCGACGATATGTCGAAGATGAAGACGGTGGTCGAAGACCGGAAGTCTTCACATCGTTTGGATAATTACTGACGATCCTGATTGGGCTGTACACCCAGAGGATGGAAATAGTTGGTGGTCGTCCAGACGTACTTGGAGATCGATGGATATGCGAGGAAAGTGCCTCCGGTTTCGTTCAGACCCAGAACGGACTTGAAAATGGATTGTGTGTCTGACATTGGATTTTATTCTGTGTTGATTGATTTCTGTTAAATATATATCTGCTTGGCGGCGGAGAATTTATTCTCTTGCTTAACGCCCTTCTCTGAGACGTACGAGGTTAGAGGTTATATATCGATAGATATCAATCGCATGGCATGAATTGCCTGTGTGGCATGCTAAGATGTAATGATCAAGGCTTCTGTTGAAAAGCAAAGTCTTGTGGTTGATGATCAAAGCACCGCCTTTGTGGCGTAGCTTTGTGTATAACGTGAATTCGCGAGCCTCATACCTCGGTATGAGTTAAAAACGGGATACGGGCCGTTGGGAGAACACGACGTTTCTTTCTAGCTTTGGTGGTGTCAGTGACTTACCAGCCCTGACATTTATATACTTTTCACCTTTGTGGTTGTTGGAATGAGGCGCCTCGATTATAGGTCTGTAAGGACCGGGAAACGTGTGTTCAGGCATAACCAATCCTCTAACGTAAGTGAGGACCGGCCCAACCGATCCAAGTGGCTGCCCAGAGTGTGTAGTCCTGAGCATTTGCTAGAGTGTCTCGAAGCGGAGAGGAGCTTGCCCCTTGCCTCGACTCATGACGGAAATCCAATTTCCAATACGTGTATTTCGGCTTTATTTGTAGAGCCTAGTATGGCGACATAGTAGGATGGGGCACTCATGCTGTCTATGATTTATATTTATGATTGAAATTGTTTTGACACTATACACTTATTATAGTATCAAATGATTTGTTTTAAACGTACCAAGCATGTTTGGCTGTTATAAGATAAAACCCTATCTTCCGGCCTGCGTTGCATTGTGTGATGGGACCTGGGTCTTATAATAGCTTCATTTTTCGAAAAAGCATTGCGTTGTTTATTCTATGCACTGGTATTCTTGGGAGGAAACCCTTTCCGTGTTATGCGGCGTGGTCCCTTGAATTACTCTCTTTTAAAATAAAGTTTTAATAACTGTTTTAGTTCTCACACCAGTCACATGACTGACCTGGAGTTTATTGTTTTAACCTAAACTCTGGGTGCCCCTATTTTTCGCACGGGCAGCTAGTAATTTTGGTTTTGCAGATTTATATTCACAGGATCCTGGTTTACAGCTGGAATGATATCCGGAAAGCTCTGTATCCGTATATCACCTTCAGTTGTGCTTTGTATTATTCTCCGCTGCTATGTAATTTATTGTAATCTCTGATATTTTTCGAATGTAATTTATTCATTATACTCTGTATATTCTTG
Organism: Allium sativum; assembly: GCA_030737875.1. NCBI lineage: Eukaryota > Viridiplantae > Streptophyta > Magnoliopsida > Asparagales > Amaryllidaceae > Allium > Allium sativum. Next base: position 34,397,869 of record CM060913.1, on the reverse strand, counting down.
TATCTGATGGAATTGTTGTAATAACAATGAAATGTTCTCCCGTCTGCGTTCATTTGTGTGTTGTTCTCAAAGCATCCGCTCTTTCCTTCATGGGGAAGTTACGGGTTCTTACAGTGGTATCAGAGCTTTGGTTTACAGAGCTCGAGAACAAGACACATTAGAACCATACGAAAGAATTCATCAGATATTGGATTAATAATATCCAATTAGAATGACTCGTTAGAGATAGGATCAGTAGTATCCTAGAACGAGTGTGAAGAGTATATTTTTCAATTGAAAACAATTTTGTTTTGAAAATTTAAATCGTTTTATACGTATTTGAATATTTTATTTGTATTGATTTGGGCAATCCAGTATATAAAAGTTTTGCATATACGCGTCATGAACGTATATTCGAAGTTTTAATATATTGGATAGATATAGAATCATACTCTAGTGGCCCGAAGATGATTCTGATGGTTGAGTACTCGTCGTCAGAATTTATATTCGAGTGACGAAGGTGTGATATCTATATATTTCCATTAGACTGGTGTGAGAACCAAAACTTATATAGCTAGAACACATTGTTGTGAATTGGCATCACAAACATGATTTTTTGTATATATATAAAAATTATGAATTTGAAACGTTAAATTCACTAATTGATTGATGTTTGTGTTGTTTGTTTATTTGTTTGCTAATTTTGAACCATTATGCCTAATAGAATCAAATATTGAATTGTATTGAAAATTGGTCGCATTTGCTTGCATATACATATACTTACATTGAACAGGTCATAGCAAGGAGGCTAGAGCCGAAGAATAAAATTTGTTAGCCCGACAAATAGGTACATGTTTACTACATAATTTACTGTTTTGTTTGGGTGATGATGATTTTATGAGCCTATTGGCTAGCCGCTTGGCTTTTTCTTTTTCTTTTTGAGATCAGAAGGCCTATTTGGCAATTTCGGGATTTTCCCGTGGCTCCCGGTGCAGGGGAGGTTATGGCGAAATTTTTCGAAAATTTAGGGTGTTAGCCAAATTTTTGAAAATTTGAAAATTCTCAGAAACTGAAAAGTTGGAGAATGGAAGCCAGATCGAACGTAGAATTGATTAATCAAACCACTTTCGACTTTGTTCCTTTTCGGGGACGAAAAGTTTTAAGTGGGGGAGATTGTAATAACCCAAAAATTCTGAGCCAGTTTAAAATTTTTATTTTGGCAATTTTAGCGAATTTTAAATATTTAAAATAGATTATTTTAAATAAAAACAACGAGAAATTTATTCTTAATATAGAATTGAACGTTTATATTATATACGCCGTCGTTAGAATATAAATAATTATATATAATTATAAATAGAATTGAAAATGGCGCGGTAGTTCGATAATTCGATTTCAAACTTCAATTGAATGTACCGGGTGCAAAACAATCCGGATTTTAGTGAAACCAAAAAACAATAGGATCTAATTGATGATATCTTTCCAACGAATCCGAAAAATCAAAATTTCATAGCGGGAATCAAAAGATATGTCCAGTTGAAAATTTTGAATAGTCACTATGGAATTCAGGCCCTTAAAAATAGACATTTTGCAAACGACCTCGGATTTCGACGAAACTACTTTTGTTGGGTCCGTGACGTCAAATTATTGCTAGATTCCAAATTTCATAATTTTTCGATTCAATATATGAGCGTGGCAAAGGAAAACGCGTTTGACCAGTTTCAATTGATTTTAATCGACTGGAAAATGACCATTTTTCAAACGGTTTCAGAATTCGACGAAACTAGTTTTGTTAGGACCGTATCGTCAATACGAAGCTAGAAAATATTTTTCGGGAATTTTTCTAGTTAGTATGTGACCCCGGTAATTTGAAATGTACGTTTAAAATTCAATATAGTGATTTAAATGTAAATTTAACGGAAACTGATCGAAACGATCGAATCAGCTTGTGATACATATCCCATTGTATTCGGAATGGGGGTATTACCCTAGGGACGACAGTCGGTGGGCTCAAAAAGGAGTTCGAATTTTTAAAGTAACTTTTTGAAGAAAAAATTAAATATATATATATATATATATATATAAACTTTTATACTTAAGCCCCTCATTCCTTTATAATTCCCACAACAGATTATTTCCCAAATCAGAAACAAAAAACCCGATCCCCTTTTCCCGCTTACCCCCCCTCGCGCGATCAACGCCGCCACCGCCCTTCGGAGCTCCCCACCACCGTCGCCGCCCTCTCCAGCTCGACCTCCGCTCCACCCTCCGATCCCGCTTCTCTCCACCTCGACGCAGCCGAACCCCGATGCCCTAGCCCCCTGCCGTCGCTTGCTTCACCCCCCTTTTTCTCCTGGAAATCTGAACCCCCTCCCTGACCTATTCCGCATGGCCACTCAACCCCGACGCCGCCAACTTGAAGGCCGCTCCAACCACCTCAGACCTCTTCGACGCCGCTCCTCTCCCCGCAGTCCATCAACCTGACCATTTGTCGTGAGTTTTCTTCTTTGTATTTATTTTTAGTTTAACTAATTTGTGTGTAAAAGACATGTGTTTGTTTATGAAATAATGGAAATTTAAATATCTTTTGTTAGTTAAAGATTTGATTTTTTGCTTTTGAAAAGATTCGATTTTTGAAACCGGAAAGAATTGATTTTTAGGAACAATTAAAAATATGATTTTTATATTTTTTTTTAGTATTAAAAATATGATCTTTACTATATAGATGATATAAAAATATGATTTTTGTTTGTGTAGAGGATAAAAAATATAATTTTTACATGATAGCAATATTAAAAATAGCATCTTTATATGTGTAGCAAAATAAAAATGTGATTTTTATAATGATATATTTGAAAAGGCGAAATCTTTATATGAAGAATGGCGTGATAAAAATATAATCTTTACTATATGAACATCGATGTGAAAATATAATTTTTATCTATATAGTAGCGGAGTAGAAATTCGATTTTTATATATTGAATAGCATAATAAAAATTCGATTTTTATATATTGAATAGCGAAGTAAAAATTCGATTTTTACATATGTAGAGAATACGGGCAACGAAGATGCGATAACGATGAAGATTTCTATCTATGAAGTGTCGTGGAGTTGGATAGCTTTCGGTGAGAATTTCTCACCTTTCAATTTCATTTTCTAGTTATATATATATACTAGGATGCAGACGGTGCTTAGTAGCACCCGACACAATTGTCCACAGACCATGGACTTGTTTGTTTGGTTGCATAAATTAGTTTGATGATTTGATTTGAATTTGGTTGTTTGGTGAATTTGATTGATGTGTGAATGGCGTGGGCCTTCACTAGACCGGGGATAAGGCTAGACCTCGTCCCATTTCTAGTATCGTGCCGTTATGCCGCCGAAATTTTCTAAAATAGTTGGAAAAATAAAGATAGCATTTTATTTAATAAATGAACTGAATAGAAATTCATATGTTGAAATAAAATGTTTTTATCGTTAAAAACATAATTTTTAACGTGAAGTGAATAAAATAAAATATTCATTTACAAACCGGACGGTTTGTTTATGTACACCTATTTGAAGGACATTGATTGGGTCGATAAATTTTACACATCGCCCAACTGCACAAATAAAATCTGTGTTTGATTGTTTGAAACCCCACACGGGTGTTGGGATGAAATTTGAAGTTCACTCATCCTGATTGATTAGATATGTCGATCGATTGATTGACAGGCTGTTATAAGCGTTAGATATCTATATTTGATGCTTATACAGTGTAGTGCACTTTGGTTGATGGTTGATTATTTTTCAATGCTATTATGTACGTGTGATGTATGAAAATCCATATCATTAACATTATATGGTGATTGATTGGGCCTCATTCCAATTTAGAAGATAAAGAATACTATAAAATAAAGGTTCATGTGTTGACTGTACTCATCCGTTGAGATTAGTCATGTGTTGAACGTAATATTTTAACAATAAATTTTATATCTTTATCACTATAAAATAAAGGTTCATGTGTTGACTGTACTCATCCATTGAGATTAGTCATGTGTTGAACGAAATATTTCAACAAAAATAGTCACACGTGGACGGTACTCATTCGTTGAGATTAGTCGTGTGTTGACAAAAAGAAATATTTGAAAAAGAAATATTCGAAATAGAATATTTGAAAATAGAAATGTATGAAGCCGTGTTGATTAGATGGACGCCATTTTGACGTGAACAATATTTATATCGATTTTATTCATTTTAAAATGAATTGAATTGAAAACGATTTTGAAATGAATTGAATTGAAAACGATTTCGAAATGAAATGAATTGAAAACGATTTCGAAATGAAATGAATTGAAAACGATTTCGAAATGAAATGAATTGAAAACGATTTCAAAATGAAATGAATTGAAAACGATTTCGAAATGAATTGAATTGAAAACGATTTCGAAATGAATTGAATAGAAAACGATTTTGAAATGAATTGAATTCAAAACGATTTCGAAATGAATTGAATTGAAAACGATTTCGAAACGAAATGAATTGAAAATGAATTGAATATAAAACCAATTCGAATTGAATTGAAAACGAATTTGAATTGAATTGGAAACAAATTGAAAATGAATTCGAATTGAATTGGAAACAAATTGAAATGAATTCAAATTGAATTGAATAGGAATGAATTTTAAAACGAATTTATAAGGAAGAATTCAATTTTGATTGGAAATGAAATGGAAGTTGAATTTGTTTTCGAAACGAATTCAAAACTATTTTTAAAACTTTGTTTTAAATAGAAATCGACGAAATATATATTATATATATAATATAATGACCTGAATAGAACGCGCCGCGCCGCGGCGGTTCATGAATTTCGACCATTTATTTCAAACGGACATTACGGGAGATCCGACCGTCGGATTCTCCTAAAACCGGAACCGTTGGGTTCGTATCAAAAAGAGCTTTCTAACGAATATTAGAAATTCAAAATCTAACGGTTGGATTTGGAGATACGTCCAAATCAAATTTGAAAAAGGTCGCTGTAAGTGCAGTTCGATGGCCGTCGATGGAAATCGACTGTACGGGCCTTGATAAAATTATTAAAAATATCAATAATATGTGTAAAATCATAAGAAATGATTTGTGAAAAATTGGGGTGAAAAACTCCATATTTGAAAAGATAAAAGTAGATTTTATCGAAATGAACTAGTTTGAACTAAATTTAAAACCCAATTATTTTTAAATAAATAAATTAGATTTAAAAAGGGGTTTTAAATAAACGGAATTTCTAATATATTTGATTGGATTTGAAATGGGTTTAACGTGAACTGTGTTTTAAATAACACTAGTTCTTTAACCCGATAATAAATAGAATGTGATTTGGGTTTGTCGTGAACGATGTTTTAAATAACACCTAGTTCTTTAACTCAGTAAATGGAGTTTTAACGAATCTGCAATTAGATTGAAATGTAAATCTATAATCTAAATTATCAAATTTAGAAAATGAGCGAGGATGGAGTATCACTAGTTTTGCTCCAAAACGATAGTCAAATCTTTAATTAAATTTGAACGAGAAATGATAATTAATTTTATCGACAACACTGTGGTGTTAGATATGGAGTATTACCAGTTTTGCTTCATGGGATGAATAGGTTGGGATTGGGAAATAAAATAAATAATTACTTCATTGTGGTTCGCTAATCTCGACTAGTTTGAAAAACCATAATTTGGTTTGAAACGACATCCAACGGAAGATTAAAGGATAAATTTTAAAAGAATTTATCTTGGATAAAATTAATGGGAACCTTTCCCTAAGAATGTGATTTCGTGAATAAAAGAATATTCTGAATTGGAATGAGGCGTATGTTGTGTTTGTGTAACATTTGTTTTTAATATACGCGAGTTGTTCGGAAAGGCCGGGTTTATACCCATTCTGAATAACCGATTCGACGATATGTCGAAGATGAAGACGGTGGTCGAAGACCGGAAGTCTTCACATCGTTTGGATAATTACTGACGATCCTGATTGGGCTGTACACCCAAGAAGATGGAAATAGTTGGTGGTCGTCCAGACGTACTTGGAGATCGATGGATATGCGAGGAAAGTGCCTCCGGTTTCGTTCAGACCCATAACGGACTTGAAAATGGATTGTGTGTCTGACATTGGATTTTATTCTGTGTTGATTGATTTATGTTAAATATATATCTGCTTGGCGGCGGAGAATTTATTCTCTTGCTTAACGCCCTTCTCTGAGACGTACGAGCTTAGAGGTTATATATCGATAGATATCAATCGCATGGCATGAATTGCCTGTGTGGCACGCTAAGATGCAATGATCAAGGCTTCTGTTGAAAAGCAAAGTCTTGTGGTTGATGATCAAAGCACCGCCTTTGTGGCGTAGCTTTGTGTATAACGTGAATTCGCGAGCCTCACACCCCTGTGTGAGTTATAAACGGGATACGGGCCGTTGGGAGAACACGACGTTTCTTTCTAGCTTTGGTGGTGTTAGTGACTTACCAGCCCTGACATTTATATACTTTTCACCTTTGTGGTTATTGGAATGCGGCGCCTCGATTATAGGTCTATATGGACCGAGAAACGTGTGTTCAGGCATAACCAATCCTCTAACGTAAGTGAGGACCGGCCCAACCGATCCAAGTGGCTGCCCAGAGTGTGTAGTCCTGAGCATTTGCTAGAGTGTCTCGAAGCGGAGAGGAGCTTGCCCCTTGCCTCGACTCATGACGGAAATCCAATTTCCAATACGTGTATTTCGGCTTTATTTGTAGAGCCTAGTATGGCGACATAGTGGGATGGGGCACTCATGCCGTCTATGATTTATATTTATGATTGAAATTGTTTTGACACTATACACTTATTATAGTATCAAATGATTTGTTTTAAACGTACCAAGCATGTTTGGCTGTTATAAGGTAAAACCCTATCCTCCGGCTTGCGTTGCATTGTGTGATGGGACCTGGGTCTTATAATAGCTTCATTTTTCGAAAAAGCATTGCGTTGTTTATTCTATGCACTGGTATTCTTGGGAGGAAACCCGTTCCGTGTTATGCGACGTGGTCCCTTGAATTACTCTCTTTTAAAATAAAGTTTTAATAACTGTTTTAGTTCTCACACCAGTCACATGACTGACCTGGACTTTATTGTTTTAACCTAAACTCTGGGTGCCCCTATTTTCCGCACGGGCAGCTAGTAGTTTTGGTTTTGCAGATTTATATTCACAGGATCCTGGTTTACAGCTGGAATGATATCCGGAAAGCTCTGTATTCGTATATCACCTTCAGTTGTGCTTTGTATTATTCTCCGCTGCTATGTAATTTATTGTAATCTCTGATATTTTTTGAATGTAATTTATTCATTATACTCTGTATATTCTTGTATCTGATGGAATTGTTGTAATAACAATGAAATGTTCTCCCGTCTGCGTTCATTTGTGTGTTGTTCTCAAAGCATCCGCTCTTTCCTTCACGGGGAAGTTACGGGTTCTTACAATATACCTATGATATTTTTAGGGAAATCAATTTGTGATTTGGCGGGTATGACGATGTGAGATTCAAAGTGAATCATTGTGTGATCTGTCAGAGATAAGCATGGACTCTAGCCTCACAACCGGGAAATGACAAAAATCGGGTAAGCAACATGGCTATGTAGGTCAAACCTATTAGGGTGTATAATCACCTGATCTGGAGTTTCATTTACTTCTAAAAATCTATTGTCGATGCTGTCCCATTCGGGAAACGGTTGTTGATCCCAACTGTTGGTGATATACATTCGATACACTCAAGCGAAATGAGTTGTCGGTTATGTGTGGCCGGGTTGCAAGATGTTCTTGTTAAACCCAGTGTATTCCTCTCTAGAGGTACACTAGCAGAAGGTGGTTCCATACCTTGTCATAGTTGGAAATCCAATACCCAATACATGCTTGCGGTTTTGATTGTATACTATATATGTAGAACGTGAGATGAAAGCGTTTCTGCTAGATGATTATTATATTGTGGTTGATAGACATTATTATAATATCAATGAGTTTGATATAAAGATTATTCTGGATTCTCATAAGGGAAAAACTTGTAACGACCCAGATTTTTGAACAGTTTATTTTAAATATTTAGTATGGTTTTAAATATTGATTCGAATATAAATGGATTTTTATTATGGAATTTATCGGGTTAATAATCGATATACGATTTAATATCGAATATATTGAATTGCCGTAATACTAGAACGATAAATAATTTGACGTTGAGTTAAAACTGAGTTGAGCCAATTCAGTCGATTAATATAAATTCTATTGAATTAGAACGGTAATAATAATTTATTTTCGATAAATTGGATTTGTTTGAAATCGATTATATGTTGAATCTAATTTAGTTTAAATCGTTAATTCAAATTGTTATCTTTTTCACAATTTAATTTAATTTCAGAACTCATTCCGTTGAATTTAGAATGGTGGATAACATTAGCAACATTACTCGTTACGATATTAAGAGTGGTTCGAGATTTGAATTTAAGGGACCGTGAAATATTTTATTATTTAATTAAACAAAATCAAATCAAAGGAATTAATTCAGCCGACCTACTTCTTTTATATCGTCACCCTAAACTAAATTTCGCAGACCTATACATTTCTCGAGCACAATATTCTGTTCTCTAGCCTCTTAACAAAGGCAGACAGGATTTAATGGCTTTAAGTACTGGATGTTCCTTCTCGCACCTATAAAACAAGGTTAAGGCTTCGCTATTCTTTCATTCTGAATCCCATCTTCATTCTTGCTTTCGTTCCTTTTCCCCAATTCAAAACATTTCAATCCACCGAAATGAAAAAAAAAAGAAAAAAAAAATCAAATCAAACTCGCTACTTGAATCGCGAGTCCGGAGCTCGAATCAAAGCTGAATGCGGTTGAAAATTCGATGGAGTATCGGAGGGGTGAAATCGATTCTGGAAGAAGAAGGTTCGAACTCGAACCAGTCGAGTGGGATTTCGAAGGCGCATCGTGGACTTGGGATTAGCATAGTTATCCGCACCAAACATCAAGGTTTGGTGGAGTTCGACGATGCGAGGTGTTGTTGTCTTCTTCGAGGCTCCAGGTCAAAGTCGAGTTTCGTGAAGAGAGACAGACTGTTGTTCTTTGGTGAGGAGTATGGCGGTGGGTTCGCAAGTGTAAGAGGGGAGTACGGCTGTTCTTGGTGGCGACGTGGGTGAACTGGAGGTCGACGCTGACCTTGGGAGGTGCGGTGGTGTGATCAAAGAGGCTGACTGATATAGTTGATTTAAAGCAGAATTAGAAAAAGGTAATTTAAATTTTTATTTCGATAGATTTAATAATAAATGTCATATTAAAATATATATAATTTATTTATTCATTAAGTAGTTAATTTATTGAAATAATGAAGTCAAACAAAAACTGAAATTTGAACTCTAAATTCATTTAGTAAGTTGTTTAAAGTAGTAAAAGGGTTAGAATTTAATTAGTGTAATGATTAGAATTTTATTAGTATATCGGCTAGAATTGAATTAGTCTATCTTTAGTAGAAAACCTCGTTAAGGAAATTCAGTAGCTAATTTATAAAATTCGGGATTTCCTTAGGCAAGGACAAATCAAATAAAATCACTTGTATGGAGTTCAAAGACTCGGAAATCAATGAACAAAGATTGAAACTGGTACAAGTGCAAATAGATTCCCCGGTGAGTAAATCTCACTCACCTTTTATTTATAATTATTTTTATTTCGTTAAAAATAATTGTTGTTGCTCGTTTGGATTTTTCTGCTTGTTTTATATATATTAGTTATTTAGGCTATATATATATATTGGGTTGATTGATTGGTTGGATTCCCGCAGTCTCATTAGCGGATGCCCGCAGTTTCATAGCGGATGATTACCCTATACGCCCCACGCTATGATTAGTGGATGACCTTCTATACCGCGATATTCTGCCACGAAGCAGAATGGGTATTATTTATGTGCTAACATCTGTGGATGCAGGAAAACAGGTTGGAGGAATCCAACTGGATTCCTCAAAAATATATTATCTGTTTGTTTATTTGTTTGCATATATATTTTTATATATGATGAGTTAGAAAAATAAATAATTCGTTGCTTTGTGTGTTTAAATATCACTGGGCTTAAGTAATGATATTTAAAAATATCGTGGAAGGATATTTGAGATTTAAAAAGGGAAAATTCTATTTTTAAATAGAATTTGAATTTTAAATGGAAATAAAAATATAAACTTGTTTTTGAAAAATAAAACAAGTAGTTTCTTTATAAACGAAGTTTATAAATAGTTCTTTTATAACGAAGTTATAAATGAAGTGAAAAGAATTATCATTTGATAATTCAGAAATAGAAATACAAGTGTGAAATTGGAATTTGAAATGAAATTTCAAAATAGGATGTGAAATGAAATTTTTAAATATATAACTCAAATGGAATTTGAGTATAACATTTGAATTTTAAAAGGAGTTTAAATATTTGAATTTTAAAAGGAGATTGAATATTAGAAATTCAAATAGAAGTTCAAATAGAATTTGAATAGACGAAATTAGAATGAAAAATAGAATTTGAATTCAAGGAATTGAAAAATAAAATTTGAATTCAAAGGAATTCGAATAAAGAAATTCAAATAGAGATTTGAATGTAGAATTTCAAAATAGAATTTGAAATAAACTTTGAAATAGGATTTTCAAAGTAGAATTGGAAATAGAATTTCAAATAGGATTTCAAAATAGGAAATCCAAATGGTTTTGAAATGGAATTTGAATTTAAGGGAATTCAAATGGATTTGAGTGAAGAAATTCAAATGGTGTTAAAAATAAGTTTGAATATTAGAATTCAAATGGGGTTGGAAATGAATTTGAATATTAGAATTCAAATGGAAATGGAAAATGAAATTTGAATATAAGAGATTCAAATTGAATTCAAATAGGATTTGATCTATGGAATTTGAATATGAAATTCAAATGGGTTTTAAACTATGGAATTTTGAATATAGAATTTAAAAAGGAGTTTGAATATTTGAATTCCAATAGAATTCAAATATAGAAATTGGAATATAGAAGTTCAAATGGAATTTAAATATAGAGTTTGAATCAGAGAATTCAAATGAATTCAAACATAGAATTTGAATATAGGAAATTCAAATAGAAATTCAAGTATTGAATTTGAATATCAAATAGAAAAGGAATTGGAATTTGAATATAGAATTCAAATAAGAGTGAGATTGGAATTTGAATCAAGAAATTCAAATAGAGTAAAAATGGAGTTGAATTCATTTTAAAGAAATTTAAAGGTTTATATATATAAATATAATTAAAACGAACTTGCCGCAGCGCTGCAGTTCGTAAAATAGCGATTCGAACTTCAATCGAGTATACAGGACTCAATTGGAGTCGGATCTCTTTGAAACAAGAAACGTCAGGACCAGTTTGATAATAGCTTTCTAATGAAAGAGAAAAATATGAATTTCGTCGTATAGATTTTGAGTTATGTCAAAATCAAATTTTCAGAAAAACAGCGCCAGAACTATTTAAAAACCATAACGGTTTATTTCATTTTATAAAAGGATTTTAAGCAAATAAAAATCCGAATTTCTATTTAGAAAATTTCAGATTTGAGTTATAAAATATATGTGAACTCAGGTGGAGTAATGAATTGATTTTTGAAACAGAAATCAGATTTTTGATTATTGAATAGAATTAACTAATTCGAATAGGAATTAGTAAATGAGATGTTGAATTGATATTGGGCCTTAAATAAGTGAATTCGATTTGAAAATTTATATTCGAAATAGAAAAGAGAACTAGAATTGAAATTGAAATTCAATTTGGGTATGAACGAGTTAAATATTTTGTTTGAACATGTTATGTTCAACAGAGAAGTGAAATAGGCAAAATGACTAATTAAAGAATAAACGGGCGAAACTGAATTCAAACGATTAGATGGTATTGAATTGAATTGAAAACAGGTGAACATATGTAAGCAGGTTTGATATGAAGTATATGGAGATTTAAATTAATGTGCTCGACAAAAAGGTACCCGTTTCAATTCCATATGAGATTTTATGTGCCGTATCGGCTAGCCGCTTGGCTTTTCCTTTTTCTTTTTGAGATTAGAAGGACCGGGGAAGCTATTTGAAATTTCCCGATGCTCCCGATGCAAGGGAGGTTATGGCGAATTTTTCCGGAAATTTAAGGAGTTAGAATATTTTTAAGATAATTTGATAGTTATAAATCAATGTATCAATATATGTAGAATTCGATAAGGAAACGAAATCAAAAATCGAATATTGTAAACAAAAAGGGAAATCTATAAATTAGAAATAGAAAGCGAACTTTATACATGTTTTAAAAATGAACAATTGGATTGTATAGTGTGTTTATTCGAGGTAAGTGCGTTTTGAAGTTGAGGATGTTTTCAGTTAAGGTCTGAGAGGTAATTTTACCCCAACTTGATTGATTTCATTTTTAATGGATAAATAGCAAGATCCAGTCTCGAAGAGAAGTGTTTGAAAAAGAGTTAGTTGAATAAAATATTTTGGGTTGTTGTAACGATGTTTTACACAACATTCGTTTTAAACCCAAGTGATGGAATTTTGGAAATATAACAAGTAAATATTTCCTGAGTATAATTAAAATAGTCGGGATAGAGATAAATGATTGGAATTGTTTCCAATTGCAAATAGAGACATTTTCTAATATATAGAAAATAAAAGAAGTTAATATTTGGAAACGTTTTCCAAATGGCATAAGAGGCCAAGATGATTATTGAAAATATTTGGTTAACAAATATTGATAGAGAAAATGGAGAAGTGATTTAATTAATGAATATTAATTAAAGAGCCCAGTGATTTGTTTGATATGTTGATTTAACACTTGTTTTTATTCGATAGTTAAATCACAGACTATCGAAGTTTTGACCATCGTTGTCAATATGGAGAGACCGGTTGGATTATTATCCGAAGAACCACTCCGTATTGGCATAAGCGTTGCAAACCAAGTATGCTGAATATATTGAAGACGGAGTGAAGGGCAAGGGCTTTTTCTATTAATAGAAATGGTGCCTTCGGTTTCGTTCAATCCCAGAACGAACGTAAATGGACGAATGTCTGACAGAGTATTTTCAATGATCAAATGGGTTGGTCTGTATGAATATATATATGGTTGCAACGGATTTATTCCCTTAGCATAACATCCAGAATATTTGTGCAAACTCAACTAGTGATTAACGGATTTGACAATGTGGCATTCAAAGTGATTGTGTTATCAATGAATGGTAAGTATGCGTAGCCTCAGGCCTCAACAACCGGGAAAGGACAAAAATCGGGCAGGCAGCATGGCTATGTGGGTCGCACCCATTAGGATGTATAATCACCTATCTAGAGGTTCATTTAATTTCTTATTCTATTCGATGCTGTCCCAGTCGGAAGACGGTTGCTGATCCCAACCGTTGGTGATATACATTCGATACACTCAAGCGAAATGAGTGGTCGGTCATGTGTGGGCTGGGTTACAAGATGTTCTTGTTGAACCCAGTGTATTCCTCTCTAGAGATACACAGTCGGAAGGTGGTTCCATACCTTGTCATGTTGGAAATCCAATCTCCAATAAGCGCCATGCGGTTTTTGATTTTATAATATATGTGGAGCGTGAGATGCAAGCGTTCTGCTATTTGGTTATTTACTTGATGTAGACATTATTATAATATCACTAGATTTTTGATATCAAAGAGTTTTGGGTTATAGTAAGGGAAAAACCGTCCATGTTTATGTGTGGGCTGGTCTTACTATTATCTTTTCTTTCGAAAAGGGTTTTGAAAGTTAAACAAGTGGTTGGAGTTTACTCACACCAGTCCCATGACTGACCCAGAGTTTATTTTGTTTTGTTTTCCCTAAACTCTTGGGTGCCCAAATTTGTATGGGCAGTCAAGTAGTCGGGATTTCACAGATTCATTTGAAGGAGCTGGAAGCAGGAGGCTTCACCGGTTAGCTATAGGCTATCATATATTCCGCTGTGGACCTTGTTTGTATCTGGAAACAGGTGTTTATAACTGTTCCAGAAATGACTGTTGTGCTCTGATGATGGTATGTATATAAAGTTACTGATTTGTATTTCAAAAGTTATGTAAAAAAATATATTTTATTCGTTCCGCTGTGAGTTTGTGATCTTCGTTTTTTCTTCTATTCTAATATTTCTTTCTTCCTATTTCTCATCTTCTAACTTCTTTCTATTAATGGTTCGTATTTCTGTGTTATTTGGGTTGGACGTGTGGTGTATTTAGTCAACTCAGATAGCTCGGATTTGCGGGTCGTTTCAGTTGGTATCAGAGCTTAGGTTGAGCGAATACCTAGGCTTGTGTGGCATGTGCTCATTAGAGATAGGGTCAGTAGTATCCTAGAATGAGTTGAGTGAATATACGAGAGAGCGTATTTGTTAATTGATATAAAAATTGTTTTATATTGTGTTGGCTAGTCTGTTGAGTGGTTTATGAATTCTGGTCGAATCGTGGGACGCCACGACGTCGATAAGAGTTTATAAATACTTGAACAGAAGATTGAACACGATATAGTTTTAAAATGGGTAGATGAAATAATTTTACCCAAAATTCTATTTTGATATATAGCTAATAATTTTCTGAAAATTATTGGATGTGTTGATTGTTATCGTTATAATCAAATTTGATTATAAAAAATTGGAATGGTTATATATAACCAAAATAAAACTCGTATATGGATAACATATACAAATGAAATGAATTGAAATTGAAATCAAACCAGAATTTGGAATTTAAATCCTGGGAAGTTTGAAATATTTTTGGAAGTATATTAGAACAATATAGCTTTAAAAGGATTTTAGATGGATTTTGAAATAATAAAGCACTGAACTCACTTTAGTGGCTGGGAAATAATTCTGATGATGATTGCAACATCATCAGTGTTCATTTCCGAGTTTCTAAGTGATGAATTGCTACCTTAGAAATTTTTTTGATGGGAATTTGTTTGAAAGAAAACAAGTTTAATTGAAAAATTCAAATATTTTGAATTTGAAAAGATTATAAATATATGTACATGTTTAAGTGATTTCAAAAGGATTTGAAATAAAAACCCTGGAATTTGGATTCTGGAATTAAAATTTAACTGAAGCAAGTTAAATGGTTCGAGGTGAATAAATTGACTAGAATCAATTTGAAATAAATTGAAATGAATATGAATTAGAATGCATATGAATGGAAACCAAAAGTTTTGGTTGAAATTAAAGTCATAGAAATATGAGGAGTTGAGTTTCAACATAAGTGAATTTTTGAAAAGTAATAGATTTGTACCATTTTTCCTACCTTAGCAATTTCGAGGACGAAATTATTTTAAGGGGGGAAGAATGTAACGACCCAGATTTTTGAACAGTTTATTTTAAATATTTAGTATGGTTTTAAATATTGATTCGAATATAAATGGATTTTTATTATGGAATTTATCGGGTTAATAATCGATATACGATTTAATATCGAATATATTGAATTGCCGTAATACTAGAACGATAAATAATTTGACGTTGAGTTAAAACTGAGTTGAGCCAATTCAGTCGATTAATATAAATTCTATTGAATTAGAACGGTAATAATAATTTATTTTCGATAAATTGGATTTGTTTGAAATCGATTATATGTTGAATCTAATTTAGTTTAAATCGTTAATTCAAATTGTTATCTTTTTCACAATTAAATTTAATTTCAGAACTCATTCCGTTGAATTTAGAATGGTGGATAACATTAGCAACATTACTCGTTACGATATTAAGAGTGGTTCGAGATTTGAATTTAAGGGACCGTGAAATATTTTATTATTTAATTAAACAAAATCAAATCAAAGGAATTAATTCAGCCGACCTACTTCTTTTATATCGTCACCCTAAACTAAATTTCGTAGACCTATACATTTCTCGAGCACAATATTCTGTTCTCTAGCCTCTTAACAAAGGCAGACAGGATTTAATGGCTTTAAGTACTGGATGTTCCTTCTCGCGCCTATAAAACAAGGTTAAGGCTTCGCTATCCTTTCATTCTGAATCCCATCTTCATTCTTGCTTTCGTTCCTTTTCCCCAATTCAAAACATTTCAATCCACCGAAATGAAAAAAAAAAGAAAAAAAAAATCAAATCAAACTCGCTACTTGAATCGCGAGTCCGGAGCTCGAATCAAAGCTGAATGCGGTTGAAAATTCGATGGAGTATCGGAGGGGTGAAATCGATTCTGGAAGAGGAAGGTTCGAACTCGAACCAGTCGAGTGGGATTTCGAAGGCGCATCGTGGACTTGGGATTAGCATAGTTATCCGCACCAAACATCAAGGTTTGGTGGAGTTCGACGATGCGAGGTGTTGTTGTCTTCTTCGAGGCTCCAGGTCAAAGTCGAGTTTCGTGAAGAGAGACAGACTGTTGTTCTTTGGTGAGGAGTATGGCGGTGGGTTCGCAAGTGTAAGAGGGGAGTACGGCTGTTCTTGGTGGCGACGTGGGTGAACTGGAGGTCGACGCTGACCTTGGGAGGTGCGGTGGTGTGATCAAAGAGGCTGACTGATATAGTTGATTTAAAGCAGAATTAGAAAAAGGTAATTTAAATTTTTATTTCGATAGATTTAATAATAAATGTCATATTAAAATATATATAATTTATTTATTCATTAAGTAGTTAATTTATTGAAATAATGAAGTCAAACAAAAACTGAAATTTGAACTCTAAATTCATTTAGTAAGTTGTTTAAAGTAGTAAAAGGGTTAGAATTTAATTAGTGTAATGATTAGAATTTTATTAGTATATCGGCTAGAATTGAATTAGTCTATCTTTAGTAGAAAACCTCGTTAAGGAAATTCAGTAGCTAATTTATAAAATTCGGGATTTCCTTAGGCAAGGACAAATCAAATAAAATCACTTGTATGGAGTTCAAAGACTCGGAAATCAATGAACAAAGATTGAAACTGGTACAAGTGCAAATAGATTCCCCGGTGAGTAAATCTCACTCACCTTTTATTTATAATTATTTTTATTTCGTTAAAAATAATTGTTGTTGCTCGTTTGGATTTTTCTGCTTGTTTTATATATATTAGTTATTTAGGCTATATATATATATATTGGGTTGATTGATTGGTTGGATTCCCGCAGTCTCATTAGCGGATGCCCGCAGTTTCATAGCGGATGATTACCCTATACGCCCCACGCTATGATTAGTGGATGACCTTCTATACCGCGATATTCTGCCACGAAGCAGAATGTGTATTATTTATGTGCTAACATCTGTGGATGCAGGAAAACAGGTTGGAGGAATCCAACTGGATTCCTCAAAAATATATTATCTGTTTGTTTATTTGTTTGCATATATATTTTTATATATGATGAGTTAGAAAAATAAATAATTCGTTGCTTTGTGTGTTTAAATATCACTGGGCTTAAGTAATGATATTTAAAAATATCGTGGAAGGATATTTGAGATTTAAAAAGGGAAAATTCTATTTTTAAATAGAATTTGAATTTTAAATGGAAATAAAAATATAAACTTGTTTTTGAAAAATAAAACAAGTAGTTTCTTTATAAACGAAGTTTATAAATAGTTCTTTTATAACGAAGTTATAAATGAAGTGAAAAGAATTATCATTTGATAATTCAGAAATAGAAATACAAGTGTGAAATTGGAATTTGAAATGAAATTTCAAAATAGGATGTGAAATGAAATTTTTAAATATATAACTCAAATGGAATTTGAGTATAACATTTGAATTTTAAAAGGAGTTTAAATATTTGAATTTTAAAAGGAGATTGAATATTAGAAATTCAAATAGAAGTTCAAATAGAATTTGAATAGACGAAATTAGAATGAAAAATAAAATTTGAATTCAAGGAATTGAAAAATAAAATTTGAATTCAAAGGAATTCGAATAAAGAAATTCAAATAGAGATTTGAATGTAGAATTTCAAAATAGAATTTGAAATAAACTTTGAAATAGGATTTTCAAAGTAGAATTGGAAATAGAATTTCAAATAGGATTTCAAAATAGGAAATCCAAATGGTTTTGAAATGGAATTTGAATTTAAGGGAATTCAAATGGATTTGAGTGAAGAAATTCAAATGGTGTTAAAAATAAGTTTGAATATTAGAATTCAAATGGGGTTGGAAATGAATTTGAATATTAGAATTCAAATGGAAATGGAAAATGAAATTTGAATATAAGAGATTCAAATTGAATTCAAATAGGATTTGATCTATGGAATTTGAATATGAAATTCAAATGGGTTTTAAACTATGGAATTTTGAATATAGAATTTAAAAAGGAGTTTGAATATTTGAATTCCAATAGAATTCAAATATAGAAATTGGAATATAGAAGTTCAAATGGAATTTAAATATAGAGTTTGAATCAGAGAATTCAAATGAATTCAAACATAGAATTTGAATATAGGAAATTCAAATAGAAATTCAAGTATTGAATTTGAATATCAAATAGAAAAGGAATTGGAATTTGAATATAGAATTCAAATAAGAGTGAGATTGGAATTTGAATCAAGAAATTCAAATAGAGTAAAAATGGAGTTGAATTCATTTTAAAGAAATTTAAAGGTTTATATATATAAATATAATTAAAACGAACTCGCCGCAGCGCTGTAGTTCGTAAAATAGCGATTCGAACTTCAATCGAGTATACAGGACTCAATTGGAGTCGGATCTCTTTGAAACAAGAAACGTCAGGACCAGTTTGATAATAGCTTTCTAATGAAAGAGAAAAATATGAATTTCGTCGTATAGATTTTGAGTTATGTCAAAATCAAATTTTCAGAAAAACAGTGCCAGAACTATTTAAAAACCATAACGGTTTATTTCATTTTATAAAAGGATTTTAAGCAAATAAAAATCCGAATTTCTATTTAGAAAATTTCAGATTTGAGTTATAAAATATATGTGAACTCAGGTGGAATAATGAATTGATTTTTGAAACAGAAATCAGATTTTTGATTACTGAATAGAATTAACTAATTCGAATAGGAATTAGTAAATGAGATGTTGAATTGATATTGGGCCTTAAATAAGTGAATTCGATTTGAAAATTTATATTCGAAATAGAAAAGAGAACTAGAATTGAAATTGAAATTCAATTTGGGTATGAACGAGTTAAATATTTTGTTTGAACATGTTATGTTCAACAAAGAAGTGAAATAGGCAAAATGACTAATTAAAGAATAAACGGGCGAAACTGAATTCAAACGATTAGATGGTATTGAATTGAATTGAAAACAGGTGAACATATGTAAACAGGTTTGATATGAAGTATATGGAGATTTAAATTAATGTGCTCGACAAAAAGGTACCCGTTTCAATTCCATATGAGATTTTATGTGCCGTATCGGCTAGCCGCTTGGCTTTTCCTTTTTCTTTTTGAGATTAGAAGGACCGGGGAAGCTATTTGAAATTTCCCGATGCTCCCGATGCAAGGGAGGTTATGGCGAATTTTTCCGGAAATTTAAGGAGTTAGAATATTTTTAAGATAATTTGATAGTTATAAATCAATGTATCAATATATGTAGAATTCGATAAGGAAACGAAATCAAAAATCGAATATTGTAAACAAAAAGGGAAATCTATAAATTAGAAATAGAAAGTGAACTTTATACATGTTTTAAAAATGAACAATTGGATTGTATAATGTGTTTATTCGAGGTAAGTGGTTTTGCCGTTTTGAAGTTGAGGATGTTTTCAGTTAAGGTCTGAGAGGTAATTTTACCCTAACTTGATTGATTTCATTTTTAATGGATAAATAGCAAGATCCAGTCTCGAAGAGAAGTGTTTGAAAAAGAGTTAGTTGAATAAAATATTTTGGGTTGTTGTAACGATGTTTTACACAACATTTGTTTTAAATCCAAGTGATGGAATTTTGGAAATATAACAAGTAAATATTTCCTGAGTATAATTAAAATAGTCGGGATAGAGATAAATGATTGGAATTGTTTCCAATTGCAAATAGAGACATTTTCTAATATATAGAAAATAAAAGAAGTTAATATTTGGAAACGTTTTCCAAATGGCATAAGAGGCCAAGATGATTATTGAAAATATTTGGTTAACAAATATTGATAGAGAAAATGGAGAAGTGATTTAATTAATGAATATTAATTAAAGAGCCCAGTGATTTGTTTGATATGTTGATTTAACACTTGTTTTTATTCGATAGTTAAATCACAGACTATCGAAGTTTTGACCATCGTTGTCAATATGGAGAGACCGGTTGGATTATTATCCGAAGAACCACTCCGTATTGGCATAAGCGTTGCAAACCAAGTATGCTGAATATATTGAAGACGGAGTGAAGGGCAAGGGCTTTTTCTATTAATAGAAATGGTGCCTTCGGTTTCGTTCAATCCCAGAACGAACGTAAATGGACGAATGTCTGACAGAGTATTTCCAATGATCAAATGGGTTGGTCTGTATGAATATATATATATGGTTGCAACGGATTTATTCCCTTAGCATAACATCCAGAATATTTGTGCAAACTCAACTAGTGATTAACGAATTTGACAATGTGGCATTCAAAGTGATTGTGTTATCAATGAATGGTAAGTATGCGTAGCCTCAGGCCTCAACAACCGGGAAAGGACAAAAATCGGGCAGGCAGCATGGCTATGTGGGTCGCACCCATTAGGATGTATAATCACCTATCTAGAGGTTCATTTAATTTCTTATTCTATTCGATGCTGTCCTAGTCGGAAGACGGTTGCTGATCCCAACCGTTGGTGATATACATTCGATACACTCAAGCGAAATGAGTGGTCGGTCATGTGTGGGCCGGGTTACAAGATGTTCTTGTTGAACCCAGTGTATTCCTCTCTAGAGATACACAGTCGGAAGGTGGTTCCATACCTTGTCATGTTGGAAATCCAATCTCCAATAAGCGTCATGCGGTTTTTGATTTTATAATATATGTGGAGCGTGAGATGCAAGCGTTCTGCTATTTGGTTATTTACTTGATGTAGACATTATTATAATATCACTGGATTTTTGATATCAAAGAGTTTTGGGTTATAGTAAGGGAAAAACCGTCCATGTTTATGTGTGGGTTGGTCTTACTATTATCTTTTCTTTCGAAAAGGGTTTTGAAAGTTAAACAAGTGGTTGGAGTTTACTCACACCAGTCCCATGACTGACCCAGAGTTTATTTTGTTTTGTTTTCCCTAAACTCTTGGGTGCCCAAATTTGTACGGGCAGTCAAGTAGTCGGGATTTCACAGATTCATTTGAAGGAGCTGGGAGCAGGAGGCTTCACCGGTTAGCTATAGGCTATCATATATTCCGCTGTGGACCTTGTTTGTATCTGGAAACAGGTGTTTATAACTGTTCCTTAAATGACTGTTGTGCTCTGATGATGGTATGTATATAAAGTTACTGATTTGTATTTCAAAAGTTATGTAAAAAAATATATTTTATTCATTCTGCTGTGAGTTTGTGATCTTCGTTTTTTCTTCTATTCTAATATTTCTTTCTTCCTATTTCTCATCTTCTAACTTCTTTCTATTAATGGTTCGTATTTCTGTGTTATTTGGGTTGGACGTGTGGTGTATTTAGTCAACTCAGATAGCTCGGATTTGCGGGTCGTTTCAAAACTCGTTCCGTTATACGTCGTGGTCTTATGAGATAACGTTTACTTGTTCAAACTGTTTTAACTGTTTTACTCATACCTGTCCCATGACTAACCCGAAGTTTATCTTGTTTTGTTTTCCCTAAACTCTTAGGTGCCCAATTTTGTACGGGCAGTCAAGTAGTCGGGATTTACAGATATACTGGAAGAGCTTGGAGCAGGAGGCTTCAGGATCATATAGCTATTGCTTATTTCCGCTGTGTTGTAAGTGTTGTACTTTGGAAATGATATGTATATTCAAGTACAAATTTATATTTCAAAGTTATGTTATATATTATATGTTATTCGTTCCGCTATGAGGTTCGTGTTACTCTGATGTTGTTGTTCTTCTTCATCTATTATAAGTTTCTATCTTATCTATTCTCACCCTCTAATTCTTTCATTAACTACCGGTATTTTCGATCCTTGGATGTTCGATATGTGTTGTATATCGGATAATCAAGATCGACTTTTTCCGGGTCGTTACAGTTGGCATTAGAGCTTAAGGTTAAGTAATTACCTTGCTATGCGGCGTGACTCAGTAGAGATGGGGTTAGAAATACCCTAGATT
Source organism: Allium sativum (assembly GCA_030737875.1). Taxonomy (NCBI): domain Eukaryota; kingdom Viridiplantae; phylum Streptophyta; class Magnoliopsida; order Asparagales; family Amaryllidaceae; genus Allium; species Allium sativum. Next base: position 34,375,682 of record CM060913.1, on the reverse strand, counting down.
GAGTTTGAATGTATATATATGAGTGCGTATTTGTTATTCAATATAAAAATGATTTTTATATTATGGAGATTTATTGGTTGAGTTGTTTATGAGTTCCGGTCGATCAATTTGATCCACTGTATTGGTAGGGGTTTCTAAACACTCGAATACGATGGGTCGACACGATATGTATTGAAAAGAGGGTAAATGAAATAATTTTACCCAAATTATATTTTGATATAAAGGATTTATATCAGAGTGATTATAATATATTGGATATATTGGTTGTTATTATAATCGAGCAAGATTATAAAAGTAAAAGGGTTATGTAAATAACCAATCAAAATTCAGATAAGTATAAAGAATTGAATTAAATCTGAAATTAAAATCAGAGTTGAAATTAAAACACTAGAATTTGAATAGGTATTTGTAATGGACTTGGATTAAGTATAAGAGAATTTTAAAATCCTGGGAGATTTTAAATTGTTTACAAACATTGTGAAGGATATTTTGAACTGATTTCAAAATAGAAGTTTAAAGAATGGGTTTTGAAAAGTGATATAGTATTGAACTCACTTCAATAGCTGGTAAATAACCCTGATGACGAATCGCGACATCATTAGTATTCATTTTCGAGTGGTAAGTGACGGATTACTACCAAGGATTTTGTTTTTGAATTGTTTTGAGAGAAACAAGTTGTTTGAAATCCAAAAAGGAATATTTGGTTTTAGAAAAGCAAAGATGTTTAAAACTCCCAGGAAGAGACTGTGTGAATTAAAAACAAATTTAAATAAAAATTTATGGAAATAAATTGGACTTGAATTGAAAACCAATTAAGTGGAATTTTAATTGGATTAGAATGATATCGAGAAGATTGGATTTGTAAGATAAGGAGTTGAAATAGAATTGGTTTGGTAAAATCAAGATTTGGAATCGAGAATAAAACTCGAGTTTGAAATGATATTTGGCTCTGATATAAGCGAATGGTTGTGTTGGAGATAAAAGTGATTGGAATTTGATTGGGATGACCCTTGTATCTGCTGAATTGATAACAGGTGGAAAGGATATAATGATATACCGACAAAAAGGTACAAGTTTATGTTTCTATTGGATATAAGATTTATGAGCCGAATTGGCAAGCCGCTTGGCTGTTTGATTTTCTTTTGGGTTGGAGATGTCCCAGAAAAGCGAGTTGTAGTTTTACCGATAGGGCTGTACAAAGGAGGTTATGGCGAAATTTTTCAAAAATTTCGAGTGTTAGAAAATTTTCAGGATTTTTGAAAATTTTCATTGATAAGAATAAATAAATATTTAAATGGAAATTTAATTGGTTCAGTTCAAACTGAAATAAAGAAGTGAACAAAATAAGTTCTAACCAATCGATAGGGTTTGTTTTTTACCTTAGCAATTTCGAGGACGAAATTATTTAAAGTGGGGAAGAATGTTAGGACCCGCATTTTCAGCGATATAATAATTAATTTATTTAATTATTTAAATGGTGAATTAGAATTAAATGGTTGTTTAATTAAATTATATTGAATATTTAATTAATTTAAATAATATATTTAATTCAGAAATAATCAGAAATATTGAAATTTACAATATTCAATGAACTGGATTATTCCTAAGATTTAATTCAGCTTAGAATTGAATTTGAATAACGAATATATTTAATTTACGTCAGTTTGAATGTATAATAATATTATAAATATAATCGAGCTCGAAATGGCGCTGCAGTTCGTAATTTGGCGATTTGAACTTCAACTGGATGTACAGGGTCCGTTTTAAATCGGATTTCTGTGAAAAAAGAAACGTTCAGAGCTGGTGAAGTATATTTTTCTAGTGGAAGAGAAATATATGGATTTCGTCGTGTAGATTTTGATTTATGTCCAAATAAAATTTTAGAAAAGTCTCTATGGAATTCCTTTATAATTTATAATGATTTATTTATATTTATAAAAGGAATTTCATTACAAATCGAATATCGACATGACTGGGAATTTTGAAGTACCGAGTTATAAATCCAATGAGAGCTGTATGGTATTCCACTATGAATATATATGATAATATTTATTTTTATATATTAAATTTAATTGTTTTTAAATATATTTATATATTTAAAAGGTTTATTTAGAGATGTAGAAATAACCAGTTTTGCAAACGACCTCAGAATTTGACGAAACTAATTTTGTTGGATCCGCAATATTAAATTATTGCTAGATTTCAATTTCCGCGATTTTTGAAGTCATTATGTAGCCATACGAGATTTTAATGTGAAAAAATAGTCGATAAATTGACCTTTAAAAATACACTGTGTGAGCAAACAAAGTCGGAATTCGACGAAACCAGTTTTGTTGGGTTCGTAATGTCGAACTCTAGCTACATGTCCAGTTTCGTGATTTTTGGGTATCATGTGTGACCACATGAATTTTTAGAATTCAGAAACAAATATAAAATGAGATTAAATAAAATATACTAAATTGGTAAGTGAACCAAAACCAGGCCACGTTATCCTTTCTCAACCACACCCTCACCTTTATAAACGCAAGAAAAGGAGCCGCTAGTTTTTCCATCTCTCAAAACAAATCCTGAGCTTTAGAAATTCCACAAAAATAGAAATAAATTCCTATAAATTTGGATATATACATATATGAATCCCTGAAAGTATTCTCTTCATTTCCATATAATTTCTTCAAGCTCGATGCCGTCTCGGTTTGCTGGAAAAAAGAGGGCGTGAGCCTAGGGTTCACTTACTTTAGGAATAGAAGGATCGATTGATTAAATGGAGGGTTGTTTTGGATTCGCGAGGTGGAATAGCGTCTGGTTGCGGAGTTCTGGGCGATTCCGTGACAATAAAGGTCGCTCGAATACCTGTAGCGGCCACGAGAGGATCAGGACGCGATTCCCATTTCTTGTTCGAATTGCACTAGTAGTGTACCATTTGGAAGAGGAGATTATAAAGAAAAATATAATATTTTTAGTGGGATTTTTAGATGAGTATTGGCCGAACATTGAAAGGGTAAAGTCGCGTTAATGGCCATGGTTGCGCCACAATGTAATACACTGGAGCGAGTGCTATCAGCAGAGAAGAAGCTCATCAGGTGGGGCAGAAAAGTTTGAATGGGCCAGTGGGGTTTTGATGGGTAAAGGCCCAAATAAATTAATTAATATAAGTTATATTATATTGTTTATTTTTATGTAAACTTCGAAAATGTATAACTCGACTGTACTATATCAGAAATTCAAACCGTCTGTCACGTTGGGATCGTATGGACGGGAGCTTCACAACGAAGCTGACGGGGAGTGAATCGAAGCTTGTTACAATTTATTGTAAAATAAATCGTCCGTCTGAATCAAAGACAGTTAATCATTTTTAACGATAACAGTCCAAGGTGAGTAAAACTCACCAACTCTGAATAGTTATATTTTTATAACGTGTTTTTAGAACTGTTAATCATCTGTTGATTGTTGTGTGTTAACTGTTTGGTTGAACTGCTTGTGTATTGTTTGAAATCATAGATAACGATATATATATGTAATCAAATATTGATTCTATTTAGCAGAATATTTCATAGTGAAATGAAATCGATGTTAATTATATTGTTTAACATCTGTGATGCAGGGAAACAGGTTGGAGGAATCCAACTGGATTCCTCAACATTTAATTTTACTATTTTTCATATATTGTGATATAAGATGTGATATATAATCTGTTATTGATATGTGTGTTTGAATGATATCGATCAATGTTACTTGGTATTTTAGATACCGTAAGAAATACTAGGATGTAAAAAAGGGATTTTCAAAGTATATTTTGAAAATAAATTATTTATATAAAATCAATGGATTTTATATATAAAAGGAAAAAGGATTTTATATAAGGAAATAATTATAAAATCAAAAGAGATATAAAGGAAATATATTTGTAAAACAAATATAAAGGAAATTATTTGTAAAACAAATATAAAGAAAATTATTTGTAAAACAAATATAAAGGAAATATATTTGTAAAACAAATATAAAGGAAATATATTTGTAAAACAAATACAAAGGAAGATATTTGCAAAACAAATAGAAAGAGAAATATTTGTAAAACATTTACAAATAAAATAGAAAAAGGAATATTTGTAAAACATTTACAAATAGAATTTAAAAGGAAATATTTGTAAAACATTTACAAATAGATTAAATGGAAATATTTATTTATAGGAAATAAATAGAATGTTATAAATGAGATATTTATTTGTTAAATAAATAGGAAAGATAACAGAAATATGTATTTGTTAAATAAATAGAAAAGATAAATGAAATATTTATTTGTTAAATAAATTGAACTGAAAGGGGAATAGTTATTTGTTAAGTAAACAGATAGAAAAGGGATAATCCAAAGGAGATAATTCAAAGGAGATAATTCAAAAGGAAATGATTCAAGGAGTTAATCAAAATGTGTTTATCAAAATGAGTTAAAGGAGTTAATCGAATTGAGTTAGAGTTAATCGATTAGAGTTAGAATTAATCGATTAGAGTTAGAACTAATCAATTAGAGTTAGAATTAATCGATTAGAGTTAGAATTACTCGATTAGAGTTAGAGTTAATAATTTAGAGTTAACCAGTTAGAGTTAATCCCTTAGAGTTAACCAGTTAGAGTTAATCAGTTAGAGTTAACCAGTTAGAGTTAATCGGTTAGAGTTAACTAGTTAGAGTTAATCAGTTAGAGTTAATCAGTTAGAGTTAACCAGTTAGGGTTAATCAATCAGAGTTAATCAAATTAAGTTAATCGATTAGAGTTAAGATAATAGAGATAAGATAATCGAGTTAAGATTATCGAGTAATCGAGTTAAAATAATCGAGTTATAAGTTATTCGAAAAGGAGTTATCGATTATAGTTTAATCGAAAGGAGTTAATCGAATTTAGTTATTTGAAAAGGAGTTATCGATTATAGTTTAATTGAAAGGAGTTATCGATTTTAGTTAATCGAAAGGAGTTAATCGAATTTTGTTATTCGAAAGGGAGATTATCGAATATAAGTTATTCGAAAGGAGATTTTCGAATATAGTGTATTCGAAAGAAAGAGAGTTAGTCGAATATTAGTTATTCAAAGAAGAGTTAATCAAATAAAGATTACTCGTAAGGGAGTTATACGTCGAATTCGATTATATTGAATTCGGGAAAGTACTTACACTTTCCGGTGTTTAAATCAAGATTTATTTATTTATAAATTTGGTGTTTATTTATTTATTCACATTAAAGAATAAAAGTTATAATGGAAGTTAGATATTTCTAAAGTAGGGATTATAACATTATCGTTATAACCAATGTTTTCAATAAATAAGTGGATATGTAAATAGAATCCAAGATTTATGTAAGGAAGTTTGTTAAAGATTTGAAAGATAAACTTTAACTATTTCGAAGTTAAAACGTTGTTCAGTTAAGGTCTGAGAGGTAATTATACCCCAACTTGATTGACTTCCTTCTTAACTAAGGAATGGTAAGGTTTGATAGTGAATGATGGTTAATTGAATTCAGTAAATGGTTTGAGTTGGCATAGCGATGTTTGATTCAAACATCAGTTTAAATCCAGTGAAGGAGCTTTGGAAATGTTTTCCAAATAAGAAATCAGAAATGTTTTCTAATATAGAAAACAGGAAATGGGAATGTTTTCCATTGTTAATAACATATATTTTCTAAAATTAGAAAATAAGAAATGTTGAACATATGGAAACAAGAGATAAGAAAATTAATGAACTAAGGAGATAAATGTTTAATGATGACTGATCGATATATTTTCCATCTGGAAATAATATCGTTGTTTGCACACGTGTTTTTCTTTGATAGTTAACTCATCGACTATCAAAGTTTTTGACCATTTTAACGTTGTTAATATGGAGAGACCGGTTGGATTATTATCCGAAGAACCACTCCGTATTGGCATAAGCATTGCGAATCATATATGCCAAAGATAATTGAAGACGGAGTAAAGTGCAAGGGCTGTTGTATAAATCTTAGGTAAAGATTGCCTAAGATGGATGTATAGAATAGTGCCTTCGGTTTGTCTAGTCCTAGGACGACCTGTATGGAAGAATGTCTGACAGACTATATTCAATAGATCGCGTAAGTTGATCTCTTCAAACGTATGTACGTTTGGTGGTGGAGGAATTCGTTTCTCTTAGCTGTATGCCCGTTATATTTTTGGGGAAATCAATTTGTGATTTGGCGGGTATGACGATGTGACATTCAAAGTGAATCATTGTGTGATCTGTCAGAGATAAGTGTGGCCTCTAGCCTCACAACCGGGAAATGACAAAAATTGGGCAGGCAGCATGACTATGTAGATCGCACCTATTATGGTGTATAATCACCTGATCTAGAGTTTCATTTACTTCTAAAAATCTATTGTCGATGCTGTCCCATTCGGGAAACGGTTGCTAATCCCAACCGTTGGTGATATACATTCGATACACTCAAGCAAAATGAGTGGTCTATCATGTGTGGCCGGGTTGCAAGATGTTCTTATTGAACCCAGTGTATTCCTCTCTAGAGGTACACTAGCAGAAGGTGGTTCCATACCTTGTCATAGTTGGAAATCCATTACCCAATACGTGCTTGCGGTTTTGATTGTATACTATATATGTAGAACGTGAGATGAAAGCGTTTCTACTAGATGATAATTATATTGTGGTTGATAGACATTATTATAATATCAATGAGTTTGATATAAAGATTATTTTGGATTCTCATAAGGGAAAAACCCGTTCCGTTATACGGCATGGTCTTATGAGATATCGTTTACTTGTTCAAACTATTTTAACTGTTTTACTCATACCAGTCCCATAACTGACCCGGAGTTTATCTTGTTTTGTTTTCTCTAAACTCCTGGGTGCCCAATTTTGTACGGGCAGTCAAGTAGTTGGGATATACAGATATACTAGAAGAGCTTGGAGCAGGAGGCTTCAGGATCATATAGCTATTGTTTATTTCCGCTGTCTTGTAAGTGCTGTACTTTGGAAATGATATGTATATTCAAGTACATATTTATATTTCAAAGTTATGTTATGTATTATAAGTTATTCGTTCCGCTGTGAGGTTCATGTTACTCTGATGTTGTTGTTCTTCTTCTTCTATTCTAAGTTTCTATCTTATCTATTCGCACCCTCTAATTTCTTTCATTAACTACCGGTATTTTCGATCCTTGGATGTTCGATATGTGTTGTATATCGGATAACCAAGATCGACTTTTCTGGGTCGTTACACGACTATCTCCCCTAGCTAAATACCCCCATTCTGGACATAATGGGATATGTTTCGTAAGCCAATTCTATCATTTCAATTATTTTTTATCAAAATTAAAATATAAATTAATGTAACAATCAATGTTGAATTTCAACGTACATTTTAATTTATCGGAGCCACATACTGACTCCAAAAATTACATAAAAATTAAATCTAGTTATGTTTTGACTTTACGGTCCTAACAAAACTAATTTTGTTGAATTTGGAGACTGTTTGAAAAATAGCCTTTTTAACTAGTTTATTAAATTCAAACTGAAATTAAAAACACGTTTAAATTTGTTGTGCTCACATATTAATTCCAAAAATTATGAAATTTGAAACTAACAATAATTTAACATTCCGGATCCAACAAAAGTGGTTTTTTCGAAAATGGAGGTCGTTTGCAAAATGGTTATTTTTAAGAGCTAAATATAATATTAAAATATAGATAAATTCCATAGCGACAATTTTAAATTTTAAACTGGACATAACTTATAATTTATAATGTGAAATCTAGGTTTCCTACATTCGTTAGAAATTACAATTTAAAATATTCCAATCTTTCTTGTTTTACTGAAATACGATTTATTTTGAATCCTATACATCCAATTGAAATTTAAAATCAAATTTTCAAACTACCATGCCATTTCAGGATCGTTTTATAATTAAAATAAATTTATACGTTCTAAGTTCGATTTAAATATATTTTTAGTTGTTATTACTTAAAATAAATCATTTTAAAAATTCAAAACCCATTAAAATAGCTAAAATTAAAATTTTAAATTGGTTCAGACATTCCAGGTTGTTACAGTTCACTTGAAAAAAAGGGTTTATTGTACCACCTAGTGTTAGTTTGTAACACCCCGTAATTCTGTAACACTAAGATTCACAAATCAAGGCAGAATTAAAAGTTAAAATCAAAATCAAGGGAAACCGGCTGCGCCATTGCATTCGTCTCGGAATTCTACATGAAAACGAGTCCGAGTTTGCGTAAATCGGAGTCCGTATGAGGAAGATATGGCCTCCAGAAGTTTCAGCAAGGTTCAAAATTCAAAACAGGTCAAGTTCAAAATTCAAAACAGACCCAGGTTGGGCTGGGCGGGAATTTTCCCGCCCAAGGTACCCAGGTCGATTGGGTAGCCGACCTGGGGGTCGACCCCCCCCCCCCCCCGTTTTTCCAGCTTTCTGAACCTGATTCGTTGCTCTGTATCCGGACGCCATTCTGACCAGATTCGTTGACTTCTACACTATATAAACAGCCCTGATCTTCTTCTCTATTTACAATTCTTTTCTATCCTTATGCTGCCTTTGAGAAATAAATAAATAAGTGAGTAAAATAATATATATAAAATGAATCAAGACGAGGAAATGCTGCTAAAAGATTTTCAAGAAGAGTTTCAAGTCAAGCTAGGATTCAAGAGGAGATTCAAACGACTTCAACGACAGTTTTTCTACGAATCATAGCAAAGCCATCTTTCTGTTCTAATCTAATCTCTGTAAGTCAGTTGCTTTTTAGATTTGAACATTTCTCTCTGTTCGTGACATGAAATTAAAGGAATAAAAGAATATGCCAAATCTTTCTATTCGAATCTGTTCCTATCTCTTTGAACCTAATTAAGAACTGTCATGATTCAAGGACAAATAAGACCGTGACTATGAAACTATGGACCTTAGAACCATATGCCTCTTTGACTATGAACATTTCCTATGACTATGAACATTGCCTATGACTATGAACATTGTCTATGACTATGGACATTGCCTATGACTGTGACTATGAGAATTATTTCCATGACTATGAACACAAGCCTATACCTTTGATTAGGAAGCAAAACTATTGTCTATGACATAAATGGGACAACTGTGATTAAGCACCTATGGTTCATGACTAGGAAAGTGTTTAAGTTTTGTGACTGTGAAATTGGGTCTAAACCCGATTATCTATTCTGTCTGTTCTTTGTTTTCTTTGGTTTTAGACCTTGGGAATTTACCTATTAAGTTAGGTCTACCCATGTTCTTGAACCTACGTCTTTATTTTGTCTATTCTTTGTTTTAGACCTTGGGAATTTACCTATTAAGTTAGGTCTACCCATGTTCTTGAACCTACGTCTTTATTCTGTCTATTCTTGGTTTTAGACCTTGGGAATTTACCTATTAAGTTAGGTCTACCCATGTTCTTGAACCGACGTCGTTATTCAACCCTTTTTATGCTAGTTAGTATGTTTATCTTTTGCATAGCATCTTTGGTTCATTCCCTATTTTCTACGAACCTAGCTTTATTTATAATCTAGAATGAATCACGATTATACGAACGGTGGGAATGCGGTTTGGGCAAAATATGAAATTTACTAAAAACGTAGTTTAACTTGGAAATTGGCATAAATTGGGAACATGTATTATGGCATGTTCATAGAAATGCAAATTGGATAAATTTGATATGAATTATAAGATGTGTAATTCGAATCTAGTATTGACATGTAAATCTAGCATTTACATGAATAGTGAACTAAAGTAATAAGTCTAGTTTGACGTGAATTAGAATGTTGAATCAGAATTGGATTAGCTAATTTGGCACAGTAAGTATATTGGCATAAATGTGAAATTGGCCATAATTGGGAATAACTGTCAGGTTTAGAAAAATCATGGCTAGTGACACTTAATTTGGTATAGTTTACATACCAAAAAGCATAAATATGATTTAGGAAGGGAAATGGGCCATAGAAATAAATGTAGACAATTTACATTAAAAGAGTAATTAGGAAATAAGTAAATTAGGAATAATTTACCTATAGAATCTGGCCTAAATGAGGAAATGTGAATTTAGACAAATTAAAGGTTTATTAACGACATCTCTTTTAATAATAAGCCAGAAAGTTCTAGGGTGACAGAGATGATAGTGTCTAGGCTTGGGTTTGAAAGATACAAGTTTCTTGCTCTCCCTGGTTATCCCTACCTGATCCGACGGACGAAATAGTTACTTTCAAAACCTGATTTGAAAATTAGTCAAAACCCTTTGAACTAGAAAACACGAATAGGCCTAACCCGAGGTTAGACTGAGTTGCGATGTAAATCTGCCCGGAACCAACCAGCACATCCAGTAATCGCAACAATATCTGTCTAATGTGAGTGGTCGTGGCTTTAATCTATTTAATTAAAGCTAGGACAAGAATGGTAGGGTTAAGTTCACTAGGAACACTTAACCAATTTAACACAGTTAAGCTAGGATGGGAGGGCCAAGTCCATAGGGACACTTAACCAACTTCACATGGTAACAAGACAAGAATTGTAGGGGTTAAGTAACTAAGGAAACACTTAGCCAAATTAACATGTTAACTAGACTAGAAGGTGGGGTTAAGTAAAGTTAATACACTTAGCCAAATTAACATGTTAACTAGACCAGAAGGTGGGGTTAAGTAAAGTTAATACACTTAGCCAAATTAACATGTTAACTAGAATATAGGTTGGGATTAAGTAAATACACTTAGCCAATCTGATATGTTAGCTGGGCTAGACCGTAGGGTTAAGTAAACTTGAACACTTAACCATCAGGTTGTGATAAAGGAATGGGGTTAAGTGTAAAACATGAAGGGATAATACTTAACCATTAATAATAACATGTTAGTTAAAACAGATGGGCAAGGTTATGTTAAAAAGGAACACTTAACCAATACAGGGTGAATGGGTAGGGTTAAGTAATAAGAAATACCTAACCAATATAACTTGGTTTGTGGTGGGGTTAAGTCAACATGAATTGACTAATGACACTTAACCGATCCAAATTGACGGGAAAGGGAACTAAGTGGTAAATCTTAGTTAGTAGAACTTAGTAGTAATTCTTAGTATAACACGGGAAGGAGCGAATGTCCGTCTGAGTAAAAAGAAGGCTCCAACGAATTGGGTTATGAAGCCCGAGGCTTCGAGGGGACGTGAGGGTACTCTTGGTATCCCTCTGTGAGGCTGCAAATGATCCTCCTGGGCTCACAGAGGTTAAGGTCTGCGTAGAAGAACTAGGGGTATGCCGTGGTTGCAATATATATATGGCAACCTAAAGACTAGGATGGACCGGCGTGATTCGGCGAGAAAACGATAGCCTTGTGATAGCAACTCATCGTCTACCATCCATCTTGAGTCAATCGAGATACGTGAAGCGGAAAGGCGGAGAACTCCAAAAGTCCATATACTTGCTATCTAGTTATGGGTGAGGATGGTCATAGGATAGTGGGGCACCGGGGGCCGTCGTATAGTTCTCATTTTTCAAGGTGTGCCTTTCATTAGTTGAGGGAGGGGTCAAGTGGGACCATAGCCACTGGAATAAAAACAGACCTTAGTATCTGCATCGGCAGATATCTAAAAGCTCCCGACTGATTTCTGTATTCCTTGATCTGCCCTGACACAGGACTCGGACCGCACATTACAGGACATGTGCATCTAGACAAGCGATAGCGATTCGCGATACATGCGTGGGGAAGTATAGGAACATATACCACTCTAGGTAGTGTGTCCTAGACTTGGGGGCATCGTTCGACAGGTAGCATAATACCTAGTTGGACTAGGTGGCATAAATCCTGAATCCGAGAAGCATTCAGTAGATAACGTAAAATCTAGTTAAAACTAGAAGGCACTTAGTAGAAAACCCTAGATTAAAGCTAGGTAACAAATAATAAATGTATGCCTGAAGGTGATGGAAAATACAGGGATTGGGATCACGTTATCGTTACTAGTTGGGACACTAGTTAGTTGGTGCAGAGATATAGGAATCAGTATAACAAGGAAATAGTGAAGCAGTGAAGTATTAGAACGAAGCAGCGAAAGTATTAGAGTATATCCAGTTTATCTTATCTTAGCATATCTCGTGATTATCTTGTCTAATCTTGCCAACCCTATCATCATGGTGTCATCTTGTATTCAGTTAATTCATGTCGTTTTGTTGTTGTTCCATGTTCACATGCTAGAAGTTACTGAACTTACTCAGGCTTTATGTCTGACTCTGTTTTTCTTTTGTCTTCTTTTCTTCCGTTTCCCCCCCAGGTAGTAAAGGAGGGAATAGTTTAGCTCAGGTTAAGTTGGACTGCCACTCTTTCCCAGCTTGAAGATTCGTCAAAGTTTGCTTGGATTCTCTTTTCAGATGTTATGGATGGCTCTTACTAAAATCGGGGAATATAAATGTTGTTTTTTATGCTTATTTATTTTGTAAGACAGATGATACTCTGATATTGTAAAGAAACCATTGTACAAACTATTTTATCAATAAAGCAAAGTTTTATTTTCCGCTGTTTAATTTCTGTCTGTCTTGTAATTTATCTGCATCTTTTACCCTAAATGCTCCACAGAACTTAGTGCATTCCCTTTGTGAGTGACACTAACGGATGTGGGGTGTTACACGTGGTATCAGAGCTGAAGGTTACCAGATCAGATAAAGGATTTGAAAAATTATTTTCAAAACGGTCTTTAAGGAAGCATTTTAAAGAGAAAAGATTTGTTTTAAAGACATATTCCCCAAAGCCATACGCACTATCTTCTCTTCCTCTGTTTAAATTCTTGTCTCCTTCTTTCTTGAGTCTCTGGGGCTCCTGGCTTTCTGGGAGGTAACCTCATCGAAGGTCAAAGTAGTGTCCGGCTTCCATCCATAGCCATAGTTGTTTCATCTACGGGCAGTTTTCTTTCAAAGCTTATAGAGTTTTCCGGACGATGGAGGTATTTTTCGAGAGATTTGTCAACATGACTACACACGGAAGGGGATGAGGAGTTTGGCTAAGGAGCATAACCCTAGGATGAGGAATTCATGGATGTAGACTTAGCACACGAAGGAGGAAGAAATTATAAAACCTAAGACAAGAGGAAGTATCTTTACTAGGGTATGATAGGGCATATACTTAAGGACAAGGGCAAGAACGAGGACGAGATTTTCAGAAGGACAAGTACATGCTTTCGCCACCAAGCGTACCTAGGAGAAGGGTAGTCCAGTTGGAAGAGTCTAGTTTTCTGTTCGTACTATTTCCTTAGGTTCTAGCGCTTCTCATTTGTTCATATCCACCTCCATAGTTGGGTCTCCGCACCATAGTACTTGTATAGTAGAAAGATCCCACTAGAGCCTCAAATCCAATTGGTTGTCCGACCAGTTTATTTTTGGTTAGTAGGGATTTGAGAATTGCTATCGAGTTTGCTTATATCATCTCATGTAGATCGTCTAAATTCGGAGGAGATATTCTTTGGGTGCTTGTCTGATATTGGTTTAGGCCTTTGGGGCTTGTACTTGAGGAATGTCGAGTTCGGTTTGGATGGTTTGCGTGCGAGATGAATAGTTGTGGCAGGCACTCCAAAGAGCACGTAGTGACCTTTCGACTCTTATAGTTATGGCATGGCGGATAAGAGGGAAACCTCTAATCATCTTAGTACGTATACCTGGTACCGTAATTGAAATCTGTTTATTTTGGAAATGGAGATCCGGAACTTCACAATCGTGAAGTTAAATTAGTTAAGATACAGTGGAGTAAAGCTCAAGTAGGCTAGATACTAGCGTCATACCCTTTTTCCTTAAGGGTGCATCCTCGATTTCTTTGGTAGGAGCTTTACGCATAATTGTTTCTCTCTTTCCAAAGTGTATCCTCTAGGTCGTATCTTCAATCCTTAGGTAGAAGCCAATGGACGTAAACATGTATTTGAAACATGTTATGGTTGATGGTTGCCAGTGGTTGCTAATGGTTGCTTGTGAATGCATATGCATACGTATTAGGCACTAGACCAGTTCAGACGCTTTCATATTGCATTTACAGATATGTATTTGTTTGTAAATTGAACTTGATATGTTATCATATGGGTGTTGCATATGGATGAATGGCCGTGCACGCATATAGTATTTACGTAACTAGGGATGCTTGCATACATGGTTGGACGCATGGCACTGACATGACTCGCATTAAGGAGGTCGACTGAATCAGTAGACCGCCTGATTTTACAGTAGATAAAGACATAAACACACACACTATGCATATGAACATGAAAGCATTAGAAATCTTTTAAGGACAATGGATGCCTGTGAGTGAATGGTTGAGTAGATGGGTGATTGGATGGTAGGACACATTCTTCCTAAATTGAAGATTTCGGGGATGAAATCCTTTTAAGTGGGGGAGAATGTAACACCCCGTAATTCTGTAACACTAAGATTCACAAATCAAGGCGGAATTAAAAGTTAAAATCAGAATCAAGGGAAACGGGTTGCGCCATTGCGTTCGTCTCGGAATTTTGCATGAAAAAGAGTCCGAGTTTGCATAAATCGGAGTCCGTATGAGGAAGATATGGCCTCCGGAAGTTTCAGCAAGGTTCAAAATTCAAAACAGGTCAAGTTCAAAATTCAAAACAGACCCAGGTTGGGCTGGGCGGGAATTTTCCCGCCCAAGGCACCCAGGTCGACTGGGTAGTCGACCTGGGGCACCCAGGTCGACTGGGTACTCGACCTGGGGGTCGACCCCCCCCCCCCGTTTTTCCAGCTTTCTGAACCTGATTCGTTGCTCTGTATCCGGACGCCATTCTGACCAGATTCGTTGACTTCTACACTATATAAACAACCCTGATCTTCTTCTCTATTTACAATTCTTTTCTATCCTTATGCTGCCTCTGAGAAATAAATAAATAAGTGAGTAAAATAATATATATAAAATAAATCAAGGCGAGGAAATGCTACTAAAAGATTTTCAAGAAGAGTTTCAAGTCAAGCTAGGATTCAAGAGGAGGTTCAAACGACTTCAACGACAGTTTTTCTACGAATCATAGCAACGCCATCTTTCTGTTCTAATCTAATCTCTGTAAGTCAGTTACTTTTTAGATTTGAACGTTTCTCTCTGTTCGTGACATGAAATTAAAGGAATAAAAGAATATGCCAAATCTTTCTATTCGAATCTGTGCCTATCTCTTTGGACCTAATTAAGAACTGTCATGATTCAAGGACAAATAAGACCGTGACTATGAAACTATGGACCTTAGAACCATATGCCTCTTTGACTATGAACATTTCCTATGACTATGAACATTGCCTATGACTATGAACATTGCCTATGACTATGGACATTGCCTATGACTGTGACTGTGACTATGAGAATTATTTCCATGACTATGAACACAAGCCTATACCTTTGATTAGGAAGCAAAACTATTGTCTATGACATAAATGGGACAACTGTGATTAAGCACCTATGGTTCATGACTAGGAAAGTGTTTAAGTTTTGTGACTGTGCAATTGGGTCTAAACCCGATTATCTATTCTGTATGTTCTTTGTTTTCTTTGGTTTTAGACCTTGGGAATTTACCTATTAAGTTAGGTCTACCCATGTTCTTGAACCTACGTCTTTATTCTGTCTATTCTTGGTTTTAGACCTTGGGAATTTACCTATTAAGTTAGGTCTACCCATGTTCTTGAAACTACGTCTTTATTCTGTCTATTTTGGTTTTAGACCTTGGGAATTTACCTATTAAGTTAGGTCTACCCATGTTCTTGAACCGACGTCGTTATTCAACCCTTTTTATGCTAGTTAGTATGTCTATCTTTTGCATAGCATCTTTGGTTCATTCCCTATTTTCTACGAACCTAGCCTTATTTATAATCTAGAATGAATCACGATTATACGAACGGTGGGAATGCGGTTTGGGCAAAATATGAAATTTACTAAAAACGTAGTTTAACTTGGAAATTGGCATAAATTGGGAACATGTATTATGGCATGTTCATAGAAATGCAAATTGGATAAATTTGACATGAATTATAAGATGTGTAATTCGAATCTAGTATTGACATGTAAATCTAGCATTTACATGAATAGTGAACTAGAGTAATAAGTCTAGTTTGACGTGAATTAGAATGTTGAATCGGAATTGGATTAGCTAATTTGGCACGGTAAGTATATTGGCATAAATGTCAAATTGGCCATAATTGGGAATAACTGTCAGGTTTAGAAAAATCATGGTTAGTGACACTTAATTTGGTATAGTTTACTTACCAAAAAGCATAAATATGATTTAGGAAGGGAAATGGGCCATAGAAATAAAGGTAGACATTTTACATTAAAAGAGTAATTGGGAAATAAGTAAATTAGGAATAATTTACCTATAAAATCTGGCCTAAATGAGGAAATGTGAATTTAGACAAATTAAAGGTTTATTAACGACATCTCTTTTAATAATAAGCCAGAAAGTTCTAGGGTGGCAGAGAGGATAGTGTCTAGGCTTGGGTTTGGAAAATACAAGTTTCCTGCTCTCCCAGACTATTCTAACTGATCCGACGGACGGGATGGTTACTTTCAAAACCTGATTTGAAAATTAGTCAAAACCCTTTGAACTAGAAAACACGAATAGGCCTAACCCGAGGTTAGACTGAGTTGCGATGTAAATCTGCCCGGAACCAACTGGCACATCCAGTGATCGCAACAATATCTGTCTAATGTGAGTGGTCGTGGCTTTAATCTATTTAATTAAAGCTAGAACAAGAATGGTAGGGTTAAGTTCGCTAGGAACACTTAACCAATTTAACACAGTTAAGCTAAGATGGGAGGGCTAAGTCCATAGGGACACTTAACCAACTTCACATGGTAACAAGACAAGATTTGTTGGGGTTAAGTAACTAAGGAAACACTTAGCCAAATTAACATGTTAACTAGACTAGAAGGTGGGGTTAAGTAAAGTTAATACACTTAGCCAAATTAACATGTTAACTAGACTAGAAGGTGGGGTTAAGTAAAGTTAATACACTTAGCCAAATTAACATGTTAACTAGAATAGAGGTTGGGGTTAAGTAAATACACTTAGCCAATATGATATGTTAGCTGGGCTAGACCGTAGGGTTAAGTAAACTTGAACACTTAACCATCAGGTTGTGATAAAGGAATGGGGTTAAGTCTAAAACATGAAGGGATAATACTTAACCATTAATAATAACATGTTAGTTAAAACAGACGAGCAAGGTTAAGTTAAAAAGGAACACTTAACCAATACAGGGTGAATGGGTAGGGTTAAGTAATAAGAAATACCTAACCAATATAACTTGGTTTGTGGTGGGGTTAAGTCAACATGAATTGACTAATGGCACTTAACCGATCCAAATTGACGGGAAAGGGAACTAAGTGGTAAATCTTAGTTAGTAGAACTTAGTAGTAATTCTTAGTATAACACGGGAAGGAGTGAATGTCCGTCTGAGTAAAAAGAAGGCTCCAACGAATTGGGTTACGAAGCCCGAGGCTTCGAGGGGACGTGAGGGTACTCTTGGTATCCCTCTGTGAGGCTGCAGATGATCCTCCAGGGCTCACAGAGGTTAAGGTCTGCGTAGAAGAACCAGGGGTATGCCTTGGTTGCAATATATATATGGCAACCTAAAGACTAGGATGGACCGGCGTGATTCGGCGAGAAAACGGTAGCCTTGTGATAGAAACTCGTCGTCTACCATCCATCTTGAGTCAATCGAGATACGTGAAGCGAAAAGGCGAAGAACTCCAAAAGACCATATACTTGCTATCTAGTTATGGGTGAGGATGGCCATAGGATAGTGGGGCACCGGGGGCCGGCGTATAGTTCTCATCTTTCAAGGTGTGCCTTTCATTAGTTGAGGGAGGGGTCAAGTGGGACCATAGCCACTGGAACAAAAACAGACCTTAGTATCTGCATCGGCGGATATCTGAAAGCTCCCGACCGAGTTCTGTATTCCTTGATCTGCCCTGACACAGGACTCGGACCGCACATTACAGGACATGTGCATCTAGACAAGCGATAGCGATTCGCGATACATGCGTGGGCAAGTATAGGAACATATACCACTCTAGGTAGTTTGTCCTAGACTTGGGGGCATCGTTCTACATGTAGCACAATACCTAGTTGAACTAGGTGGCATAAATCCTGAATCCAAGAAGCGTTCAACAAATAACGTAACTCTAGTTAAAACTAGAAGGCACTTAGTAGAAAACCCTAGATTAAATCTAGGTAACAAATAATAAATGTATGCCTGAAGGCGATGGAAAATACATGGATTGGGATCACGTTATCGTTACTAGTTGGGACACTAGTTAGGTGGTGCAGAGATATAGGAATCAGTATAACAAGGATATAGCGAAGCGGCACAGTATTAGAACGAAGCAGCGAAAGTATTAGAGTATATCCAGTTTATCTTATCTTGGCATATCTCGTGATTATCTTGTCTAATCTTTCCAACCCTCTCATCATGGTGTCATCTTGTATTCAGTTAATTCATGTCGTTTTGTTGTTGTTCCATGTTCACATGCTAGAAGTTACTGAACTTACTCAGGCTTTATGTCTGCCTCTGTTTTTCTTTCGTCTTCTTTTCTTCCGTCCCCCACCCCAAGGTAGTAAAGGAGGGAATAGTTTAGCTCAGGTTAAGTTGGACTGCCACTCTTTCCCAGCTTGAAGATTCGTCGAAGTTTGCTTGGATTCTCTTTTCAGATGTTATGGCTGGCTCTTACTAAAATCGGGGAATATAAATGTTGTTTTTTATGCTTCTTTATTTTGTAAGACAGATGATACTCTGATATTGTAAAGAAACCATTGTACAAACTATTTTATCAATAAAGCAAAGTTTTATTTTTCGCTGTTTAATTTCTGTCTGTCTTGTAATTTATCTGCATCTTTTACCCTAAATACTCCATAGAACTTAGTGCATTCCCTTTGTGAGTGACACTAACAGATGTGGGGTGTTACACAGTTGCTCGTTCATTGCCTCTTAACTATCATTTATCGTTTAACATTTTACACATTTTTTTGCCCCACTATTTTTTTTCTTCGACCAGTTAGGCCGCCATTTGGACTCTGCCCCTTGTATTATCTCGTGTTGCTTTTGATTCTGCACAAAATTTATTGACCATGAATATTTGGCATTTGACACATCTCATGGATTTTAGTTACTTCATGTAGTTATGGGATTAACGATTATATTCGAGTATTGCGTTTGAACAAATTTACTTGAACAAAGATTGATCCTGGCTCGAGTGTTTTATGTTTTGCATGGAATGCTCGGGTCAGATCCAAGTGTTACAGATTTAAAGAATTCAGCTATCAAAGTTAGAAGCATGTGAAGACACGTGCGCTCTAGATCGTAAAATATGTAAATCTTATTTATTAAAAGCTATGTATATATATATATTTCCGCTATGTAAATTTTTTTGTACAAACTCTGATATTTTATTTAAAAGCTTTTGCTGTGAGATATTGTATTTTGTTTATTCTATGTTTTTTGTGATGTGATTCTATTAAAACCTACAAGTTAAATAACAGTCTGTCATTTTGAGCGGTTTATGTTGGTTTAACTACCGACTTGAAGTGGTTGAAAAGCTAGGTTGTTACAGTTGGTATTAGAGCTTTGGTTTACACAAAGCTTAGCTTATGGAGTTTAATAAGAATCATTCGCTAGAAATTACACTAGAGAAAGCGGAATGTAATATAAATGGTTATGAAACTAATACTTTGAAAAGGTAGCGCAGTGGAAGCGTTTTGAAATTAACAAATTTGAAACAAATTTATTTTGAAATTGAGGGATTATTTTAAAATATACCATTTTATCTTGTATTTGGAGATGGTGTATTCTTATAAAAAGATTTTTGAGTATTTATTGACATCAAGGTTGGACTATTGAGTATGTAAGATTTTGAATATATGCCTAGCTAACGTATATGCAAAGTCTTGTCTGTACTAGATAGATATGGGTCACACTCTAATCGCTTGGAGATGATTCTGGTGATTGTCGTGACATCACTAGTACTTATTTTCGAGTTTCGAAAGCGGGATGACTATATGTTTACGATTGAATTGTCGAGAAATACTTAGACTAATTATTTTGATAAATATTCAAAAATGATTTGGATAAATTTTAATGAAAATGCTTTAGTAAAATTAATGTGAACTTAGGTAAATGATCAAAATTTAAATAAAGTTACGTTATTGTGAAATATAAGTAGAATTTACAAATGAATCTTTTAAATTTAAATTGTAAGGTGAATAGTGAATGATGAAATTGAAAAAAATTGTGAACTTTAAAAATCTAGAGTGACAAGTGAATGTTAGAATTAAATTGAAATTTTAAAAAGAAGGTAACTTGAATAAAATTGAAGAGAAGGAAACAATCTTGAATTTTACAACAATAAATGTGAATATTTTGAAGTTTGAACTAAAGTGGGTTAATTAAAGAAATTTCATAGCTCTGTCGTTTAACCCCTTGGCCTTGAGAATACATAGTTCCTCTGTTTATTTTGATTTGTTCACTTAGCTTTAATCGTTGTTGTTTTACCTTCCCACCCTTGTTTTATTCATGTTTGAGCTCTTGTTACTACTCAATTCATGTCGTTGTACCCTTTTGTTTACCATGTATCAGAATTAATCTAAAATAAAGTTGGATTAATGATATAGTTGGATTTGAAACAAACATTTGAACATTGGATTAGGACAACAATTGACAATTGAATTTTTGAAGTACTATTTTTGTACTATGTTAATGGAAGTATTGAAAATGAGATATAAGGGATAATTAAAATAGATTGAAATAGATTTTTTTTAATTGTTTCGAGATATATTGAATCCAACTTATATGAAATGTGTTAGAAATATTTTGACTAGGAAATATTTTGAGAAGGTTATTCGTACAAATTCAAATGTATGAATTATACGCTAATTTTAGAAGCATTTGAAAGAGTTTATCTTTTATGAATAATGTTCAATTGGAGAAATGATTATCGAAACCATATTATGACATCAAAGCTGAATTAGCATTGGAATTTCAAACAAAATTGATTCGGATTGGATTATCTCTTGAAGTTAACATTTTTCTTTACCACTAATATATAAATTTACACTATTTTTCCCAAACTATAAAATTTATCTTATTTACTTTATTTAAACTATTTTGTATATAAACTTAGTTATCTTATTCAACTATTCTATAGAAAACATATTTAGTTAATTTAAACTATTTTATACCAAAACTTATTTATTTATTTCAAACCTATTTCATATTAAGCGTATTATTTTATTGAAACTATTTTAAATTTAACTTAACTTTTTTGATGATAAAAGTATATTTTCGATCCGAGTAATTTAAGTCTGAAAGAATTGAATGTAAAGATTCAATTGAATAACGATATTCGTGACGTGTAACCCAAATCGAATGTGAAGTTTTGATAATGAATTGATTAGTGGATATAAAATTGAATTTGAAATGATATAAAATATCTGAAATCAAATTGAATTTGGTATTGAAATAGAATTTCTAGAATCTTCAGTTTTTGGATATTGATATGAAAGCTCTCAAAACTTATATAAGAAAGATTTATATAAGAATGCAGTGAATTTGAAATTATTGAATCGGAAGGTAATTGATATGAAATGAATTCTTATGCATAATGGAACTTGTTCAAAAATGACATGTTGAAATATGATTTGAGAAATCTTACATAAATGAAATTATATATATGTATGGTATACGTGAAGTGAAATGAATATTATATATAGTATCGGATGATTTCAAATCGATGATATGTGAAGTACCTTCCATTGAAAATTGAGGTTCTGCTCGGTAGGAACTCTTGTTGATATTTCTTTGGTTGTGGTTGTCCGGATGTAATACTCATGAGTTTTCCTTTAAACTCGGCTGCATAATAAAATTCGCAGGGCCACGAAGGCCTACGATGATGGATGTAACACCCCACGTCCATTAATGTCACTCACAAAGGGAATGCATTAACTTCTATGGAGCGTTTTAAGTAAGTATAGAATAGAAACTTAACAACAAGACAGATATAAACAGTACTCAAAAATTTATAACTTTATTTCATTGCAGCAGAAAATACATATGTTTGATTACATCATCAAAAACCAGAGTCAAAGTACATAATATCCATCTTGACTACCAAAGTACATAAATTGAAATACATATCCCCAATACAAAATAGCCATAAATAAAAGATGCTGAACTTTACTTCAGCGATCCAAGCAATCTTCTAAAAGCAAGAAATACACCTGTCCAAAATCAAGCTCCACTGGTGCTAGTTCCAACCTGAGCACCTAGGGGGGGGGGGAAGAAAAGAGGAGGAAACAAAGGGGGTCAGACATAAAGTCTGGCGAGTGCGATAACTTTAACAATATAATTACCAAAATAACTAGGCTAAGGAATAAGTTGGAAAATAAGGAAATGACTGTGAACAATTGAGTATGGCACAGTAAACAAGGAAACAAGATGAACAAAGATAACGTTAAAGCGCATCCTAACCACTATAAGATAATTACTATACAGCACCACCACTACTATACTATACTGCACCACCACTAGTCACCCTAAGGTTGATCCCGCCTACAAAACTTAATAACGATAATGGTAGTTTCGTGCACCCCTAACTGCCTTCATAGGTGCCTCCTGCCCCTATCTCCACTAGGTGTACCCACTACCCCCATGCGATCGGCTCCCTAACTCGTAGATACCCGTGCTGGCCCCACAGTGGGGTGTATCACTCCCCAAAGTGGCAACCCGATACCACCAAGAATGCACGGCTTATACCTACACGATGCAACAACGTCTTACCTACCAGCCCGGGTCCACACACGCATATGAACCCGTTGGACTTGCGTTGCCACCGCTAACCTGTTTTGACCTCTTACAGTCAAGCCCAGTACGCATTTCCCGTCCTCGACTTGGGTCGAGCCCACTAAGATACTTATGGGTTACTGGTTGAAACGGGCCCCCATTACTTGACACAAGCTATCCACCTAAGCTTGGTCCGCTCTAGTACATCCCACTTAACCCACTTCTTATTCATGCTCACTTACATGTTTCAAATTTTTGTTAAGTGTTTCTAATCGTATTTCAAATGCCACCCAAGGCACTCACTAGATTCCACATGCCACCCAAGGCACCCACTTAAACCCCTCATGTCCCACTACATGTTTATCTGGTTAAGTGTTTCTTAATTCATTAAGACTGTAACCTCATAAAGACCTCTCACATTAGACTGGCATTTGTGGCAGCTGGATTTGCCGGGTGGGTCCATGCAGTCTTACACCACAAAAGAGCCTAACCTCATGTCTTTACAATTGTTACGTATTTAGTTTATGCCTAAGACCTCCCACATTAGACTGGCATTTGTGGTAGCTGGATTTGCCGGGCTGGTCCGGGCAGTCTTACACCACAAAAGAGCCTAACCTCGTGTCTTAGACGATTAATTACACCTAATTAATCATCCCCCAATTTGAGTTTCTTTCCCTATTCAAATTATTAATTAATTCCAAATTTAACTATGGCCATAATTGACTCAATTATGTCCATCTATTTATGGTATGTAAAATCATACCAATTTCATCACAAATTTATTTTATGCCTTTTAAGGCATTTATGCCAATTAAATCTTTTAATATTATCCCCTTTACCCCACGTTGTACGTTCATTCGTTTAACGTAAAATATATGTTAGACTCGAATAGTCTAACTCATGTAATAAAGAGAAAACATCACAACATACATATAATTACAACTAGATCTAAACATAAGGGGTAAACTTGCATGTGTGAATGATGTTCTACATCTAAAACTTGCATAGGCCAAAGTTACAACTTGCATAAAACTACATATGTCATAGATCCAAACCCAAAGGTGTAGACTTGTTTAAATGATGGTCATAAACTTGCATAAATCATGTATGTCATGGATCTACATCTAAAGGTGTATACTTGCATAGGCAATAACTCTAAACTTGCATAACATGATTCATATTCCAATCCAATATATTTATATAAACTTGCATATGTGATTTATGCAACATAACAATGGTCTAAACTTACATGTAAACTAGCATGTAGAATTTGGCATATAAGTCACACATGTCATAGCCTAACTTTAGATCTAAAATAGATGTCATGAAACATGTAAAGTTATACCTAATCTCTACTAACTTGCATATGATCCACATCTAAATCAACACCTAAACTTGCATACATACGTATGAATTATCATATGAATCAACATTACCAAACTAGCATATGAAACATGATGATTGGATTATACATAAAATTTCAACATAGATGATAGCAACATAACTTTACAACATAGATGATAACATCACAACATAACATCATAGAATTTATAACATATATGATAGCATCACAGTTTTTCAACATAACTATAACATGCGGTCAATAATTCACATCACATCCATACAATCCGCATCATAACTTAATCCAATTAAATTACTAATTATATTATTAAAATTATCGAACTCACAACTCAAAGAAGGTCTTGAGTTCTGAATTCTGAGTTCTGGAGTTGTATTAGCTTTCCTTTGAAGAAGATTCGTTGTTAAAGTTGAATAGAACTGATTTAATTTGCTGTTCTTCCTCTCTAATTGGTGGCGGCTACTCTAGGTTACAAGATGACAGCATAATGGCCATATTTTCTGTTTTAGGGTTTGAGTCTACCCATGTATACATAGAATTTTAATTTAATTAAAGCCGTTGGATGATCTTAGGGTTAATCAAAACCATTCAGTCGGAATAAGGTGATACCTCAGGCCTAATGACTCAACAAGGAGTCAGAAAGGACTCAGCAACATAGGTCAGACTGAACCAGAAAGCTGTGCAGGCCTGCTGCCTCGGCCTGGGCGCACTTGGCAGGTGCGCCAGTGCCAATTTGTACTGGCGCACTTCCCAAGTGCGCCAGTGCAATTTTGTTTTCTTGTTTTGCCACCAAATTTCGTTCGTCCATATACCCTTCATCCGGTATCCGTTTCCCGCAAACTCGGACTCTATCTCAACCAGAATTCTGAGAAAAACACAATGGCGCAACCCATTTCCCTTAATTCTCACGTCTGAGATTAATTATTCTTTAATTTAGTTAATTCGATTATTCAAAAATCCGGGGTGTTACAATGGATGCTTCCTGGGGGAACCAGGCGTAACCATTGTGTATGTTGCGATCTATGTTCGTTTATGATGGCGAAATCCACAGGGTTGCGAAAGCCTACGGGTACGGATGCTTCCTAGGGGATCCAGGCGTAACCAATGCGTATCTGTGGTCCATATGGCATAATCCATAGGCCAGTGATTACCTAAGGTTTACGAGTGATATAGATGTAACCACCAGCGTCACTAGATGCAAAATGCGATCCATACGATTATTTTGAGGTGTTATGGCGAAATACGTAAGGAAGTGATTGCCTAGCCACCTATAGCCGCGACACTTTGTCCTCTCGACCTGGTGATAGAGCGACCTTAGGGGACGCATTCCATGATTATCTCAGGTTATTCTATTTCTATTAATTCATCCTGTTGATTGTTCGTGACTAAATTCACAAGGAAGAGATTTCCGCCGGTATGGATGCTTCCTGGTGAACCCAGACATAACCATTGTATATCTGCGATTCATGAATATGTTTCATTGGTTGGTTTATTGGGTAGTATTTCTTTTATCTATTTTAATGTTATCAAGTATTTTCACTGGATGTTGAAACATGTTTACTTAGTACTTCGAGATTTCTATTTTTGCACTGATTAATGCATTACCGATTCTTGAAGAACAACGATAAACTTATGGTAATATCGAGTTATCAAAAACTATATTGACATAAAGTATTTTGAGATAAAAGGATTTTTTAGGATTTTCTTATAAACTTTAAAATTGTGTATAAATAAAAAACAATTGAATAAAATACATTGGTATAAGTAAAAAAAATTAATGAATTATAATGCGTCATTGTGCGAAAACCATTCTATTCGCATAATAATTTTGATTTAGTTTTTGTGTACACGATTTTGATTCCAAATAGAATTATTTTATCGATTCTCGATGACAAACACTGATAAGAGTTTTGATATGAATCTGAAATTCTCTATCATAGTTTACTACTATGGAAGGAGAATAGAAGTTTCTAACCAAGAAGTCAAATCAAAAGTCCGCACTAGAGTGATCAGGTTACCAATACTAATTAGAAACAAAATTTTGTGTTTGAACAAACAATCAAAGTTGATATGCATATGAATGTTACATCATTTAATTACAAATTCCTTATTTCCTTCCTTTTCGAGGACGAAAAGTTCTGAATAGGGGTGATTGTGACATCCCGTAAATTTCGACCCTTCATATAAAATTTAATTTAGTTCTTGAATTAAAAATGGTATAAATACATAAATTATATTCATTATTTCATGACTCCAAAATTTATTTTTGATAAACAATAACTTACATTGAGATGAACAGTGATTGATGATAATGGAAATTATTAAATTTTATATGTATTTTGAATAACTAACTTTGAACTATTGTTGATAAAAAAATTAGCAGTTGAATCCTTGATTTTATTCTAAAGGTTCAATATAGGCATTAATGCGATAATTGAAAATAAATTTATGAATGTTTCCAATTTAATTTTATATCAGAAGAATTGTAATGACATTGAGTGTTAAAGATATATAATGTATGTTTTAACTATCGCAATTAATGAAAATTCATGTTAACATTTACAATAATAAATAAAAGAAGAAAACAAACAAAGCATAAAACTGTTATAAAATAAAACAGAACATATGATAAACAAGAAGCCATTAGAGAGAATAGAAAGATAGGGGAGAGACTTTTATTTCTATTGCTCAAGTGTATATCAATTCTATTACGTTGGCTCCTTTATATATAAGCTTTGGAGCTGATGTTAGACTTATTCCATGATGTGGGACTAAATAGAATATGACAAAGCATATTCACTCATATATATTACAACACTCCCCTTGAATATGCGTCTTCGAAATCTTGAATGCTCTGCTAACTTGAAGTTGTCCTTTTTAAAACATATATGATGATTTCTCCACCTTATAATTATCTTGCTTGCATATATATATATATATATATATATATATATATATATCCGTTCAATCGATACAACTATGGTCTGTTGCCTTCAAAACTCTATTAGGAAAAACCAATGGGAAAAATCTTGAATGAGAAAAAGAATACAACATATGACATTGTGAATATCATATTAAAATGATATTCCTTAAAAGAGTTTGATGCTTCAGGACCAAAACAATGCCTCATTAAAAACCTTTTTATGAAAAACCGTGTGGGAAAAATCATAAACAAGGAAAAGAATGCAATTTTATTTCATCTTTAGGTAACATGTTTTACAATGTCACCGTAAGGATTGATACTTCAGGATCAAGATAATGCCTCATTAAAAACCTTACTTACAAAAACCCAGTGGGAAAAATATTAGCGAAGGAAAAGAGTGCATTATAACATATTTTTATATGCTCCTCCTTATTTATAACTCATTATTCAATTAGTCTATTGATGTAGTCGACGCATGCTAATTTTGTACATCATCTTCTGGAATGTTGATTTGGAAATTTCCTTTGAGAACATATCTACCCACTTTTCTTGAACTAAATTTGTTTCTCCTCTATCTTGTTATCCTTTCATTCATGTGTGATGAGAAATTTAGAAGAAATGTGCTACAACCTATCACCCTTGGTATAATTCACTTGAATCTGAGCCATGCAAACTGCCTTGTCTTCTTCATAAATAATATTTTACTGCATCAAAAGATGTTTGATACTTTTGGATCAAAATGTTGCCTTGTCAAAACCTTACCAAGAAAAACCCAATGGGAAAAATCTTGGTGAAGGAAAAAGAGTACAATATAAAATGTCATATTTACTACGTCAGAAGTAGTATGATGCTTCTGGATCAATGTAATGCCTCGTTAAAACCTTAATAAGAAAAACCCAATGGGAAAAATCTTAAATAAGGAAAAAGAGTACATTATAACTTATTTTTGTATGTTACTTTTGGGTTGATACTTCTGGATCATGACTCATGCCTCATTAAAACCTTGCTAAGAAAACCCAGTAGGGAAAAACTTAGTTAAGGAAAAAGAGTGCATTATATCATACTTGTGGAGGCTCCCCCTGATTTAATAATTTCCTCTGAATTCGTATTCTTCTTTCAGTAACTCAAATTTCTTACAAATACTTCTTAATGATTTTTTTTTTAAAACTTCATGTGCATTTCCATGCTTCAGGCATTTTTTTTCTTATTTAAAACGCCTTCCTTTTGTGATTCGTATGTTACTAATATTCATTTATGAATACACTTCAGGTGCTTATAATTTTCTATTTCAATCGAACTTGCATGTTGCAATACATATTTGATGAATAAGACAACTTTCATTACAAAGAAGGAAGTAATCTACTCATCTTGAAGTATATTAAGATTTTCATTACAATAATACTTAGAAGAATGAAGTATATCAAGATTTTTATTACAACAACACTAAGCAAGAAGTAATCTACTCACCTTGAAGTATATCAAGGTTTTCATTACAACAATACTTAGAAGAATGTTGTAATCTATCATCCATGTTCTTGGTATTCTTTATAATAACAAATGTTATTTATGTTCTTCAAGAACTTATACATTATAATAATTTTTGCATATCGCAACTACCACTTCAATGGATATTAGAAGTTTCATTACAACAATTCTTGAAAGCAGGAAGTGATCTACTCGACATGAATTATTTCAAGATTTTCATCACATCAATACTTAAAAGAATGTTGTAATCTACATTTCTTGCTATTTATCACTATCAAAGTTATTTAAATTCTTCTAGAATTTGTATACTTTCATCGTTTATACCTTCAGGGAATTGTAGGCGTTTTAAAAACTTTCTGTAACGACCCAGCGGTTTTCGGCCTCGAAAATCGATATAAATACCTTTACCGTATCTTATACCGATCCTCCAAACACCAAAACACTGGAGCGTCTAGAAAGAAGTTAGAGGGTGAGAAAAGAAAGAAAGAAATATTAGAATAGAAGAAGAAGTATCAACACATCACAGAGTCTCACATCGCAGCGGAACAAAATATAATACAGAAATAATGCTTTACTGAAAATTTCAAAATACTTACAATATCAGAGTACATCAACATCTCTGGACAGTTATAATAATCTGTCCTCATATATATAATCACACAGCGGAATATTATTCGTCTGAACATCTTCAGCTCGTCTCTGGACCCTGCAGTACCTGATAACCTGAACCTGTACACTCCGGGCTAACCCGAGCATTTACAAAACACCGGGTCAGTCTGGTGAACCAGAGTGAGAAAAACTCGCACAGCAATTAAGTATCACACAACTTGATTTTAAAGTTAAAATCCTTTCGAAAGAAAAGACAATCGTAAGACCGATCCACACATAAACACGGACGGCTTTTACCTTACGATAACCCAAATCAGTTTTCGAAATCAATATCTTGGTCTGATATTATGATAATGTCTAGATACAAATAATTAACAAATCTAGAGGAACGCTTGCATCTCACGCTCCCCGTATATAGTATACAATCGAAAACCGCGGGCGCTTATTGGATATTGGATTCCAACTTGACAAGGTATGGGACCACCTTCCGCACGTGTATCTCTAGAGGCGAATACACAGGGTTCAACAAGAACGTCTTGCAACCCGGCCCTCACATGACCGACCACTCATTTCGCTTGAGTGTATCGAATGTATATCACCAACGGTTGGACTCAAACCACCGTTCCCGAATGGGCAGAATCGATAGAATAAGAAACAAAAAGAATTTCTCTAGATAGGTGATCATACACCCTAATGGGAGCGACCCACATAGCCATGCTGCCTGCCCGATTTCTGTCATCTCCCGGTTGATGAGGCTTGAGGTCAAAACACATCTGGTCATCATAACCTTTGAATGCCACATCGTCAGATCCGCCAGATCACACTGATTGACGTCCACAAAAATACTCTAGTCTAATTGGCTAGAGAATAACCATTTCTCCGCCATCAACTATGGTACGTTTGGAGAAATCAACACAGGTAATGCCTTTGGAAATACTCTGTCAGACATTCGTCCATACAAGTCACCCAGGAACAGGGTGAACCGAAGGCACTCTCCTACTGCATCTCATATAGGAATCACCCTATGGATCAGTAGCGATCGTCCTTGCAATCCACAGATTTCAACCACGACAGAACCCCAGAATATCTCCGGCGCGAATCAGAGATTGTAAGTGGTTCTTCCGCTTCATGAAGATCTATGGTCTTCACATGCTCCATCTCGATCGTCGTCTGGTCTTCTGATATTTTTGTATTTGTTGGTTGGAATGGTTTTCGAATATACATTCGATCCCGGTCTTTCCATACCAACAATCGCAATGGCTAGACTTGATAGTCGGTTATTTAACTATCAAGTAAACATCCATGAAATCATAAAGATAGACCTACTGGTTTGGTAATCAGCATCACTTGACCTTTAAAATTAATCGCCCAATTTCCTTTTTATTCCGTCACTAGTTAAAATATCATTTCATTTCATTTCATTTCCTTTACTTTGGAAATCTTATCGCATACTCTCACCATTACCAACTAGTATTATCCTTGGATAGTCCCGAAGTCGTTCAAGTTGGGGTATTTCAATTACCTCTCAGACCTTGATCAACAACGTTTTTATCTTCAGATAAATACCGGTTGTAATTCAAGAACACATCCCACTATTCAAAACATCGCTCTACAATACTTCTCATCCTTTGGAAGTTTCTCCTTTTTAAATAAGATTAATATCGCTTATTTCTAACATCACCTTTATTCACTCTTGGCTTATTCAAATACTTTGTTTCCACAAACTGAATTACTATTTCAAATTCTATTTCCAACTTCGTTTACTAAACTTTAATCAAACCTCTTTTTCCAATTACCCTTTTTTTCGGGAAACCCCTTTTAAATCCATTGATTCCACTTAATGCTATGATTGAGTATTTCAAATTTAAAACGACGTTTTAAATTCATATTCATTTATAAACTTCGTTTATAAATTCCAGGTCTTATCTATAACCCCTTTTACCTCCCTTTACTTAATTCAAAGCATTAAGTAAAAGTTTTCATCTAGGCTATCGTATTTATTTAGAACTCTTTATTTTCTGATTGAAACTCGAGTTCAAATTATAAATCTCCTCCATAACTTCTTACCAACACTCGACCATTTCAACTCAACTTGGTTACCTAAATGTGTTACGTTTAAGAAGTGGTTATTTACTCCAACATAAATCATTTCAAATTAATTAACTTCTCTATATTACTAGAATAAATAATAAATTCCCTTTTTAAATACTCTTACTAAGTTTAACCAATTATTCATTTAATTATATCACTAATTTAAAGTCTATCAGGGATCAAATGGTCAACATAAAACCTGATTATTCTTCTGACCAATTCCTCTTTTAAATTAATTAAAATATAATTAATCTGAACATCTTCATTAAATCATTCACTTGACGGAATACTTAACTCCTCGGTTATTTCTTGCTCGTTTATTTATCATTCTTATCAACATAAGAATTTGGTTTATATAAACAATTTCATAATTCCTTGAAACTTTAAATAAATAAATAATTAAATATTTATTTCCCTTTTGAATAACTTCCAATGTAAAAATCTTTCAAATCCTATTTCCGTTATAAAATATATTTATAACTTCAAATATTATTGATTCACTGCCGATAAAAATCCATACTTTATAAACTGATTGATTTTTGGGTCCAGTGATGCTAATTACCCAGCCAATTCTATACATTAGTGAATATCAGAACATATATTGAAATATGGTTTAACGACCATCAAAATCAATCATTCGTCATTCTTATAATGACCATCAATCAAACAACAGTCCATTCAACCAATTCAAACAATTTCAAACACGGTTTATAAACGTGACCCGTCAAAGGAGTTACTTTGTATGGGTCAACCCCAGTCAGTGGGTATTTCTGAAATTAAACGACTGTTTAATTCCATCTGTTGAATCAACAGTATATAGATATAACTAACAACAGTCAATCAAAACACTCAAAACAAAAGCACCCAATTTATATAAAATATAAACGGGAAGGGCTGAGTGAGTTTAACTCACCTGTATTTAGAATTGTCAATATCAGTCTGGTTCTACCCAATTAAACTGACGTTTTAATTCGAATAAAATTCCAGTCACTCCAGATCCGGACTGCGCCTGCTCCATCTCGAAGTGCTCGCCTCCACGGTCCCAACGCACCTGACCGTGCGTGAATCTGACATCGTATGTGAACACTATCGTATAAACAATTTATAAATTAATTTAAATTAAATATAAAACATGGTTTGTTTAATTAAAATCGAATTGGGCTTTACCTCTTGATCATGGCCCATAACCCTACTCATTTTCCTTTTAAACCCTTTTCGCCCGAACCCTCCTCTTCATTATTCGGCCGCCTCCAAATTTATCAGCCACGAATGAAAACCCTAATTCCTTTTCACCATCGCCTCCACATCTGGCCAAAACCGAATACCCTATGCCTCCGTCGGTCTTTAGCAAAACGGAGTTAACTCCGTCGCAACCCCTTTGGCCTCGTCAACAATCTGCCACCCACTGTCGAGCCACCGAGCCTTCCAGCACCACACGAGCAAGCCCGACCGAAACCCCCTTCGTATAAGCTAAGTTTTCTTTTCACTTGATTTTCCTATACTGTGTTTATTTTCATTTGACTTACTGGTGTCGACTTTGTTCTTGGATCAAAATCTGTTGAATGAATGTGGTTATTTATAGTTGCGGATAGAAATTGAATAAG
Organism: Allium sativum; assembly: GCA_030737875.1. Taxonomy (NCBI): domain Eukaryota; kingdom Viridiplantae; phylum Streptophyta; class Magnoliopsida; order Asparagales; family Amaryllidaceae; genus Allium; species Allium sativum. Next base: position 34,342,801 of record CM060913.1, on the reverse strand, counting down.
TTTGCTGTCTATCAAGGGTTTCGAGTTGTTATTTCAATCAAAAATTCAAATCTGTAGTTAGATTTTTGGCTCAGATTTTGTCTAGAGTTCCAACACATGTTATCCGTTCGAAAAGGATTCTGATGAAATTGTGGATAGGCTATGTTTAGCTAACTAAAATCAGAGATAACTGAAATATAGATTTTATCTTCATGTAAACAGTGAATTTTGAAGAGATTTTATATTGAATTCAATACTGTTTGTCTGTACCAAACAGTGACCGAACTTATACCTTTCTAGAATAGGTAGGGGTGTGATTATGAATTTGTTGATTCATTCAGAGATTTTATGAACTGTATATCAAATTTCTTGCTTGGGTTTTTCAAATGAGATTTTCTGAACTTTAATAGATTTGATTTCCATATACATAAACAGTGAATCTTGTATCTGTACATACATGTGCATTGTACTTATAGGATCTATGTATTAATTGCACAAATGTCTAGTTCTATCAACAACACAATGTATGTTTTCAGTGCGGCTATGGTATGGTCTTATCTTGTTAGCTGTTCATCACCTTTCCTTTGCTGTTGAGCTATTCATTTAGCTGTGCATTACCTATTTTCTCTAGCTGTTCATGTCCTGTCCTTATGCCATTTATATTTGTTGTAATCCTTTTGGCCGTGAAGATTTGAGTTGTCATAGTTGTTCCTTGTACTTGACGTATTTGATGTAAAGAGATATGTATGTATCTCTTTGCTCTTTTGATTATGTTGTTCATGATTTTCTGATTTCGATGATCTCATTTTCTGTTGAACCTATGATACTAGTTCCTATATTTTATATTCTTTTTAACACTGATTCTTTTTATTTACTTTCCTGCTCAAATGATGTCATGAAGTTTCCCTTTTTAATGGGTTTCCTTCTTTCTCGCAGATCGAGGCTTAGTACTGGAAAGGACGAGACAAGGCAGAAATTTGTTTGCCAATGTTTCTTTCTTCCTTTTAGGTTTTGTATATTCTTTTGTACTTTTCTGTTGTTGTTGTAAATCGGGAGTTTATGTACATTATTCTTGGCTGTCACAAATACAATTTTGTATGCAAAGACTTGATGTATTAATATGTATCTAGATTCGCCGCACATCATTATGTACATGTATTTGTTTTATCTCGTTAGCGGTTCTCTACTGTTTCCCTTTTTATTTGTTATTAGTTTAGTTTTTTTTTTCTTTTCAGTTTTACATTATACATATCAGCCCACATGTTCAACCACGTTTTACCTAAACTTCGAGTTTGGTTTGCTTTGTCTTCTTGTACGAGTATAATCTATGTTTGGGTTTTATTCATTTTGCCCGAACAAATGGGAATGTTAATGAATATATACATATATACTAAATTCAAACAAACTAAATTCAACGAGAATAAATACATAAAGGTCATTGTATTTACAACAACTTCAATTACATTTAGTATTCAACTTGACATTAAAACTCTAGGTTTTTAAATAATATTCCAACTCTATTCTAAATATATAAATATATATATATATATTCGAACTCTAATCTAAATTAAATAAATTCGATAAAAATCCATTATATTTTAAATAAAATATATAACCAAATTTAAATATTCGAATTTAAATGGCCGAAAATTCTGGGACGTTACATTATTCCCCCCCTTAAAATAATTTCGTCCTCGAAATTGCAAAGTAGGAAGAATATCCCGAACCAAATTATTACACTCGCATTAAACTCAAAATAAATTCCGAACTCTAATTTTTTTTTTTCCAACACCTTCTCTCCAAGGCTCGATCGACATAGGCAACTGCTATTCTGGGCCCCACCCTCTTTGAAACTTCCAAATCCAATCGGCAATCCACTTTATTTGAATCCCAAATTTATTTATCCATTACATCCTTTCAAATACTCATTTGAATTCATTCAATTTGAATTCATTCTTAAATTGGTTTTACTTAACCAAGTTACGTTTTTCTTCCATATTCGATTTTATTCAGATTAATAATATTTTAAATTTATTTTCTAATTTTAATTCATCCAATTGTCGATGAATTTGATTATACAAACAATCAATAATCAACACAATCCAATCATTCCATATTAACTTATATATTAACTTCTGATTTATTTGATTTCTTATTTTAAATTCTTATTTACCAATCCCACTGGTTACATAGACCCTTTTTATTTTAAATCCAATTTGAATTAAATTCAAATAAATCCTCAACCAATATTTCAAAAATTGAGAAAAAACTATTTCTTTTCATATACCAAAATATATTTGGGTAAAATTATTCTATTTATCTTTTTTTTTTTTCAAACCGTACTGCGTCGGTTTATCGTACTTGAGCGTTTAGAAACGCCTTTCGATACAGTGGATCCAACTGATCGACCAGAACTCATAAACAACCCAACCAATAAATCTCCACAATATAAAACAATTTTTTTTTTTTTATAAAATCTACAAATACGTTCACTCGTGTATATATATACTCATACTCAATCTAGGGTATTACTAACCCCGTCTCTATTGAGTCATACCACAGAGCCAAGGTTACTACTCAACCAATAGCTCTGATACCACTGTAACGACCCAGCGGTTTTCGGCCTCGAAAATCGATATAAATACCTTTACCGTATCTTATACCGATCCTCCAAACACCAAAACACTGGAGCGTCTAGAAAGAAGTTAGAGGGTGAGAAAAGAAAGAAAGAAATATTAGAATAGAAGAAGAAGTATCAACACATCACAGAGTCTCACATCGCAGCGGAACAAAATATAATACAGAAATAATGCTTTACTGAAAATTTCAAAATACTTACAATATCAGAGTACATCAACATCTCTGGACAGTTATAATAATCTGTCCTCATATATATAATCACACAGCGGAATATTATTCGTCTGAACATCTTCAGCTCGTCTCTGGACCCTGCAGTACCTGATAACCTGAACCTGTACACTCCGGGCTAACCCGAGCATTTACAAAACACCGGGTCAGTCTGGTGAACCAGAGTGAGAAAAACTCACACAGCAATTAAGTATCACACAACTTGATTTTAAAGTTAAAATCCTTTCGAAAGAAAAGACAATCGTAAGACCGATCCACACATAAACACGGACGGCTTTTACCTTACGATAACCCAAATCAGTTTTCGAAATCAATATCTTGGTCTGATATTATGATAATGTCTAGATACAAATAATTAACAAATCTAGAGGAACGCTTGCATCTCACGCTCCCCGTATATAGTATACAATCGAAAACCGCGGGCGCTTATTGGATATTGGATTCCAACTTGACAAGGTATGGGACCACCTTCCGCACGTGTATCTCTAGAGGCGAATACACAGGGTTCAACAAGAACGTCTTGCAACCCGGCCCTCACATGACCGACCACTCATTTCGCTTGAGTGTATCGAATGTATATCACCAACGGTTGGACTCAAACCACCGTTCCCGAATGGGCAGAATCGATAGAATAAGAAACAAAAAGAATTTCTCTAGATAGGTGATCATACACCCTAATGGGAGCGACCCACATAGCCATGCTGCCTGCCCGATTTCTGTCATCTCCCGGTTGATGAGGCTTGAGGTCAAAACACATCTGGTCATCATAACCTTTGAATGCCACATCGTCAGATCCGCCAGATCACACTGATTGACGTCCACAAAAATACTCTAGTCTAATTGGCTAGAGAATAACCATTTCTCCGCCATCAACTATGGTACGTTTGGAGAAATCAACACAGGTAATGCCTTTGGAAATACTCTGTCAGACATTCGTCCATACAAGTCACCCAGGAACAGGGTGAACCGAAGGCACTCTCCTACTGCATCTCATATAGGAATCACCCTATGGATCAGTAGCGATCGTCCTTGCAATCCACAGATTTCAACCACGACAAAACCCCAGAATATCTCCGGCACGAATCAGAGATTGTAAGTGGTTCTTCCGCTTCATGAAGATCTATGGTCTTCACATGCTCCATCTCGATCGTCGTCTGGTCTTCTGATATTTTTGTATTTGTTGGTTGGAATGGTTTTCGAATATACATTCGATCCCGGTCTTTCCATACCAACAATCGCAATGGCTAGACTTGATAGTCGGTTATTTAACTATCAAGTAAACATCCATGAAATCATAAAGATAGACCTACTGGTTTGGTAATCAGCATCACTTGACCTTTAAAATTAATCGCCCAATTTCCTTTTTATTCCGTCACTAGTTAAAATATCATTTCATTTCATTTCATTTCCTTTACTTTGGAAATCTTATCGCATACTCTCACCATTACCAACTAGTATTATCCTTGGATAGTCCCGAAGTCGTTCAAGTTGGGGTATTTCAATTACCTCTCAGACCTTGATCAACAACGTTTTTATCTTCAGATAAATACCGGTTGTAATTCAAGAACACATCCCACTATTCAAAACATCGCTCTACAATACTTCTCATCCTTTGGAAGTTTCTCCTTTTTAAATAAGATTAATATCGCTTATTTCTAACATCACCTTTATTCACTCTTGGCTTATTCAAATACTTTGTTTCCACAAACTGAATTACTATTTCAAATTCTATTTCCAACTTCGTTTACTAAACTTTAATCAAACCTCTTTTTCCAATTACCCTTTTTTTCGGGAAACCCCTTTTAAATCCATTGATTCCACTTAATGCTATGATTGAGTATTTCAAATTTAAAACGACGTTTTAAATTCATATTCATTTATAAACTTCGTTTATAAATTCCAGGTCTTATCTATAACCCCTTTTACCTCCCTTTACTTAATTCAAAGCATTAAGTAAAAGTTTTCATCTAGGCTATCGTATTTATTTAGAACTCTTTATTTTCTGATTGAAACTCGAGTTCAAATTATAAATCTCCTCCATAACTTCTTACCAACACTCGACCATTTCAACTCAACTTGGTTACCTAAATGTGTTACGTTTAAGAAGTGGTTATTTACTCCAACATAAATCATTTCAAATTAATTAACTTCTCTATATTACTAGAATAAATAATAAATTCCCTTTTTAAATACTCTTACTAAGTTTAACCAATTATTCATTTAATTATATCACTAATTTAAAGTCTATTAGGGATCCAATGGTCAACATAAAACCTGATTATTCTTCTGACCAATTCCTCTTTTAAATTAATTAAAATATAATTAATCTGAACATCTTCATTAAATCATTCACTTGACGGAATACTTAACTCCTCGGTTATTTCTTGCTCGTTTATTTATCATTCTTATCAACATAAGAATTTGGTTTATATAAACAATTTCATAATTCCTTGAAACTTTAAATAAATAAATAATTAAATATTTATTTCCCTTTTGAATAACTTCCAATGTAAAAATCTTTCAAATCCTATTTCCGTTATAAAATATATTTATAACTTCAAATATTATTGATTCACTGCCGATAAAAATCCATACTTTATAAACTGATTGATTTTTGGGTCCAGTGATGCTAATTACCCAGCCAATTCTATACATTAGTGAATATCAGAACATATATTGAAATATGGTTTAACGACCATCAAAATCAATCATTCGTCATTCTTATAATGACCATCAATCAAACAACAGTCCATTCAACCAATTCAAACAATTTCAAACACGGTTTATAAACGTGACCCGTCAAAGGAGTTACTTTGTATGGGTCAACCCCAGTCAGTGGGTATTTCTGAAATTAAACGACTGTTTAATTCCATCTGTTGAATCAACAGTATATAGATATAACTAACAACAGTCAATCAAAACACTCAAAACAAAAGCACCCAATTTATATAAAATATAAACGGGAAGGGCTGAGTGAGTTTAACTCACCTGTATTTAGAATTGTCAATATCAGTCTGGTTCTACCCAATTAAACTGACGTTTTAATTCGAATAAAATTCCAGTCACTCCAGATCCGGACTGCGCCTGCTCCATCTCGAAGTGCTCGCCTCCACGGTCCCAACGCACCTGACCGTGCGTGAATCTGACATCGTATGTGAACACTATCGTATAAACAATTTATAAATTAATTTAAATTAAATATAAAACATGGTTTGTTTAATTAAAATCGAATTGGGCTTTACCTCTTGATCATGGCCCATAACCCTACTCATTTTCCTTTTAAACCCTTTTCGCCCGAACCCTCCTCTTCATTATTCGGCCGCCTCCAAATTTATCAGCCACGAATGAAAACCCTAATTCCTTTTCACCATCGCCTCCACATCTGGCCAAAACCGAATACCCTATGCCTCCGTCGGTCTTTAGCAAAACGGAGTTAACTCCGTCGCAACCCCTTTGGCCTCGTCAACAATCTGCCACCCACTGTCGAGCCACCGAGCCTTCCAGCACCACACGAGCAAGCCCGACCGAAACCCCCTTCGTATAAGCTAAGTTTTCTTTTCACTTGATTTTCCTATACTGTGTTTATTTTCATTTGACTTACTGGTGTCGACTTTGTTCTTGGATCAAAATCTGTTGAATGAATGTGGTTATTTATAGTTGCGGATAGAAATTGAATAAGTTTGCTGTCTATCAAGGGTTTCGAGTTGTTATTTCAATCAAAAATTCAAATCTGTACTTAGATTTTTGGCTCAGATTTTGTCTAGAGTTCCAACACATGTTATCCGTTCGAAAAGGATTCTGATGAAATTGTGGATAGGCTATGTTTAGCTAACTAAAATCAGAGATAACTGAAATATAGATTTTATCTTCATGTAAACAGTGAATTTTGAAGAGATTTTATATTGAATTCAATACTGTTTGTCTGTACCAAACAGTGACCGAACTTATACCTTTCTAGAATAGGTAGGGGTGTGATTATGAATTTGTTGATTCATTCAGAGATTTTATGCACTGTATATCAAATTTCTTGCTTGGGTTTTTCAAATGAGATTTTCTGAACTTTAATAGATTTGATTTCCATATACATAAACAGTGAATCTTGTATCTGTACATACATGTGCATTGTACTTATAGGATCTATGTATTAATTGCACAAATGTCTAGTTCTATCAACAACACAATGTATGTTTTCAGTGCGGCTATGGTATGGTCTTATCTTGTTAGCTGTTCATCACCTTTCCTTTGCTGTTGAGCTATTCATTTAGCTGTGCATTACCTATTTTCTCTAGCTGTTCATGTCCTGTCCTTATGCCATTTATATTTGTTGTAATCCTTTTGGCCGTGAAGATTTGAGTTGTCATAGTTGTTCCTTGTACTTGACGTATTTGATGTAAAGAGATATGTATGTATCTCTTTGCTCTTTTGATTATGTTGTTCATGATTTTCTGATTTCGATGATCTCATTTTCTGTTGAACCTATGATACTAGTTCCTATATTTTATATTCTTTTTAACACTGATTCTTTTTATTTACTTTCCTGCTCAAATGATGTCATGAAGTTTCCCTTTTTAATGGGTTTCCTTCTTTCTCGCAGATCGAGGCTTAGTACTGGAAAGGACGAGACAAGGCAGAAATTTGTTTGCCAATGTTTCTTTCTTCCTTTTAGGTTTTGTATATTTTTTTGTACTTTTCTGTTGTTGTTGTAAATCGGGAGTTTATGTACATTATTCTTGGCTGTCACAAATACAATTTTGTATGCAAAGACTTGATGTATTAATATGTATCTAGATTCGCCGCACATCATTATGTACATGTATTTGTTTTATCTCGTTAGCGGTTCTCTACTGTTTCCCTTTTTATTTGTTATTAGTTTAGTTTTTTTTTTCTTTTCAGTTTTACATTATACATATCAGCCCACATGTTCAACCACGTTTTACCTAAACTTCGAGTTTGGTTTGCTTTGTCTTCTTGTACGAGTATAATCTATGTTTGGGTTTTATTCATTTTGCCCGAACAAATGGGAATGTTAATGAATATATACATATATACTAAATTCAAACAAACTAAATTCAACGAGAATAAATACATAAAGGTCATTGTATTTACAACAACTTCAATTACATTTAGTATTCAACTTGACATTAAAACTCTAGGTTTTTAAATAATATTCCAACTCTATTCTAAATATATAAATATATATATATATATATTCGAACTCTAATCTAAATTAAATAAATTCGATAAAAATCCATTATATTTTAAATAAAATATATAACCAAATTTAAATATTCGAATTTAAATGGCCGAAAATTCTGGGACGTTACACTTTCACCACTTTAATCAATTCAATTATCTATGAAAATACAATGCTCATGGCACTTAACATGTTGTTGACACCCTATGGTGCTTCAGTAACTTCCGTGTGCTTTTGTCATTATATATATTTCTATTTTTATCTTATGAAATCTAGGTTCATATCTTATGGACTACAGGTCCATATATCTTATTTAGGAGAATTTCATGATGGTCAAACATGTTTTTCTCTAATATGGGATTTTTAATCCATTTATAAATATAAGCGCTTTATTATTTATTAATTTATCATCGATGATTATTTCTTGTTAGTTTTATACATAATTTATTGAGATCTCAAAACTTATCATGCTTTAGGTACCTAAACCACTTCTGGGGTTATTTTGACAATCATGTCATGGGTTTCTTTCAAAACACCTTTAAGTGTTTCTTCAGGAGCTCCCACCTCCTTTATTTTGCATCTTTATGACTTACTCCAAAGATATTTGGAACTGCCTTTTATACCACATTTTCAGCTGTGATTTACACCTTTTGATCCTTCGGGGATTCAAATGTATACTGGAGAAAGTCTATTAGGGACATAATTGATAATTTATGCAAGATACTTAATACTTTGCATAATTCTATATGTTAGCAAATATTTAACATCGATGATTCCTTTATCCTCCCCTCAATGTTGACAAACATTGTCACTTTAAATAATAAACCTACTTTGGATTCATTTTTTGTCCATTGTAGCATCATGGCTAGCAAATACATTAGATGTATTTCAATTATAGGAGGATAATGCTCTTATTAGTTGATAAGATGCATTCATATTGTATTACTTATTACCTTTCAATGATCTAATGACTTGGAGGAATTTTCTATCATTTGAATATGCATATAACTTTAGGTCATTCAATATTGATATCAATCGACTTTCTGAAATATAAAATAATATATGCATAATTTATAATATGAGCTCATGACAACTTCAGGTTGTTAATTAAATATTCGCATATATGTGTATGTACGTGCATCCACGTATTACATATGTAGTTGATTTGCATATTCTCTCTCATTCAAGTTATTGAATTTAGAACAAATTGTTTATAATGTTCCAATCATTAATTTTTTTTTATCAAGCAATATCAACGTGAATCTTAAAGATCATTTCATAATATCCAAAATATCTGATTTTGAACTATTTTGAACTTCTAGTTCAAATGAAATATATATACAACTTCGAGTTGTTAGTCCATATTGAACTTCTGGTTCAAATAATATATAAATAATTTCAAGTTTTTTAAACTGTGTTGAACTTCTACTTCAACTTTATTGAACTTCTGGTTCCACTGTTTTGAACTTCTGGTTCGAATAAAATATATAAACAACTTCAAGTTGTTAAAATTTATCCTTCAACATAATATGTAGATATAAATATATAAGCAAGATATAACTTAGTCTGAAAATTATGAAGTCTTTGGATATCAATTTTATTAATGTTATTATTTCACACAGTTTCAATAAAGCTTCAGGTTTTTAAATTATGAAGTATTTCAAGTTCATTGATTAAGGAACTTCAAGTTACTATGCATATATATAAATATAGATATTATATCTAGTTTATTAATTCATGACGAACTTCTGGTTCTCAACCTTTTAACATACTTCTAATTTAGAATCTTTTACATTCTTGCTAATTGTCAAGATTTCAAACTTGAAAACTTCATCAAAAAGTTTCTTTTTTTATATAATCCAAAATTCAGGTCTCGGATCTGATTTGTACAACTTCGTCCATTACATTAGATATTTGTTGGCAAATACATCGATTAATAATACATATGTCTATTCTTTTTCCAAATACAAACATACATCATTTAACTTATAATAACTAATGCTTTTAACACATTTATAATAATATGGAAATACAATATATATTACCATAACGATACATTTAATGCATTTATTATAAAAATAATGAAAATAACCATAGTACGGTCTAAATATATGAATCAAATAAATAAATTTTACTTAAATCAACATAATAAAATTTGGATCTAGCTACAGTATTGATCAATGACAAAACTGAAATAAACAACTTATAGTTGTACTACATTCCCAATAATCATATTTTCTAAAATAACATATATATGCATAATGTCTAATCGAGAATTGAGTAAAAGTGCATAATTATAGAACCAAGATTTTACTTTTTTAATATGAATAATTCCATAAACTTGCAGATCTATACATAAAATTCACAACATAAAAATTACATGTTTTAGGTTCAAATTATACAATCCATATAAAAATCTTTTAGATCTTTCTTTTTATATCAAAATTATCTCTTATCATTATAGAAACTCTAGGTTCAAAATTTTCCATTTTTATAACAAAAATTTCTTCTTAATATAATTCAGGTGTGCTAAATTTAGATCAATATTTAAATCTTAGCTTATGATCTTCGAGATGCATATTTTCTTTAGTCATTAAATTTGCATTATCATCTTTGATGTTGGAAAATATTTCAATGAAATTTTTTTGATAGACATATCAAAATATAATATTGCTTCTGGGATATTCCATAAACACCATTTAGGAAAAAATTATGAATATTTTTCTACAAATACTTTATCACCTTTAATTGTAGAAATCTCTTCTGGAGATATTTTATTATTTTCAAATAAACAGATCTGTTCTAGAGATATTTTACCATTTCCAAATATACAAATATCCTCTAAAGATTTTTTTTATCACCGCTTCTGGGATGAACTTATCTTCTCCAGAGATAAATATATAAAAACTATTGAAATTTCATATCATTAATATACAAAAATACATATCAAACCTTAAATGCAGTAACAAAATTAGGTTCGTTAAATAAAAATAAGATTCAAGAGAGAAAAGAAATCACTACTTTTGGAGTGAATGATATTCCTGTAGGGAACATATCTTTTATTTATGTAATTGCAATGCAACAAAAAAATATAACATCCTTCTAGGATGTTGGATTTGCTATATAAAACTAATTCTCTAAATAATCTCTTCAAGAGATTAGTATGCATACTATATCTTCAGGATATTCAGTTAATATAAACTGTACATGAAAGATGTCAGTTAGATGAAACCCCTTTAGAGATTTTCTATTGAATCCAATGTTATTATCACATATTATAATGTGTGTGTCTCTTTTAACTTCTTCTGGACGTATAGTCTTTTCATGTCACAATATTTAGGAAAGCTTCAGGCTATTATTTCATCTTTCTCATTTGCATATGAACTTCAGGTTCTTCTTTTGCATATGAACTTCAGGTTCCTCGTTTGCATATGAAGTTCATGTTCCTTATTTGCATATGAACTTTAGGTTCATATTATTTCAGATTCCAAAGAATTAATATACTTTTCATTAGTTTATTTTTCATAATTCACCTTTGGTGATTGTGATGACTCCAAACTCCTGTAGTACGAAAGCAAGGATAACCATTGGAATATAACACAGAAACAGTAACAATAGAACATAAATATAGAATTACAGAAGATAAAGTACATCAAATTACACTAGGAATAATATATCATCAGAGTTGCATAGCATAACGGGATCATACTTAGTACATAATACAGTTTTCAACTTAATATAAAATGTCTGCAGCGGAATCAAACATAATATACTAAATGAAGTCTGAACAGCATAATATAAATGATAGGATACATCTTTAGCTCTATAGCTATCCAGAATGAGTCTGCTAAAAACCTATATTCAAGGCTGCCGGTATGGAAAAGAGGGCACCCGAGTTTGCAAAGTGAAACAAACTACAAGTCAGCCATGGGACTGGTATGAGAAATGTAACAACCCGGAAAATCAGAACCAAATTAAAATTTTTATTTTGGCAATTTTAGTGAATTTTGAATATTTAAAATGAATCATTTTAAATAGTAACGACGAGAAATTTATTTTGAATAGAATTACAATGGAAATATTTATATAAATCAAAGTTAGAATATAAATATATATCTTAATTATAAAAGGAATTGAAAATGGCGCGGTAGTTTGAAAATTCGATTTCAAATTTCAAATGAATGTACACGATTCAAAATAAACCGGATTTTAGCGAAACCAAAAATATTAGAATCTATTTAAAAATGTCTTTCCAACGAATCCGAAAAATCCAAATTTCATAGTGGGAATAAAAAGTTATGTCCGGTTGAAAATTCAGAATATTCGCTATGGAAATATAGCCCTTAAAAATAGAGATTTCTCAAACGACCTCCGTTTTTGATGAAACCACTTTTGTTGGATCCATAATGTCAAATTATTGCTTGACTCCAATTTTCATAATTTTTGGGATTAATATGTGAGCGTGGTGAATTCAAACGCGTTTGACCAATTTTAGTTGAATTTAATTGACTGGAAAATGGCCATTTTTCAAACGGCCTCCAAATTCGATGAAATTAGTTTTGTTAGGACCGTATCGCCAAAACATAGCTAGATTTATTTTTCTGGAATTTTTGGGGTCCGTATGTGACCCTAGTAAATTGAAATGTGCGTTTAAATTTAAAATATATAGATTTATATTTTAAATTTGACGAAAACTGATCGTAACAGCTAAATTGGCTTACCGACGATATTCTAGTGTGTTCGGAATGGGGGTAAATGGCTAGGGACGACAGTCGCTGGGTCTCGTTTGGAGTTTGGAATAAAAGTCAACTATTTAGGAACTAAAAAGAAATTAAAATAAAATATTATAAATATTCTCTCTTCCCCCTTTTTAGTCCCCAAACCCGATACTCCCCCCAACCCAACAGCCAAACCCGTTTTCCCCCAACCCTAGCCGCCTTCGTCAGTTGCGGGCGCCTCCCGCCTCCCCTATCATCGCCGCCGGTGGTCAAACCCCCCATCCCCCCAACCCAACCCACCACCATGCCTCATTGGCCAGCCGCCGCCTCCCTTAGCCTTACCCGCCACATGCGCCGCCTCCCTAACCTCCACGCCCCTTCACTCCACCACTTCCGCGTTTTAAACCCCCTCCACAACCCAAATTAACCCCAAACGCCACCACCAAGCCACCGCGGGTCCCAATTGCTGCGCCACCGACTGCCATCACCATCCCGGACCACTTGCGCTCCTCCTCCGCCACCCAGCACCGTCTGTAAGCCTCTACCCTTATTTTTATTCATTTATTTTAAATAAAGAATGTGTTTTTTTATATATTGCATTAGAATAAGGAGGTAATTTTTATTTTAATAGCTTTAGAGAAAAATACGATTTTTAGTAAATAAAAATATGATTTTTATTTATGTAGAGTAATAAAAATATAATTTTTATTGTTTGAAAGGCGATTTAAAAATATAATTTTTATATATGAAGTGATGTTATAAATGTGATTTTTATTTATATGAATACCATATAAAAATTTGATTTTTATATATATAATAGCCGTATAAAAATATGATTTTTTTCGTTTGAATGGCAATGTAAAAATGTGATTTTTATATATTCATTAGCGATAGAAAGATTTGATTTTTATCTATATAGTAGCGGTGTAAAAATGTGATTTTTATCTATGTAGCATTGTTATAAAAATATGAAATTATTTTTAGAAAGATAAAAATATAATTTTTAGCCTATGTATGTTATTTATAAAATAATCATACCAAGAAATAATTATTGATTGGTTAAAAATATAATTTTTAACGTAGGTATACTACATAGATCGACAATCAAAGCACGGTGGAGTTGTAACGAACTGGGATTTTCGACTCCAAAAATCAACAAAAAACTACCGTGTTGACTGTTCAGACATCGGAAATACCTGATCATTAATAGAAAGAAAGTTAGAGGGTGAGAATAGATGAGATAGAAAATTAGAATAGAAGAAGAAGAAGATCACCACAGAACAGAATCAGAGTAATATGAATCTCACAGTGGAACGAATAAATATAATATATAACATAACTTTGAAATAAAACAGTATATATATATACAATAACATTATCAGAGTTCAACACTTACACACGGCTGAAATAACAATAGCTATATAATCCTGAAGCCTCCTGCTTCAAGCTCCTCCAAGTATATCTGTAAAGACCTGAGCTACTTGACTGCTCGTACAAATTTGGGCACCCAAGATTTTAGGGAAAAACAAAACAAAATAAAATCTGGGTTAGTCATGGGACTGGTGTGAGTAAAATCAAATCATTTGGTTTAACTTTTCAAAATCCTTTTCAAAAGAATAGGTAATCGTAAGACCGATCTACACACAAACACGGATGGTTTTTACCTTACGATAACCCAAAACAGTTTTGGAAATCAATACTTCTCTGATATTATAATAATGTCTAATCACAAGTAATTAACAATCTAGCAGAACACTTGCATCTCACGTTCCACATATATAGTATACAAACAAAACCGCGGGCGCTTATTGAAGATTGGATTCCGACTATGACAAGGTATGGGACCACCTGCCGATAGTGTATCTCTAGAGGCGAATACACTGGGTTCAACAAGAACGTCTTGCAACCCGGCCCACACATGACCGACCACTCATTTCGCTTGAGTGTTTCGAATGTATATCACCAACGGTTGGGAGCTACCCACCGTTTCCCGAAAAGGGATAGCATCGAAAATAGATAAAAGAATGAGATAGATTTTCTCTAGATAGGTGATATACACCCTAATGGGAGCGACCCACCTAGCCATGATGCCTGCCCGATTTCTGTCATTTCCCGGCTGATGAGGCTTAAGGTCATAACGTATCTTTTGGAACATCTGACCACCCTTCACTTTGAATGCCACATCCCGCCAAATCACAAACTGATTTCCCCAAAAATACCACGGGTATAAAGCTAAGAGAAACAAATTCCTCCGCCACCAAACGTGAGTACGTTTGAAGAGATCAACTTACGCGATCCATTAGATATACTCTATCAGACATTCGTCCATTCACGTTTGTCCTGGGACTGGACAAACCAAAGGTACTATTCTGTAAGCAGGATAGCCCTTGTATAACTCCGTCTTCAATTATTTTCAATATATTTGATCACAACGCTAACGTCCATACAGATTATTTTTCAGATAATGAATTTGATCCCGGTCTCTCCGTATTGACGACGGAAAAATGGTCAAAAACTACGATAGTCGGTGATTTATCATTCAACATCTATCTCTTTAAATTTTATTTATCATTAATTTATTCATTCCCCTTTTTTTATATTTGTAAATTCTTATTTTCTAAATTTAGAAAATGTACTTTATTAATCATTTGAAAACATCTCCATATTTACTTCCATTTCTTGTTTTCTAAATTAGAAAACATTTCTGATTCTTTTATTTGGAAAACATTTCCAAAACTCCTTCATTGGATTTAAATAGATGTTTAAATAAAACATCACTAAGCCATTTCAGACCATTACACTCATTAACTAAATTCACTTAACCAATCTTCACTATCGAACCTTACTCATCCCTTAGTTAAAAACGAAGTCAATCAAGTTGGGGTATAATTACCTCTCAGATCTTAACTGAACAACATTTCTAACCTCGAAATAGACAAAGTTCACCCTTTTAAATCTTTTAACCAACTTCCTTACGTAACTCGGATTCTATTTATGAATCCACTTCTTTATTTTAAATCATTGATTATAACTATAACGTTATAATCCCTTCTTCTTAAGTATCCAACTTCAAAATATAACTTTTATTCCTTAATTTAAATAACTAAACCGCTAATTTATTAATAAATAAGTAAATCTTGATTAAAAACGGAGAGTAAATATTACTTTCCCGAATTTGATATAATCGAATTCAACGTATAACTTTCTTTCGAATAATCTCTATTCGATAACTCCTTTTCGAATAAACTATATTTGATAACTCTTTCTTCGAATAACTATATTCGATAATCTCTCTTCGAATAGCTATATTCGATAACTCTTTCTTCAAATAACTATATTCGATAATCTCTCTTCGAATGATTACATTCGATTAACTCTCTTCGAATGATTTACATTTGATTAACTCTCTTCGAATGATTTACATTCGATTAACTCCTTCGAATAAACTATATTCGATTAACTCCCTTAATTCTATTCGAATAACTCCTTTGGATTAACTCATTTGGATTAACTCGGTTTGATTAACTCATCTTGAATAACTCAACTCGATTAACTCAACTTAATTAACTTACTTGATTAACTCAACTTATTTAATTCAACTTATTTAACTCAACCTATTTAACTCCTATTGAATAACTAATATTTGATTAACTTATATTTGAATAACTATGTCTGTTTTAACTTTATTTCGAATGGCTAATATTCGATTTAACTCCATTCGCTTAACTCTAGATCGCAGTGATCACAATGGTTACGCCTGATTCCCTCAGGAAACATCCGACCGCCGTTGGCTATCTGCAGCCCTGAGAATTACGCTAGCAGTTGTACGAAATGGCAACTCATCCTGAATAACTTTGTTTGACTAACTCTATCTCAAATAACTATATTCGATCAACTCTAATTGAATAATAATATTCAATTAATCCTAATTCGATTAACTCTATCTAATTAACTCTAACTGATTAACTTTAATAATTACTCTAATTCGATTAACTCTAATCGATTACTCTAATTCGATTACTCTAATTCGATTAACTCTAACCGATTAACTCATACCCAGTTTCAAATATCGATGTTGAAATCGACTTTTACTTCCTATATAAGTCCTGACTTATATATCCTATTTATCCAATGATAAACATTTCATTTAATTTATAGAATATTATTTATAAGTTTATTTTCTCAATCTATTGGTTAGAATAGATTCTATTTAAAATCTATGCTTTAAATCCATTTCATGTTATACCTGTGTGCAAAGCTCGGGTCTAAACCTTTCAAATATAAAATCCTCTTTTATACTATTCTATTCACTTTTCAAGTATTTCCTTTTATAATCTATTTATTTACCAAATAAATCCCTTTTTGATAATTCTATTTGTTTATAAAATATTTTATTTTTATATAAAATCAATTGATTTTATAAGTAATTCCTTTTATAATCTAACTATTTACTTTTCTATTTGTTTTACAAATATTTCTTCTTTCTATTCTATTTATTTTTCAAATAAATATCCCTTTTCAATTTAGTTTGTAAATAGTTTACAAATATTTCTTTTTCAATTCTATTTGTAAATGTTTTACACATATTTCCCTTCAATTCTATTTATTTGATTAACAAGTAAATATTCCTTTATAATCTATTTATTTTCTAAATAAATAGTTTTCTTTTTATAAAATCTTTTGATTTTATAAATATTTCTTTTTCAATATAACATTGAAAATTTCCTTTTTAACATTCCAATATTCCTTATGGTATTTAACGTACCATATAACAATGATCGTTATCATTCAACCATACAAAATCAACAACAGATTTCATATCACATCATATAACACAATATATAAAAAAAACAGTAAAATAAATGTTGAGGAACCCAGTTGGGTCCCTCCGACCTGTTTCCCTGCATCCACAGATGTTAAACAATAATATTAACATCAATTTCATTTCACTATGAAATATTCTGCTAAACAGAATCAATATTTGATTAACGATTTATATCTATATCGTTATCTATATTTTCAACCAATTAACTAGCAGTTCAACCAAACAACCAACACACAGCAAACAACCATCATTTATAAATTCAAAAAAATATTTTATAAAAATATAAATTGAGCGGAGTTAGTGAGATGTACTCACATTGGACGGTTATCGTTAAATAATGATAATTGGTCATTGATTTGATTCAGGGCATTTAATTTCACCATAAATCCAAACGAGCTCCAATTCACTCCCAGTCAGTTTCATGGTGTAGCCACCGTCCATACGATCCTAATGGATCTTGATTCGCTGAATTTCGATAATATACGAGTAAGTTATGACTCTAACAAGTTTTGTACTATTTTTAATTAAAAAGAATTCAATTTCTATTAATATTATTGGGCTTCACCTTTTAAATCCTTAACCCAACTTCAGTTTAAATACCCGGTCCACTTCGTTTTCTCTTCTTCCTCCCAAATGCAAACCGCGACTCCAGTATTCCATCTCAACCATTTCCGCATCTTCAAGGATTTAACACCACTTCCGGTCTTCACTTCAAATCAAAATGAAAATACCATCATCTTCCTCTTTCCCTCCTCTTCACCATCATACCATTTACGTACCGCTTGCAACTACCATGAAGCATTCGACCTCGACCATTCTCCAGCTCCGTACAATATTCCAGCGAATTTTTTTATCATTGAATCCCTCGATACTTTAAACACAGGTGCTACTGAATACCACAAACTCAGTTCCGAACTCAACTCCAAACATATCTGTCTTTATACCCCAAATTAGTGAACCCTAACATCACGCTTCAGACGTCGATACCCCAGAACCAAAGTCGAACTGAGAAATAACCATATTGGATGGAAGAGAAACTCAAGAGGAACTCGAATACACTAGTCAAGGAATTTATAGATTTTATTCCCCTTTGTTTAGATCTTTTAAAACATGCGTTTGCTAAAAAAAAGGAAGAAAAGTTGCGGCGTAATTTTGTTTGACTATCAGATGGAAGTAAATTAGGTTTAGAAAAAGTTAGGATATTATATAGGAAAATAATAATATTTTTCTATTGATTATTTAATTAGAATTTAAGCTATCCTATTCATATTCGTCTTCTAAAATTTTGTATGATCGCATATGATACCCAAAAATCACGAAAATGGATACGCAACTACAGTTCGATATTATGGTCCCAACGAAACTGGTTTCGTCGAATTCCGACTCCGTTTGCTCACACAGCGTATTTTTAACCTTCAAAATACTGATTGTTTTTCACATTAAAAATCCGTACGACCACACACTGACTTCAAAAATCATGGAAATTGAAATCTAGCAATAATTTACTATTGCAGATCCAATAAAATTAGTTTTGTCGAAAACGAAGGTCGTTTCCAAAACTGGCTATTTTTAAAGCTCTAAATAACCCTTTTAAATATACAAATATATTTAAAAACAATTAAATTAAATAAAAATAATTTAATATTATCATATATATTTACATATAATATCATACGGCTCTAAAATATACATATCTGGATTTTTATCTCGATATTTGATAATCCCAGATTATATCGATATTCGATTTATAATGAAATTCCTTATATATATCATTATAAATTATAAAGGAATCCTATAGCGACTTTTCTAAAATTTGATTTGGACATAAATCAAAATCTACACGACGAAATCCTGAATTTTCTCTTCCATTAGAAAAATATACTTCACCAGCTCCGAACGTTTCTTATTTCACAGAAATCCGGTTTAAAACGGACCCTGTATATTTAGTTGAAGTTCAAATCGTCAAATAGCGAACTGCCGTGCCATTTCAAGCTCGATTATAATTATATTATAATTCTACGTTCAAACTTCGTTTAAATAATATATTCGTTATTCAAATTCAATTCCAAATTGAATTATAGCTTATATATGATCCAATTCACATCGTATTGTGAATTCTACTATTTTCGACTATTTCACAAATTAAATATATTATTCTATTATTTATATTAATTTAATATTCAATATTATTAATTAAACGACCATATAAATCTCTAAACCATTATTTAAATAATTAAATAAATTAATTATTGTACGGTAAAATACGGGTCGTTACATTCTTCCCTCCTTAAAATAATTTCATCCTCGAAATTGCTAAGGTAGAGAACAAACTCTATTGACTAGTACAAATTTATTTGTTTACTTACCAACTTTAATTTCAACTGAACCAATTTAATTTCAATTAAAATATTAATTAATTCTTATCAACGATAATTTTCTAAAATCCTGAAAATATTCTAACACCCGACATTTTCGAAAAATTTTGCCAGCACCTCCTTTGTACCGGTCAATAGTTCAAACCCCAACTCGCCTCTCTAGGCCTTCTCCAATCCAAAAGAAAATCAAACAGCTAAGCGGCTTGCCACATCGCTCATAAAATCTCATACCTAATATGAAATATAAACTTGTACCTTTTTGTCGGGCATATCAAATTTATCACTTCCATCTGCTGTTAATTCAGCATATACCAATGTTATCCTAACCAAACTCCAATCAATTCATTATCAAACCAAATCATACGCTTATATCCAAGACAAATATCATTTCAAACTGAGTTTCATTCTCGATTCCAAAATCTTAACTCAATTATCAAATTACCCTTCAAATTCAAATCTCAAAAATCCAATTTGTCTCAATATCATTCTAATTCAATTTCAGTTACCCCTTAACTGACTTGATTTTAATTCCAATTGGCTTTCTCAATTTCAATTCAGTTTGGTTTTAACTCAAACAATCTTTCCCAGGGAATTTCAAACAGTTTAGCTTTTCTAAAACCACATATCCCTTTTCAGGATTCAAAACAACTTGCTTTCCACAAAACAATTCAAAAACAAAATCTTTGGTAGTAATCCATCACTTAGCAACCGAAAAATGAACACCGATGATGGTCGACTTCATCATCGAGATTTATTTTCCAGCGATCGAAGTGAGTTCAATACTATATCACTTTCAAAGCCATTTATAAACACTTCCATTTTGAAATGCATTTCAAAATATCATTCACAATGCTTTGTAAACAATTTAAAATCTCTCAGGATTTTAAAATTTTCATATATTTAATGCAAATTCATTTACAACACTTCTCCAACTTTTAATTCCAATTCTGGTCTAAATTTCAGATTCAATTCATTTCGTAACACTTATACGAATTTTATTTGGTTATGTATATATAACCATCTAATTTATAATCTTACTCGATTATAATAATTAACACATCCAATATACGATAATATTTTCAATATATATACTTTTCTCTATATCAAAATATACTTTGGGTAAATCATTTCATTTACCACCTTCAAAACATACTATTTCGGTTTATCATATTCAAGTGTTTAGTAACCCTTATCGATATAGTGGATCAAACTGATCAACTAGAACCCATAAACAACTCAACCAATAAATCTACGCAATATAAAACCATTTTATATCAAATAACAAATACGTTCACTCGTATATATACACTCAAACTCAATCTAGGGTATTACTAACCCCATCTCTACTGAGTTACGCCACAGAACCAAGGTAACTACTTAACCTTAAGCTCTGATACCACTATAACGAACTGGGATTTTTGACTCTGAAAATCAACAAAAAACTACCATGTTGACTATTCAAACATCGGAAATACCTGATCATTAATATAAAGAAAGTTAGAGGGTGAGAATAGATAAGATAGAAAATTAGAATAGAAGAAGAAGATCACACCACAGAACAGAATCAGAGTAATACGAATCTCACAGTGGAACGAATAAATATAATATATAACATAAATTTGAAATAAAACAGTATATATATACAATAACATTATCAGAGTTCAACACTTACACACATCTGAAATAACAACAGCTATAAGATCCTGAAGCCTCCTGCTTCAAGCTCCTTCAAGTATATCTGTAAAGACCTGAACTACTTGACTACCCGTACAAATTTGGGCACCCAAGATTTTAGGGAAAAACAAAACAAAATAAACTCTGGGTCAGTAATGGGACTGGTGTGAGTAAACTCAAATCATTTGGTTTAACTTTTCAAAATCCTTTTCAAAAGAAAAGGTAATCGTAAGACCGATCCACACAGAAACACGGATGGTTGTAGTATTTGATATTGTTATGGAAATTTGAAAGATTTATTAATATCGTTATTTCCAATACGATATTTGTTGGTTGTAGTATTTGATATTGAATATAAGCCGATATATTTTCTATTCAGAGCCTTGTATTTAATATCAAATGAGATTTTGAGTTTGTCGTGAACGGTGTCTTCAGTAACACTGTTCTTGAACCCCATGTGAAGAGAATAAATCTTTTAATTAAGATTGTTAGAGTTTCCAATTATATTTAATAATTGGAATAAAATGGAATGTGAATTGGGTTTATCGTAAACTGTGTTTTTAACGACATTCGTTCTTTAACCCGATTTACAGGGAAATGTGATTAGGAATTCATAAATCTTTTGTTAAGATTTAAAGGATATTTTCCAAAGGGAAGTTTTCCAATTTAATAAAACAAATTGGAATGGAATGGAAGTCGATTAGGTATTAATCGAAGTGGACTTCTGTAGAGGAAGACTGTTACTATATATGGAATTTAAGAGGCTTTGCCGTTATTCCATTTATTGTATCGGTTGGATATGGAAGTTCATATTGATTATATATATCGATTTGTTTTCTATGAAAATTCCACGGTTAATGGAATGTGATTTTGGGTTTATCGTGAGTTGTGTTTTAAAGGACATTAGTTCTTAACCTAGTTGATGATAAGATTTACTTCTTAACTTTGAATAATCATTAAGTAATGATTTTTGGAAATTAAAACTGAATTAGAGTTTTAATAAATCTTTAAATAGATTGAAAGGTGAATTTGATAACTAAAATTATCAAATTCAAGAAATGATCGCAAATGAAGTATCACCAGTTTTGCTCCAAACGTTAGTTAAATCTTTAATTAGATTTGAACGTGAAATGGTAATTAACTTTACCGATAACACTGTGGTGTTAGATATGAACTATTACCAGTTTTACTTCATGGGATCAATAGGTTGGGACTGGGAAATTAAAATAAATGATTACTTTGGTAAGGTTTGCTAATCCCGACTAGTTTGGATAAACCATAATTTGGTATGGATTGACTTCCAAAGGAAGATTAAAGAATAAATTTAAAGAATTTATCTTTGATAAAATTAATGAGAACCTTTCCCAAAGGATATGAATATTTAAATAAAAGAATATTCTGAATTGGAATGAGGCGTATGTTCTGTTTTTATAGCACTTGTTTATTATATACACGAGTTATTCAGAAAGACCGGGTTTAGCCCATTCCGAATAACTGAATCGGCGATGAGTCGACGATGAAGACGGTGGTTGAAGACCGGAGGTCTTCACATCGTTTGGATTATTACTGATGTCTTGATTGGGCTGTACACCCAAGACAAGGTAATAAGTGGAGATCGTTCCAGACGTACTTGGAGATCGATCGGATATGCGAGGACCTCTCTCATGTATTGGACATATGGGACGAGGAATACGGTGCCTTTGTTTTCGTTCAGACCAAGAACAAACTTGTAAATGGATGTGTGCCTAACATTGGATTTCATTTTGTGTGATTGATATACATCGGTTGCATAGTGTGAATTGCCTGAGTAGCATGCTGAGATGCAAATGATCAAGTCTTCTGTTGAAAAGCAGAGTCATGTGGGGGTATTATCAAAGCACAGCTTTAATATAGCATAGCTTTGTGTAGCGTTAATTCGCGAGCCTCACACCCCAGTGTGAACCAGAAATGGGAGAGGACTTCAGGGAGGACATGTGTTTCCTTCTAGCTAGGAGTGATGTCAGCGTTTTGCAAGCCCTGACGTTTTACTTATGTGGATGATGGATAGCGAGGCGCTTAGGTTATTTCGGTCTCTGCGGAGCCGATGGATGGTCTTTATACATACCAGATTTACGCCAATAGGGCGGGGAAAAGTAGTGTTCATGCATTTTAATCCACATTGTGTGGACCGGCCCCGACATCCAAGGCTTTTCTGCGCGCTTGCCTGAGACTCGGGCTGGAGAGTCTCGAAGCAGTAAGGACGATCCCTTGCCTTGGTTGTAACGACCAACTTTCGAACACATCGGAAGTCGTGCCATTAATAAGAAATGAGAATAGATAGAAGATAACACACAGAAACATCAGAATCTCACAGCGGAATTTTCACAAAATGATAATACTTTATATCATTACACAACGGAATATATTACATCAGAGCATCATATACTAGTGATACAAACCATCAGTAATTATACATATCATAGATGATCTACTGAAAAACTTAATTATATAGTAGGTAGATGCCCAGCACACATCAAAATCTTCATTCCAGCTTTTCAAGTTTCATCAAATCCTGATTCACTTGTCTATTCATAACAAGCGTTATGAATACCCAAGAGTTTAAGGGAAAACACAGAAAAATAAACTCCGGGTCAGTCAGGGGACTGGTATGAGTAAACAGTTTTAAAACTAAATAAAAATATCTCATAAGACCACGCCATAAGTACGGAAAGGGTTTTTACCCTATGAGATCAAATACTTTGTATACTTGAAATCAGATATTATCATATAAGTCTTTCACAAATAATTTTGAATCTAGAAGAATGCTTGCATCTCACATTCTTCTATATAGTATACAAAATACAAATCGCTTGGAGCTTATGGAAATAGGATTTCCAACTATGACAAGGTATGGGACCACCTGCCGACTGTGTACCTCTAGAGACGAATACACTGGGTTCAACAAGAACGTCTTGCAACCCGGCCCACACATGACCGACCACTCATTTCTCTTGAGTGTATCGAATATATTGTCACCTTATGGCTTTTTGTCGCGACCACCATAATTTCCCGGAAGATACAGAAATGAAAGAAATAACCAATACGAATTTTCTCTGGATGGTGACAATGCCCCCTAATGGGAGCGACCCACATAGCCATGCTGCCTGCCCGATTTTTGTCATTTCCTCGGTGTGAGACTTGAGGCTAGACATACGCTTGATCATCATCTCTTTATTTCCTTTGAATGCCACATCGTCAAAACTTCCCGATCACTAATTGACTTCCCCAAAAATAAATTATAGGTATAAAGCATAAAGAAATGAATTTTTCTGCCACCATATTAATACGTTTGGAGCGATCAACGTACGTGACCAGTTAGAATTACTTTGTCAGACCTTCGTCCATACAAGTTGTCCTGGGATTGGACAAACCGAAGGCACTATTCAAAAATAGCCCTTGTATATCGTCGTCTTCTGTTATCTTCGATATTCTCTGATGCGCATCGTATAATCAAATCAAAGTGAAATACAAATTTCGGACTCTTTGAAATGATTAACGAACATATTTCTCTTTAAAATATTAATCTATCATGACTATAATCTAATCTACATAGATAATTATAGTCAAATCAAACAATATATGATCATCTTGCCTATAACTGGCATTTTGATCATCTTTTCAAAACAACCAATTTTACAACGTGCGTCGCACACGGCTTTTCTTCCTATTTTGTTCGTCAACTCTAAAAATGAATAAGTACATTATTCTTGAGAAAATCATTTCTCATAATCACTTCTGGATCTGAATATCCATAACTGAATTAAATTTATGATTTATAAATTCTCTTACAGCTGTTACACTTTAATTCCTCTCGTCGAATTTCCCTTGATCTATTCCTTATACCAATAGAAATAAATCTTCTTCTTAATATAACTAACATGAATAAGAAAAATACAGCTCTTATCCAATGCAGAACAATATATATAACCATTTTGTTATATCAGAAAATCCAGTTGGTAAACACTTCTAGTGTATGAATATGGTTTTTCTTTTCTTTGACTTCACAGTTTAAATATTTTCATTAGAAGATAACTTCTAATCTAAATTATAAACCAAGTTTATAATTTAACAGAAATTACGTTTCTGTGATAACTTCTCGCCTCTTGTCAAATCATATCTGATCTTCAATACTTGATCAGCTTCCTTTCTGTTGACTTTAAGGTTTGAATAATTTTATTTGGAAACCCTTTCATATTCTAGTTATAAATTAAATTAAAATTTAATTTAAATCTTAGCTTCCGTACTTTAATTCTAGAGCTCGACAAAACAGATTCACTTCTTCTTTCTATACAGAAATTTAAATAAAATTCTTTTTAAATTTCTCTACTCATGATTTTAAACACCGTTCTTATTTTACAAGTTGAAGAGCTGGACAAAATCATTTACTGGTACCAGGAAAATTTAAATTACCGCTTTAGATTGACAAAACTCGTCGTATGTGTCACATACGACTTATTTTCTTTGTTTAAAATTTAAACACTCAGTAGAAATTAAATTCCAAATTAAATTATAAAATAAATTTATAACTTAATAATTTAACAGTTTCTATCCTGCCGTCTCAACTTTGGTCAAAACGATATCTGATCTTTTATCATTAATTGGCTTTCTTTTCGCTAATTTTACCATTTGAATATTTCGTTTAGAAAATCATTTTTGATTGTTATTTTAAATTTAATTTAATTTAAAATTTCGACTGGTGCATTTTTCAGTTCTTGACAGAACTGAACTTCTAATCATGATCCACTTTTCCTTTGACAGCTTGACAGTTTTTAAATAAAAATGTTATTTTTATTTATAGTATAATTTAATTAATTATTTCATTTAAACCTGGTTTTAAATTTGATTTATATTTTTAAAACCTCGTTTAAACTCAAAGTACCAGTTTGTTGAAAGTACCATATTGGAAATCATGGTGTACGCGTGTGAATCTGGCCTGATTTCCCCTGGTTTATCAAAGTACCACTTTTATCAACCAAGCACCAAAATACCATATAGCCTCACAGTACCACTTCCAGTTCTTCCTTTCTACCCTTCCTTTCCAACTCGTTGACTTCCCTGTACGCGTGCTGTGTGCACCTGCACACTGCGTCCGACCACCATGAGAACCACCCGTCATCACCAGCAAATCACCTCACACCCCCTGATCCTCCATGACCGGTCAATCTTGCATCTCAACCTTTCCTCTTCAAAAATGATGTTCAACTCCACTAACCCGAAAAGACAGTTCCAAATTGACCCCCAAATTCCGACGTTGTTGCTCAGCTCCGACCACCGTAAGGGCTGCCGCCACCTCCGACCTCTTCCCCCACCCTACGAGCATCTCCTCACCGGTCATCACTCCACTCGATCACCACTTCAGGTCCCACGATCGAATGAAAACCCCCCTTCAAAATATGAACCCAAAACCTAGATTCGACTATCCCGATCATCCTTGACCACCGAATTTCCTACAACCCCACCCATACATCAATCTAACGTCCATGATGGTTCAATAGTAACAGTTTTCGATGCCATCCACTCAAACTCCATTTTTGAATTAATTTCTCCAAATTGAAAAATAACCCGTAAGTCAATATATATACCATTAAAAATCACAAAGTCACTTTCTAAAATCATCATTCAACCCCAGGAATGCACCCATGTATTTCGTTTGATTTAATATTAGTTTTGAATTTTTCTTTAAACAAAGAGTTGAAATGGAAAATACTTTGTTTTCTAGTTTAGTGTACAGGGTATGTTTAAAGTGATTTGGTCCTTCCATATTGTTTCTAGACTACAGAAAAGGGTTTGAAATCAGTATGACATCTAAATCCTACCACTAACATGTATTAACAGATCGACCTTTGGAATGGTATCTAATTTCAGACAGGAAAATCAAGCATGATAACACAAAACATGAGACAATTTTCTAACAATTAGCACTTAAGGTTTTCGTGATAAACAACCATTGTTTGATCAGAACAAAACATGTAACCAGCATACCATTCACACAAGTTCAACACAAACAAGATCTATTTTCAGTTTCAACTAGAAAGAACAGTAAAAGATTTACTCACCTGTCAAGAAGCTCACCGTTTTCTCTTCTTTACTGAATTTGTTTGAAATCTTGTAGTTGTGTCGAAATGAAGTGTATGCCAGGTTTATTTATAGGTGTATAAAAATATTAAAATATGTTTGCATTTAATTACTTAGATTTGGAAAGGGTAAGGAAGGTCTGTTTTTTTTTCTTCAGATTTTGATTTGACATATGCAAGCCAATTTTAAAACTCATTTCTCCCTCCATATCCAAGACACCAAATCTACACTCACATGGCCTTACATCAGCCAAGACTCACCTGCACATGCTACCCTCCTTCCTTTCATTGACTTTCTTTGAATCCTATTCTTAAATGTTATATGACACAACATGTTCTTCTCAATCTTTTCTTGGTTTAAACAAAATGTTGTGATCAATTTTGTACCAAAAATGTTCAGTTTTGCATTGGGTTTTAAAATCACATTTCCCAAATGAAGATTTTGATTTAACACAAAATATAATAAACTTTTACTTGCCTTCAAAGATTTAACAAAATCTAAAAATCTTGTACCATGAATGATCTCGGCATGTGAAGATATGACATGAATAAACTTAGAAAAATCTATGATTTGGTGAGTATCTAGTGTAGGCGAATATAAGGTTTAAATGCATAGGATTTGGAAGATCTCTAGTACATGTTTCACTGACAAAGGCAACATGTTTTGGGAAAATAAAAAGAAAAAGGAAATTTCAGAAAATCCTATGCAAGAACCAAAGAAGATTTTAAAACTGAAAATATAAAATCAATGGTGATTTGCCATGTAAAAATGTAGATGCTAAATCCTAGATCCTATATGCTAGTTTATTTCTAGTGTAGGTTGTTTTGCTTGAACACATATATATATATACATAATTGAAAACATGCTTGTAAAGAAATGTTATTTTCATGCTTTGTGTTCGTGTTCATGTGAACATGAAATGGTCTTGTTATTTTTCCAAACTTGCTTTGACAAAATTGTGTTTGGCGTGTTTTTTTTCCAAGTACTATATGTTTTAAAAACAAGGATTTGCTAAAAATAATATAAGTATTTAAAATCCTTACAAAATGACAAAGCATTTTTTTATGCAAGTGATATAAGTTTTAAAACAAGGATTTGACAAAACTAAATTTCTTAACCCTTTGAAAAAAATGAACACAACATGTATATAAAAATATGGCATCACAATGACATGCTATATAAAAGTGCTGTTTTCCATATACATGTATAAATAAATTTAAACAAACGCTATTAAATCCTACTATCATACATGAAAGGTGAAAAAAGGATTTTTATTAAATGCTGTGATCTATGCATAAATAAATGCTATTATACAGGTAAAAGAAATGCAATTACAACCTTTGATATGTTTTAAAATATTAAAAATTTGAATTTCAACTCATATTTGTAAATACGTTACTTACGATCAGTTCATATCTGTGTAAAAAGTCTGGGTCATTACATTGGTTCACAGACAGAAATCCAACTTCCAATACGTGACATTTCGGTATTATTTGTAGAACTGTAACAACCCAAAAATTCTGAGCCAATTTAAATTTTTTATTTTGGTGATTTTAATGGATTTTGAATATTTAAAATGAGTTATTTTAAATAATAACGACGAGAAATTTATTTTGAATAGAATTTGAATGTATATTTTTATTTGAATCGTCGTTAGAATATAAATATTTTATTTTAAATATAAAAGGAATTGAAAATGGCGCGGTAGTTTGAAAATTCGATTTCAAATTTCAAACGAATGTACAGGATTCAAAATAAACCGGATTTTACCGAAACCAAAAATATTAGAATCTAACGGAGAATATCTTTCCAACGAATCCGGAAAATTGAAATTTCATAGCGGGAATAAAAAGTTATGCCCAGTTGAAATTTCAGAATAGTCGCTATGGAATTTTAAGCCCTTAAAAATGGAAATTTTGCAAACGACCTCTATTTTTGACGAAACCACTTTTGTTGGATCCGGGATGTCAAGTTATTGCTAGATTCCAATATTCATAACTTTCTGAATCAATATGAGAGCGTGGCAAAGGAAAACATGTTTTAACAGTTTCAGACAATTTCGACCGACTAGAAAATGGCCATTTTTCAAACGGTCACAGAATTTGACGAAATTAGTTTTGTTAGAACTATATCGTCAATACGAAGCTAGAAAATATTTTTCGGGAATTTTTAGAGTCCGTATGTGGCCCCGGTAAATTGAAATGCGCATTCAAATTCAATATATAGATTTATATTTTGATTTTGACAAAAACTGATCGAAATGATCGAATCATCTTACGATACATATCCCTTTGTGTTCGGAATGGGGGTAATAAGCTAGGGACGACAGTCGGTGGGTTTGATTTTGAGATCAAAATAAAAAGTTACTTTTTGAAATTAAAAATAATAATATATATATATATATATACATATCCTCACATCTCTCACTTTCCTCACAGAAGTTAAACCCGAAATTAAAATTAAAAAAAAAGTGAGAATGATGGAGCCGTCGTTCCCATCACCGCCGCAGGTGGCGGAGCAGCGCCACCTCCTCCCCCTTCAAGCCCGCGCCTTCATCCCCTCTTCCCCCACGCTGCAGCACACACCTCCCCCTTCCCCCTCTCGCGCTGCTCTCTCTCACCTCTTGATTTCAACGCCCGAACCCCCAACACAAACCCTAGCCGACGTCGAGACCCCTACCGCCGCCTCCTTCCACCTCCGACGCCCTCTCTCCGTCGAATCAGAAAAACCACACCCCCTTGTTCAAATCAGCAAAACCGCAACCCCCCTCTCTTCTTTGATCCGCCAACAGCAAGCACACCCCTTCTCCGAGCCTCCTTCGCCACCTAACAAGGTCCGTTGAGCATTTAATTTAATTTTTAGTTGCTTACATAATTAAAAATGCGATTTTTTATTATAAATCTCGTGTATAAAAATATGATTTTCATTTATACGATAGTAGCGATCAAAAATATGATTTGTAACATAGTAAAGGTTTCGATCTTTATATGATTAACAATATAAAGTTGTGATCTTTAATTGTGTAAAGTTATGATTTTTAACACGGTAAAGGTATGACTTTTATCACGGTAAAAATATGATTTTTATAAAGAAAAGATTGGATTTTTATAGTTATAAAGTTATGATTTTCTTTATATGTAGAAAGGAGAGACTTTTATATGTGGAAAGGCGAGATAAAAATATGATTTTGCATATGAATAGCATAATAAAAATATGTTTTTATTATATGTGTAGCGTTATAAAAATATAATCATTATATAGAAGTAGCGCTGTCAAAAATATAATTTTTAACATATACCGCGTGAAACAGATCTCGTTGGAAACACGACGAAGTTTTCCTACATATGAGGAGTCGCGGCGAATTGGTTTAGCTAATCAGTGAGAACTTCTCACTTTAATTCTTGTTTTCTAGTTAAAATATATACTAGGATGCAGACGGTGCTTAGCAGCACCCGACACCCATCGTCCAAGGACCATGGACGACTTGTTTGATTTTGTTGTGTTGTGAAAATTGATTGTGATGTGGAATAGATGGAAATATATTCATGTGTTGAAATAAATTAGTTATCGTTAAAAATATAAATTTAACGTGAATGTGAATAAATAAATATTCATTTACAAATCAAACGATTCGTTTATGTACACTGATTTGACTGATATTGATTGGGACGATAAATTTTACACGTCGCCCAACTGTACAAATAAAAATCTATGTTTGTTGACTGAAAACCCCACACGGGTATTGGGATGATATTTGACGTACACTAATCCCGATTGTTTAGTTGTATGTCAATCGATAGGTTGGCATGCAGTTGTGTGGTGCACTCTGGATGATGGTTGATTATTTATCATTGCTATTATATACATGTGTTGTATAGAATCCATATAAATAACATTATATGGTAATTGATTGGGTCTCATTCCAATTTAGAAAATAAATCATATTCATGTGTTGAATAAACAAAATAGTCATGTGTTGACAATACTCATGTGTTGAGAATATTCATGTGTTGAAACCATTCATGTGTTGAAAATATTCATGTGTTGAATAAAATATTTATACAATAAAATTCACATTTTTATTGTAAGTAAGAATGAATAAATATTCATGTGTTGAATAAAATATATATTCATGTGTTGAAGAAAATATTCATTTGTTGAATAAAATAACGAAGTTATTGAAATATATAAAGCCGTGTTGATAAGATTTGCGCCATTTTTACGTGAACGATATTTATATCGATTATATTCGTTTTTATATTGAATAAAGAAAAGGAAGTGATTTCAAAATATAACGTTTTGAAAATATTATCATTTATATATTAATGATATGGAATATTCAATTTTGATTTAAAATTGAATATGAAGTTGAAATTGATTTGAAAACGAATTTAAAACGAATTATAAAATACGTTTAGAATTGAAATCGAGGAAATATATATATAATATATAATATATATATTAAATGGCCTGAATAGAATGCGCCGCACCACGACATTTCGCGAATTTCGACCATTGACTTCGAATTGACGTTACGGGAGACCCGACCGTCGGATTCTCCTGAAACCGGAACCGTTGTGTTCGTATCGAAAAGATCTTTCCAATGAATATTAGAAAATTGAAATCTTACGGTTGGATTTGGAATTATGTCCAAATCAAATTTGGAAAAGTTCGTTGTAAGTGCAGTTCGACGACCGATATTGGAAATCGACTGTACGAGCCTTGACAAAATTATTAAAATATCAATAATTTGTGTAAAATCATAATAAATGATTTAGAGAGAATTGGGGTGAAAAATCCCGTATTTAAAAAGGATAAAAATATATTTTTATCAAAATGAACTAGTTATGAACTAGAATTATAATCCAATGTTTTTGAATAAATAAACTGGATTTGAAGTGGTTTTAAAATAATCGGAATTTCCAATATACGAATTGGAATGGATTTGAATCGGAATTATCTTCAGAATATTTCGATGTTGGATTTCGTGATTGTACAGATATGGCTATGGAAATTTGAAAGATATATTTATATCGTTATTTCCAATACGATATTTGTTGGTTTCAGAATTTGATATTGAATATAAAACGATATATTTTATATTCAGAGCCTTGTATTTAATATCAAATGGGATTTTGGGTTCGTCGTGAATGGTGTCTTAAATAACACT
Organism: Allium sativum; assembly: GCA_030737875.1. Lineage (NCBI taxonomy): Eukaryota > Viridiplantae > Streptophyta > Magnoliopsida > Asparagales > Amaryllidaceae > Allium > Allium sativum. The sequence goes on along the minus strand of CM060913.1, from coordinate 34,309,884 downwards.
GTTTTTGAACCCAGTTTCGAAAAGAATAAATCTTTTAATTAAGATTTAGTGAAATTGTCTAGTTAGTTAGTATTTAATTCGAATTGAATTTAAATTGGTTTTTGGGGTTTATCGTGAGCGGTGTTTTGAATAACACCTGTTCTTTAACCCGATTAACAATGGAATGTGATTTTGGGTTTATCGTGAACCGTGTTTTAGTTCTTTAACCCAGTTAAAGACAGGATATTGATTTTTGGGAAGATTAAAACTAAGTGGAGTTTTAATGAATCTTTAATTAGATTGAAATGATCGAGAATGGAGTATCACCAGTTTTGCTCCAAAGCGATAGTTAATTCTTTAATTAGATTTGAACGTGAAATGGTAATTAATTGTTACCGATAACACCGTGGTGTTAGATATGGAGTATTGCCAGTTTTTCTCCATGGGATGAATAGGTTGGGATTGGGAAATAAAATAAACAATTACTTCGGTGTGTTTCGCTAATCCCGACTACTTTGGAAAACCTTAACATGGATTGAAATGATATCCAAAGGAAGATTAAAGAATAAATTTATCTTTGATAAAATTAATGGGAAGCTTTCCCTAAGAATTTGAATATTTGAATAAAAGAATACTCTGAATTGAAATAAGGCGTATGTTGTGTTTGTGTAACACTTATTTATTATATACGCGGGTTATTCGGAAAGGCCGGGTTTATACCCATTCTGAATAACCGATTCGACGATAAGTCGAAGATGAAGACGGCAGTTGAAGACCATAGGTCTTCACATCGTTTGGATGATTATTGATGATCTTGATTGGGCTGTACACCCAAGAGGAGGGAATCAGTTGGTGATCGTCCAGACGTACTTGGAGATCGATGGATATGCGAGGAATAAGGTTCCTCCGGTTTCGTTCAGACCTAGAACGAACTTGTAAATGGACTGTGTGTCTGACACTGGATATTATTCTGTGTTGATTGGTCTCTATTAAATATACATCTGTTTGGTGGCGGAGAATTTATTCTTTTGCTTAACACCCTTCTCTGAGACGTACGAGCTCAGAGGTTGTATATTGATGGACCTCAGTCGCATGGAGTGAATTGCCTGTGTGGCATGCCTAAGTGGCAAATGATCAAGGCTTTTATTGAAAAGCAAAATCTTGTGGTTGATGATCAAATCACAGCCTATGTGGCACAACTTTGTGTATAGCGTTAATTCGCGAGCCTCACACCTCGGTATGAGTCAAAAACGGGATCGTGACTGTAGGGAGAGCACGACGTTTCTATCTAGCTATAGGTGATGTCAGTGACCTACCATCCCAAACATTTATATACTTTTTACCTATGTGGTTGTTGGAATGCGAGGCGCCTCGGATATAGGTCTGATAGGACCGGGAAACGTGTGTTCATGAATTGCCAACCCTCAAAAGTAAGAGAGGACCGGCCTTGAAGATCCAGGATCGCTGTGTGTGGTCCTGAGACATTTGCTAGAGTGTCTCGAATGGAGAGGAGCTTGCCCCTTGCCTCGACTCATGACGGAAATCCAATTTCCAATACGAGACATTTCGGTTTTATTTGTAGAGCCTAGTATGGCGACATGATATATGGTACCCATGCCGTTTATGATTGATACATTTATATTCGAAATTGTTTTCTTCACTTATAGTAATAATAAATGATTAAATTTCGCGTATCAAGCATTATTTAGTTGTTATAAGGTAAAACCCTATCCTCCGGCTTGCGTTGCATTGTGTGATGGGACCTGAGTCTTATAACAGCTTCATTGTTCTTTATTTAGCATTGCGCTGTTTGTTATATGCACTGGTGTTCTTGGGGTTAAACCCGTTCCGTGTTATACGGCGTGGTCCCTTGATTTACCTAACTTTAAAATAAAGATTAATAACTGTTTTAGTTCTCACACCCGTCACATGACTGACCTGGTGTTTATTGTTTTAACCTAAACTCTGGGTGCCCTTATTCTCCGCACGGGCAGCTAGTAGTTGGGTTTTTGCAGATTTATATTCACAGGATCCTGGTTTACAGCTGGAACGATACTTGGAAAGCTCTGTATCCATGTATTTCTTTCAGTTGTGTGTTGTATTCATTTTCCGCTGCTACGTATTTAAATGTAATTTAAATCTTTGATATTTATCAAATGTGTAATATTTATTCATACTCTGTATATTCTTGTACTCTGATGGAAATTGCTGTAATAGCAATGAAATGTTCTTCTGTTTGTGTTTTGATTTGTCGTGGTCTCATCTCAATCTGGGCTTTCCTTTACGGGGAAGTTCGGGTCGTTATAAGAACCTAGTATGGCGACACAGTGGGATGGGGCATTATGCCGTCTATGATTGATATATTTATATTTGAAGTTGTTTTCGTACACTTTACACTATAATAGTATCAAAATGAGTTGTTTTAAACGTACCAAGCATGTTTTGCTATTATAAGAGAAAACCCTATCCTCCAGCTTGCGTTGCATTATGTGATGGGACCTGGGTCTTATAATAGTGTAACGTCCCGCATTCTACGCATCGAAGGATCGTAGAATATTTATTTCTTTCACATACGAAGTCGTATAGTCATATAACTTTGGAAGACGACTATTGGGGTCATTTCCCATGTTCATGATTTTTGCCCATTTTTAAATGACCATTTTGCCCCTAGTTGATCTTGTTTCTGCCATAACTTTTGATTGGAAAGGAGTTTTGACCTGAAACCACTTCCATTAGATCCGGATGATGGTTTACTTTTCCGTAGAGTGGTCATATGTGAAAAACGGACTTACCGTTTGGGAGATATGGCTAAATTAAGGTTTAGAAGATGAAAAACTACTTAACCGGGCCAAATAAGGTGATTAGTGAATGGACCCATAACCCATTTCGGGATTAGGTTTATGGGGAGGTCGAAATGAGATAGGTTTTCATTTCATTTTAGTTTTCTAGCCGCCATTTACCTCCTAGGAACGCTAACAATGGACTTCAACATCAAGAATCATCTCCAATCACTTTCCAATCAAGTATTAGCCTAATCTACATCAAATCAAAGGGAAATAGCACCAAAGCAAGGTTGGAGCTGCTCTTAGACATCAGTATTCGCCTAAATCAGCAGAGTTTCAGTTTTGAAAGTTTTAATTTTTGGCTAAGGTGAGTGATTTGCATAGTTCCTCACTAATTATGGTTAATTAAGGGTAATTAGTGATAATTAGTGAAATTATACATAATTAAATTCTGGAAAAATATTTATAAATTTCGAAATATTGTTTTAGGCCTCTGTTAGAAAATTTGGTTAATTTAGTTAAGTTTTGCTAATCATATCATTAGTTTTGCTTAAACATGATTAAGGGAAAATATGGGATTTTGGCTATGTTTGATCCGTTTTAACCTATCAAATTGTTGTTTTAGTGTTTGTGGTCAATTATACATGTTGCTATGACTGATTGGAATGATTTGTGATTGTTTAGAAAAGTTAGATTGGTCAAAAACAGGCCGCTGGACAAAGTGCAGGAAATGTGCAGAGATCGGATCGGATTGGTTCCCCTGAACCCCGAACCGAACCGCTCGTGGATGGTGGGACCGAACCGACCCACTTGCGCTTGAAGCTCCGATCCGAACTGTTCTCCTGGAGTGTGCCATGAAGTCTCGACCCAAAAGCTGAAGAGGGAGACCGAATCGATAGTGATACCGACCCGAACCGATGTACCACGAATGGTTTTGAGGGCCTCGACCCGATCCGGAGTGCTTGGGAAGGAGGACCGAACCAGAGGAGCTCTCCACGACCCGAACCGCTGGAGGAAGGACACCACGACCCGAACCGATCTGGAGAGGGTGCTACGAACCGATGGGAACCCGAGCCTAGATGAAGATCACGAACCGAATGAAGACCGATCCGGAAATGATGACCAAAACCCGAGATGCAAAGGTAGTCCAAATGGGGAGTTTGCACCCAAGATCCAGATGGGAACCAACGAGTCAACTTCATGAGTTGGGCTTTGCTGCGGGACGTGTGCAAAGGGGTTATCGACGTCCATAGCTTTTATTCACTACCGAGACGAATGTTAGGCTACGTACCAGTGCAGTGGGGTAGTTATTACTCCATGGGGAAGAGTGATCGTAGCATGGCTATGAGCCAGTGCAGTGGAGTCGTCATGACTTCATGGGGGCAGAGTGGACATAGCAAGGACTAGTGGCTATGGATCAGTGCAGTGGTGTCATCATGACACCATGGGGAAGAGTGATCATAGCAAGGAATAGGTGGTCAGAGCGGTGGATATCGTATGATTTACGCATTGAGTGAGAGATGTGAGGATGGTTGCTATGCTTGATTGTTTGACATTAGCATGACATGCACACCCCACCCCCATATTCTTTACACTATATGTTAATGGCACCTTAGAGTATTGTACAGTATGTAGTGCTAACTCTTTGGTTGCAAGTCCAGTTTCAGGTATGGTTTAGTATACCTGTTATTGTTCTGTTTTGTTGCTTATCGCTCATACCAGACTTTTGTCTGACCCAGAGTTTTATGTCTCTTCTTATTACTCTGGGTGCTCTTAAACAAGCAGACTAGAGACAGGTTAGCTGGTTATGCACGAGTAGCTTATCCGGAGACGAGTATGAGGCTCCTACGTATTATCTACATATATTCTCCCTGTGTCGCTGCTGGTCACTGCTTCGGGCATTAGTAGTGCACCTTTCGTTTACTTTGCTTTAGAGACAGTTTTTAAAAAGCTGTAATAATGTTAATGTGGAACATAAGCTGTATTTGGATTTTCCGTTGCTATGATGTTTAGTTTTCAGCTTATGCACTGTCTCGCTTGTTTTATGTCAAAGTATGTTATTATTATATTTTATTCCATGCGCTGTGAGACATTCTACAGATACCTTGTTAGTTCAAATTCCTTACCTTTCCTTTCTTTGACAACTGTCCCGTGCTGGTTGGACATTAACACAACGCATTTCCATGGGAAATGTCGGCTGGTGCGGAGCGGGCCGTCACACTTGGTATTAGAGCTCTAGGTTGCGTAGTTAACCTAGGGAAAGACACCAGGGAGAGATAATACGTATATGAGAGCGCGAATTTCCGATTATTTTGGTTTTCAAAAGCTATATATATATACTATTACTATAGCTAAGGTTGAAGTCGCACTACACTGACACCACAAAGAGGTTGGTTAATCGTTTCTCTTTACAGATTGAACGATGAGCCGATATACGAGGGGTGCTGGTAGAGGATCCAATAATGGGAATGCTCTTGACATGAGGACTATGTTCACTGACTTCATGAGAGAGAAGCTTAGTGACATTCAGAGGGTAGTTCCTAATGCTGCTAATGGTGGTGGTGTAGCGGTGTAGGCGCCTAGGGCCGATTTCGCCAAGCTATGCAAGGATTACACTAGTCTTGGTGGAAAGTCGTTCCATGGAACGGAATCGGCCATGGATGTTCAAGATTGGTTGGATAGCTGCGAGCATATCTTCGAAGACTTAGGTATCGAGGATGCAATGAAGAGAAAGCTAGCGTCCCGTCAGTTGCAAGGATGGGCAATGAACTGGTGGAATGTTATTAAGGTAGCTACTCCAGAGGATCAAGTTACATAGGATCAGTTTAAGGCCCGATTCAGTGATAAGTTCATCCCAGCTGCTCAAAAGTCAGAGTTTTTTAGGAAATTTCTGGAGCTTAAGCAGAATGGTAGGGCAGTCTCGGAGTACATTGCAGAGTTCGATACTCTATCGAAATATGGATTATCCCTTATTGATACTGTCAAGAATAAAAATGAAAAGTTCATAACAAGCTTAGATCAGTACTTGGGGGAAAGGCTTATAAAGCATATCGATGAGACGTTTGAATCGATTATGGGGAAAGCTTTGAGATCAGAGTGTCTTTACCCTAAGACAAAAACTGAGGTTGCATCTGCAGAGGAGCCAAAGCAACAAGAAAGCGGTGGAGGCAAGAATGGTTCTCAAAATAAGAGAAAGCAGAATCAGACCAAGGATGGCCAGAAGAAAAAGAATAAGAAAGATTTAGAGTGCTTCAGCTGTGGTAATAAGGGCCACTATGCCAAAGAATGTCGGGCCAAGCCAGCGGATAGGAAGTGCTTCAACTATGGCCAAGTGTGACATCATAAGGATAAGTGTCCGCAACCCCCTAAAGAAAAGCAGATTGTGAAAGCATATGCTATCAATGTTGTTCCTTCTTCATCGAATGCGCCAACTGCGGCAGAGAAAGGAAAGTATGTCATCATTCAAGGTATGCTTTCTTTTATGATGTTTCGTTCCTTCATATCTAGTGACCTGGTAGATAGGTTGGGATTGGAACCCGAGATAGTCGATAGACCTTTAGCAGTGATGAACCCGATTGGTGGTTCGACTAGCCTTTGTATGATTTGTCGTAATGTGGTCTTATCGGGTCATGGATGCATGTTTGTTTGTGATTGCTTTGTTTTGGGCATTACTAGGTTTGGCATTATTTTGGGAGTCGATTGGCTCCATAGATACAGGGTGGTGGTAGACTATGAGGGATTTTTGGTGACAGTTAGAGCGGATGATGGGCGGAGGGTAGTGTTTGGTGGTCTACCTAGTGATGGGGTAATGGCTAGTTTTCTAAATTCCATCGACATCCCGCATGATGAGTTGTCAGATGTGCCCGTGGCTGGCCAGTATCCATACGTCTTCGAGGAAGTGACCGGACTTCCACCACACCGAGAGATTGAGTTCCGTATTGATTTAGTGAAAGATGCCAGACCTATAGTGATGCCACTTTGTCGTATGGCACCAAGGGAGCAGCGAGAGCTCGGGGTGCAAGTAAGCGATCTTTTGAAGAAGGGATTTATCAGAAGAAGTGTTTCTGAGTGGGGAGCACCAGTTGTGTTTGCTACCAAGGCAGATGGTTCCCTTCGATTGTGTGTGGACTACCGCGAATTGAATAAGGTGACGAGGAAGAATAAGTATCCTCTACCACGGATAGATGATTTGTTTGATCAGTTGAGTGGCGCGAGAGTGTTCTCCCAGTTGGACCTCACGACAGGTTTTCATCAGCTTAGAGTGGAAGCTGAGAGTATAGCTAAAACGACATTTCGGATGCCGTCTGGATTCTATGAGTGGTTGGTCATGCCATTTGGGTTGACCAATGCACCAGCATATTTTGTGGATCTTATAAATAGGGTATTCAGAGATCAGTTGAATAAGTTTCTTCTTGTGTTCATGGACGATATACTTGTTTATTCGAGGACAGAGGAAGAGCACAAGGAACATTTGAGGATAGTGATGGAGGTGTTGAGAAAACACCAATTGAAAGCAAAGTTCTCTAAGTGTCACTTCTGGAGGAGGGAGGTGAGATTCTTGGGCCATGTTGTTTTATAGACTGGTAGTGCCGTGGACCCTGCGAAGGTGGCTACGGTACAAGATTGGTCTACGCCGAAGAATGCAACAGATGTACGAAGTTTCTTGAGGTTAGGTGGATATTATCGTAAGTACATCCAAGAATTCTCCAAGATAGCAGCACCGTTGACTCAGTTGACCAAGAAGAATCAAGCTTTCGTCTAGGACGAAAAGTGCGAGAATGCATTTAAGAGTCTAAAGGAAAAATTGACATGTGCACCAGTGTTAGTCATCCCTAAAGGGAATGAAGAAATGACGGTATACACAGATGCCTGTGGTACCGGACTAGGTGCTGTATTGATGCATGGAGGTAGGGTTGTAGCTTATGCTAGTCGGCAACTGAAACCGCATGAGAAAAGATATCCTACTCGTGATTTGGAATTGGCAGCGATCGTGTTCGCATTGAAGATGTGGAGACATTATCTCTTGGGAGAAATATTCGAGTTGTTTACCGATCATAAATCGTTAACGTATCTTTTCTCTCAGAAGGACCTAAATCTCTGACAGCAAAGATGGTTAGAATTCTTGGCTTCCTACGACTTCGATATCGCATACACACCAAGAAAGGGAAATGCGGTAACTGATGCATTGAGTAGAAGACATGCCAGTTTAGGGGCTATGTTTCTTGAGTGAAAGCAACTGGAGTACATCGCTGGGTATGATTTCAGACCAAAGTGTGAATTGGATCCAGAAGTATTAGCAAGTTTGACGGTCAGACCCACTTTGATTGAGCGGATTGGTTCCAGTCAGAGGGACGATCCTAACTTATTGAAGATCATCTCTAAGTTAGAGATGGGCATCGATGAGGATATGAACGAGTATATGCTTGATTGAGATGGATAGCTTAGAAAGAATGGAAGACTGGTTGTACCCAATGTCAATGGATTGAGAGATGAAGTGCTTAGAGAATGTCATCACTCAAAACTGACTATACACCCCGGTGGTAACAAGATGTATCGAGACATGAAGCAGACCTACTACTGGGAAGGGATGAAAAGAGACGTTGAGAAGTTTATATCCAAATGCATGAATTGCCAGCTAGTTAAAGCTTAGCAAAGGAAGCCTAGTGGTTTGTTGCAACCATTAGAAATTCCGGAATGGAAATGGGAACAAGTCTCAATGGATTTCATTGATGGGTTACCAAGGACTAGGTCGGGCCATGATAGCATTTGGGTGATTGTGGACCGATTGACCAAGAGTGCAAGATTTATACCCGTCAAGTCAAATAGAACGGCAGCTAAGTTAGCTGAGCTATATATGAAATGGGTAGTGAGATTTCATGGAGCTCCTAAAAGCATTGTAAGTGACCGAGACCCGTTGTTTACTAGTGGGTTTTAGAAGAGCTTGCAAGAGGCGTTAGGATCAGAATTACATCTCAGTACCGCGTATCATCCTCAAACCGACGGTCAGACCGAGAGGGTGAATCAAGTGTTAGAAGATCTCTTGAGAGCTTGCATATTGGATTTTGGTGGATCAAGGGATGACCATTTACATCTGGTTGAGTTTGCATATAATAATAGTTATCAGTCCAGTATTGGTATGGCTCCATTTGAGGCTTTGTACGGAAGACCGTGCAACTCACCATCATGTTGGCTAGAAACTGGTGAGTAGTTTGTTCTTGGACTAGATGTGATAAGAGAAACTTCAGATAAGATTAAGGTTATCCAACAGCGAATGAAGGCTGCTCAAGATAGACATAAGAGTTATGCTGATAAGAGGAGAAGAGATTTTAAGTTCTCCATTGGCGACTTGGTGTTTGTCAAGATTTCTCCGTTAAAGAGCGTGATACGATTTAGCAAGGGAGGCAAGTTAACACCAAGATTTGTTGGTCCATTACCAGTTCTTGAGCAAATTGGGAATTTGGCATATAAAGTTGAATTACTAGACAAGATGGCAGGAGTTCACAACATATTTCATGTTTCCCAGTTAAGGAAGTTTGTGCACGACCCTAGTGTGACAATTACACCTGATCAGTTGGACGATATCGAGGTTGAACCCGAGGTGGTTGGGAATCGAAGGCCTATGTGTATTGTTGGGAATGATACGAAGCAGCTTCGAAGGAAGGCGGTGAAACTAGTCAAAGTTCAGTGGGGTGATGATGAGGAAGACTGTACTTAGGAAACAGAGGAGGACATAAGGAGGAAGTATCCAGAACTCTTTGCCTGGTAAGGTTTTTATATCAGTATAGTACTCCCTTGTTAGTAAACCGCATGCTAGGATTGGCTTGTTGTGTTGTTTTGTATGCTTTATTGTTTTGTTAATGATTGGTAGGCATGCGGGATACTTTGTATGTTTTGGGTTAAGGAATTTCGGGGACGAAATTTCTTAAGGAGGGGGAATGTAATGACCCGCATTCAACGCATCGAATGATCGTAGAATATTTATTTCTTTCACATACGAAGTCGTATAGTCATGTAACTTTGGGAGACGACTATTGGGGTCATTTCCCATGTTCATGATTTTTGCCCATTTTTAAATGACCATTTTGCTCCTAGCTGATCTTGTTTCGGCGATAACTTTTGATTGGAAAGGAGTTTTGACCTGAAACCACTTCCATTAGATCCGGATGATGGTTTACCTTTCCGTAGAGTGGTCATATGTGAAAAACGGACTTACCGTTTGGGAGATATGGCTGAAATAAAGTTTGGAAGATGAAAAACTGCTTAACCGGGCCAAATGAGGTGATTACTAAATGGGCCCATAACCCATTTCGGGTTTAGGGTTATAGGGAGGCTGAAACGAGCTAGGTTTTCATTTCATTTCTGTTTTCTAGCCACCATTTACCTCCAAGGAACCCTAACAATGGCCTCTAACATCTAGAATCATCTCTAATCACTTTCTAATCAAGTATTAGCCTAATCTACGTCAAATCAAAGGAAAATAGCACCAAAGCAATGTTGGAGCTGCTGTTAGACATCAGTATTTGCCCAAATCAGCAGAGTTTCAGTTTTGAAAGTTTTATTTTTTGGCTAAGGTGAGTGATTTGCATAGTTCCTCACTAATTATGGTTAATTAAGGGTAATTAGTGATAATTAGTGAAATTATACATGATTAAATTCTGGAAAAATATTTATAAATTTCGAAATATTGTTTTAGGCCTCTGTTAGAAAATTTGGTTAATTTGATTAAGTTTTGCTAATCATATCATTAGTTTTAGTTAAACATGATTAAGGGAAAATATGGGATTTTGTCTATGCTTGATCCGTTTTAACATATCAAATTGTTGTTTTAGTGTTTGTGGTCAATTATACATGTTGCTATGACTATTTGGAATGATTTGTGATTATTTAGAAAAGTTAGATTGGTCGAAAACGTCGTCGAATGGCGTAAACAGGCCGTTGGACAAAGTGCAGGAAATGTGCAGAGATCGAATCAGATTGGTTCCCCTGAACCCCGAACCGAATAGCTCGTGGATGGGGGGACCGAACCTACCCGCTTGCGCTTGAAGCTCCGATCTGAACCGTTCTCCTAGAGTGTGCCATGAAGTCTCGACCCAAAAGCTGAAGAGGGAGACCGAACCGATAGGGATACCGACCCGAACCGATGTACCACGAATGGGTTTGAGAGACTCGACCCGATTCGGAGTGCTTGGGAAGGAGGACCGAACTAGAGGAGCTCTCCACGACCCGAACCGATGGAGGAAGGACGCCACGATCCGAATAGATCTGGAGAGGGTGCTATGAACCGATGGGAACCCGAGCCTAGATGATGATCACGAACCGAATGAAGACCAATCCGGAGATGATGACCAAAACCCGAGATGCAAAGGTAGTCCAAATGGGGAGTTTGCACTCAGGATACCGATGGGAACCCATGAGTCAACTTCATGAGTTGAGCTTTGCTGCGGGACGTGTGCAAAGGGGTTATCGAAGTCCATAGCTTTGATTCACCACCGAGACGGATGTTAGGCTACGTATCAGTGCAGTGGGGTAATTATTACTCCATGGGGGCAGAGTGATCGTAGCATGGCTATGAGCCAATGCAGTGGAGTCGTCATGACTTCATGGGGCAGAGTGGACATAGCAAGGACTAGTGGCTATGGATCAGTGCAGTGGTGTCATGATGACACCATGGGGCAAAGTGATCATAGCAAGGAATGGGTGGTCAGAGCGGTGGATATCGTATGCTTTACGCACTGAGTGAGAGATGTGAGGATGGTTGTTATGCTTGATTGTTTGACATTACCATGACATGTACACCCCCACCCCCGTATTCTTTACACCGTATGTTAATGGCACCTTAGAGTATTGTACAGTATGTAGTGCTAACTCTTTGGTTGCAGGTCCAGGTTCAGGTATGGTTTAGTATACCTGTTATTGTTCTGTTTTGTTGCTTATCGCTCATACCAGACTTTTGTCTGACCTAGAGTTTTATTTCTCTTCTTATTACTCTGGGTGCTCTTAAACGGGCAGATTGGAGACAGGTTAGCTGGTTATGCACGAATAGCTGATCCGGAGACGAGAAGGTGGCTCCTACATATTATCTACATATATTCTCCCTATGTCGCTGCTGGTCACTGCTTTGGGCATTAGTAGTGTACCTTTCCTTAACTTTGCTTTAGAGACAGTTTTTCAAAAGTTGTAGTAATGATGATGTGGAACATAAGCTGTATTTGGATTTTCCGCTGCTGTGATGTTTAGTTTTCAGCTTATGCACTATCTCGCCTGTTTTATGTCAAAGTATGTTATTATTATATTTTATTCCATGCGCTGTGAGACATTCTACAGATTCCTTGTTAGTTCAAGTTCCTTACCTTTCCTTTATTTGATGACCGTCCCGTGCTGGTTGGACATTGACACAGCGCACTTCCATGGGAAATGTCGGCTGGTGCGGAGCGGGCCATCACAAATAGCTTCATTTTTCCAAAAAGCATTGCGTTGTTTTGTTATATGCACTGGTATTCTTGGGAGGAAACCCGTTCCGTGTTATAGGGCGTGGTCCCTTAAATTACATTATTTCTAAAGTAAAGATTTAATAACTGTTTTAGTTCTCACACCAGTCACATGACTGACCTGGAGTTTATTGTTTTAACCAAAACTCTGGGTGCCCCTATTTTCCACACGGGCAGCTAGTATTTTTGATTTTGCAGATTTATATTTACAGGATCCTGGTTTGCAGCTGGAGTGATATTCGGAAAGCACTGTATCTGTATATTCCTTTCAGTTGTGTTTTGTATTATTTTTCCTCTGCTATGTAATTTAAATCTCTGATATTTTTCTTTTGTATATTATGTATACTCTGTATATTCTTGTAATCTGATGTAAATTGTTGTAATAGGCAATGAAATGTTCTTCTGTTTGTGTTCTGATTTGTCGTGTTCTCAAAGCAATCCGGGCTTTCCTTCATGGGGAAGTTCGGGTCGTCTCATTTGGTATCAGAGCTTTGGTTTATAGAGCTCGAGAACAAGACACATTAGAACCAAATGAAAGAATTCATCAGAGATTGTATTAGTAAGATCCAGTGAGAATGGCTCGTTAGAGATGGGCTCAGTAGTATCCTAGAACGAGTGTAAAGAATGTTATTTTCAAAATAAAAAAATGAAAACCAATTTTGTTTTGAAAATTTAATCTAATTATACGTATTTGAGTATATTATTTTATTTTATTTTGGACAATCGAGTATATGAGATTTTGCATATACATGTCATGAACGTATATTCGAAGTTTTAATATACTGGATAGATATAGAATTACACTCTAGACGCCCGAAGATGATTATGGTAATACCGCGGCATCATCAGTATTTATGTTCGACTTTCGAAAGTGGGATATCTATATATTTCTAATTGACTGGTGTGAGAACCAAAACTAGATAGGGCTATTGCTGTAAATTGGCATAAAAAACATGATTTTCTGTATATATGTCAAAATTATGATTTTGAAACGTTAATTCACTAATTAATTGATGGTTGTGTTGTATGATTATTTGTTATCTAATAAAACCATTATGTGAAAGAATAGTACATATAACCCAATTGTATCAAACATTGAACTGAATTGAAAATTTATTGGAATTGCATACATGTACATGCATATATATTGAACTGGTCATAGCAAGGAGGCTAGAGCAGAGGAATAAAATTGTATGCCCGTCAAATAGGTACATGTTTACTAATTTATTGCGTTTGGATAATTTTATGAGCCGTTTGGCTTTTTTTTTTTTTTTTTGAGATGAGAGGGCCTGTGTGGCGGTTTGGGGATTTTCCCGGTGCTCCCGTACAAAGGAGGTTATGACGAAATTTTTCGAAAATTTAGGGTGTTAGCCAAATTTTTGAAGAATTGGAAAATTCTTAAAAACTGAAAAGTTGAAGAATGAAAGCCAAACTAAAAGTTGAGTTGATTAGTAAAACAACTTTCAGCCCGTTCCTTTTCGAGGACAAAAAGATTTAAAGTGGGGGAGATTGTAACAATCCGGAAAATCAGAACCAATTAAATTTTTTTATTTTGGCAATTTTAGTGAATTTTGAATATTTAAAATGAATTATTTTAAATAATAACGACGAGAAATTTATTTTTAATAGAATTAGAACGGAAATATTTATATAAATCGAAGATAGAATATAAATATATATTATAACTATAAAAGGAATTGAAAATGGCGCGGTAGTTTGAAAATTTGATTTCAAATTTCAAATGAATGTACACGATTCAAAATAAATTAGATTTTAGCGAAACCAAAAATATTAGAAGCTATTTGAAAATATCTATCTAACGAATTCGAAAAATCCAAATTCATAGCGGGAATAAAAAGTTATGTCCAATTGAAAATTCATAATAGCCGCTATGGAAATATAGCCCTTAAAAATAGAGATTTTGCAAACAACCTCCGTTTTCGATGAAACCACTTTTGTTGGATCCGGAATGTCAAATTATTGCTAGATTCCAATTTTCATAATTTTTGGGATCAATATGTGAGCGTGGCGAATTTAAACGCGTTTGACCTATTTAAGTTGAATTTAATCGACTGGAAAATGGCCATTTTTCAAACGGCCTCCAAATTCGATGAAATTAGTTTTGTTAGGACCGTATCGTCAAAACATAGCTAGATTTATTTTTCTGGAATTTTTGGGTTCCGTATGTGACCCTAGTAAATTGAAATGTGCGTTTAAATTTAAAATATATAGATTTATATTTTAAATTTTGCGAAAGTTGATCGTAATAGCTGAATTGGCTTACCGAACAAATTCCAGTGTGCTCAGAATGGGGGTAATTGGCCAAGTACGACAGTTGTTGGGTCTCGTTTGGAGTTTGGAATAAAAGTCAACTATTTGGGAACTAAAAAGAAATTAAAATAAAATATTATAAATATTCTCTCTCCCTCCTTTTTAGTCCCCAAACCCGATACTCCCCCCAACCCTAGCCGCCTCCGTCAGTCGCGGGCGCCTCTCGCCTCCCCTATCATCGCCGCTGGTGGTCGAACACCCCTATCCTTCTCCCTCTTCCTCCCTTCCCTCTCTTCTTTCCCCGATGCAAAAAACCCCCATCTGACCCGTGCCCAAGCCGCCACCATGCCCCATTGGCCAGCCTCCCCTAGCCTTACCCGCCACCTACGCTGCCTCCCTGACCTCCACGCCCCTCCACTCCGCCCCCTTCCGTATTTTAAACCCCCTCCACAACCCAAATTAACCCCAAACGCCACCACCAAGCCACCGAGGGTCCCCACTGTTGCGCCACCGACTGCCATCACCCTCCCAGACCACTTGCGCTCCTCCTCCGCCATCCTCCACCGTCTGTAAGCCTCTACCCTTATTTTTATTCATTTATTTTAAATAAAGAATGTGTGTTTTTATGTATTGCATTAGAATAAGGAAGTGATTTTATTTTAATAGCTTTAGAGAAAAATACGATTTTCAGTAAATCAAAATATGATTTTTATTTATGTAGAGTAATATAAATATGATTTTTATTGTTTGAAAGGCGATGTAAAAAATATAATTTTTATATATGAAGTGATGATATAAAAATGTGATTTTTATTTATATGAATACCATATAAAAATTTGATTTTTATATATATAACAGCCGAATAAAAATATGATTTTTATCGTTTGAATGGCAATTAAAAATGTGATTTTTATATATTCATTAGCGATAGAAAGATTTGATTTTTATCTATATAGTAGGAGTGTAAAAATGTGATTTTTATCTATGTAGCGTATAAAAATATGAAATTATTTTTAGAAAGATAAAAAAATATTTTTTTAGCCTATGTATGTTGTTTATAAAATAATCATACAAAGAAATAATTATTGATTGGTTAAAAATATAATTTTTAACGTAGGTATACTACATAGATCGACAATCAAAGCACGGCGGAGTGGAACCCAAAGGTGAGAACTTCTCACTTTAATTTTATCTTTTAGTTAAAAATATATACTAGGATGCATATGGTGCTTAGCACACTCGACACCCGTCGTCCACAGACCATGGACGACTTGTTTGTTTGATTGTATTGTACTATGAATATTGATTGTGATGTGAAATGGACTGTATAAATATTCATGTATTGAATAAAATATTTGAATAATAAAAATATCATTTTTATTGTGTAAATGAACTGAATAAAATATTCATGTGTTGAATAAAATATTTGAACAATAAAAAATCACATTTTTATTGTATATATGAACTATATAAAACATTCATGTGTTGAAATAAATATTTATAAAAAAATCGGACGATTTGTTTGTGTACACCCATTTGACTGATATGGATTGGGACGATAAATTTTACACATCGCCCAACTGCACAAATAATATCCAGTGTTTGTTGTTTGAAACCCTACACGGGTGTTGGGACGATATTTGACGTACACTAATCCCAACTGTTTAGTTGTATGTCAATCGATTGGTTGACAGGCTGTTGTAAGCGTTAAATATTTATATTTAATGCTTATGCTGTGTAGAATGCACTCCGGATGATGGGTGATTGTTTATCATTGTTGTTCTATACATGTGTTGTATGAAATCCATATAAATAACATTATACGGTAATTGACTGTGTCTGATTCCAGTTTAGAAAGAATGAATATTTTAAAATAACGAATATTTTAAAATAATGAATATTTTAAAAATAATGAATATTTTAAAATAATTAATATTTTAAAATAATATTCAGAAAAGAATCAAAATTTGATTTTGATGTCCGATTTGGGATGGACACGAATATATATAAATATATAAAGTCGTGTTGATTAGATTAACGTCATTTTGACGTGAACGATATTTATATCGATTTTATTCATTTTTATAATGAATATTGAAAAGGAATTGATTTCAAAATCTAATGTCTTGAAAATATTATCATTTATATATTAATGATATGGAATATTCAATTTTGATTTGAAATTGAATATGAAGTTGAAATCGTTTTGAAAACAAATTTAAAACGATTTATAAAATATGTTTTAAATGGAAATCGATGAAATATATATTATATATATTATATGCATAATATAATGGCCAGAATAGAACGCGCTGCGCTGCGGCAGTTCGAGAATTTCGACCATTGACTTCTAATGGACATTACGGGAGATCCGACCGTCGGATTCTCCTAAAACCGGAACCTT
Organism: Allium sativum; assembly: GCA_030737875.1. Taxonomy (NCBI): domain Eukaryota; kingdom Viridiplantae; phylum Streptophyta; class Magnoliopsida; order Asparagales; family Amaryllidaceae; genus Allium; species Allium sativum. The sequence continues at coordinate 34,292,959 of CM060913.1, read as the reverse complement.
GGGTTCGTATTGAAAAGAGCTTTCTAACGAATATTAGAGATTTGAAATCTAATAGTGGATTTGGAATTATGTCCAAATCAAATTTGGAAAAGGTCGCTGTAAGTGCAGTTCGATGGCCGTATATGGAAATTGACTGTACGGGCCTTGATAAAATTATAAAAATATCAATAATTAGAGTAAAATCATAAGAAATGATTTGGAAAGAATTGGGATGAAAAATTTCATATTTGAAAAGATAAAAATATATTTTTATCGAAATGAACTATTTATGAACTAGAATTATAATCCAATTATTTTTAAATAAATAAATTGGATTTGAAATGGTTTTAAAAATAACCAGGATTTCCAATATGTGAATTGGAATGGATTTGAATCGAAATTGTCTTCGGAATATTTCGATGTTGAATTTCGTGATTATACAGATATTGTTATGGAAATTTGAAAGATATATTTATATCGTTATTTCCAATACGATATTTGTTGGTTGTAGTATTTGATATTGAATATAAACCGACATATTTTCTATTCAGAGCCTTGTATTTAATATCAAATGGGATTTTGGGTTTGTCGTGAACGGTGTCTTTAGTAACACTGTTCTTGAACCCCATGTGAAGAGAATAAATCTTTTAATTAAGATTGTTAGAGTTTCCAATTATATTTAATAATTGGAATAAAATGGAATGTGAATTGGGTTTATCGTAAACTGTGTTTTTAACTAAATTCTTTCTTTAACCCGATTTACAGTGAAATGTGATTTGGAATTCATAAATCTTTTGTTTAGATTTAAAGGAAATTTTCCAAAGTGAAGTTTTCCAATTTAATAAAATAAATTGGAATGGAATGGAAGTCGATTAGGTAATAATCGAAGTGGACTTCTGTGGAGGAAGACTGTTACTATATATGGAATTTAAGAGGCTTTGCCGTTATTCCATTTATAGTATCGGTCGGATATGGAAGTTCATATCGATTATATATATCGATTTTTTTCCAAGAAAATTCCATGGTTAATAGAATGTGATTTGGGGTTTATCGTGAACTGTGTTTTAAAGAACATTAGTTCTTAACCCAGTTAAAGATAATATTTATTTCTTAACTTTGAATAATCATTAAGTATTGATTTTTAGAAATTAAAACTGAATTAGAGTTTTAATGAATCTTTAAATAGATTGAAAGGTGAATTTGATAACTAAAATTATCAAATTCAAGAAATGATCGAGAATGGACTATCACCAGTTTTGCTCCAAACGTTAGTTAAATCTTTAATTAGATTTGAACGTGAAATGGTAATTAATTTTACTGATAACACCGTGGTGTTAGAAATGAAGTATTACCTGTTTTACTTCATGGGATGAATAGGTTGGGATTGGGAAATTAAAACAAACGATTACTACGGCATGGTTCGCTAATCCCGACTAGTTTGGATAAACCATAATTTGGTATGGATTGGTTTCCAAAGGAAGATTAAAGAATAAATTTAAAGAATTTATCTTTGATAAAATTAATGGGAACCTTTCCCAAAGGATATGAATATTTAAATAAAAGAATATTCAGAATTGGAATGAGGCATATGTTGTGTTTTTATAGCACTTGTTTATTATATACACAAGTTATTCAGAAAGACCGGGTTTAGCCCATTCTGAATAACTGAATCGGCGATGAGTCGATGATGAAGACGGTGGTTGAAGACCGAAGGTATTCACATCGTTTAGATGATTACTGATGTCTTGATTGGGCTGTACACCCAAGACAAGGTAATAAGTGGTGATCGTTCCAGACGTACTTGGAGATCAACTGGATATGCGAGGACCTCTCTCCTGTACTGGATATATGGGACGAGGAATAAGGTGCCTACGGTTTCGTTCAGACCCAGAACGAACTTGTAAATGGATGTGTGCCTGACATTGGATTTCATTCTGTGTGATTGATATACATCGGTTGCGTAGCGTGAATTGCCTGTGTGGCATGCTGAGATGCAAACGATCAAGGCTTCTGCTGAAAAGAAGAGTCTTGTGGTTGATGATCAAAGCACGACTTTAATATAGCATAGCTTTGTGTAGCGTTATTCCGCGAGCCTCACACCCCGGTGTGATCCAGAAACGGGAGAGGACTTCAGGGAGGACATGTGTTTCCTTTTAGCTTGGAGTGGTGTCAGCGTTTTGCAAGCCCTGACGTTTTACTTATGCGGATGATGGATAGTGAGGCGCCTCTGTTATTTCGGTCTCTACAGAGCCGATGGATGGTCTTTATACAGACCAGATTTATGCCCTGTAGGGTGGGGAAACGTACTGTTCAGGCATTTTAATCCACAGCGAGTGGACCGGCCTTGACAATCCAAGGCTTGTCTGCCCGCTTGCCTGAGGCTTGGGCTAGAGAGTCTCAAAGTGGTAAGGGGGATCCCTTGCCTTGTTTCACAGACGGAAATCCAACTTCCAATACGTGACATTTCGGTTTTATTTGTAGAGCCTAGTAAGGCGACAAAGTGGGATGGGGAACTATGCCGTCTATGACTGATACATTTCTATTTGAAGTTGTTTTCATATACTTTACACTATAATAGTATCAAAATTATTTGTTTTAAACGTACCAAGCATGCTTGGCTATTATAAGAGAAAACCCTATCCTCCGGCTTGCGTTGCATGTGTGATGGGACCTAGGTCTTAAAATAGCTTCATTTCTCCAAAAAGCATTGGATTGTTTTGTTATATGCACTTGTATTCTTGGGAGGAATCCCGTTCCGTGTTATACGGCGTGGTCCCTTGATTTACTTTATTTTTAAAGTAAAGATTTAGTAACTGTTTTAGTTCTCACACCAGTCACATGACTGACCTGGAGTTTATTGTTTTAACCTAAACTCTGGTACCCCTGTTTTCCACACGGGCAGCTAGTAGTTTTGGTTTTGCAGATTTATATTCACAGGATCCTGGTTTATAGCTGGAATGATAGTTGGAAAGCTCTATATCCGTATATTTCTTTCAGTATTATTTTTCCGCTGCTATGTAATTTAAATATCTGATATTTTCTTTCGTATATTATTCATGTATACTCTGTATATTCTTGTAATCTGATGTAAATTGTTGTAATAGGCAATGAAATGTTCTTCTATTTGTGTTCTGATTTGTCGTGTTTACAAAGCAATCCGGGCTTTCCTTCACGGGGAAGTTCGGGTTGTCTCAAGAAATCTTATTTAACCTAATTAATAATAAGGCTAATCACAAGACCACGCCGCTAGCGCGGAACGAGTTTACTCCATTGGATTGCCAGTGCATGAAATAAAGTAAATCGTTAAACAACGCAATGCTTTTTAGAAAAAGGAAACCATTATAAGACTCAAGTCCCATCACACAATGCAATGCAAATCGTAGGATAGAGTTTTACCTTATAATGGTCAAAAATGCTTAATACGATAAAATGGAGTTGATATTAGTATTAGTGTATGTATGTTTCAAAAACATTTCAATCATAACGTATCAATCATAGACGACATAGTTACCATATACTATGTCGCCATACTAGTTATACAATCAAAACCGCATGGGTCGTATTGGAAGTTGGATTTCCATCATGAATCAAGGCAAGGGATCATCCTTACCGAATTCGGGACAATCTAGCCTACCATGTCTCAGGATCAGAGCTTGAGTGATCCTTGGATCTTCAGGGTCGGTCCACAAATATGTTAGTGGATTAGTTATGCCTGAACAAGACGTTTCCTCGCCCAATGAGGCGTAAATATAGAGCCACTAGGGACTCAAATCTGAGGCGCCTCATTCCATCACCCACATAAGTAAAATGTTAGGGCTTATAAAACCCTATCACCACTTCTAGCTAGAAAGAAACGTATGTCCTCCCTGCAGTCCTCTCCCGTTTCTGGTTCGTACCGGGGTGTGAGGTTCACGAAGTTACGTTATCCACAAAGTTATGCCTAAAATGGGCTGTGCTTTGATCATCAACCACAAGGCTCTGCTTTTCAACAATAAGCCTTGATCATTTGCATCTTGGCATGCCACATTGACAATCCATGCCATGCGATCGATAACTATCAATATATAACCTCTGTGCTCGTGCGTCTCAGAGAAGGGGGTTAAGAAGGACAATAAATTCCCTATCACCAAACAGATATATATAAAATAGAAATCAATTTGATGGAATAAAATCCAATGTCAGACACACATCCATTTACAAGTCCGTTCTGGGTCTAAACGAAACCGGAGAAACCTTATTCCTCGTTCCATATGTCCAATATAGAAGAGAGGCTCTCGCATATCCGGACATTCAACAAGTACGTCCGGACAACTACCACTATAACCCCTTCCTAGGAGCTAACCAATCCAGGGCATCAGTAGTCATCCATTCGATGTGAAGATCGACGGTCTTCTATCCACCGTCTTCAAATCTTTGACTTCCAATCATCGATTAATTATTTGAAATGAGAATTAACTCGGTCTTTTCAAATTATTAGCGAATATATATAATTCGAATCAATTCATTTCATTCTATATCGTTTATAATATTTTATAACGATTTATCGCTATTTTTATTTGAATAAAAATAGCCATTTTTAATTAAACGACGCTTGGGGTCATTACGCGGCCCTGGCGATGTTTTCATTGTAATTTGATTTACTCATTTCTCAAAATCTAACCATTGGATTTTAGCATATTTTATATCGTTGGAAAGATCTTTCCAAAACAAACCCAACGGTTCCAGTTTTGGGAAAATCCGACGGTCGGATCTCTCGGTATAATCGTTTGAAGTTACGATTCCAAATCGCGAACTACAGCAACGCGATTCGTTTTATTTTAATTTATATTTATATATAAATATAAATAAATAAATATATATATATATATAAATAATTCGTTCGACGAAAACATATTTAATGAAACATATTCCCTAACTTTGAATCTTTTTAACGACTCTTCTTTACATTAAGTGTACTTTTTAAATGTTACGCATAATTTTTAATCCTGAATCTTTTTATATGATTCAGCTTTACATTAAAAATGTAATTTTAAATGTTAACACTTTTCATTCCAACATTGGGTCTTTTAATTGAAATCATACATTACAAAAAGAATGTAATCTTTTTAATGTTAAACCCATTTATCACATTAAAAATGTGATGTTTTTAAACCTTTCTTTTATTACATTAAAAATGAAACATTTTTATATTACACAAAAAAAGTAATCATTTCTATGTTACATAGAAAATGAAATCTTTTATTCATTCTTTATGCATAATAAAAATGTAATCTTTACATATTGTACAAAATGAAATCTTTTTATGTGGTATAAAAATGTAATCTTTTCATCTTGTGTAAAATGTAATCTTTTTACATTGTATAAAATGTAATTCTTTTTTACATTGTGTAAAATGTAATTCTTTTTATGTTACATAGAAAATTGTACTCTTTTTATACATTACATAGAGAAATGTAGTCCTTTCTATATTAACTTGGAAATGTATTCTTTTTATATTACAAAGAAAAATGTAATCTTTTCTATATTGTATAGAAAATCTATTCTTTTTATATTGCATAGAAAAATGTAATCATTTCTAAATTGTATAGAAAATGTATTCTTTTTATATTGCATAGAAAAATGTAATCTTTTCTATATTGTGTAGAAAACGTATTCTTTTTATATTGCATAGAAAAATGTAATCTTTTCTATGTTACAAAGTGTAAAGGCCCGCAAATCCGTGCTATCTGAGTTGACTAAATACACCACACGTCCAACCCAAATAACACAGAAATACGACTCATTATTAGAAAGAAGTTAGAGGATGAGAAATAGAAAGAAAGAAATATTAGAATAGAAGAAAAACGAAGATCACAACTCATAGCGGAACGAATAAAATATATTATATAACATAAGCTTTGAAATACAAATCTGTTCTGTACATATATACATACCATCATCAGAGTACACATAACATTTGATTCCGCGGAAGTAACTTTAAATAACTAACGTTGAAGCCTCCCGCTTCAAGCTCCTCCAAGTGTATCTGTAAAAGCCTGAAACACTTGACTGCCCGTACAAATTTGGGCACCCAAGAGTTTAGGGAAAACAAAACAAAACAAACTCTGGGTCAGTCATGGGACTGGTGTGAGTAAACTCCAACCACTTGTTTAACTTTCAAAACTCTTTCGAAAGAAAAGGATAATAGTAAGACCAGCCCACACATAAACATGGACGGTTTTTACCTTACTATAACCCAAAACACTTTGATATCAATCCAGTGATATTATAATAATGTCTACATCAAGTAAATAACCAAATAGCAGAACGCTTACATCTCACGCTCCACATATATAGTATAAAATCAAAAACCCGCATGGCGCTTATTGGAGATTGGATTTCCAACATGACAAGGTATGGAACCACCTTCCGACGATGTATCTCTAGAGGCGAATACACCTGGGTTCAACAAGAACATCTTGTAACCCGGCCCACACATGACCGACCACTCATTTCACTTGAGTGTATCGAATGTATATCACCAACGGTTGGACTCAAACCACCGTTTCCCGAATGGGCAGAATCGATAGATTTAGAAACAAAAGGAATTTCTCTAGATAGGTGATTATACACCCTAATGGGAGCGACCCACATAGCCATGCTGCCTGCCCGATTTTTGTCCTTTCCCGGTTGTTGAGGCCTGAGGCTACGCATACTTACCATTCCTCGATAACACAATCACTTGAATGCCACATCGTCAGATCCGTTAATCACTAGTTGAGTTTGCACAAATATTCTGGATATTATGCTAAGGGATAAATCCGTTGCAACCATATATATTCATACAGACCAACCCATTTGATCATTGGAAATACTTTGTCAGACATTCGTCCATTTACGTTCGTTCTGGGATTGAACGACACCGAAGGCACTATTTCTAAAAATAGAAAAGCCCTTGCACTTCACTCCGTCTTCAATATATTCAGCATACTTGGTTCGCAACGCTTATGCCGATACGGAGTGGTTCTTCGGATAATAATCCAACCGGTCTCTCCATATTGACAACGATGGTCAAAACTTCGATAGTCTGTGATTTAACTATCGAATAAAAACAAGTGTTCAATCAACATATCAACAAATCACTGGGCCCTTTAATTAATATTTCATTAATTAAATCTCTTCTATATTCTCTTTTCAATATTTGTATATATCGACACAATGTTTTCTAACTATCACAATATCTTCAAAATATTCTAACTCCTTAAATTTCCGGAAAAATTCGCCATAACCTCCCCTGTATCGGGAGCATCGGGAAATTTCAAATAGCATCCCGGTATCTTCCTCAATCAAAAGAAAAAGGAAAAGCCAAGCGGCTTGCCGATACGGCGCATAAAACCTCATATATGAATTAACCATGTACCTTTTTGTCGAGCACTACATTAATAACTTCATATACTTCATCCCAAACCTGTTTAACACATATTCACCTGTTTGCAATTCAATTCAACTCAATCCATTCGTTTGAATTCAAATTTGAATCGTTTGAATTCGGTTTCGCTTAATTATTCTTTAATTAGCCCTTTTTGTCTATTTCACTTCTTTGTTGAACATAACATGTTCAAATAAAATATTTAACTCGTTCATAACCAAATTGAATTTCAATTTCAATTCTAGTTTCCTTTTTGATTTCGAATATAAATTTTCAAATCGAATTCGCTTATTCAAAGCCCAATATTAATTCGAAAATTCATTAACTAATTTCAATTCAATTTAGTTAATTTCATTTAATAAATCAAAATCTGGTTTCTGTTTTCAAAAATCATATTCATTTTCACAACTTAAATTCGCATATATTTTACAGCTCAACTCTGACATTCTCTAAATAGAACTTCGGATTTTATTTGCTTAAAATCCTTTTATAACATTAAAAAAACCATTATGGTTTTAAAACGATTCTGGCGCTGCTTTTCTGAAAATTTGATTTTGACATAACTCAAAATATATACGACGAAATCCAGATTTTTCTCCTTCATTAGAAAACTATTATCAAACCGGTCCTGACGTTTCTTGTTTCCAAAGAATTCCGACTTCAATCGAGTTCTATATATTCAATTGAAGTTCGAATCGCCAATTTACGAACTGCAGCGCTGCGGCGAGTTCGTTTTAATTATATTTATATATATAAACTTTTTAAACTTCTTAAAAATGAATTCAACTCCATTTAATATATATATATTCATATATATTTCAAATTCCATTTGAATCTTTACATTTCAAATTCCATAGTTTTAAATCCTGTATTCAAATCCCATTTGAAATCCTTTATTCGAATTCCATTTCAAATTCTTTATTCGAATTCCATTTCAAATCCTCTATTCGAATTCCCACTTTAATTCAACTCCTTTTTGAATTTCTATATTTGAAATTCATACTTGAATTTAAATATCCAAACTCCCTTTAAATTTCTATTTGAAATTCTAAATGTTTCAAATTCCATTTGAACTTCTATATTCAAATTTCTATATTTGGATTCTATTGAAATTCAATATTCAAACTCCTTTTTAAATTTCTATATTCAAATTTCCATAGTTTAAAACCCATTTGAATTTCATATTCAAATTCCATAGATCGAATCCTATTTGAATTCAATTTGAATCTCTTATATTCAAATTCCATTTTCTATTTCCGACCCCGTTTGAATTTCTAATATTCAAATTCATTTTCAACACTATTTGAATTTCTAATATTCAAATTCATTTGAATTCCCTTGAATTCAAATTCCAATTCAAAACTACTTGGATTTCCTATTTTGAAATCCTATTTCAATACTACTTTGAAATCCTACTTTCAAAGTTTATTTCAAATTCTATTTTGAAATCTCATATTCAAATTTCTACTTGAATTCCTATATTCAATTCCATGTTCAAATTCAATACTCGAATTTCTATTTCAAATCTCAATTCAAATCTCATATTTAAATTCCATTCAAATCTTTATTCAAATTTCATATTTAAATTTCATTCAAATCTCTATTCAAATTTCACATTTGAATTCTTCCTTGAAATACTATATTTCAAATTCTATTCAATTCTTCTTTGAAATTCTATATTTCAAATTCTATTTTGAAATTCTACATTCCAATCTTTATTTGAATTTTCTTTATTCGAATTCCCTTGAATTCAAATCTTATTTTAATTTCTTGAATTCAAATTCTATTTTCCAATCTAATTTCGTCTATTCAAATTCTATTTGAACTTCTATTTGAATTTCTAATATTCAATCTCCTTTTAAAAATTCAAACATTTAAACTCTCTTTAAAAATTCAAATGTTATACTCAAATTCCATTTGAGTTATATATTTAAAAATTTCATTTCACATCCTGTTTGAAAATTTTCTTTTGTACTTCAAATATCTCAACTCCTTTCTAATATTTAAATTCTATTTAAATTTCTACTAAAAAATTCTATTTCAAGTTCTATATTTGAAATTTCATTTCAAAATTTAATTTCACACTTGTATTTCTATTTCTGAATTATCAAATGATAATTCTTGTCACTTTATTTATAACTTCGTTATAAAAGAACTATTTATAAACTTCGTTTATAAAGAACTACTTGTTTTCTTTTTCAAAAACAAGTCTATACTTTATTTCCATTTAAAAATTCAAATTCTATTTAAAAATAGAAATTTCCCTTTTTAAATCTCAAATATCCTTTCACGATATTTTAAATATCATTACTTAAGCCCAGTGATATTTAAACACACAAAGCAACGAATTATTTATTTTTCTAACACATCATATATAAAAATATATATGCAAACAAATAAACAAACAGATAATATATCTTTGAGGAATCCAGTTGGATTCCTCCAACCTGTTTTCCTGCATCCACAGATGTTAGCACATAAATAATACCCATTCTGCTTCGTGGCAGAATATCGCGGTATAGAAGGTCATCCACTAATCATAGCGTGGGGCGTATAGGGTAATCATCCGCTATGAAACTGCGGGCATCCGCTAATGAGACTGCGGGAATCCAACCAATCAATCAACCCAATATATATATATATATAGCCTAAATAACTAATATATATAAAGCAACCAGGAAAATATTCACACAAGCAACAAACAATTATTTTTAATGCAATAAAAATAATTAAATTAAAAGGTGAGTGAGATTTACTCACCGGGATTTCCTTTGCTGAATATCCTGTTTAATTTCATATCGTCTTGTTATGAATCTACTCGAATAGTCTTGAATTGTCGCCACTGAATTTATCTGGAATGAGTTGCACCTACGATTAACTATTTTTATTTAATGATTAGTTTACAATTTAAATTACTACACTAACTAACTATATTGGTTTATACAATTTAATTAGTTCTAATTTATATAAACTATTTCCTATACATATTTTAAAAGAAGAAAATACCTTACTGCAATGCTCTAATAGCTCATCCTTAAATGCTCAGTTTGGTTTCTCCCTTTTTGATCACCGAACCGTGTACAGGAAACCCCTAGATCCAATTCGAAATCATCAGCAAATCTTTCTCGAAAATTTGAAAGGTTACTGCTGCTCGATACTGCTCTGTTGAACGAGCGACATCCTCCCCCAAAAGCCACCGCAGTTGACCAGAAACACCCTACCGAACACCCAATCTTCATCGCACCCTCTTCTGAAAGTCGCGACTGTTTTCCCTTCCAACGCACCTCAATTCATCTCCGTTTCGAACTCCATTAGGTTCGACTTCTATAACCTCTGAATTACCTATCGTAACCCTCGTACTCGATGTGAAATCCTTCCAGAAACTCTCTGAATGCCACCGCGACTTCGAACGATAGGAAATTGCAGCTGAACAGAAGTCGAACGTCTCCAATTCTCCAGTCGCGAGTAGCTGATTGCCTTGGTGTCGAGCGTCAGTTCCATTCGCGATTTAAATCGCCATCCAGGATTCGTTTCTCTCTTCTTTTTATTTGGGGAAGATTTGATTTCGCAATTTACAGGAAGAAGAGGAAAAAGGAAGAGCAGAGACTCGGTTTGTTTGTTTTAGTTGGCCTAGAGGAAAAGAAGGTCAGGGTCAATTTATAGAGCGAATAGAAGGAACACCCGTACCAAGCCATTAACTTGCTGTTTCTTCGATTTTCAAGGAAGGAGACAGAAGTACCTGGCATAAATTTTGTGTTTCTGTGATATTGAAGGAGGGAGACACGTTTTTCTGCTCGATGAAGATATAGACCGCGATGTAAAATCTATAGGTCGGCTCATAATCTACTGATGTGAATTTTATTTTGATTTTGTTTAAAATATCATGCGGTTTCTTAAATCGAAGTCCCGAACCGCAATTTTAACATAACGACTGTCGTTATACGCTATTTTGAATTCAACGGTGTATATATAAAAATTTAATTCGATCATATAGAAGTAAAAACAAATTACATTAACGTTTTGAATTAAATTCGATTTAAAATGTAAATCGATTTTAACAATTAAATTTAACGATAATAAATAAAAATTGTCGTTCTAATTCAAATGAAATTTACATTAACCCATAGAATATTTTTGATTCAGTTTTGAATTCTGACTTTAATTATACATTATTCTCGTATTTCGATTAGTTGATCGATAACTCACTATAAAAATTCTTTTATATGGTTAATTCAATATTTAAACGATACTAAATATTTAAAATAAACTGTTCAAAAATCTGGGTCGTTACATTCTTCCCCCCTTAAAATAATTTCGTCCTCGAAATTGCTAAGTTAGGAAAAATGATACAAATCCATTACCTTCCCACATCTCACTTATGTTGAAACTCAACTTCTCATATTTCAATAAATTAACTCCAACCAAAACTTTTGGTTTCCGTCCATATGCATTTAAATTGATTCTGATCAACTCATCCACTTGATTTATTTAACTTGTTTTAAGTTAAATTTTTAATTCCAGAATTCAAATTCCCGGGTTTTTTTTTCAAGTCCTTTTGAAATCACATAAATATATACATATTTTTATTTTCATTTCAAATTCAAAACATTTGAATTTTCAAACTGCTTGTTTTCTTTCAAACAAATTTCTATCAAAAACTTTTTCTAAGGTAGCAATTCATCACTTAGAAACTCGGAAATGAACACTGATGATGTTGCAATCATCATCAGAATAATTTCCCAGCGACTGAAGTGAGTTCAGTGCTTTATTATTTCAAAATCCATCTAAAATGATTTTCTTTCAAATCCTTTAAAACAAATCTATATTATTTTAATATACTTTGAAAATATTTTTCAACTTCGCAGGATTTTGAATTCTTAATTCTGGTTTGGATTTTATTCTAATTCATCTCATTTGTATATATAATTCCTATACAAATTCTATTTGGTTATAAATAACCATTCTAATTTTTTTCAATCTCATTGGATTATAAAGTCAACATCCAACACATCCATATAATAATAATTCTAGAAAATTATTCTTTCTATATCAAAATAGAAATTTTGGGTAAAATTATTTCGTTTACCCACTTTAAAACAATATCGTGTCGAATTCTCTGTTCAAGTGCTTATAAATTCCTATCGACTTCGTGGCGTCCCACGATTCGACCAGAATTCATAAACCACTCAACAGACAAGCCAACACAATATAAAACAATTTTTATATCAAATAACAAATACGCTCTCTCATATCTATACACTCAACTCATTCTAGGGTACTACTGACCCTATCTCTAATGAGCACATGCCACACAAGCCTAGGTATTCACTCAACCTAAGCTCTGATACCAACTGTAAAGGCCCGCAAATCCGTGCTATCTGAGTTGACTAAATACACCACACGTCCAACCCAAATAACACAGAAATACGACTCATTATTAGAAAGAAGTTAGAGGATGAGAAATAGAAAGAAAGAAATATTAGAATAGAAGAAAAACGAAGATCACAACTCATAGCGGAACGAATAAAATATATTATATAACATAAGCTTTGAAATACAAATCTGTTCTGTACATATATACATACCATCATCAGAGTACACATAACATTTGATTCCGCGGAAGTAACTTTAAATAACTAACGTTGAAGCCTCCCGCTTCAAGCTCCTCCAAGTGTATCTGTAAAAGCCTGAAACACTTGACTGCCCGTACAAATTTGGGCACCCAAGAGTTTAGGGAAAACAAAACAAAACAAACTCTGGGTCAGTCATGGGACTGGTGTGAGTAAACTCCAACCACTTGTTTAACTTTCAAAACTCTTTCGAAAGAAAAGGATAATAGTAAGACCAGCCCACACATAAACATGGACGGTTTTTACCTTACTATAACCCAAAACACTTTGATATCAATCCAGTGATATTATAATAATGTCTACATCAAGTAAATAACCAAATAGCAGAACGCTTACATCTCACGCTCCACATATATAGTATAAAATCAAAAACCCGCATGGCGCTTATTGGAGATTGGATTTCCAACATGACAAGGTATGGAACCACCTTCCGACGATGTATCTCTAGAGGCGAATACACCTGGGTTCAACAAGAACATCTTGTAACCCGGCCCACACATGACCGACCACTCATTTCACTTGAGTGTATCGAATGTATATCACCAACGGTTGGACTCAAACCACCGTTTCCCGAATGGGCAGAATCGATAGATTTAGAAACAAAAGGAATTTCTCTAGATAGGTGATTATACACCCTAATGGGAGCGACCCACATAGCCATGCTGCCTGCCCGATTTTTGTCCTTTCCCGGTTGTTGAGGCCTGAGGCTACGCATACTTACCATTCCTCGATAACACAATCACTTGAATGCCACATCGTCAGATCCGTTAATCACTAGTTGAGTTTGCACAAATATTCTGGATATTATGCTAAGGGATAAATCCGTTGCAACCATATATATTCATACAGACCAACCCATTTGATCATTGGAAATACTTTGTCAGACATTCGTCCATTTACGTTCGTTCTGGGATTGAACGACACCGAAGGCACTATTTCTAAAAATAGAAAAGCCCTTGCACTTCACTCCGTCTTCAATATATTCAGCATACTTGGTTCGCAACGCTTATGCCGATACGGAGTGGTTCTTCGGATAATAATCCAACCGGTCTCTCCATATTGACAACGATGGTCAAAACTTCGATAGTCTGTGATTTAACTATCGAATAAAAACAAGTGTTCAATCAACATATCAACAAATCACTGGGCCCTTTAATTAATATTTCATTAATTAAATCTCTTCTATATTCTCTTTTCAATATTTGTATATATCGACACAATGTTTTCTAACTATCACAATATCTTCAAAATATTCTAACTCCTTAAATTTCCGGAAAAATTCGCCATAACCTCCCCTGTATCGGGAGCATCGGGAAATTTCAAATAGCATCCCGGTATCTTCCTCAATCAAAAGAAAAAGGAAAAGCCAAGCGGCTTGCCGATACGGCGCATAAAACCTCATATATGAATTAACCATGTACCTTTTTGTCGAGCACTACATTAATAACTTCATATACTTCATCCCAAACCTGTTTAACACATATTCACCTGTTTGCAATTCAATTCAACTCAATCCATTCGTTTGAATTCAAATTTGAATCGTTTGAATTCGGTTTCGCTTAATTATTCTTTAATTAGCCCTTTTTGTCTATTTCACTTCTTTGTTGAACATAACATGTTCAAATAAAATATTTAACTCGTTCATAACCAAATTGAATTTCAATTTCAATTCTAGTTTCCTTTTTGATTTCGAATATAAATTTTCAAATCGAATTCGCTTATTCAAAGCCCAATATTAATTCGAAAATTCATTAACTAATTTCAATTCAATTTAGTTAATTTCATTTAATAAATCAAAATCTGGTTTCTGTTTTCAAAAATCATATTCATTTTCACAACTTAAATTCGCATATATTTTACAGCTCAACTCTGACATTCTCTAAATAGAACTTCGGATTTTATTTGCTTAAAATCCTTTTATAACATTAAAAAAACCATTATGGTTTTAAAACGATTCTGGCGCTGCTTTTCTGAAAATTTGATTTTGACATAACTCAAAATATATACGACGAAATCCAGATTTTTCTCCTTCATTAGAAAACTATTATCAAACCGGTCCTGACGTTTCTTGTTTCCAAAGAATTCCGACTTCAATCGAGTTCTATATATTCAATTGAAGTTCGAATCGCCAATTTACGAACTGCAGCGCTGCGGCGAGTTCGTTTTAATTATATTTATATATATAAACTTTTTAAACTTCTTAAAAATGAATTCAACTCCATTTAATATATATATATTCATATATATTTCAAATTCCATTTGAATCTTTACATTTCAAATTCCATAGTTTTAAATCCTGTATTCAAATCCCATTTGAAATCCTTTATTCGAATTCCATTTCAAATTCTTTATTCGAATTCCATTTCAAATCCTCTATTCGAATTCCCACTTTAATTCAACTCCTTTTTGAATTTCTATATTTGAAATTCATACTTGAATTTAAATATCCAAACTCCCTTTAAATTTCTATTTGAAATTCTAAATGTTTCAAATTCCATTTGAACTTCTATATTCAAATTTCTATATTTGGATTCTATTGAAATTCAATATTCAAACTCCTTTTTAAATTTCTATATTCAAATTTCCATAGTTTAAAACCCATTTGAATTTCATATTCAAATTCCATAGATCGAATCCTATTTGAATTCAATTTGAATCTCTTATATTCAAATTCCATTTTCTATTTCCGACCCCGTTTGAATTTCTAATATTCAAATTCATTTTCAACACTATTTGAATTTCTAATATTCAAATTCATTTGAATTCCCTTGAATTCAAATTCCAATTCAAAACTACTTGGATTTCCTATTTTGAAATCCTATTTCAATACTACTTTGAAATCCTACTTTCAAAGTTTATTTCAAATTCTATTTTGAAATCTCATATTCAAATTTCTACTTGAATTCCTATATTCAATTCCATGTTCAAATTCAATACTCGAATTTCTATTTCAAATCTCAATTCAAATCTCATATTTAAATTCCATTCAAATCTTTATTCAAATTTCATATTTAAATTTCATTCAAATCTCTATTCAAATTTCACATTTGAATTCTTCCTTGAAATACTATATTTCAAATTCTATTCAATTCTTCTTTGAAATTCTATATTTCAAATTCTATTTTGAAATTCTACATTCCAATCTTTATTTGAATTTTCTTTATTCGAATTCCCTTGAATTCAAATCTTATTTTAATTTCTTGAATTCAAATTCTATTTTCCAATCTAATTTCGTCTATTCAAATTCTATTTGAACTTCTATTTGAATTTCTAATATTCAATCTCCTTTTAAAAATTCAAACATTTAAACTCTCTTTAAAAATTCAAATGTTATACTCAAATTCCATTTGAGTTATATATTTAAAAATTTCATTTCACATCCTGTTTGAAAATTTTCTTTTGTACTTCAAATATCTCAACTCCTTTCTAATATTTAAATTCTATTTAAATTTCTACTAAAAAATTCTATTTCAAGTTCTATATTTGAAATTTCATTTCAAAATTTAATTTCACACTTGTATTTCTATTTCTGAATTATCAAATGATAATTCTTGTCACTTTATTTATAACTTCGTTATAAAAGAACTATTTATAAACTTCGTTTATAAAGAACTACTTGTTTTCTTTTTCAAAAACAAGTCTATACTTTATTTCCATTTAAAAATTCAAATTCTATTTAAAAATAGAAATTTCCCTTTTTAAATCTCAAATATCCTTTCACGATATTTTAAATATCATTACTTAAGCCCAGTGATATTTAAACACACAAAGCAACGAATTATTTATTTTTCTAACACATCATATATAAAAATATATATGCAAACAAATAAACAAACAGATAATATATTTTTGAGGAATCCAGTTGGATTCCTCCAACCTGTTTTCCTGCATCCACAGATGTTAGCACATAAATAATACCCATTCTGCTTCGTGGCAGAATATCGCGGTATAGAAGGTCATCCACTAATCATAGCGTGGGGCGTATAGGGTAATCATCCGCTATGAAACTGCGGGCATCCGCTAATGAGACTGCGGGAATCCAACCAATCAATCAACCCAATATATATATATATATAGCCTAAATAACTAATATATATAAAGCAACCAGGAAAATATTCACACAAGCAACAAACAATTATTTTTAATGCAATAAAAATAATTAAATTAAAAGGTGAGTGAGATTTACTCACCGGGATTTCCTTTGCTGAATATCCTGTTTAATTTCATATCGTCTTGTTATGAATCTACTCGAATAGTCTTGAATTGTCGCCACTGAATTTATCTGGAATGAGTTGCACCTACGATTAACTATTTTTATTTAATGATTAGTTTACAATTTAAATTACTACACTAACTAACTATATTGGTTTATACAATTTAATTAGTTCTAATTTATATAAACTATTTCCTATACATATTTTAAAAGAAGAAAATACCTTACTGCAATGCTCTAATAGCTCATCCTTAAATGCTCAGTTTGGTTTCTCCCTTTTTGATCACCGAACCGTGTACAGGAAACCCCTAGATCCAATTCGAAATCATCAGCAAATCTTTCTCGAAAATTTGAAAGGTTACTGCTGCTCGATACTGCTCTGTTGAACGAGCGACATCCTCCCCCAAAAGCCACCGCAGTTGACCAGAAACACCCTACCGAACACCCAATCTTCATCGCACCCTCTTCTGAAAGTCGCGACTGTTTTCCCTTCCAACGCACCTCAATTCATCTCCGTTTCGAACTCCATTAGGTTCGACTTCTATAACCTCTGAATTACCTATCGTAACCCTCGTACTCGATGTGAAATCCTTCCAGAAACTCTCTGAATGCCACCGCGACTTCGAACGATAGGAAATTGCAGCTGAACAGAAGTCGAACGTCTCCAATTCTCCAGTCGCGAGTAGCTGATTGCCTTGGTGTCGAGCGTCAGTTCCATTCGCGATTTAAATCGCCATCCAGGATTCGTTTCTCTCTTCTTTTTATTTGGGGAAGATTTGATTTCGCAATTTACAGGAAGAAGAGGAAAAAGGAAGAGCAGAGACTCGGTTTGTTTGTTTTAGTTGGCCTAGAGGAAAAGAAGGTCAGGGTCAATTTATAGAGCGAATAGAAGGAACACCCGTACCAAGCCATTAACTTGCTGTTTCTTCGATTTTCAAGGAAGGAGACAGAAGTACCTGGCATAAATTTTGTGTTTCTGTGATATTGAAGGAGGGAGACACGTTTTTCTGCTCGATGAAGATATAGACCGCGATGTAAAATCTATAGGTCGGCTCATAATCTACTGATGTGAATTTTATTTTGATTTTGTTTAAAATATCATGCGGTTTCTTAAATCGAAGTCCCGAACCGCAATTTTAACATAACGACTGCCGTTATACGCTATTTTGAATTCAACGGTGTATATATAAAAATTTAATTCGATCATATAGAAGTAAAAACAAATTACATTAACGTTTTGAATTAAATTCGATTTAAAATGTAAATCGATTTTAACAATTAAATTTAACGATAATAAATAAAAATTGTCGTTCTAATTCAAATGAAATTTACATTAACCCATAGAATATTTTTGATTCAGTTTTGAATTCTGACTTTAATTATACATTATTCTCGTATTTCGATTAGTTGATCGATAACTCACTATAAAAATTCTTTTATATGGTTAATTCAATATTTAAACGATACTAAATATTTAAAATAAACTGTTCAAAAATCTGGGTCGTTACACAAAGAAGATGTATTCTTATTTGTTAAACAACTTTTCTATTCCACTAATGTTCATAAAAAAAAGTGAACTCTGTATTGTTAAACATTTTAATTCAAAATATGAATCATTTTCACTTTTCTTATTTACAATAAAAATGTAACCTTTTCTTGTTAAACAATTTAATTCCAAGAAATGATCATTTTTCATGTTTTCTTATTTACAATAAAAAATGTACTTTTTTCTATTGTTAAACATTTTAATGCAACAATGTCTCACTTTCATATATTCTCTTTTTAAAATAAAAATGTGAACTTTTTATTGTTTAACATTTTAATGCAGTAATGACTTATTTTCATATATTCTCTTTTTAAAATAAAAATGTGAACTTTTTATTGTTTAACATTTTAATGCAATAATGACTCATTTTCATATATTCTCTTTTTAAAATAAAAATGTGAACTTTTTATTGTTTAACATTTTAATGCAATAATGACACATTTTCATATATTCATATATATATATATATATAATAATTTAATTTTCATATTATTCACACAATTTTATATAACAACATGAATAAATTATAACACAAGACTATTTCAGAAAATTTCGGCAACATAACGGCAAGGTAATTAAAATCGGCACCGTCCTTAGTACGGCTCCTCGCGCTACCTTAGGCCTCGTAGCGTTTACAAGGGGTTTAATTTCCTAATACAATTTTCTAGGCAGTTTAATACCACAATATCAACCAATTTCGTTCCAACCACAATCAATCACCAAAAATCAACCAATTTCACACCACAAAACAAGCAAGTCATCCATGGTCTGTGGACGACGGGTGTCGGGAGTTTCTAAACTTTGTCTGCATCCTAAAATAATTTTATTTAATTAATTTGGATTCAGAAATCTAACATAGCTGTTTTAATTCTTCTAAAATTGTCGAATGCTCCGAAAATTCTCTGATCAGTTCTGGAAAGTAGATCGCGAATTTACGGCCCCAACACTTCCTGTTTCATTAGATTTCGATTTCGTATGAGAAAGATATGAAATTACGAAGTTTGTAAACAATTTAAATATAATAATTAAACTAATTAAATAAATGAAATAACCTTCTTCTCTAATCAAATTGGGGCCGACGGTTTTTAATACCCAGGTTCGAACCTAGGTTTCCAAACTTCACGAAGTCCGAGCCACTTGCCGACGATCGAACCTTCCCCTTCCGACGACCTCCGCGTGTCGCCTCCTGGCCCCCTTTTTCAGATGAACTCGGTGGTCAATATCGCCTTGGATAGGCGTTCGAACGGAAGGGCTTTAGGCTCGAAGAACGCGCCACCTCGAAGTCGAACGATGGTGATAGCCGTATGGATCTGAAGATCGTGTTGAATACTACAATATCCTCTTAAGAACTGTCTTGGATTAATGCGTGGATTGATCGTTTCTAAGGGAGGAAGTTTTGAGCGGTGATGGCCATTGATTGTTAAGCGACGGCTATATAACGATGAGGAAGTCTAGGGTTTTGAAAATCTTCTATTGGCCCATATTTATAATTAATTTATTTTTAATTTAATTAATTTCGAATTCTTGTTTTATCCTTTTGACTCCAAATCAAACCCAACGAGTGTCGCCCCTGGCTAAATACCCCCATTTCGGACACAATGGAATATGTTTCGAAAGCCCATTCAATTGTTTCAGTCAGCTTTTATTTAAATTAAATAATAAAATATTTTATTATTTAATTTTATTATACATTTAATTTTACTAGGGCCACATACTAACTCTAAAATTTCCCCAAAAATAAATCTAGCTATATTTTGACGATACGGTCCTAACAAAATTAATTTCGTCAAATTTGGAGACTGTTGAAAAATGGTCATTTTCTGGTCGATCGAAATTGACAAAGCACATTTTAATTTTCCACGCTCATGTACTAATTCCAAAAATTATGAAAATTGGAATCCTGCAATAATTTGACATTCTGGATTCAACCAGGGTGGTTTTGTCAAAAACGGAGGTCGTTTGGAAAATGGTTATTTATACGGGCTATATATTATATTAAATTCCATAGCGACTATTCTGAATATTTAACTGGTCATAACTTTTTATTTCCGCTATGAAATTTCAATTTTTCGGATTCGTTGGAAAGATATTTTTAAACAGATTCTAAAATTTTGGTTTCACTAAAATCCGATTTATTTTGCATCCTATACATTTAGTCAAAATTCGAATTCAAATTTTCAAACTGTCGTGTTATTTCTAACTCCTTTTAAAATTAAAATAAATATATTCGTTCAAACTTCGATTTAAATAAATTTTTAATCGTTATTTTAAAATAAATTATTTTAACTATTCAGAATTCTATAAAATAGCCAAAATAAAAATTTTAAATTGGTTCTGATTTTCTAGGTTGTTACAATCTTCCCCACTTAAAAACTTTTCATCCCCGAAAAGGAAACAATAGTAAAGTAGGAAACCAAACGGAAAATGTAAAATATTGTAAATATACCTTGCACTAGAGCTAGTCAGAGATATCCACCCTGCACTGGGGATAGCATGTTTGATGCTATCCTCGGTTTCCCATGTACAGTCTCTAGGATCTGCGCTCCATTGCACTTTAACTAGATGGATCCTTTTGTTCCTTAGAACTCGTGTTTCTTTACCAATGATCTTTACCGGCTCCCTTCTTACTGCTAAGCTGGGGTAATTTCCAAATCTTGCTGTGCAGCTTCTTCCACAATCAAGTCTGGATCATGTACATGCTTCCGAAGTTGAGACACATGGAATACATCATGTACCCCTGGCAACTAGTCAGGAAACTGAACCCTATAAGCGAGAGTTATAATTCTTTCTAGAATAGGGAAAGGACCAATGAATCTTGGAGCCAACTTCCCAATCTTCCCAAAACGAACTACTCCTCTTAATGGAGAAACTCTCAAGTACACATAATCGCCAACACCAAATTCCAAATCCCTTCTCCTTGAGTCTGCATAGCTTTTCTGTCGCCTCTGAGTTGTTAGTAATCGCTTCTTAATAAAATCAATTTTATCTAAAGCTTCACGAATGATGTCGGGACCCGATACTAGTCTATTGCCTGATTCTACCCAACTTGCGGGAGATCTACAAGGCCTTCCATACAATGCTTCGAATGGCGACATTTGCAAGCTTGCTTGGTAACTGTTAATCTAGGAGAACTCGACTAAATGCAAGTGATCTTCCCATGAGCCGCCAAAATCAAGAATACATGCCCGTAGAAAGTCTTCCAATATACGGTTCATCCTCTCAGCCTGGCCATCTGTTTGAGGATGGTAGGCGGTGCTCAGATTTAATGTTGTCCTCAGCTCTTCTTGGAATGCTTCCCAGAATTTACTAGTCAATATCGTATCACGATCACTAACAATGCTACTGGGAACTCCACGTAGTTTGACAATTTCTTTGAAATTTTTTCCAGGTTTTGAGCTGTTCTAGTTGATCTGACAGGAATAAAATTGGCAGACTTCATGAAACGATCAACGATCACCCAAATACTGTCATTGCCTTTTCTAGTCTGGGGCAAACCATCAATAAAATCCATGGAAATTTGATCCCATTTCCAACTTGGAACTTCTAGTGGTTGTAACAACCCAGTAGGTTTCTACTGATCATTTTAACTTGCTGGCAAGTAGAAACCTGCTGACATAAATGGAAATGTCTATTTTCGTAGATTTCCACCAGAACGTGTGCTTGAGATCATGATACATCTTGCTCACCCCTGGATGAATATAAAGCTTGGATTTATGACTTTCATCCATTACTTCCCTCTGAGCTCAGGAATATTCGATACACAAATTCGGCCTTTTAATCTCAGAAATCCTTTGTTATCAATTCGGAAACTGGAGGGTTCACCATCCCGAACTCCTTTGCCAATTCTCTGAATAAATTCATCATCCTTCTAAAGAGCAGAGATCTTATCAATCAATATAGGTGTAATGATGAGATTGGCAATGGTAAGATTGGCGGCGACCGCATTCTTCCTGCTGAGCGCATCGGCTACAGCATTGGCTTTCCCTGGAGTATATAGGATGTCCAGATCATAGGCCGCAAGAAATTCTAACCAACGTTGCTGCCTCAAATTCAAGTCCCTTTGGGTGAATAGATACTTCAAGGATTTATGATCTGTATGTAATCCAAACTTCTCTCCCAAAAGATAGTGCCTCCATATTTTTAAAGCAAACACGATGGCTAACAACTCAAGATCATGAGTAGGATATCTCTTCTCATGTGGCTTCAATTGACGGCTAGCATAAGCAACTACTTTATCTCTTTGCATTAATACCGCGCTAATACCATCAATAGAAGCATCTGTCCAGAATTTCAAATCTTGATTGCCATCAATAATAGTCAACACTGAAGCAGTAGTCAACCATAGTTTCAGCTCTTGGAAAGCTGCCTCACATTCAGGTGTCCAATTAAACTTTATGTGTTTCTTTGTAAGCTTCGTTAATGGACAAGACAATTTCGGAAAATCCTTAACGAATTTCTGATAATAGCTAGCCAATCCTAGGAAACTTCTGACCTCTATAGGAGTGCTAGGCTGCTTCCAATCTTGAATGGCTGTGATTTTACTGGGATCCACTGAAATTCCTTACTTCGATACTACATGACCGAGGAACTTCACTTCTTCTTACCAGAATATGCATTTAGAAAATTTGGCTTTTAATACATTCTTTCTCAGAATTTCCAAAACTTGTTCCAGATGCTTTTCATGCTCGGTAGTTAAATTGGAGAAGATTAAGATGTCGTCAATGAAAACCAGCACAAATTTATTTAGAACATCGAGGAATACTCTGTTCATTAAATCGACAAAGTAAGCAGGAGCATTGCATAAGACGAAGGGCATTACTAACCACTCATAAAATATGTCTGGACCCTTGAAAGCTTCCAAAGGAACACATTCTTCTGTAATTCGCAGTTGATGAAAACCTGTAGCTAGGTCCACTTTAGAAAATACTTTAGCTCCATTCAAACGATCCAATAAATCATATATACGGGGCAATGGGTATTTATTCTTGAGTGTCTGCTTATTTAAATCTCGGTAATCCACACACAGTCTGAGAGTACCGTTTGACTTAGGAACAAACACTACTGCTGCACCCCAATTTGAAAAACTAGGCCTGATCAAAGCTTTCCATAAGAGTTGTTTAGTTCTATTGTCCAATTCTTCTTTCTCTTTCCATGTCATTCTTCGAATAGGATGCACCACTAGCCTTGCATTCGGAACTAGATCAATTCTGAAGTCAATCTCTCTACGCGGAGGTAAGCTATCAACTTCTTCGAACACACCCGCATAATTTTTGATGACAAGAATATTTTCAAGAGCATTGGGGGTGACCTCAAGAGCAGCCCAAAATTCTTTTCTATCTGAATCTGAGCCTACGCATGGTATAACAATATTACCAAGCTTCGTTTTGACTTTAACAACCCTTTCGGCACATTTAACTTCGGCTTCATATTTGGTCAACAAATCCAACCCGAGAATGATATCAATTTCTGAAAGATCCATAACAATTAAATTGAAAGGAAACCAATAGAAAGAGTAGGAGACAGGCACTCTACAATATAATCCGAGAACAAGAGAAGCCTCTATCGGATTATGAAAACTTATCGATTCTTTAAGATCCTTTAGGGTTAACTTTAACTTTTTAACTAAGTTACTTGAAATGAAGCTTCATGATGCGCCAGTATCAAATAATAATGTAACTGGAATATTGTTGACAGTAAGAGTGCCTTTCAACACATCTGGCCTTTCCCTATTAGTTGAGGGTGCTGGATCTTCTGCCACTTCATTTACATGAGCTACTTCAGACTTCTTTGATAGTTGGCAATTCTTTGAAAGATGCCCCGTCTGATGGCAAAGATTGCATTCTCTACTCTCTTGAAACTTTCTATTGGATTTAGATTCGTCATTCTTTCGTTTCTTCGATGATTTGCAATTCTTTATCGAATGCCCTTGCTTATTACACTTGAGACATACGACTATTTTTAACTTTTTCTAACTGACTTTAGACTTCTTACTAACCTCAGGCTTCGTACTTGCCTCAGCGCTACCAATTTCAAACTTCCTTTTGCTGCTAGAACTACTTTCCTCCTCTTCCTAACCATGTTGCTCATCAATATACTCATAGCGATAAGCCATTTGTATCATCTCAGAAAATGGAAGATTTACTTGAGAAAGTACTCTACCTTCGTATTTCTTTTGAAGTCCGTGGATAAATCTCAGATTCTTCCTTATAGGATCCTGAATTAGTTCCGAGACAAAGCGAGAAAATTCATTAAATTTATTCTAATACTCTCGAATGGTCATATCTCCTTGTTTCAGATTGTAAAACTCATCATATAGCCACTTAGTTGCTTCTGGAGGAATAATTTTCTTTTTGTAAACATTTCTTTAAATCTATCCTAGGTAATATTACCTTCTGGATTTTCTTCAGTAACAGTTTCCGACCAGATTAAAGCTTTGCCTTTGAGTGCCCAAGATGCTATTAATCTCTTCTGATCATCTCTTAGCTTTAAGCCCTAAAAAATTCTCTTAGAAGAACGCATTCGTGCTTGTGTTTCAATAATGGACTCCTTGCCCGAGAATGGTTCTCCACCCATATTTCGGTACCTCTTTACTAGAGCTTCTAGATCTGGTTGTGGGGGGCATGAATGGCTCATTAGATTGCTGAACCAAAGAATTACTTCTTCAGTTTCTGCAACTCATTTTCTACTATGTCTACAAATAGCAAACAAAGAGTCAGACCAACAGAAAAGATATTGTAAAGTATATAGACATACATTCAAGTGTAAATGAATCTATAGGGGTGTATTTTATTCTGCTATACTCATTACTAGTCCTATCTATGATGAGTTATTCGTCTTAGAATACTGCTGATTCTATTTCTGTCCAGTTTATTTATATGTTATATTCTATGCTAAGTTTAACAAAAGCTCTGATACCAACTGTGATGACCCCAAACTCCCGTAGTACGAAAGCAAGGATAATCATTGGAATATAACACAGAAACAGTAACAACAGAACAGAAATATAGAATTAAAGTAGATAAAGTACATCAAATTACACTAGGAATAATATATCATCAGAGTTACACAACATAATAGGATCTTACTTAGTACATAATATAGTTTTCAACTTAATATAAAATGTCTGCAGCGGAATCAAACATAATATACTAAATGAAGTCTGAACAGCATAATATAAACGATAGGATCCATCTTCAGCTCCATATCAATCCAGAATGAGTCTGCTAAAAACCTGTATTCAAGGATGCTCGTGTGGAAAAGAGGGCACCCGAGTTTGCAAAGTGAAACAAACTACGAGTCAGTCATGGGACTGGTATGATAAATCTTATTTAATCTATTTAATAATAAGGCTAATCATAGGACCACGGCGCTAACGCGGAACGGGTTTACTCCATTGGATTGCATTGCATGAAATAAAGTAAATCGTTAAACAACGCAATGCTTTTTAGAAAAATGAAACCATTATAAGACTCAAGTCCCATCACACAATGCAACGCAAATCGGAGGATAGAGTTTTACCATATAATGGTCAAAAATGCTTAATATGATAAAACGGAGCTGATATTATTCTTAGTGTATATATGTTTCAAAAACATTTCAATCATAATGTATCAATCATAGACGGCATAACTACCATATACTATGTCACCATACTAGTTATACAATCAAAACACGTGGGTCATATTGGAAGTTGGATTTCCATCATGAACCAAGGCAATGGATCGTCCTTACCGAATTCAGACAATCTAGCCTACCATGTCTCAGGATCAGGGCTCGAGTGACACTTAGATCTTCAGGGCCGGTCCACAAATATGTTAGTGGATTAGTTATGCCTGAACAATACATTTCCCCACCCTATGGGGCGTAAATATAGAGGAAATAGGGACTCAAATCCGAGGCGCCTCATTCCATCATCCACATATGTAAAATGTCAGGGGTTGCAAAACCCTGTCACCACTTCTAGCTAGAAAGAAACGTATGTCCTCCCTGTAGTCCTCTCCCATTTCTGGTTCATACCGGAGTGTGAGGCTCGCGAAGTTACGCTATCCACAAAGCAATGCCTAAATTGGGTTGTTCTTTAATCATCGAACACAAGGCTCTTCTTTTTAACAATAAGCCTTGATCATTTGCTTCTTGGCAAGCAACATTGACAATCCTCGCCATGCGATCGGTAACTATCAAAATATAACCTTTGAATCCGTGTGTCTCAGAGAAGGGTGTTAAGAAAGAGAATAAATTCCACGCCACCAAACAGATATATATTAAATAGAAATCAATTTGCATGGAATGAAATCCAATGTCAGACACACATCCATTTACAAGTCCATTCTGGATCTGAACGAAACCAGAGACACCTTATTCCTCGTTCCATATGCTCAATACAGAAGATAGGCTCTCGCATATCTGAACAATCAACAAGTACGTCCGGACAACTACCACTTTAACCCCTTCCTGGGAGCTAACCAATTCAGGGAATCAGTAGTCATCCATTCGAAGTGAAGATCACCGGTCTTCGGTCCACCGTCCTCAAATCTTCGACTTCCAATCGTCGATTAATTATTTGAAATGAGAATTAACTCGGTCTTTTCAAATAATTGACAAATATATATAATTCAAATCAATTCTTTTCATTCCATATCATTTATAATATTTTATAATGATTTATTGCTATTTTTATTTGTATAAAAATAGCCATTTTTAATTAAACGACGCTTCAGGTCATTAGGCGGCCCTGGCGCTGTTTTCATCGAAATTTTATTTACATATTTCTCAAAATCTAACCATTGGATTTTAGAAAATTTTATATTGTTTGAAATATCTTTCCAAAACGAACCCAAAGGTTCCGGTTTTGGGAAAATCCGACGGTTAGATCTCTCGGTATAATCGTTTGAAGTTACGATTTCAAATCGCGAACTACAGCAGCGCGATTCGTTTTATTTTAATTTTAATTTATACATATATATAATTCGTTCGACGAAAACATATTTAATGAAACATATTTCCTAACTTTGAATCTTTTTAACGGCCCTTCTTTACATTAAGTGTAATTTTTAAATGTTACACATAATTTTTAATCTTAAATCTTTTTATATGATTCAACTTTACATTAAAAATGTAATTTTAAATGTTAACACTTTTCATTCCAACATTAGGTCTTTTAAATGAAATCATACATTACAAAAAGGATGTAATCTTTTTAATGTTAAACCCATTTATCACATTAAAAATGTAATCTCTTTAAACCTTTCTTTTATTACATGAAAAATGTAACATTTTTATATTACACAAAAAAGTAATCATTTCTGTGTTACATAGAAAATGAAATCTTTTCATTCATTCTTTATACATAATAAAAATGTAATCTTTTCATATTATACAAAATGAAATCTTTTTTTGTAGTACAAAAATGTAATCTTTTCATCTTGTGTAAAATGTTATCTTTTTACATTGTATAAAATGTAATTCTTTTTTACATTGTTTAAAATGTAATTCTTTTTATGTTACATAGAATATTCTATTCTTTTTATACATTACATAGAGAAATGTACTCCTTCAATATTAACTTGGAAATGTATTTTTTTTGTATTCCAAAGAAAAATGTTATCTTTTCTATATTGTATAGAAAATGTATTCTTTTTGTAATGGCTCGAATTTCCGTACCCTTTGAGTTGGTTAATTACACCACACGTCCAACCCAAATTGCACAGAAACACGAATCATTATTATAAAGAAGTTAGAGGATGAGAAATAGAAAGAAAGAAATATCAGAATAGAAGAAAACGAAGATCACAAACTCACAGCGGAACGAATAAAATATATTAGATAACATAAACTTGAAATTTAAATCAGTAACTTTATATACATACCGTCATCAAAGCACAATGGTTATCTTTGGAACAGTTATAAACACCTGTTTCCAGATACATAAACAGTACACAGCGAAAATATGATAGTCTATAGTTAATTGATGAAGCCTCCTGCTTCGATCTCCCCCAAGTAAATCTGAAAAAAAATCCCGACTACTTGACTGCCTGTAAAAATTTGGGCACCCAAGAGTTTAGGGAAAACAAAACAAAATAAACTCTTGGTCAGTCATGGGACTAGTGTGAGTAAACTCCAACCATTTGTTTAACTTTCAAATCTTTTCAAAAAATAATAATAATCGTAAGACCGATCCACACATAAACACGGATGGTTTTTACCTTACGATAACCCAGAAAATTTTGATATCAAAATCTGGTGATATTATAATAGTGTCTAAATCAAATAAATAGAATCTAGCAGAATGCTTGCATCTCATGCTCCATATATAATATAAAATCAAAAACTGCAGGGCGCTTATTGGAGATTGGATTTCCAACATGACACGGTATGGGACCACCTTCCGATAGTGTATCTCTAGAGACGAATACACTGGGTTCAACAAGAACGTCTTGCAACCCAGCCCACACATGACCGACCCCTCATTTCGCTTGAGTGTATCGAATGTATATCACCAACGGTTGGGATCAGTAACCGTTTCCCGAAAGGGACAACATCGATAGATTTAAAGAAACAAATGGAATTTCTCTAGATAGGTGATTATACATCCTAATAAGGGTGACCCACATAGCCATGCTGCCTGCCCGATTTTTGTCAATTCCCGGTTGTGAGGCTTGAGGTTTGAATTATCTTCCAGAACATCTGTCCACCATTCACTTTGAATGCCACATCGTCAGATCCATCGGAAATCACTAATTGATTCCCACAAAAATACTCAGATTGTTTAGCTAAAGAAGTTTCCCTTCTTTGCCACCAACTTCGTACGTTTGAAGGAATCAACGTACGTAATCCCTTTGGAAATACTCTGTCAGACACTCGTCCTTACAAGTTATCCTGGGTCTGGACAAACCGAAGGCACTGTTCTATAAATCCATCTTGGGCAATTTCTACCTAGGATTAATAGAACAGCCCTTGCGTTTACTCCGTCTTCAATTATCTTCAGCATAAGTTGATTCATAACGCATATACCAATACGAAGTGGTTTTCGGATATTAAATCTGATCCTGGTCTCTCCATATTGACAACGGAGGTATAAAATAAATCAAAAACTTTGATAGCCGGTGATTTAACTATCAAAGAAACATCCATACAACCAACGGTCCTACTTCCAATTGGAAATCCTACCGATCAAGTATCAAACAACACTAGGCCCCCTTTTTATTTAATTTCTTATTAAATTATTATTTCCAATTCCTGTCTCTTAATTCTTTGTTGACAATTCATTTCGTTTTCTATGTGTAGAAAATATCTCTCATTTTATTTGGGAAAAACAATTCAAATTAACGCCATGTTATAAAACATCGTTATTATAACTCAACCCACTAATCATTTATTAGCTAACCATATTACTTAACCAAGTTTCACCATCGAACCTTAACAATTCCTCCATCGATCATGAAGTCAATCAAGTTTGGGTATAATTACCTCTCAGACCTTAATTGAACCACATTCTCAACTTTAGAATAGTCAAAGCTCACAATTTTAAACAAAACATCGCTTACGCGACTCTTGGATTCGATCTAAGAACATACTTCTTTTGTAGAAAATATTGATTATAACGGTAGCGTTATAATTGTTGTTTCCAAATATTTGATTTATAAAACATTACTTTTAATAACAACGTTACAATCGCTGTCTTGAATTATAGAACATTTATTATATGGCAGCGTTAAGATCACTGTTTAGATTTTCAAAACATCTATTATAATAGCGGCGTTCAAAACTCTTCCTTATCTCTTTTCCATTAAAGACCTTACTTTAGTCACAATGTTTCATTCAATTTATTAAGTAATTGTTTTAGAACCACCGCCACCTTGGTTTAAAATACGTTCCAAACTTTGTTTGGATTTCCTTTCAAATCCCTTTTTGTCAATCCATTTCACTTTCATTAAGTTGAAAAACTCCTTTTTGATTATATCACTTTCACTTAATTTAATTTTATTAAGTAAGTGCTTAACTTAACATCGCCTCGACTTTGGATTTGCTTCTATAACTTGTTTGTCATATCTGGATTCATTATCCAATCCCTGTATAAACCCTTTTCTGAGTTCAACCAAAACTTTCTTACAACTCTATTACTTTTTAATCAAAATCCATTTAAAAGGATAATTCCTTCTATTTCTATTGATTTACTAATAGTTAACTTCATGTTTTATTCATTTAAACGTATTTCTACTTTTATTTTATTTGAAAGTAAATTTCCATTTTTGAAAATAAATTTTCCTTTTAAATCCCAAACTCCTTTTCCCATATTCGAAAACATTTTATAGATTTAAATACTAAATTTTTTTGGGCCAGTGACAACAAAATAAATCATAGAATACATATCACATCATATAACGCAAATATATGAAAACAATAATATAAATGTTGAGGAACTCAGTTGGGCCCCTCCAACCTGTTTTCCTGCATCCACAGATGTTAATTAACATTTTATCACAAAAATGTGAAATATCATAGTAAACAGAACTAATGATCGATCAACGATATAACTATAACAACCATTTCAACCAATCAATCAACCATTCATCCAAACAACTAGCACACAGTATAAAATAAATTTAAAACTCGTTTATATAAAAATATAACAAGTCAGAGTTTAGTGAGTTTACTCACCTTGGTTTGCTGTTGACGATTCTGCTTTTACTTTGTTTTTAGTGAGATCAGTTCTACAATGTAAATTCCTTCGTTATGATCCTGTAACAACCCGAAAATCTGGGTCAATTTAAAATTTTTATTTTGACAATTTTAGCGAATTTTGATTATTTAAAATGAATTATTTTAAATAAAAATGACAAAAAATTTATTTTGAATAGAATTCGAACGTATATATTGTATAGATCGTCGTTAGAATATAAATAATTATTTATATATATAAAAGGAATTGAAAATTGCGTTGTAGTTCAATAATTCGATTTCAAACTTCAAATGAATGTACCGGGTGCAAAATAAACCGAATTTTAGTGAAACCAAAAATATTAGAATCTATTTGAGAATATCTTTCCAACAAATCCGAAAAATTGAAATTTCATAGCGGGAATCAAAAGATATGTCCAGTTGAAAATTCTGAATAGTCGCTATGGAATTCAGGCCCTTCAAAATGGAAATTTTGCAAACGACCTCGGATTTCGACGAAACCAATTTTGTTGGATCCGTGATGTAAAGTTATTGCTAGGTTTCAAATTTCATAATTTTTCGAATCAATATGTGAGCGTGGCAAAGGAAAACACGTTTGACCAGTTTCAGTTGATTTTAATCGACTGGAAAATGGCCATTTTTCAAACGGTCTCAGAATTTGACGAAATTAGTTTTGTTAGGAGCGTACCGTCAATACGAAGCTAGTAATAATTTTTCTAGAATTATAAGAGGCTGTATGTGGGCCCGGTAAATTGAAAAGTTCGTTTAAAATTCAATATAATGATTTAAATGTAAATTTGACGAAAACTGATCGAAACGATCGAATTGGCCGACGTGGCATATCCCATTGTGTTCGGAATGAGGGTGATACGCTAGGGGCGACAGTCGTTTGGTCTCGTTTGGAGGACGAATGAAAAGTCAACACCTTTGGAAAATAAATATTAATATAATATATATAATAATATCCTTCTTTACACATACCCCCCCTCTCCCCCACTCCCTTTGCCAAATCAGATTATCGTTTTCAAATAAAAAAAAACCCCGATGACCTAATCCACCCCGTCGCCGTCGACCTGCCATCCCCCAGCCGTCGCGCCAGAGCGCGCCACCCACCATGGTCATCCGCCCTCCTCTTCTTCCTCTTCTCCTCCTTCCCTTCGCTGTTCAGTAAACCGCGCCCCAGTCGAAGACCCCACCGACGAGAACCCGCACCCAGTAAAACCCGCCACCAACCGGAGCCTGCTCCGACGAACGCACGCGAGACCCCCTCCCTTCTTCCAGTGACACAGTTCTTCAAGCAAACCTCCCTTCCATAAATCGAACACTGTAAGTTTTCATTTCATTAAAAACTGATTTAGTTTGCTTTTAAAAACTGATTTTATTTGCTTATTAAAACTGATTTTATTGGTTATCAAAACTGATTTTATTGGCTTATCAAAACTGATTTTATTTGCTTATTAAAACTGATTTTATATAGTTATTAAAAACTGATTTTATTTACTTTCAAAAAGATTTGATTTTTAGTAGATGAAGAAACGATGTTTATTTATAGTTATAGATAATAAAAAAATATGATTTTTATAAAGGTATGATAATAAAAATATGATTTTCATTAAAGTAGAGTTATAAAAATATGATTTTTATATTATAGCATAGGAGTAAAAATTCGATTTTTTTTTATATATTGAATAGCGAAGTAAAAATTCGATTTTTATATATTGAATAGCGAAGTAAAAATTCAATTTTTATATATTGAATAGCAAAGTAAAAAATGTGATTTTTATATATGTAGTGGCTACGGACGATGAAATAGACGAAAGAAAAGCACGGTGAAGATTTCCTACCCATGAAGAGTTGCATCATTCAGTTTAGAGAAAGGGTGAGAACTTCTCACCTTTAATTTATTTTTCTAGTTGAAATATATATACTTGGATGCAGACGGTGTTTAGTAGCACCCGACACCCGTCGTCAACAGACCATGGACGGCTTGTATGCTTGTTTGTTTGATTTTGATGTCTAGTTGATTGTCTGATCTGATGTGAAATGAAATAAAACATTTATATAGTTGAAATAAAATATTTTATAGTGGAAAATATTATATAGTTAAAAATAGAATTTTTAACGTGTATAAGAAATGAAATAAAAATAAACAAATCGGACGATTTGTTTATATACACACATTTGACTGATATTGATTGGGACGATAAATTTTACACATCGCCCAACTGCACAAATAAAATCTGTGTTTGATTGTTTGAAACCCCACACGGGTATTGGGATGATATTTGACGTACACTAATCTCGATTGTTTAGTTGTATGTCGATCGATTGATTGACAGACTGTTATGAGCGTTAAATATTTATATTCGATGCTTATACAGTGTAGAGTGCACTTTGGATGATGGTTGATTATTCATCATTGTTATTATGTACATGTGTTGTAGAAAATCCATATAATTAACATTATATGGTAATTGATTGGGCTTCATTCAATATTAGAAATAGAAATATTTGAATAGAAATATTTGAAAAAGAAATATTTGAATAGAAATATTTGAAATAGAATATTTGAAATAGAATATTTGAAAATAGAAATATATGAAGTCGTGTTGATTAGATTGACGCCATTTTGACGTGAACGATATTTATATCGATTTTATTCATTTTATAATGAATATCGATTTTATTCATTTTATAATGAATATCGAAAGTGATTTCAAAATCTGATATTTTGAAAAGAATTAAAATTCAAACTGAATTCGAATTGAATTTAATAGAAAACGAATTCGAATTGAATTGAATAGAAAACGAATTCGAATTTAATTGAATAGAAAACGAATTCGAATTGAATTGAATAGAAAACGAATTCGAATTAAATTGAATTGAAAACGAATTTGAATTGAATCGAATAGAAAACAAATCTGAATTGAATTAAATTCAATTGAAAGCGAATTGAAATCGATTTGAATTGAAATCAAATAGAAGTGAATGTAAAAAGAATTTATAAGGGAAAATTCAATTTTGATTTGAATTTGAAATAAAGGTTGAAATTGTTTTTGAAACAAATTTGAAATGATTTATAAAATTCGTTTTAAAAAGGAAATCGACGAAATATATAATATATATATATATATATATTATATATATATATATATATATAATGG
Organism: Allium sativum; assembly: GCA_030737875.1. Lineage (NCBI taxonomy): Eukaryota > Viridiplantae > Streptophyta > Magnoliopsida > Asparagales > Amaryllidaceae > Allium > Allium sativum. Next base: position 34,258,341 of record CM060913.1, on the reverse strand, counting down.
CCTGAATAGAACGCGTCGCGCCGCGGCAGTTCGTGAATTTCGACCATTGACTTCAAACGGACATTGCAGGAGATCCGACCATCGGATTCTCCTAAAATCGGAACCGTTGGGTTCGTATCGAAAAGAGGTTTCTAACGAATATTAGAAATTTGAAATCTAACGGTTGGATTTGGAATTATGTCCAAATCAAATTTGGAAAAGGTCGCTGTAAGTGCAGTTCGATTGCCATTGATGGAAATCGACTGTACGGGCCTTGATAAAATTATTAAAAATAGTAATAATTTGTGTAAAATCATAAGAAATGATTTGAGAAAAATTGGGATGAAAAACTCCATATTTGAAAAGATAAAAATAGATTTTTATCGAAATGAACTAGTTTTGAACTATAATTAAAATTCTATTTATTTTTAAATAAATAAATTTGATTTGAAAGGGTTTTAAAAGTAACCAGGATTTCCAATAATTGAATTAGAAAGGATTTGAATCAAAATTGTCTTTGGATTATTTCGATGTTGGATTTCGTGATTATACAGATATTGTTATGGGAATTTTGAAAGATATATTTATATCGTTATTTCCAATACGATATTTGTTGGTCGTAGAATTTGATATTGAATATAAGCCGGTATATTTTCTATTCAGAGCCTTGTATTTAATATCAAATGTGATTTGGGTTTGTCGTGAATGGTGTCTTCATTAACACTGTTCTTGAACCCAGTTGAGAAAAGATTAAATCTTTTATTTAGATTTAATGAAGTGTACCAATTAAATAATATTTAATTGGTATTGATTTTTGGGTTTATCGTGAATAGTGTTTTAAATAACACTTGTTCTTTAACCCGATAATTAATAGAATGTGATTTTGGGTTGTCGTGAACGGTATCTTCAATAATACTGTTTTTAGACCCAAAGGAGTTAAGAAAATCAGAAACTAACTAGAGATTAGTTAAGTTGAATGGTTTCTGGGGTATTGATCTGATGTTGGTTTCGGCCTTCGGGGTTAATACTTAGGGAATTGCTCACTTGCTAATTTATGGTTAGGGTCTGATTGAAATGTAATGTGATTTTGGGTTTATAGTGAACCGTGTTTTAAATGACACTGATTCTTTAACCCAGTTAAAGATCAAAACTAAGTGGAGTTTTAATGAATCTTTAATTAGATTGAAAAGATCGAGAATGGAGTATCACCATTTTTGCTCCAAAGTGATAGTTAAATCTTTAATTAGATTTGGACGTGGAATGGTAATTAATTTTACCGATAACACTGTGGTATTAGATATGGAGTATTACCAGTTTTGCTTCATGGGATGAATAAGTTGGGATTGGGAAATAAAATAAATAATTACTTCGGTGTGGTTTGCTAATCCCAACTAGTTTGGAAAACCATAATTTGGTTTGAAATGATATCCAGAGGAAGATTAAAGAATAAATTTTAAAGAATTTATCTTTGATAAAATTAATGGGAACCTTTCCCTAAGAACGTGAAATTTAGAAACTAACTGTAGGTTAGCTAAGAAGAATGGTTTCCTGGGTATTGATCTGATGTTGGTTTCGGCCTTCGAGGTTAATATTTGGGGAATTGTTCCCTTGCTAATTTACGATTAGTGACCGATGAATTGGAATGAGGCATATGTTGTGATTGTGTAACATTTGTTTACTATATACGCAGGTTGTTCGGAAAGGCCGGGTTTATACCCATTCTGAATAACCGATTCGACGATAAGTCGAAGATGATGACGGTGGTCGAAGACCGGAAGTCTTCACATCGTTTGGGTGATTACTGATGATCTTGATTGGGCTGTACACCCAAGATGAGGGAATCAGTTGGTGGTCGTCCAGACGTACTTGGAGATCGACGGATATGCGAGGAAAGTGCCTCCGGTTTCGTTCAGACCTAGAACGGACTTGTGAATGGATGGTGTGTCTGACATTGTATTCCTTTATATTGTATTCGTTGATCTCTACTAAATATATATCTGTTTGGCCTCGAGGAATTTATTCTCTTGCTTAACGCCCTTCTCTGAGACATACGAGCTCAGAGGTTATATATTGGTAGAAATCAGTGGTACGATATGGATTGATAGTGTGGCATGCTGAGATGCAGTGATCCAGACTTTTTTTGAAAAGCAAAGTTTGGTGGATGATGATCAAAGCGCAACTTCAATATAGCATGGCTTTGTGTATAGCGTTGATTTGCGAGCCTCACACCTCGGTATGGTGGTAAACTGATGGTTTGATCAGTATGTTTTTTAGTGGATGGGCACCTTAGTGGTGTCGTGGATTCGGTCGACCGAGATGACCTTAATGCTCAGGGATATATAGAGTAAACGGTGTTTTCTCTCGCTGGGACGTAAGCCGCGGTGATACTCTGGTCCCAAAAGTGCGGATGTGCAGACGGTGTTTTCTCTTGTTGGGATGTAAGCCGTGGGGAATTGCATTACGCGATCGATCTTTCGAATCAGGAGCCACCATGATGGAAATCCAATTTCCAATACGTGTATTTCGGTTTTATATGTAGAGCCTAGTATGGCGACATAGTGGGATGGGGCGCTTATGCCGTCTATGATTGATACTTATGATTTGAAGATATTTTATACAATATTCACTTATAATAGTATCAAATGATTCATTTTAAACGTATCAAGCATTCTTGGCTATTATAAGGTAAAAACCCTATCCTCCGGCTTGCGTTGCATTGTGTGATGGGACCTAGGTCTTATAATAGCTTCATTTTTTCCAAAAAGCATTGCATTGTTTTGTTATATGCACTGGTATTCTTGGGAGGAAACCCGTTCCGTGTCATACGGCGTGGTCCCTTGATTTACCTTACTTTGAAAATAAAGATAAATAACTGTTTTTGTTCTCACACCAGTCACATGACTGACCTAGAGTTTATTGTTTCAACCTAAACTCTGGGTGCCCTTATTTTGACATGGGCAGCTAGTAGTTTTGGTTTTGCAGATTTATATTCACAGGATCCTGATTTACAGCTGGAACGATGCTCGGAAAGCTCTGTATCCGTGTATTATTTTCAGTTGTGTTTTATATTGTTTTTCCGCTGCAATGTAATTTAAATCTCTGATATTTGTTGAATGTAATTTATTAATTTATACTCTGTATATTCTTGTATCTGATGGAATTGTTGTAATAACAATGAAATGTTCTCTCGTCTGCGTTCTGATTTGCCTTGTCCTCACAGTAATTCGTTCTTTCTCGTCTCTTCGGAGACCGAGGAAGTTCGGGTCGCTTCAGATCCCAACCTGACCGGTCTCGTCTGATTCTAGTAACATATGACTAAATTATAAATATTACAGTATTAACATTAATTTAAATTAATTAGATATCTAAATTCCCAAATTACCTTACTAAGGTTTAAATAAATGATGGTTTATTGCGTTCACCCAGGTTTTTAAACAAAACTCATCACTGTGCTTCTTTGTTCCTTAAATGTTATGTTCCCTTTATCCACGAGAAAACAAATTCCACACCATAAATTCTAACCCGTACTCCACCATCATCTCCCTCTTGTAATTTTCAAAACCACGATCGATCTTGCTTCCTTCAAACGAATGAAAGTTCGATCCTCAAATCCTAACACATTTTAATACTACACCATTATTTAATAAGTCATAATATAATTTAGTTTATAATTAAACAGTAGGAATAATTACCCCCACAGTCTGTTTTAATCTGCCGCATACCTCCTTTAGGCATCAAATATGCTGCTTCTCCCTCAGCTACGGTCACAAAGACACAGTAGCACACTCCAGTTAAAGAACCTACCCAGTGTTTAATTGATTTTTGCTACCTCACATACGCAGATACTTCAACTCCCCCAAACTTCATTGTTGCAAACATCAGTGTCATTCACGAAGCAACCCAACGCTATGTAAATTACATCGTGTTCCCTTCCTCTTTACTCCATTGAAGCCCTTCGTTCAGAAATTCCAATTTCTCCCTTCACCGTTCCTTTCTTTATCATGCTACTTCCAAGTTCAAAAAAATACTGTCCCGCTGAAGCTCCTTCTAACCGATTATTGCGACATCGTTTCACCATCAATTTCCAGTCCAAAAGAAAAGGTAAAAGAAACCCGCATCTTCTTTCTGCAATTCAAAGAAAAACATACCCCGCTCTAAAAAAAAAGAAATTTCATTGCCCTCCTTTGACTGTTCCTTGCTCCACCGTTGTTCATCTACCTACCCCACCGCCCACACCATTGAACTCGCCAAACCAACCCATTCTCGAACGACCCCTTGAATTACATCTCGACACTTTCCTGGTCCTCATGACCTACAGCTAAGGGTTGCCATGGAATCGCGACCAGCCAGAGACCACGGAAGAGCTTTCAAGGACGTCGATAACTCCCCAGTCCAAGCCATAGTTCGCTGTTTCGAACAGCAGTAGGTTCCCATCGCACTCTACAAAAACAACTCTAGATTGAAGTTCACGAGAAGGGGACAACAACGACTAAATGAAAGGATTTTTCAATCGAGTAAATGATTTTCAATCGGTTTCTAATTCGATTTCTGAAGTGGAGTTTGCCACTGGAAGGAATAGAATTCGAACGAGATTTAGAAACAAGGATTTGGGCTAGGGATTCCAGATAGAACGGTGGTTACATTTTGGTTTGAAGATCCCGAATTATTCCTACTGGAACAACGAACGAAATAGAACGGGAAGAATTTGGGGAAATAGGGATTTAGTTTAGTGAAAGAACGGTGGTACTGATGTTAATTTATAGTTGAAAAGTATAGTATTATACTATATTATTTTATATTATAACGAAACTTCGCGATGAATTATCAAGTAAAACTAACCACAGTCGACTTCTGTTTACTGATAAAAAAGCTAATCTTGGTATAAAAAAGTATTCTGAACCGAATGGGACAAATTTCGTCGAATTCCGACATCATTTGAAAAAATTTCCTTTATAAAACCAGAAATAAACACGCGTTTAAATTTTCCACGATTATTAGATAAATCAAATCAACTTGAAACTTTGATATCCTACAATAATTAATCAATACGAACCCAATGACACCAATTTCAACGCATTCTGAGATTGTTTCCCCGGTAGGCTATTTTTACACGTACCGCAATGCCATTTTGAATACCAAATTTGCCGGTCTCTAAAAATAACAAACTATATACCTACCCTGACTCTAGTCGACGATACGAACTCAATGGGACTGGTTTCGTGGCCTAATTCGATCATCTGTTCAAGTTATACCCAAATAACCCTTTAATAAATTAATTACGCGTTATAGAAAAATAACTGGGCGTTTACGGCTTCCGTGGTCACATACGAAATCGGTTTGTCGCGCATTTTAATACCGTACAATAATTTAATGCTACAGTCCCAATGAAACTGATTTCGTCGAAAACGGTGTCCGTTTGCAAAATGGCAATTTTAAAGGCCTATATTTAAATGGCGATTTCCATAGCGACTATTTCAAATTTTGTTTTGGCCATAACTAACAATTTATAAAACGAAATCTGAATTTTTCTCTTTCGTATGAAAATTATCATCAACACGGTTCCAACGTTTCTTGTTTCATATAAATCCGACTTATATTGGATCTTGTATATTCGGTTGAAGTTTAAATCGTAAATTACGAACTACCGCGACTATTTCGAGCTCGTTTTAAATTATATTATAAATTATACGTTTTAAATATCGTTTTATTAAATAATTTCTTATAAATTTCTATATATTATTCAAATAAAATATTTAAAACAAAATTAAATATTCAGAATTCAACGGCTGAAAATCCGGGTCGTTACATTCCTTCCCCCTTAAAATAATTTCGTCCTCGAAATTGCTATGGTAGAAAAAGATGCCACATACCCTATTAACTAAGTCCAAAAATCCTTTTTGTTCACTTCTTAACTTCAGTTTAACTGGGCCAGTTTATTTCAATTAAAATATTAATTTATTCTTACTAACGAAAATTTTCTAACACTTTAAATTCTGAAAAATTTTGGCAGCATCTCCACTGCACGGCTCAATCGGTACAACCACAACTCGCCTTTAAAGGCATTCTCCAATCAAGAGAAAATCAAAAAGCCAAGCGGCTTGCCCATAGGCTCACAAAATCATCAAACCCAAGTAATATTGTAAACATGTACCTTTTTTGTCGGGCATATTTCTATCTCTTGTATTTACTTCCATTCAATATTTGCTCGTCGTACATATATCCATTCCCAGTTGGTTTCAAATCAACTTATGATTAGTTCACTTCCATTCTATCAATTCAAATTTGATTTCTATTTAAGGAATCAAACCACTTACTATACTTGAGTCCAATTCAATTCCAATCAACAACATCTAATATATTCAACTTGCTTATTCATAAATTGAATTCATATTAATAATTCGAATCTCAGCATTTCCCCTTATTTAATTTCAATCAGAGTTATTTTTAATCCAGTCCAATTTTATTTAACTTAAGTTAAATTTCAATTCATTTGATTTACTTCCACCATTTCAGAATTTAATTCCCCGGGTTTTATTTCAATTGGTTTGAAATCATATATAGTTATACATATATATTTCTAATCAACTCAATTCAAAACATTTGAATTTCTAAAATATCTTGTCCTTTTCAAACTATTTTTCATTCCCAAATTACTTATGGTAGCAATTCATCACTCAGGAACTTGAAACTGAATACCGATAATGTCGCGACCCATTATCAGAATTATTTTCTCGCTACTGAAGCGATTTCAATGCTTAATCACTTTCAAAATACATTAAAAACTTATTCAAAAATTCTTCAAAGTAATGCTATATTACTTTTAAAAATACTTCAGAAAATATTTCTAATCCTCCGGGATTTAAATTTCAAATTCTGGTTTGAATTTAATTTCAGTTCAACTTATTTATGTATATTTTCCGTATACAAGTTATACTTGGTTATATATAACCTTTTCAATATTTTATAATTCAGTTTGATTGTAATAGCAACCAACTCATCTATATAGTATAATATTTCAGAAGTTATTCCTTTTATATCAAAAAAAATTTTGGGCAAAATTATTTCATTTACCCATTTTCAAAACAATACTGCGTCGAATTGTTCTGTTCGAGAGTTTAGAAACACCTCTCGATACAGTTGTACATCCTGTATCGACCAGCATTCATAAATCGCTCAACAAACCAGTCAACACAATATAAAACAATTTTATATCAAATCTACAAATTCGCTCTCTCGTATATACATTCAAACTCAATCTAGGGTATCATTAATCCCGTCTTTACTGAGTTACGCCACAGAGTCAAGGTTACCACTCAACCTTCAGCTCTGATACCAAATGTAATGGCCTGAATTTCCATACCCTTTGAGTTGACTAATTACACCACACGTCCAACCCAAATTGCACAGAAACATGAATCATTATTAGAAAGAAGTTAGAGGATGAGAAATAGAAAGAAAGAAATATTAGAATAGAAGAAAACGAAGATACAAACTCACAGCGGAACGAATAAAATATATTAGATAACATAAACTTGAAATTTAAATCAGTAACCTTATATACATACCGTCATCAGAGCACAACGGTTATCTCTGGAACAGTTATAAACACCTGTTTCCAGATACATAAACAGTACACAGCGGAAATATGATAGTCTATAGCTAATTGATGCAGCCTCCTGCTTCGAGCTCCTCCAAGTAAATCTAAAAAAAAGTCCCGACTACTTGACTGCCCGTACAAATTTGGGCACCCAAGAGTTTAAGGAAAACAAAACAAAATAAACTCTGGGTCAGTCATGGGACTGGTGTGAGTAAACTCCTACCATTTGTTTAACTTTCAAATCTTTTAAAAAAAAATGATAATCGTAAGACCGATCCACACATAAACACGGATGGTTTTTACTTTACGATAACCTAAAACATTTTGATATCAAAATCTGGTGATATTATAATAGTGTCTAAAACAAATAAATAGAATCTAGCGGAACGCTTGCATCTCACGCTCCATATATAATATAAAATCAAAAACCGCAGAGTGCTTATTGGAGATTGGATTTCCAACATGCTAAGGTATGGGACCACCTTCTGATAGTGTATCTCTAGAGACGAATACACTGGGTTCAACAAGAACGTCTTGCAACCCGGCCCACACATGACCGACCACTCATTTCGCTTGAGTGTATCGAATGTATATCACCAACGGTTGGGATCAACAACCGTTTCCCAAAAGGGACAGCATCGATAGATTTAAAGAAGCAAATGGAATTTCTCTCGATAGGTGATTATACATCCTAATGGGGGCGACCCACATAGCCATTCTGCCTGCCCTATTTTTGTCAATTCCCAGTTGTGAGGCTTGAGGTTTGATTTATCTTCCAGAACATCTGGCCACCATTCACTTTGAGTGCCACGTCGTCAGATCCATCGGAAATCACTAATTGATTCCCACAAAAATACTCAGATTGTTAGGCTAAAGAAGTTTCCCTTCTTTTCCACCAACTTCGTACGTTTGAAGGAATCAACGTACGTAATCCCTTTGGAAATACTCTGTCAGACACTCATCCTTACAAGTTGTCCTGTGTTTGGACAAACCAAAGGCACTGTTCTATAAATCCATCTTGGGCAATTTATACCTAGAATTAACTGAATAGCCCTTGAATTTAGTCTGTCTACAATTATCTTCAGCATAAGTTGATTCATAACGCATATACCAATGTGGAGTGGTTTTCAGATATTAAATCTGATCCCGGTCTCTCCATATTGACAATGGAGGTATAAAATAAATCAAAAACTTTGATAGCCGGTGATTTAACTATCAATGAAACATCCATACAACCAACGGTCCTATTTCCAAATTGAATTCCTACCGATCAAGCATCAAACAACACTGGGCCCCCTTTTTATTTAATTTCTTATTAAATTATTATTTCCAATTCCTGTCTCTTATTTCTTTGTTGACAACTCATTTCATTTTCTATGTGTAGAAAATATCTCTCATTTTATTTGGGAAAAACATTTCAAATTAACGCGATGTTATAAAACATCGTTATTATAACACAACCCACTAATCATTTATTAGCTAACCATATTACTTAACCAAGTTTCACCATCGAACCTTAACCATTCCTCCATCGATCATGAAGTCAATCAAGTTGGGGTATAATTACCTCTCAGACCTTAATTGAACCACATTCTCAACTTTGGAATAGTCAAAGCTCACAATTTTAAACAAAACATCGCTTACGCGACTCTTGGATTCGATCTAAGAACATACTTCATTTGCAGAAAATATTGATTATAACGGTAGCGTTATAATTGTTGTTTCCAAATATTTGATTTATAAAACATTACTTTTAATAACAGTGTTACAATCGTTGTCTGAAATTATAGAACATTTATTATATGGCAGCGTTAAGATCGCTGTTTAGATTTTCAAAACATCTATTATAACAGCAACGTTAAAATCGCTGTTTAGGATTCACAAAGCATTTATTATAACTACAGCGCTAAAATCGCTGTTTTCAAATATTTGATTTATAAAACATAACTATACGCTTATATCCTTATATAAACATATTTTTCAATCTAAACTCTTCCTTATCTCTTTTCCATTAAAGACCTTACTTTAGTCACAATGTTTCATTCAATTCTTAAGTAATTGTTTAAGAACCACCGCCACCTTGGTTTAAAATACATTCCAAACTTTGTTTGGATTTCCTTTCAAATCCCTTTTTGTCAATCCATTTCACTTTCATTAAGTTGAAAAACTCCTTTTTGATTATATCACTTTCACTTAATTTAATTTTATTAAGTAAGTGCTTAACTTAACATCTCCTCGACTTTGGATTTGCTTCTATAACTTGTTTGTCATATCTGGATTCATTATCCAATCCCTGTATAAACCCTTTTCTGAGTTCAACCAAAACTTTCTTACAACTCTATTACTTTTTAATCAAAATCCATTTAAAAGGATAATTCCTTCTATTCTTATTGATTTACTAATAGTTAACTTCATGTTTTATTCATTTAAACGTATTTCTACTTTTACTTTATTTGAAAGTAAATTTCCATTTTTGAAAATAAATTTTCCTTTTAAATCCCAAACTCCTTTTCCCATATTCGAATTTTTTTTACAGATTTAAATACTAAATTTTTTTGGGCCAGTGACAACAAAATAAATCATAGAATACATATCACATCATATAACGCAAATATATGAAAACAATAATATAAATGTTGAGGAACCCAGTTGGGCCCCTCCAACCTGTTTTCCTGCATCCACATATGTTAATCAACATTTTTATCACAAAAATGTGAAATATCATTGTAAACAGAACTAATGATCGATCAACGATATAACTATAACAACCATTTCAACCAATCAATCAACCATTCATCCAAATAACTAGCAAACAGTATAAAATAAATTTAAACTCGTTTATATAAAAATATAACGAGTCAGAGTTTAGTGAGTTTACTCACCTTGGTTTGCAGTTGATGATTCTGCTTTTACTTTGTTTTCAGTGAGAACAGTTCTACAATGTAAATTCCTTCGTTATGATCCCAACCTGACCGGTCTCGTCTGATTCTGGTAACATATGACTAAATTATAAATATTACAGTATTAATATTAATTTAAATTAATTAGTTATCTAAATTCCCTAATTACCTTACTAAGGGTTGCAATGGAATCGCGACTAACCAGTCCCATTGAGTTCGTATCGATCTTGCTTCCTTCAAACGAATGAAAGTTCGATCCTCAAATCCTAACACATTTTAACACTACACCATTATTTAATAAGTCATAATATACTTTAGTTTATAATTAAACAGTAGGAATAATTACCCCCACAGTCTGTTTTAATTTGCCGCATACCTCCTTTAGGCACCAAATATGCTGCTTTTCCCTCAGCTACGGTCACAAAGACACAGTAGCACACTCCATTTAAAGAACCTACCCAGTGTTTAATTGATTTTTGCTACCTCACATACGCAGATACTTCTACTCCCCCAAACTTCATTGTTGCAAACATCAGTGTCATTCACGAAGCAACCCAACGCTATGTCAATTACATCGTGTTCCCTTCCTCTTTACTCCATTGAAGCCCTTCGTTCGGAAATTCCTATTTCTCCCTTTACCGTTCCTTTCTTTATCATGCTACTTCCAAGTTCAAAAAAAATACTGTCCCGCTGAAGCTCCTTCTAACCGATTGTTGCGACATCGTTTCACCATCAATTTCCAGTCCACAAGCAAAGGTAAAAGAAACTCGCATCTTCTTTCTGTAGTTCAAAGAAAAAACATACCCCACTCTAAAAAAAAGAAATTTCATTGCCCTCCTTTGACTGTTCCTTGCTCCACCATTGTTCCTCTACCTCCTCCACCGCCCACACCATTGAACTCGCCAAACTAACCCCTTCTCGAACGACCCCTTAAATTACATCTCGACACTTTCCAAGTCCTCATGACTTGCAGCTAAGGGTTTCCATGGAATCGCGACTAGCCAGAGACCACGGAAGAGCTTTCAAGGACGTCGACAACTCCCCAGTCCAAGCCTTAGTTCGCTGTTTCGATTCCCCTCGCACTCTACAAAAACAACTCTAGATTGAAGTTCACGAGAAGGAGACAACAACGACTAAAAGAAAGGATTTTTCAATCGAGTAAATGATTTTCAATCGGTTTCTAATTCGATTTCTAAAGTGGAGTTTGCCACTGGAAGGAATAGAATTCGAACGAGATTTAGAAACAAGGATTTGGGCTAGGGATTCCAGACAGAACGGTGGTTACATTTTGGTTTGAAGATCCCGAATTATTCCTACTGGAACAACGAACGAAAAAGAACGGGAAGAATTTGGGGAAATAGGGATTTAGGTTAGTGAACGAACGGTGGTACTGATGTTAATTTATAGTTGAAAAGTATAGTATTATACTATATTATTTTATATTATAACGAAACTTCGTGGTGAAGTATCAAGTAAAACTAACCACAGTCGACTTCTGTTTACTGATAAAAAAGCTAATCTTGGTATAAAAAAGTATTCTGAACCCAATGGGACAAGTTTCATCAAATTCCGACATCGTTTGAAAAAAATTCCTTTATAAAACCAGAAATAAAAACGCGTTTAAATTTTCCACGATTACTAGATAAATCAAATCAACTTGAAACTTTGATATCCTACAATAATTAATCAATACGAACCCAACGGCACCAGTTTCATCGCATTCTAAGACTGTTTCCCCAGTAGGCTATTTTTACACGTACCGCAATGCCATTTTGAATACCAAATTTGCCAGTCTCTAAAGATAACAAACTATATACCTATCCTGACTCTAGTCGACGATACAAACTCAATGGGACTGGTTTCGTGGCCTAATTCGATCGTCTGTTCAAGTTATACCCAAATAACCCTTTAATAAATTAATTACGCGCTATAGAAAAATAATTGGGCGTTTACGGCTACCGTAGTCACATACGACATCGGTTTGTCACGCATTTTAATACCGTACAATAATTTAACGCTACAGTCCTAATGAAACTGAATTCGTCGAAAACGGTGTCTGTTTGCAAAATGGCAATTTTAAAGGCCTATATTTAAATGGCGATTTCCATAGCGACTATTTCAAATTTTGTTTTGGCCATAACTAACAATTTATAAAACGAAATCTGAATTTTTCTCTTTCATATGAAAATTATCGTCAACACGGTTCCAACGTTTCTTGTTTCATAGAAATCCGACTTATATCGAACCTTGTATATTCAGTTGAAGTTTAAATCGTAAATTACAAACTACCGCAACTATTTCGAGCTCGTTTTAAATTATATTATAAATTATACGTTTTAAATATCATTTTATTAAATAATTTCTTATAAATTCCTATATATAATTCAAATAAAATATTTAAAACAAATTAAATATTCAGAATTCAACGGCTGAAAATCCGGGTCGTTACACTTTTTATATTGCATAGAAAAATGTAATCTTTTCTATATTGTATAGAAAATGTATTCTTTTTATATTGCATAGAAAAATGTAATCTTTCTATATTGTATAGAAAATGTATTCTTTTTATATTGCATAGAAAAAATTTAATCTATTCTATGTTACAAAGAAGATGTATTCTTAATTCTTAAACAACTTTTCTATTCCACTAATGTTCATAAAAAAGAAGTGAACTCTTTATGGTTAAACATTTTAATTCAAAATAATGAATCATTTTCACTTTTCTTATTTACAATAAAAATGTAACTTTTCTTGTTAAACAATTTAATTCCAAGAAATGATCATTTTTCATGTTTTCTTATGTACAATAAAAAATGTACTTTTTCTATTATTAAACATTTTAATGCAACAATGACTCACTTTCATATATTCTCTTTTTAAAATAAAAATGTGAACTTTTTATTGTTTAACATTTTAATGCAATAATGACTCATTTTGATATATTCTCTTTTTAAAATAAAAATGTGAACTTTTTATTTTTTAAAATTTTAATGCAATAATGACTCATTTTCATATATTCTCTTTTTAAAATAAAAATGTGAACTTTTTATTGTTTAACATTTTAATGCAATAATGACTCATCTTCATATTTTCATGTATATATATAATAATAATAATCTAATTTTCATATTAGTCACACAATTTTATATAACAACATGAATATTTTATAACACAAGACTATTTCAAAAAAATTCGGCGGCATAACGGTGGGGTAATTAAAACCGGCACCGTCCCTAGTACGGCTCCTCGCGCTACCTTAGTCCTTGCTGCGTTTACAAGGGGTTTAATTTCCTAATACATTTTTCTAGGTGGTCTAATGCCACAATATCAACCAATTTCGTTCCAATCATAATCAATCACCAAAAATGAACCAATTTTACACCACAAAACAAGCAAGTCGTCCATGGTCTATGGACGACGGGTGTCGAGAGTTTCTAAACTCCATCTGCATCCTAAAATAATTTTATTTAATTAATCTGGATTCAGAAATCTCACATCGCTATTTTAATTCTACTAAAATTATCGAATGCTCCAAAAATTCTCTGATTAGTTCTGGAAAGTAGATCGCGAATTCGCGGTCCCAACGCTTCCTGTTTCATTAGATTTCGATTTCGTATGAGAAAGATATGAAATTACGAAGTTTGTTAACCATTTAAATGTCATAATTAAATTAATTAAATAAATGAAATAACCTTCTTCTCTAATCAAATTGGGGTCGACAGTTTTCAATACTAGGTTCGAACCTAGGGTTCTAAACTTCACGAAATCCGAGCCACTTGCCGATGATCGAACCTTCCCCCTTCGACGACCTCTGTGTGCCGTCCCTGCCCCTCTTTTTCTTATGAACTCGGTGGTCAATATCGCCTTGGACAGGCGTTCGAATGGAAGGGCTTTAGGCTCGAAGAATGTGCCACCTCGAAGTCGAACGATGGTGAAAGCCGTATGGATCTGAAGATTGTGTTGAATACTACAATATCCTCTTAAGAGCTGTCTTGGATTAATGTGTGGATTGATCGTTTTTAAGGGAGGAAGTTTTGAGCGGTGATGGCCATTGATTGTTAAGAGGCGGTTGTATAACTATAAGGAAATCTAGGGTTTTGAAAATTTTCTACTGGCCTATACTTATAATTAAATTAATTTTAATTTAATTAATTTCAAGTTCTCGTTTTATCCTTTTGACTCCAAATCAAACCCAACGAGTGTCGCCCCTAGTTAAATACCCCCATCCCGGACACAATGGATTATGTTTTGAAAGCCCATTCAACTGTTTCAGTCCGCTTTTATTTAAATTAAATAATAAAACGTTTTATTTTTTAATTTGATCGTACATTTTAATTTACCAGAGCCACATACTGACTCTAAAAATTCCCAAAAAATAAATCGAGCTATGTTTTGACGATACGGTCCTAACAGAATTAATTTCGTTGAATTTGGAGATCGTTTGAAAAATGACCATTTTCTGGTCGATCGAAATTGGCTGAAATTGACAAAACACATTTTCATTTGCCACGCTCAAATATTAATTCGAATAAATTATGAAAATTGGAATCCTGCAATAATTTGACATTCCAGGTCCAACCAGGGTGGTTTCATCGAAAACGGAGGTCGTTTGCAAAATGGTTATTTATATGACCTATATATTATATTAAATTCCATAGCGACTATTCTGAATATTCAACAGGCCAAACTTTTTATTCCCGCTATGAAATTTCAATTTTTCGGATTCTTGGGAAAGATATTTTTAAATAGATACTAATATTTTTGGTTTCACTAAAATCCAATTTATTTTGCTTCCTGTACATTCAGTCAAAGTTCGAATTCAAATTTTCAAACTACCGTGCTATTTATAACTCCTTTTAAAATTAAAATGAATATATTCGTTCAAACTTCAATTTAAATAAATTTTTAATCATTATTATTTAAAATAAATTATTTTAAATATTCAGAATTCAATAAAATAGCCAAAATAAAAAAAATTAATTGGTTCTGATTTTCCGGGTTGTTACAGTGATAGATCAATATTACATCTGAACTTAATACGATCTTCTAGGTACGTATTATATTTATATTTGTTTCTCTAAGAAACAATACAATATTTCTTTCGGAAATATGAATTATGTAACAACATCAAATTAAATTCGATGAATTTATTTGAATAGATAAGAACGAAAAGTTGTCAAATCCAAAAAGAATAAATCATTACAATCAACATCTCATTTTTTATTTCATGTAGGGACCTCAAAAGTATATAATTTGAGTATAATTTTTGAGATCAACTGTATGATTACATCAAAAAAAATCTGATCTATAATAGAGTAAGATCTGAAATATGATTAACAAAATAAGAATCAGATCTCAAAGTGTTGATCTATATAATTTCTAAAATTATAAGACTAAACAAAAAATCTAGAAAATAACACAATAGATTTAAATCTAGAATGAGATGAGATCTAACAAAAATGGAGATTTGAAAAATCAAATCAATCAGGTCAGAAAAATAACCTACCGTTTTGAGATCTATAGATCGGTTAGAGCTTCGTGCTGATAACATGTTATAAAATAAAACAGAACATATGATAAACAAGAAGCCATTAGAGAGAACAGAAAGATAGGGGAGAGACTTTTATTTCTATTGCTCAAGTGTATATCATTTCAATTACATTGGCTCCTTTATTTATAGGCTTTGGAGCTGATGTTAGACTTACGCCCATGATGTAGGACTAAATAGAATATGACAAAAACATATTCACTCATATATATTACAACAAAAACATATTTATTGTCCAACATTTCCATGTATTATGCATACATTTTTAATAATAAATAAAAAAGAAAACAAACAAAACATAAACATATTTACTTTTTCCCCTTCCCATTTATAATCAACAATTATCTTTGGTTTATACCCAAATTATCACATTTCACGTGGAGTCAGCCATGTTTTTCTCTGTAACATTATCTAATTAAGAGACATCTTAGGGAAGTTATTACACATTCCTTTCTCTACCTATTTTTTTTTCATTTTTTCCACGCAACCTGACTTTTCTTATTCACATTTTCCGTTGCTTTTATATTTGCCCAAATTCATGAAGTTCTCCCTTGTCAATTCCATCCCCTTCATTTCTCATCTTCTTCTTTCTCTAACTGTTTTTTCTTTCTTTGAAATTTCCTATCTCTCATCCTCTCTAAATCTAGACATAAACCTAATATCCACCCTAACCCATCTTTGTTCCTCATTCTTTTTTTTCCTCTGTTATTGTCTTCTGCAAATTTTAGATCTTACTCCTCTTCAAAAAAAAAAAAAAAAAGAAGAAGAGAGTAAAACAAAAATGAAAGAGTCGATTTCTATATTTCACCGCTAAATCGAAGAATGTCCATAAGGTGAGTTTTCACTCATGATTAGCCTTTGATTCACATCTATTTATTCAATTGAGTTACTGGAATATAATTTTTACATTGCATGACCAAGTTACTGACTGTTCGTACCTTCCTTGTGCATGTCTTGTTTAAGTGAGGCTTGATTATGCATATAGATGTAGATCAAGTTGCATATACTGTTCGTACCCTGTGTACATGTCTTGTTTATGTGAGGCTTAATTTTATATATAACATACCTATATGTATATCTTGGCTATGCTGCAAAATATGGTTCAATTACATTTGCTGGCCAAGTTGCATATGTTGTTCGTACCCACTTTTGCGCCTGTCAACTTGACATATTTGAAATACATGGCAATTAGTTACTACACATCACTGTGAAAAAGAAATAATAAACTAAATTGCACCCTGTATGAAAAGAATAGCTATGAGTAATTATGACTATGTTTAGTTAATTGTTTTTTTGAATAGTAGGATAATATAATATGTAATAGGAATAAAATCTTTTGTCTGCTAGGCAAAATCTCTATGTGGTAGTCAAACACCTTCTTGCGTCCACTGTTGTACCATACTTAACTTGTTGAAATGTTGAAACATGTACTGTCTGTTTGATTTTAACCATGGACACATTAGCAGTTTATTATCTTATTCATATTGGCATCATACATATGCTGGCAAGTATACTTGGATAGTTTTGGGTTTTGTTGACATCAAAATAAAATAAGACAGTAAAGTTCACTTGAAAAAAAGGGGGTTTATTGTACTTCCTAGCGTCAGTTGCTCGTTCGTTGTCTCTTACCTGCCATTTGCCATTTAATAGTTTACACATTTTTTAACCCATGTTATTGTTTTTTTTCTTCGACCTGTTAGGCCGCCATTTGGACTCTGCCCCTTGTATTACCTCGTGCTGCTTTTGATTCTGCACGAGATTTATTGACCATGAATATTTTGCATTTGACATGACTCATGGATTTTAGTTACTTCATGTAGTTATGGGAATAGCGATTATATTTGATTATTGCTTTTGAACAAATTTACTTGAACAAAGATTAATCCTGACTTGAGTGTTTTATGTTTTGAATAGAATGCTCGGGTCAGATTCAAGTGTTACAGATTTAAAGAATTCAATTATCAAAGTTAGAAGCATGTGAAGACGTGCGCACTCTGGATCGTAAAATATGTAAATCTTGTTTATTAAAATCTATGTATATATATTTCCACTGTGTAAAATTTATTGTACAACTCTGATAATTTCTGTAAAAGCTTCCGTTGTGAGATATTGTATTTTGTTTATTCTATGATTTTTGTGATGTGATTTTATTAAACCCTGTAAGCTAAATAACAGTCTGCCATTTTGAGCGGTTTAAGTTGGTTTAACTACTGACTTGAAGCGGTCAAAAAGGCAGTTTGTTACAATAGTAATACAATCCTTCTCCAAGATTTCGACCCCTCGCTGTATTTTTTGTTGAAAGCCACGCTGACGTTGATTATCCATGGTAATTCGGGATGTTTCTGCCATCTTTGCGGATTCAAGTAAGTCGTCAAACTCGGGCTTGCTTTGAAAATATCAGATTTTGAATTTTTCATATCACGTAACGCATCGTAAACATTAAAATAATATGCAGCGGCGACACCCTGCGCATCTTGATAGTTCCATTGAGTGATTTAAACACAAAAAATTAATATACAAATTCAAACACAACAAATTAATATATAAATATTATATCATTAAAGAAAAAATAAAATCAAAAAAGAATGCTAAACTTTGTTGAATTTTTTCAATCGAGAGGGAGGGGTCAGACAAAATTTTATGTAAAATAACATTTTTTCCTTCTAAATTCTATTTCACATGTTTTATTTCTATCGTTAATCTTATCAAATATCTCTCTTTCGTCGCTTAATAGAAGATTTATTAATTTTACAAGCTTGTAACGGTGACATTGAAGGACAGAGAGAGAGAGAGGGAGAGACGAAAATCATATTATTTTTTGTTTCTATCATTAATAATTTTTCTTTCGTCTGTATTTATAACATAAATTTCATATTATTATTTTTTAAGAAAAATAAAACATTGTTAAAGAATTAATGCACAAATTTCAACAGGTTATATATTGTAAAAATTATAAATTTATTTAAAGAATTAAGGCAAGAATCGAGTATTGCTTATTGCAATTTAAAAATATATATCACATTTTCTTTAAAACAAATAAGAGCCACGTAATGTATGGCAATATTAACGCAAAAAGTAAAAACAGATTAAAAAGGTAAAAATTATAAATTTATTAAAGAATTAATGCAAAGATCAAGCACTGCTGATTGCAATATCAAACTATATGTCATATTTTCTTTAAACCAAATGAAAACAACGTAATGTAAGTGGATATAAATGCAAAAATTACAACATGTTAAGAAGGAAAAAATTATAAATTTGTTAAAGAATTAATGAAAGAATCAAGTATGTCTGATTTCAAATTCAAAATATAATGAGAACACATAATGTATGGCAATATGCATAGTCAACATTAGTAAGATACATATATTTGTTACTATAATTTAATCTTTCATAAATAATACAACTTAAACGCAAATAGATCAACATTGACACATTATTAAGCATCATATTTTTAATGCTAAGATTAAATGTTGGAGTTTACCTATTGATGGGATTTTCACTCATATGATGGCCATTTGGAGAAGAAATATTGTGTGGTGTCCAATTGAATGGTGGACTCGCACATTGCACGTGAAAGATAAATAGTTGTAGGAATCAAACAACAGTTTTCCAAAAAATACAAAAAATAATATGAGTTCCTTCTCTCTCCCTCAAATTCATTGTTACAAATTTTTAAAATTAAAAAAGATTTCTGTTAAGCTTCAAAAGAGAGATATTTGATAAGATAAACGATAGAAATCAAACATGTGAAAAATATTTAGAAAACAAAATGTTATGCTACGTAGAATTTTATCCAACCCCTCGTACTCGGTCAGAAAATCCAACAAAGGTTTGCATTTTTTTAATTTTTTTTTTCTTTTTAAACAATATAATATTTATATATTAATTTTTTGTATTTAAATCAATCAATGGAACTATCAAGATGCACATGACGTTGTCACTCCAATCATTTTAATGCTTAAGACGCGTTACGTGAAATGAAATATCCAAAATATGACTTTTTGAATGCAAGTTCAAGTTTGACGGCTCGCTTGAATCTGCAAAGATGGCAAAAACGTCCCGACCTACCATTGATAATCAATGTCGACGGAGCTTTCAACAACAATTACAAGGAGGAGGGGCCAAAATCCTTTTCCGAACTGGAGAAGGATTCTACTACTGTAGTTGCTCGATCAGTTATGGCGACAGAATTATTAGCAATCTGGTTGAAGCGAGATGTAGTCTATTTACAACGCTATTCAGCTTGTAGACTGGCTTGATCTAGAAGGGACCATCACTATAGAGACCAATGCTCAATTTATTGTTTTTCTTTTTGCTAAATGTGCATATGTGCGTTCCAACACCCTCCGTCAGGGATATATTAAATATAATTAATATCGTAATTTTTCTTTAAATTAACACACTTTAAAATTTAAAACTTTTATATAATGCTTAACTATCTTTTTTTAGCTTTTAAAGGACCTCTAAAAAAAGGTCAGCTTTTGTGATGTCGAAGTAGTCCATATTCACAGGGAAACTAATGAAGATGCTAATCAGTTTTCACGCCTAGGGGCCTACAAATTTAAAACACAGATCAACCAATCAGAGCTATAAATTATGGAGGATTTCTGGTATTGATATGTCGATCTGTGTTTTAAATTTGTAGGCCTAAAGGCGAAAAAGTTG
Source organism: Allium sativum (assembly GCA_030737875.1). NCBI lineage: Eukaryota > Viridiplantae > Streptophyta > Magnoliopsida > Asparagales > Amaryllidaceae > Allium > Allium sativum. The sequence goes on along the minus strand of CM060913.1, from coordinate 34,237,649 downwards.
ATCAGTAGCTTTGTTAGTTTCCCTATGAATATGGAGTACTTCGACATCACAAGGAGTGACCTTTCTTTGGAGGTCTTTTAAAAGCAAAAAAAGATTATTTAACAATAATATAAAGGGTGCTACTGTTTACACCCCGATTTACACTTCCGGCCACCTTCCTAAATTTAATACAACTGATTATTTTTTATATTCTACTGGCCACCATATATTATTTCTTCACTCAGTTATTCACCACCGTACTTCTCTTAAGAAAAACACGTACTTCTCTATTATTTCAAGCTCTAAACCCTAACAAAGACATATATTCTTTCGTGCTTAATAGAGATGGAAGATGAAAATAGAAAAGAGGTTAGAATTGCTTGATTTTATTGTGTCCTATTATGTTATAGAATATGTTTGTTAGAGTTTTTTTTAATGGTTAGGGTTTTCCATTGCGTTTAAGGATATATTTTTTTCTCTCCGTTGGAAATTTCAAGTTTGAGGACATTAAATTTGACGACGTTGTAATAGAGAATGACAATGTAAGTTTTGACTTGCAGGGTTTTTATTCACATAACTTACGTATCTTCTTTCACAAATTAATACATTAACTTTTTTTGTCGTTTGATAGATGGAGTATTTGAATGATGATAAATTGGACGATAAACATGATGGTTGTAATAATATGATGCAAGTTGTTCAATCAAATGACTCAAAATACATAAATATTGATTTGACGAATCATTCCACAACTGATGAAGTAAGTACTCATTTAAAAAATTAAAATTGCTAATGTGGTTATGAAAATGAATTATGTTTTTTTTCTTGAACTATTTTCTTTTAGGTATTCAATTCGCAGAGTACGTTGATGTAAGGGAAGAAAGAAGCATTCGTGTAGAGGAAGGAGATAGTGGCCTCTACATTTTTTGGATATTAATTTAGACGGTGGCTAGCAGAGGAAATTTGAATTATTTAGGGTGCTTTTAGTTTTGGTGACCAGAAGTGTAAATAGGGGTGTGAACAGTAGCACCCAATATTTAAATTTTAAAATGACTTATTTTATAGAAAACTTACGATATTAATTTTATTAAATATATACCTGATGGGGGTATTTAGATGCACATACGCACGTTTAGTAATTAGAGAAACAAAAAATTGAGAATCGGTCCCTATAATGCTTGGCCCTCATATATCAAGTCGGACTAAAATATGGATAATGTTGTAAACAGCTAACGTCTCGCATTCAACGGATTGCCAATAAGACCATTAGCATAGCTGATCGAGCAGCCACAGTAATACAATCCTTTTCCAATTCGAAAATGGATTCCGGCCCCCTCCTCATTGTATTTTTTGTTAAAAGCCTCATAGGCGTTGATTATAAATGGTAGTTCGGAACGTTTCTCTTATCTTTGCAGATTTAAGTAAGCCGTCAAACTCGGACATGCTTTGAAAATATCATATTTTGAATTTTTCATATCATATAATGCGACGTAAGCGTTAAAATGATATGGAGTGACGACACCCTATGCATCTCGACAGTTCCACTACGTGATTTAAACACAAAAAATTAATATATAAACTTAAACACAAAAAAAATAGTATACAAATACTATACCGTTCAAAAAGAAAATAAAATTTTAAGAAATGCAAACCTTTGTTGGATTTTCTAGGCAGAAAGAGAGAGTAACACAAAATTCTATGTAAAATAACATTTTGGTTTCTAAATATTATATCACATGTTTGTTTCTATCGTTAATCTTATCAAAATCTCTCTTTCTTCACGTAATAGACTTTTTTTTAATTTCATAAATTTGTAACAGTGAACTAGAAGGAGGGATAGAAGGAAATCAGATTTATTTTTGTTTTTATGGTTAATAATTTCTCATTCGTCAGTATTTATAGCGTAAATTTCCATATTATTAATTTAAAAAAAACATTGTTGAAGAATTAACGCACAAATTACAGCCAAGTTATATAAGGTAAAAATTATAAATTTATTAAAAAATTAATGCAAGAATCAAGTATTGCTGATTGTAATTTCAAAATACATATCATATTTTCTTTAAACCAAATAAGAGTCACATAATGTATGACGATATTAATGCAAAAATTACAACAATTTAAAAAAGGTAAAAATAATAAATTTGTTAAAAAATTAATGCAAAAATCAAGCAATGGAGATTTAAATATCAAAATATATGTCACATTTTTATTTAAACCATATGAAAACAATGTAAGATATGCGGATATTAATGCAAAAATTACAAGAAGTTAAAAAGGTAAAAATCATAAATTTGTTAAAGAATTAACACAAAAATCAAGTATTATTAATTGCAATTTCAAAATATATGTTATGTTTTCTTTAAAACAAATGAGAACCACATAATGTATGTCGATATGCATATTGAACATTATTAACATACACATATTTATTACTTTAATTTGATCTTTCATAAATTATACAACTTAAACGCAAATAGATCAACACCGACACATTAGTAAGCATCATATTTTTCATACTAAAATTAAATTTTGGAGTTTAATTACTTGTTGATGGGATTTTCACACATACGATGGCCATTTGGAGTAAAAATATTGTGTGGTATCCAATTGAATGGTGGACTCACATTGCGCATGAAAGATAAATAGTTGTAGAAATCAAACAACAATTTTCCAAAAAAAAAAAAAAGGATTTCCTTCTCTCTCTCACTTAAGTTCACCGCTACAAATTTATAAAACTAAAAAAGCTCTTCTATTAAGTTTAAAAGAAAAATATTTGATTAGATCAACGATAGAAATAAAATATGTGAAATAGCATTTAAAAAAAAATCGTTTTACATAGAGTTTTATCTAACCCATTCCAATTGGTCAAAAAATCCAACAAAAGTTCGCATTTTTTTAATTTTATTTTCTTTTTAAAAGGTATAATATTTGTATATTAGCTTTTTGTGTTTAAATTTATATATTAATTTTTTATTAAAATCAGGCAATGGAACTATCGAGATGCACGATGCATCATCGCTTTATATCATTTTAACACTTACGACGCGTTACGTGATATGAAAAATATGATTTTTTGAAAACAAGTCCGAGTTTGACGGCCCACTTGAATCTGCAAAAATGGCAGAAATATCCCAACCTAACATAGATGATCAACATCGACGGGGCTTTTAACAAAAAAATACAACGAGCATGGACCAGAATTCTTTTCAGATCTGGAGAAGGATCCTATTACTGCGGATGCTCGATCAGGTATGGAGACGGCCTTATTAGCAGTCCGTTTAAATGCGAGACGTAGGCCATTTACAACGTTATTCAACTAGAAAACTGGCTTAATATAGAAGGGCCTATGTAACAGCCTGCACCTACGTTCATGCAAGATATTGTCCCCAACTTAGCCATCGTATAGGTGTGGGGTTTTGTTCCTCAAAAGGCCTCGGCATTAGTAAGAGATGAGCTCTACTATATAAGTACCCAATTCACACAGGCTTCCACAATGTGGGACTTAAGGGTGTTACATTCTCCCCTCTTATAGAGCCCAACGTCCCCGTTGGCTCACAGACACCTCACCCAGGCGCTGTGGTCCACACAAGAGCCACAATTCCGACTAGGTATTGGCTCTGATACCACTGTAACAACCTGCACCTCCGTTCATGCAAGATATTGTCCCCAACTTAGCCACCGTATAGGTGTGGGGTTTTGTTCCTCAAAAGGCCTCGGCATTAGTAAGAGATGAGCTCTACTGTATAAGTACCCACTTCACACAGGCTTCCAGGATGTGGGACTTAGGGGTGTTACAGCCTATCACTATAGAGACCGATGCTCAATTTACTATTTCTCTTATTGGCTAACGTGCATATGTGCATCCAAAAACCTCCGTCAAGGATATATTAAATATAATCAATCTCATAAATTTTCTTTAAAAAAACTCATTCTAAAATTTAAATTTTTTATATCAAGCTTAACTATTTTTTTTAAGATTTAGAAAGACCTCCGAAAAAGTCACTGCTTTGGATGTCGAAGTAGTCCATATTCACAGGAAATTTAACGAAGCTGCCGATAAACTTTCACGCCTTAAGGCTTACAAATTTAAAACATAAATTGACCAATTAGTGCTAGAAATTATGGAGGATTTCTGACACCGATAGGGTAATCTGTGTTTTAAATTTGTAGGCGAGGCATGAAAGCTGACCAACAGTTTTGTTATCTTCCCTATGTCTATGAACTACTTCAGCATCACAAGAAATGACATATATTTGAAGGTCTTTTAAAAGTAAAAAAAAAAAAGATTAGTTAAGCATTATATAAAAAAAAAATGAGTAATTTTAATGAAAACTTACGATGTTAATTTTATTCAATATATTCCTGATGGTGGTGTTTGGATGCATATATGCACATTTAGCAATTATAGAAACAAAAAATTGAGCATCGGCCTCTATAATACTGGGCCCTTCTAGATTAAGGCAGTCTAAAAGCTGAATAGCGTTGTAAGCAGCTAACGTGTAATGTCCCGGATTTCTTGACCGGTCTTGTAATCTAAATTATAGATTATGTTTAGAATTAAATTCAATTAAATAATATTTGAATTTGAATCTTTTAGATAAGTTGGAATAATCATTAGTCTAAAATCCTATATGTATGTTTTTGACTTGTGTTTCATATATACACTGGTAAATGTTGTTTTAACTCTTTTTTTTACATTTAAAACTTATCTTAATTTATGTTAAAATATAATTGCTTAAGTAAAATTTGATTTCTACATTTGAGATATAAGATGATATGAACATATGAACATATGGACATTTTAATATTTTCTCTCTTCACATATGAACATATAAGATGATATGATCATTTAGGGGCAAGAACATGTCATGAAATGGAAGCAAATCAAATTAAAATATATAAGAGTATATTTAAGTATACATTGATCTTCCATTTTTAATTCACATAGTACACCAACATTTATATGTTTACATCAACTCAAATTAACATTTTTGATTACTTAAAGGTGAAGAACAATTGCTAGGGCCTAGGCATGTATATAGCCTGGGACTAGAATCAAAACCATTAATGAAAATATTTTTGTACTTTGAGTTGTTACTTTTGAAGTAGTACACTAGTGATCAACTCAGATCTTTAAATGGATTGATTTCTCAAGAACAAAGTAAGTCCACAAAGCATAGAACTGTATAGCCTACATGCTCTTGCATGAATTGGAATTCGTAACAGGAGAAAATAAGAGCAGTAGATATTTTGGGAATACTTAATAATAGCTAAGTATGCAAGAAAACACATACAAAAACATGGATTTGCACAAGTATTGGTACCCCAAGATTTGACTCAGCCATGTGAAGCCTTGTCAAGAATATATATTTTTGTCAACCCAAAACTCAGTACAGTAGAACCTACTTATAGTCCCCTACCATTTTGCACATGGCAATGCATTTCATTTCCAATCAATCTTCACAACAGCTGTGAAAAGCTATGTAACTATAACCTGTTCTTCTAAATTTACACAGTAGCTACAATATGCATCCTCTTCAATGGCATGACAATGTCATCTCCATTAAAAGCTATGTAACCATAGCATGTGCTTCATAAATATTTTATCATTTTTGTTCATCTAAAAATACACATCCTATCACTGCATACATACACAAATCATTCGAACCAAAAATAGAAATTTAGAATGGCAGTAAACATGGTGAAGCATATTGAAAAGCATGGACTGAAAATAGAAGAAAACAGAGGATGATAGTAAACTGTGAGTAGATCTCACTTTCAACCTTCTATTTTGAGTTTACATTTGATTATGATACTGCTAATGTTTGTATAAATATGTCCTTGCTTGGTTATTAGTTCTAATGCCATGACTTTTTTTGTATGATGAAATTGAAGCTGTTGATCCATGAAAACTATCTACATGATTTAAAACAGTAAAATAGTCCACCCTGTTAACTTATAAAATCAATTACCAAGGTACTAGTGGCTTATAGTATTTAAGTTCTACACGAATACTGCTTGGTTATATTTATGGTGTATTTTAAAAATATATGCGACATATATATAATAGTGTAAATTAACATATATTATTATATATACTGTAACTAGCTTAGAAACATGAAATTTCGAATAGCATAAATATATAGTTCAGGCATACGAATGGATTCATATGATTTAATCGTGAATTTAGATAGAAAAATCACGATTTTTAGTGTTGTGTATAAGTAGAAATCCTAGGTTCAACTGTAAAGGCACCTTTGGAATTTTTTGGTGATCCCCTTGATCGGAGGTTATGGGATTCAGTCTGAAGTAGCTGAGCGTGTTGAAGATCGTAGGAAAAATGTTTGTTAAATTTTCCATAGCTTGACTTTGAAGTTTAGTCTCGATTTAGGGTTTTACTCGCTGTTTGAATAGGGCGTCTGAGTTGATAAACTGCAGCGTGAGGGAGGCATCGAAGTGAACTAGGTTTGGCGATTTGATCCAGACATTGGATGGCTTCACATTGGTGAAGTTTGGAGCTGATCGAACAGTGGTAGTGGCAACAATAATGGATTAAGTGACTGGCTGTGGGAGTATACGGTTCAAATCACTACACCATACAGGCTGTTTTGCAACAGCCAGATGTAGACATTTAGTAACGGCTTAAGGCCGTTGCAAGATTTATTACGACGGTCAATATCCGTTTTGGTTTGTGCAACGGCTTAAGACCGTTCTTTGGTCAAGTACACCCTTCCATACACCCTCCATTCTCCAATCCGGTATCAAGTACGCTTTCACTTTTATTTTCCCCCTTCTACATAAAGAATATTTGGAAGATATAAAACTAGATCCAAATCCTTTTTTCGTCCAAATCGTTTTGTTTCAGATCGGCAACTATTGCCTAATTGATTTTTCCAGGTGGGTTTTCCAGATCGAAAGCTCTCCAAGTGGTTTTTTTCTAGATTGCAAACTTCCCAAGATTTCAAATCGAAATCGATCGACTCTAGGTATGCAAAAATTGGTTTTCTTTGTTTTATCGTTTATTCAGTATCATAGAAATCGAAGTCAGTCGATTTCGTTAGTTGCTTGTTTTGCATTTAGTATAAGTTTCTTTTGATTCATGGCTAGTGTCAGTATTTGATCTATCTTGCTTTTTTTCATAAAACGTGAAATATTTTGCTGTTTAAAACTCCTACTGATGTATTTGTTAAAAATGTTTTGAGGATTGGCATGGTTCGGATTCCTCTTTACCAGTAACTACTGTTTAAACTTAGCAGTGCTTTTTAGTTAATATCGCAGAATTTAGAATACTGGGTGATTTTAGTTTAGATCAGAAGGCGGAAGTTCTTCTTGTTGGCCTATTGTAAGAAATGTAGAAATTTCAAGGACCTTATATATTTTGTCAGGGCCGGTCCTGGCCTAGTGCGAGCTGTGCGACCGCACAGGGCCCATTAGGTCAGGGGGCTAAAAAAAAAACTGTATTACCTTTACTAAAGCTGTTTTTTCTTGTCAGGATACGTGTACTTGATAGTAATTTATCTATACAAAAGTAGATATGATTGTATGCTTTGTTGACATCAATCAATATATTAAAATGGAGATGTGCCTTGTGTGGACCTCTAGTTGACAGATTGAAAATGTGGGTAAAAACTTTATGAATTTGCTGAAACACACAATTTTCTCAATGGAGATGCATAGTAGAAAACACACATTTTCACTTAAGTTCAATTTCATTAAAAAAAAATTTAAGGGCCCAAAATTTTGGGTCCGCACTAGGCCCATAAATACTCAGGGCCGGCCCTGTATTTTGTATTGCTGATGGATATCCCATGCAAACCTATTATTTATTTAATATCTTTTCAGAACCATTACCACTAATGTATGAGGAATTATATATAACATCACCAACACCTTTCAGCCATTGTTGGAAAGGTATCTACTAAAAAGGTATTATTATTATTACTTAAAAAATCTGTTTAAGCCTAAAATGCCAGATATCACATTAATGTTAGCCCAACTGTAATAACCCGGAAAATCTGGGCCAGTTTAAAATTTTTATTTTGGCAAGTTTAGCGGATTCTGAATATTTAAAATAGATTATTTTAAATAATATCGACGTAAAATTTATTTTGAATAGAAATTCGAACGTATATATTATACGCGTCGTCGATAGAATATAAATATTTATATATAATTATAAATAGAATTGAAAATGGCGCGGTAGTTCGATAATTCGATTTCAAACTTCAATTGAATGTACCGGGTGCAAAACAATCCGGATTTTAGTGAAACCAAAAACATTAGGATCTGATTGATAATATCTTTCCAACGAATCCGAAAGATCAAAATTTCGTAGCGAGAATCAAAAGATATGTCCAGTTGAAAATTCTGAATAGTCGCTATGGAATTCAGGCCCTTAAAAATGGACATTTTGCAAACGACCTCGGATTTCGACGAAACCACTTTTGTTGGGTCCGTGATGTCAAGTTATTGTTAGATTCCAAATTTCATAACTCTTCGAATCAATATGTGAGCGTGGCGAAGGAAAACGTGTTTTGACCATTTCAGTTGATTTTAATCGACTGGAAATTGGCCATTTTTCTAACGGTCTCAGAATTCGGCGAAACTAGTTTTGTTAGGACCGTATCGTCAATACGAAGCTAGAAAATATTTTTCTGGAATTTTTCTAGTTAGTATGTAACCCCGGTAATTTGAAATGTACGTTTAAAATTCAATATAGTGATTTAAAAGTAAATTCAACGGAAATTAATCAAAACGTTCGAATCAGCTTACGATACATATCCCATTGTGTTCGGAATGGGGGTATTACGTTAGGGATGACAGTCGTTGGACCCAATTCGGTGTTCGTATGGAAAGTCAACCAGGTTGAAATTAAAATAAATATATATATATATAAAATAAAAAAAAAAGAGAAAAACTCTCCTCTCTCTCTCCTCCTACGTTGACTAAGCCCCCCCCCCCCCCCCCGTTCGAATTTCAATTTAACAGAAAAAAGGAAAAAAAAAAAACCCTAAATGGAATCGCGATCGCCCCCCCCGTTCAGACCGCCTCCGCCGACGATGAGCCCTCCGCCACCATCGCCTAGCCCCGTCGCACCACCCTCCTCCTCCCTCTGACGAAGACCGACGCCCTCGAAACCCCCCCTCTCTCTTCAATCGACGGACAGCCCTCCCCAGCGCCACCGTGAGCCGCGACCACCTGAACGAAGCGAAGCCCCCCTCGACAAAGCCGACAGCGCCCCCCTGTAAGTTTTTCTATTTATTTAATTTATTTAATTTATTTAAAACAGAAAAAGAAACTGCTTTTGTTTTAAAAATGTAAAGACTGTTTTTTTATTTTACTTGAAACCTATTTTTTTTATTTATTTTGAAAACTGTTTTCTGTTTTATTTAAAGTTAAAAACTAATTTTTTGTTTACATTTAAAAAAAACTGTTTTCTGTTTTATTTAAAGTTAAAAACTGATATTTGTTAAAGTTTTAAAAACTGATTTAAAAATTTAAAAAAACTGCATTTTGAAAAACTGCATTTTTAAAAGAATAAAAAAGGAAAAACTGCAGTTTTATAAAAGAGTTTTAAAAACTGTTTTGAAAAATAATTTAAAAACTGTTTTGAAAAGAAAATAAAAATTGGTTTGAAAAGGAAAAGGAAATGATTTTTATTTTTAACTTTGAAATAAGAAAAAGGTTTGATCTTTTAATAGAAAAATTTTGAACTTGAAAATAAAGATCATATTTTTTAAAAACAGAAAAGATGGAATTTTTGTTAAGTAGAAATAGTAAGGTATGATTCTTGTATTTTTAAAGTAATAAAAATATAATAGTTGCATCATAAGAATAAGAAAAATATAATCTTTATAATGTAGAGAAAGTAAAAATGTGATTTTTATATACATAGCAACGAAATAAAAATTCGATTTTTGTGTATTGAACTTTGAAGTAAAAATTCGATTTTTATGTATTGAACTTCGAACTAAAAATTCGATTTTTATATATTGAACTTTGAACTAAAAATTCGATTTTTATATATATAGTGACTACGGGCAACGAAGATGACGAAGAGGCGATAACGAGGAAGACTTCTGCAAATGAAGAGCCGTGGAGCTGGATAGCTATAATGTGAGAACTTCTCACTCAAAATTTCTCTTTTGCTAGTTATATATATACATATATACTAGGATGCAGACGGTGCTTAGTAGCACCCGACACCCGTCCACATACCATGGACTTGTTTGTTTGGTTGTGTAGTTGGTTAGGTTATTTGATTTGGATTTGATTGATTGGTTGAATTGGAAATTGATTAAAATTGATATGTGAATGGCGTAGGCCTTCACTAGACCGGGGATAAGGCTGGGCCTTGTCCCGTTTCTAGTATCGTGCCGTTATGCCACCGAAATTTTCTAAAATATCTTAGAAAAATAAAAATATCATTTTATTTAAAGAATGAACTGAATAGATATTCATATGTTAAAATAAAATGTTTTATCGTTAAAAATATAATTTTTAACGTGAAGTGAATAAAATAAAATATTCATTTACAAACCGGACGGTTTGTTTATGTACACTGATTTGACTGACATTGATTGGGACGATAAATTTCACACATCGCCCAACTGCACGAATAAAATCTATGTTTGATTGTTTGAAACCCTACACGGGTGATGGGATGAAATTTAAAGTTCACTCATCCTAACTGATTAAATATGTCGATCGATTGATTGACAGGCTGTTATGAGCGTTAGATATCTATATTTGATGCTTATACAGTGTAGTGCACTTTGGTTGATGGTTGATTATTTTCAATGCTATTATATACATGTGTTGTATGAAAATCCATATAATTAACGTTATATGGTGATTGATTGGGCCTCATTCCAATTTGAAAAATAAAGAATATATAAAATAAAGGTTCATGTGTTGACTATACTCATCCGTTGGGATTAGTCATGTGTTGAACGAATTATTTTTATAATAAAATTTACATCTTTATCAATATAAAATAAAGGTTCATGTGTTGACTATACTCATCCGTTGGGATTAGTCATGTGTTGAACGAATTATTTTTATAATAAAATTTACATCTTTATCAATATAAAATAAAGGTTCATGTGTTGACTATACTCATCCGTTGGGATTAGTCATGTGTTGAACGAAATATTTTAACAAAAATAGTCACACATGGACGGTACTCATTCGTTGAGATTAGTCGTGTGTTGACAAAAAGAAATATTTGAAATAGAATATATAAAGCCGTGTTGATTAGTGATGCGCCATTTTGACACGAACGATATTTATATCGATTACATTCGTAATTGAATATAAAACGATTTCGAAATGAATTGAATATATAACGATTTCGATTTGAATTGAACATAAAACGATTTCGAAATGAATTGAATATATAACGATTTCGATTTGAATTGAACATAAAACGATTTCGAAATGAATTGAATATATAACGATTTCGATTTGAATTGAATATATAACGATTTCGATTTGAATTGAACATAAAACGATTTCGAAATGAATTGAATATATAACGATTTCGATTTGAATTGAACATAAAACGATTTCGAAATGAATTGAATATATAACGATTTCGATTTGAATTGAACATAAAACGATTTCGAAATGAATTGAATATATAACGATTTCGATTTGAATTGAACATAAAACGATTTCGAAATGAATTGAATATATAACGATTTCGATTTGAATTGAATATATAACGATTTCGATTTGAATTGAACATAAAACGATTTCGAAATGAATTGAATATATAACGATTTCGATTTGAATTGAATATAAAACGATTTCGAATTAAATCGAATAGAAAACCAATTTGATTTCAAATTGAATATATAATGAACTTGATTCAAATAGAAAACGAAACGAATTTAATTTGAATAGAAAATGAATTTGAATCGAATAGAAAACCAATTTGAATTGAATTGAATTGAATTGAGAAACGAATTCGAATTGAATTTAAAATGAAGTGAAATGGATTCAAATTAAATTGAAATTTGAATTGAATAGAAATGAGTTTTAAAACGAATTTATAAAGAAGAATTCAATTTTGATTTGAATTGAAATAGAAGTTGACTCTGCTTTTGAAACGAATTCAAAACTAAATATATAATTCGTTTTAAATAGAAATCGACGAAATATATATTATATATATTATATATATAATATAATGGCCTGAATAGAACGCGCCGCGCCGCGGCAGTTCGTAAATTTCGACCATTTATTTCAAACGGACATTACGGGAGATCCGACCGTCGGATTCTCCTAAAACCGGAACCGTTGGGTTCGTATCGAAAAGAGCTTTCTAACGAATATTAGAAATTCAAAATCTAACGGTTGGATTTGGAGATACGTCCAAATCAAATTCGAAAAAGGTCGCTGTAAGTGCAGTTCGATGGCCATTGTTGGAAATCGACTGTACAGGCCTTGATAAAATTATTAAAAATATCAATAATTTGTGTAAAATCATAAGAAATGATTTGGGAAAGATTGGGGTGAAAAACTCCATATTTGAAAAGATAAAAATAGATTTTTATTGAAATGAACTAGTTTTGAACTAAATTTAAAACCCAATCATTTTTAAAATAAATGAATTAGATTTAAAAAGGGGTTTTAAATAATCGAATTTCTAATATATTTGATTAAGTTTGAGATGGGTTTATCGTGAACAGTGTTTTAAATAACACTAGTTCTTTAACCCGATAACAAATAGAATGTGATTTGGGTTTGTCGTGAACTGTGTTTTAAATAACACCTAGTTCTTTAACCCAGTAAAAGGAGTTTTATTGAATCTGCAATTAGATTGAAATTCGAACTGATAATCTAAATTATCAAATTTAGAAATGAGCGAGAATGGGGTATCGCCAGTTTTGCTCCAAAGCGATAGTTAAATCTTTAATTAGATTTGAACGTGAAATGGTAATTAATTTTACCGATAACACCACGGTGTTAGATATGGAGTATTACCAGTTTTGCTTCATGGGATGAATAGGTTGGGATTGGGAAATAAAATAAATAATTACTTCGTTGTGGTTCGCTAATCTCGACTAGTTGGAAAACCATAATTTGGTTTTAAATGACATCCAAAGGAAGATTACAGGATAAATTTTAAAGAATTTATCTTGGATAAATTAAATGGGAACCTTTCCCTAAGAATGTGGAATTTAGAAACTAGCTGTAGGTTGGCTAAGAAGAATGGTTTCCTAGACATTGATCTGATGTTGGTTTCGGCCTTCGGGGTTAATGTTTGGGAAATTGTTCTCTTGCTAATTTGCGGTTAGTGACTAATGAATTGGAATGAGGCGTATGTTGTGTTTGTGTAACATTTGTTTTCAATATACGCGGGTTATTCGGAAAGACCGGGTTTACACCCATTCTGAATAACCGATTCGACGATAAGTCGAAGATGAAGACGGTGGTCGAACACCGGAAGTTTTCACATCGTTTGGATAATTACTGACGATCCTGATTGGGCTGTACACCCAAGAGGATGGAAATAGTTGGTGGTCGTCCAGACGTACTTGGAGATGGATGGATATGCGAGGAAAGTGCCTCCGGTTTCGTTCAGACCCAGAACGGACTTGTAAATGGATTGTGTGTCTGACATTGGATTTTATTCTGTGTTGATTGATTTCTATTAAATATACATCTGTTTGGCGGCGAAGAATTTATTCTTTTGCTTAACGCCCTTCTCTGAGACATACGAGCTCAGAGGTTGTATATCGATGGACATCAGTCGCATGGCATGAATTGCCTGTGTGGCACGCTAAGATGCAAGGATCAAGGCTTCTGTTGAAAAGCAAAGTCTTGTGGTTGATGATCAAAGCACGCCTACGTGGCAGCTTTGTGTATAACGTGTATTCGCGAGCCTCACATCTCGGTATGAGTTAAAAACGGGATACGGACCGCTGGGAGAGCACGACGTTTCTTTCTAGCTTTGGTGGTGTCAGTGACTTACCAGCCCTGACATTTATATACTTTTCACCTTTGTGGTAGTTGGATGAGGCGCCTCGATTATAGGTCTGTAAGGACCGGGAAACGCGTGTTCAGGCATAATTAATCCTCTAACGTAAGTGAGGACCGGCCCAGCCGCATCCAGGGGTTACCCAGTGTGCGTAATCCTGAGATATTTGCTAGAGTGTCTCGAACGCGGAGAGGAGCTTGCCCCTTGCCTCGACTCATGACGGGATCCAATTTTCAATACGTGTATTTCGGCTTTATTTGTAGAGCCTAGTATGGCGACATAGTAGCATGGGATACTATGCCGTCTATGATTTATATTTATGATTGAAATGTTTTGACACTATACACTTATTATAGTATCAAATGATTTGTTTTAAGCGTACCAAGCATGTTTGGCTATTATAAGGGAAAACCCTATCCCCCGGCTTGCGTTGCATTGTATGATAGGACCTGGGTCTTATAATAGCTTCATTTTTCGAAAAAGCATTGCGTTGTTTATTGATATGCATTGGTATTCTTGGGAGGAAACCCGTTCCGTGTTATGCGGCGTGGTCCCTTGAATTACTTTCTTTTAAAAATAAAGTTTTAAATAACTGTTTTAGTTCTCACACCAGTCACATGACTGACCTGGAGTTTATCGTTTCAACCTAAACTCTGGGTGCCCCTATTTTCCGCACGGGCAGCTAGTAGTTTTGGTTTTGCAGATTTATATTCACAGGATCCTAGTTTACAGCTGGAATGATATCCGGAAAGCTCTGTATCCGTATATCACCTTCAGTTGTGCTTTATATTATTTTTCCGCTGCTATGTATTAAAATGTAATTTAAATCTCTGATATTTCTGTGTAATATTTATTCATTTATACTCTGTATATTCTTGTAATCTGATGCATTGTTGTAATATACAATGAAATGTTCTTCTGTTTGTGTTCTGATTTGTCATGTTCTCAACAGTCAGGGGTTTCGAACGGTTTAGATCGGTTTAACGACTGATTCAGATCGAGCGAAATTCCAGGCCGTCACATTTGGTATCAGAGCTTTGGTTTACAGAGCTCGAGAACAAGGCACATTAGAACCATACGAAAGAATTCATCAGATATTGGATTAGTAATATCCAATTAGAATGACTCGTTAGAGATAGGATCAGTAGTATCCTAGAACGAGTGTGAAGAGTATATTTTTCAAATGCAAACAATTTTGTTTTGAAAATTTAAACCATTTTAAACGTATTAGACTATGTATTTATTTTGAATATGGACAATCGAGTATATAAAGATTTTGCATATACGCGTCATGAACGTATATTCGAAGTTTTAATATACTGGATAGATATAGAATCATACTCTAGTGGCCCGAAGATGATTCTGATGATTGACTAGTTGTCATTAGTACTCATGTTCGAGTAACGAAGGTGTGATATCGATATATTTCCATTCGACTGGTGTGAGAACCAAAACTTAAATATAGTTAGAACACATTGTTGTGAATTGGCATCAAAAACAAGATTTTCTGTATATATATCAAAATTATGAATTTGAACTCTAATTCACTAATTGATTGATGTTTGTGTTGTTTGTTTATTTGTTTGCTAATTTTTAGCCATTTAGCCTAATTAAATCAAATATTGAATTGTATTGAAATTGGTCGCATTTGCTTGCATATATATATACTTATATTGAACAGGTCATAGCAAAGAGGCTAGAGCCAGAGAATAAAATTTGTTTGCCTGACAAATAGGTACATGTTTACTACATAATTTCCTGTTTTGTTTGGGTGATGATGATTTTGTGAGCCTATTGGCTAGCCGCTTGGCTTTTTCTTTTTCTTTTTGAGATCTGAAGGACCGGGGAAGCTATTTGAAATTCCCCGATGCTCCCGGTGCAGGGGAGGTTATGGCGAAATTTTTCGAAGATTTAGGGTGTTAGCCAAATTTTTGAAATTTTGAAAATTCTCAGAAACTGAAAAGTTGGAGAATGGAAGCCAGATCGAATGTAGAGCTTAATAATCAAACCACTTTCGACTTTGTTCCTTTTCGGGGACGAAAAGTTTTAAGTGGGGGAGATTGTAATAACCCGGAAAATCTGGGCCAGTTTAAAATTTTTATTTTGGCAAGTTTAGCGGATTCTGAATATTTAAAATAGATTATTTTAAATAATATCGACGTAAAATTTATTTTGAATAGAAATTCGAACGTATATATTATACGCGTCGTCGATAGAATATAAATATTTATATATAATTATAAATAGAATTGAAAATGGCGCGGTAGTTCGATAATTCGATTTCAAACTTCAATTGAATGTACCGGGTGCAAAACAATCCGGATTTTAGTGAAACCAAAAACATTAGGATCTGATTGATAATATCTTTCCAACGAATCCGAAAGATCAAAATTTCGTAGCGAGAATCAAAAGATATGTCCAGTTGAAAATTCTGAATAGTCGCTATGGAATTCAGGCCCTTAAAAATGGACATTTTGCAAACGACCTCGGATTTCGACGAAACCACTTTTGTTGGGTCCGTGATGTCAAGTTATTGTTAGATTCCAAATTTCATAACTCTTCGAATCAATATGTGAGCGTGGCGAAGGAAAACGTGTTTTGACCATTTCAGTTGATTTTAATCGACTGGAAATTGGCCATTTTTCTAACGGTCTCAGAATTCGGCGAAACTAGTTTTGTTAGGACCGTATCGTCAATACGAAGCTAGAAAATATTTTTCTGGAATTTTTCTAGTTAGTATGTAACCCCGGTAATTTGAAATGTACGTTTAAAATTCAATATAGTGATTTAAAAGTAAATTCAACGGAAATTAATCAAAACGTTCGAATCAGCTTACGATACATATCCCATTGTGTTCGGAATGGGGGTATTACGTTAGGGATGACAGTCGTTGGACCCAATTCGGTGTTCGTATGGAAAGTCAACCAGGTTGAAATTAAAATAAAAATATATATATATATAAAATAAAAAAAAAAGAGAATAACTCTCCTCTCTCTCTCCTCCTACGTTGACTAAGCCCCCCCCCCCCCCCGTTCGAATTTCAATTTAACAGAAAAAAGGAAAAAAAAAAAAAACCCTAAATGGAATCGCGATCGCCCCCCCCCCCCCCCCCCCCCCCGTTCAGACCGCCTCCGCCGACGATGAGCCCTCCGCCACCATCGCCTAGCCCCGTCGCACCACCCTCCTCCTCCCTCTGACGAAGACCGACGCCCTCGAAACCCCCCCTCTCTCTTCAATCGACGGACAGCCCTCCCCAGCGCCACCGTGAGCCGCGACCACCTGAACGAAGCGAAGCCCCCCTCGACAAAGCCGACAGCGCCCCCCTGTAAGTTTTTCTATTTATTTAATTTATTTAATTTATTTAAAACAGAAAAAGAAACTGCTTTTGTTTTAAAAATGTAAAGACTGTTTTTTTATTTTACTTGAAACCTATTTTTTTTATTTATTTTGAAAACTGTTTTCTGTTTTATTTAAAGTTAAAAACTAATTTTTTGTTTACATTTAAAAAAAACTGTTTTCTGTTTTATTTAAAGTTAAAAACTGATATTTGTTAAAGTTTTAAAAACTGATTTAAAAATTTAAAAAAACTGCATTTTGAAAAACTGCATTTTTAAAAGAATAAAAAAGGAAAAACTGCAGTTTTATAAAAGAGTTTTAAAAACTGTTTTGAAAAATAATTTAAAAACTGTTTTGAAAAGAAAATAAAAATTGGTTTGAAAAGGAAAAGGAAATGATTTTTATTTTTAACTTTGAAATAAGAAAAAGGTTTGATCTTTTAATAGAAAAATTTTGAACTTGAAAATAAAGATCATATTTTTTAAAAACAGAAAAGATGGAATTTTTGTTAAGTAGAAATAGTAAGGTATGATTCTTGTATTTTTAAAGTAATAAAAATATAATAGTTGCATCATAAGAATAAGAAAAATATAATCTTTATAATGTAGAGAAAGTAAAAATGTGATTTTTATATACATGCAACGAAATAAAAATTCGATTTTTGTATATTGAACTTTGAAGTAAAAATTCGATTTTTATGTATTGAACTTCGAACTAAAAATTCGATTTTTATATATTGAACTTTGAACTAAAAATTCGATTTTTATATATATAGTGACTACGGGCAACGAAGATGACGAAGAGGCGATAACGAGGAAGACTTCTGCAAATGAAGAGCCGTGGAGCTGGATAGCTATAATGTGAGAACTTCTCACTCAAAATTTCTCTTTTGCTAGTTATATATATACATATATACTAGGATGCAGACGGTGCTTAGTAGCACCCGACACCCGTCCACATACCATGGACTTGTTTGTTTGGTTGTGTAGTTGGTTAGGTTATTTGATTTGGATTTGATTGATTGGTTGAATTGGAAATTGATTAAAATTGATATGTGAATGGCGTGGGCCTTCACTAGACCGGGGATAAGGCTGGGCCTTGTCCCGTTTCTAGTATCGTGCCGTTATGCCGCCGAAATTTTCTAAAATATCTTAGAAAAATAAAAATATCATTTTATTTAAAGAATGAACTGAATAGATATTCATATGTTAAAATAAAATGTTTTATCGTTAAAAATATAATTTTTAACGTGAAGTGAATAAAATAAAATATTCATTTACAAACCGGACGGTTTGTTTATGTACACTGATTTGACTGACATTGATTGGGACGATAAATTTCACACATCGCCCAACTGCACGAATAAAATCTATGTTTGATTGTTTGAAACCCTACACGGGTGATGGGATGAAATTTAAAGTTCACTCATCCTAACTGATTAAATATGTCGATCGATTGATTGACAGGCTGTTATGAGCGTTAGATATCTATATTTGATGCTTATACAGTGTAGTGCACTTTGGTTGATGGTTGATTATTTTCAATGCTATTATATACATGTGTTGTATGAAAATCCATATAATTAACGTTATATGGTGATTGATTGGGCCTCATTCCAATTTGAAAAATAAAGAATATATAAAATAAAGGTTCATGTGTTGACTATACTCATCCGTTGGGATTAGTCATGTGTTGAACGAATTATTTTTATAATAAAATTTACATCTTTATCAATATAAAATAAAGGTTCATGTGTTGACTATACTCATCCGTTGGGATTAGTCATGTGTTGAACGAATTATTTTTATAATAAAATTTACATCTTTATCAATATAAAATAAAGGTTCATGTGTTGACTATACTCATCCGTTGGGATTAGTCATGTGTTGAACGAAATATTTTAACAAAAATAGTCACACATGGACGGTACTCATTCGTTGAGATTAGTCGTGTGTTGACAAAAAGAAATATTTGAAATAGAATATATAAAGCCGTGTTGATTAGTGATGCGCCATTTTGACACGAACGATATTTATATCGATTACATTCGTAATTGAATATAAAACGATTTCGAAATGAATTGAATATATAACGATTTCGATTTGAATTGAACATAAAACGATTTCGAAATGAATTGAATATATAACGATTTCGATTTGAATTGAACATAAAACGATTTCGAAATGAATTGAATATATAACGATTTCGATTTGAATTGAATATATAACGATTTCGATTTGAATTGAACATAAAACGATTTCGAAATGAATTGAATATATAACGATTTCGATTTGAATTGAACATAAAACGATTTCGAAATGAATTGAATATATAACGATTTCGATTTGAATTGAACATAAAACGATTTCGAAATGAATTGAATATATAACGATTTCGATTTGAATTGAACATAAAACGATTTCGAAATGAATTGAATATATAACGATTTCGATTTGAATTGAATATATAACGATTTCGATTTGAATTGAACATAAAACGATTTCGAAATGAATTGAATATATAACGATTTCGATTTGAATTGAATATAAAACGATTTCGAATTAAATCGAATAGAAAACCAATTTGATTTCAAATTGAATATATAATGAACTTGATTCAAATAGAAAACGAAACGAATTTAATTTGAATAGAAAATGAATTTGAATCGAATAGAAAACCAATTTGAATTGAATTGAATTGAATTGAGAAACGAATTCGAATTGAATTTAAAATGAAGTGAAATGGATTCAAATTAAATTGAAATTTGAATTGAATAGAAATGAGTTTTAAAACGAATTTATAAAGAAGAATTCAATTTTGATTTGAATTGAAATAGAAGTTGACTCTGCTTTTGAAACGAATTCAAAACTAAATATATAATTCGTTTTAAATAGAAATCGACGAAATATATATTATATATATTATATATATATAATATAATGGCCTGAATAGAACGCGCCGCGCCGCGGCAGTTCGTAAATTTCGACCATTTATTTCAAACGGACATTACGGGAGATCCGACCGTCGGATTCTCCTAAAACCGGAACCGTTGGGTTCGTATCGAAAAGAGCTTTCTAACGAATATTAGAAATTCAAAATCTAACGGTTGGATTTGGAGATACGTCCAAATCAAATTCGAAAAAGGTCGCTGTAAGTGCAGTTCGATGGCCATTGTTGGAAATCGACTGTACGGGCCTTGATAAAATTATTAAAAATATCAATAATTTGTGTAAAATCATAAGAAATGATTTGGGAAAGATTGGGGTGAAAAACTCCATATTTGAAAAGATAAAAATAGATTTTTATTGAAATGAACTAGTTTTGAACTAAATTTAAAACCCAATCATTTTTAAAATAAATGAATTAGATTTAAAAAGGGGTTTTAAATAATCGAATTTCTAATATATTTGATTAAGTTTGAGATGGGTTTATCGTGAACAGTGTTTTAAATAACACTAGTTCTTTAACCCGATAACAAATAGAATGTGATTTGGGTTTGTCGTGAACTGTGTTTTAAATAACACCTAGTTCTTTAACCCAGTAAAAGGAGTTTTATTGAATCTGCAATTAGATTGAAATTCGAACTGATAATCTAAATTATCAAATTTAGAAATGAGCGAGAATGGGGTATCGCCAGTTTTGCTCCAAAGCGATAGTTAAATCTTTAATTAGATTTGAACGTGAAATGGTAATTAATTTTACCGATAACACCACGGTGTTAGATATGGAGTATTACCAGTTTTGCTTCATGGGATGAATAGGTTGGGATTGGGAAATAAAATAAATAATTACTTCGTTGTGGTTCGCTAATCTCGACTAGTTGGAAAACCATAATTTGGTTTTAAATGACATCCAAAGGAAGATTACAGGATAAATTTTAAAGAATTTATCTTGGATAAATTAAATGGGAACCTTTCCCTAAGAATGTGGAATTTAGAAACTAGCTGTAGGTTGGCTAAGAAGAATGGTTTCCTAGACATTGATCTGATGTTGGTTTCGGCCTTCGGGGTTAATGTTTGGGAAATTGTTCTCTTGCTAATTTGCGGTTAGTGACTAATGAATTGGAATGAGGCGTATGTTGTGTTTGTGTAACATTTGTTTTCAATATACGCGGGTTATTCGGAAAGACCGGGTTCACACCCATTCTGAATAACCGATTCGACGATAAGTCGAAGATGAAGACGGTGGTCGAAGACCGGAAGTTTTCACATCGTTTGGATAATTACTGACGATCCTGATTGGGCTGTACACCCAAGAGGATGGAAATAGTTGGTGGTCGTCCAGACGTACTTGGAGATGGATGGATATGCGAGGAAAGTGCCTCCGGTTTCGTTCAGACCCAGAACGGACTTGTAAATGGATTGTGTGTCTGACATTGGATTTTATTCTGTGTTGATTGATTTCTATTAAATATACATCTGTTTGGCGGCGAAGAATTTATTCTTTTGCTTAACGCCCTTCTCTGAGACATACGAGCTCAGAGGTTGTATATCGATGGACATCAGTCGCATGGCATGAATTGCCTGTGTGGCACGCTAAGATGCAAGGATCAAGGCTTCTGTTGAAAAGCAAAGTCTTGTGGTTGATGATCAAAGCATGCCTACGTGGCAGCTTTGTGTATAACGTGTATTCGCGAGCCTCACATCTCGGTATGAGTTAAAAACGGGATACGGACCGCTGGGAGAGCACGACGTTTCTTTCTAGCTTTGGTGGTGTCAGTGACTTACCAGCCCTGACATTTATATACTTTTCACCTTTGTGGTAGTTGGATGAGGCGCCTCGATTATAGGTCTGTAAGGACCGGGAAACGCGTGTTCAGGCATAATTAATCCTCTAACGTAAGTGAGGACCGGCCCAGCCGCATCCAGGGGTTACCCAGTGTGCGTAATCCTGAGATATTTGCTAGAGTGTCTCGAACGCGGAGAGGAGCTTGCCCCTTGCCTCGACTCATGACGGGATCCAATTTTCAATACGTGTATTTCGGCTTTATTTGTAGAGCCTAGTATGGCGACATAGTAGCATGGGATACTATGCCGTCTATGATTTATATTTATGATTGAAATGTTTTGACACTATACACTTATTATAGTATCAAATGATTTGTTTTAAGCGTACCAAGCATGTTTGGCTATTATAAGGGAAAACCCTATCCCCCGGCTTGCGTTGCATTGTATGATAGGACCTGGGTCTTATAATAGCTTCATTTTTCGAAAAAGCATTGCGTTGTTTATTGATATGCATTGGTATTCTTGGGAGGAAACCCGTTCCGTGTTATGCGGCGTGGTCCCTTGAATTACTTTCTTTTAAAAATAAAGTTTTAAATAACTGTTTTAGTTCTCACACCAGTCACATGACTGACCTGGAGTTTATCGTTTCAACCTAAACTCTGGGTGCCCCTATTTTCCGCACGGGCAGCTAGTAGTTTTGGTTTTGCAGATTTATATTCACAGGATCCTGGTTTACAGCTGGAATGATATCCGGAAAGCTCTGTATCCGTATATCACCTTCAGTTGTGCTTTATATTATTTTTCCGCTGCTATGTATTAAAATGTAATTTAAATCTCTGATATTTCTGTGTAATATTTATTCATTTATACTCTGTATATTCTTGTAATCTGATGCATTGTTGTAATATACAATGAAATGTTCTTCTGTTTGTGTTCTGATTTGTCATGTTCTCAACAGTCAGGGGTTTCGAACGGTTTAGATCGGTTTAACGACTGATTCAGATCGAGCGAAATTCCAGGCCGTCACACCAACATACAACTTTTAGAAACTAATTTATACCTTGTTTTATATAGTTTGTGAATATTACATCTAAAACATCCATGTTTCAATTTTTTACATATAGATTACCAAAAAGGAAAAGGTTCATATTCTGATTGAGCAATAGCATCACCACTTTGTATTGAATCCATATGGGCATTATGCATTTAGTTAATAAGATACAAAAAACAGACATTCCTCTACTTTTTAGTTTCTGAAAACCACGGTAACATTATATTGGCTTTGTACTATTTCTTTGCATTTGATTGCATATTTTTAGATTGTCATCAAGATGATTTATGTTTGGTCCGTTTAAAATTTTGTAAACAAAAATGTCAACTTTGTGGTATAATAGTCTCAAAGGAGTGTATACTATGGGAATATATAACAAAAATGTAAATTTTATCAGTACACAAGTAAAATAAGGGAATTGGTCAAACTTTAAAATTTTGAAATTATTGATGTTAGGTAAAAATGAGTTGTAGCATTGCTAACATTTATTTGCATTTAAGAAAAAGTTAACTAGTCTAAGTTGGAACTGGAAGATCCAATGACTGCATAGAACTTATATTCAAACAGAGAGGTTTTACGAATAATTCTGTAGTTTTGTTGTTGAAATTATAATGTAGCGTGAAATGTCCTAGGATGGATGGAAGCTAGTTGTAAAATTTAGAGCACAGAAGAGGAGAAAACACAAGCTAGTTGACAATGTCATTCGTGCTTAATTATGCAATAAGTAAAAGTCATAATTGATCCAAGTGTTGCTTGGCAACTTCGTGGAGGTGCATGCTACTTGGTTTTTAACATATTGATTTGACCAAATAAAAAAAAGGAGGTCCAACTATGATTGTAATTGAAAATAGAAGCATCAGCAGCAGGATAAAGCACCTAATTCATTCTTTTGAGTCTTAAGTTAAAACTTACAAGTCAATGATTTTCCTAAGTCCCTATATCGTTTCATTTTCACTTTCCAAATTATAATATCTAGCACAGACCAAGACATTCCCTTGACTTTGATAATGGATTGAAACAGAAAACTATGTCTCTGTCTTCATGATTTATATTCCAAGATTTAATTGACAACTCATTTGTCTACCATGTAAATTCTTGCAAGCAATACTCGGTTCTAGTCTTATCTTAATTTCCTATAGCCTAATAAATCATTGACCCGCACTACTGTTGTTAGATTGGTCTTATACTTAAACAAATTAGAACAATGGTTTAAAATTAGAAAAAGCCAAAATCATTTAATATTTTTTGAAAGTGATATATAAATGTGAACTGATATGCTCATAAGAGTAATCTCTTCTTGTTCTTCTCTTGCTAAGTTTTTTTCCTTCTTGACCAAATCTCATTATAACTGGACTCATTACTACATAATAATTTGCCTTTTGACCTTGTTTTAAAGAATGCCGCTACTTGCATTACGTTCATAATTTAATACTTGTTACTATCTCCAGGATAAACTTATTTAAAGCACCGAGAAAAAATCATGTATTTATAAGGAAATTAACATTGATATCGATATATATTATAAATTATATGAATATATTGTATTTTGTAGCTGGTGGGCTTTAAAGTTAAAGCAGTTGCCAAAACTAAGTACATACAACTTTATAAGCACCTGGAATGAATCAATAATATTATTTTTATTGGATTTTGATTAGAATTAAGTGTGTCATTCTTGAGCAGTATCATAATAGTATTAACCAAATCGATCAGGAATTATAAGGATAATAGTTTTGACTTTTTTTTTACATTTTATTCAATAATGATTTTTTTTAATATTCCTATGTCCATGAGTTATCCAGTTTAACATACTTTTGTTTCATCATCTGAAGCATCATATTGATAGAATTGGTTAAATTATCTTAGAGCTTGTGTTCAACAGAAGATATAGCATGATCTAGTGGATTATCAAGAATTAGTTCATGACGAATCATGATTTTTTCACGAATACCAATGAACTAAGAGCAGTCAGAACCAAATTACTTCATAGACCATTCTTTAATGGCAACATCAAAGTTTGAGTTTCGTTTGGGGTATGTACACTGGATTTCTAATCAAATCTTCATTGCAAACCTGTGTTAATAAAGAGAAAAACTAACAATCATCAGTACAAGAATTAAAAAAAAAACAGAGAGACGTCTAGAATCAGTTATGCCTCAGGTTAGGATAATTGGACTATGATCAGAGAGTTTTGGGGGTGGAAATAAGGCAATAAGCTATGACCAAAGACTGAAAGCACTAGCAGTGAGGTAGGCTCTATCTAACTTGCAATAGGTTTTTTTTGGGTTGTTCTGTTATTGTTGCTTCATGTAAAGAGATAGAGGAGCCTTGTCTAAGTTAGCTGGGTAAATTGAGTTATTTGGAGGTTGTGCGTCGCTGATATGCAAAGGATCACCTCTCAATTTCTCAAAAGAGAAACACATGTTATTAAAAACACCAAAGGTAATAATGGGAAATTGGAAGTATGAAGGAGAGGGAGTTTATCCACTAAGGGATGCATGATACTTCTGGCATTGTCACCATAAATGGATGCAAGGAAAAAAGGTTAAAAGGTGGGAATATGAGTAGTTTGAGAGTGAACTTGCAATAGGATTTTTTCTTTTGTTTATGCTGAAAATGTTATTGCCATGTGGTCCTCTAGAATGGGAAGATGATGGGAGAAACTAATGCATAAGTATTGTCTGCATGCTTTAAATTTCAATGTCTAGATGTGCTTCTTGTTTCTGTGCTGCTACTTGATTTCCTCATTTAATTTCCACACAAAATTTTGTCACTATTTTCGGGCCGCATAGCACTAGTGTAAGGTATTAGGCAGCAAATACTCCTAATTCAAACTGTGAGTAATTATTCTGATTCCTTCTATACACTTCATGAATGCTCATGACTCTACTGCATGGGTATACTTGAGCATATATCTAATAATCATATGACATATTGTACTAAAAACTAAGGGCATAAGATTGACTACATCTCTTTTTTGTTGCATCATCATCATGCTCATGATCTGATATGAAAATGCTTTCATGGTTACTTTTGTTTATGATAATTTTTGTATATAAAGCTTCGACTTCAATGTTTAAGTTTCAGTATTTTGACATTGCTACAATTGACATGATACAAGCATTTTTAATAAAAGAAACTATATACACAGTAGAACAACTCTCTACACATACCGCAACATCACTTAAACCACATCGTTATTCGTTTGAACATCCCCCAATTTTAATAGCAGGATGAACATAAATACTTATGACAAAGCTAGCTAGTAATTTAGAGCTTTGTTTTAGAATTTTACATCAGTTTTCCTTATAGGAAACACATTATAAATATTTTATATTTCAGAGGCTTACCCATATGCACAAAATCCATACTTGTGCAAAATTTCTTACTCAAAATCTGGGTAGGCGCATTCCTTGAAAGTTTGCTCATCAAAGTCATTCATGAATTCTTAAAAATTTGATATACCATGGACTTCAATTTTGGCAGAAGTACCTACTGTAAGCGCAGGCAATTGCATGCCTGTGTCTCCCCCTTTGCAAACAGCTACACGTATCTCATCGTCTTCTGCAAATGTTCCTACTGGTATGCGCATGGCTAAAACATTGGCGCAGGCACCAGTGAAAGCTCACAGTACATCACAGGTAATGAAGCACAGTTGCATCGTTTTTTTTTCCTGTTTTCTTTTTCTGTAGTAGCCTCATTGTCTTCCCAAAGCCTGATTTTTTTCAATTTGTTAACTGTGCTAAACCGTTGAGTTGGGTGACTTATTGACTATATTTAAGTTAATCCTGAAATACGATCATTTAGAATTTAAGCAGCGGCCAACTAATGAATACACTATAGTAGCCTGTATTATCATTTGAAATGCTTAAATATGTATTCCAAGTTATATCCAGTGAAGTTGCAGCCTGCCATATAAGAACCCTATTACAGTCTTATTATACGCATGATAACATTTGTTACATATCTAAATTCTAAATATTCCCACAAGTCCAAATTTCTCTGTTATTATGTGTTCTGACTGGGAAATCGATTTAAAACATGTAGATACAACACATGGAAAATTGGCATCTTAACACGTCAAAAATTGCCCACTAGCCTTAGAGCTTAATTTACGTGCAGGGTATATGTAGATCAATAAGTATGACTACAAATTTGCTTTAGTTTCACCTCAAAGTCAAATAATTCAATTTATGTGATGACATCAATGTACATTCATGATTCATTACATCGAATTTTAGACGAGTAGAAGTATATACTATCAGACTAAGAGTAAACTTAATTGCAAGGTAATTAATTGGGGCATTCATAGTATTAATGAAGAATAAAACTTAATTGTTAATAAATGTAACAGTCATAGTATAATTTAAGAAGAAAGTTTACTCCTACCGAAGAACCAACTGCAGCTAGTATTTAATGTCGACCTTCAGAAGGGATTATTGACATGTATAATAATCTATACTATACTATAAAAGAGGACTTAGTAATTGAGCTCTCTCGTTGCTTCTCACGCTGACCTTTTGTTTTCAATTTACTTTGTTTTTTCCAATTACATTTACTATCTTATACTGTACCGTAATCAATGAGATATATTCCAAGAGCCATAAGTTTTTCATTGATTCTCAACTGAAGAGTCGTGAACTTTGCTTCTCCTTCTTTATTGGCTCTCCTTTTCTTCCTTCTCCCCAATACCTGTTAAACCCTACGCTTGTCGTCAAATGGCAGTGGATATTGATCGACACAGAAATCTGCCACTGCTCCTCTCCTTTATATATATGAAGTCATCCTCTATGATTTGCCTCTTTGCTTATTTCCCCTCACATCTCATATCAATTCAGGTAATTTTCAATTATTTGTTTTCTCAATTTTCAAACCAATTACTTATTTAATTACTTACTTTTCTCTTTACCAATTTGTGCTTTTTGTAATGAAAGTAGCAAGAGCATGGTGTTTATCGGTTACTGGATGGGTTGCGAGAATGAGGTATATAATCGCAGTTTACTGATATGGTGAAGGAGTATAAACTTATATGGCGTCGATTAATTCTTCAATAATTTAAGTGTGATTGATCAAAGGTACCAAATGTGGTTGTAAAATAGAATACTTCGGGATTTTTAAATAATCATTCACTGGTACCTCAGCATTGAGGTTTTGATTTGTACTAAATATTACATAATTTGGCACACAAATTTCTTACTGACCATGATTATACTGTTTTCCTTGATACCAGTTTGTATAATTTAAACGAAATTCCAAAGTTTTGATATTCCAAACATTGTTCCGCACTTTGCCAATATGCTCAAGACTTCTAGAGTGTACATTTTAGGATTACAATGAGTTTGATACCATATTCTCTAAAACAGACGTTGAACTTTGAATTTATCGAATAAGCATGAGATAAAAGTATAATGCCAATTTTCTATTAATACTAAAAAACAATATTAATAGTTAATACCATATAAGACTGTCGCCATATTGCCTTAATCAAGCAAGTTTCATAATTTCATTCGGGAAAAATATGCAGGTATGTAATTTTACTACGTAAATAATTGATTTTATAGTTCTCAACTATTAATTAATAACACTTATGTATGATTTCTGGGTTATAAATGCTTTCAAATTATCCATTTTCCAACAAAACAATTATTATTGGTTCTAAAACATGTATGATATGCAGAATAGTGATTGCGTCATGACTGTTATATGACATCTTTGTTTTTCCCTTCAATGAATAGAACCCGTCTTTCAATTACTATGAAGCTATTATAAGAGGATTCATTTTATATCAGGCTTGAGTACTACAGGAGGATTATTATCTAGTGTGATCTGCCTCATATGGTTATTATTGCAAAATCATCATATGAGATCACTTCATCCAAAAAAAAGGATTATTTAATTACATATTTTCATATCCCGTACAGATTATTTCATTGATTTATCAAAATGTCCCTAAATGGGTTACGGGTAGCATAAACAACATATGTTCTATTGTAGCTTCTTGATTTTGCAACAAGAAGTATCAGTCTATTATTTTTTAGGTGTTAAAATACTTAAAGTCTTAAGATAATGGTGAAACTTTATCCTTATTGTAACTAAATTTCATGCCGAAGGCAAAATCCAAAACATAAACTTAGCCATACAAATATAAGTTTCATTCATGACAAATGGGTCAAGAACTTGATTAAAAGTTCTTCCTATTGCTAACACATGCAATAATCACGTAAGAACAAATAAACATATTTGCATCTGATAATCCTATAATGTATTAGACTGGAGTTGGATAAGACTGTTACAAGTGTTACTCTTTACCCAAATGCATGCATATTTATATTTATGCATATGCTTATATGTCTTCAAAACTTTCAACATAATTAGATTTGATGTGTTTGGCAGTCTCATCCAAAAGCAGCTATATGCCACCGGTAAAATGATGTGAGACTCTTGCAATTTACTTTGTTTCATAAAAAATTAGACCGATAGTAATATACATACATTGCTTGAAAAAAAAAGGTTTGTATTCACTGGCAACATTATTATCTAGGTATTAGTTTCACAGAACAGCTTTCATCACTTATCAAAGTTTCCATCTCTGTTTAGCTTTATAATTGCTACATATAAGAGTTATTATTTATATAGTTAATCCACTTGAATTTCAAATGCTATTCTAGACATTAACAGCTTTACATATGAATATTTTGTTTACAAACTGCGAACAAAAATTTCTACAAGGAACAGTTTTTCTATATATTGGCAATAATTACTTGACCAAATATTGTGGTTTTCACCAAATGTGACTTTTATTTTATTTTATTTGAGTACGAGCTTGGTCAAATGTCGATTTCTATTGTTCTTCAATTGAATCATCATCAACAGTTTCCATTGCTTTCTCCCTGTTTAATGCCAGTCAGCACTGTCATACATCAGTAACACGACTTTACTTTATATCATATATTTACAAGAAATAATACTTCTATTTTTTGCCTTGACCAAAATGGCATGAGCAGGTTAACATAATTGAATGCCTAGGGGCTTCCTGGCTTCTTTTTTTTTTTTTTTTTTTTTGAATATGCTAAAACAGTGCAGTAATAAATGTTCTCACAATTATAATTTGCATTCTTCATAGCAAACTGTATTTTTCAAAAAACCCTTCGCTTATCTGGTTTTTCCCAAATTTGCACAATTTCAATCCAAAACCACTACCATTCCACTTTTATGCAAAGCATTGGAATTAGATCTGACTTTCATCTTTCATTACCATAGAAAATTTATGGCTTTGTGAGTATAAATACAGGTATATATTTCCTTATGCTTCCAAATAACCATTATTTCAAATCATGGTTTCCATTATATGCTTCCAAATGGCTATTGTTTCTCAAGATGCATGTTATTATTTAGCCATGCATTTGTGAGTATATATGACAGGTATGTATTTCCATGTACGTATGCATTCTTATTTTAAACCCGGGTTTTCATTAAGCTTTCAATGACCATCGTTTCCCTAGATGTGTGATATTCCCTACCACATCTTACCATGCAATTGTGCTATCGCAGACGATCACTTTTCTCAGAGTTGACCCGTGCACTGGCCAATATATAGCAACTGTTTTGTGAAATTATTTTTTCACCAAATCATTTCTTATTTGGCAGGTTGCTGAGGCTGTTGAAATTGAATATGTTCCAGAAAAGACAGAAATAGAAGATGCCTTTGTTGAGGAGTTTAAAAATGTTTTTGAAAAATTTACCTTTAAAGAATATGCTGCTGATGTTGAGGTATGAATAAGAACCACTGTGATTTTATTCTCGGAACAATATGTATTAAACATTTCTGTTTCATTTAGTTTGTTGCTGCAGGATTACGATACAAAGGATAAATCAGCTGTAGACACTGCAGCAAAAAAGAAAAGTGAATCTGATTCCGACGGAGAAGAGCAAGATACATAGCAAAAGGAGAAGGAAATTTCCAATAAGAAGAAAAAGGTAATTTTGGTGATATTCAAATTCAGGGAATTATGTTGTTTATATTTTTTATGAACACATTTTTTAACTGATATTTTGCAGCTTCGAAGAAGAATGAAAATAGCAGAATTGAAGCAAATATCGTCAAGGCCTGATGTGGTGGAGGTATAATTCCCAATTTAGTTGGTTCAGGTCATCATTTCACTGGCGAAGGTTTTTTGTTCTCTTCTGATTATATTTGTCTTTGATATCAATAAAAGAACTTAGTT
Source organism: Allium sativum (assembly GCA_030737875.1). NCBI lineage: Eukaryota > Viridiplantae > Streptophyta > Magnoliopsida > Asparagales > Amaryllidaceae > Allium > Allium sativum. Next base: position 34,206,344 of record CM060913.1, on the reverse strand, counting down.
GTATAGAAGTTCACTGGCAGGGCTTAGTTGTATAGAAGTTCACCGGTCTGCAATTTTCAACTATCATTAAAGTTACATAAATACCTTAAATGTTTCGTATTCTTTCACTTCTCAATTAAGATATCGGTTAGGTCTAATACCATTAGTGGCTTAGAATTTGAAGTATAGACAGTCATGATTGGTAACAAAAGCCTAACAAACAGTTTGTAGTTCTTTTCCTTACACCAACATTTTGCAAGATTAATACTTATCTTGATTTTATGTGAGCCAAAGGGTTTTACTGAACTGACGGAAAGTTTACTGAATTTGATTTGATGATTAAATCGTTTTTGGTTTAGTTTGACAATTTTAACATTTTTTGCTCACATTAATGAATTACCACGCTCCACTTTAATGAAATGATGTAGAGTTTTCAAATTGCACCTAATTTTAGGTAAGTTCCTTTCTCAGATGTACATTGGTTCTCTTTGCAAACAATACATGTTATTCTAGCAACACGTTGCTTGATTAATATGCAAAGGAGAATTGTTGAAAAATATTAATCCAATTCTGAGTTATTCTAGCATATCACCTGTTTTCCTCATTTAATATTCCATTATTTTATCAAATCTGTCCAAAATAGCAATTCTCAGAGTGTGTGTGTGTGTTTATACACACACACATAAATATGTAAGTATGTATGTATGTGTTTGTATGGATGTATATTTCTTATTATAAATTATATCCAAACGCATATGATTTATTTATTTCTTTTCTTGATGACAAAAAATGATTAGCATCATGACTGTTTCGCCCAGCACTTCTTATTTTCTTAAAATGGAATGAAAGTCCTACCAAATACTTTGCTAATGTGACTTTCTGACTAACAGTGTAACTTCAGTACATCTCACTAATACATAATTGTCAGTTTGGTTCCACCATAAATTTAGTTCATGATAAAGAATAAAATTACTGTAACCAACTAAATATATGGTACTTAGGAGGATAATACATGGAAATGAATAATGATTAAGTTCACTTTAACAATGACATTAGTTAGGTGGATTCTATAGGCATTAATTATGCTTAAACGAAAAGTGTAGGATACCGCACAAAGAAAATGGTAGCCCCATAGCAACAAACTATCATGATAGGTTAACGTTACTGACATAGCAGTATGGCTGTGTGTATATCCTGGAAACAAACTATTATTAATTAAATTTGTTCATCCTTAATTAGGAACGTTTGCTAATTTACTTATATTGATCATTTTCAACGTACCAATGGGTTTAAGTTATTAAAACACTACATGGCAGTCAATGACTTTTTATGGGAGAAATGCAGACATCTCATTCTGTTATTGAATGACAATGTAAGATTTTCATCTGAAAGTTTTGATATTCATTGTTGGATCCAACAAATATTTCATCACTTATTAAATCATTTAGACAATTTCAACACTTATGCATATCAATAAAGCAAAACCCAAAGGCATGAACATAATTTACGTTACTTTTTTTGAGGAAGACAATTTATGTTACTTTGCTATGCTGGTTTTCCTAAAGGCAAATATAACAGTGCTTATGGCTTTTTTAGGTTATGTTGTACATGATTTAGACAAGCGAACAAGATTTGTACTTATATGGTTATGTAATTTTTGGTTATTCTCTTATAGGATTTGTATTCATACCTAATAGGGATTATGCGGTTAGCTGATTCGGACCAGTTGGTTAAAAGTATGTATTGCAATCGTTTACTCAAATAACCACCTAATACCTCATGTAAACTATTCATATCTTTATACCAATTAGCTTTCAATTATGATTGGTTAAATATAGCACAAATGGAGGAACTTGCAGAAAAAGCACTAGAAGAACCTTAACACTGCCACCGTGTTAAAGATTTTATTATAGAAAGAACTTTTGTTATACAAATTTTTATAGAGCGACAGATGTAAGGGGCTTGGACCTTGAATCAGTCATCGGGTATAATAACCGTGGAGTTATCGCGGATAAAGTAGAGGAATAAGCCAGCTGAAGTTTGTCTACTCTATTATCAATTGTGTTAATAGCAAGAGTGGAAAAGCGTTCACTCATGATTGTTGTTATATGTTCCTTTCATGTTTTGTACTACTGAAAATGGCCGCATATAGGAAAATATTTCATGTAAAATTGGTATCACAAGTTATTCTTCAAAATTGTATATTTATTTGGAAAGAAATATATTTACTTTTATGAAATGATTTTGGCTGTAGGTGTTGTATTTTGATCCTAAATGATATGTATGAAGCCATTACGAGAATTTGGTTGGTTTGTTTTGTTGAATTTCAGACTGTGCGAATGGATGCTAAGTTTGGCAGTCTGGTTTGTTTGGTTTCACACTGGATGAGTAGTTTGGATTTAGACATGGATAATTTTCTACAACTTCAACATGTATGCATATAATTAAATCAAGGTCCTTGCAACAACGGTTATTCATTGCCCATGCGCAACACACGGGTTCACACTTGTAATAATATAAAAGGGCAGAGAATACATCTAGCCAGATACTGATTTGCATGTAAGCATGTAGGGGAACATACAAGAGATAACATGCATATGCATGCCTAATTCACAACTTTAGGTTAATGGTAGTGTCGTAGTACACATTCTTACATGCGGCACTGATCCAGTTATCATTCACATTAAGTTCCTTGATTTGCAGGCGAGATACCCGAAGAGTTTTGCCAGCCAAGAGATGAAAAATGGTACGTCTATTTCTGAGATAATTTATCTGTCATATTTGTGTGTTTGCATCGTAATTATGTCTTTCCTACAAATAATTATTCTTCTTTTAGCCCAAATAATTTTTTCCACGAAATATATTCAATTTCCTGTGGAGGTTAAACCAAGCTATAATTGGAAGAGATGACAATGATTATGATTCATAACTATTTTCATATATCTGCTTATTATTTGAAATATTGTTACCAAAAGAACTGAAAATTACCATTATTCAAATGACAAAGTGTCATGTGAGAATTTGAGTGTTGAAGAATGACCATGCATCACATCCATTTGATGTTTCCACTAGTTTTAGTTGAGAAAAGAAACAAGCAGATCTTGCGTCTTTCACATGTACGTGTTTTGAGTTCAGTGATAGCCGAAAGTTAATTTAGTTGAGTTTTTTTTATTTTATTTCAGTCTGATTTTTAGTAAACTTAGTTGTAAAAACATGGAGATTTCTGTATCCATTTAGATCATATTTGCTTAAAATTTCACTATGGATAAAGTGATCTTATGGGTAATTTATATTTCCTTAACAACTTGCCCAGAACATATATTCTACTAATTTTTACAGGGATTTCTTTAAAAATATCATATTAAGTTGCATAAAATTATTTTTAAGTGCAATTAGTTTTAAGTGTTACTAGACAATACACTGAAAGAAATCTCTTTAAAACTACAAACCATATCATGCAATAATTGTATAGAAAATGTTGAGTGGGTGCCTAATTAACTATGATTGAGTGTATATTAAGTATTTCTATTTTTGGGCTTTATATTAGTTTCAGTTTGACTATGTTTATGTTTATTTTAGTTATTTGATTCAGATTTTGCGTTTAACCATTAAGTGGGTGCCTCATTGACATATTACTACTCATATGGTGTAGATTTTATGCAGGGAGATTATGATAGCGCCATAGACATGCTAGCTCAAGAAGAAAGCAACAGTAATGTATCAGATATTTGAACAATTAATATTGTAAGATAATTTAGTATTATTTTGTCTACTGCTATTGAACTTTAGAATGCACGGTAATATTATTTTTGTTACTATAAACTTTTAGAAGTTTTTAGTTTGTAATGTATTGTTGAACTTTAAAAGTTTGTTGTTAAATTTGGTCTTTATGTTGAATCTGTTGGTAATTTTCAGTTCATTGATACTTCTTTGTGATATTATGTCAAAACTGCAAACATTTGTACTGAGCAGGAAGAATCGAAGAAGTGAGATGTAGAATTTTTTTTTTTTTGAAATAAAATCAATTTGCAACGGCTAAAAGCCGTTGCTAAATTAAAAACAGCAACGGTCTTTAACCGTTGCAAAAGTAAAATTTGCAACGAACTTAGGCCGTTGCAAAATACAAGTTTTGCAACGGCTCTAGGCCGTTGCAAAATATTTGTCACTCCTGAAATAGCAACGGCTGATAGCTGTTTCAAAATCAATTTGCAACGGCCTAAAGCAGTTGCGAAACAGCGTTTCTGGTGTAGTGAATAGTTGGGGTTGAACACCCAGATTTCTTTATGGACAATCGGAGTGGAACATGAAGGCGTGGGTCGGTTCAGGAAGCAAGCAGTGACGCGCGATGATGGTCGAGACCGCATAATGGGAGGTAGTGTGTTTGTGCATGTACACCATGTGCACTCTGTATTAGCATGGTGAAAGCAAGAAAAGTGAAATAAAAGAAAGAGATAGGGAGAAGAAAGAACTATCGTGGCATTTGAATGGAAGGATCATGTGTTGGTATGATGACCATAGATATTGGCACTGAAAAAGATAGATCGAAGCAGACGTTTGGGTGGACGAAACTGGTTATTAGACCGGAAAAATAGGACCATGTATAAACAGAAGAGAAATGGGTAGAAAGCAGAATAGAGGAAAGAAAGGAAGGGATGGCTGGACGTTTAAGGCTTGGGCTTTGGGCCGAGAAGAGTATAAAAGATTTAAATGAAGTTGGGCTTTGGATTTTTTGGGCTCCGGCTGAAAATTAAAATGGAAAGAAGTAAAAAAAAAATGGGAGTAAAGAGAAAACTGAAGGGAGTAAAATAAAATTAAAAAAAAAGAATTATTAGAAAATAAAGTAAAGGAATTTGTGTAAATATTAATTATACTATAAAGACACACACACACACACACACAGATATATATATATATATATATATATATGTGTGTGTGTGTGTGTGTGTGTGTATGTGTTTGTGTGTGTGTGTGTATATATATATATAAAGAGAAATAAAAGGAAGAATTTATGTATGGATGATAGAGTCTGGATAAGAGCAAATAGTAAGTGATCAGATAAGGATTATAATGGACATCATTGTACGTAGTTCGCATTTTTTTTAATAAATAAATAGCATTAAGTTATATTCTTTCAAATTAAATAAATAAAATACGGGTTCATGTATTCCTAAAATCCCAGTAAATAGTTCCAGTCATGTTAAGTTGAACTATAATCAACAAATAACAAATGATCGATGGAGGATGGTTGATAGTCCATGAAACGGAATGTTTTGAAACAAATTATTATTTAATTTAATCGACTTAGGTCGATAAATCTATTTTTAATCAAGAAATAGGTAAATCATTGAAATAACGACGATTAAACTAAGTATTGAAATTTATGTGAATATGAATTTATATGATAACTATATGAACAGAAGTTTATATTGATTCAATGAAATTTGATATAGTAAAAGAGTCCAAAAGGAAAGGATATTCACGATCCAAGCTGAATAAATGTGAGGAGCTTAAATGCTTGGCAGATAAGAAGAATTGTGAAGGATGTTGGTACGAAAACATTGGTTGACCGATAACCATGGATTTTTCATATATTCAGAAAAGTAAATGAGATGGAAATAAATCAGGAAGAGGTGTTGATTTAGTAATCGACGAAGTCGATTTTAGGAAACTATCTTTTACTTTCTGTTTTAAATAAAGATTTAAATTTAATTGTTTATTCATCTAAAGGAAATGAATTAATAGTTGTATTTATAAGTCGTATATATATATATATATATATTGAAGTACGGATTATAACGATAGTGTTATAATTAATGAAATAAATGGATTCTTAAAATAAATTAAAACTAGGTTATATATGATTTGGAAATAATAATTTTTCTAATATCAACTGATTTATGAATGATGCTTATTTGAATTGTTGAACTGTGATAGACAATTCCGTTGTGATAATTGATTTGTTGATTTGATTTAATACTGTGACATGACCCAATTAACATGTTTAGCCACATCTTATTATATTGACTTATACAAACTACTGTTGGAATCTAGAATCTTATATGTTAAATATTTTCAATAGATATGTCTTGATAATCAATTAAGGATATAGAAACACATACGAAATATATTGATCTGATTGCTATTAAGTATCACTTGACCCTAAAAGATATTAACGTTCATCGATTCAAAGAGACCGGAATTGGTTTTTCTAAACGATCTCCAAATACCACTTTGATTCGACATAGGCGTTGATTAATTTGAATTCAAGTCGAAGACCATTGAAGACGATGTTTACACAAGGGTTGTTTTGTCGATCCTAGGTACAAATTGCCTAAGATGGATCTATAGGATAGTGCATTCAGTTTGTCCGGACCCAGGACAACTTGTATGGTCGAATATTTGACAGAGTATACCTAACGGATCGCGTAAATTGACCTCTTCAAAACTATGTTTGGTGGCGGAGAAATTCGTTTCTCTTAGCTTTTTACCCGTCGTTTTTAGGGATATCAATTTGTGATTTGACAGGTTTGACAATGTGGCATTCAAAGTGAATAAAGATGTGACGTTCTAAAAGGCAAGTTCTGACTTCAAGCCTCACAACTAAGAAATGACAAAAATCGGGCAGGCAGCATGACTATGTGGGTCGCTCTCATTAGGATGTGTTGTCACCATCTAGAGAATATTCATTTTGTTACTTCTTTCGCTTAATATTCATTTTGTTACTTCTTTCGCTTCTATATCTCTCGGGAACCGTTATGTTGCTAGCAACCGTAAGGTGATAATATATTTGATACACTCAAGAGAAATGAGTGGTCGGTCATGTGTGAGTCGGGTTGTAAGACGTTCTTTTTGAACCCAGTGTATTCCTCTCTAGAGATACACCATCGGAAGGTGGTTTCATACCTTGTTGTAACAACCCGTATTTTCAATAACCTGTTATAACATAAATCGAGGCAGAATTTAATTTATAAATCTGAATCAAGGGAAACGGGCTATGCCATTTCTATTGTAAACTCCATAAGGGGGTATGACTCATCGGTTAGTAATACATGTCAAGGTTTGAAGGGGTCTGTTAGGTTGACTAAACCTTTTGGGCTTTTATAGGATTGGGGTTGGGTTAGGAAGGGATTTCTTGTAATCCAAAAGGAGTATATCTTGCTTATCTTCCCGATCTCTTTGTAGCATATCTTTCTTTTGCTATCTATATCGTGTTAATCTTGTCATGAGAACCTTAGGTAGAAACCCTTTGGATGAAACATGTGTTTGAAACATGTTATGCTTGATGGTTGGAAGTGGTTGCAAGTGTTTGCAAGTGGTTACTCGTGGATGCATTATACACATTAGGCACTAGATCGGCTCACACACTCCTTATATTTCATGAGTGTTTACGCTTATTCATGGATGAAAATTTTTGTGTTATCACATGGATGTTGCATATGGATGTATGTATTTGCACACATATAGATGTTATACATTATGTTAGGAATTGCATACATATGGATTCATTTCACTAACATAATTTGCATTGATGATATTTGCATTAGATAAGTACATATACACACACCTTTGCATATGTTCATACAACATTTAGAATCTTATAAGGACAATGATTGCTCGTGGATGATGTTTTGAGTAGATGGATGTTGGATGGTAGGATACATTCTTCCTAACTTGAAGATTTCGGGGACGAAATCCTTTAAGGAGGGGAGAATGTAACAACCCGTATTTTTAATAACCTGTTATAACATAAATCGAGGCAGAATTTAATTTATAAATCTGAATCAAGAGAAACGGGCTATGCCATTGCGTTCGTCTCGGAAAAATACGCGAAATAGAGTCCGAGTTTTCGAAAATCGGAGTCCGTATGACCCGATTAAGGCCCAACAAAGTTTTCAGAAAAATTCAAAGTAAAAACAGATTTCAAATTCAAGTTTGAATTTGGAAATTAGGTCAGTTTGGGCCAGGCGGGAAAATTCCCGCCGGAGCACCCAAGTCGACAGCCCTGTCGACTTGGGAGTCGACTTGGTTGGACCCAAGTCGACAGCCCTGTCGACTTGGCTGTCGACTTGGTCCAGCCGTGCAGTTTTGCCTGGTGCACCATTTTGGGGTCTTGGTTAGGTTTTGGGGCCAGATTCGGTTTTGAGGGCTGAGATTGGAACTAGGGTTTAATCCTAAGGCTAGAACTAATCCTAATCTCTATAAATAAGACCCTAACCTAAGCCTAAATCAACATTATTCACTCATACAACTAAACTATGGCAAAATCACTCCTCTCATGACCTCCACTCTCTTCATAAAATTCCTAAATAAATTTCTATGAGATATTTTCCATGCATACAAGTGTTTTCAAGCTTGTATGAGTGTCATTAGCTTGCATTCAAGTCAAGTTTCCATATTTACATCATAAAGCAAGGGTTTTGATCATTTTGGCTCAAGGGATTTTCTATTAGAGCTTGTATTTTGGGTCTATTTGATTGCATAAGGGCTTTGTCATATTTTTGTGTCTTCATAAGCATTGTAAGCCCTTTTCTACTTTCATATTTAAACTCTAAAGTTAAATGAATGATGCAAGTTTGGTTGATCATTGTGATATGCAAGTTTGCCATGATATTCAAGTTTACCATGTCATGTTATGAAAGTTTGATATGTTATGATATGCAAGTTTGTCATGCTATGTTATGCAAGTTTGCCATGTTATGATATGCAAGTTTACCATGTCATGTTATGCAAGTTTGATATGTTATGATATGCAAGTTTGCCATGCTATGTTATGCAAGTTTGCCATGTTATGATATGCAAGTTTATCATGTTATGTTATGCATGTATGCCATGTTATGATATGCAAGTTTACCATGTTATGCTATGCAAGTTTGCCATGTTATGATATGCAAGTTTATCATGTTATGTTATGCGAGTTTTCCATGTTATGATATGCAAGTTCATCATGTTATATTATGCAAGTTTGATATGCAAGTTTGTCATATGATATGCGAGTTATGTTATGCAAGTTTGGGTTGATCACTTTGTTCATGTTATCATGTTATGCAAGCTTATCTTGGGTTTATGAGCTTAAAGCTTCAAGCTTTATGCTAAAGGTTGCATTTTGGCAACATGTAAGTTATCATATCTCTTATGATAACTTGCATGTGAGGCTAAATGCGAACTTATGGCCATTTCTACATGTCATTTATCACCATGTATCACCAATATGCTAAGTTTGGTTTTATGCATGCTTTTGAGGCCTAAAAATGTAATATGCAAGTATATGAACATATGTACATTTCATATGCCACCATGTTAAACTTGTGGCTTCAACACCTTTATGTCATGATTATGCCAAGTTCCCTCTTTCTATCCTTTATGCGCTATTGCGATATGTAAGCGATGGGATTGCGTTTGGGGTTGGGTAAACTTAAAAGACATGAAAACATAAGATTGGGAATTTACCTATTAAGTTAGGTCTACCCATTGGGAATTTACCTATTAAGTTAGGTCTACCTAAATTCTTGAAAACTTGTAATATGTTTTGGAAACATGATGGACATGACACTTAGAAAATATAAGTGTGACCTACTCGAGGTTGGGTTGAGTTTGTAGCGTAAACCTACCCGGAACCGACCGGCTTAACTAGTTGCTACAAACAATAGGACCCAATGTGAGAAGTTGGTCATGTTGTACCTTGAACCCGAGGTTAGACCAAGTTGTGGTGTAAAGCTACCCGAAACCGACCGGCTTAACTAGTAACCGCAACAAAGTCTAATGTGAGAGGTTAAGGCACATTAATTAATTAATGCCTCATGATTAGGGTTAAGTCATGGTCCACTTAATACTTAACCAATTTGGGCTTGGTAGATTAATCAGGGTTAAGTCGTGAACTCATCGTTACACTTAACCAAGTTAATCCATGATTAGCAAGAGGGTTAAACCATACTTAACCCACTAGAAAATCCTAGCAATGGGGGTCCACTCCAGCAGTAATCCCAAGTTTGTATCATTATGACCCTAGGGACTAGGCTAGGGTGGGGGGCACAATTACTGGACTTGAGGTAAGAGACCAAAAACGACGGCAGAAGCGTACGCCGGTGTAGTTCCAGGCGGACTATGGTCGTGCACATAGTCCGAAGCCGGGGAAAACATGCACGGGTACCAGTAGATCGAGACTGTGCACTTATGTTTATGGTGTCCAGGGGTTGACACCCTAGGGCTTGATACACCCGACGGGAGACCCTGCACAGTCTGACTACAATTATGTTTGGGCCGTATTGACACCAACATGTAACGAGTTAGGCTTATAGGGAGCCGATCGACTAGACCGTTTGGTTGGACCGCGTATTAGGGTCACTTCATGCTATTGGGCAAAAGCTTGGGCCAAGGGATCAATACTTGTTTATTCAAGTCATGTTAGTTTGCTAGTACACCTGTGGTGCAAAAACCTTAAACCTGATTATGCGATGACACCTTTATCTACCTTGTTAGTTAATCATCATGCTAGTATGTTGTTATCCTTATGTTCATCCCTGCTTCTCATGCCAGTTAACTTTATCAGTTTACATTGATTGTAGTAGGGCTTACTCAGTCTTTTTGACTGACCTGTTTTACTTTCGCCTCTTTTCTTTCGTTTCCCTCCCCCTGGTTCTCAGGGTGGGAATATTGGAGCTTAGCTTGGATTTCTGATCGCTTGCTTGTGGGATTTTAGCTCATGTACGGTCTTGACATGAAGCTAGCTATGGTTATCACTTATTTTGGGGATAGTACTTATGTATTTCAGTTTTTCAGTGATGTTGTTTTTATCTAGACTGGTGTATTTGGAAAGTTGACATTATGTTGTATCAGACTTGTTTTGAAATAGTTCGAAATCTTCCGCTGTTTTACTTATCTTCTTTACTCTGTTTACATATATACATATGTTCTTGTTCTGCCTTGATATATCATTATGCATGTTTACCTGATTCAAACACCCCTCCAAAGTCGTGGTGCTTGCAAGAGCCACCCTGGCGGAGGTGGGGTGTTACACTTGTCATAGTTGGAAATCCATTTTTCCTAAGCGCCAAGTGGATTTTGGTTTGTATAATATATATATATATATATATATATATATATATATATATATATATATGGAGCGTGACATGCAAGCGTTTCGCTAGATTCTAATTTATTTGTGGAAAACCATAAACATTGTTATAATATCAGTATGGTTATGATTTCAAAATGTTTTGGTTTTCGTAAGATAAAGATCATCCGTGTTTATGTGTGGATCGATCTTACGATTATCTTTCCTTTCTGAAGAAATTTTCCCAGTTAAGCAAACTATTTAAAATCGTTTACTCACACCAGTTCCATTACTGACCTAGAGTTTATTTTTCTTTGTTCTCAATAAACTCTTGGATGCCCAAATTTGTACGGGCAGTCAAGTAGTTTAGCATTTTTTCTCAGATAATCTGGAAGGAGCTGGAGCAGGAGGTTTCAGCATTAGTTATATATGGTTTATTTCCGCCGTGATGTATAAATGATGTACTCTGATGTTGTATGAAAGTTCAGATATAGTTTTGTATTTTCCAAAGCTTATATTGTGAGATTCGGTGTTATTCAGTTCTTTCTTCTATCTTATTTCTTCTATTCAAATTTTTATATATTTTCTATTTATCACCCTCTAATTTTTTTTCTATTAATGATTCGTATTTTCGTGCAATTTGAGTTAGACTTGTATTGTATTTGGTCGACTCAAAAGGTACGAATTTGAGGGTCGTTACATAACGTTTTGCATTCAACAGACTGCTAAAAGGACCATCGTCATATCTGATGATTCTGATCGACACAAAATTCTACATAAAATAACATTTTGTTTTATAAATATTATTTCACATGTTTTGTTTCTATTGTTAATCTTATCAAATATCTCTCTTTTGTTGCTCAATAGAAGATTTTTTTTTATATATATAAATTTGTAATAGTGAACTTGAGGGAGGGATGGGGAAGTAAATCATGTTATTTTTTGTTTTTATCTTTAATAATTTCTCTTTCATCTGTGTTTATAACGTAAATTTCCATATTATTATTATTATTTTAAATAAAATATTGTTACAGATTTAATGCACAATTTACAACAAGTTACATAAGGTAAAAATTATAAGTTAATTAAAAAATTAAGGCAAGAATTAAGTATTACTGATTGTAAGTTCAAAATATATATCATATATTCTTTAAACCAAATAAGAACCACGTAATGTATGGTGGCGATATTAATGGAAATATTAAAATAAATTAAAAATTATAAATTTGTTAAAAAATTAACGGAAAAATCAAACACTACGGAATTTAATATCAAAATCTATGTCACATTTTCTTTAAACCATATGAAAACAACGTAAGATACGTGGATATTAACACAAAATTATAACAAGTTAAAAAGGTAAAAAATTATAAATTTGTTAAAGAATTAATGGAAAAATCAAGTATTATTGATTGCAGTTTCAAAATATATGTTATATTTTCCTTAAAACAAATGAGAACCACATAATGTATGTCAATATGCATAGTGAACATTATTAAGATACACATGTTCGTTACTTTAATTTAAACTTTCATAAATAATACAATTTAAACGCAAATAGATCAACACTAACACATTAGTAAACATCATATTTTTAGTGCCAAAATTAAATGTTGGAGTTTACTTGTTGATAGGATTTTCATGCATATGATGACCATTTGGAGCAGAAATATTGTGTGGTGTCCAATTGAATGGTGGACTCACATTGCTCATAAAAGATAAATAGTGGTAGAAATCAAATAACGGGTTTTCAAAAAAAAAAAAAAATGGTTTCCTTTTCTCTCTCACCCTCGATTTCACCGTTACAAATTTATAAGATCAAAAAACCTCTTCTATTAAGCTTCGAAGGAGAGATATTTTATAATATCAACAATAGAAACAAAACATGTAAAATAACATATAGAATACAAAATTTCACTTTACGTAAAATTTTATCTAACCACTTCCACTCAGTCAAAAAATTTAACAAAAGTTCACATTTTTTAAATTTTATTTTCATTTTAAACAGTATAATATTTGTATATTAATTTTTTGTGTTTAAATTTATATATTAACTTTTGTTTTTAAATCAGTTAATGTAATTGTCGAAATGCATAGGGCATGGTCGCTAGGGCTGTCAATGGATACTTTCGGATACGGATAGTGCTATATCCGTATCCGTATCCGAAATCATTTTCGGATATCGGATATCCGTATCCGCGGATACGGACGGATATCGGATAATTATCCTATCCGCCAACGATTGATAAATCATGAAATATAAATGAAAATTTATTGTTTAACATAATTGTTTTTCAATTTCTTTGATCACTAAAGTGTTAAAAATAAGCGTATATGATGAAATTAAATAGATTTGAGTAACTAATATGCATTTAGTGCATATGATATAAATCTTCGACTTAGTAAAATAATAAATAAATCTAATTCATTGTACTAAAATACATATAATTTTGAGCATAACGTTAAAAATATTCGAACGGATAATTTTCGGATGCGGATATCTATATATCCGTATCCGCATCCGTTTTTTCGGATATCAGATAATTATCCGCTTTTCGGATACGAATGCGGACGGATATCGGATTTTTCGGGTACCCGTTGCCAGCCCTAATGGTCGCTTTATATCATTTTAACATTTATGACATGTTACGTGATGAAAAATTTTTTGATTCAAAAAAAAAAAAAAACAAATCCGAGTTTGATGGCCCGCTTAAATATGCAAAAATGGAAAATATATCCCGATCTACAATTAATAATCAATGTCAACAGGGATTTTAACAAAAAATACGAGCAATGGCCAGAACTCTTTTCAGATCAAGAGAAAGATTCTATTACTGTGGCTGCTCGATCAGCTATGGCGACGAACTTATTAACAATCCGGTTAAATGCGAGACTTTAGGTTGTTTACAACGTTAATAAGCTTGTAGTCTGGCTTAATCTAGACGGACTCATCAATATAGAGACCGATGCTTAATTTACTATTTCTCTTATTGGCTAACATGCATATGTGCATCCAAACACCATTCATCAAAGATATATAAAATATAATTAATGTCGTAAATTTTCTTTAAAAAAACTCATTTTAAAATTCAATTTTCTTATAAAATGCTTAACTAACTTTTTTTTAACTTTTAAAGACCCTCCAAAAAAGTTACTCCTTGGTATGTAGAAGTAGACCATATTCCCAGGAAAGCTAATAAAGCAGCTGATAAACTTTCATGCCTTGAGACTTACAAATTTAAAACATAAATCGACCAATCAGTGCTAGAAATTATGGAGGATTTCGGACACCGATAGGGTAATTTGTGTTTTAAATTTGTAGGCAAGACGTAAAAGCTGACCAACCGCATTGTTAGCTTACCTATGACAATGGACTACTTCGACATCACAAAAAATAACATTTATTTGGAGGTCTTTAAAAGCCAAAAGAAAAAAAGTAAGCATTGTATATAAAAAAATGAATTATTTTAATGAAAACTTACGATATTAATTTTATTCAATATAATTCCTGATAGGGTGTTTAAAAGCATATAATGCGCGTTTAGCAATTATAGAAACAACAAACAGAGCATCAGCCAATATAATGCTGGACCCTTCTAGATTAAAGCAATCAAAAAGCTAAATAGCGCTGTAAGCAGCTAACGACTCGCATTCAATGTTCTGCTAATAAAACAATCATCATATCTGATCGACACAAAATTTTATGTAAAATAAAATTTTGTTTTCTAAATATTATTTTACATGTTTTGTTTCTATCGTTAATCTTATCAAATATTTCTCTTTCATCGCTTAGTAAAAGATTTTTTTTTTATTTTATAAATTTGTAAAATGAACTTGAGAAGGGATTAAAGTAAATCATATTATTTATTGTTTTTATCTTTAATAATTTTTCTTTCATCTGTAATGTAAATTTCCATATTATTACCTTTTTGTAAATAAAATATTATTAACGATTTAATGCACAATTTACAATGGATTATATAAGGTAAAAATTATAAACTAATTAAAAAAATTAAGTATTACTATTTGTAATTTCAAAATACATATCATATATTCTTTAAACCAATCAAAAACCATGTAATGAATAGCAATATTAATGCAAAAATTAAAACAAATTAAAAAAGTAAAAATTATAAATTTATTATAAAATTAATGGAAAACTCAACCACTATTGAATTTAATATCAAAATATATGTCACATCTCCTTTAAACCATATGAAAACAACATAAGATATGTGGATATTAATGCTAAATTCATAGCAGATTAAAAAAGTAAAAATTATAAATTTGGTAATGAATTAATGCAAGAATCAAGTATTATGTTGCATCTATAAATGTTTTCTTTATTACATTAACGTTACATTAATGTTGCATCTATAAATTTGGTAATTATAATATCGTTTATTACATTAACGTTGCACTATGTTGCATCTATAAATAGTCATATACCGTGTACATTGTAATATATATTTTCTGAATAATAAAACTAAGCATCATGTTTTCTTTATTTTCTTCTGTTCTGTAATTGTTTGATGTACTTCTATTTCGCATCATGGTATCAGAGCCATACCTTGCCTAATGGCATTGAAGTTGATCTCAGTAACTGCTCTTGGATTTGTTGATCCAAGCCCTCTCATAAAAGTTTCATCATCGAGGGAGCTACCATCATCGATCAAGTGATCTTGATTACATTAAGATATCTGTTCTTGATTACAGTTAATGCCATCCTTGGCTGATTTCTCAACCCTTGCATCAAACTAGTGATTCATCACATATTGATCATCTTAACCTTCCTCTTTCCATCTCTGTTTCTGGAGATGGTCGATAATGCATCTCTCACATCACCACAATAGGACAGTTCATCTCAATCCACAGGCAATGACCAATCTAAAAAAGAAGCAACCAATGTCATCAATCCCAAAAGCCACAACATATCCATATAGGTTGATGAAGAGAATTATCTCTTATGGAAGTACTAGGTTAATACAGCCTTAACTGGATATGGTCTCGAAAGCTATATCAATGGCACATCTGCCATTACAATGAAAGTTATTGTTGATGAACATGAAAATCTGATTACTAATAAAGAATAAACCAACTATAAGAGACAAGATAACTTACTTTGTTCTTGGTTATTCTCCACAATAAGCCCAACACTTCTGCCCCAATTGATAAGTTGGAAAAGTGCCCAAGAAATTTGGGAAACCATTGAATAGATATTCAATACGTAGTCATATGTAGGAATCATGCATTATAGAAAGCAACTGAATAATATAACAACGTATTCGTCAACAATGAGGGAATACCTGATGAAGATCAAGTCTCTTTATGATTTTCTAGAAGTGGCAGGACATAAAGTATCAGATTCTAAACAGATTCTAACCATCTTTATGGGCTAGATGATGATTATGAGTCAGTTGTGGCAATCCCGTCTTCTCAGCCCACAACTCCATCAATGCAGCAAGTTCATTCCACATTGATAGCTCATGAGGGAATATTGGATTTTAAGAAACTACACTCAAATTTCTCTGCTAATTATGCATCTACATCAAGAAACAAAAGTCAAAAAAGGCCTGCAAATTCAAGAAACAATCAAAACAATCCAAGAGGTAATCAAAATATCAGGGGAAGAGGCAGAGGAAGTTAAAACAATTCCAACAGAGTTAAATGCCAAGTCTGCGAGAAGTTTGGCCATATAGCTAGTAAGTGATATTTTAGGTTTGATCAAAACTTTAGTATCAATCAACAAGGGAGCAACAACCAAAGACACCCTTTTCCCAATGATAATATTGTACAAACTGGATCAGAAAACAGTTGCCAAACAAACTCTACAAATAATCAAAGTGATGCATAATCTGTTGCCAGACATGATGATTTGCAAAATGAAGAATGGTTTCCTGATTCAAGTACTTCAAATCACATAACCAACAACTTAAACAATTTAAATTTGGAAAACAGGATTACAAAGGTACACAACTATTGATGTCAAAAGTTAGTCACTAGTGACAGTCAACCCCTAATCGTGCGTGGAACACACGAACAAAAATCATATAGTATGGTAAAGTAAGTAAAACAGGGGACACGCAAGATTTTTATAGTGGTTCGGCAAGAATGATACCTACGTCCACTTTATATATATTGATTTGCTTTTGATTACAAGTACAATCTGTTTTCTATTTGAAGAAAGAGGGAGATGAACACAAAATCCTTGTGTTTCAGAAAAGAGTTGGCTACTTTTGGGGTTAGCCGTAGAATTTGAGTTTGAGATAGTAAGTTTTCTCCCAAAGTCCCATTTTCCATATTGGCATGGAGATACTTACAAATAAAGAGGTGGGCTGATTGGGATGCAACGTGGCCTGCCACTTTTGCGGAGCTCGGACACGTAGAGCTCGATCATTTGAAATAGTTGCAGCGGTGGAACCCGGCCTACTACTGATTAGTAGTATCCTCTAGAAGTGTGGCTTGCATGGCACTCGAGATGAGCTATAACAAAAGCAGAGCTTTGGCCGGAAATGGTTGACCTCCTTTAATGTCTTGAGAAACGGGCTAAGCAATGAATGACTTATTTGGATATTTCTACGTAGACCCAAGATATCTGATCGATCCGTTTTTCAGGGAATTGTTGACTCCTTCGGTTTGGGAGAGCGATTATGAGCTTTGTAAATTGAGCCACCCAAATTTGAATATTGTAAAAAAAGAACTTAGATATAATAATATTTAGTTTAAAGATACCACTTTTCCATATATTTGCACTTCTTGTCAAAGAGGAAAAGCCCATAAACTACCATTTCAAGACTGTCAAACTATATACAATAAACCTCTTGAAATGGTGGCAGTGGATTTATAGGGACCAGCCCCAGTCAATTCGGATTATAGTTTCAAATATTATATCTAAACTGTTGATGCATATTCAAGATTCACTTAGGTATATTCTCTTAAGTCTAAAACAGAAGTAGTTAAGGAAGTAATATATTTTTTATCTATAGCCGAGAATCAAACAAATCAGAAGGTCAAAGAAATTCAAACAGATGGGGGTCAGAATTCAAACCACCAAAACAACTTTTATATAAAAAGGAATTTACACAGAAATACCTGTCCACATACCTCAGAGCAAAATGGCCTAGTTGAGATAAAAAACAGGCACATTGTGGAAACCGGACTCACATTATTTGCTCAAGCATCTATGCCAATCAAGTTATGGCCAGATGCATTTGAATCGGCTGTATGTCTGATCAACAAAATGCCAACCAGTGTGCTGCAAAACAGGAGATCATTAGAAATGTTATTTGATACTAAACCAAACTACATGAGATTTAGAAACTTTGTCTATTTATGTTTCCCAAATTTGAGACCTTTCAACTCTCACAAGTTAAACTTCAGATCAGAACCCTGTAAATTCATTGGTTATGCTCAAAATCAGAAAGGATACAAGTGTCTCACCAACAAAGGAAGGGTGATTATCTCTAGATATGTAGCATTCAATGAACATGTTAATCCTTTTACCAACATAAAGGTTAAGACAACTGAAAAGATATACAATGCCAAACTGTCTTTACCACCACTTCCCTTACATCATTGACCCAATACTGAATACGACAGTGATCAAGTCACAATTCCAACCTAACTCACTATACTTGATATTGAACCATGTCAAGGCAATTATACACCTCAACCCATAATGATCAATGTCATATCAGGTCGGGAAGGAACAAACTCAACTAGTTTCATTCAGCCTGAAAATCAAAGTCATGAGGATAGTCAAGCTACTTCCAACACTGTTGAAGAATCAACAAGTCAAGACCAGGATGCTACAAATAACAATGATCAAAATCAGAATGTGGCACACACTGGTCATCACATGATAACAAGAGCAAAAGGTGGCATATTCAAACCTAAATCATACTACACAGACCTGACTGAAACTGAACCAAACTCCTTTGAATAAGCTATCAAACGTTAGTATTGGAAACTAGTCATGGATGAAGAATTTGCAGCATGAAAAAAGAATAAGACATAGAGTCTTATTGAGAAACCATCCAACAAAAATATAATTGGAAGTAAGTGGACATACATAATCAAAATAAATCCAGATGGCACAATACAGAAATACAAAGCAAGATCGGTGGCTAAAGGTTATACACAGCAGTATGGGTTTGACTTCAAGGAAACCTTTACCCCTACTGTCAAACCAACTACTATCAGGATCATTCTCAGTATAGCTCTTAATCACAACAGGAAAATAAGGCAGTTAGACATTAACAATGCCTTCCTAAACAGGGAACTAAGTGAAGAAGTATATATGTGATAACCCCAACTATATTATGAAGAAAACAATATGAAAGTATGCATATTACATATGACTATGTATGGTCTAAAGCAGGCTCCTAGGGTATGGTATGAAAAATCTAAGACACTCTGAACAGTCTAGGATATCATCCAACAAAGTCTGATAATTCTCTGTACATAAGGTCTAAATATGGATACACTGTATACATACTGGTGTATGTGGATGATCTTATCATAACTTGGAATAATGATTTGGAAATCGGTAAGATTATCAATCAACTCACAAGGCATTTTCAATCAAGGATCTGGGTGAGCTAAAATATTTTCTGGGCATAGAAGTCATTAAAAAATCAAACTCAGAAATCATTTTATGTCAAAATAGATATATCATAGAAATTTTGAATATAGCAAAGATGAGCAATGAAAATCCTATGGCTACACCTATGATGAGCAACATTCGTTTATCTAAATACAATGGAGAAAATTTCGCTGACCCTTCACTTGATAGGAGTGTAGTAGGATATCTGCAATATACCACTGTCACTACACCAGATATAACTTATAGTGTAAATAAAGTATCACAATTTATGTGCAATCCCAGTGAAGATCACTGGAGGGTCGTTGAAAGAATCTTACGCTACTTAAATAGGACCATAAATTTGGGAGTTATATTAAAAGGAAACAAAAATATGGAAATCAAAGGTTACACTAACCCCAATTGGGCCTCGAAGATCTACAACCGGCTACACGCTGTACTTTGGTGAAAACCCTATTTCTTATCGCTCCAAAAACCAAATAATAGTTTCTCTCTCCAGCACAAAAGCAGAATACCGTAGTGTTGCAAGCCTCACTGCAGAAATAATTTGGGTAGCTTCCCTTCTCTTTGAAATCGGGATCTCAAATCACAAAAGACCTACATTATGGTGTGACAATATCAGCACCTTATCCACACCTGCAAATCCTGTACTCCATTCTCGCACAAAACACATAAAGATAGATTTATATTTTGTGCAAGAAAGAGTAATCAATGGAAAATTGGAAATCAATCATCTTCACTCAAATTTTCTGAAAGCCAACGTATTAACCAATGCTTTATCAAGAAAGAACTTCGAAAAGTTCAGATATGAGCTTATGATGAATGATATGAAAAGAGATTTGAAAGAGGAAGATGAAACAAAGCACAATGTCGGCCAAAGAAAAACTCTAGCATAAACTGAAGGGGGTATTGTGGAACGTATCGGCTCACACGCACATAATATAACCCTTAGAGTTTAAAGAGAAAAATCTGTCATTGTACACTGGCTTAGGCTTAGTGTTGTCCATTACATTAACATTACACTATGTTGCATCTATGAATAGTTATATACCCTGTACGTTGTAATATATATTTTCTGAATAATAAAACTAGGCATCACGTTTTCTCTATCTCCTTCTGTTCTGTGAAGTCTTGTTGTACTTCTATTTCGTATTAAGTGGCACTAGCGCTAGTGGAAGTATAAGTAATTTCTCTACTGTAGGTATATACTGTTGTTACTTCACAAATGATTGCTTCATCTTCTAGTTTTGTCAAGGCTGCTCCAAGTTCAATATCAGAAGTTCAAGGGCATAGGTTGGAGAAGGCTTTTGTGTCACTTTAGGAACTTTTAAGTTCATATTTTTTTTTTGGCTGTAAAAAATTGATTGTTATATACTTTAGGAACATTTAAGTTTGTTCTCATTGCAGTTTGAATAGAAATATATGCAATTAATTTGCTTTATGTAAAAAAAAAATGAAAAACCTTGTTGAAAGAAAGAACAAATTATGAATTGCATATGTTAATTAGTGAAAGCAGACATACAAACAAATATATATAATATGCATGTAAACATACTTGATCTATATTAATTAGTCAAGGTTAGAAGATATGATGCATGTGTATAAAAACGTAACAAAAAATAAAGAGCACGCATATGCATGCATTACAGAGAGGCCTAACTAAAGTTTATTTCATCATTTCATCAAATTAATGTCATATATAACTCTTGCGAGTGTAAAAAAATAGTATAATATTTTAAACCAAATAAAAAGAGAAAAGATACAAATAACACAATATCTTAAATCAGCGCGGGAACTAACACGAAAGGCCAGGCTGAAAATAAAATAACCATTAGATTAACCTAAGGCATACAATCAAATGTAATATGTAGACAAACACATTTATGGATAAGCCTGGATCAAGGGTGGAAGATATACAA
The DNA here is from genome assembly GCA_030737875.1 of Allium sativum. NCBI lineage: Eukaryota > Viridiplantae > Streptophyta > Magnoliopsida > Asparagales > Amaryllidaceae > Allium > Allium sativum. Next base: position 34,184,794 of record CM060913.1, on the reverse strand, counting down.
AAGCATGCATGCATACATAAATGTCCCCTTAAAAAACACACAAATGCATGTAATAAAGAGAGATCAATTGAAACTTTATTTCATCATTTATTAAATAAATAAATAAAGCAAGCAAAATTTATTTCATCATTTCATTACAAAGAGATCAAAATTAATGTCATATTAAACCATTGCAAGTGTAAACAAATAACACAATATCTAAAATCAATTGATAAAAATATCAAATATCTTCATCAATACCAGCATATGGACAATTATATAGCCTGAAATTGCATTGTGTTCCATGCGTAATCTCGCTATTATATGGAAATATTTCAGGGTAACCAAGTGAACTGTATTTGCAAGGTAGCTCGAGTGATTCTGCAACCTTTTCTAGTGTTGGGCAACAAATATCGCCAAGCTCATGTCTGCAAGTCGGGCAGCGGTTGTGCACTCTAATCTTACAGGTTGAACAAAATTTATGGCCATTATGGCACTGGTGTATAGGTGGATATATAGAATTGGTACAAACAGGGCACCCGTGAAACTCATGAATGTTGCTTGCAGGTGCCACCCCCAGCCCTACACTTGTAACGAATGAGTTTTTGGCTAGTTGTGTTAAACAATAATTTATCGATTATATTGAGATATTAATGTAATTGAATAAATTGGATTTAATTATTTGAGAAATTTTAAACTATCTTTTTATTTAAATCCAATATATACACACATTTGTAATATATATTTCCTTAACAATATGGATATATATATATATGTACATAAGGAAGTGATGTAGTGTTTTATTTGTTTTATATTTTATAGTTGTTTTAAACTTATATAAATTAAAAAGAGACATTACTTAAGTAAAATTTATAAGAATAACTTAAGTAGATTTACTTCTTTAGAAAGAAAACTTCATTTATAAATGATGTAACAATTTTTACTCAAGATCAAGAACATTTAATGAAGAAATGTGCTTTTGTAACCACGATTTTCCATTTAAAACATCTAAATATATGAACATTAAATAGTTAAATTACTTGGAAATAGGGGTTAGATTTAAAAACAATTGAGAATATGTGCTAGTACATATATATGTATACTTCAAAACCTTGTCGAGTTAAGCAACCTGGAAATGAATCGGTTGAATAAGTAACATCCTTTCCAATCAAGTGAAAAGCTAGCCCTATATTATAAAATCGATCAGTAATGGCTTGTATTGCTCAGTAGCCATGTTTGAGTTTAATAGCATTTTAGCACATGGCTGGTACAAAAATATGTACCTCATCATAACAAGGTCGTGCATTTTCCATGCTAGAGAAGTAAATTTAACAAGCTAAGAACATTGCTATATATGTTTACATGTACTCAGTGAAGGACCCAAGAAAAAAGTTCAGTGGGGGCAAAAAAATTTATATTGTAGGAATGAATTTTATGGAAGGGAGCACTTGCACGTGAAATTAATATCACTTCTTCTATAACAACAATAATATTGCTTAATTTATACCTGATATAACTATCTGAATACTGCTTAACTTGTTCTTTAACATCGATTTGTTCTTTTATGGACGGGAGCACTTGCATGTGATAGAAAAGAAGAGAGACATGTTTCCAGAAAACAATACTAACCTCTTTAAAAAAATCTTAGTGGGGACAGCTACCTCCACTGGTCCCATGTGGCTCCGCCACTGCATGTACTTCATTTCTAGGTTGCCATACATTTGTTATTTCAATTGAAATATAGAATGTAGCTTCACTCTTTTCCAACACACTAAGCACAGCTATATACACTAGTCACAACTCGTGCATAGCTAAATGACATAGCTTCATTACAATCAAAACAATATGTAACGACCCGCGTTCTACGCATCGAAGGATTGTAGAATATTTATTTCTCTCACATACGAAGTCGTATGGTGATGTAACTTTGGGAGACGACTAGTGAGGTAATTTCCCATGTTCATGATTTTTGCCGATTTTTAAATGACCTTTTTGCCCCTATATGATCTTGTTTTGACCATAACTTTTGATTGAAAAGGAATTTTAATTTGAAACCACTTCCATTGGCTCCGGATGATGGTTTACAATTCCGTAGAGTGGTCACATTAGCCAAACGGACTAACCGGTTGAGAGATATGGCTGAAACAAGTTTCAGATGGTGAAAAACAGCTTAATTGGGCTTAACCGGGTGATTAACAGCTAGGCCCAAAGGGGAATTTCGGGATTAGGAGTTTAAAAGGACTATTAGGGTTTGGAGAATACCTTTTTCTCATTTTTCAGCCATCACTATTCATTCCTCTTAACCTAGCTATGGTCTCCACTCTCTAAATTTCTTCAAAACACCTCTAAACCACTTTCTAATTGAAGATTAGCCTAATCAACATCAAATTAAGGAGGAATAGCACCAAAGCAAGGTTAGAGCTACTATATTGCATGGGGAACAGCGCCAAACAGAGAATCATTTCAGATTTGGTATTTTATTTGTGGCCAAGGTGAGTGATTTGCATAGTTTTGCACTAATTACGGTTAATTAAGGGTAATTAGTGAAGATTAATGAAATTAGACATGATAAAATTTTGGAAAAATATTTATAAAATTCGAAATGATGTTTTAGACCTCTGTTAGAAGTTTGGGTTAATTTGGTTAAGTTTTGCTAACCATATCATTAGATTTTGCCTAAACATATTTAAGGGAAAATATGGGGTTTTGGGTATGTTTGATCCATTTTACATGCTATGATTGTTGTTTTATTGTTTGTGGATAATTATACATGTTTCTATGACTGTATAGTATGCTTTGTGGTTTTCTAGAAGTGTTAGATTGCTCGAAAACGCCATTGAATGGCGTAAACAGTCGCTGGAAAAAGTTGCAGGAAATGTGCAGGGTTTCAAACCGAATCGGATCGGATTATTGGGCTCGGATCGGATAGAAGAACCGGGTAAGTGGACTTGATTCGGATTGGAACTTAGCATAAGGGGCTTGGCGAGAAGGAAGGCCATTAGCTTAGAGTTGGAGTTGGGCAGGGGATCGGATCGGGGAGACCAAAAGGAGATTGGATCGGGGAGACCAAAAGGGGATCGGATCGGAGCTAAGAGGGGAAGACCGGAACGGATGTGAAGACATGAGGAAGCACACCCGAACCGAACCGGATGGCCAGGAAGTGGAGCAAGCTGAACCGAACCAGGGAAGGACAACCAAACCGAACCGGATTGGAGCTGCGATTACACGACGACTTTTCTGAAGACCAACTCCAATTCGACCAAAACCCGAGATGCAAAGGAAGTCCAAATAGGAAGTAGAGCTCAGGATCTAGTTGGGAACCAACGAGTTAACTTCATGATTAGGCTTTGCTACGGGACGTGTGCTAAGGGGTTGTCGATGTCTGTAACTTAGGATCACTATGTGTAGGGGGTACGTGAACGGATTCAGGGCCACAGTGGCCTAGGTACGACTAAGGATCTATAGACCAATGAAGTGGGGTCATTTGTAAAGATTTGGTCATGACTCCATGGGGTAAGCTTGGTAGTAGCAGTAGTTGTACAAGTCGAACTCCGTCACTACTTCGATGGGTCTAGTGGTTGACAGTGGTGGACATCGTATGCTTTACGCACTGAGTGAGAGATGTGAGGATGGTTGCTATGTTTGATTTGTTTGCCATCATTATGACATGCACACCCCCACCCCCGTATTCTTTACACCATATGTTAGTGGCACCTTAGAGTATTATACGGTATGTAGTGCTAACTCTTTGGTTACAGGTCCAGGTTCAGGTATGGTTTAGTATACCTGTTATTGTTCTGTTTAGCTGCTTATCGCTCATACCAGACTTTTTGTCTGACCAAGAGTTTTATGTCTCTTCTTATTACTCTGGGTGCTCTCACGAGCAGACTAGAGACAGGTTAGGTGGTATGCACGGGTAACTGTACTGGAGACGATCAGGAGGCTTCCACGTATGATACATTTATATAGATATTCTCCCTATGTTGCTGCGGTCACCACTTTGGGCATTAGTGGTGTACCTTTCTTTCTTTTGTTTAGAGACAGTAATTTAGAAAGTTGTAACAAGCTGTATTTGGATTTCCGCTACTCTGATGATGATGTTGATGTTGGTTTTAGTTATCAGCTTATGCACTGTCTCGCCTGTTTTATGTCAAGTATATTATTATTATATTTTGTTCCATGCGATGTGAGACATTCTACAGGTTTACGATTAGCTCGTTCTCTTCTTTCCTTTCTTTGGCGACCGTTCCGTGCTAGTCGGGCATGCGTACAACGCACCTTCGGAGGAAATGCCAGCTGGTGCAGTTTTAATCTCAAAAATCATTACTTAATGATTATTCAACTTTAGGAAAATAAATCTTGTCTTTAACTAGGTTAAAGAACCAATGTCATTTAAAACACAGTTCACAATAAACCCCTAATTCAGCTTCCATCAAAATTGGAATCTTCACGGAAATCATAACAGTATATAATAGATATAAATTTCCGTATCGGATCAATACTATAAATGGAATAACGGCAAGGCCTCTTAAATTCCATAAATACTAATGGTCATCCTTCTCAGAATCTCATCTCGATTATCACTAAATCGAATTCCATTCCATTCCAATTTCTTTTATTAAATTGGAAAATTTTAATTTGGAAAATTTTCAATAATTCTTAATAAAAAGATTTATAAATTCTAAATCATATCTTCCCTGTTAATTGGGTTAAAGAACAAATGTCGTTTAAAACACAGTTCACAATAAACCCACAATCAACTTTCACTTCAGTTCCAATTAGGTAAATTAATTGGAAAATTTCTTTAAATCTTAGTTAAAAGATTTATTCTTTTCTCAACTGGGTTTAAGAACAGTGTTACTTAAGACACCATTCACGACAAACCCAAAATCCAATTTGATATCAAATACAAGGCTCTGAATAGAAAATAATATCAACTTATATTCAATATCAAATTATGAAACTAACAGATATCGTATTGGTAATAATGATATATATATGTCTTCCAAATTCCTCAACAATATCCGTATAATCACGGAATCCAATATTTAAATATTCCAAATATTATTTCCACTCAAATCCGTTCCAATTCATTCATTGGAAAATTATGGTTATATGAAAACCCATTTACTAATCCAATTTATTTATTTAAAAATATTGGAATATTATTCTAGTTAATAACTAGTTCATTTAGATAAAAATGTATTTTTATCTCTTCAAAACTGGAATTTTTCATCCAAAATCTTTCCAGATAATTTATTATGATTTTTCATAATTTTTCCATATTTTTAATAATTTTATTAACTCCCTTACAGTCGGTTTCCAATATCGGCCACCGAACTACATCCATAGCGACCTTTTCCAAAATTGATTTGGACATATTTTAAAATCCAACCGTTAGATTTCAAATCTCTTATATTCATTGGAAATCTCTTTTCGATACGAACCTAACGGTTCCGGTTTAAGGAGAATCCGACTGTCGGATCTCCAGTTATGCCAATTTGAAGTTAATGGTCGAAATTCGTGAACGGTCGCTACGCGACACGTTCTATTCAGGCCATTTAAATATATAATATATTATATATATATTTCGTCAATTTTCTTTTTAAAACGTATTTTATAAATCATTTATAAATTCATTTCAAAACGATTCCAACTTCTATTTCAATTTTAAATCAAAATTGAATATTCCATGTCATTATAATATTAAAATGATACCATTTTCAAAATATCATTTTTTGAAATCAATTCTCTTCAATGTTATTTTAAAATGAATAAAATCGAACGATAAACCTGTTCGAGTTAAAATGGCATTTAGCTACTTAACTCGGCTTCATATATTTCAATATTTTCGTGTCCATCCAAAATCGGACATCAAAATCATATTTTGAATCTTCACTGAACATTATTCTAAAATATTCATTTATATTCTGAATATTATTTTAAAATATTCCTTATTTTAAAATATTCGTTATTTTAAAATATTCGTTATTTCTGAATCGGAATCAGACTCAATCAATTACCATATAATATCAGTTATATGGATTTCATACACCGCATGTATTCAATAATAATGATAAATAATCATTCAACATTCAAACATCATCCATGGTGCATTCTACAACTGTATAAGCATTAAAATAAATAAATAACGCTTATAACAGCCTGTTAATCAATCGATCGACATACAATTAAATATTAGGATTAGTGTATGTCAAATATCACCCCAATACCTGTGTGGTGTTTCTAAACAACAACAATCTATTTAAAATAATCACTGGTTAATAAATTTAATCAGTTCTAATTCAATTTGAATTATTTTTCTAATTAACCAATTTTCACTGTTTAAATTATAAATGGATGTTTATAATTTAATTTCAACTACCACATTAATGTTAACATTATTTTCAATATTTAAACATTTCAGCATCACAAACAAAACACAATACAGTCAACTAAATCGTCCATGGTTTGTGGACGAGGGAGGTGAGCTAACAAGCACCGTATACAATTTATAACGACTAAAACTGATAAAATCTACACTGGCAATTCTATATATTTTTATACATGAATACAATAACATGATAAAATAATTTTGAGTGAGAAGGAGTTCTCATATTGGTTTCCACTCCGCCATTCTTTATCTGATGAATTTTATTTTTTAAACTAAATTAAACGATCATTTAATTTAGTCCAAAAATTCCAACTGCTTCCATTTCTGTTCTGGTCAGTTCCATTGCGTTATGTTCATTGTTGCGAATCCAACTCAACTGAAATCGTTGAATTTGGACCTCGTTTGAAAAAAATACTGATTTTAATACATTAGCTACACAAAATAAATAAATAATTATATAATTAAATTTCCTAATTACATTCCCTTCTTCATTCCTTCTTCCATCTTCGTATAACTACTCCCTGGAAAATACTCAAACTCGACACTGCCCTAGGGCTGAAAACCGCTGCCACTAGAGGCATCTTCACACCGATCAGTACTCACCACATCAACCACCTACATAACTCGCACCACGCCCTTGATTGTCAGCCTACTCGGCCCTCCCCCGCGCTCAGGAAAGCACCACGACATCGGCGTATTTGAGGATGAAATTCATCCACTCCAGGCAACAAAATTCCATCAAAGTCATATGGAATCATAGATTGTTGAACGTCCTTCGACTTTTGCTTTGGAACCCTTAACTAATTCGAAACTGGCAGAGAGATTTTGGAGAATTTAAAATCGAAAATATCACCCGCTTATTTCTGCTTGGTGGCGCAGAAGTGAGAAAGGAGGGTTAGGGTTTTCCAGAAAGTAGGGCTTTATATAATACATTTTACAATATTTAACTCATAAAATACTTGTTTAACACAACGAACTCCAAACAAATCCCAACGACTGTCGCCCTAGCTAAATACCCCATTCCGAACACAATGGAATATGTTTTGTAAGCCAATTCGATTGTTTCAATCAGTTATCAAAAATAAAGTATAAATTAATATAACGGTCTATATTAAATTTCAACGTACATTTTAATTTACAGGGGCCACATACTGACTCCAAAAAATTACAGAAAAATAAATCTAGCTATGTTTTGACGATATGGTCCTAACAAAGTTAATTTTGTCGAATTTGGAGACCGTTTGAAAGATGCTCTTTTTCTGGTCGATTAAATTCAAATTGAAATTACCATACACATTTAAATTCGTTGCGCTCACATATTAAATCCAAAAATTATTAATTTAAAACATAACAATAATTTGACATTCCGGATCCAACAAAAGTGGTTTCGTCGAAAACGGAGGTCGTTTGCAAAATGGCTATTTTAAGGGCAATATATAATATTAAAATATATATAAATTCTGTAGCGACTATTCTGAATTATAAACTGGACATAACTTTCAATTTATAAAGTGAAATCTCAGTTTCTTACATTCGTTAAAAAGACATAGTTCAAAATATTCCAATGTTTCTTGTTTTGTCCAATGATGATTTATTGTGAATCATATACATTCAATTGAAATTAAAAATCGAATTTTCAAACTACCATGCCATTTCGAGTTCCTTTTATGACTAAAATAAATTTATACGTTCTAACTTCAATTTAAATAAATTTTTAGTCCTTAATATTTAAAATAAATCATTTTAAATATTTAAAACCCATTAAAATAGCTAAAATAAAAATTTTAAATTGGTTTAAAAATTCCGGGTTGTTACACTTACTTTAGTGGATTGGTTATTCCTGAGCACACGTTTCCTGGTCCTATCAGACCTATCTCTGAGCCACTAGGGACTCAATATCCGAGGCTCCTCATTCCATCATCCACATAAGTAAAAAAGTCTGGGCTCCATACCATGACACCACTCCTAGCTAGAAAGAAACATCGTGCACTCTCTGCAGTCACTATCCCATTTTTGACTCATACCGAGTGTGAGGCTCGCGAATTAACGCCATACACAAAGTTATGCTATTTAAAGCCGTGCTTTGATCATCAACCACAAGACTTTGCTTTTCAAAAAAAGCCTTGATCATTTGCATCTCTGCATGCCACACTGACAATTTATGCCATACAACTGATGTCTATCAATTTATAACCTCTAAACTCGCACGTCTCAGAGAAGGGTGTTAAGCAAGAGAATAAATTCTCCACCACCAAACATATATATATTTAATAGAAATCAATCAACACAGAATGGAATTCGATGTCAGACACACATCCATTTACAAGCCCGTTCTGGGTCTGAACGAAACCAGAGGCACCTTATTCCTCGTCCCATATGTCCAATACAAGAGAGAGGTCCTTGCATATCCGATCGATCTTCAAGTACGTCTGGACGATCACCAGTTGTTACCTTGTCTTGGGTGTACAACCAAATCAAGACATCAATAATCATCCAAACGATGAGAATGTCTCCAGTCTTCAACCACCGTCTTCGTCGTCAACTTTTAGTCGTCGTCATATCAGTTATTCGGAATGGGATAAACCCGGTCTTTCCAAATAACTAGCATATTTTATAAGCAATAACCAAGTGCTATAAAAACACATCATACACCTCATTCCAATTCAGAATATTCTTTTATTCAAATATTCACATCTTTAGGGAAAGGTTCCCTTTCATTTTATCAAAGTTAAATTATTTTAAACTTATACTTTAATCTTCCTTTAGATATCGTTTTCAAATGAATTTATTTTATCCTTTCCACAATTTAAACCAAAACAAGGTTCATTAACTAGTCGAGATTATCGAGCCTTACCGAAGTAATCACTTATTTATTAATCCCAATCTCATCCTATTCATCCCATGGAGTAAAACTGATAGTACTCCATATCTAACACCCACGGTGTTATCGGTAAATTTAATTACCATTTCACATTCAAATCTAATTAAAGATTTGACTATGGCCCAGAGTAAACTGGTGGTACTCCATTCTCGATCATTTCATGAATTCAATAAATTTAATTATCCTGTTCTCATTTTTTTAATCTACTTAAAGATTCATTAAAACTCTAGTTCAGTTTTAACCATAAAAATCGTTTCTTTATGATCATTCAACTTTAAGAAATTAATCTTATCTTTAACTGGTTAAAGAACCAATATTATTTAAAACACAGTTCACGATAAACCCAAATCATCTTCCATTAACTATGGAATCTTTATGGAAAATATATCAATATATAATCGATATAAATTTCTGTACAGATTAATAATATAGATGGGATAACGACAAAGCTTTTTAAATTCCACATATAGTAACAGTCTTCCTTCGCTGAAGCTCATCTCGATTATGACCAAATCGAATCTATTCAATCTAATATATTAAATTGGAAACTTTACATTGGAAAATTTCCATTAAATTTTAATAAAAAGATGTACAAATTCCAAACCATATCTTCACTGCTAATTGGGTTTTAAGAACAAATCCTATTAAAAATATCATTCACAATGAACCCAAAATCATCTTCCATTTAATTCAATTAATAAATATAATTGTAAAACTTCATAAATCTTAACTAAAAGAATTATTCCTTTCTCAACTGGGTTTAAGAACAGGGTTAATAAAGACGCCATTCATGACAAACACAAAATCCAATTTGATATTAAATACAAGGCTATAAATAGAAATTATATCAGCTTATATTCAATATAAATTTTGAAACCAACGGATATCGTATTGGGATAACGACATCTGTATCTTCCAAATTCCTCATCAATATCCGTATAATTACATAATCCAATATCGAAATATTCAGAAGATTATTTCCATTCGAATCCATTCCAATTTATTCGTTGGAAAACTATGGTTATTTCAAAACCCATTTTCAATCCAATTTATTATTTCTAAAAATTATTGGATTTCAAATCTAGTTGGTAACTAGTTCATTTAGATAAAAATATCCTTTATCTCTTCAAAACTTGAAATATTTAATCGAAAATCTTTCCAAATCGTTTAGTATGATTTTACATAATTTATTCATATTTTTAATAATTTTATTAAGGCCTTTACAGTCGGTTTCCAATAATGGCCACCGAACTGCATCCATAGCGACCTTTTCTAAAACTGATTTTGTAACGACCCGGATTTTGCCCGACCCGATCGATCGCAAGATCGACGAAGACCGTTCAAAACCCGCATACGATAACTTAGGGAATACAATACATTAGAACAAATAACAGAAGATTTTTATAAGCATTATAATAATGTTACATCAGAGTACAAAATATCAGAGTACATTAAATAATAATAATACAACGAAAGATTAAATTACAATAAATGAAATACAATGCAACGGAATAATTAAATTAACACAGCAGAAGACTACCAATGCTCTGGACACAGCTTTAAGCTTCGATACAGAATCCTGCTCGTTATATTTGCAAAATAAGCTACTCGACTTCCCGTGTGGAAAAGAGGGCACCCGAGTTTGCAAAGTGGAACAAACTACGAGTCAGTAACGGGACTGGTGTAAGAAATCTTTACTTAACTTATCTAATAAGAAGGCTAATTACAATACCACGCCGCTAACGTGGAACGGGTTTACTCCTATGGATTGCCAGTGCATAAATAAAGTAAATCGTTAAAACAATACAATGCTTTTTAGAAAAATGAAACCATTATAAGACTCAGGTCCCATCACACAATGCAACGCAAGCCGGAGGATAGAGTTTTACCTTATAATGGTAAAAAAATGCTTGATACGATAAAACGGATTTGATATTATTATTAGTATATATATGTATCAAAAACATTTCAATCATAATGTATTAATCATAGACGGCATAACTACCATATACTATGTCGCCATACTAGTTATACAATCAAAACCGCATGATGTCGTATTGGAAATTGGGTTTCCATCAAGAGTCAAGGCCAGGAACGATCTCCTTATTGATTCGAGACACTCTAGCAATGTCTCAGGACTCGAACACTGGTGAACCTTCGATACAGCAGGGCCGGTCCACACATACTTTAGTGGATTGGCAATTCCTGAACACACGCTTCCCGGTCCTATTGGACCTATAAATTGGCCATTGGTGACCAATAAAAATATCCGAGGCGCCTCAAAATCCATCAACCACATAAGTAAAAATGTCGGGCCTTGTAAAAACCCAAACACCACTCCTAGCTAGAAAGAAACGTGTGGACTCCCTGCGTTCCCTTGCTACGTTTTTGACACTTCCATGGTGTGAGGCTTGTGAGGTAACGTAAGACACAAAGCTATGCCTAAATAGGCTATGCTTTGATCATCATCCACAAGACTTTGCTTTTCAAAAAAAGCCTTGATCAATTGCAACTTGGCAGGTCACATTGACAGTCCATACCATGCGATTGATAACTACCAATATATAACCTTTGAGCTCGTGCGTCTCAGAAAAGGATGTTAAGCAAGAGAATAAATTCTCCGCCACCACAGAAATATATTAATAGATACCAATTTAATTACATGGCATGAAATTCAATGTCGGACACACATCCATTTACAAGTCCGTTCTGGGTCTGAACGAATCCGGAGTCACCTAGGTGCTCGCGTATCCGGACGATCAACAAGTACGTCCGTACAAACTACCACCATTAACCCTTTACTAGGAGCGACCCAATGCCAGGCATCAGTAGTCGTCCATTCGATGTGAAGATCGCAGGTCTTCAATCATCATCTTAAATATCTTCGACTTTTAATCACGATAAACCCAATTCACATAACAATTATTCCAATTAATAAGTATAATTTGAAACACAAATAATCTTAGTTAAAAGATTTACTCTTTCGTACAGGGTTTAAGAACAATGTTATTTAAGACACCATCCATGACAACCCAAAAATCCAATTTCTTTATTTCAATATCTTTTTAAAAATATTCTTTATTTAAAAGAAATTATTTGTTTAAAATATTCTTTATATAATAAAGATATTCTGAATCGGAAAGCGACTCAATCATTTACCATATAACTTTGGTTATATGGATTTCATACATCATATGTAAATGACAACAATTGATAAATAATCATCAAACCATCCATTCAACATCCGGAGTGAAGTTCACAACTGTGTGAGCATTAAAATGAAAAAATAACGTTCATCGCAGCCTGTCGATCTATCGATTGACATACAAATAAACATTGGGACTTGTGTATATCAATTATCATCCCAATACCCGTGTGGGGTTTTCAGCCAACAACAGTTCATATAAATAAACAATTGGTTAATGAATTCAACCAATTTTAACACTATCGACATGTTGACGATAATAAACAAAACATGATATTTTATTTCTAATGCCGAAATAAAATATATTTAACTCGCATAATTTCTTTATACATTCCTAATATCTAATAGAATGTAATTTATTTATACGACATTATTATGGATGACAAATAAAAGATAATTTTCATTTTACATTATTTGTATGTAAATTTCTATTTTCAATTTTAACAAATAAATGAGAATTTATTTGTTTATATTTCCAATGTATAACTTAACACATAAAATGTTTTATTTTAAATTGCATACAAATTCTAATGTATGCATTAACATATAAAGATGTCACATTTACTCACCTATACATTCTAATGTATGTGTTGACCAATAATATGATTCTTGCATTTGAATATAGATTCTATTGTAAGTTTGCAACTAAAAATGATTTTTGCATATAAATTCTATTATATGTTATGCAAATAAAATGGTTATTATATTTGCAAATAAATTCTATTTCAACAAAATGTATAAGAAGTGATACATCCATTTTGCTGATAATACTATTTTATTAAAATAAATATTTTTGTTTATAACATAAACCTATTTATCAAAGCACTATTTGTGTTTAACTCTTTTATTTAACCCAAAAATGTGATTTTTGTGTTATTTCAAATCTAATTGGTAAAAATGAAATTTTTGTTTTCAACAATCATATTTAACAAAATGTAACTTTCGTTTCGACTATTATATTTTTGAAAATAAATATTTGATTCAACTAAGCTATTTGGCTAAAAATGTTCATTTTGACCAAAAGGGTGTATTTTGGTTCAACTAATCTATCTTAAAAAAGGTATATATTTTGACAAAAATATATGGTTTGCTTTAACTAATCTATTTTGAAAAAAATGAATATTTTGAAAAATGTATATTTTGATTTAACTACTCTATTTCAACAAAACAATAAAAATAATGACTTTGTTTTGTTGACAAATTTATTTCAACAAAACAATCAAAATGATGTGTTTGTTTTACCGATAATTCTAATTTATCAAACAAATAAAAGTGATATACTAGTTTTGTCAAATCTAATGCGACAAAAATGATATTGTTTGTTTTGACAAATCTAATGCAGCAAAACGATAAGGTTTGTTTGCCAACTCTAATGCAACAAAAATGATCGTGTTTGTTTGACAACTCTAATGCAACAAAAATGGTTTCAACTTGGTAATTTGACAAAAGCGCCAAAATAGTTTTAACTTTTATAAATTGATAAAAGTGACAAATTGGGTTTAACTATTTTAATTTGTTAAAAGTGAATGTTTTCATTTCATTTCTTTTTAAGTGACAAAAATGAATATTTTGTCTCATTCCTTTAAAATGACAAAATTGAACACATTTGTCTTAAACCTTTAAAATGGAAAAATTAAATAATTTAGTCTCCTTCTATCTAAATGATAAAATTGTATCTTTTGTATTGCAACAAAAGGACAAATAAAACTTATCTTTCTATTACTCTTTTTATTGAAGCTAAGATGACACTAAAAATATATCCTTTAATTCTAATCTATTTTATTATAATCTATGATGACAATAATAGCATTTTATTTAATTTAACAAAGTTACAACAAAAATGAATTCTTTTTATCATGATCCTTTTATTTTCTCTAATTTAAAAGTAGAAATGATATTTTAATCATATTCTTTTATTTACATTTAAAATGGAAATAAAGATATAACTTTTTAAACTATGCTTTTATTTGCATCTAAAATACAAATAAAAATGTAACGTTTTAATTCATGATTTATATGCATCGAAGAATGCAAATAAAAATACAACTTTTAATTTTCTATTTTATTTGCATCAAATAATGCAAATAAAAATTTGACTTTTAATTTCATGTTTTGACAAAAATGATTATTTTTATTTCATATAGATGACAACAAAATGATATTTTTAAATCCTCTATTAGATGACAATAAAGATGCAATTTTAAAATCTATTCTTTTAATTACAATTAAAATGGAAATAAAAATATTTCTTTTTATTTTAACTAACTTTACAATAAAAATGTTATTTTAAATCCATTCTTTCTAATGAAAACATATTGCATAAAAAGGAAATCTTTTAATCCTACTCTTTTTAATGAAAGAATATTACAAAAAAAAATCTTTTAAATTTCAGTCTTTTGATTAGAACAGATTATCAATAAAATGTAATCTTTAATGTTTGACCTTTTTATTGAAACTAACTACATTAAAAATATAGTCTTTTACTTCTACCCTTTTTATTGTGACAAATTTACAATAAAAATATAATCTTTTATTTTACTGACATGTTTGCCAAAAATGTTATTTTTATTTCAGTTGACATGTTTTGACCAAAAATGTCATTTTTATTTCAATCGACATGTTTTAACCAAAAATGCCATTTTTATGTACTCCTTTAAAGTAATAATCTTAACTAAATGAAATATTTGTCTCAATGTAATAATCTTACAAAGATGACGTTTTTAAATAAAATGACCTTAATGACATTATGTACCAAAAATGACATTTTATCCTACTCAAACATTTTAAACAAAAATGTTATTTTATTCCAATCAAACATTTCATACAAAAATGAAAAGGTGACTTTTATGGTTAATCTAATTCTAATGTTCATGTATACAATAAAGATTATACTTTTTTTATAATAAAAGCAAATCAATATTCATGGATCTAAATAAAGCCATAGATCCGAAATAAAGAAGATAGATCTAAATAAAAGAAGAACGATTCCATGTTCATGGATTAGAATAGAAGGAGGACTCTATTATAAATTAAATCCATATAGATCTAAAATAAAAATACGATTTTATTTCAGATCTAGATCTACACAACACATACATCACAATCAACATGATCAACAAGCAACAAATACAACATCATACATCGCAGATCTGAATTAATTATCATACATGCATGAATTTTAAATAACGAGAGATAAATAATTGTAACTATTTATAAATATAGAAATCTCACATCGATTTGTCTGAATTTTCAAAATGCTCCGTTTCAGATCTAGTCTGTACCATTGTCTAGATTTCGATTCTGCGATTCCAACGCTTCAAAAATCATTGAATTCTGTTTTAGTTTGTAAAAGATATGATCGTTTGAAGATTTGATAATAATTTAATTAAAAAATTTCTAATTACATTAGTCTAATAAAATTTGCCGTTCCTCATCTTCTTCCTCAAACAACATTGAACCCATTCGTCACAAGCTAGGTTTCCCTTTTGCACCAGAACGGAGGCGCCGGATCCAAATTGGAGTTCTCCACCTCGCCTGCCCTCGAATGCTCCCTCCACGCCCTGAAGGACCTCGAACTCGCATGCATCCCCAGCCTGGGATTTGACTTCGAACGCTGAACCTTTCTGGTGCCACCTCGGCCACCAAGCTGCTCCAGTCAAGATCACAGCCGTTCATCTTGTCGATCGCGCTAAGCTCTACAATTTTGCTACTATAAGTCTTTGAATTCGATGCGAGGATTAGGAGAAATCATGGGTTGAAGTTCAGAACGTTTCAGCCATTGAATGGCTTAGGGGCGGCGGCTCCTTGTTTTTAACGAGCTAGGGTTTTGTTTAATTGAGTTTTTATAATATTTTATTCATTTAATTCCAGTTTTTACAAATAAACCCTTTAATTCATTTCAGATCCAATTTTAGCCCAACAAAAATTGTTCCTAAGCAAATACCCACGTTCCAGACGCGATCGGCTAGGTCCCGTCAGCCCAAACAAAAGTTTTCAATGTATATTTTTCAATTTAATATATAAATAATTTAATTATTTAATTTGATCGTGCATTTAAATTCACCGTGTCCATACACGGACTCTAAAAATTCCAAAAAAAATATTTCTAGCTATGTTTTGACGATACGGTTCTAACAAGACTAATTTCATCAAATTCCTAGACCATTTCAAAAATGGCATTTTCTAGTCGATCGAATTTGACTATAATTGACAAAACACATTTTCTTCTGCCACGCTCACATATTAATTCGAAAAATTATGAAAATTGAAACCTAGCAATAATTTGACATTATGGTTCCAACAAAAGCGGTTTCGTCAAAAACGGAGGTCATTTGAAAAATGGCTATTTTTAATATATATATATATATATATATATGTATGTATGTATGTATTCTATAGCGACTATTCTGAATTTTAAACTGGGCATAACTTTTGATTCCCGCTATGAAATTTCAATTTTTCGGATTCGTTGGAAAGATATTTTTAAATAGATTTAAATATTTTTGTTTCACTAAAATCCGTTTTATTTTGCATCCTATACAGTCAGTCAAAGTTCAAGTTTGACTTTTCAAACTACCGTGCTATTTCTAACTCCTTTTATAATTAAAATAAATATATTCAATTTAAATAAAATTTTAGAATAAATTATTTTAACTATTAAAATTCCATTTAAATTTCTAAAATAAAATTTTCAAATTGGTTCAGAATTTGCGGGTTTTTACAATCTCCCGCACTTAAATCTTTTCTTCCTCGAAAAGGAACGAAGCTAAAAGTCGTTTAATTAACCAACTCAACTTTTAATTTTAATCAATTTTTAGTTCAGTTCGACATTAAATTTGATTTAGTTAAATTTATCATTCTTTTATATATTGGTTAAATTAATTATCATTCCAATATTTAATTAGTTAAACTAATCATCAAACATTACAACCAGCAATCAATTAGGTGATTAACTTTTCAAATATATATAACTTTTATATATAGTCAAAAATCATATTTTTTAGTGCAAATCGCAGCAATAGACCTTATCTAGTTTTGGTTCTCACACCAGTCAATGGACATATACAGATATACCACTTTCCAAACTCGAACATAAATTCTGATGATGTTTCGAACCACCATCAGAACATCTCCGGGCGACTAAAGTGCGATTCTATATCTATCTAGTATATTTGAGGTTTTGAATACATGCTAGCTAGGCGTATATGAAAAATCTTTATATACTCGATTATCCAAAATAAAATAAAATAGTATACTCCAATACGTATAACAAGATTTTAAATTTTCAAAACTAAATTTGTTTTCATTTTTATTTTAAAAATTAATACTCTTCACACTCGCTCTAGGATACTACTGATCCCATCTCTAACGAGTTATTCTTATTGGATATTACTAATCCAATCTCTGATGAGTCTTTTGTTCAGTTCTAACGAGTTGTACCCCAAAGATTTGAGCTAACCAGAGCTCTGATACTAAATGTAATGACCCGGATTTCGTCCGACCCGATCGATCGCAAGATCGACGAAGACCGTTCAAAGCCCGCATACATTAACTTTGGGAATACAATACATTAGAACAAATAATAGAAGACTTTTATAAGCATTATAATAATGTTACATCAGATTACAGAATATCAGAGTACATTAAATAATAATAATACAATGGAAGATTAAATTACAATAAATGTAATACAATGCAGCAGAATAATTAAATTAACCTAGCAGAAGACTACCAATGCTCTGGACACAGCTTTAAGCATCGATCCAGAATCCTGCTCAATATATCTGCAAAATAAGCTACTCGACTGCCCATGTGGAAAAGTGGGCACCCGAGTTTGCAAAATGGAACAAACTACGGGTCAGTCATGGGACTGATGTAAGAAATCTTTACTTTACTTATCTAATAAGAAGGTTAATCACAGGACCACGCCGCTAACGCGGAACGGGTTTACCACTATGGATTGCCAGTGCATAAATAAAGTAAATCGTTAAAACAACGCAATGCTTTAGAAAAATGAAACCATTATAAGAATCAGGTCCCATCACACAATGCAACGCAAGCCGGAGGATAGAGTTTTACCTTATAATGGTCAAAATAGTTGATACGATAAAACGGATTTGATATTATTATTAGTGTATATATGTATCAAAAACATTTCAATCATAATGTATTAATCATAGACGGCATAACTACCATATATTATGTCGCCATACTAGTTATACAATCAAAACTGCATGATGTCGTATTGGAAATTGGGTTTCCATCAAGAGTCAAGGCTAAGAACGATCTCCTTACCGATTCGAGACACTCTAGCAATGTCTCAGGATTCGAACGCTGGCAAACCCTTGGATACAGCAGGGCCGGTCCACAAATACTTTAGTGGATTGGCAATTCCTGAACATACGCTTCCCGATCCTATTGGACCTATAAATTGGCCATTGTCGACCAATAAAAATATCCGAGGGGCCTTAAAATCCATCAACCACATAAGTAAAAATGTCGGGCCTTGTAAAAACGCAAACACCACTCATAGCTAGAAAGAAACGTGTGCACTACCTGCGTTCCCTTGCTCCGTTTTTGACTCTACCGGGGTGTGAGGCTCGCAATGTAACGTAATACACAAAGCTATGCCTAAATAGGCTATGCTTCGATCATCATCCACAAGGCTCTTCTTTTCAACAAAAGCCTTAATCAATTGCAACTTAACATGTAACATTGACAGTCCATACCATGCGATTTATAACTACCAATATATAACCTCTGAGCTCGTGCGTCTCAGAGAAGGATGTTAAGCAAGAGAATAAATTCTCCGCCACCACAGAAATATATTAATAGATATCAATTTAATTACACGACATGAAATTCAATGTCGGACACACATCCATTTACAAGTCCGTTCTGGATCTGAACGAATCCGGAGTCACCTTGGTGCTTGCGTATCCGGACGATCAACAAGTACGTCTGGATAAACTACCACCATTAACCCTTTACTGGGAGCGACCCAATGCCAGGTATCAGTAGTCGTCCATTCGATATGAAGATCGTCGGTCTTCAATCACCGTCTTCAATATCTTCGACTTTTAATCGTCGTAGTAATTATTCAGAATGGGTTAAACTCGGTCTTTCCGAATAACTCGCGTATTCTTTATAATTAAAAATCAAGTGTTGTAAAGACACATCCAACGCCTCATTCCAATTCAGAATATTCTTTGAATAAAATATTCATATTATTAAGGAAAGGTTCCCATTAATTTATCAAAGATAAATTCCTTTAAATTTATTCTTAAATCTTTTTTTTCCAAAGATTTATTAAAATTCCAATTCAGTTTTAATATCAAAAATCATTACTTTACGATTATTCCAATTTAAGAAATAAATCTTATCTTTAATTGGGTTAAAGAATTAATGTCATTTAAAAACATAGTTCACGGTAAACCCAATTCACATATCAATTATTCCAATTAATAAGTATAATTTGAAACACTAATAATCTTAGTTAAAAGATTTACTCTTTCATACAGGTTTTAAGAACAGTGTTATTTAAGACACCATCCATAACAACCCAAAAATCCAATTTCTTTATTTCAATATCTTCTTAAAAATATTCTTTATTTAAAAGAAATTCTTTGTTTAAAATATTCTTTTTATAATAAAGATATTCTGAATCGGAAAGCGACTCAATCATTTACCATATAACTTTGTTGTATGGATTTCATACATCGTATGTAAATGACAACAATTGATAAATAATCATCAAACCATCCATTCAACATCCGGAGTGAAGTTCACAACTATGTGAGCATTAAAATGAAATAATAACGCTCATCGCAGCCTTTCAATCTATCGATTGACATACAAATAAACATTGGGACTTGTGTATATCAATTATCATCCCAATACCCGTGTGGGTTTTTCAGCCAATAACAGTTCATATAAATAAACAATTGGTTAATGAATTCAACCAATTTTAATACTACCGACATGTTGACGATAATGAACAAAACATGATATTTTATTTCTAATGATGAAATAAAATATATTTGACTCGCATAATTTCTTTATACATTCCTAATATCTTATAGAATGTAATTTATTTATATGACATTATTGTGGATGACAAATAAATGATAATTTTCATTATACATTATTTGTATGTAAATTTCTATTTTCAATTTTAACAAATAAATGAGAATTTATTTGTTTATATTTCCAATGTATAACTTAACACATAAAATGTTTTATTTTAAATTACATACAAATTCTAATGTATGCATTAACATATAAAGATGTCACATTTACTCACCTATACATTCCAATGTATGTTTTGACCAATAATATGATTCTTACATTTGAATATAAATTCTAATGTAAGTTTGCAACTAAAAATGATTTTTGCATATAAATTCTATTGTATGTTATGCAAATAAAATGGTTATTATATTTGCATATAAATTCTATTTTAACAAAATGTATAAGAAGTGATACATCCATTTTGCTGACAATTCTATTTTATCAAAATAAATATTTATGTTTATAACACAAACCTGTTTAACAAAACACTATTTGTGTTTAGCTCTTTTATTTAACCCAAAAATGTGATTTTCGTGTTATTTCAAATCTAATTGACAAAAATAAAAATTTTGTTTTCAACAATCATATTTAACAAAATGTAACTTTTGTTTCGATTATATTTTTGACAAAAATAAATATTTGATTCAACTAAGCTATTTGGCTAAAAATGTTCATTTTGACCAAAAGGGTGTATTTTGGTTCAATTAATCTATCTAATAAAGGTATATATTTTGACAAAAATATATGGTTTGCTTTAACTAATGTATTTTGACAAAAATGAATATTTTTACAAAATGTATATTTTGATTTAGCTACTCTATTTCAACAAAACAATAAAAATAATGACTTTGTTTTGTTGACAAATTTATTTCAACAAAACAATCAAAATGATGTGTTTGTTTTACCGACAATTCTAATTTATCAAACAAATAAAAGTGATATACTGGTTTTGTCAAATCTAATGCGACAAAAATGATATTGTTTGTTTTGAAAAATCTAATGCGACAAAATGATAAGGTTTGTTTGCCAACTCTAATGCAACAAAAATGATCGTGCTTGTTTGACAACTCTAATGCGACAAAAATGGTTTCAACTTGGTAATTTGACAAAAGCGCCAAAATGGTTTCAACTTTTATAAATTGATAAAGTGACAAATTGGGTTTAACTATTTTTATTTGTTAAAAGTGAATGTTTTCGTTTCATTTCTTTTTAAGTGACAAAAATGAATATTTTGTCTCGTTCCTTTAAAATGACAAAAATGAACACATTTGTCTTAATCCTTTAAAAAGGAAAAAATAAATAATTTTGTCTCCTTCTATTTAAATGATAAAAGTGTATCTTTTGCATTGCAATAAAAGGACAAATAAAACTTATCTTTCTATTACTCTTTTTATTGAAGCTAAGATGACACTAAAAATATATCCTTTAATTCTGATCTATTTTATTTTAATCTATGATGACAATAAAAGCATTTTATTTAATTTAACAAAGTTACAACAAAAATGAATTCTTTTTATCATGATCCTTTTATTTTCTCTGATTTAAAAGTAGAAATGATACTTTAATCCTGTTCTTTTATTTACATTTAAAATGGAAATAAAGATATAACTTCTTAAACTATGCTTTTATTTGCATCTAAAATGCAAATAAAAATGTAACATTTTGATTCATAATTTATCTGCATCAAAGAATGCAAATAAAAAATACAACTTTTAATTTCCTGTTTTATTTGCATCAAAGAATGCAAATAAAAATTTGACTTTTAATTTCATGTTTTAACAAAAATGACTATTTTTATTTTACATAAGATGACAACAAAATGATATTTTTAAATCCTCTATTAAATGACAATAAATATGCAATTTTAAAATCTATTCTTTTAATTACAATTAAAATGGAAATAAAAATATTTCTTTTTATTTTAACTAAATTTACAATAAAAAGTTATTTTAAATCCATTCTTTCTAATGGAAACATATTGCATAAAAAGTAAATCTTTTAATCCTACTCTTTTTAATGAAAGCATATGACAAAAAAAAATCTTTTAAATTTCAATCTTTTGATTAGAACAGATTATCAATAAAAATGTAATCTTTAATGTTTGATCCTTTTATTGAAACTAACTACATTAAAAATATAGTCATTTACTTCTACTCTTTTTATTGTGACAAATTTACAATAAAAATATAATCTTTTATTTTACTGACATGTTTGCCAAAAATGTTATTTTTATTTCAATTGACATGTTTTGACCAAAAATGTCATTTTTATTTCAATCGAAATGTTTTGACCAAAAATGTCATTTTTATGTACTCCTTTAAAGTAATAATCTTAACTAAATGAAATATTTATTTCAATGTAATAATCTTACAAAGATGACATTTTTAAATTAAATGACCTTAATGACATTATGTACCAAAAATGACATTTTATCCTATTCAAACATTTTAAACAAAAATGTTATTTTATTCCAATCAAACATTTCATACAAAAATGTTATTTTATTCTAATCAAACATTTCATACAAAAATGAAAAGGTGACTTTTATGGTTAATCTAATTCTAATGTTCATGTATTCAATAAAGATTATATATTTTTTTATAATAAAAGCAAATCAGTATTCATGGATCTAATTAAAAGCCATAGATCCGAAATAAAGAAGATAGATCTAAATAAAAGAAGAACGATTCCATGTTCATGGATTAGAATAGAAGGAGGACTCTATTATAAATTAAATCCATATAGATCTAAAATAAAAATACGATTTTTATTTCATATCTAGATCTACACAACACATACATCACAATCAATATGATCAACAAGCAACAAATACAACATCTTACATCGCAGATCTGAATTAATTATCATACATGCATGAATTTTAAATAACGAGAGATAAATAATTTTAACTATTTATAAATATAGAAATCTCACATCGATTTGTTTGAATTTTCAAAATGCTCCGTTTCAGATCTGGTCTGTACCATTGTCTAGATTTCGATTCTGCGATTCCAACGCTTTGAAAATCATCGAATTCTGTTCCAGTTTGTAAAAGATATGATCGTTTGAAGATTTGATAATAATTTAATTAAATAATTAAAAAATTTCTAATTACATTAGTCTAATAAAAATTTTCGTTCCTCACCTTCTTCCTCAAACAACACTGAACCCATTCGTCACAAGCTAGGGTTCCCTTTTGCACCAGAACGGAGGCGCCGGATCCAAATCGGAGTTCTCCACCTCGCCTGCCCTCGAATGCTCCCTCCAAGCCCTAAAGGACCTCGAACTCGCACGCATCCCCAGCCTAGGATTTGACTTCGAATGTCGAACCTTTTTGGTGCTACCTCGGCCACCACGCTGCTCTAGTCAAGATCACAGCTGTTCATCTTGTTTATCACGCTGAGCTCTACAATTTTGCTGCTATAAGTCTTTGAATTCGATGCGAGGATTAGGAGAAATCATGGGTGGAAGTTTGGAACGTTTCAGCCATTGGCTTGAGGGCGGCGGCTCCGTGTTTTTAATGAGCTAGGGTTTTGTTTGATTGAGTTTTTATAATATTTTATTCATTTAATTCTAGTTTTTACAAATAAACCCTTTAATTCATTTCAGATCCAATTTCAGCCCAACAAAAATTGTTCCTAGCCAAATACCCACATTCCGGGTGCGATGGGCTAGGTCCCGTCGGCCCAAACGAAAATTTTCAATGTGTTTTTTTCAATTTAATATATAAATAATTTAATTATTTAATTTGATCGTGCATTTAAATTCACCGGGTCCATATACGGACTCTAAAAATTCCAAAAAATTATTTCTAGCTATGTTTTGACGATACGGTTCTAACAAGACTAATTTCATCAAATTCCGAGACCGTTTGAAAAATGGCATTTTCTGGTCGATCGAATTTGACTATAATTGACAAAACACATTTTCTTTTGCCACGTTCACATATTAATCCGAAAAATTATGAAAATTGAAACCTAGCAATAATTTGACATTCTGGTTCCCACAAAAGTGGTTTCGTCAAAAACAGAGGTCGTTTGAAAAATGGCTATTTTTAATATTAAAATATATATATAAATTCTATAGCGGCTATTCTGAATTTTAAACTGGACATACTTTTGATTCCCGCTATGAAATTTCAATTTTTCAGATTCGTTGGAAAGATATTTTTAAACAGATTTAAATATTTTTGGTTTCACTAAAATCCGTTTTATTTTACATTTTATATAGTCAGTCAAAGTTCAAGTTTGACTTTTCAAACTACTGTGCTATTTCTAACTCCTTTTATAATTAAAATAAATATATTCGTTTTAACTTCGATTTAAATAAAATTTTAGAATAAATTATTTTAACTATTAAAATTCCATTAAAATTTCTAAAATAAAATTTTCAAATTGGTTCAGAATTTGCGGGTTGTTACAGATTTGGACATATCTTAAAATCTAACCATTAGATTTAAAATATCTTATTACCAATTGAAAGCCCTTTTCGATACGAATCCAATGGTTCTGGTTTTAGGAGAACCCGACGGTCGGACTCCCATTATGCCAACTCGAAGTTAATGGTCGAAATTGGCGAACGGTCGCTACATGGCATGTTCTATTCAAGCCATTAAATATATATAATATAAATATCGTTGATTTCTATTTAAAACGTATTTTATAAAATATTTATAAATTCGTTTTAAAATGATTTTAATTTCCTTTTCAATTTTAAATCAAAATTGAATGTTCTATGTCATCGTAATATTAAAATGATGATATTTTTTGAAAATATCTGATTTTGAGATCCATTTCCTTTTTGTATTCATTATAAATGGCGTTTAACTACTTAACTTGACTTCACATTTCAATATTTTTGTGCCCGTCCAAAGTCGGACATCAAAATCATAATTTAATTTTTCACTGAATATTATTTTAAAATATTCGTTATTTCTAAATTGGAATCAGACTCCATCAATTACCATATAATTTTATTTATATGGATTCCATACATCGCATGTATACAAAAATAATGATGAACAACTATTAAACATTCGGTTCACATCCAGAGTGCAATTCATAAATGTATAAGCATTAAATAACCAAATAACTCTTATAACAGTCTGTCAATCAATCTGTTGACATACAGTTAAATCCAAGGGAGATGTGAATAAATTATCATCCCCAGACTCGTGTGGGTTTTTCAAACAACAACAATCGATTCAAATAATTCGCTACTTAATAAATTTTAACCAATTCTAATTCGAATTATTTTTCTAATTAACCAATTTCTGTTGTTTAAATTATAAATGGATATTTATAATTTAATTTCAACTACCACAATAATATTAACATTATTTTTAATATGTTAATCATCACAATCACAACACGATACAGTCAATTAGATCATCCGTAGTTTTCAAACAATAGTGAAAGTGAGCTAACAGGCACCGTATACAACATTTATGATAATTTAGATAGATAAAAATCAATACTGGTAATTTCTACATTCAGTTATAAAATAAATAACTGTACAAAATTTTAGTGAGAGAGTTATAACTTTGGTTTCCAATTCGTCATTCTTTATTTCTGATTTTATTTTCAAACTGAATTAAACACACGTTTAATTCAGTTGAAAATCCAATTTGCTCCATTTCCATTCTAGTCAGTTCTATGTCGAAGAGTTTGATCCCATGATTCCAACGCGACTGGAATCATCGGATTTGGACCTCGTATGAAAAGGTTGTGATAACTTTTACGTTGCATTACTAAAATTGAATAATAATATAATTAACAAGTTAATAACATCATTAATCTTCCACTAATTCATCTTCCCCCGTCGAAATACTAAACCCATCTGCCGATCCATTCCTCCTACCGTTGTGCTCACCACAATCGACTGGAGCGAGATCGTCACCCACCACATGAACCGCCGAAGCTCCACCTCCTCCTCCTTGAACGATGCGCCTTGCAACTCCCCCAATACCTCAGAAAACCGCATCGAACTGGACGACTTCAAATAGCGATTTCCCCTAAAATAATCCATGATAAATGATCAAACTCCTATAGACTCGAAGATTTCCTGTTTCTCTTGAATTTTCATTTTGGAATTAGTATAAATTTTGAAGTGGATTAAGGGTTTTTAGAGATCAAAAATCGGACGAGGATGGCTTTTGTTTTGAACCCGGCGGCTAATAGAAATGAACGTCTAGGGTTTTGACCAATGGGCTTGTGTATATTTATATATTAATAATATTTATTTCTCTGATTAACTCAATTTTTGTTCGAACTCCAAATCAAACCCAACGCGTAATGACCCGTATTTTCAGTGATATAATAATTAATTAATTTAATTATTTAAATGGTGAATTAGAATCAAATGGTTGTTGAATTAAATTATATTGAATATTTAATTAATTTAAATAATAGATTAATATATTAAATTCGGAAATAATCAGAAATATTGGAATTTACGATATTCTATGAACTGGATTATTCCTAAGATTTAATTCAGCTTAGAATTGAATTTGAATAACGAATATATTTAATTTACGTCAGTTTGAACGTATAATTATATTATAAATATAATCGAGCTCGAAATGGCGCTGCAGTTCGTAATTTGGCGATTTGAACTTCAACTGGATGTACAGGGTCCGTTATAAATCGGATTTCTGTGAAATAAGAAACGTTCAGAGCTGGTGAAGTATATTTTTCTAGTGGAAGAGAAAAATCAGGATTTCATCATGTATATTTTGATTTATGTCCAAATCAAATTTTAGAAAAGTCGCTATGGAATTCCTTTATAATTTATAATGATTTATTTATATTTAGAAAAGGAATTTCATTACAAATCGAATATCGATATAACTGGGAATTTTGAAGTATCGAGTTATAAATCCAATGAGAGCTGTATGGTATTCCACTGTGAATATATACGATAATATTTATTTTTACATATTAAATTTAATTGTTTTTAAATATATTTATATATTTAAAAGGTTTATTTAGGGTTGTAAAAATAGCTAGTTTTGCAAATGACCTCAGAATTCGATGAAACTAATTTTGTTGGCTCCACAATATTAAATTATTGCTAGATTTCAATTACCGTGATTTTTGAAGTCAGTATGTGGCCGTACGGGATTTTAATGTGAAAAAAAAGTTGATAAATTGACCTTTAAAAATACGTTGTGTGAGCAAACGAAGTCGGAATTCGACGAAACCAGTTTTGTTGGGTTTGTAATTTCGAACTCTAGCTACATGTCCAGTTTCGTGATTTTTGGGTATCATGTGTGACCACATGAATTTTTAGAAGTCAGAAGCAAATATAAAATGAGATTAAATAAAATATCCTAAATTTGTAAGTGAACCAAAACCAGGCCACGTTATCCTTTCTAAACCACACCCTCATCTTTATAAACGCAAGAAAAGGAGCTGCCAGTTTTTCCATCTCTCAAAACAAATCCTGAGCTTTAGAAATTCCACAAAAATAGAAATAAATTCCTATAAATCTGGATATATACATATATGAATCCCTGGAAGTATTATCTTCATTTCCATATAATTTCTTCAAGCTCGATGCGGTCTCGGTTTGCTAGAAAAAAGATGTGACGACCCCAAAACCCCGTACAACGATGTGAAGTGTAATCTTTGGAATATAACACATAAACAGATAATAGCAGAAAAGAAATAAATAAATACACCAGATAATGAATAAATAATACACTGGATAAACATAATCATAATCATCAGAGTTAAACAGTATACAGGATCATACTTAGTACAAATACAGTTCAGCTATACATAAATGTCTACAGCGGAAAACAAACATAATATGTACAATAGGAGCTGAACAACATAAAAAGAGATAAATGATAGAATCCATCTTCAGCTCTAGCTATCTACAAAGAGCCTGCTAAAACCTGCACACAAGGCTGCCCGTGTAGAAAGAGGGGCACCCGAGTTTGCAAGTGAAACAAACTACGAGTCAGTCATGGGACTGGTATGAGAAATCTACTTAACACATTATATAATTTGGCTAATCACAGGACCACGCCACTTTCGTGGAACGGGTTTACTCCATTGGATTACCAGTGCTTTAAAATAATTAAATCTTTTAAACATCGCAATGCTTTTTATAAAAATGAAGCCGATATAAGACTCAAGTCCCATCACACAATGCAACGCAAACCGGAGGATAGAGTTTTACCTTATATCGACCAAAATACGCTTGATACGAGCAAAAAAAATCATTTAAAGTGTAAACTTTGTCGTTTAATTCTTAATTAAACTCCAACTGTAAAATAGTAAGAGAACGATCCCCTAAGTATTAATCCCAAAGGCCGAAACCAACATCAGACCAATACCCAGGAAACCACCCATCTTAGCTCGTTTGCAGTTAGTTTCTAATTTTATACACCATCATAAATATCAATCATAGACGACATGAGCGTCCCATGGCACTATGTCGCCATATATAGGTTTACAATCAAAACCGCACGATGTCGTATTTGGAAATTGGATTTCCGTCATGAACTAAGGCAAAAGATAGTCCTTACCGACTTCGAGACTCTCTAGCCCGAGCCTCAGGCAACTACTCAGTCAAGCCTTTGGAGCGACAGGGCCGGTCCACCGATGTGGATTAAAATTCCGGAGCACTACGTTTCCCTGCCCTTTGGGGCGTAAATGAGCCAACGAATGACTCCATCGGTCCTGGATCGACCGATATAACCGAGGCGCCTCACAACAGCAACAACTACATAGGTGAAAATAATATAAATGTCAGCCAGTTCAAGCACCGACACCACCTCTAACTAGAAAGAAACGCATGCCCTCCTTGAGGTCCTCTCCCGTTTCTGGTTCATGCGGGGTGTGAGGCTCGCGAATTCACGGTATATACAAAGCTACGCCACACCAGCGGTGCTTTGATCATCAACCAAAAGACTTTGATTTTCAACAGAAGCCTTGATCACTGCATCTTAGCATGCCACACAGGCAATTCACACCATGCAACTGATGGTTATCAATCACACAGAATGAATTCCAATGTTAGACACACATTTCATTTGCAAGTCCGTTCTGGGTCTGAATGAAATCGGAGGCACTATATACCTCGCATACCCATCGATCTCCACGTACGTCTGGACGATCACCACTCATTATCCATATTTTGGGATGCCTCCCAATCAGGACATCAGTTACCATCCAAACGAGGTGAAGATCTCCGGTCATCAACCACCGCCTTCATCTTCGACTTCTTATCGTCGATTCAGTTATTCAGAATGGGATAAACCCGGTCTTTCTGAGCAACTCGCGTATATTATAAACAAGTTCTACACAAACACACATACGCCTTATTCCAATTCATTAGTCACTAACCGTAAATCAGTAAGAGAACGATTTCCCAAATATTAACCCCGAAGGCCGAAACCAACATCAGATCAAAATCCAGGAAACCACTCGACTTAGCTAACCTTCAGTTAGTTTCTAAATTTCACATTCCATATCATTTATAATATTTTATAATGATTTATCGCTATTTTTATTTATTTAAAAATAGCCAATTTATTTAAACGACGCTTCAGGCCATAACGCGGTCGTGGCGCTGTTTTTCTTCAGATTTGATTTACACATATATGAAAATCTAACCATTGGATCTTCACAAAACTTATATCATTAGAAAGATCTTTTCAAAACGAATCCAACGGTTCCAGTTTTGGGAAAATCCGACGGTCGGATCTCCCGGTACACTCGTTTGAAGTTTCGATTTCAAAATACGAACTACAGCGTCGTTATTCGATTTAATGTAATTATATTTGTGTGTGTGTATATATATATATATAAACGATTCTGGCGCTGTTTTTCTTCAGATTTGAATTAAACATTCCAGACAATCCAACCGTTGGATCCTTACAAAGTTGGTGTCGTTGGAAAGATATTTCCAAAGCGAACCCACCGGTTTCGGTTTCGGGAAAATCCGACGGTCGGATCTCCCGCACTAATCATTTGAAATCACGGTTTCAAAACACGAACTGTAGCTTTGTTATTCAATTTTATTTAATTATATATATATATATACACATATATATAAATAATCTATTCTTCGATTTCAAAACCATATTCTTTTCATACCTTTGATAAAAATGATATTTTTATCCAACCGACTTTTATTTCAACACTTCACTATTTTTAACAATTCATGTATATGATAAAAATGTGATTTTTAATGTAAAACGATTTATTTCAAAACACGACTATCTTATATAGTTCATATAGATGATAAAAATATGATTTTTATTATAAAACAATTTATTTCAAAACACGACTATTTTATATTGTTCATATAGATGATAAAATTATGATTTCTATTATAAAATAATTTATTTCAAAACATCAATATTTTATATAGTTCATATAAATGATAAAAATATGATTTTATTATAAAACAATTTATTTCAAAACACGAATACCATTCAACACATGAATTTCTATTCAACGAATGAATTTCTATTCAACACATGAATGTTTTCTATAGTTTATATATATATACAATAAAAAGGTGATTTTTATATTTTAAACAACGAATAACATTCAACACATGAATTTCTATTCAACGAATGAATTTCTATTCAACACATGAAGGTTTTCTATTCAACACACGAATATAGTTTCAACACATGAAAATAATTCTAACACATGAATATTATTCAAAATTTCGGCAGCATAACGGCAGGGTAGTTAAAATCGGGGCCGTCCCTAGTACGGCTCCTCGCTCTACCTTAAAGCCTCGCAGCTTTTGACAATGGGGATTTCATGCATCTAGTTCGCACGCAGGCGGCATGTATATTTTTTTTCTTTTCCACAAACTAATCGTATGTGGTTTCAACCAAATAATTCTCAACCACAAACGGGTATTTTTCAACCACAATCAATCAATTTCAATCACAAACAATTCAAATCAACCATTCGCTATCAACCAATTTTCACACCAATCACAACCAATAAATATCGTCCATGGTTTGTGGACGAGGGGCGTATATATATGTATATGTGTATATATATATTTACATAAGCATTTCACTTCTATTTCAACACATATATAATTTTTACAACGCATATATAACTTATACGTCGAACGTACAACTTATATAACGCTTATACAAGAGGTGTACAATGCTTATATAACTCATACATCAACTATATAATTTATACATCGTCGTTTTCCATATCGTTTATAATTTAGAAATCTCACATTGGGTTCCACTCCACCAAAAATAGCAGAAGGCACAGAAAAATATGCGGTCTCTTCTAGAATGTAGAAGACGTCCACACGAGTCCACTGTCTCTTGTTTCACTGAATTTCATCAAGAAACGAAAAAGATATGATTTTTACAGTGAAATCAAAAACTGTAGCGCTTTAAAGTGCTATAATATAGTTAAAATTAGAAAAATGTCGTACCTTTCAAAATTTGTTCATAACTAGGTTTTGATTTTTCTTCTAATCCGAAGCGCGTTGCTGAGATCAGGTTGCACCACGATGTACAGCTAGGAACGGCGCCTCCAGAGGGTACCACCTTGTCGAACTTGTGCGCGCCAGGGAGGAGGAATTCCAGCTCGAACGACGAACCTTCACGAGGTCGATGCGAGCTAAATACGGAGCGAGGGGAGGTAAATCAAGTATGGATTTGAAGAGGGAGGAGAGGGCTTTAAAACGTAGGCGGTGGCGCTCGATTTCATTGAGGGACGGAGGAGAAATCGAGGAAAGAAGGTTTGAAGATCCGCCGCCGTCGGTTTGAGGGGTTTCGGAGAAGAAGACGGGGAGAGAGAAAACGTATGGGCCAATAGAATTTTTTTTATATTTATAAATTTTTAAATTTCGAAAATACCCTCTTTCACACACGGACCCCAATCCAAACCCACCGACTGTCGTCCCTAGCTAAATACCCCCATTCCGAACACAATGGGATATGTTTCGTATGCCCATTCGACTGTTTCAGTCAGTTTCTCTTCAAATTAAAATATAAAACATTCAATATTCGATTTGAACGTACATTTCAATTTGCCGGGGCTACATACTAATTCTAAAAATTCCTGAAAAATAAATCTTGCTATGTTTTGATGATACGGTTCCAACAAAACTAGTTTCGACGAATTCTGAGACCGTTTGAAAAATGGCCCTTTTCTGGTCGATCCAATTTTATAAAAATCGACCAAACACGTTTTCATTTTCCACGCTCACATACTAGCTTCAAAAATTATGAAATTTGAAACCTAGCAATAATTTAACATCCCGGATCCAACAAAAGTGGTTTCGTCAAATTCTGAGGTCATTAGCAAAATGGCCATTTTCACGGGCTATATAAACTCTATAGCGACCTTTCTGAAAATTCATTTAGCCATAACTTTTTCTTCCTACTATGAAACTTTGATTTTTCAGATTCATTAGAAAGATATTCACTAACATATTTAAATATTTTTGGTTTCACTCAAATCCGTTTTGTTTTGCACCCGGTACAGTCAGGCAAAGTTTGAATTCAAATTTTGAAACTACCGCGCCATTTCAGGCCTTGTTTATAATTAGAAATAATTGTTTTCATTTTCAAATGTCCATTCAAACTTACTTTTCATCGTTATTATTTAAAATATTTATTTTAAATATTTAAAATCCACTAAAATAGCCAATTTAAAATTTCCAAACTGGTTCAGATTTTACAGGTTGTTACAATCTCCCCCACTTAAAACTTTTCGTCCCCGAAAAGGAACAAAGTCGAAAGTGGATCAATTAATCAACTGTACTTTCAATCTAGCTTCCATTCTCCAACTTTTCATTTTTTGAGAATTTTCATATTCTTCAAAAATTTGGCTAACACCCTAAATTTTCGAAAAATTTCGCCAT
The DNA here is from genome assembly GCA_030737875.1 of Allium sativum. Lineage (NCBI taxonomy): Eukaryota > Viridiplantae > Streptophyta > Magnoliopsida > Asparagales > Amaryllidaceae > Allium > Allium sativum. Next base: position 34,151,392 of record CM060913.1, on the reverse strand, counting down.
GACCTCCTCTGTACGGGGAGGGGTTTGGAAATTTATTGGGCCGTATTAGGTACCCAATAAATCCTATAAAGTATACACATATTTATAGTGATATATTCTGGTGTTTACATGGGAGTGCGTATAGATAATAACTCCAGAGAATAAATTCTCGTCACCCTGTCTAAGCCTGAGGGAGTGTGTATTTTTAATTACTCCAGAGAATAAATTCTCGTCACCTCGTCCCATATGGATAATAAATAATCCATGTGTCGTATCTAATAACTAGAGAGATGTGATTATTGTCAACTCCAGACCCGTGTGGTTTTTTTTATTAATCTGGCAATTTATCGTTGCAATTTATATGGTCCATATCAGTCATCCGTTCAACTTGTAATATATAGTCATCGCCATACAAGCCTCTCACTCGTATGGTAAATCTTCCACCTCATCACACATGCTCCAAATGTTTATGTGGTATATGATGAAGTATGCTTATCTTCAAGAAGTACGCCATGTAGTGTAGTTCAAAATTAATTGTTACTATCCTATGGCGACGTTTATTATTACACACAGAACAACCAGCACTCCGCATCCAATGGCATTCACAGGAGTTGATATAATAATAAAATTGTGCATCCAACTCATTAAGGTTTACCTATTTGTCGAGCACACAAATAAATTCTTTACTCAACAGCTAATCCATTTACCTGTTCAAACATATATAATGCACATGTATATATTGCTATCTATTTTTAAATCAGTTCAATACGTGATATAATCGAATAAATTCTACCATTCATTCTCGTATTAATTAAATTAACTATCGTTCTACTAATTTAATTAATCAAATCCACTATCACACCACACAAACAACAATCAATTTTATTTTTAACTTTTCAAAAATGTACTAATTATTTCATACACTCTTTTAAAATCATTCAGACTATAGAATTAAAAGTTCACATCCATGAAAGGAAAATAACTACAAAGTAGAGAACAACTAGAAATTTCAAAATATGGTAAATGTACCTTGCACCGGAGTCAATCAAAGATATCCACCCGACACTTAGGATAGGCTTTCTGAATGCTCTCCTCAGTTTCCCAAGTACAATCTCGCGGATCTCCACTTCATTGCACTTTGACTAAGTGAACCTTCTTGTTCCTCAGTTCTTTGGTTTCTTTGTCAATGATCTTTAGCGGCTCTCTTCTCACAGCCAATTCTGGATTAATTTCAATATCCTGTTGCGCCGCTTCTTCCACGATCAAATCTGGATAATGAACGTGCTTTCGAAGTTGAGATATGTGAAATACATCATGCACTCCAGGCAACCAATCAAGCAATTGAACCCTATAAGCGAGAGTTCCAATCCGTTCAAGAATAGGAAACAGACCAATGAATTTGGGCGCCAATTTCCCTGTTTTACCGAACCGGATAACTCCTCTCATCGGCGATACTTTCAAATATACATGGTCGCCAACAACAAATGATATATCTCTTCTTCTCTTATCGGCATAGCTCTTCTGTCAGCTTTGAGCGTCGAGTAATCGTTTCTTAACGAAATCGACTTTGTCCGCAGCATCACGGATCATATCAGGTCCCAATACAAGCCTATTACCAGGTTCGACCCAACAAGCAGGAGATCAGCACGGTCTACCATACAATGCTTCGAATGGTGACATCGTCAGGCTCGCTTGGTAGCTATTATTATATGAGAACTCAGCCAAATGCAAATGGTCTTCCCATGATCCACCAAAGTCAAGAACACAAGCCTGCAATAAATCTTCTAGTATACGATTCACCCTCTCAGTTTGACCATCTGTCTGAGGATGATAGGCGGTGCTTAGATTCAGCTTTGTTACCAGTTCTACTTGAAATGCCTCCCAAAATTTGCTAGTGAATATTGGATCTCTATCACTAACTATACTGAGCGGCACTCCATGTAGCCTAACAATTTCCTTGAAATATATATGCGCCAGACTCTGAGCAGTTCTGTTCGATCTGACAGTTATGAAATGGGCGGTCTTCGTGAAGCGATCTACGATCACCCAAATACTGTCATTTCCTTTTATGGTTTTGGGCAAACCATCTATGAAGTCCATGGAAATATGTTCCCACTTCTAACCTGGAACGTCCAGCGTGTGCAATAAGCCAGCCAGTTTCTGTTGGTCGCTTTTGACTAGTTGGCAAGTAGGGCATTGGCTAACATATATTGAAATGCCCCTTTTCATAGCCTTCCACCAGAATGTTCGCTTGAGATCGTTATACATTTTGGTCAAACCGGGATGGATACTCAGCTTGGATTTGTGACGTTTATCGAGCACATCTCTTCTGAGTTCAGGAATTTCTGGAACACAAATTCGTCCTTGTAACCTCAGAATCCCTTCGCTATCGAGCTGGAAATCTGAAGCACTGCCTTCACGAATCCGCTGGCTCATTCCTTTAATAAATTTGTCGTCTTTTTGGAGAGCAGATATCTTGTCAATTAAAGAAGTCGCAATGATAAAACTGGCGATCATAACATTCCTTCTACTTAACGCATCGGCCACGACATTGGCTTTCCCTGGAGTGTATAGAATCTCAAAATTGTATGCTGCAAGGAACTCTACCCAATGTTGCTGCCTCAGATTCAAGTCTTTCTGGGTGAACAGATACTTTAGCGACTGGTGATCTGTAAAAACAGTTCGAATTTCTCACCCAGAAGATAGTGTCTCCAGATTTTCAAAGCAAATACTATAGCCAACAACTCAAGATCATGAGTTACGTAACTCTTTTCATGTGGCTTCATCTGGCGGCTTGCATAAGCAACAACTTGACCTCTTTGCATTAATACTGCACCAAGGCCTTCTCTAGAGGCATCTGTCCAGACTTTCAAGTCTTGATTGCCATCAATTATCGTTAATACTGGAGCCGTTGTTAATCTTAACTTTAGCTCCTCAAAAGCCTCCTCACATTCTGGAGTCCACTTGAATTTTGAGTGCTTCTTTGTAAGCTTCGTTAAGTGACTAGATATCTTCGAAAAATCTTTAATGAACTTCCGGTAATAACTAGCCAATCCAAGAAAACTTCAGACTTCCTTGGGAGTACTAGGCTGTTTCCAATTTTGAATAGCCGTAATTTTACTTGGATCCACAGCAATTCCCTCTTTTGATATGACGTGGCCCAGGAACTTTATTTCATCTTGCCAGAATATATATTTGGAAAGTTTAGCTTTCAATACAATCCTTCTCAGAATTTCTAGAACCTGCTCCAAATGTTTTTCATGTTCGGCCTTTGACTTAGAGAATATTAGGATATCATCAATAAAGACCAGAACAAACTTATTCAAGACTCCTCTGAACACTTGATTCATCAAATTGACGAAGTAAGATGGAGCGTTACACAGGCCGAACGGCATTACCAACCATTCATAGAATAAGTCTGGACCCCTGAATGCTGTCATAGGAACACATTCTTCGGCAATACGAAGCTGATGGAAACCTGTAGCTAGGTCCATCCTTGAAAATACTTGTGCTCCATTCAGACGATCCAATAAATCATCGATTCGCGGTAATGGATATTTATTCTTTATAGTATGCTTATTCAAGTTGCGATAATCCACACATAGTCGCAGAGTACCGTCAGACTTTGTGACAAACACCACTGCTGCTCCCCAATTAGAGAAATTAGGCCTGATCAGACCCTTCCATACGAGCTGTCAAGTTTGATTGTCTAGTTCTTCTTTCTCCTTTACAGTCATTCTCCGAATAGCGTGCACTACTGGCCTTGCGTTCAGAATTAAAGCAATTTTGAAATCAATTTCTCTCTGCGGAGGTAAGTTGACAACTTATTCGAACATATCTGCATAATTCTTTACGACAGGAATATCTTTGATGAGATCCGGAATATTCTCTGTGACTACAGGGATATTTTCTATTTGAGCAGGAGAAACATCTAGAGCTGACCAAAATTCTTTTCTATTTGAATTCGGGCCTTCACATGGTATGGTTATATAGTTCCCTGACTGGGCCTTTGCCTTAACAACTCTCTCGGCGCACTTAACCTCAGCCTCGTATTTGGTTAACCAATCTAATCCCAAAATAAGATTGAATTCAGTAAAATTCATGACGATAGCGATGGTAGGGAATTTATAACAGGAAAAGGAAACAGGCACCGCACAAATCCAACTAAGATCAAGGGAACTCCCAACTGGATTATGTACAGTGATGGGTTCTTTGAGCTTCTTCAAATTCAAATCTAGCTTCTTAACCGCATTCTTTGCAATGAAGCTTCGCGACGCGCCTATATCAGACAGTACTTTAACTAGAATATTTTTGACATTAAGCATGCCTTCCAAAACATCAGAACTTTCCTGAGTAGATGAAGATGCAGGCACTTCTGCCACTTCATTTACATGTATCGCTTCAGATTTCTTTAAGAGGTTGCACTCCCGTGCAATATGCCCTGTTTGGTGGCACTTATGGCATCTCCTTTCCCTATGTGGGTTCTTTTGCTTCTTAGTGGGTTTAGATCCACTCTTTGTTTGTTTCTTTAGAGATCTGCAACTTATCGAGAGATGTCCTTGCCTATTGCAGTTATTGCATACAGCTGTCATTACTGGTTCATTCTCAGAATTAGCCCTTTTTCTCTTGGCACTGGGCTTCTTACTGACCTCAGACATCGTATTGGCCTCAGGACGATCCGTTTCAGACTCAACTTTATTACTAGAACTGACTTCCTCTTCGTAACGCAACATACCTTTATTGTCGAGATCCTCATACTGGTAAGCCATGTATATCATTTCAAAAAAAGGAAGCTTCACATTCCTCATTACACTATTCTGATATTTTCATTGTAGGCCATGAATAAACCTCAGATTCTTCCTCTTCGGATCTTTAATTAGATAAGGGGCAAAATGAGGGAGTTCGTTGAATTTCTTGTGATATTCTAGGATGGTCATATCTCCTTGTATCAGATAAGAGAATTCATCACATAACCACTCAGTTGCTTCAAGAAGAGTAAATCTTTCTAGGAAAATCACTTTAAATCTATCCCAGGTGATATCACCTTCTGGGTTATCCTCAATAATTGAATCCCACCAGAACAAGGCTTCGTCTTTGAGTGCCCAGGATGCCAGTAATCTTTTCTGGTCATCTCGCAGATTTAAACCGTCAAAGATTTTCTCAGTAGAACGAATCCAAGCTTGTGTTTTCATAATAGATTCTTCGCCCGAGAACGGTATTCCACCCATATTTCGATACTTAATTAATAGAGCCTCAATATCTGGTTCTGCATTCCTTCTGTTTCTGACACTCATTTTCTAGTACTTCTGCAAATAGCAGATCAAGTCTCAGGTCAACAGAAAAGATATTTTAAAACATAGAAATATATACTTGAATGTAAATGCATCTATCGAGGTGTTATCTCATTCTGCTACTCATACTAGGATATTACTGATCCTATCTGTAATGAGTTATTCGTCCTTGAACACTACTGGTTCTATTTCTGATAAGTTCGTTAATATGTTATATTCCATCACTAAGCTTAACCAAGGCTCTGATACCACGTTTGTGACGACCCCAAAACCTCGTACCACGGTGTTAAGGGTAATCTTTGGAATATAAAATCAATAGATTTTATATATAAAAGGAAGAGAATTTCATGAGAGAAAATGATTATAGAATCGAAGCATTTGTTAAAAAACAAATATTGGTGAAATCAAATAGAAGGGAAAATATTGGTGAAATCAAATAGAAGGGAAAATATTGGTGAAATCAAATAGAAGGGAAATATTTGTGAAACGATTACAAATAGAAATAAAAAGGGAAACATTCGTAAAAGTATTTACAAATGGAATTGAAAAGGGAATATTCATGTAGGGAATAAAGAAAAGTTGAAAGAAGTACTTATTTGTTAAATAAATAGAAAAGTTAAAAGAAATATTTATTTGTTGAATAAATAGAAAAGTTAAAGGGAATATTTATTTGTTAAATAAATAGAAGCGAAAAGAGAATAGTTATTTGTTGAGTAAACGAATAGAAAAAGAATCTATTCAAGGGAGGTAATTCAAAGGAATTATTCCAAAGGAATTATTCAAAAGAGAAAAGTCAAAGGGATTAATTCAAAAGAGTTAATCAACTAGAGTTAAACTGTTGGAGTTAAACTGTTAGAGTTAAACCGTTGGAGTTAAACTGTTAGAATTAAACAGTTGGAGTTAAACTGTTAGAGTTAAACAGTTGGAGTTAAACTGTTAGAGTTAAACAATTGAAGTTAAACTGTCAGAGTTAAACCGTAAAGTTAAACAGTTAGAGTTAGTTAGTTAGAGTTAACCAGTTAGAGTTATTCAGTTAGAGTTATCCAGTTAGAGTTATTCAGTTAGAATTAACCAGTTAGAGTTAAACAGTTAGAGTTAATCGTTTTGAGTCAAATCGAACTAGAGTTATTCAAATATAGTAATCGAATAAGGGTTAATTGAATATTAGTTATTCAATTAGAATTGATCGAATCTAATTATTCGAGATAGAGTTAAAAATAGACAAAGTTATTTAAGGATGAATTTCCATTTAGCACGACTGCTAGCGTAATTCGCAGGGCTGCAGATAGCCTACGGCGGTCGGATGTTTCCTGGGGAAATCAGGCGTAACCATTGTGATCGCTGCGATCTAGAATCAACCAAATGGTGTTAAATCAAATAGTAATTAATCAATAGAAGTTAATTAAGTCGAGTTAGTCGAGTATTAGTAAATTAAGTAGGGTTAGTCAAAAAGGGAATTAATCGAATATCACCTATTCGAAGTAGAGTTATCGAATATAGTTTATTCGAGAAGAGTAATCGAATATAGTTCGTTTGAAGTGTGTTAAATCGAATATAGTTATTCGAAGGAGAGAATTATCGAATATGGTTTATTCGAAGTGAGATTTTCGAATATTAGTTATTCGAAGAAAAGGATTATCGAATATTAGTTATTCGAACAGGGGAATCGAATATAGTTTATTCGAAAGAGAATTATCGGATAGTGATTATTCGAGAGTGAATCATACATGGAAATTCGATTATATCAAATCAAGGGAAGTAATGTTTACTTTCCATTTCAAATCAAGTTTTAATTATCTGTTAATAAAGTAGTTGGTTGTTTATTTATCTAAATTAAGATATGGAAATATATTTAAGTTAACATATTTTGAAAGCATGGAATTATAACATTTATAGTTATAATCAAATGATTCAGTAAAGGAAGTGGATTCATAAATAGAATCTGAAAGTTCGCAAGGAAGTTTCTTAACGAGTGAAGTTTGAACTTTGTCTATTTCGAAGTTAGAAATGTTGTTCAGTTAAGGTCTGAGAGGTAATTATACCCCAACTTGATTGACTTCGTTTTTAACTAAGAAGTGGATAAGGTTCGAGAGTGAAAGGGGTTAAGTGAATTTAGTTAATGAGCGAAATGGTTGGTGTTGGCATAGCGATGTTTATTCAAACATCAGTTTAAACCCAATGAAGGAGATTTGGAAATGTCTTCCAAATGAAAAATCAGAAATGTTTTCTTAATATAGAAAATGAGAAATGGAATTGTTTCCCATTGTTAATAACGTATATTTTCTAAATATAGTAAATAAGAAATATAGGAAAACAAGAATAAGGAAAAGGGTAAATTTATGATAATTTGATGATGAATGATGATTGATCGATAGAATTTCCATCTGGAAATAATATCGTTGTTTGCACACAGACATGTTTTCAGTTGATAGTTAAATCACCGACTATCAAAGTTTTTGACCATTTTACGTTGTTAATATGGAGAGACCGGTTGGATTATTATCCAGAGAACCACTCCGTATTGGCATAAGCGTTGCGAATCAAGTATGCTGAATATATTGAAGACGGAGTTATGCAAGGGCTATCCTATTTACAGAATAGTGCCTTCGGTTTGTCCAGTCCCAGGACAAACGTGAATGGACGAGTGTCTGACAGAGTATATCCAATAGATCGCATAAGTTGATCTCTTCAAACGTACTTACGTTTGGTGGCGGAGGAATTCGTTTCTCTTAGCTGTATACCTGTGGTATTTTTGGTGAAATCAATTTGTGATTTGGCGGGTATGACGATGTGGCATTCAAAGTAATGGAGGTGTGATCTGTCAAAAGATCAGTTATGACCTCAAGCCTCATCAACCAGGAAAGGACAAAAATCGGGCAGGTAGCATGGTTATGTGGGTCGCACCCATTAGGATGTATAATCACCTATCTAGAGAAATTCCAATTGCTTCTTAAATCTATCGATGCTGCCCATTCGGGATACGGTTGCTGATCCCAACCGTTGGTGATATATATTCGATACACTCAAGCGAAATGAGTGGTCGGTCATGTGAGGGCCGGGTTGCAAGATGTTCTTGTTGAACCCAGTGTATTCGCCTCTAGAGATACACTATCGGCAGGTGGTCCCATACCTTGTCAAGGTCGGAATCCAATCTCCAATAAGTGTCCGCGAGTTTGATTTGTATACTATATATGTAGAGCGTGAGATGCAAGCGTTCTACTAGATTTTAATTACTTGTGATTAGACATTATTATAATATCAGATAATATATGATTTCCAAAGTGTTTGGGTTATCGTAAGGTAAAAGCCATCCGTATTTATGTGTGGATTGGTCTTACGATTATCTTTTCTTTCGAAAGGATTTTGAAAGTTAAACCAAATGATTTGAGTTTACTCACACCAGTCCCATGACTGACCCAGAGTTTATTTTGTTTTGTTTTCCCTAAACTCTTGGGTGCCCAAATTTGTACGGGCAGTCAAGTAGTCAGGATTTACAGGTATGCTTGAAGAGCTTGGAGCAGGAGGCTTCAAGATTTTTTTAGCTATTGATTATTCCGCTGTGATGAAAGTGTTGTACTCTGATAATGGTATGATATACATATACTGCTTTGATTTCAAGATATGTTGTCTATTATATTTTATTCGTTCCGCTGTGAGATTCGTGTTACTCTGATGTTGTTGTGTTCTTCTTCTTCTTCTGTTCTAATTTTCTGTCTTATCTATCCTCACCCTCTAATTTCTTTCTTGGACTATCCGGTAATTTCGACTTTTGATTGTTCGATAGGTGTTATATATCGGATAACCAAGGTCGCTTTTTCCCGGGTCGTTACATCTTTGGAATATAACACATAAACAGATAATAGCAGAACATAAATAAATAAATACACCAGATAATGAACAAATAATACACTGGATAAACATAATCATCAGAGTTACACTGTATACAGGATCATACTTAGTACAAATACAGTTCAGCTATACATAAATGACTACAGCGGAAAACAAACATAATATGTACAATAGGAGCTGAACAACATAAAAAGAGATAAATGTTAGAATCCATCTTCAGCTCCAGCTATCCAGAAAGAGCCTGCTAAAACCTGAACACAAGGCTGCCCATGTAGAAAGAGGGGCACCCGAGTTTGCAGGTGAAACAAACTATGAGTCAGTCATGGGACTGGTATGAGAAATCTACTTAACACATTATATAATTTGGCTAATCACAGGACCACGCCACTTTCGAGGAACGGGTTTACTCCATTGGATTGCCAGTGCTTTAAAATAATTAAATCTTTTAAACATCGCAATGCTTTTTATAAAAATGAAGCCGATATAAGACTCAAGTCCCATCACATAATGTAACGCAAACCGGAGGATAGATTTTTACCTTGTATCGACCAAAATATGCTTGATACGAGCAAAACAAATCATTTAAAGTGTAAACTTTGTCGTTTAATTCTTAATCAGACCCCAACTGTAAAATAGTAAGAGAACGATCCCCTAAGTATTAACCCCGAAGGCCGAAACCAACATCAGACCAATACCCAGGAAACCACCCATCTTAGCTCATTTGCAGTTAGTTTCTAATTTTATACACCATCATAAATATCAATCAGACGACATGACCGTCCCATGCCACTATGTCGCCATATATAGGTTTACAATCAAAACCGCACGATGTTGTATTTGGAAATTGGATTTCCGTCATGAACCAAGGCAAAAGATAGTCCTTATCGACTTCGAGACTCTCTAGCCCGAGCCTCAGGCAAGTACTCAGTCAAGCCTTTGGAGTGACAGGGCCGGTCCACCGATGTGGATTTAAATTCCTGAGCACTGCGTTTCCCCGCCCTTTGGGGCGTAAATGAGCCAACGAATGACTCCATCGGTCCCGGATCGACCGATATAACTGAGGCGCCTCGCAACAGCAACAACCACATAGGTGAAAATAATATATATGTCAGCCAGTTCAAGCACTGACACCACCTCTAACTAGAAAGAAACGCATGCCCTCCCTGAGGTCCTCTCCCATTTCTGGTTCATATCGGGGTGTGAGGCTCGCGAATTCACGTTATACACAAAGCTACGCCACACCGGCGGTGCTTTGATCATCAACCACAAGACTTTGCTTTGCAACAGAAGCCTTGATCACTGCATCTTAGCATGCCACACAAGCAATTCACACCATGCAACTGATGGTTATCAATCACACAGAATGAATTCCAATGTCAGACACACATTCCATTTGCAAGTCCGTTCTGGGTCTGAACGAAACTGGAGGCACTATATACCTCGCATACTCATCGATCTCCACGTACGTCTAGACGATCACCACTCATTATCCATATTTCGGGATGCCTCCCAATCAGGACATCAGTTACCATCCAAACGAGGTGAAGATCTCCGGTCGTCAACCACCGTCTTCATCTTCGACTTCTTATCGTCGATTCAGTTATTCACAATGGGATAAACCCGGTATTTCTGAGCAACTCGCGTATATAATAAACAAGTGCTACACAAACAGACATACGCCTTATTCCAATTCATTAGTCACTAACCATAAATCAGTAAGAGAACGATTTCCCAAATATTAACCCCGAAGGCCGAAACCAACATCAGATCAAAATCCAGGAAACCACTCGACTTAGCTAACCTTCAGTTAGTTTCTAAATTTCACATTCCATATCGTTTATAATATTTGATAACGATTTATCACTATTTTTATTTATTTAAAAATAGCCAATTTATTTAAATTACGTTTCAGGCCATAACGCGGTCGTGGCGCTGTTTTTCTTCAGATTTGATTTACACATATATGAAAATCTAACCGTTGGATCTTCACAAAATTTATATCATTAGAAAGATCTTTTCAAAATGAATCCAATGGTTCCAGTTTTGGGAAAATCCGACGGTCGGATCTCCCGGTACACTCGTTTGAAGTTTCGATTTCAAAACACGAACTGCAGCGTCGTTATTCGATTTAATTTAATTATATATATATAAATATAATCGATTCTGGCGCTGTTTTTCTTCAGATTTGAATTAAACATTCCAGACAATCCAACCGTTGGATCCTTACAAATTTGGTGTCGTCGGAAAGATATTTCCAAAGCGAACCCACCGGTTTCGGTTTCGGGAAAATCCGACGGTCGGATCTCCCACACTAATCGTTTGACATCACGGTTTCAAGACACGAACTGCAGCTTCGTTATTCGAACTAATTTATTTATAAATATATAATCTATTCTTCGATTTCAAAACCATATTCTTTTCATACCTTTGATAAAAATGATATTTTTATCCAACTGACTTTTATTTCAACACTTCACAATTTTTAACAATTCATGTATATGATAAAAATGTGATTTTTAATGTAAAACGATTTATTTCAAAACACGACTATTTTATATAGTTCATACAGATGATAAAAATATGATTTTTATTATAAAACAATTTATTTCAAAACACGACTATTTTATATAGTTCATATAGATGATAAAAATATGATTTTTATTATAAAACAATTTATTTCAAAACACGAATATTTTATATAGTTCATATAGATGATAAAAATATGATTTTTATTATAAAACAATTTATTTCAAAATACGAATACCATTCAACACATGAATTTCTATTCAACGAATGAATTTCTATTCAACACATGAATGTTTTCTATAGATTATATATATACAATAAAAAGGTGATTTTTATATTTTAAACAATTTATTTAAAACATGAATGCCATTCAACACATGAATTTCTATTCAACGAATGAATTTCTATTCAACACATGAAGGTTTCCTATTCAACACACGAATATAGTTTCAACACATGAAAATAATTCTAACACATGAATATTATTCCAAATTTCGGCAGCATAACGGCAGGGTAATTAAAACCGGGGTCGTCCCTAGTACGGCTCCTAGCTCTACCTTAAAGCCTCGCAGCTTTTGACAATGGGGATTTCATGCATCTAGTTCGCACGCAGGCGGCATGTATATTTTTTTTCTTTTACACAAACTAATCCTATGTGGTTTCAACCAAATAATTCTCAACCACAAACGGGCATTTTTCAACCACAATCAATCAATTTCAATCACAAACAATTCAAATCAACAATTCGCTATCAACCAATTTTGACACCAATCACAACCAATAAATATCGTCCATGGTTTATGGACGAGGGGCGTATGTGTGTATATATATATATATATATATATATTTACATAAGAATTTCACTTCTATTTCAACACATATATAATTTTTACAACACATATATAACGTATACATCGAACGTACAACTTATACAACGCTTATACAAGAGGTGTACAACGCTTATATAACTCATACATCGACTATATAATTTATACATCGTCGTTTTCCATATCGTTTATAATTTAGAAATCTCACATTGGGTTCCACTCCACCAAAAATAGCAGAAGGCACAGAAAAATATGCGGTCTCTTCTAGAATGTAGAAGACGTCCACACGAGTCCACTGTCTCTTGTTTTACTGAATTTCATCAAGAAACGAAATAGATATGATTTTTACAGTGAAATCAAAAACCGTAGCGCTTTAAAGTGCTATAATATAGTTAAAATTAAAATATGTCGTACCTTTCAAAATTTGTTCAAAACTAGGTTTTGATTTTTCTTCTAATCCGAAGGGCGTTGCCGAGATCAGGTTGCACCACGATGTATAGCTAGGAACGGCGCCTCTAGAGGGTACCACCTCGTCGAACTCGCGCGCCCCAGGGAGGAGGAATTCCAGCTCGAACGGCGAACCTTCACAAGGTCGATGCGAGCTAAATACGGAGCAAGGGGAGGTGAATCAAGTATGGATTTGAAGAGGGAGGAGAGGACTTTAAAACGTGGGTGGTGGTGCTCGATTTCGTTGAGGGACGGAGGAGAAATCAAGGAGAGAAGGTTTGAATATCCGCTGCCGTCGGTTTGAGGGGTTTCGGAGAAGAAGACGGGGAGAGAGAAAACGTATGGGCCAATAGATTTTTTTTATATTTATAAATTTTTAAATTTCGAAAATACCCTCTTTCACACACGGACCCCAATCCAAACCCGCCGACTGTCATCCCTAGCTAAATACCCCCATTCCGAACACAATGGGATATGTTTCGTAGGCCCATTCGACTGTTTCAGTCAGTTTCCCTTCAAATTAAAATATAAAACATTCAATATTCGATTTGAACGTACATTTCAATTTGCCGGGGCCACATACTGATTCTAAAAATTCCCGAAAAATAAATCTAGCTATGTTTTGACGATACGGTCCCAACAAAACTAGTTTCGTTGAATTCTGAGACGGTTTGAAAAATGGCCCTTTTCTGGTCGATCCAATTTTATAAAAATCGACCAAACATATTTTCCTTTGCCACGCTCACATACTAGCTTCAAAATTTATGAAATTTGAAACCTAGCAATAATTTAATATCCCGGATCCAACAAAAGTAATTTCGTCGAATTCTGAGGTCGTTTGCAAAATGGCCATTTTCACGGGCTATATAAACTCTATAGCGACCTTTCTGAAAATTCATTTAGCCATAACTTTTGCTTCCCGCTATGAAACTTCGATTTTTCAGATTCGTTAGAATGATATTCACTAACAGAATTAAATATTTTTGGTTTCACTCAAATCCGTTTTGTTTTGCACCCGGTACAGTCAGGCAAAGTTTGAATTCAAATTTTGAAACTACCGCGCCATTTCAGGCCTTGTTTATAATTAGAAAAAATTATTTTCATTTTCAAATGTCGATTCAAACTTACTTTTCATCATTATTATTTAAAATATTTATTTCAAATATTTAAAATCCACTAAAATAGCCAATTTAAAATTTTCAAACTGGTTCAGATTTTACGGGTTGTTACAAAAGAGGGCGTGAGCCTTGGGTTCACTTACTCTAAGAATAGAAGGATCGATTGATAAAATGGAGGGTTGTTTTGGATTCGCAAGGTGTAATACCGTCTGGTTGCGGAGTTCTGGGCGATTCCGTGATAATAAATGTCGCTCGAATACCTGTAGCAGCCACGAGAGAATCAGGACGCGATTCCCATTTCTTGTTCGATTTGCACGAGTAGCAAACCATTTGGAAGAGGAGATTATAATGAAAATTATAGTATTTTTAGTGGGATTTTTAGATGAGTATAGGCCGAGCATTGAAAGTGTAAAGTCGTGTTAATGGCCATGGTTGCGCCACAATGTAATACACCGGAGCGAGTTCTATCGGCAGAGAAGAAGCACATCGGGCGGGCTAGAAAATTTTGAATGGGCCAGTGGGGTTTTGATGGGTAAAGGCCCAAATAAATTAATTAATATAAGTTATATTATATTGTTTATTTTTATGTAAACTTCGAAAATGTATAACTCGACCATACTGTATCAGAAATTCGAACCGTCAGTCACGTTGGGATCGTATGGACGGGAGCTTCACAATGAAGCTGACGGGGAGTGAATCGAAGCTCATTACAATTTATTGTAAAATAAATTGTTCATTTGAATCAAAGACAGTTAATCGTTTTTAACGATAACAGTCGAAGGTGAGTAAAACTCACCAACTCTGAACTGTTATATTTTTATAACTGTTAATCATCTGTTGATTGCTGTGTGTTAACTGTTTGGTTGAATTGCTTGTGTATTGGTTGAAATTTTAGATAACGATATATATATAAATCGTTAATCAAATATTGATTCTGTTTAGCAGAATATTTCATAGTGAAATTAAATTGATGTTAATTATATTGTTTAACATATGTGATGCAGGGAACAGGTTGGAGGAATCTAACTGGATTCCTCAACATTTATTTTACTGTTTTTCATATATTGTGATATATGATGTGATATATAATCTGTTGTTGATATGTGTGTTTGAATGATATCGATCAATGTTATTTGGTATTTTAAATACCGTAAGAAATACTGGGATGTAAAAAGGGGTTTTTCAAAGTATATTTTGAAAATAAAATATTTATATAAAATCAATGGATTTATATATAAAAGGAAAAAGGATTTTATATTAGGAAATAATTATAAAATCAAAAGAGATATAAAGGAAATATATTTGTAAAACAAATATAAAGGAAATTATTTGTAAAACAAATATAAAGGAAATATATTTGTAAAACAAATATAAAGGAAATTATTTGTAAAACAAATATAAAGGAAATATATTTGTAAAACAAATACAAAGGAAGATATTTGCAAAGCAAATAGAAAGAGAAATATTTGTAAAACATTTACAAATAAAATAGAAAAAGGAATATTTGTAAAACATTTACAAATAGAATTGAAAAGGAAATATTGGTAAAACATTTACAAATAGATTAAATGGAAATATTTATTTATAGGAAATAAATAGAATGTTATAAATGAGATATTTATTTGTTAAATAAATAGGAAAGATAACAGAAATATTTATTTGTTAAATAAATAGAAAAGATAAATGAAATGTTTATTTGTTAAATAAATAGAATTGAAAAGGGAATAGTTATTGTTAAGTAAACAAATAGAAAAGGGATAATCCAAAGGAGATAATTCAAAGGAGATAATTCAAAAGGAAATGATTCAAAGGAGTTAATCAAAATGTGTTTATCAAAATGAGTTAAAGGAGTTAATCGAATTGAGTTAGAATTAATCGATTAGAGTTAGAATTAATCGATTAGAGTTAGAATTAATCAATTAGAGTTAGAATTAATCGATTAGAGTTAGAATTACTCGATTAGAGTTAGAGTTAATCACTTAGAGTTAACCAGTTAGAGTTAACCAGTTAGAGTTAATCACTTAGAGTTAACCAGTTAGAGTTAATCACTTAGAGTTAACCAGTTAGAGTTAATTAGTTAAAGTTAATCAGTTAGGGTTAATCAATCAGAGTTAATCAAATTAAGTTAATCGATTAGAGTTTAGGTAATAGAGATAAGATAATCGAGTTAAGATTATCAAGTTAAGATTATCGAGTAATCGAGTTAAGTTATCGAGTTAAGATAATCGAGTTATAAGTTATTTGAAAAGAAGTTATTGATTATAGTTTAATCGAAAGGAGTTAATCGAATTTAGTTATTCGAAAAGTAGTTATCGATTATAGTTTAATCAAAAGGAGTTATCGATTTTAGTTAATCGAAAAGAGTTAATCGAATTTAGTTATTCGAAAGGGAGATTATCGAATATAAGTTATTCGAAAGGAGATTTTCAAATATAGTGTATTCGAAAGAAAGAGAGTTAGTCGAATATTAGTTATTCAAAGGAGAGTTAATCAAATAACGATTACTCGGAAGGGAGTTATACGTCGAATTCGATTATATCGAAATCGTGAAAGTACTTATTCTTTCTGGTGTTTAAATCAAGATTTATTTATTTTTAAATCAAGTGTTTATTTATTTATTCACATTAAAGAATAAAAGTTATAATGGAAGTTAGATATTTCGAAAGTAGGGATTATAACGTTTTCGTTATAACCAATGTTTTCAATAAAGAAGTGGATTCGTAAATAGAATCCGAGAGTTACGTAAGGAAGTTTGTTAAAGATTTAAAAGATAAACTTTGACTATTTCGAAGTTAAAACGTTGTTCAGTTAAGGTCTGAGAGGTAATTATACCCCAACTTGATTGACTTCCTTCTTAACTAAGGAATGGTAAGGTTTGATAGTGAATGATGGTTGATTGAATTTAGTAAATGGTTTGAGTTTGCATAGCGATGTTTGATTCAAACATCAGTTTAAATCCAGTGAAGGAGCTTTGGAAATGTTTTCCAAATAAGAAACCAGAAATGTTTTCTAATATAGAAAATAGGAAATGGGAATGTTTTCCATTGTTAATAACATATATTTTCTAAAATTAGAAAATAAGAAATGTTGAATATATGGAAACAGGAGAAAAAAAATTAATGAACTAAAGAGATAAATGTTAAATGATGACTGATCGATATAATTTCCATTCGGAAATAATATCGTTGTTTGCACACGTGTTTTCTTTGATAGTTAACTCATCGACTATCGAAGTTTTTGACCATTTTAACGTTGTTAATATGGAGAGACCAGTTGGATTATCATCCGAAGAACCGCTCCGTATTGGTATAAGCGTTGCGAATCATATATGCCAAAGATAATTGAAGACGGAGTAAAGTGCAAGGGCTGTTGTATAAATCTTAGGTAAAGATTTCCTAAGATGGATGTACTGAATAGTGCCTTCGGTTTTTCCAGTCCCAGGACGACCTGTATGGAAGAATGTCTGACAGAGTATATTTAATAGATCGCGTAAGTTGATATCTTCAAACGTACGTACGTTTGGTGGTGGAGGAATTCATTTCTCTTAGCTGTATACCCATGATATTTTTGGGGAAATCAATTTGTGATTTGGCGGGTATGACGATGTTACATTCAAAGTGGATCATTGTGTGATCTGTCAGAGATAAGCGTGGCCTCTAGCCTCACAACCGGGAAATGACAAAAATCGGGTAGGCAGCATGGCTATGTAGGTTGCACCTATTAGGGTGTATAATCACCTGATCTAGAGTTTCATTTACTTCTAAAAATCTATTGTCGATGCTGTCCCATTCGGGAAATGGTTGTTGATCCTAACCGTTGGTGATATACATTCAATACACTCAAGCGAAATGAGTTGCCGGTCATGTGTGGCCGGGTTGCAAGATGTTATTGTTAAACCCAGTGTATTCCTCTCTAGAGGTACACTAGCATAAGGTGGTTCCATACCTTGTCATAGTTAGAAATCCATTACCTAATATGTGCTTGCGGTTTTGATTGTATACTATATATGTAGAACGTGAGATGAAAGCGTTTCTGCTAGATGATTATTATATTGTGGTTGATAGACATTATTATAATATCAATGAGTTTGATATAAAGATTATTTTGGATTCTCATAAAGGAAAAACCCGTTCCGTTATACGGTGTGGTCTTATGAGATATCGTTTACTTGTTCAAACTGTTTTAACTGTTTTACTCATACCAATCCCATGACTGACCCGGAGTTTATCTTGTTTTGTTTTCCCTAAACTCTTCGGTGCCCAATTTTGTACGGGCAATCAAGTAGTCGGGATTTACAGATATACTGGAAGATCTTGGAGCAGGAGGCTTCAGGATCATATAGCTATTGTTTATTTCCGCTGTGTTGTAAGTGTTGTACTTTGGAAATTATATGTATATTCAAGTACAGATTTATATTTCAAAGTTATGTTATATATTATAAGTTATTCGTTCCGCTATGAGGTTCATGTTATTCTGATGTTGTTGTTCTTCTTCTTCTATTATAAGTTTCTATCTTATCTATTCTCACCCTCTAATTCTTTCATTAACTATAGGTATTTTCGATCCTTGGATGTTCGATATGTGTTGTATATCGGATAACAAAGATCGACTTTTTCCGGGTCGTTACAGTTGGTACCAGAGCTTAAGGTTAAGTAATTACCTTGGCTCTGTGGCGTGACTCAGTAGAGATGGGGTTAGCAATACCCTAGATTGAGTTTGAATGTATATATACGAGTGCGTATTTGTTATTCAATATAAAAATGATTTTTATATTGTGGAGATTTATTGGTTGAGTTGTTTATGAGTTCCGGTCGATCAGTTTGATCCACTGTATCGGTAGGGGTTTCTAAACACTCGAATACGATGGGTCGACACGATATGTATTGAAAAGAAGGTAAACGAAATAATTTTTCCCAAATTATATTTTGATACAAAGGATTTATATCAGAGTGATTATAATATATTGGATATATTGGTTGTTATTATAATCGAGTAAGATTATAAAAGTAAAAGGGTTATGTAAATAACTAATCAGAATTCAGATAAGTTTAAAGAATTGAATTAAATCTGAAATTAAAATCAGAGTTGAAATTAAAACACTAGAATTTGAATAGGTATTTGTAATGGACTTGGATTAAGTATAAGAGAATTTTAAAATCCTGGGAGATTTTAAATTGTTTACAAACATTGTGAAGGATATTTTGAACTGATTTCAAAATAGAAGTTTAAAGAATGGGTTTTGAAAAGTGATATAGTATTGAACTCACTTCGATAGCTAGGAAATAACCCTGATGACGAATCGCAACATCATTAGTGTTCATTTTCCAGTGGTAAGTGACGGATTACTACCAAGGATTTTGTTTTTGAATTGTTTTGAGAGAAACAAGTTGTTCGAAATCCTAAAAGGAATATTTGGTTTTAGAAAAGCAAAGTTGTTTAAAACTCCCAGGAAGAGACTGTGTGAATTAAAAACAAGTTTTAATAAAAATTTGTGGAAATAAATTGGACTTGAATTGAAAACCAATTAAGTGGAATTTTAATTGGATTAGAATGATATCGAGAAGATTGGATTTGTAAGATAAGGAGTTGAAATAGAATTGGTTTGGTAAAATCAAGATTTGGAATCGAGAATAAAACTCGAGTTTGAAATGATATTTGGCTCTGATATAAGCGAATGGTTGTGTTGGAGATAAAAGTGATTGGAATTTGATTGGGATGACCCTCGTATCTGCTGAATTGATAACAGGTGGAAAGGATATAATAATATACCGACAAAAAGGTACAAGTTTATGTTTCTATTGGATATAAGATTTATGGGCCGAATTGGCAAGCCGCTTGGCTGTTGGATTTTCTTTTGGGTTGGAGATGGCCCAGAGAGGCGAGTTGTAGTTTTACCGATAGGGCTGTACAAAGGAGGTTATGGCGAAATTTTTCAAAAATTTCGAGTGTTAGAAAATTTTTAGGATTTTTGAAAATTTTCGTTGATAAGAATAAATAAATATTTAAATGGAAATTTAGTTCAGTTCGAATTGAAATTAAGAAGTGAACAAATAAGTTCTAACCAATCGATAGGGTTTGTTTTCTACCTTAGCAATTTCGAGGACGGAATTATTTTAAGTGGGGAAGAATGTAAGGACCCACATTTTCAGCGATATAATAATTAATTAATTTAATTATTTAAATGGTGAATTAGAATTAAATGGTTGTTTAATTAAATTATATTGAATATTTAATTAATTTAAATAATAGAATAATATATTTAATTCAGAAATAATCAGAAATATTGGAATTTACGATATTCTATGAACTGGATTATTCCTAAGATTTAATTCAGCTTAGAATTGAATTTGAATAACGAATATATTTAATTTACGTCAGTTTGAACGTATAATTATATTATAAATATAATCGAGCTCGAAATGGCGCTGCAGTTCGTAATTTGGCGATTTGAACTTCAACTGGATGTACAGGGTCCGTTTTAAATCGGATTTCTGTGAAACAAGAAACGTTCAGAGCTGGTAAAGTATATTTTTCTAGTGGAAGAGAAATATATGTATTTCGTCGTGTAGATTTTGATTTATGTCCAAATAAAATTTTAGAAAAGTCACTATGGAATTCCTTTATAATTTATAATGATTTATTTATATTTATAAAAGGAATTTCATTACAAATCGAATATCGACATGACTGGGAATTTTGAAGTATCGAGTTATAAATCCAATGAGAGCTGTATGGTATTCCACTGTGAATATATACGATAATATTTATTTTTACATATTAAATTTAATTGTTTTTAAATATATTTATATATTTAAAAGGTTTATTTAGGGTTGTAGAAATAGCCAGTTTTGCAAACGACCTCAGAATTCGACGAAACTAATTTTGTTGGATCCGCAATATTAAATTATTGCTAGATTTCAATTTCCGCAAGTTTTGAAGTCTGTATGTAGCCTACGAGATTTTAATGTGAAAAAACAGTCGATAAATTGACCTTTAAAAATACACTGTGTGAGCAAATGAAGTCGGAATTCGACGAAACCAGTTTTGTTGGGTTCGTAATGTCGAACTCTAGCTACATGTCCAGTTTCGTGATTTTTGGGTATCATGTGTGACCACACGAATTTTTAGAAGTCAGAAACAAATATAAAATGAGATTAAATAAAATATCCTAAATTTGTAAGTGAACCAAAACCAGGCCACGTTATCCTTTCTCAACACACCCTCACCTTTATAAACACAAGAAAAGGAGCCGCTAGTTTTTCCATCTCTCAAAACAAATCCTGAGCTTTAGAAATTCCACAAAAATAGAAATAAATTCCTATAAATCTGGATATATACATATATGAATCCCTGGAAGTATTCTCTTCATTTCCATATAATTTCTTCAAGCTCGATGCTGTCTCGGTTTGCTGGAAAAAAGAGGGCGTGAGCCTAGGGTTCACTTACTTTAGGAATAGAAGGATCGATTGATAAAATGGAGGGTTGTTTTGGATTCGCGAGGTGGAATAGCGTCTGGTTGCGGAGTTCTGGGTGATTCTGTGACAATAAAGGTCGCTCGAATACCTGTAGCGGCCACGAGAGGATCAGGACGCGATTCCCATTTCTTGTTCGAATTGCACTAGTAGTGTACCATTTGGAAGAGGAGATTATAATGAAAATTATAGTATTTTTAGTGGGATTTTTAGATGAGTATTGGCTGAACATTGAGAGGGTAAAGTCGCGTTAATGGCCATGGTTGAGCCACAATGTAATACACCGGAGCGAGTGCTATCGGCAGAGAAGAAGCTCATCAGGTGGGGCATAAAAGTTTGAATGGGCCAGTGGGGTTTTGATGGGTAAAGGCCCAAATTAATTAATTAATATAAGTTATATTATATTGTTTATTTTTATGTAAACATCGAAAATGTATAACTCGACCATACTGTATCAGAAATTCAAACCGTCTGTCACGTTGGGATCGTATGGACGGGAGCTTCACAATGAAGCTGACGGGGAGTGAATCAAAGCTCATTACAATTAATTGTGAAATAAATTGTCCGTCTGAATCAAAGACAGTTAATCATTTTTAATGATAACAGTCGAAGGTGAGTAAAACTCACCAACTCTGAACAGTTATATTTTTATAACGTGTTTTTAGAACTGTTAATCATCTGTTGATTGTTGTGTGTTAACTGTTTGGTTGAACTGCTTGTGTATATTTGAAATTATAGATAACGATATATATATAAATCGTTAATCTAATATTGATTCTGTTTAGCAGAATATTTCATAGTGAAATGAAATCGATGTTAATTATATTGTTTAACATCTATGATGCAGGGAAACAGGTTGGAGGAATCCAACTGGATTCCTCAACATTTATTTTACTGTTTTTCATATATTGTGATATATGATGTGATATATAATCTGTTGTTGATATGTGTGTTTGAATGATATCGATCAATGTTATTTGATATTTTAAATACCGTAAGAAATACTGGGATGTAAAAAGGGGATTTTCAAAGTATATTTTGAAAATAAATTATTTATATAAAATCAATGGATTTTATATATAAAAAGAAAAAGGATTTTATATAAGGAAATAATTATAAAATCAAAAGAGATATAAAGGAAATATATTTGTAAAACAAATATAAAGGAAATTATTTGTAAACAAATATAAAGGAAATATATTTGTAAAACAAATATAAAGGAAATTATTTGTAAAACAAATATAAAGGAAATATATTTGTAAAACAAATACAAAGGAAGATATTTGCTAAACAAATAGAAAGAGAAATATTTGTAAAACATTTACAAATAAAATAGAAAACGGAATATTTGTAAAACATTTCCAAATAGAATTTAAAAGGAAATATTTGTAAAACATTTACAAATAGATTAAATGGAAATATTTATTTATAGGAAATAAATAGAATGTTATAAATGAGATATTTATTTGTTAAATAAATAGGAAAGATAACAGAAATATTTATTTGTTAAATAAATAGAAAAGATAAATGAAATATTTATTTGTTAAATAAATAGAATTGAAAGGGAAATAGTTATTTGTTAAGTAAACAAATAGAAAAGGGATAATCCAAAGGAGATAATTCAAAGGAGATAATTCAAAAGGAAATGATTCAAGGAGTTAATCAAAATGTGTTTGTCAAAATAAGTTAAAGGAGTTAATCGAATTGAGTTAGAGTTAATCGATTAGAGTTAGAATTAATCGATTAGAGTTAGAACTAATCAATTAGAGTTCGAATTAATCTATTAGAGTTAGAATTACTCGATTAGAGTTAGAGTTAATCACTTAGAGTTAAATAGTTAGATTTAATCACTTAGAGTTAACCAGTTAGAGTTAATCAGTTAGAATTAACCAGTTAGAGTTAATCAGTTAGAGTTAATCAGTTAGAGTTATCCAGTTAGGGTTAATCAATCAGAGTTAATCAAATTAAGTTAATCGATTAGAGTTAAGATAATAGAGATAAGATAATCGAGTTAAGATTATCGAGTAATCGAGTTATAAGTTATTCGAAAAGGAGTTATCGATTATAGTTTAATCGAAAGGAGTTAATCGAATTTAGTTATTTAAAAAGGAGTTATCGATTATAGTTTAATCGAAAGGAGTTATCGATTTTAGTTAATTGAAAGGAGTTAATCGAATTTTGTTATTCGAAAGGGAGATTATCGAATATAAGTTATTCAAAAGGAGATTTTCGAATATAGTGTATTCGAAAGAAAGAGAGTCAGTCGAATATTAGTTATTCGAAGGAGAGTTAATCAAATAAAGATTACTCATAAGGGAGTTATACGTCGAATTCGATTATATCGAATTCGGGAAAGTACTTATACATTCTGGTGTTTAAATCAAGATTTATTTATTTATAAATCTGGTGTTTATTTATTTATTCACATTAAAGAATAAAAGTTATAATGGAAGTTAGATATTTCGAAAGCAGGGATTATAACATTATCGTTATAACCAATGTTTTCAATAAAGAAGTGGATACGTAAATAGAATCCAAGAGTTACGTAAGGAAGTTTGTTAAAGATTTGAAAGATAAACTTTGACTATTTCGAAGTTAAAACGTTGTTCAGTTAAGGTCTGAGAGGTAATTATACCCCAACTTGATTGACTTCCTTCTTAACTAAGGAATGGTTAGGTTTGATAGTGAATGATAGTTAATTGAATTTAGTAAATGGTTTGAGTTGGCATAGCGATGTTTGATTCAAACATCAGTTTAAATCCAGTGAAGGAGCTTTGGAAATGTTTTCCAAATAAGAAACCAGAAATGTTTTCTAATATAGAAAACAGGAAATGAGAATGTTTTCCATTATTAATAACGTATATTTTCTAAAATTAGAAAATAAGAAATGTTGAATATATAGAAACAGGAGATAAGAAAATTAATGAACTATAGAGATAAATGTTAAATGATGACTGATCGATATAATTTCCATCTGGAAATAATATTGTTGTTCGCACACGTGTTTTTCTTTGATAGTTAACTCATCGACTATCAAAGTTTTTGACCATTTTAACGTTGTTAATATGGAGAGACCGGTTGGATTATTATCCGAAGAACCACTCTGTATTGGCATAAGCATTGTGAATCATATATGCTAAAGATAATTGAAGACGGAGTAAAGTGCAAGGGCTGTTGTATAAATCTTAGGTAAAGATTGCCTAAGATGGATGTACTTAATAGTGCCTTCGGTTTGTCCAGTTCCAGGACGACTTGTATGGAAGAATGTCTGACAGAGTATATTCAATAGGTCGCGTAAGTTGATCTCGTCAAATGTATGTACGTTTGATGGTGGAGGAATTCGTTTCTCTTAGCTGTATGCCCGTGATATTTTTGGGGAAATCAATTTGTGATTTGGCGGGCATGACGGTGTGACATTCAAAGTGAATCATTGTGTGATCTGTCAGAGATAAGTGTGGCCTCTAGCCTCACAACCGGGAAATGCCAAAAATCGGGCAGGCAGCATGGTTATGTAGATCGCACCTATTAGGGTGTATAATCACCTGATCTAGAGTTTCATTTACTTCTAAAAATCTATTGTCGATGCTGTCCCATTCGGGAAACGGTTGCTGATCCCAACCGTTGGTGATATACATTCGATACACTCAAGCAAAATGAGTGGTCTGTCATGTGTGGCCGGGTTGCAAGATGTTCTTGTTGAACCCAGTGTATTCCTCTCTAGAGGTACACTAGCAGAAGGTGGTTCCATACCTTGTCATAGTTGGAAATCGCTTACCCAATATGTGCTTGCGGTTTTGATTGTATACTATATATGTAGAACGTGAGATGAAAGCGTTTCTGCTAGATGATTATTATATTGTGGTTGATAGACATTATTATAATATCAATGAGTTTGATATAAAGATTATTTTGGATTCTCATAAGGGAAAAACCCGTTCTGTTAAATGGCGTGGTCTTATGAGATATCATTTGCTTGTTCAAACTATTTTAACTGTTTTACTCATACCAGTCCCATGACTGACCCGGAGTTTATCTTGTTTTGTTTTCCCTAAACTCTTGGGTGCCCAATTTTGTACGGGCAGTCAAGTAGTCGGGATTTACAGATATATTGGAAGAGCTTGGAGCAGGAGGCTTCATGATCATATAGCTATTGTTTATTTCCGCTGTCTTGTAAGTGTTGTACTTTGGAAATGATATGTATATTCAAGTACAGATTTATATTTCAAAGTTATGTTATTTATTATATGTTATTCGTTCCGCTGTGAGGTTCTTGTTAGTCTGATGTTGTTGTTCTTCTTATTCTATTCTAAGTTTCTATCTTATCTATTCTCACCCTCTAATTTATTTCATTAACTACCGGTATTTTCGATCCTTGGATGTTCGATGTGTTGTATATCGGATAACCAAGATCGACTTTTTCTGGGTCGTTACACAACGACTATCTCCCCTAGCTAAATACCCCCATTCTGGACATAATGGGATATGTTTCGTAAGCCAATTCTATGATTTCAATTAGTTTTTATCAAAATTAAAATATAAATTAATGTAACAATCAATGTTGAATTTCAACGTACATTCTAATTTATCGGAGCCACATACTGACTCCAAAAATTACAGAAAAATTAAATCTAGTTATGTTTTGACTTTACGATCCTAACAAAACTAATTTCATTGAATTTGGAGACCGTTTGAAAAATAGCCTTTTTAACTAGTTTATTAAATTCAAACTGAAATTGAAAACACGTTTAAATTTGCTGTGCTCACATATTAATTCCAAAAATTATGAAATTTGAAACTAACAATAATTTAACATTCTGGATCCAACAAAAGTGGTTTTTTCGAAAATGGAGGTCATTTGCAAAATGGCTATTTTTAAGGGCTAAATATAACATTAAAATATAGATAAATTCCATAGCGACAAATTTAAATTTTAAACTGGACATAACTTATAACTTATAAAGTGAAATCCTGGTTTCCTACATTCGTTAGAAATTACAATTTAAAATATTCCAATCTTTCTTGTTTTACTGAAATCCGATTTATTTTGAATCCTATACATTCAATTGAAATTTAAAATCAAATTTTCAAACTACCATGCCATTTCAGGATCGTTTTATAATTAAAATAAATTTATACGTTCTAAGTTCGATTTAAATATATTTTTAGTTGTTATTACTTAAAATAAATCATTTTAAATATTCAAAACCCATTAAAATAGCTAAAATTAAAATTTTAAATTGGTTCAGACATTCCAGGTTGTTACAGTTCACTTGAAAAAAAAGGGTTTATTGTACCACCTAGTGTCAGTTGCTCGTTCATTGCCTCTTAACTGTCATTTATCGTTTAACATTTTACACATTTTTTTGCCCCACTATTTTTTTTTTCTTCGACCAGTTAGGCCGCCATTTGGACTCTGCCCCTTGTATTATCTCGTGTTGCTTTTGATTCTGCACAAGAGTTATTGACCATGAATATTTGGCATTTGACACGACTCATGGATTTTAGTTACTTCATGTAATTATGGGATTAACGATTATATTTGAGTATTGCGTTTGTACAAATTTAATTGAACAAAGATTAATCCTGGCTCAAGTGTTTTATGTTTTGCATGGAATGCTCGGGTCAGATCCAAGTGTTACAGATTTAAAGAATTCAGCTATCAAAGTTAGAAGCATGTGAAGACGCGCGCGCTCTAGATCGTAAAATATGTAAATCTTATTTATTAGAAGCTATGTATATATA
Organism: Allium sativum; assembly: GCA_030737875.1. Classification (NCBI taxonomy): domain Eukaryota; kingdom Viridiplantae; phylum Streptophyta; class Magnoliopsida; order Asparagales; family Amaryllidaceae; genus Allium; species Allium sativum. Next base: position 34,124,141 of record CM060913.1, on the reverse strand, counting down.
TATATTTCCGCTATGTAAATTTTTTGTACAAACTCTAATATTTTATTTAAAAGCTTTTGCTGTGAGATATTGTATTTTGTTTATTCTGTGTTTTTTGTGATACGATTCTATTAAAACCTATAAGCTAAATAACAGTCTGTCATTTTGAGCGGTTTATGTTGGTTTAACTACTGACTTGAAGTGGTCGAAAAGCTAGGTTGTTACAGTTGGTATTAGAGCTTTGGTTTACATAAAGCTTAGCTCATGGTGTTTAATAAGAATCATTCGCTAGAAATTACAATAGAGAAAGCGTAATTTGAAATATAAATGGTTATGAAACTAATACTTTGAAAAGGTAGCGCAGTGGGAGCGTTTTGAAATTAATAAATTTGAAACAAATTTATTTTGAAATTGAGGGATTATTTTAAAATATACCATTTTATCTTGTATTTGGAGATGGTGTATTATTATAAAAAGATTTTTGAGTATTTATTGACATCAAGGTTGGACTATTGAGTATGTAAGATTTTGAATATATGCCTAGCTAACGTATATGCAAAGTCTTGTCTATACTAGATAGATATGGGATCACACTCTAATCGCTTGGAGATGATTCTGGTGATTGCCGTGACATCACTAGTATTTATTTTCGAGTTTTGAAAGCGGGATGGCTATATGTTTACGATTGAATCGTCGAGAAATACTTAGACTAATTATTTTGATAAATATTCAAAAATGATTTGGATAAATTTTAATGAAAATGCTTTAGTAAAATTAATGGAACTTAGGTAAATGATCAAAATTTAAATAAAATTACGTTATTGTGAAATATAAGTAGAATTTACGAATGAATCTTTTAAATTTAAATTGTAAGGTGAATAGTGAATGATGAAATTGGAAAAAATTGTGAACTTTAAAAATCTAGAAGGACAAATGAATGTTAGAATTAAATTGAAAATTTAAAAAGAAGGTAACTTGAATAAAATTGAAGAAAAGGAAACAATCTTGAATTTTACAACAACAAATGTGAATATTTTGAAGTTTGAACTAAAGTGGGTTAATTAAAGAAATTTCATAGCTGTGTCGTTTAACCCCTTGGCCTTGAGAATACATAGTTCCTCTGTTTATTTTGATTTGTTCACTTAGCTTTACTCGTTGTTGTTTTACCTTCCCACCCTTGTTTTATTCATGTTTGAGCTCTTGTTACTACTCAATTCATGTCGTTATACCCTTTTGTTTACCATGTATCAGAATTAATCTAAAATAAAGTTGGATTAATGATATAGTTGGATTTGAAACAAACATTTGAACATTGGATTAGGACAACAATTGACAATTGAATTTTTGAAGTACTATTTTTGTACTATGTTAATGGAATTATTGAAAATGAGATATAAGGGATAATTAAAATAGATTGAAATAGATTTTTTTTAATTGTTTCGAGATATATTGAATCCAACTTATATGAAATGTGTTAGAAATATTTTGACTAGGAAATATTTTGAGAAGGCTATTCGTACAAATTCAAATGTATGAATTATACGCTAATTTCAGAAGCATTTGAAAGAGTTTATCTTTTGTGAATAATGTTCAATTTGAGAAATGATTATTGAAACCATATTATGAAATCAAAGCTGAATTAGCATTGGAATTTCAAACAAAATTGATGCGGATTGGATTATCTCTTGAAGTTAACATTTTTCTTTACCACTAATATATAAATTTACACTATTTTTCCCAAACTATAAAATTTATCTTATTTACTTTATTTAAACTATTTTGTATATAAACTTAGTTATCTTATTCAACTATTCTATAGAAAACATATTTAGTTAATTTAAACTATTTTATACCAAAACTTATTTATTTATTTCAAACCTGTTTTATATTAAGCGTATTATTTTATTGAAACTATTTTAAATTTAACTTAACTTTTTTGATGATAAAAGTATATTTTCGATCCGAGTAATTTAAGTCTGAAAGAATTGAATGTAAAGATTCAATTGAATAACGATATTCGTGACGTGTAACCCAAATCGAATGTGAAGTTTTGATAATGAATTGATTTGTGGATATAAAATTGAATTTGAAATGATATAAAATATCTGAAATCAAACTGAATTTGGTATTGAAATGGAATTTCTAGAATCTTCAGTTTTTGGATATTGATATGAAAGCTCTCAAAACTTATATAAGAAAGATTTATATAAGATTGCAGTGAATTTGAAATTATTGAATCGGAAGGTAATTGATATGAAATGAATTCTTATGCATAATGGAACTTGTTCAAAAATGACATGTTGAAATATGATTTGAGAAATCTTACATAAATGAAATTTTATATATGTATGGTATACGTAAAGTGAAATGAATATTATATATAGTATCGTATGATTTCAAATCGATGATACATGAAGTACCTTCCATTGAAAATTGAGGTTCTGCTCGGTAGGAACTCTTGTTGATATTTCTTTGGTTGTGGTTGTCCGGACGTAATACTCATGAGTTTTCCTTTAAACTCGGCTGCATAACAAAATTCGCAGGGCGGCGAAGGCCTACGATGATGGATGTAACACCCCACGTCCATTAATGTCACTCACAAAGGGAATGCATTAACTTCTATGGAGCGTTTTAAGTAAGTATAGAATAGAAACTTAACAACAAGACAGATATAAACAATACTCAAAAATTTAGAACTTTATTTCATTGCAGCGGAAAATACATATGTTTGATTACATCATCAAAAACCAGAGTCAAAGTACATAATATCCATCTTGACTACCAAAGTACATAAATTGAAAGACATAATCCCCAATACAAAATAGCCATAAATAAAAGAGGCTGAACTTTACTTCAGCGATCCAAGCAATCTTCTAAAAGAAAGAAATATAGCTGTCCAAAATCAAGCTCCACTGGTGCTAGTTCCAACCTGAGCACCTAGAAGGGGGGGGGGGAGGAAGAAAAGAGGAGGAAACAAAGGAGGTCAGACATAAAGTCTAGCGAGTGCGATAACTTTAACAATATAATTACCAAAATAACTAGGCTAAGGCATAAGTTGGAAAATAAGGAAATGACTGTGAACAATTGAGTATGACACAGTAAACAAGGAAACAAGATGAACAAAGATAACGTTAAAGCGCATCCTAACCACTATAAGATAATTACTATACTGCACCACCACTACTATACTGTACTGCACCACCACTAGTCACCCTAAGGTTGATCCCGCCTACAAAACTTAATAATGATAATGGTAGTTTCATGCACCCCTAGCTGCCTTCATAGGTGTCGCCTGCCCCTATCTCCACTAGGTGTACCCACTACCCCCATGCGATCGGCTCCCTTACTCGTAGATACCCGTGCTGGCCCTACAGTGGGGTGTATCACTCCCCAAAGTGGCAACCCGATACCACCAAGAATGCACGGCTTATACCTACATGATGCAATAATGTCTTACCTACCAGCCCTGGTCCACACACGCATATGAACCCGTTGGACTTGCGTTGCCACTGCTAACCCGTTTTGGCCTCTTACAGTCAAGCCCAGTACGCATGTCCCGTCCTCGACTTGAGTCGAGCCCACTAAGATACTTATGGGTTACTGGTTGAAACGAGCCCCCATTACTTGACACAAGCTATCCACCTAAGCTTGGTCCCCTCTAGTACATCCCACTTAACCCACTTCTTATTCATGCTCACTTACATGTTTCAAATTTTGGTTAAGTGTTTCTAATCGTATTTCAAATGCCACCCAAGGCACCCACTAGATTCCACATGCCACCCAAGGCACCCACTTAACCCCATCATGTCCCACTACATGTTTATCTGGTTAAGTGTTTCTTAATTCATTAAGACCGTAACCTCATAAAGACCTCTCACATTAGACTGGCATTTGTGGCAGCTGGATTTGTCGGGCGGGTCCGGGCAGTCTTATACAACAAAAGAGCCTAACCTCGTGTCTTTACAATTGTTACGTATTTGGTTTATGCCTAAGACCTCCCACATTAGACTGGCATTTGTGGTAGCTGGATTTGCCGGGCGGGTCCGGGCAGTCTTACACCACAAAAGAGCCTAACCTCGTGTCTTAAACGATTAATTACACCTAATTAATCATCCCCCAATTTGAATTTCTTTCCCTATTCAAATTATTAATTAATTCCAAATTTAACTATGGCCATAATTGACTCAATTATGTCCATCTATTTATGGTATGTAAAATCATACCAATTTCATCACTAATTTATTTTATTCCTTTTAAGGCATTTATGCCAATTAAATCTTTTAATATTATCCCCTTTACCCCACGTTGTACGTTCATTCGTTTAACGTAAAATATACGTTAGACTCGAATAATCTAACTCATGGAATAAAGAGAAAACATCACAACATACATATAATTACAACTAGATCTAAACATAAGGGGTGAACTTGCATGTGTGAATGAGGTTCTACCTCTAAAACTTGCATAGGACAAAGTTACAACTTGCATAAAACTACATATGTCATAAATCCAAACCCAAATGTGTTGACTTGTTTAAATGATGGTCATAAACTTGCATAAATCATGTATGTCATGGATCTACATCTAAAGGTGTATACTTGCATAGGCAATAACTCTAAACTTGCATAACATGATTCATATTACAATCTCATATATTTATATAAACTTGCATATGTGATTTATGCAACATAACAATGGTCTAAACTTACATCTAAACATGTAAACTAGCATGTAGAATTTGGCATATAACTCACACATGTCATAGCCTAACTTTAGATCTAAAATAGATGTCATGAAACATGTAAAGTTATACCTAATCTCTACTAACTTGCATATGATCCACATCTAAATCAACACCTAAACTTGCATACATACGTATGATTTATCATATGAATCAACATCACCAAACTAGCATATGAAACACAATGATTGGATTATACATAAAATTACAACATAGATGATAGCAACATAACTTTACAACATAGATGATAACATCACAACATAACATCATAGAATTTATAACATATAAGATAGCATCACAGTTTTACAACATAACTATAACATGCGGTCAATAATTCACATCACATCCATACAATCCGCATCATAACTTAATCCAATTAAATTACTAATTATATTATTAAAATTATCTAACTCACAACTCAAAGAAGGTCTTGAGTTCTGAATTCTGAGTTCTGGAGTTGTATTAGCTTTCCTTTGAAGAAGATTCGTTGTTAAAGTTGAATAGAACTGATTTGATTTGCTGTTCTTCCTCTCTAATTGGTGGCGGCTACTCTAGGTTACAAGATGACAGCATGACGACCATAGTTTCTGTTTTAATTCTGATTTAGGGTTTGAGTCTACCCATGTTTACATAGAATTTTAATTTAATTAAAGCCGTCGGATGATCTTAGGGTTAATCAAAACCATTCAGTCGGAATAGGGTGATACCACAGCCCTAATGACTCAGCAAGGAGTCAGAAAGGACTCAGCAACATGGGTCAGACTGAACCAGAAAGCTGTGCAGGCCTGCTTCCTCGGCCTGAGCGCACTTGGTAGGTGCGCCAGTGCAAATTTGTACTGGCGCACTTCCCAAGTGCGCCAGTGCAATTTTTTTTTCTTGTTTTGCTACCAAATTTCGTTCGTCCATATCCCTTTCATCCGGTATCCGTTTCCCGCAAACTCGGACTCTATCTCAACCAGAATTCTAAGACAAACGCAATGGCGCAACCCATTTCCCTTAATTCTCACGTATGAGATTAATTATTTTTTAATTTAGTTAATTCGATTATTCAAAAATCCGGGGTGTTACAATGGATGCTTCCTGGGGGAACCAGGCGTAACCATTGTGTATGTTGCGATCTATGTTCGCTTTACGATGGCGAAATCCACAGGGCTGCGAAAGCCTACGGGTACGGATGCTTCCTGGGGGATCCAGGCGTAAACAATGCGTATTTGTGGTCCATATGGCATAATCCATAGGCCAGTGATTACCTAAGGTTTACGGGTGATAGAGATGTAACCACCAGCGTCACTAGATGCAAAATGCGATCCATACGATTATTTTGAGGTGTTATGGCGAAATACGTAAGGAAGTGATTGCCTAGCCACCTATGGCCGCGACACTTTGTCCTCCGACCTGGTGATAGAGTGACCTTAGGGGATGCGTTCCATGATGATCTCAGGTTATTCTATTTCTATTTATTCATCCCGTTGATTGTTCGTGACTAAATTCACAAGGAAGAGATTTCCGCCGGTATGGATGCTTCCTGGTGAACCCAGACATAAACATTGTGTATCTGCGATTCATGAATATGTTTCATTGGTTGGTTTATTGGATAGTATTTCTTTTATCTATTTTAATGTTATCAAGTATTTTCACTGGATGTTGAAACAGGTTTACTTAGTACTTCGAGATTTCTATTTTTCCGCTGATCAATGCATTACCGATTCTTGAAGAACAACGATAAACTTATGGAAATATCGAGTTATCAAAAACTATATTCACATAAAGTATTTTGATATAAAAGGATTTTTAGGATTTTCTTATAAACTTTAAAATTGTGTATAAATAAAAAACAATTGAATTAAATACATTGGTATAAGTAAAAAAAAATAGTGAACTATAATGCGTCATTGTGCGAAAACCATTCTATTCGCATAATAATTTTGATTTAGTTTTTGAGTACACGATTTTGATTCCAAATAGAATTATTTGCTCGATTCTCGATGACAAACACCGATAAAAGTTTTGATATGAATCTGAAATTCTCTATCATAGTTTACTGCTATGGAACGAGAATAGAAGTTTCTAACCAAGAAGTCAAATCAAAAGTCCGCACTAGAGTGATCAGGTTACCAATACTAATTAGAAACACAATTTTGTGTTTGAACAAGCAATCAAAGTTGACATGCATATGAATGTTACATCATTTAATTACAAATTCCTTATTCCTTCCTTTTTGAGGACGAAAAGTTCTGAATAGGGGTGATTGTGACATCCCGTAAATTTCGACCCTTCATATAAAATTTAATTTAGTTCTTGAATTAAAAGTGGTATAAATACATAAATTATATTCATTATTTCATGACTCCAAAATTTATTTTTGATAAACAATAACTTACATTGAGATGAAAAGTGATTGATGATAATGGAAATTATTAAATTTTATACCAATTTGGAATAACTAGCTTTGAACTATTGTTGATAAAAAAAATTAGCAGTTGAATCCTTGATTTTATTCTAAAGGTTCAATATAGACATTAATGCGATAATTGAAAATAAATTTATGAATGTTTCCAATTTAATTTTATATCAGAAGAATTGTAATGACATTGAGTGTTAAAGATATATAATGTATATTTTAACTATCGCAATTAATGAAAATTCATGTTAACATTTACAATAATAAATAAAAGAAGAAAACAAACAAAGCATAAAACTGTTATAAAATAAAACAGAACATATGATAAACAAGAAGCCATTAGAGAGAATAGAAAGATAGGGGAGAGACTTTTATTTCTATTGCTCAAGTGTATATCATTTCTATTACGTTGGCTCCTTTATATATAAGCTTTGGAGCTGATGTTAGACTTATTCCCATGATGTGGGACTAAATAGAATATGACAAAAGCATATTCACTCATATATATTACAACACTCCCCTTGAATATGCGTCTTCGAAATCTTGAATGCTCTGCTAACTTGAAGTTGTCCTTTTTAAAACATATATGATGATTTCTCCGCCTTATAATTATCTTGCATATATATATATATATATATATATATATATATATATATATCCGTTCAGTCGATACAACTATGGTCTGTTGCCTTCAAAACTCTATCAGGAAAACCCAATGGGAAAAATCTTGAATGAGAAAAAGAGTACAACATATGACATTGTGAATATCATATTAAAATGATATTCCTTAAAAGAGTTTGATGCTTCGAAACCAAAACAATGCCTCATTAAAAACCTTTTTATGAAAAACCCCGTGGGAAAAATCATAAACAAGGAAAAGAATGCAATTTTATTTCGTCTTTAGGTAACATGGTTTTCAATGTTACCATAAGAATTGATACTTCAGGATCAAGATAATGCCTCATTAAAAACTTTACTTATAAAAACCCAGTGGGAAAAATATTAGTGAAGGAAAAGAGTGCATTATAACATATTTTTACATGCTCCTCCTTATTTATAACTCATTAGTCTATTGATGTAGTCGACGCATGCTAATTTTGTACATCATCTTCTGGAATGTTGATTTGGATATTTCCTTTGAGAACATATCTACCCACTTTTCTTGAACTGAATTTGTTTCTCCTCTTTCTTGTTATCCTTTCATTCATGTGTGATGAGAAATTTAGAAGAAATGTGCTCCATCCTATCACCCTTGGTATAATTCACTTGAATCTGAGCCATGCAAACTGCCTAGTCTTCTTCATAAATAATATTTTACTGCATCAAAAGATGTTTGATACTTCTGGATCAAAATGTCGCCTCGTCAAAACCTTACTAAGAAAAACCCAATGGGAAAAATCTTGATGAAGGGAAAAGAGTACAATATAAAATGTCATATTTACTACGTCAGAAGTAGTATGATACTTCTGGATCAATGTAATGCCTCGTTAAAACCTTAATAAGAAAAACCCAATGGGAAAAATCTTAAATAAAGAAAAAGAGTACATTATAACTTATTTTTGTATGTTACTTTTGGGTTGATACTTCTGGATCATGACTCAGGCCTCATTAAAACCTTGCTAAGAAAATCCAACGGGGAAAAACTTAGTTAAGGAAAAAGAGTGCATTATATCATACTTGTGGAGGCTCCCTCTGATTTAATAATTTCCTCTGAATTCGTATTCTTCTTTCAGTAACTCAAATTGCTTACAAATACTTCTTAATGAATTTTTTCTTTTAAAACTTCATGTGCATTTCCATGCTTCAAGCATTTTTTTCTTATTTAAAACGTCTTCCTTTTGTGATTTGTATGTTACTAATATTCATTTATGAATACACTTCAGGTGCTTATAATTTTCTATTTCAATCGGACTTGCATGTTGCAATACATATTTGATGAATAAGACAACTTTCATTATAAAGAAGGAAGTAATCTACTCATCTTGAAGTATATTAAGATTTTCATTACAATAATACTTAGAAGAATGAAGTATATCAAGATTTTTACTACAACAACACTAAGCAGGAAGTAATCAACTCACCTTCAAGTATATCAAGGTTTTCATTACAACAATACTTAAAAGAATGTTGTAATCTATCATCCATGTTCTTGGTATTCTTTATAATAACAAATGTTATTTATGTTCTTCAGGAACTTATACATTATAATAATTTTTGCATATCGCAACTACCACTTCAATGGATATTAGAAGTTTCATTACAACAATTCTTGAAAGCAGGAAGTAATCTACTCGTCATGAATTATTTCAAGATTTTCATCACATCAATACTTAAAAGAATGTTGTAATCTACATTTCTTGCTCTTTATCACTACCAAAGTTATTTAAATTCTTCTGAAATTTGTATACTTTCATCGTTTATACCTTCAGGGAATTGTAGGCGTTTTAAAAACTTTCACCACTTCAATCAATTCAATTATCTCTGAAAATACAATGCTCATGGCACTTAACATGTTGTTGACACAATATGGTGCTTCGATAACTTCCATGTGCTTTTGTCATTATATATATTTCTATTTTTATCTTATGAAATCTAGGTTCATATCTTATGGACTACAGGTCCATATATCTTATTTAGGAGAATTTCATGATGGTCAAACATGTTTTTCTCTAATATGGGATTTCTAATTCATTTATAAATATAAGCGCTTTATTATTTATTAATTTATCATCGATGGTTATTTCTTGTCAGTTTTATACATAATTTATTGAGATCTCAAAACTTATCATGCTTTAGGTACCTAAACCACTTCTGGGGTTATTTTGACAATCATGTCATGGGTTCCTTTCAAAGCACATTTAAGTGTTTCTTCAGGAGAACTCACCTCCTTTATTTTGCATCTTTATGATTTACTCCAAAGATATTTGGAACTGACTTTCATACCACATTTTCAGCTGTGATTTACACCTTTTGATCTTCGGGGATTCAAATGTATACTGGAGAAAGTCTATTGGGAACATAATTGATAATTTATGCAAGATACTTAATACTTTGCATAATTCTATATGTTAGCAAATATTTAACATCGATGATTCCTTTATCCTCCCCTCAATGTTGACAAACATTGTCACTTTAAATAATAAACCTACTTTGGATTCATTTTTGGTCCATTATAGCATCATGGCTAGCAAATACATTAGATGTATCTCTACTAATAAAGAAATTCTTTCAAGAATGGAGAAGCTTTTATGTATTTCCAGAAATACCCACTATCCTCCTACAATATAACATCAAAGAATATTTGGTTTGAGGGTAAAAGACGTCTTCAGTCGTTCCACTTTCTGCTCCCCACTCCATCCCATGTGGTTAGTCAACCGTTTCCACTCTTTTTTCCCTTCCTTTCTTCACTGCCTTCTCACGTTTCTTCTCTTTTCCTGATACTTTCTTCCCCATTCCCAACCCATAACCGACTCTATCTTTTATGCTTAGTCCACCTTCAGCAAACTCGAGCTTCATTTCCTTTGATTGTTCACCTCCTCTGGCCTTCTCCTCTCCGGATCCACCGTCTCCCTTTCACAAACTATCACCGACCGGCCGGATGTTCAACTTTCTTCGAAATTTCCGGTTTTGGTCAAATCTGCTACTGAAATTGAGATCTGCCAGTCAGCTACCCGTCTACCGCCTTGACGAAAACATCAATGCTTTTAATTAGTTTATAAATTTAATTATTTGTTGTGCGTGCAGTTAGGGTTCCAGTGAATTGGCGAAGCTGGAGTCTAAGATGCATCTTCAGATTTGTTGGATGGTCACATCTTGCAGATCGAGTAGGCTGCCAAAGCCATCGACAACAGCAGTAAGTTATTCATCCTATAATTTTTTGTAGGAATTTTCTGGATTTTAGACATTTTTGTTTGTAAGGGTTCGTTGTTTTTTAGGAAGTGGGGAAGCTAGGAGCTGTGCTTACTTCGAAGATGATGTTACCTGGACCTACTCGAATAATTCATTCAGTTCACCGTGAACTATTTGGTATGTTAGTTTACCGAGTTTAGTGTTATTGTATTGCTCTATGTGTCTGTATATGCAAAATTTTTCTGATGATTTTAAAATTACCAAAAATGTATATTTACCATCGCCGTGGATCAATCAATGGTTAGTGGCATTGCTTATAAAATCATAATAGTCTAATAGGTGGTTATTTCTTTAAATCATTTTTGTTTTTTGTTTGTGGTATAGTTGTTGATGTTTTAGTTTTGACTATAGATTTATGATGTAGAGATTAGACGCAATATATCTAACTGGAAGAGATTTGAACCCCAGCTGAGGTTGCCTAATTCGGGTTGCAAGCCTATACAGACCCGAATGAGCTCACCATCCTTCTTGAAGTTCAGACCGTGTCTGGATTACAAATACTTCAGTAAGGCCGATGGTTCTCAGTCAACCCCCATCCTATTGCCTTTGTTATCAATATAGGGGACCAGTTACAGGTATTTATTTACAAATGCACATGAGACATAGCTTAGATTTTTTGTTTCAATGCATGTATTGTACATACGGTGCGGGCATTGAGGAAAAAAAATAGATTAAGAGTCTGTCTGCAATTTATGAGCCAGTTTTTTTTTTCCTTCTAATATATATGCTTAATGTAGCTTTCAAAAGAGTTGCCACCTAAATTGTTCATCACAAATGATTTACATTTACATATTGTTTAGCAATGTAAATTGCAGATGGTCAGAATTTCAATTCCTACAATCGTCATTCATGGAACAAAGTTGATTAAGTGTTTGGCCCGTGCTCAAGTTGAACTTACTGTTGTCATTAGTTATTTTAATTGTTGCATAAGATATTTGTTTTCTAATATGTATGTTGCAGATATATACATGGGAACAATTGTATATCTCAAAATCTAATCAGATATATGAGAGTTCATCCTTGGTATGTTTTTATTTTTTGTATGTTGCTTCTAAGTTTAAACATAATTAACACCGAGGAATTTTGATGTGTTACTTCAGTTTTTTTTTTTTTTAATTTGTATATTTAAATAGAGATGTTATGAATTAATGTTTTAAATGGATACCGCCAAAATCTTTCATTAATGTTCATTGAATCATATTAATTAACTGTTTATAGTTGTTGGTCAGTAAATTTATGTTGTTTTAAACATTTAGTAACTTTAGCCTATGTTTCATAAAGGTAGCAAATTATTCTTTTGCACGTTTACAGTTTATGTTGGTTTTTGCTTTAGCCTTTACCTAAAAGCCTTTTTCCCAAAATATTTGATTATTATAAACTAAGCAATATTTGATAACCTTCCCAGTATATTTAATATATTCTAACTGTTTCTTATATACTTAATTAGCTTAATGGACCAATGGGTTAATGGGAAAAATGAGCTGCCTGTTTAGTTTTAGACTTTAGGAAATTTTTTTAGGAATCTTTTATTTAAGTATGTATATAATTGATTATATGTGCAAGAATTGCAAGGTAAATTATACTCTTCTGTTTTGTGCTCTCTTTGTATCTTTTTTACTTCCATATGTTGTATTTTTTCACTACATGGAAATATAAACTTGAAGATTAAGCACTGCTTTCTTACTCCATATATGTTGAAAGCTATACCGAATACATTAATTATAATTAATACTTCATTAGCTCTCTTCGTATCGGAAAATATGTAGTTTTGTTCTTGCACACCATCCTTACATCATAACTCATTTATGTATGATATTTACTAATACAACCATAAATGCAATTGCAGGTCAAACAGTGCATAAATAGAATATGAAGTCCAAAATGGTGTAAGTATTTCAAAATTGGTATATACTATATAAATGAGATATTGTTATTGCAATAGTGGATGAGTGGAACTTAATTAAGGATTTTTTGCTCAGTTTGAAATTAAAATTGACAGAGTCAAATTATCATCGATAGGGTTTCATTTGTGACCATCCTTCTTGAAGTTCAGACCGTGTCTGGATTACAAATACTTCAGTAAGGCCGATGGTTCTCAGTCAACCCTCATCCTAATGCCTTTGTTATCAATATAGGGGACCAGTTACAGGTATTTATTTACAAATGCACATGAGACATAGCTTATATTTTTTTAAATGCATGTATTGTACGTATGGTGCAGGCATTGAGGAAAAAAATAGATTAGGAGTCTGTCTGCAATTTATGAGCCAGTTTTTTTCCCTTCTAATATATATGCTTAATGTAGCTTTCAAAAGAGTTGCCACCTAAATTGTTCATCACAAATGATTTACATTTACATATTGTTTAGCAATGTAAATTGCAGATGGTCAAAATTTCAATTCCTACAATCGTCATTCATGGAACAAAGTTGATTAACTGTTTGGCCCGTGCTCAAGTTGAACTTACTGTTGTCATTAGTTATTTTAATTGCTGCATAAGATATTTGTTTTCTAATATGTATGTTGCAGAAATATACATGGGAACAATTGTATATATCTCGAAATCTAATCAGATATATGAGAGTTCATCCTTAGTATGTTTTTATTTTTTGTATGTTGCTTCTAAGTTTAAACATAATTAACACTGAGGAATTTTGATGTGTTCAGCTTTTTTTATATATTGTATATTTAAAGAGAGATGTTATGAATTAATGTATTAAATGGATACCGCCAAAATCTTTCATTAATGTTCATTGAATCATATTAATTAACTGTTTATAGTTGTTGGTCAATAAATTTATGTTGTTTTAAACATTTAGTAACTTTAGCCTATGTTTCATAGAGGTAGCAAAATATTCTTTTGCATGTTTACAGTTTATGTTGGTTTTTGTTTTAGCCTTTACCTAAAAGCCTTTTTCCCAATATATTTGATTATTATAAACTAAGCAATATTTGATAACCTTCCCAGTATATTTAATATATTCTAACCGTTTCTTATATACTTAATTAGCTTAATGGACCAATGGGTTAATGGGAAAAATGAGCTGCCTGTTTAGTTTTAGACTTTAGGAAATTTTTTTAGGAATCTTTTATTTAAGTATGTATATAATTGATTATATGTGCAAGAATTGCTAGGTAAATTATACTATTCAGTTTTGTGCTCTCTTTGTATCATTTTTAGTTCCATATGATGTATTTTTTCACTACATGGAAATATAAACTTGGAGATTAAGCGCTGCTTTCTTACTCCATATATGTTGAAAGCTATACCGAATACATTAATTATAATTAATACTTCATTAGCTCTCTTTGTATCGGAAAATATGTAGTTTTCTTCTTGCACACCATCCTTACATAATAACTCATTTATGTATGATATTTACTAATACAACCATAAATGCAATTGCAGGTCAAACAGTGCGTAAATAAAATATGAAGTCCAAAATGGTGTAAGTATTTCAAAATTGGTATATACTATATAAATAATCTGTTGTTATTGCAATAGTGGATGAGTGGAACTTAAATAAGGATTTTTTGCTCAATTTGAAATTAAAATTGACAAAGTCAAATTATCATCGGTAGGGTTTCATTTGTGCTTATACGTGTTGCATACATCTCTCATTTTAGCATTTGTACAAATCTGTATATTAACCATTAAATGTAATAAATAATTTTACCTATTATAGGTTGCAATTTTTTCTCCTCAGCAAAAAATGATATTCTTTCTATTTCACAATAAGACATTTGTTTTAAGGAAGATCATCAGCTTCTTCTTCTTTTTCGAAATTTTAGTTGGTGACTGGGTAATAATTCTCTTTGATTTATACTAAAAATATAGCACTATTTTATGGCTATCTAAAACTTAAACTGGAATACAGAAATAGCAATTTTAATTATCCGTTTCACCTAACCAAATTGATTGTTATAGGTATAGTTGATAACCTTCCCATTATTCTTATGTTATTTTTTTCCTGTTGTAATAATCATATATATATATATATATATATATATATATATTCTTGCTTAACTTGGTTGTTTTCCCCCTGTAATAATGATCAGCTGTTCTCTTATATAATGATAACTATAATAATAAGTTTATTATTTATGAATATGGAAACGAAGGGATGATTATCGTAGGATTCAGATTATATAAGCTACATTGGGACCATAGCCTGACATGGCAATGCTTTAACGAATCATCAATATGTATAGTTATCAATTATCTACAACGTCATTCTTCCAGGATTTCGTAAGCTTCTTTGGGACCGCAGCTAGACATGGCAATGCTTTAATGAATCATCAATGGGTATAGTTTCCAAATATCTACAATGTTATTCTTTCAGTGAAAATAATATGTGATCAGTGTTAAGATGAGAAATATATAGGGAATGTTATGACCTCTGATATACAATACCCTGAATCTGCTTGGAGTATTTTATAATCTCAACTGCAGGAATTGGATCTTTTCCCATTTTATATATATATGCATATATATGTATGTATGTATGTATGTATGTATATGTGTGTGTGTGTGTGCGCGCGCGCACGTGCGCGTGTGTGGATATATAGTTGGTGAGTAAACTCTTATATTTAGCAAAGATTGATTGAATACGCTATGAAAGTTGCTCATATGGTCGTATTTAGTTAAAGATGATATAATTTTCATTGCAATAATTTATTTGCCATACCTAAATGATCATTGAGAAAATAGATTAGTATGAATTTAATAAGTAAATGGATTCTTTTGTAACAATCTTGATTTTTTACATCATTGACATAACATACTAGATATAATTTACTATTTAATTAGTAATAAAATATGGTATCACTTATTTCTACAGATTTCTATTTATCAATAAAGTGATATCAACTCCTTGACATGTACAAAAGAGAGTTGTTTGGTTGGACTTGGTGCATTAACGATAAGGTAGTCACTGTTTTATGCAAATCATATGATATTTCATTTAGTAGTGATATCGAATCTTATACCTATCAAAATTATCAAAAATAATATATGCATCACAAACGAAGTGCATATTTATTATTCAATGAATTTATAATGCAAATTTTTTAAATTTTGCTTAACAATTGCTTCATTTGTCGTTTGTTTGGAAGTAACCGATGGTTTTTGTTGGTAAAAACTGAAATTAAAAGTGTAAAAATATACACTTCACGGAAATTGTTATTAATTATAGACAGAATCCGTTGAAAGTAAAATTTGTAGCGTCTGTAATGAATTCATATATAAGCATGATTAATGCATAAGTTATGCAATTTCAGAAATAGTGATATTAAAGAAATTCAAACAATATGTATTTAACACGGCATTTCCTCTGTACTTTTTGTTTCTTTGAATTATTTTTTCATATCTAAGAAGTTATGGTTATTAAAAAGTCAGTGATACATAATCTAAATGTTTAATGCTACAGATATGAAATGTCTGTTGAAGCGTGCATTGTTTCCACTTTTTTCCAGATTATACGTTTTTAAAAAAATTGGTTATGAAAATTGTGGTAGTGGTTTGGCGAAGAAAAGGAAAAAGGGACTGTAAGAATAAATCAATATTACTCACCTTACTGTTACGATTATTTACATTGATCCAAGAACTTAAGGGTGGATTACATTATAGGTCATGTAATATCTCCGATACACTACCAAATGTGTACATGGCCCCTTAAGCATCCAGTTGTGATGCATTATTTTATTTTATCTAGCTTCTTCCAATCATAGTCTTGGACCTTGAAACTAAACATTTGGAGTTCACTTGGCAACTCTAATTGATTTCTAGTTTAAAATTAAGAGTTAATTTTAATCGATAATGTTTTTAATGATCAACTTGAACATTTGATGTCCGAAAAGAACCAGACACCCATTAAGAAATAAAGGGATGAATCTTCTTTCCCTTAATTTTTGTCCAGTTTATCTCTAATGCATAAGTTATCTTAGCACTACAGAATTTCAACAGGCTGGATGTTCATTTTATGTAGTTTTTTTTTACATTCCCGTGGGTGTCTGAATATAAACTAATAATGTCTTCTTTTGCTTCATCATTGGACCAATATGCATGTTACTAGAAATATGTGTTCTCCTTTACTGATGTACCTTCCGAACAGACCTTTCAAAGATGTTTTTAAGTA
Organism: Allium sativum; assembly: GCA_030737875.1. Classification (NCBI taxonomy): domain Eukaryota; kingdom Viridiplantae; phylum Streptophyta; class Magnoliopsida; order Asparagales; family Amaryllidaceae; genus Allium; species Allium sativum. Next base: position 34,106,975 of record CM060913.1, on the reverse strand, counting down.
GTCTGAGTTCACGAAATCAACAATGTTTCCATGTTGCTTTTTGATGGCTGCAGTTCTTTCACCATAATATTTGTTAATTGAGGTAGAATGTTGCCCTTTTAAGCTACCAATCGTAGAGAATATGATTAACCGTATTGTTTTTGCTGCAGATTCGACAGCTGTTCATGAAGACAACTAGACAGCGAACCTTTACTTTTCATTGTTTCATACTTACAACATTGAGCTGTGGCCATGATATGTGAAACAGTTTTGATTGAAGGCTGAAACTTATGCTATTAAAGAATTTCTTCTCTGAGTCGATTGATGTAAAATTATTTGAATTTATTTTTTATCTTTTGAAATATAGATTAATAATATAGCCTATTTTGGCATTTTCATTTTTTTAATTTTCCATTTTCAAGTTTTTATATGTTACAGAAATCACATTGCAATATTTTTTGTGTGCTTAATGTGCTTTGCATGATAAAATGTACAACCACATTTTTCGTGCTGCAGTAAGATTGAAAAGTTCATGATTTAACACATTTGTAGCATTGGTCAAATTTATCGGTGCACACTTCCATCGGACGTGCCTCGGTACTGGTTTCAATTATAGGAGGATAATGCTCTTATTAGTTGTTAAGATGCATTCATATTGTATTGCTTATTCCCTTTCAATGATCTAATGACTTGGAGGAATTTTCTATCATTTGAATATGCATATAACTTTAGGTCATTCAATATTGATATCAATCGACTTTCTGAAATATAAAATAATATATGCATAATTTATAATATGAGCTCATGACAATTTCAGGTTGTTAATTAAATATTCGCATATATGTGTATATACGTGCGTCCACGTATTACATATGTAATTGATTTGCATATTCTCTCTCATTCAAGTTATTGATTTTAGAACAAATTGTTTATAATGTTCCAATCATTAATTTTTGTCTATCAAGCGATGTCAACGTGAATCTTAAAGATCATTTCATAATATCCAAATTCTCTGATTTTGAACTTCTAGTTCAAATGAAATATATATACAACTTCGAGTTGTTAGTCCATATTGAACTTCTGGTTCAAATAATATATAACTAATTTCAAGTTTTTTAAACTGTGTTGAACTTCTGCTTCAACTTTATTGAACTTCTGGTTCCACTGTTTTGAACTTCTGGTTCGAATAAAATATATAAACAACTTCAAGTTGTTAAAATTCATCCTTCAACATAATATGTAAATATAAATATATAAGCAAGATATAACTCAGTCTGAAAATTATGAAATCTTTGGATATCAATTTTATTAATGTTATTATTTCACACAGTTTCAATAAAGCTTCAGGTTTTTAAATTATGAAGTATTTCAAGTTCATTGATTAAGGAACTTCAAGTTCCTATGCATATATATATAAATATACATATTATATCTAGTTTATTAATTCTTGACGAACTTCTGGTTCTCAACCTTTTAACATACTTCTAATATAGAATCTTTTACATTCTTGCTAATTTTCAAGATTTCAAACTTGAAAACTTCATCAAAAAGTTTCTTTTTTATATAATCCAAAATTCAGGTCTCAGATCTGATTTGTACAACTTCGTCCATTACATTAGATATTTGTTGGCAAATACATCGATTAATAATACATATGTCTATTCTTTTTTCAAATACAAACATATATCATTTAACTTATAATAACTAATGCTTTTAACACATTTATAATAATATGGAAATACAATATATATTACCATAACGATACATTTAATGCATTTATTATAAAAATAATGAAAATAACCATTGTACGGTCTAAATATATGAATCAAATAAATAAATTTTACTTAAATCAACATAATAAAATTTGGATCTAGCTACAGTATTGATCAATGACAAAACTGAAATAAACAACTTATAGTTGTACTACATTCCCAATAATCATATTTTCTAAAATAGCATATATATGCATAATGTCTAATCGAGAATTGAGTAAAAGTGCATAATTATAGAACCAAGATTTTACATTCTTTATTATGAATAATTCCATAAACTTGCAGATCTATATATAAAATTCACAACATAAAAATTACATGTTTTAGGTTCAAATTATACAATCCATATAAAAATCTTTTAGATCTTTCTTTTTATATCAAAATTATCTCTTATCATTATAGAAACTCTAGGTTCAAAATTTTCCATTTTTATAACAAAAATTGCTTCTTAATATAATTCAGGTGTGCTAAATTTAGATCAATATTTAAATCTTAGCTTATGATCTTTGAGATGCATATTTTCTTTAGTCATTAAATTTGCATTATCATCTTTGATGTTGGAAAATATTTCAATGAAAATTCGTTGATAGACATATCAAAATATAATATCGCTTCTGGGATATTCCATAAACACCATTTAGGAAAAATTTATGAATATTTTTCTACAAATACTTTATCACCTTTAATTGTAGAAATCTCTTCTGGAGATATTTTATTATTTTCAAATAAACAAATCTGTTCTAGAGATATTTTACCATTTCCAAATATACGAATATCCTCTAAAGATATTTTTTTTATCACTGCTTCTGGGATGAACTTATCTCCTCCAGAGATAAATATACAAAAACTATTGAAATGTCATATCATTAATATACAAAAATACATATCAAACCTTAAATGCAGTAACAAAATTAGGTTCATTAAATAAAAATAAGATTCAAGAGAGAAAAAAATCACTATTTTTGGAGTGAATGATATTCCTGCAGGGAACATATCTTTTATTTATGTAATTGCAATGCAACAAAAAAAATCTAACATCTCTTCTAGGATGTTGGATTTGCTATATAAAATTAATTCTCTAAATAATCTCTTCAAGAGATTAATATGCATACTATATCTTCAGGATATTCAGTTAATATAAACTGTACATGAAAGATGTCAGTTAGATGAAACCCCTTTAGAGATTTTCTATTGAATCCAATGTTATTGTCACATATTATAATGTGTGTGTCTCTTTTAACTTCTTTTGGACGTATAGTCTTTTCATGTCACAATATTTAAGAAAGCTTCAGGCTTTTATTTCATCTTTCTCATTTGCATATGAACTTCAGGTTCTTCTTTTGCATATGAACTTCAGGTTCCTCGTTTGCATATGAACTTCAAGTTCCTTATTTGCATATGAACTTCAGGTTCATATTATTTCAGATTCCAAAGAATTAATATACTTTTCATTAGTTTATTTTTCATAATTCACCTTTGGTGATTGTGATGACCCCAAACTCCTGTAGTACGAAAGCAAGGATAATCATTGGAATATAACACAGAAACAATAACAACAGAACAAAAATATAGAATTACAGAAGATAAAATACATCAAATTACACTGGGAATAATATATCATCAGAGTTGCATAGCATAATAGGATCATACTTAGTACATAATACAGTTTTCAACTTAATATAAAATGTCTGCAGCGGAATCAAACATAATATACTAAATGAAGTCTGAACAGCATAATATAAATGATAGGATACATCTTCAGCTCTATAGCTTTCCAGAATGAGTCTGCTAAAAACCTATATTCAAGGCTGCCGGTATGGAAAAGAGGGCACCCGAGTTTGCAAAGTGAAACAAACTACGAGTCAGCCATGGGACTGGTATGAGAAATGTAACAACCCGGAAAATCAGAACCAATTTAAAATTTTTATTTTGGCAATTTTTAGTGAATTTTGAATATTTAAAATGAATTATTTTAAATAGTAACGACGAGAAATTTATTTTGAATAGAATTACAATGGAAATATTTATATAAATCGAAGTTAGAATATAAATATATATCTTAATTATAAAAGGAATTGAAAATGGCGCGGTAGTTTGAAAATTCGATTTCAAATTTCAAATGAATGTACACGATTCAAAATAAACCAGATTTTAGCGAAACCAAAAATATTAGAATCTATTTAAAAATGTCTTTCCAGCGAATCCGAAAAATCCAAATTTCATAGTGGGAATAAAAAGTTATGTCCGGTTGAAAATTCAGAATATTCGCTATGAAAATATAGCCCTTAAAAATAGAGATTTCTCAAACGACCTCCGTTTTTGATGAAACCACTTTTGTTGGATCCATAATGTCAAATTATTGCTTGACTCCAATTTTCATAATTTTTGGGATTAATATGTGAGCGTGGCGAATTCAAACGCGTTTGACCAATTTCAGTTGAATTTAATTGACTGGAAAATGGCCATTTTTCAAACGGCCTCCAAATTCGATGAAATTAGTTTTGTTAGGACCGTATCGTCCAAACATAGCTAGATTTATTTTTCTGGAATTTTTGGGGTCCGTATGTGACCCTAGTAAATTGAAATGTGCGTTTAAATTTAAAATATATAGATTTATATTTTAAATTTGACGAAAACTGATCGTAACAGCAGAATTGGCTTACCGAACATATTCTAGTGTGTTCGGAATGGGGGTAAATGGCTAAGGACGACAGTCGCTGGGTCTCGTTTGGAGTTTGGAATAAAAGTCAACTATTTAGAAAATTAAAATAAAATATTATAAATATTCTCTCTTCCCCCTTTTTAGTCCCCAAACCCGATACTCCCCCCAACCCAACAGCCAAACCCGTTTTCCCCCAACCCTAGCCGCCTTTGTCAGTTGCGGGCGCCTCCCGCCTCCCCTATCGTCGCCGCCGGTGGTCAAACCCCCCATCCCCCCAACCCAAGCCACCACCACGCCTCATTGGCCAGTCACTGCCTCCCCTAGCCTTACCCTCCACATGCGCCGCCTCCCTGACCTCCACGCCCCTTCACTCCACCCCCTTCCGCGTTTTAAACCCCCTCCACAACCCAAATTAACCCCAAACGCCACCACCAAGCCACCGCGGGTCCCAATTGCTGCGCCACCGACTGTCATCACCCTCCCGGAACACTTGCGCTCCTCCGCCACCCAGCATCGTCTGTAAGCCTCTACCCTTATTTTTATTCATTTATTTTAAATAAAGAATGTGTTTTTTTTATATTGCATTAGAATAAGGAGGTGATTTTTATTTTAATAGCTTTAGAGAAAAATACGATTTTTAGTAAATCAAAATATGATTTTTATTTATGTAGAGTAATAAAAATATAATTTTTATTGTTTGAAAGGCGATTTAAAAATATAATTTTTATATATGAAGTGATGATATAAATGTGATTTTTATTTATATGAATACCATATAAAAATTTGATTTTTATATATATAATAGCCGTATAAAAATATGATTTTTTTCGTTTGAATGGCAATGTAAAAATGTGATTTTTATATATTCATTAGCGATAGAAAGATTCGATTTTTATCTATATAGTAGCGGTGTAAAAATGTGATTTTTATCTATGTAGCATTGTTATAAAAATATGAAATTATTTTTAGAAAGATAAAAATATAATTTTTAGCCTATGTATGTTATTTATAAAATAATCATACCAAGAAATAATTATTGATTGGTTAAAAATATAATTTTTAACGTTGGTATACTACATAGATCGACAATCAAAGAACGGCGGAGTTGTAACGAACTGGGATTTTCGACTCCGAAAATCAACACAAAACTTCCATGTTGACTATTCAGACATCGGAAATACCTGATCATTAATATAAAGAAAGTTAGAGGGTGAGAATAGATGAGATAGAAAATTAGAATAGAAGAAGATCGCCACATAACAGAATCAGAGTAATACGCATCTCACAGTGGAACGAATAAATATAATATATAACATAACTTTGAAATAAAATAGTATATATATATACAATAACATTATCAGAGTTCAACACTTACACACAGCTGAAATAACAATAGTTATATAATCCCGAAGCCTCCTGCTTCAAGCTCCTCCAAGTATATCTGTAAAGACCTGAGCTACTTGACTGCCCGTACAAATTTGGGCACCCAAGAGTTTAGGGAAAAACAAAACAAAATAAACTCTGGGTCAGTCATGGGACTGGTGTGAGTAAACTCAAATCATTTGGTTTAACTTTTCAAAATCCTTTTCAAAAGAAAAGGTAATCGTAAGACCGATCCACACACAAACACGGATGGTTTTTACCTTACGATAACCCAAAACAGTTTTGGAAATCAATACTTCTCTGATATTATAATAATGTCTAATCACAAGTAATTAACAATCTATCAGAACGCTTGCATCTCACGTTCCACATATATAGTATACAAACGAAACAGCGGGCGCTTATTGGAGATTGGATTCCGACTATGGCAAGGTATGGGACCACCTGCCGATAGTGTATCTCTAGAGGCGAATACACTGGGTTCAACAAGAACGTCTTGCAACCCGGCCCATACATGACCGACCACTCATTTCGCTTGAGTGTATCGAATGTATATCACCAACGGTTGGGAGCTACCCACCGTTTCCCGAAAAGGGACACCATCGAAAATAGATAAAAGAATGAAATAGATTTTCTCTAGATAGGTGATATACACCCTAATGGGAGCGACCCACCTAGCCATGCTGCCTACCCAATTTCTGTCATTTCCCGGCTGATGAGGCTTGAGGTCATAACGTATCTTTTGAAACATCTGACCACCCTTCACTTTGAATGCCACATCATTATACCCGCCAAATCACAAATTGATTTCCCCAAAAATACCACGGGTATAAAGCTAAGTGAAACGAATTCCTCCGCCACCAAACATAAGTACGTTTGAAGAGATCAACTTACGCGGTCCGTTAGATATACTCTATCAGACATTCGTCCATTCACGTTTGTCCTGGGACTGGACAAACCGAAGGTACTATTCTGTAAACAGGATAGCCCTTGTATAACTTCGTCTTCAATTATTTTCATCATATTTGATCACAACGCTAACGTCCATACAGAGTAGTTTTCAGATAATGAATCTGATCCTGGTCCCTCCGTATTGACGACTGAAAAATGGTCAAAAACTACGATAGTCGGTGATTTAACTATCGAAGAAAAACATGTGTGCAAACAGCGATATTATTTGTGCATGGAAATTTATCGATCAATCATCATTCAACATCTATCTCTTTAAATTTTATTTATCATTAATTTATTCATTCCCTTTTTCTATATTTGTAAATTCTTATTTTCTAAATTTAGAAAATGTACTTTATTAATCATTTGAAAACATCTCCATATTTACTTCCATTTCTTGTTTTCTAAATTAGAAAACATTTCTGATTCTTTTATTTGGAAAACATTTCCAAAACTCCTTCATTGGATTTAAATAGATGTTTAAATAAAACATCACTAAGCCATTTCAGACCATTACACTCATTAACTAAATTCACTTAACCAATTTTCACTATCGAACCTTACTCATCCCTTAGTTAAAAACGAAGTCAATCAAGTTGGGGTATAATTACCTCTCAGACCTTAACTGAACAACATTTCTAACCTCGAAATAGACAAAGTTCACCCTTTTAAATCTTTTAACCAACTTCCTTACGTAACTCGGATTCTATTTATGAATCCACTTCTTTATTTTAAAACATCGATTATAACTATAACATTATAATCCCTTCTTCTTAAGTATCCAACTTCAAAATATAACTTTTATTCCTTAATTTAAATAACTAAACCGCAAATTTATTAATAAATAAGTAAATCTTGATAAAAATGGAGAGTAAATATTACTTTCCTGAATTTGATATAATCGAATTCAACGTATAACTCTCTTTCGAATAATCTCTATTCGATAACTCCTTTTCGAATAAACTATATTTGATAACTCTTTCTTCGAATAACTATATTCGATAATCTCTCTTCGAATAGCTATATTCGATAACTCTTTCTTCTAATAACTATATTCGATAATCTCTCTTCGAATAACTATATTCGATTAACTCTCTTCGAATGATTTACATTTGATTAACTCTCTTCGAATGATTTACATTCGATTAACTCTCTTCGAATGATTTACAATCGATTAACTCCTTCGAATGATTTACATTCAATTAATCTCCTTTCGAATAAACTATATTCGATTAACTCCCTTAATTCTATTTGAATAACTCCTTTGGATTAACTCATTTGGATTAACTCGGTTTGATTAACTCATCTTGAATAACTCAACTCGATTAACTTAACTTGATTAACTTACTTGATTAACTCAACTTATTTAACTCAACCTATTTAACTCCTATCGAATAACTAATATTTGATTAACTTATATTTGAATAACTATGTCTGTTTTAACTTTATTTCGAATGTCTAATATTCGATTTAACTCCATTCGCTTGAGTCTAGATCGCAGAGATCACAATGGTCACGCCTGATTCCCTTAGGAAACATCCGACCGCCGTAGGCTATCTACAGCCCTGCGAATTACGCTAGCAGTTGTACGAAATGGCAACTCATCCTGAATATCTTTGTTTGACTAACTCTATCTCAAATAACTATATTCGATCAACTCTAATTGAATAATAATATTCAATTAATCCTAATTCGATTAACTCTATCTAATTAACTTTAACTGATTAACTTTAATCAATTACTCTAATTCGATTAACTCTAATCGATTACTCTAATTCGATTACTCTAATTCGATTACTCTAATTCGATTAACTCTAACCGATTAACTCTTCGTCCATATCCAGTTTCAAATATCGATGTTGAAATCGACTTTTACTTCCTATATAAGTCCTGACTTATATATCCTATTTATCCAATGATAAACATTTCATTTAATTTATAGAATATTATTTATAAGTTTATTTTCTCAATCTATTGGTTAGAATAGATTCTATTTAAAATCTTTGCTTTAAATCCATATCATGTTATACCTGTGTGCAAAGCATGGGTCTAAACCTTTCAAATATAAAATCCTCTTTTATACAATTCTATTCACTTTTCAAGTATTTCCTTTTATAATCTATTTATTTACCAAATAAATCCCTTTTTGATAATTTTACTTGTTTATAAAATATTTTATTTTTATATAAAATCCATTGATTTTATAAATAATTCCTTTTATAATCTAACAATTTCCATTTCTATTTGTTTTACAAATATTTCTTCTTTCTATTCTATTTATTTTTCAAATAAATATCCCTTTTCAATTCAATTTGTAAATAGTTTACAAATATTTCTTTTTCAATTCTATTTGTAAATATTTTACACATATTTCCCTTCAATTCTATTTATTTGATTAACAAATAAATATTCCGTTTTAATCTATTTATTCTATAAATAAATAGTTTTCTTTTTATAAAATCTTTTGATTTTATAAATATTTCTTTTTCAATATAACATTGAAATTTTCCTTTTTAACATTCCAATATTCCTCATGGTATTTAACGTACCATATAACAATGATCGTTATCATTCAACCATACAAAATCAACAACAAATTTCATATCACATCATATAACACAATATATGAAAAAAATAGTAAAATAAATGTTGAGGAACCCAGTTGGGTCCCTCCGACTTGTTTCCCTGCATCCACAGATGTTAAACAATAATATTAACATCAATTTCATTTCACTATGAAATATTCTGCTAAACAGAATCAATATTTGATTAACGATTTATATCTATATCGTTATCTATATTTTCAACAAATTAACTAGCAGTTCAACCAAACAGCCAACAAACAGCAAACAACGATCATTTATAAATTCAAACAAAATATTTTATAAAAATATAAATTGAGCAGAGTTAGTGAGATTTACTCACATTGGACGGTTATCATTAAATAATGATAATTGGTCGTTGATTTGATTCAGGGCGTTTAATTTCACCATAAATCCAAACGAGCTCCAATTCACTCCCAGTCAGTTTCATGGTGTAGCCACCGTCCATACAATCCTAACGGATCTTGATTCGCTGAATTTTGATAAGATACGAGTAAGTTATGATTCAAACTATTTTTAATTAAAAAGAATTCAATTTCTATTAATATTATTGGGCTTCACCTTTTAAATCCTTAGCCCAACTTTAGTTTAAATACCCCGTCCACTTCATTTTCTCTTCTTCCTCCCAAATGCAAACCGCGACTCCAGTATTCCATCTCAACCATTTCCGCATCTTCAAGGATTTAACACCACTTCCAGTCTTCACTTTAAATCAAAATGAAAATACCATCATCTTCCTCTTTCCCTCCTCTTCAGCATCATACCATTTAAGTACGGCTTGCAACTACCGTGAAGCATCCGACCTCGACCATTCTCCAGCTCCGTACAGTCTTCCAATGATTTTTTTTGTCACTAAATCCCTTGATACTTTAAACACAGGTGCTACTGAATACCACAAACTCAGTTCCGAACTGAACTCCAAACATATATGTCTTTATACCCCAAATTAGTGAACCCTAACATCACGCTTCAGACGTCGATACCCCAAAACGAAAGTCGAACTCAGAAATAACCATATAGGATGGAAGAGAAACTCAAGAGGAACTCGAATACACTAGTCATGGAATTTATAGATTTTATTCCCCTTTTTTTAGATCTTTTAAAACATGCATTTGCTAAAAAAAAGGAAGAAGAGTTGCGGCGTAATTTTGTTTGACTATCAGATGGAAGTAAATTAGGTTTAGAAAAAGTTAGGATATTATATAGGAAAAATATAATATTTTTCTATTGATTACTTTATTAGAATTTAAGCTATCTCTATTCATATTCGTCTTCTAAAATTTGTATGATCGCATATGATACCAAAAATTCACGAAAATGGACACGTAGCTACAGTTCGACATTATGGTCCCAACGAAACTGGTTTCGTCGAATTCCGACCCCGTTTGCTCACACAGCGTATTTTTAACCGTCAAAATACTGATTATTTTTCACATTAAAAATCCGTACGACCACACACTGACTTCAAAAATCATGGAAATTGAAATCTAGCAATAATTTACTATTGCAGATCCAATAAAATTAGTTTCGTCGAAAACGAAAGTCGTTTCCAAAACTGGCTACTTTTAAAGCTCTAAATAACCCTTTTAAATATATAAATATATTTAAAAACAATTAAACTAAATAAAAATAATTTAATATTATCATATATATTTACATATAATATCATACGGCTCTAAAATATACATATCTGGATTTTTATCTCGATATTTCATAATCCCAGATTATATCGAAATTCGATTTATAATGAAGTTCCTTATATATATCGTTATAAATTATAAAGGAATCCTATAGCGACTTTTCTAAAATTTGATTTGGACACAAATCAAAATCTACATGACGAAATCCTGATTTTTCTCTTCCATTAGAAAAATATACTTCACCGGCTCCGAACGTTTCTTATTTCACAGAAATCCGATTTAAAACAGACCCTGTATATTCAGTTGAAGTTCAAATCGTCAAATAGCGAACTGTCGCGCCATTTCAAGCTCGATTATAATTATATTATAATTCTACGTTCAAAATTCGTTTAAATAATATATTCGTTATTCAAATTCAATTCCAAATTGAATTATAGCTTATATATGATCCAATTCACATCGTATTGTGAATTCTACTATTTTCGACTATTTCACAAATTAAATATATTATTCTATTATTTATATTAATTTAATATTCAATATTATTAATTAAACGACCATATAAATCTATAAACCATTATTTATATAATTAAATAAATTAATTATTGTATGGTAAAATACGGGTCGTTACGTTCTTCCCCCTTAAAATAATTTCGTCCTTGAAATTGCTAAGGTAGAGAACAAACTCTATTGACTAGTATAAATTTATTTATTTACTTACCTACTTTAATTTCAACTGAACCAATTTAATTTCAATTAAAATATTAATTAATTCTTATCAAACCCCAACTCGCCTCTCTAGGCCTTCTCCAATCCAAAAGAAAATCAAACAGCCAAGCAGCTTGCCACATTGGCTCATAAAATCTCATACCTAATATGAAATATAAACTTGTACTTTTTTGTCGGGCATATCAAATTTATCACTTCCATCTGCTGTTAATTCAACATATACCAATGTTATCCTAACCAAACTCCAATCAATCCATTCTCAAACCAAATCATATGCTTATATCCAAGCCAAATATCATTTCAAACTGAGTTTCATTCTTGATTCCAGAATCTTAACTCGATTATCAAATTACCCTTCAAATTCAAATCTCAAAAATCCAATTTGTCTCAATATCATTCTAATTCGATTTCAGTTACCCCTTAACTGACTTGATTTTAATTCCAATTGGCTTTCCCAATTTCAATTCAGTTTGGTTTTAACTCAAACTTTGATGGCCCGCCCCGCACCAACCGACGTTTACTCTCAAGGTGCGCTGTACACATGTCCAGTTAGCACAGAACGGGTCGTCAGAAGGAAAGGGAAGAAGGAAATGAACTAACAAAGAACCTGTAGAATGTCTCACAGCGCATATAATAAAATATAATAATAACATACTTGACATAAAACAGGTGAGACAGTGCATAAGCTGAAACAACTAACATAGCAGCGGAAAATCCAAGTACAGCTTATGATCCAAAGTTAAACATTATTACAACTTTTCAAACTGTCTCAAAGCAAAAGCAAGATAAAGGAGGTACACTACTAATGCCCAAGTAGAGACCACCAACGACATAGGGAGAATATCTATATATCATACGTGGAAGCCTCTTGCCCGCCTCCGAATCAGCTATTCGCGCATCACCAGCTAACCTGTCTCTAGTCTGCTCGTGTGAGCACCCAAAGTAATAAGAGGAGACATAAAACTCTGGGTCAGACATAAAGCCTGGTATGAGCGATAAGCATCTAACAGAACAATAACAGGTAGACTAAAACATACCTGAACCTGGACCTGCAACCAAAGAGTTAGCACTACATACTGTACAACACTCTAAGGTGCCATATCAAACGGTGTAAAGATACGGAGGTGGGGGTGTGCATGTCATAGTGATGGCAAACAATCAAACATAGCATCCATCCTCACATCTCTCACTCAGTGCGTAAAGCATATGATATTCACCACTTCGATCACCTAACATACCTTGCTACGATCACTTTGCCCCATGAAGTCATAAATGACTTCACTGCACTGATAACGTAGCCACTAATCCTTCGCTATGTCCACTTGCCCCATGGAGTTATTCACCCCATCTGCGCTGGCTCATAGCCTTACCAATCCTTTACTATGTCCACTTGCCCCATGGAGTTATTCACCCCATCTGCGCTGGCTCATAGTCTTACTACGCATCACTTTGCCCCTCAAGTCATAATGACTCTACTGCACTGATAACGTAGTCTTGCTACCATCACCTTGCCCCTCGAGTCATAATGACTCTACTGCACTGATAAGTAGCCCATCATCCATTTTTAGTGGTGAATCGAAGTTATGAATGTCGACAACTCCTTAGCACACGTCCCGCAGCAAAGCCCAACCATGAAGTGAACTCGTTGGCTCCCCATTGGATCCTGAGCTCTAACTTCCATTTGGACTACCTTTACATCTCGGGTTATTGGTCAATACTGGGTCGGGTCGGGTTCCCCTTCAAGCCATCGGTTCGGGTCGGGTGCACTACGTTGCGTCGGTTCATGGTCTTCCTCTGGTAACGGTTCGGTTCGGGTTCACTGCATTGCGTCGGTTCGGGTCGGGTGTCCCACTTCGGGTCGGGTCGGGTGCCATCTCCCATCCAGTTCGTGCTCCCGCCCTGATCAGCTCCCTCGCCCTTCATTTGTTCCGATCTGATCCTCCTCCTTTAGCCGCTCTGATCCCCCTCCTTTATCCGATCCGATCCCAATATTGCTAGCAAGGCCTTCCTTTTTGCCTGATTTCTCAAGTGTCAAGTTCCGATCCGATCGAATCCCTTGCCCAGTTCACTTATCCGATCCGAGCCACCATATCCAATCCGATCCGAAAACCTGCACTGTTTCCTGAAACTTTTCCAACAAGTGTTTACGCCATTCGACCACGTTTTCGACCATTCTAAATATTGAAATCAATCACAAAGCATATCATACAGTCATAGCAACATGCATAATCAACCACAAACATCAAAACATCCACATGATAGGTTAAAATGGATCAAACATACCCAAAACCCCATATTTCCCCTTAAGCATGTTTAGGTGAAACTAATGATAGGATTAGCAAAACTTAACCAAATTAACCCAAATTTATATCAGAGGTCTAAAACATTGTTTAAGAATTTATGAATATTTTTCCAGAATTTTATCATGTTTAAATTCGCTAATTAACACTAATTACCCTTAATTAGCCATAATTAGTGAGGAACTATGCAAATCACTCACCTTAGCCACAAATAAACTAAAATCTGAAATAAATCTCTGATTTGATGTGAATCCCAATGTTAAACAGCAGCTCCAATGTTGATTTGGTGTAGATCTTCCTTGATTTGATGTTGCTAAGCTTAATCCTTGATCAAAAGATGATTTGGAGGTGATTTAGAGGTTGGAGGCCATTTTTTAGGGTTTCTTGGAGATAAGTGGAGGCCAGAAAACTGAAATGGAATGATTCTCTAACTCATTTCAGCCTCCTCATAACCCTAATCCCGAAATGGGTTATGGGCACACTCACTAATCACCATATTTGGCCCGGCTAAGCAGTTTTTCACCTTCCAAACCTTAATTCAGCCATATCTCCCAAATGGTAAGTCCGTTTGGCTATTATGACCACTCTACGGAAAGGTAAACCATCAAATCTAATGGAAGTGGTTTCAGGTCAAAATTCCTTTCCAATCAAAAGTTATGGCCAAAAAAAGATCAGCTAGGGGCAAAATGGTCATTTAAAAATCGACAAAAATCATGAACATGGGAAATGACTCTAATAAATGTTTCCCAAAGTTACATGACCCTACGACTTCATACGGGAAAGAAATAAATATTCTACGATCCTCCGATGCGTAGAACGCGGGTTGTTACATTCTCCCCCCCTTAAGAAATTTCGCCCCCGAAATTCCCTAACCAAAACACACAAAAGGGTCCTGCATGCCTATCAATCATAAAACAACAATCAAACATGCAAAACAAGTCTATTCTAGCATGCGGAATAACTAAATTGCAAAGTAAATCTTACCAGGCGAAGAGTTCTGGATACGCCTTCCTAATGTTCTCCTCTGTCTCCCAAGTACAATCGTTCTCGTTCTCGCCCCACTGAACCTTGACTAGCTTCACCGCCTTCCTTCGAAGTTGCTTCGTATCGTGTCCCACAATACGAATCGGCTTGCGGTTCCCAGCCGCCTCGGGTTCTACTTCGAAGTCCTCTAACTGATCAGGTGAAATAGTCATATCTGAGTCATGAACGAACTTCCTTTGTTGGGAAACATGAAATACATTGTGAACTCCCGCCATCTTCTCTGGTAAGCCAACTTTATATGCCAAATTCCCGACTAGTTCAAGAACAGGGAATGGGCCAACAAATCTTGGTGCTAACTTGCCTCTCCTGCCAAATCGTATCACACTCTTCAACGGAGAAATCTTGACAAACACCAAGTCACCAACGGAGAATTTTAAGTCCCTTCTCCTCTTATCAGCATAACTCTTCTGCCTACCTTGGGCAGCCTTCATTCGTTGTTGAATGATCTTAATCTTATCTGAAGTTTCCCTCACCACATCTGGTCCAAGCATAAACTTCTCGCCAGTCTCTATCCAACATGATGGTGAGTTGCACGGTCTTCCGTACAAAGCTTCATATGGAGCCATACCGATACTGGATTGGTAGCTATTATTATATGCAAACTCTACTAGATGCAAATGGTCATCCCAAGATCCACCAAAATCCAATATACAAGCTCTCAAGAGAACTTCCAGTATACGATTCACCCTCTCCGTCTGACCGTCGGTCTGAGGATGATATGCGGTACTGAGATGTAATCCTGACCCTAGAGCCTCTTGTAAGCTCTTCCAAAACCCACTAGTGAACAATGGGTCTTGGTCACTCACAATGCTTTTAGGTACTCCATGAAATCTCACTACCCACTTCATATACAATTCTGCCAACTTGGCTGCCATTCTGGTCGATTTGACTGGTATAAATCTTGCACTATTAGTCAATCGATCCACAATTACCCAAATGCTATCATATCCCGATCTAGTCCTTGGTAGACCATCGATGAAATCCATCGAGACTTGCTCCCATTTCCATTCGGGAATTTCTAATGGTTGCAACAACCCACTAGGCTTCTTTTGCTCGGCTTTAACTAGCTGGCAATTCATGCATTTGGATATAAACTTCCCAACGTCTCTTTTCATCCCTTCCCAGTAGTAAGTCTGCTTCATGTCTCGATACGTCTTATTACCACCGGGATGTATAGCCAGTTTTGAGTGATGACATTCTCTAAGCACTTCATCTCAAACCATTCACGTTGGGCACTACCAGTCTTCCATTCTTTCTAAGCCATCCATCTCGATCAAGCCCATACAAATTCATCTCCTCACCGTCAATGTCCATTTCTAACTTGGAGAGTATTTCCAATAGATTAGGATCGTCCCTCTGGCTGGAACCAATCCGCTCTATTAAAGTGGGTCTGATCGCCAAACTAGTTAGCATGACTGGATCCAATTCGCACTTTGGTCTGAAATCAAACCCCGCGATAAACTCCAGTTGCTTCCATTCAAGAAACATTGCCCCTAAACTGGCATGTCTCCTACTCAAGGAATCGGCTACCGCATTACCTTTCCCAGGTGTGTATGCGATATCAAAATCATACGAAGCCAAGAACTCTAACCATCTCTGCTGACGGAGATTTAGATCCTTCTGGGAGAAGAGATACTTTAACGATTTATGATCGGTGAACAACTCAAATCTTTCTCCCAAGAGATAATGTCTCCACATCTTCAGCGCAAACACGATCGCTGCTAGTTCCAAATCATGGGTAGGATACTTCTTCTCATGCGGCTTTAGCTGTAGACTAGCATAAGCTACAACCCTACCTCCTTGCATCAACACAATACCTAGTCCGGTACCACAAGCATCCGTGTATACCGTCATCTCTTCATTCCCTTTAGGAATGACTAATACTGGCGCACGCGTCAACTTTTCTTTTAGGCTCTTGAATGCATTTTCACACACTCCGTCCCAGACGAAGGACTGATTCGTCTTAGTCAACTGAGTCAACGGTGCTGCTATCTTGGAGAAGTCCTGGATAAACTTACGATAATATCCAGCTAACCCCAAGAAACTTCTTACATCTGTTACATTCTTGGGCGTAGGCCAATCCTGTACCGTAGCCACCTTCGCAGGGTCCACGGTAATACCATTCTCTGAAACAACATGACCCAAGAATCTCACTTCCCTTCTCCAAAAGTGACACTTAGAGAATTTCACTTTCAATTGGTATTTTCTCAACACCTCCATCACTATCCTCAAGTGTCCCGTGTGTTCCTCCTCTGTCCTTGAGTAAACAAGGATATCATCTATGAACACAAGAACAAACTTATTCAATTGATCTCTGAATACTTGATTCATAAGATCCACAAAGTAGGCTGGTGCATTGATCAACCCAAATGGCATGACCAACCACTCATAAAATCCAGACGGCGTCCTAAATGTCGTTTTCGGAACACTCTCATCCGCTACTCGGAGCTGATGAAATCCTGTCGCGAGGTCCAACTGGGAGAACACTCTTGCTCCTTCCAGTTGATCAAACAAATCATCAATCCACGGTTGAGGATATTATTCTTCCTCGTTACCTTATTCAACTCGCGATAGTCCACACACAAACAAAGGGAACCATCTGCCTTAGTGGAAAACACAACTGGTGCTCCCCACTCGGAGACACTCCTTCTAATAAATCCCTTGTTCAAAAGATTGCTGACTTGCACCCCGAGCTCTCGCTGCTCCCTTGGTGCCATACGACGAAGTGGCATCACTATAGGTCTGGCATCTTTCACTAAATCAATATGGAACTCAATCTCTCGGTGTGGTGGAAGCCCGGTCACCTCCTCGAAGACGTCTGAATACTGGCCAACCACGGGCACATCTGACAGCTCATCCTGCGGGATGTCGAGGGAATTTACAAAACTAGTCATTACCCCATCACTAAGTAGACTATCAAACACTACCCTCCGCCCATCATCTGCCCTAACTGTCACAAAAAAGCCCTCACAGTCTACCACCACCCCGTATCTTTGGAGCCAATCGACTCCCAATATAATGCCATACCCAGTAAAGCCCAAAACAAAGCAATCACAAACATACATCCATGACTCGATAAGACCAAATTCCTGCAAATCATACTAAGGCTAGTCGAACCACCAATCGGGTTCGTCACAACCAATGGTCTATCGACTATCTCGGGTTCCAGTCCCAACCTATCTACCAGGTCACTAGATATGAAGGAACGGGAAGCCCCAGTATCAAACAAAACTCGAACCTGTACATCATAAATAGAAAGCATACCTTGAATAACGACATTCTTTCCTTTCTTCGCCGCAGTTGGGGCATTCAACGAAGAAGGAACAACATCAATAACATATGCTTTCACAATCTGCTTCTCCTTAGGAGGTTGCGGACACTTATCCTTGAAATGTCCCACTTGACCACAGCTGAAGCACTTCTTATCCGCTGTCTTGGCCCGACAATCTTTAGCATAATGGCCCTTCTTACCACAGCTGAAGCACTCAACATCTTTCTTTCTCTTTTTCTGGCCATCCTTATATTGGCCCTTCTTCCTCTTATTCTGAGAGTTATTCTTGCCTCCACCGCCTGCTTGCGGTTTCAGCCCTTCTGCAGATGCAGCCTCAGTCTTTGATTTAGGGTAAAGACTCTCTGATCTCAAAGCTTTCCCCACAATCGATTCAAAAGTCTCATCAATGTGGTTGATAAGCCTTTCCCCCAAGTATCCATCCAAACCAATAATGAACTTCTCATTCTTCTTCTCAGGAGTATCGGTAAGGGATAGTCCATACTTTGACAAGGTGTCGAACTCAGCAATATAGTCAGAAACTGCCCTACCACTCTGCTTGAGTTCCAAAAATCTCTTGAACAACACTGACTTTTGGGCAGCTGGAATAAACTTCTCGCTAAAGCGAGCCTTGAACTGAACCCAAGTAACCTGATCTTCTGGAGTAGTTGTCCTAATGGCATTCCACCAATTCATCGCTCGCCCTTGCAGCTGACGAGACGCTAACCTTCTCTTCATCGCATCCTCAAGACCCAAGTCATCGAAGATACGATCACAGCTATCCATCCAGTCTTGAACATCTGTGGCCGACTCCATCCCGTGGAACGGCTTCCCACCAAGGTTAGTGTAATCCTTGCACAACTTGGCGAAATCGACCCTAGGCGCCTGCACTACTGGGCCAACACCAACTCCGGGATTGGGAACTGCCCCTTGCACTTATCTAAGCATGTCCCTCATGAGGTCAGTAAACATCGCCCTCATGTCAGCAGCATTCCCATTATTGGCTCCCCTACCAGCACCTCTAGCATATCGGCTCATCGTCAATCTATAAAAGGGAAACGATTAACGACCCCATAGTGGTGCTAGTGCAGTGCGACTTCATTCTTATACTACTAATAGTACATACATATATAGCATTTGAAAACCAAAGTAATCACAAATACGCCCTCTCATATACGTACTATCTCTCCCTAGTGTCTTTCCCTAGGTTAACTACGCAACCTAGAGCTCTGATACCAAATGTGACGGCTCGCCCCGCACCAACCGACGTTTACTCCCAAGGTGCGCTGTACACATGTCCAGTTAGCACGGAACGGGTTGTCAGAAGGAAAGGGAAGAAGGAAATGAACTAACAAAGAACCTGTAGAATGTCTCACAGCGCATAGAATAAAATATAATAATAACATACTTGACATAAAACAGGTGAGACAGTGCATAAGCTGAAACAACTAACATAGCAGCGGAAAATCCAAGTACAGCTTATGATCCAAAGTTAAACATTATTACAACTTTTCAAACTGTCTCAAAGAAAAAGCAAGATAAAGGAGGTACACTACTAATGCCCAAGTAGCGACCACCAATGACACAGGGAGAATATCTATATATCATACGTGGAAGCCTCCTGCCCGCCTCCGAATCAGCTACTCGCGCATCACCAGCTAACCTGTCTCTAGTCTGCTCGTGTGAGCACCCAGAGTAATAAGAGGAGACATAAAACTCTGGGTCAGACATAAAGCCTGGTATGAGCGATAAGCATCTAACAGAACAATAACAGGTAGACTAAAACATACCTGAACCTGGACCTGCAACCAAAGAGTTAGCACTACATACTGTACAACACTCTAAGGTGCCATATCAAACGGTGTAAAGATACGGAGGTGGGGGTGTGCATGTCATAGTGATGGCAAACAATCAAACATAGCATCCATCCTCACATCTCTCACTCAGTGCGTAAAGCATACGATATTCACCACTTCGATCACCCAACATACCTTGCTACGATCACTTTGCCCCATGAAGTCATAAATGGCTTCACTGCACTGATAACGT
Organism: Allium sativum; assembly: GCA_030737875.1. Classification (NCBI taxonomy): domain Eukaryota; kingdom Viridiplantae; phylum Streptophyta; class Magnoliopsida; order Asparagales; family Amaryllidaceae; genus Allium; species Allium sativum. The sequence continues at coordinate 34,086,595 of CM060913.1, read as the reverse complement.
AGCCACTAATCCTTCGCTATGTCCACTTGCCCCATGGAGTTATTCACCCCATCTGCGCTGGCTCATAGCCTTACCAATCCTTTACTATGTCCACTTGCCCCATGGAGTTATTCACCCCATCTGCGCTGGCTCATAGTCTTACTACGCATCACTTTGCCCCTCAAGTCATAATGACTCTACTGCACTGATAACGTAGTCTTGCTACCATCACCTTGCCCCTCGAGTCATAATGACTCTACTGCACTGATAAGTAGCCCATCATCCATTTTTAGTGGTGAATCGAAGTTTGAATGTCGACATCTCCTTAGCACACGTCCCGCAGCAAAGCCCAACCATGAAGTGAACTCGTTGGCTCCCCATTGGATCCTGAGCTCTAACTTCCATTTGGACTACCTTTGCATCTCGGGCTATTGGTCAATACTGGGTCGGGTCGGGTTCCCCTTCAAGCCATCGGTTCGGGTCGAGTGCACTACGTTGCGTCGGTTCATGGTCTTCCTCTGGTAACGGTTCGGTTCGGGTTCACTGCATTGCATCGGTTCGGGTCGGGTGCCCCACTTCGGCTTGGGCCGGGTGCCATCTCCCATCCAGTTCGTGCTCCCGCCCCGATCAGCTCCCTCGCCCTTCATTTGTTCCAATCCGATCCTCCTCCTTTAGCCGCTCCGATCCCCCTCCTTTATCCGATCCGATCCCAATATTGCTAGCATGGCCTTCCTTTTTTCCCAATTTCTCAAGTGTCAAGTTCCGATCCGATCGAATCCCTTACCCAGTTCACTTATCCGATCCGAGCCACCATATCCGATCCGATCTGAAAACCTGCACTATTTCCTGAAACTTTTCCAGCAAGTGTTTACGCCATTCGATGATGTTTTCGACCATTCTAACTATTAAAATCAATCACAAATTATATCATACAGTCATAGCAACATGTATAATCAACCACAAACATCAAAACATCCACATGATAGGTTAAATGGATCAAACATACCCAAAACCCCATATTTCCCCTTAAGCATGTTTAGGTGAAACTAATGATAGGATTAGCAAAACTTAACCAAATTAACCCAAATTTATATCAGAGGTCTAAAACATCATTTAAGAATTTATGAATATTTTTCCAGAATTTTATCATGTTTAAATTCGCTAATTAACACTAATTACCCTTAATTAGCCATAATTAGTGAGGAATTATGCAAATCACTCACCTTAGCCACTAATAAACTAAAATCTGAAATAAATCTCTGATTTGATGCGAATCCCAATGCTAAACAGCAGCCCCAATGTTGATTTGATGTAGATCTTCCTTGATTTGATGTTGCTAAGCTTAATCCTTGATCAAAAGATGATTTGGAGGTGATTTAGAGGTTGGAGGCCATTTTTTTAGGGTTTCTTGGAGATAAGTGGAGGCTAGAAAACTGAAATGGAATGATTCTCCAACTCATTTCAGCCTCTCCATAACCCTAATCCCGAAATGGGTTATGGACTCATTCACTAATCACCCTATTTGGCCCGGTTAAGCAGTTTTTCACATTCCAAACCTTAATTCAGCCATATCTCCCAAATGATAAGTCCGTTTGGCTATTATGACCACTCTACGGAAAGGTAAACCATCAAACGAATCTAATGGAAGTGGTTTCAGGTCAAAATTCTTTTCCAATCAAAAGTTATGGCCAAAACAAGATCAGATAGGGGCAAAATGGTCATTTAAAAATCGACAAAAATCATGAACATAGGAAATGACTCTAATAGATGTTTCCCAAAGTTACATGACCATACGACTTCATACGGGAAAGAAATAAATACTCTACGATCCTCTGATGCGTAGAACGCGGGTTATTACACAAACAATCTTTCCCAGGGAATTTCAAACAGTTTAGCTTTTCTAAAACCACATATCCCTTTTCAGGATTCAAAACAACCTGCTTTCCACAAAACAATTCAAAAACAAAATCTTTGGTAGTAATCCGTCACTTAGCAACCCGAAAATGAACACCGATGATGGTCGACTTCATCATCGGGATTTATTTTCCAGCGATCGAAGTGAGTTCTTTCAAAGCCATTTCTAAACACTTCCATTTTGAAATGCATTTCAAAATATCATTCACAATGCTTTGTAATCAATTTAAAATCTCCCAGGATTTTAAAATTTTCATATATTTAATGCAAATTCATTTACAACACTTCTCCAACTTTTAATTCCAATTCTAGTCTAAATTTCAAATTCAATTCATTTCGTAACACTTAAAAGGATTTTATTTGGTTATGTATATATAACCATCTAATTTATAATCTTACTCGATTATAATAACTAACACATCCAATATACGATAATATTTTCTATATATATACTTTTCTCTATATCAAAATATACTTTGGGTAAATCATTTCATTTACCCTCTTTAAAACATACTGTTTCGGTTTATCGTATTCAAGTGTTTAGTAACCCTTATCAATACAATGGATCAAACTGATCGACTAGAACCCATAAACAACTCAACCAATAAATCTACGCAATATAAAACCATTTTATATCAAATAACAAATATGTTCACTCGTATATATACACTCAAAATCAATCTAGGGTATTACTAACCCCATCTCTACTGAGTTACGCCATAGAGCCAAGGTAATTACTTAACCTTAAGCTCTGATACCACTATAACGAACTGGGATTTTTGACTCCGAAAATCAACAAAAAACTACCATGTTGACTATTCAGACATCGGAAATACCTGATCATTAATAGAAAGAAAGTTAGAGGGTGAGAATAGATAAGATAGAAAATTAGAATAGAAGAAGAAGAAGATCACCACAGAACAGAATCAGAGTAATACGAATCTCACAGTGGAACGAATAAATATAATATATAACATAACTTTGAAATAAAACAGTATATATATACAATAACATTATCAGAGTTCAACACTTACACATAGCTGAAATAACAACAGCTATAAGATCCTGAAGCCTCCTGCTTCAAGCTCCTCCAAGTATATCTGTAAAGACTTGAACTACTTGACTGCTCGTACAAATTTGGGCACCCAAGAGTTTAGGGAAAAACAAAACAAAATAAACTCTGGGTCAGTCATGGAACTGGTGTGAGTAAACTCAAATCATTTGGTTTAACATTTCAAAATCCTTTTCAAAAGAAAAGGTAATCGTAAGACCGATCCACACAGAAACACAGATGGTTGTAGTATTTGATATTGTTATGGAAATTTGAAAGATATATTTATATCGTTATTTCCAATACGATATTTGTTGGTTGTAGTATTTGATATTGAATATAATCCGATATATTTTCTATTCAGAGCCTGGTATTTAATATCAAATGGGATTTTGGGTTTGTCGTGAACGGTGTCTTCAGTAACACTGTTCTTGAACCCCATGTGAAGAGAATAAATCTTTTAATTAAGATTGTTAGAGTTTCCAATTATATTTAATAATTGGAATAAAATGGAATGTGAATTGAGTTTATCGTAAACTTTGTTTTTAACGATATTCGTTCTTTAACCCGATTTACAGGGAAATGTGATTTGGAATTCATAAATCTTTTGTTAAGATTTAAAGGATATTTTCCAAAGGGAAGTTTTCCAATTTAATAAAACAAATTGGAATGGAATGGAAGTTGATTAGGTATTAATCGAAGTGGACTTCTGTGGAGGAAGACTGTTACTATATATGGAATTTAAGATGCTTTGTTGTTATTCCATTTATAGTATCGGTTGGATATGGAAGTTCATATTGATTATATATATATCGATTTGTTTTCTATGAAAATTCCACGGTTAATGGAATGTGATTTTGGGATTATCGTGAGTTGTGTTTTAAAGGACATTAGTTCTTAACCTAGTTAATGATAAGATTTACTTCTTAACTTTGAATAATCATTAAGTAATGATTTTTGGAAATTAAAACTGAATTAGAGTTTTAATAAATCTTTAAATAGACTGAAAGGTAAATTTGATAACTAAAATTGTCAAATTCAAGAAATGATCGCGAATGAAGTATCACCAGTTTTGCTCCAAACGTTAATTAAATCTTTAATTAGATTTGAGCGTGAAATGGTAATTAACTTTACCGATAACACCGTGGTGTTAGATATGAACTATTACCAGTTTTACTTCATGGAATCAATAGGTTGGGACTGGGAAATTAAAAAAAATGATTACTTTGGTAAGGCTCACTAATCCGGACTAGTTTGGATAAACCATAATTTGGTATGGATTGATTTCCAAAGGAAGATTAAAGAATAAATTTAAAGAATTTATCTTTGATAAAATTAATGAGAACCTTTCCCAAAGGATATGAATATTTAAATAAAAGAATATTCTGAATTGGAATGAGGCGTATGTTGTGTTTTTATAGAACTTGTTTATTATATACGCGAGTTATTCAGAAAGACCGGGTTTAGCCCATTCTGAATAACTGAATCGGCGATGAGTCGACGATGAAGATGGTGGTTGAAGACCGGAGGTCTTCACATCGTTTGGATTATTACTGATGTCTTGGTTAGGCTGTACACTAAAGACAAGGTAATTAGTGGTGATCGTTCCAGACGTACTTGGAGATCGATCGGATATGTGAGGACCTCTCTCCTGTATTGGACATATGGGATGAGGAATAAGGTGCCTTTGGTTTCGTTCAGACCAAGAACAAACTTGTAAATGGATGTGTGCCTAACATTGGATTTCATTCTGTGTGATTGATATACATCGGTTGCATAGCGTGAATTGCCTGAGTGGCATGCTGAGATGCAAATGATTAAGGCTTATGTTTAAAAGCAGAGTCTTGTGGGGTATTATCAAAGCACGGCTTTAATATAGCATAGCTTTGTGTAGCGTTAATTCGCGAGCCTCACACCCCGGTGTGAACCAGAAACGGGAGAGGACTTCAGGGAGGACATGCGTTTCCTTCTAGTTAGGAGTGGTGTCAGCGTTTTGCAAGCCCTGACGTTTTACTTATGTGGATGATGGATAGCGAGGCGCCTAGGTTATTTCGGTCTCTGCAGAGTCGATGGATGGTCTTTATACAGACCAGATTTACGCCCCATAGGGCGGGGAAAAGTAGTGTTCATGCATTTTAATCCACATTGAGTGGACCGGCCCTGACATCCAAGGCTTGTCTACGCGCTTGCCTGAGACTCGGGCTAGAGAGTCTCGAAGCAGTAAGGACGATCCCTTGCCTTGGTTCACCGACAGAAATCCAACTTCCAATACGTGACATTTCGGTATTATTTGTAGGACTGTAACAACCTAAAAATTCTAAGCCAATTTTTTTTTATTTTGGCGATTTTAATGGATTTTGAATATTTAAATTGAATTATTTTAAATAATAACAACGAGAAATTTATTTTGAATAGAACTTGAATGTATATTTTTATTTGAATCTTCGTTAGAATATAAATATTTTATTTTAAATATAAAAGGAATTGAAAATGGCGCGGTAGTTTGAAAATTCGATTTCAAATTTCAAATGAATATACAGGATTCAAAATAAACCGGAATAGCAAAACCAAAAATATTAGAATCTAACTGAGAATATCTTTCCAACGAATCCGGAAAATTGAAATTTCATAGCGGGAATAAAAAGTTAAGCCCAGTTGAAATTTTCAGAATAGTCGCTATGGAATATTGAGCCCTTAAAAATGGAATTTTTTGCAAACGACCTCTATTTTTGACGAAACCACTTTTGTTGGATCCGGGATGTCAAGTTATTTCTAGATTCCAAAATTCATAACTTTTTGAATCAATATGAGAGCGTGGCAAAGGAAAACGTGTTTTAACAGTTTCAGACAATTTCGACCGACTAGAAAATGGCCATTTTTCAAACGGTCTCAGAATTTGACGAAATTAATTTTGTTAGAACCGTATCGTTAATACGAAGCTAGAAAATATTTTTCGGGAATTTTTAGAGTCCGTATGTGGCTCCGGTAAATTGAAATGCGCGTTCAAATTCAATATATAGATTTATATTTTGATTTTGACAGAAACTGATCGAAATGATCGAATCATCTTACGATACATATCCCATTGTGTTCAGAATGTGGGTAATAAGCTAGGGACGACAGTCGGTGGGTTTGATTTCGAGACCAAAATAAAAAGTTACTTTTTGAAATTAAAAATAATATATATATATATATATACATCCTCACATCTCTCACTCTCCTCACATAAGTCAAACCCGAAATTAAAAAGAAAAAAAAAGAGAGAGAACGATGGAGCTGTCGTTCCCATCACCGCCTCAAGTGGCGGAGCAGCGCCACCCCCTCCCCCTTCAAGCCCGCGCCTTCATCCCCTCTTCCCCCACGCTGCGGCACACACCTCCCCCTCCCCCCTCTCGCGCTGCTCTCTCTCACCTCTTGATTTCAATGCCCGAACCCCCAACACAAACCCTAGCCGACGCCGAGACCCCCACCGCCGCCTCCTTCCACCTCCGACGCCCTCTCTCCATCGAATCAGAAAAACCACACCTCCTTGTTCAAATCAGCAAAACCGCACCCCCCCCCCCCTCTTCTTTGATCCGCCAACAGCAAGCACACCCCTTCTCCGAGCCTCCTTCACCACCTAACAAGGTCCTTTGAGCATTTAATTTCATTTTTAGTTGCTTACATAATTAAAAATGCGATTTTTTATTATAAATCTTATGTATAAAAATATGATTTTCATTTATACGATAGTAGCGATCAAAAATATGATTTGTAACATAGTAAAGGTTCGATCTTTATATGATTAACAATATAAAGTTGTGATCTTTAATTGTGTAAAGTTATGATTTTTAACACGGTAAAGGTATGACTTTTAACACGGTAAAAATATGATTTTTATAAAGAAAAGATTGGATTTACAGCTGGAACGATACTTGGAAAGCTCTGTATCCGTGTATTTCTTTCAGTTGTGTGTTGAATTAATTTTCCGCTGCTAAGTATTTAAATGTAATTTAAATCTTTGATATTTATCAAATGTGTAATATTTATTCATACTCTGTATATTCTTGTACTCTAATGGAAATTCTTGTAATAGCAATGAAATGTTCTTCTGTTTGTGTTCTGATTTGTCGTGGTCTCATCTCAATCCGGGCTTTCCTTTACGGGGAAGTTCGGGTCGTTATAAGAACCTAGTATGGCGACATAGTGGGATGGGGCACTATGCCGTCTATGATTGATACATTTATATTTGAAGTTGTTTTCGTACACTTTACACTATAATAGTATCAAAATGGGTTGTTTTAAATGTACCAAGCATGTTTGGCTATTATAAGAGAAAACCCTATCCCCCGGCTTGCGTTGCATTGTGTGATGGGACCTGGGTCTTATAATAGTGTAACGACCCACATTCTACGCATTGAAGGATCGTAGAATATTTATTTCTTTCACATACGAAGTCGTATAGTCATGTAACTTTAGGAGACGACTATTGAGGTCATTTCCCATGTTCATGATTTTTGCCCATTTTTAAATGACCATTTTGCCCCTAGTTGATCTTGTTTCTACCATAAATTTTGATTGGAAAGGATTTTTGACTTGAAACCACTTCCATTAGATCCTGATGATGGTTTACCTTTCCGTAGAGTGGCCATATGTGAAAAACGGACTTACCGTTTGGGAGATATGGCTGAATTATGGTTTAGAAGATGAAAAACTGCTTAACCAGGCCAAATGAGGGGATTAGTGGATGGACCCATAACCCATTTCGGGATTAGGTTTATGGGGAGGTTGAAATGAGCTAGGTTTTCATTTCATTTCAGTTTTCTAGCCGCCGTTTACCTCCTAGGAACCCTAACAATGGACTCCAACATTTAGAATCATCTCTAATCACTTTCTAATCAAGTATTAGCCTAATCTACGTCAAATCAAAGGGAAATAGCACCGAAGTAAGGTTGGAGCTACTGTTAGACATCAGTATTCGCCCAAATCAACAGAGTTTCAGTTTTGAAAGTTTTAATTTTTGGCTAAGGTGAGTGATTTGCATAGTTCCTCACTAATTATGGTTAATTAAGGGTAATTAGTGATAATTAGTGAAAATTATACATAATTAAATTCTGGAAAAATATTTATAAATTTCGAAATATTGTTTTAGGCCTCTGTTAGAAAATTTGGTTAATGTAGTTAAGTTTTTCTAATCATATCATTAGTTTTGCTTAAACATGATTAAGGGAAAATATGGGATTTTGGCTATGTTTGATCCGTTTTAACCTATCAAATTGTTGTTTTAGTGTTTGTGGTCAATTACACATGTTGCTATGACTGATTGGAATGATTTTTGATTGTTTAGAAAAGTTAGATTGGTCGAAAACAGGTCGTTGGACAAAGTGCAGGAAATGTGCAGAGATCGGATCGGATTGGTTCCCCTGAACCCCGAACCGAACCGCTCGTGGATGGTGGGACTGAACCGACCCGCTTGCGCTTGAAGCTCCGATCCAAACCATTCTCCAGGAGTGTGCCATGAAGTCTCGACCCAAAAGCTGAAGAGGGAGACCGAACCGATAGGTATACCGACCCGAACCGATGTACCACGAATGGGTTTGAGGGCCTCGACTCGATCTGGAGTGCTTGCGAAGGAGGACCGAACCAGAGGAGCTCTCCACGACTCGAACCACTGGAGGAAGGACACCACGACCCGAACCGATCTGGAGAGTGTGCTACAAACCGTTGGGAACCGGAGCCAAGATGATGATCACGAACAGAATGAAGACCGATCCGGAGATGATGACCAAAACCCGAGATGCAAAGGTAGTTCAAATGGGGAGTTTGCACTCAAGATCCAGATGGGAACCAACGAGTCAACTTCATGAGTTGGGCTTTGCTGCGGGACGTGTGCAAACGGGTTATCGACGTCCATAGCTTTGATTCATCACCGAGACGGATGTTAGGCTACGTATCAGTGCAGTGGGGTAGTTATTACTCCATGGGGAAGAGTGATCGTAGCATGGCTATGAGCCAGTGTAGTGGAGTCGTCATGACTTCATGGGGGCAGAGTGGACATAGCAAGGACTAGTGGCTATGGATCAGTGCAGTGGTGTCATCATGACACCATGGGGCAGAGTGATCATAGCAAGGAATGGGTGGTCAGAGCGGTGGATATCGTATGCTTTACGCACTAAGTGAGAGATGTGAGGATGGTTGATATGCTTGATTGTTTGACATTACCTACATGCACACCCCCACCCCCACCATATGTTAATGGCACCTTAGAGTATTGTACAGTATGTAGTGCTAACTCTTTGGTTGCAGGTCCAGGTTCAGGTATGGTTTAGTATACCTGTTATTGTTCTGTTTTGTTTCTTATCGCTCATACCAGACTTTTGTCTAACCTAGAATTTTATTTCTCTTCTTATTACTATGGGTGCTCTTAAACAAGCAGACTAGAGACAGGTTAGCTGGTTATGCATGAGTAGCTGATCCGGAGACGAGCAGGAGGCTCCTACGTATTTTCTACATATATTCTCCCTGTGTCGCTGCTGGTCACTGCTTTGGGCATTAGTAGTGTACCTTTCATTTACTTTGCTTTAGAGACAGTTTTTCAAAAGCTGTAATAATGTTGATGTGGAACATAAGCTGTATTTGGATTTTCTGTTGCTATGATGTTTAGTTTTCAGCTTATGCACTGTCTCGCCTGTTTTATGTCAAAGTATGTTATTATTATATTTTATTCCATGCGCTATGAGACATTCTACAGATTCCTTGTTAGTTCAAATTCCTTACCTTTCCTTTCTTTGACGACCGTCCCGTGCTGGTTGGACATTGACACAACGCATTTCCATGGCAAATGTCGGCTGGTGCGGAGCGGGCCGTCACACTTGGTATCAGAGCTCTAGGTTGCGTAGTTAACCTAGGAAAAGACACCAGGGAGAGATAATACGTATATGAGAGCGCGAATTTCTGATTATTTTGGTTTTCAAAAGCTATATATATATATATATATACTATTACTATAGCTAAGGATGAAGTCGCACTGCACTGACACCACAAAGAGGATGGTTAATCGTTTCTCTTTACAGATTGAACGATGAGTCGATATACGAGGGGTGCTGGTAGAGGATCCAATAATGGGAATGCTCTTGACATGAGGACTATGTTCACTGACTTCATGAGAGAGATGCTTAGTGACGTTCAAAGGATAGTTCTAATGCTGCTAATGGTGGTGGTGCAGCGGTGTAGGCGCCTAGGGCCGATTTCGCCAAGCTATGCAAGGATTACACTAGTCTTGGTGGAAAGTCGTTCCATGGAACGAAATCGGCCATGGATGTTCAAGATTGGTTGGATAGCTATGAGCGTATCTTCGAAGACTTAGGTATCGAGGATGCAATGAAGAGAAAGCTAGTGTCCCGTAAGTTGCAAGGATGGGCAATGAACTGGTGGAATGCTATTAAGATAGCTACTCCAGAGGATCAAGTTACATGGGATCATTTTAAAGCCCGATTCAATGATAAGTTCATCCCAGCTGCCCAAAAGTCAGAGTTTTTTAGGAAATTTCTGGAGCTTAAGCAGAATGGTAGGGCAGTCTCGGAGTACATTGCAGAGTTCGATACTCTATCGAAACATGGATTATCCCTTATTGATACAGCCAAGAATAAAAATGAAAAGTTCATAACAGGCTTAGATCAGTACTTGGGGGAAAGGCTTATAAAGCATATCGATGAGACATTTGAATCGATTATGGGGAAAACTTTGAGATCAGAGAGTCTTTACCCTAAGACAAAAACTGAGTTGCATCTGCAGAGGAGCCAAAGCAACAAGAAAGCAGTGGAGGCAAGAATGGTTCTCAAAATAAGAGAAAGCAGAATCAGACCAAGGATGACCAGAAGAAAAAGAATAAGAAAGATTTTGAGTGCTTCGGCTAGGTTAAGAAGGGCCACTATGCCAAAGAATGTCGGGCCAAGCCAGCGGATAGGAAGTGCTTCAACTGTGGCCAAGTGGGACATCATAAGGATAAGTGTCCGCAACTCCCTAAAGAAAAGCAGATTGTGAAAGCATATGCTATCAATGCTGTTCCTTCTTCATCGAATGCCCCAACTGCGGTAGAGAAATGAAAGAATGTCGTCATTCAAGGTATGCTTTCTGTTTATGATGTTTCGTTCCTTCATATCTAGTGACCTGGTAGATAGGTTGGGATTGGACCCCGAGATAGTCGATAGACCTTTTGCAGTGATGAACCCGATTGGTGGTTCGACTAGCCTTTGTATGATTTGTCGTAATGTGGTCTTATCGGGTCATGGATGCATGTTTGTTTGTGATTGCTTTGTTTTGGGCATTACTAGGTTTGGCATTATTTTGGGAGTCGATTGGCTCCAAAGATACGGGGTGGTGGTAGACTATGAGGGATTTTTGGTGACAGTTAGAGCGGATGATGGGCGGAGGGTAGTGTTTGGTGGTCTACCTAGTGATGGGGTAATGGCTAGTTTTCTAAATTCCCTCGACATCCCGCATGATTAGTTGTCAGATGTGCCCGTGGCTGGCCAGTATCCGGACATCTTCGAGGAAGTGACCGGACTTCCACCACACCGAGAGATTGAGTTCCATATTGATTTAGTGAAAGATGCCAGACCTATAGTGACGCCACTTTGTTGTATGGCACCAAGGAAGTAGCGAGAGCTTAGGGTGCAAGTAAGCGATCTTTTGAAGAAGGGATTTATCAGAAGAAGTGTTTCTGAGTGGGGAGCACCAGTTGTGTTTGCTACCAAGGCAGATGGTTCCCTTCGATTGTGTGTGTACTACCGCGAATTGAATAAGGTGACGAGGAAGAATAAGTATCCTCTACCGCGGATAGATGATTTGTTTGATCAGTTGAGTGGCGCGAGAGTGTTCTCCCAGTTGGATCTCATGATAGGTTTTCATCAGCTTAGAGTGGAAGCTGAGAGTATAGCTAAAACGACATTTCGTACGCCTTCTGGATTCTATGAGTGGTTGGTCATGCCATTTGGGTTGACTAATGCACCAGCATATTTTGTGGATCTTATGAATAGGGTATTCAGAGATCAGTTGAATAAGTTTGTTCTTGTGTTCATGGACAATATACTTGTTTATTCGAGGACAGAGGAAGAACACAAGGAATATTTGAGGATAGTGATGGAGGTATTGAGAAAACACCAATTGAAAGCAAAGTTCTTTAAGTGTCACTTCTGGAGGAGGAAGGTGAGATTCTTTGGCCATGTTGTTTTAGAGAATGGTAGTGCCGTGGACCCTGCGAAGGTGGCTACGGTACAAGATTGGTCTACGCCGAAGAATGCAACAGATGTAAGAAGTTTCTTGGGGTTAGGTGGATATTATCGTAAGTTCATCCAAGAATTCTCCAAGATAGCAGCACCGTTGACTTAGTTGACCAAGAAGAATCAAGCTTTCATCTAGGACGAAAAATGCGAGAATGCGTTTAAGAGTCTAAAGGAAAAATTGACATGTGCACCAGTGTTAGTCATACCTAAAGGGAATGAAGAAATGACGGTATACACAGATGCCTGTGGTACCGGACTAGGTGTTGTATTGATGCAAGGAGGTAGGGTTGTAGCTTATGCTAGTCGGCAACTCAAACCGCATGAGAAAAGATATCCTACCCGTGATTTGGAATTGGCAGCGATCGTGTTCGCATTGAAGATGTGGAGACATTATATCTTGGGAGAAAGATTCGAGTTGTTTACCGATCATAAATCATTAAAGTATCTTTTCTCTCAGAAGGATCTAAATCTCCGACAGCAAAGATGGTTAGAATTCTTGGCTTCCTACGACTTCGATATCGCATACACACCAGGAAAGGGCAATACGGTAGCTGATGCATTGAGTAGAAGACATGCCAGTTTAGGGGCTATGTTTCTTGAGTGGAAGCAACTGGAGTACATCGCTGGGTATGATTTCAGACCAAAGTGCGAATTGGATCCAGAAGTATTAGCAAGTTTGACGGTCAGACCCACTTTGATCGATCGGATTGGTTCCAGTCAGAGGGACGATCCTAACTTATTGAAGATCATCTCCAAGTTAGAAATGGGCATCGATGAGGAGATGAACGAGTATAGGCTTGATCGAGATGGATGGCTTAGAAAGAATGGAAGACTGTTGTACCCAATGTCAATGGATTGAGAGATGAAGTGCTTAGAGAATGTCATCACTCAAAACTGACTATACACCCCGGTAGTAACAAGATGTATCGAGACATGAAGCAGACCTACTACTGGGAAGGGATGAAAAGAGACGTTGGGAAATTTATATCCAAATGCATGAATTGCCAACTAGTTAAAGCTGAGCAAAGGAAGCCTAGTGGTTTGTTGCAACCATTAGAAATTCCGGAATGGAAATGGGAACAAGTATCAATGGATTTCATTGATGGGTTACCAAGTACTAGGTTGGGCCATGATAGCATTTGGGTGATTGTGGACCGATTGACCAAGAGTGCAAGATTTATACCCGTCAAGTCAAATAGAACGGCAGCTAAGTTAGCTAAGCTATATATGAAATGGGTAGTGAGATTTCATGGAGTTCCTAAAAGCATTGTGAGTGACCGAGACCCGTTTTTTACTAGTGGGTTTTAGAAGAGCTTGCAAGAGGCGTTAGGATCAGAATTACATCTCAGTACCGCGTATCATCCTCAAACCAATGGTCAGACCGAGAGGGTGAATCGAGTGTTAGAAGATCTCTTGAGAGCTTGCATATTGGATTTTGGTGGATCATGGGATGACCATTTACATCTGGCTGAGTTTGCATATAATAATAGTTATCAGTCCAGTATTGGTATGGCTCCATTTGAGGCTTTGTACGGAAGACCGTGCAACTCACCGTCATGTTGGCTAGAAATTGGTGAGTAGTTTGTGCTTGGACTAGATGTGATAAGAGAAACTTCAGATAAGATTAAGGTTATCCAACAGCGAATGAAGGCTGCTCAAGATAGACATAAGAGTTATGCTGATAAGAGGAGAAGAGATTTAAAGTTCTCCATTGGTGACTTGGTGTTTGTCAAGATTTCTTCGTTAAAGAGCGTGATACGATTTAGCAGGAGAGGCAAGTTAACACCAAGATTTGTTGGTTTATTACCAATTCTTGAGAAAATTGGGAATTTGGCATATAAAGTTGAATTACTAAACAAGATGGCAGGAGTTCACAACGTATTTCATGTTTCCCAGTTAAGGAAATTTGTGCACGACCCTAGTGTGACAATTATACCTGATCAGTCGGACGATATCGAGGTTGAACCCGAGGCGGTTGGGAACCGAAGGCCTATGTGTATTGTTGCGAACGATACGAAGCAGCTTCGAAGAAAGGCAGTGAAATTAGTCAAAGTTCAGTGGGGTGATGATGAGGAAGACTGTACTTAGGAAACAGAGGAGGACATAAGGAGGAAGTATCTAGAACTCTTTGCCTAGTAAGGTTTTTATATTGGTATAGTACTCCCTTGTTAGTAAACCGCATGCTAGGATTGGCTTGTTGTGTTGTTTTGTATGCTTTATTGTTTTGTTAATGATTGGTAGGCATGCGGGATACTTTGTATGTTTTGGGTTAAGGAATTTCGGGGACGAAATTTCTTAAGGAGGGAGAATGTAACGACCCGCATTCTACGCATCGAAGGATCGTAGAATATTTATTTCTTTCACATACGAAGTCGTATAGTCATGTGACTTTGGGAGATGACTATTGGGGTCATTTCCCATGTTCATGATTTTTGCTCATTTTTAAATGACCATTTTGCTCCTAGCTGATCTTGTCTATTTTGACTTGAAACCACTTCCATTAGATCCGGATGATGGTTTCCCTTTCCGTAGAGTGGTCATATGTGAAAAATGGACTTACTGTTTGGGAGATATGGCTGAAATAAGGTTTGGAAGATGAAAAACTGCTTAACCGGGCCAAATGAGGTGATTAGTGAATGAGCCCATAACCCATTTCAGGTTTAGGGTTATGGGGAGGCTGAAACGAGCTAGGTTTTCATTTCATTTCAGTTTTCCAGCCACCATTTACCTCCTAGGAACCCTAACAATGGCCTCCAACATCTAGAATCATCTCTAATCACTTTCTAATCAAGTATTAGCCTAATCTACGTCAAATCAAAGGAAAACAACACCAAAACAAGGTTGGAGCTACTATTAGACATTAGTATTTGTCCAAATCAGTAGAGTTTCTGTTTTGATAGTTTTAATTTTTGGCTAAGGTGAGTGATTTGCATAGTTCTTCACTAATTATGGTTAATTAAGGGTAATTAATGATAATTAGTGAAATTATACATGATTAAATTCTGGAAAAATATTTATAAATTTTGAAATATTGTTTAGGCCTCTGTTAGAAAATTTGGTTAATTTGATTAAGTTTTGCTAATCATATCATTAGTTTTAGTTAAACATGATTAAGGGAAAATATGGGATTTTGGCTATGCTTGATCTGTTTTAACATATCAAATTGTTGTTTTAGTGTTTGTGGTCAATTATACATGTTGCTATGACTATTTGGAATGATTTGTGATTGTTTAGAAAAGTTAGATTGGTCGAAAACGCCATCGAATGGCGTAAACAGGCCGCTGGACAAAGTGCAGGATCGGTGCAGAGATCGGATCAGATCGGTTCCCCTGAACCCCGAACCGAACCGCTCGTGGATGGTGGGACTGAACCTACCCGCTTGCGCTTGAAGCTCCGATTCGAACCGTTAACTGGAGTGTGCCATGAAGTCTCGACCCAAAAGCTGAAGAGGGAGACCGAATCGATAGGGATACCGACTCGAACCGATGTACCGCGAATGGGTTTGAGAGACTCGACCTGATCCGAAGTGCTTGGGAAGGAGGACCGAACCAGAGGAGCTCTCCACCGATACGGATGTTAGGCTACGTATCAGTGCAGTGGGGTAGTTATTACTCCATGGGGAAGAGTGATCGTAGCATGGCTATGAGCCAGTGCAGTGGAGTCGTCATGACTTCATGGGGCAGAGTGGACATAGCAAGGACTAGTGGCTATGGATCAGTGCAGTGGTGTCATCATGACACCATGGGGCAGAGTGATCATAGCAAGGAATGGGTGGTCAGAGCAGTGGATATCGTATGCTTTACGCACTGAGTGAGAGATGTGAGGATGGTTGTTATGCTTGATTGTTTGACATTACGATGACATGTACACCCCCACCCCCATATTCTTTACCCCGTATGTTAATGGCACCTTAGAGTATTGTACAGTATGTAGTGCTAACTCTTTGGTTGCAGGTCCAGGTTCAGGTATGGTTTAGTATACCTGTTATTGTTCTGTTTTGTTTCTTATCACTCATACCAGACTTTTATCTGACCTAGAGTTTTATTTCTCTTCTTATTATTCTGGGTGCTCTTAAATGGGCAGACTGGAGACAGGTTAGCTGGTTATGCACGAATAGCTGATCCGGAGACGAGGAGGAGGCTTCTACGTATTATCTACATATATTCTCCCTGTGTCGCTGCTGGTCACTGCTTTGGGCATTAGTAGTGTACCTTTCCTTTACTTTGCTTTAGAGACAGTTTTTCTAAAGTTGTAATAATGATGATGTGGAACATAAGCTGTATTTGGATTTTCCGCTGCTGTGATGTTTAGTTTTCAGCTTATGCACTATCTCGCCTGTTTTATGTCAAAGTATGTTATTATTATATTTTATTCCATGCGCTGTGAGACATTCTACAGATTCCTTGTTAGTTCAAATTCCTTACCTTTCCTTTATTTGATGACCGTCCCGTGCTGGTTGGACATTGACACAGCGCACTTCCATGGGAAATGTCGGCTGGTGCGGAGCAGGCCATCACAAATAGCTTCATTTTTTCAAAAAGCATTGAGTTGTTTTGTTATATCAACTGGTATTCTTGGGAGGAAACCTGTTCCGTGTTATAGGGCGTGGTCCCTTGATTTACATTATTTTTAAAGTAAAGATTTAATAACTCTTTTAGTTCTCACACCAGTCACATGACTGGCCTGGAGTTTATTGTTTTAACCAAAACTCTGGGTGCCCCTATTTTCCACACGGGCAGCTAGTATTTTTGATTTTGCAGATCTATATTCACAGGATCCTGGTTTGCAGCTGGAGTGATATTCAGAAAGCTCTATATCTGTATATTCCTTTCAATTGTGTTTTGTATTATTTTTTCCCTGCTATGTAATTTAAATCTCTGATATTTTTCTTTCGTATATTATGTATACTCTATATATTCTTGTAATCTGATGTAAATTGTTGTAATAGGCAATGAAATGTTCTTCTATTTGTGTTTTGATTTGTCGTGTTCTCAAAGCAATCCGGGCTTTCCTTCATGCGGAAGTTCGGGTCGTCTCATTTGGTATCAGAGCTTTGGTTTATAGAGCTCGAGAACAAGACACATTAGAACCAAACGAAAGAATTCATCAGAGATTGTATTAGTAAGATCCAGTGAGAATGGCTCGTTAGAGATGGGCTCAGTAGTATTCTAGAACGAGTGTAAAGAATGTTATTTTCAAAATAAAAAAATGAAAACCAATTTTGTTTTGAAATTTTAATCTAATTATACGTATTTGAGTATATTATTTTATTTTATTTTGGACAATCGAGTATATGAGATTTTGCATATACGCGTCATGAACGTATATTCGAAGTTTTAATATACTGGATAGATATAGAATTACACTCTAGACGCCCGAAGATGATTCTGGTAATACCGCGGCATCATCAGTATTTATGTTCGACTTTCGAAAGTGGGATATCTATATATTTCCAATTGACTGGTGTAAGAACCAAAACTAGATAGGGCTATTGTTGTAAATTGACATCAAAAACATGATTTTCTGTATATATGTCAAAATTATGAATTTGAAACGTTAATTCACTAATTGATTGATGGTTGTGTTGTATGATTATTTGTTATCTAATAAAACCATTATGTGAAAGAATGGTACATATAACCCAATTGTATCAAACACTGAACTGAATTGAAAATTTATTGGAATTGCATACATGTACATGCATATATATTGAACTGGTCATAGCAAGGAGGCTAGAGCAGAGGAATAAAATTGTATGCCCGCCAAATAGGTACATGTTTACTAATTTATTGGGTTTGGATGATTTTATGAGCCGTTTGGCTAGCCGCTTGGTTTTTTCTTTTTCTTTTTCTTTTTGAGATGAGAGGGCCTGTGTGGCGGTTTGGGGATTTTCCCGGTGCTCCCGTACAAAGGAGGTTATGGCGAAATTTTTCAAAAATTTAGGGTGTTAGCCAAATTTTTGAAGAATTGGAAAATTCTTAAAAATTGAAAAGTTGAAGAATGAAAGCCAAACTAAAAGATGAGTTGATTAATAAAACAACTTTCAGCCCGTTCCTTTTCGAGGACAAAAAGATTTAAAGTGGGGGAGATTGTAACAATCCGGAAAATCAGAACCAATTAAAAAATTTTATTTTGGCAATTTTAGTGAATTTTGAATATTTAAAATGAATTATTTTAAATAATAATGACAAGAAAATTATTTTGAATAGAATTAGAACGAAAATATTTATATAAATCGAAGTTAGAATATAAATATATATTATAACTATAAAAGGAATTGAAAATGGCGCGGTAGTTTGAAAATTTGATTTCAAATTTCAAATGAATGTACACGATTCAAAATAAATCGGATTTTAGCGAAACCAAAAATATTAGAATCTATTTGAAAATATCTTTCTAACGAATTCGAAAAATCCAAATTTCGTAGCGGGAATAAAAAGTTATGTCCAGTTGAAAATTCATAATAGCCGCTATGGAAATATAGCCCTTAAAAATAGAGATTTTGCAAACGACCTCCGTTTTCGATGAAACCACTTTTGTTGGATCCGGAATGTCAAATTATTGCTAGATTCCAATTTTCATAATTTTTGGGATCAATATGTGAGCGTGGAGAATTTAAACGCGTTTGACCTATTTCAGTTGAATTTAATCGACCGGAAAATGGCCATTTTTCAAACGGCCTCCAAATTCGATGAAATTAGTTTTGTTAGGACCGTATCATCAAAACATAGCTAGATTTATTTTTCTGGAATTTTTGGGTTCCGTATGTGACCCTAGTAAATTGAAATGTGCGTTTAAATTTAAAATATATAGATTTATATTTTAAATTTTACGAAAGTTGATCGTAATAGCTGAATTGGCTTACCGAACAAATTCCAGTGTGCTCAGAATGGGGGTAATTGGCCAAGTACGACAGTCGCTGGGTCTCGTTTGGAGTTTGGAATAAAAGTCAACTATTTGGGAACCAAAAAGAAATTAAAATAAAATATTATAAATATTCTCTCTCCCCCCTTCTTAGTCCCCAAACCCGATACTCCCCCCAACCCTAGCCGCCTCCGTCAATCGCAGGCGCCTCTCGCCTCCCCTATCGTCGCCGCTGGTGGTCGAACACCCCTATCCTTCTCCTTCTTCCTCCCTTCCCTCTCTTCTTTCCCCGATGCAAAAAACCCCCATCCGACCCGCGCCCAAGCCGCCACCATGCCCCATTGGCCAGCCTCCCCTAGCCTTACCCGCCACCTGCGCCGCCACCCTGGCCTCCACGCCCCTCCACTCCGCCCCCTTCCTTGTTTTAAACCCCCTCCACAACCCAAATTAACCCCAAACGCCACCACCAAGCCACCGAGGGTCCCCACTGTTGCGCCATCGACTGCCATCACCCTCCCGGACCACTTGCGCTCCTCCTCCACCACCCAGCACCGTCTGTAAGCCTCTACCCTTATTTTTGTTCATTTATTTTAAATAAAGAATGTGTTTTTTTTATGTATTGCATTAGAATAAGGAGGTGATTTTTATTTTAATAGCTTTAGAGAAAAATACGATTTTCAGTAAATCAAAATATGATTTTTATTTATGTAGAGTAATATAAATATGATTTTTATTGTTTGAAAGGCGATGTAAAAAATTTAAATTTTTATATATGAAGTGATGATATAAAAATGTGATTTTTATTTATATGAATACCATATAAAAATTTGATTTATATATATATATAATAGCCGAATAAAAATATGATTTTTATCGTTTGAATGGCAATTAGAAATGTGATTTTGACATATTCATTAGCGATAGAAAGATTTGATTTTTATCTATATAGTAGGAGTATAAAAATGTGATTTTTATCTATGTAGCGTATAAAAATATGAAATTATTTTTAGAAAGATAAAAATATATTTTTTAGCCTATGTAAGTTATTTATAAAATAATCATACAAAGAAATAATTATTGATTGGTTAAAAATATAATTTTTAACGTAGGTATACTACATAGATCGACAATCAAAGCACGGCGGAGTGGAACTCAAAGGTGAGAACTTCTCACTTTAATTTTATCTTCTAGTTAAAAATATATACTAGGATGCATATGGTGCTTAGCACACTCGACACCCGTCGTCCACAGACCATGGACGACTTGTTTGTTTGATTGTATTGTACTATGAATATTGATTGTGATGTGAAATGGACGGTATAAATATTCATGTATTGAATAAAATATTTGAATAATAAAAACATCATTTTTATTGTGTGAATGAACTAAATAAAATATTCATGTGTTGAATAAAATATTTGAACAATAAAAAATCACATTTTTATTGTATATATGAACTGTATAAAATATTCATGTGTTGAAATAGATATTTATAAAAAAATCGGACAATTTGTTTGTGTACACCCATTTGACTGATATGGATTGGGACGATAAATTTTACACATCGCCCAACTACACAAATAATATCCAGTGTTTGTTGTTTGAAACCCTACACGGGTGTTGGGACGATATTTGACGTACACTAATCCCAACTGTTTAGTTGTATGTCAATCGATTGGTTGACAGGCTGTTGTAAGCGTTAAATATTTATATTTAATGCTTATACTGTGTAGAATGCACTCCGGATGATGGGTGATTGTTTATCATTGCTGTTCTATACATGTGTTGTATGAAATCCATATAAATAACATTATATGGTAATTGACTGTGTCTGATTCCAGTTCAGAAAGAATGAATATTTTAAAATAACGAATATTTTAAAATAATGAACATTTTAAAAATAATGAATATTTTAAAATAATATTCAGAAAAGAATCAAAATCTGATTTCGATGTCCGATTTGGGATGGACACGAATATATATAAATATATAAAGTCGTGTTGATTACATTAACGTCATTTTGATGTGAACGATATTTATATCGATTTTATTCATTTTTATAATGAATATTGAAAAGGAATTGATTTCAAAATCTAATGTTTTGAAAATATTATCATTTATATATTAATGATATGGAATATTCAATTTTGATTTGAAATTGAATATGAAGTTGAAATCGTTTTGAAAACAAATTTAAAACGATTTATAAAATACGTTTTAAATGGAAATCGACGAAATATATATTATATGTATAATATAATGGCCTGAATAGAACGCGCTGCGCTGCGGCAGTTCGCAAATTTCGACCATTGACTTCTAATGGACATTACGGGAGATCCGACCGTCGGATTCTCCTAAAACAAGAACCTTGGGTTCGTATTGAAAAGAGCTTTCTAACGAATATTAGAGATTTGAAATCTAATAGTGGATTTGGAATTATGTCCAAATCAAATTTGGAAAAGGTCGTTGTAAGTGCAGTTCGATGGCCGTATATGGAAATTGACTGTACGGGCCTTGATAAAATTATAAAAATATCAATAATTAGAGTAAAATCATAAGAAATGATTTGGAAAGAATTGGGATGAAAAATTCCATATTTGAAAAGATAAAAATATATTTTTATCGAAATGAACTATTTATGAACTAGAATTATAATCCAATTATTTTTAAATAAATAAATTGGATTTGAAATAGTTTTAAAAATAACCAGGATTTCCAATATGTAAATTGGAATGGATTTGAATCGAAATTGTCTTCGGAATATTTCGATGTTGAATTTCGTGATTATAAAGATATTGTTATGGAAATTTGAAAGATATATTTATATCATTATTTCCAATACGATATTTGTTGGTTGTAGTATTTGATATTGAATATAAACCGATATATTTTCTATTCAGAGCCTTGTATTTAATATCAAATGGGATTTTGGGTTTGTCGTGAACGGTGTCTTTAGTAACACTGTTCTTGAACCCCATGTGAAGAGAATAAATCTTTTAATTAAGATTGTTAGAGTTTCCAATTATATTTAATAATTGGAATAAAATGGAATGTGAATTGGGTTTATCATAAACTGTTTTTTTAACGAAATTCTTTCTTTAACCCGATTTATAGTGAAATGTGATTTTGAATTCATAAATCTTTTGTTAAGATTTAAAGGAAACTTTCCAAAGTGAAGTTTTCCAATTTAATAAAATAAATTGGAATGGAATGGAAGTCGATTAGGTAATAATCGAAGTGGACTTCTGTGGAGGAAGACTGTTACTATATATGGAATTTAAGAGGCTTTGACGTTATTCCATTTATAGTATCGGTCGGATATGGAAGTTCATATCGATTATATATATCGATTTTTTTTCCAAGAAAATTCCATGGTTAATAAAAAGTGATTTGGGGTTTATCGTGAACTGTGTTTTAAAGGACATTAGTTCTTAACGCAGTTAAAGATAATATTTATTTCTTAACTTTGAATAATCATTATGTAATGATTTTTGGAAATTAAAACTGAATTAGTGTTTTAATGAATATTTAAATAGATTGAAAGGTGAATTTGATAACTAAAATTATCAAATTCAAGAAATGATCGAGAACGGACTATCACCAGTTTTGCTCCAAACGTTAGTTAAATCTTTAATTAGATTTGAACGTGAAATGGTAATTAATTTTACTGATAACACCGTGGTGTTAGATATGAAGTATTACCAGTTTTACTTCATGGGATGAATAGGTTGAGATTGGGAAATTAAAACAAATGATTACTTTGGTATGGTTCGCTAATCCCGACTAGTTTGGATAAACCATAATTTGGTATGGATTGATTTCCAAAGGAAGATTAAAGAATAAATTTAAAGAATTTATCTTTGATAAAATTAATGAGAACCTTTCCCAAAGGATATGAATATTTAAATAAAAGAATATTCATAATTGGAATGAGGCGTATGTTGTGTTTTTATAGCACTTGTTTATTATATACGCAATTTATTCAGAAAGACCGGGTTTAGCCCATTCTGAATAACTGAATCGGCGACGAGTCGATGATGAAGACGGTGGTTGAAGACCGGAGTTATTCACATCGTTTAGATGATTACTGATGTCTTGATTGGGCTGTACACCCAAGACAAGGTAATAAGTGGTGATCGTTCCAGACGTATTTGGAGATCAACTGGATATGCGAGGACCTCTTTCCTGTACTGGATATATGGGATGAGGAAAAAGGTGCCTACGGTTTCGTTCAGACCTAGAACAAACTTGTAAATGGATGTGTGCTTGACATTGGATTTCATTCTGTGTGATTGGTATACATCGGTTGCGTAGCGTGAATTGCCTGTGTGGCATGCTGAGATGCAAACGATCAAGGCTTCTGCTGAAAAGCAGAGTCTTGTGGTTGATGATCAAAGCACGACTTTAATATAGCATAGCTTTGTGAAGAGTTAATTCGCAAGCCTCACACCCCGGTGTGATCCAGAAACGGGAGAGGACTTCAGGGAGGACATGCGTTTCCTTCTAGCTTGGAGTGGTGTCAGCGTTTTGCAAGGCCTGACGTTTTACTTATGCGGATGATGGATAGCGAGGCGCCTCTGTTATTTCGGTCTCTACAGAGCCAATGGATGGTCATTATATAGACCAGATTTATGCCCTATAGGGCGGGGAAATGTAGTGTTCAGGCATTTTAATCCACAGCGAGTGGACCAGCCCTGACAATCCAAGGCTTGTCTGCGCGCTTGCCTGAGGCTCGGGCTAGAGAGTCTCAAAGCGGTAAGGGGGATCCCTTGCCTTGTTTCACTGACGGAAATCCAACTTCCAATACGTGACATTTCGGGTTTATTTGTAGAGCCTAGTATGGCGACAAAGTGGGATGGGGCACTATGCCGTCTATAACTGATACATTTATACTTGAAGTTGTTTTCATACACTTTACACTATAATAGTATCAAAATGATTTGTTTTAAACGTACCAAGCATGTATGGCTATTATAAGAGAAAACCCTATCATTCGGCTTGCGTTGCATTGTGTGATGGGACCTAGGCCTTATAATAGCTTCATTTCTCCAAAAAGCATTGCACTGTTTTGTTATATGCACTGGTATTCTTCGGAGGAACCCCGTTCAATGTTATACGGCGTGGTCCCTTGATTTACTTTATTTTTAAGTAAAGATTTAGTAACTGTTTTAGTTCTCATACCAGTCACATGACTGACCTGGAGTTTATTGTTTTAACCTAAACTCTGGGTACCCCTGTTTTCCACACGGGCAGCTAGTAGTTTTGGTTTTGCAGATTTATATTCACAGGATCCTGGTTTACAGCTGGAATGATAGTCGGAAAGCTCTGCATCCGTATATTTCTTTCAGTATTATTTTTCCGCTGCTATGTAATTTAAATCTCTGATATTTTCTTCTGTATATTATTCATGTATACTCTGTATATTCTTGTAATCTGATGTAAATTGTTGTAATAGGCAATGAAATGTTCTTCTATTTGTGTTCTGATTTGTCGTGTTTACAAAGAAATCCGGGCTTTTCTTCACGGGGAAGTTCGGGTCGTCTCAAGAAATCTTATTTAACCTAATTACTAACAAGGCTAATCACAAGACCACGCCACTAACGCGGAACGGGTTTACTCCATTGGATTGCCAGTGCATGAAATAAAGTAAATCGTTAAACAACGCAATGTTTTTTAGAAAAAGGAAAACATTATATGACTCAAGTCCCATCACACAATGCAATGCAAATCGTAGGATAGAGTTTTACCTTATAATGGTCAAAAATGCTTAATACGATAAAATGGAGTTGATATTAGTATTAGTGTATGTATGTTTCAAAAACATTTCAATCATAACGTATCAATCATAGACGACATAGCTACAATATACTATGTCACCATACTAGTTATACAATCAAAACCGCATGGGTCGTATTGGAAGTTGGATTTCCATCATGAATCAAGGCAAGGGATCGTCCTTACCGAATTTGGGACAATCTAGCCTACCATGTCTCAGGATCAGAGCTTGAGTGATCCTTGGATCTTCAGGGTCAGTCCACAAATATGTTAGTGGATTAGTTATGCCTGAACAAGACGTTTCCTCGCCCTGTGAGGCGTAAATATAGAGCCACTAGGGACTCAAATCTGAGGCGTCTCTTTCCATCATCCACATAAGTAAAATGTTAGGGCTTGCAAAACCCTATCACCACTTCTAGCTAGAAAGAAACGTATGTCCTCCCTGCAGTCCTCTCCCGTTTCTGGTTCATACCGGGGTGTGAGGTTCACGAAGTTATGTTATCCACAAAGTTATGCCTAAAATGGGTTGTGCTTTGATCATCAACCACAAGGCTCTGCTTTTCAACAATAAGCCTTGATCATTTGCATCTTGGCATGCCACACTGACAATCCATGCCATGCGATCAATAACTATCAATATATAACCTCTGAGCTCGTGCATCTCAGAGAAGGGTGTTAAGCAAGAGAATAAATTCCCTGCCACCAAACAGATATATATTAAATAGAAATCAATTTGATGGAATGAAATCCAATGTCAGACACATATCCATTTACAAGTCCGTTCTGGGTCTGAACGAAACCGGAGAAACCTTATTCCTCGTTCCATATGTCCAATACAGAAGAGAGGCTCTCGCATATCCGGACAATCAACAAGTACGTCCGGACAACTTCCACTGTAACCCCTTCCTGGGAGCTAACCAATCCAGGGCATCAAGAGTCATCCATTCGATGTGAAGATAGCCGGTCTTCTATCCACCGTCTTCAAATCTTTGACTTCCAATCATCGATTAATTATTTGAAATGAGAATTAACTCGGTCTTTTCAATTTATTAGCGAATATATATAATTCAAATCAATTCTTTTTATTCCACATCGTTTATAATATTTTATAACGATTTATCGCTATTTTTATTTGTATAAAAATAGCCATTTTTAATTAAACGACGCTTGGGGTCATTACGCGGCCCTAGCGATGTTTTCATTGTAATTTGATTTACACATTTCTCAAAATCTAACCATTGGATTTTAGCATATTTTATATCGCTGGAAAGATCTTTCCAAAACAATCCCAACGGTTCCAGTTTCGGGAAAATCCGACGGTCGGATCTCTTGGTATAATCGTTTGAAGTTACGATTTCAAATCGCGAAATACAGCAACGCGATTCGTTTTATTTTAATTTATATTTATATATAAATATAAATAAATAAATATATAAATATAATTCGTTCGACGAAAACATATTTAATGAAACATATTCCCTAACTTTGAATCTTTTTAACGACTCTTCTTTACATTAAGTGTAATTTTTAAATGCTACACATAATTTTTAATCCTGAATCTTTTTATATGATTCAGCTTTACATTAAAAATGTAATTTTAAATGTTAACACTTTTCATTCCAACATTGGGTCTTTTAAATGAAATCATACATTACAAAAACAATGTAATCTTTTTAATGTTAAACCCATTTATCACATTAAAAATGTAATCTTTTTAAACCTTTCTTTTATTACATTAAAAATGTAACATTTTTATATTACACAAAAAAAGTAATCATTTCTATGTTACATAGAAAATGAAATCTTTTATTCATTCTTTATGCATAATAAAAATGTAATCTTTACATATTGTACAAAATGAAATCTTTTTATGTAGTATAAAAATGTAATCTTTTCATCTTGTGTAAAATGTAATCTTTTTACATTGTATAAAATGTAATTCTTTTTTACATTGTGTAAATGTAATTCTTTTTATGTTACATAGAAAATTGTATTCTTTTTATACATTACATAGAGAAATGTAGTCCTTTCTATATTAACTTGGAAATGTATTCTTTTTATATTACAAAGAAAAATGTAATCTTTTCTATATTGTATAGAAAATCTATTCTTTTTATATTGCATAGAAAAATGTAATATTTTCTATATTGTATAGAAAATATATTCTTTTTATATTACATAGAAAAATGTAATATTTTCTATATTGTGTAGAAAATGTATTCTTTTTATATTGCATAGAAAAATGTAATCTTTTCTATGTTACAAGGAAGATGTGTTCTTATTTGTTAAACTTTTCTATTCCACTAATGTTCATAAAAAAAAGTGAACTCTGTTTTGTTAAACATTCTAATTCAAAATATGAATCATTTTCACTTTTCTTATTTACAATAAAAATGTAACTTTTTCTTGTTAAACAATTTAATTCCAAGAAATGATCATTTTTCATGTTTTCTTATTTACAATAAAAAATGTACTTTTTTCTATTGTTAAACATTTTAATGCAACAATGTCTCACTTTCATATATTCTCTTTCTAAAATAAAAATGTGAACTTTTTATTGTTTAACATTTTAATGGAATAATGACTTATTTTCATATATTCTCTTTTTAAAATAAAAATGTGAACTTTTTATTGTTTAACATTTTAATGCAACAATGACTCATTTTCATATATTCTCTTTTTAAAATAAAAATGTGAACTTTTTATTGTTTAACATTTTAATGCAATAATGACACATTTTCATATATTCACATATATATATAATAAGAATCTAATTATCATATTATTCACACAATTTTATATAACATGAATATTTTATAACACAAGACTATTTCAGAAAATTTCGGCAACATAACGGTAGGGTAATTAAAACTGGCACCGTCCCTAGTACGGATCCTCGCGCTACCTTAGGCCTCGCAACGTTTACAAGGGGTTTAATTTCCTAATACATTTTTCTAGGCAGTCTAATGCCACAATATCAACCAATTTCGTTCCAACCACAATCAATCACCAAAAATCAACCAATTTCACACCACAAAACAAGCAAGTCGTTCATGGTCTGTGGACGACGGGTGTTGGGAGTTTCTAAGCTTTGTCTACATCCTAAAATAATTTTATTTAATTAATTTGGATTCAGAAATCTAACATTGCTGTTTTAATTCTTCTAAAATTGTCGAATGCTCCAAAAATTCTCTGATCAGTTCTGGAAATTAGATCGCGAATTTACGGCCCCAACACTTCCTGTTTCATTAGATTTCGATTTTGTATGAGAAAGATATGAAATTATGAAGTTTGTTAACAATTTAAATATAATAATTAAATTAATTAAATAAATGAAATAACCTTCTTCTCTAATCAAATTGGGGCCGATAGTTTTCAATTCCCAGGTTCGAACCTAGGGTTCCAAACTTCACGAAATCCGAGCCACTTGCCGACAATCGAACCTTCCCCTTCCGACGACCTCCGCGTGTCGCCCCCTGGCCCCCTTTTTCAGATGAACTTTATGGTCAATATCACCTTGTACAGGTGTTCGAACGGAAGGGCTTTAGGCTCGAAGAATGCGCCATCTCGAAGTCGAACGATGGTGAAAGCCGTATGGATCTGAAGATCGTGTTGAATACTACAATATCCTCTTAAGAACTGTCTTGGATTAATGCGTGGATTGATCGTTTCTAAGGGAGGAAGTTTTGAGCGGTTATGGTCATTGATTGTTAAGCGACGGCTATATAACGATGAGGAAGTCTAGGGTTTTGAAAATTTTCTATTGGCCCATATTTATAATTAATTTATTTTTAATTTAATTAATTTCAAATTCTCGTTTTATCCTTTTGACTCCAAATCAAACCGAACGAGTGTCGCCTCTAGCTAAATACCCCCATTTCGGACACAATGGAATATGTTTCGAAAGCCCATTCGACTGTTTCAGTCAGCTTTTATTTAAATTAAATAATAAAATATTTTATTATTTAATTTGATCATACATTTAAATTTACTGGGGCCACATACTAACTCTAAAATTTCCCCAAAAATAAATCTAGCTATATTTTGACGATAGGGTCTTAACAAAATTAATTTCGTCGAATTTGGAGACTGTTCGAAAAATGGTGATTTTCTGGTCGATCGAAATTGACTGAAATTGACAAAGCACATTTTAATTTTCCACGCTCACATACTAATTCCAAAAATTATGAAAATTGGAATCCTGTAATAATTTGACATTCCAGATTCAACCAGTGTGGTTTTGTCAAAAACGGAGGTCGTTTGGAAAATGGCTATTTATACGAGCTATATATTATATTAAATTCCATAGCGACTATTCTGAATATTTAACTGGTCATAACTTTTTATTCCTGCTATGAAATTTCAATTTTTCGGATTCGTTGGAAAGATATTTTTAAACAGATTCTAAAATTTTGGTTTCACTAAAATCCGATTTATTTTGCATCCTGTACATTTAGTCAAAGTTCGAATTCAAATTTTCAAACTACCGTGTTATTTCTAACTACTTTTAAAATTAAAATAAATATATTCGTTCAAACTTCGATTTAAATAAATTTTTAATCGTTATTTTAAAATAAATTATTTTAACTATTCAGAATTCTATAAAATAGCCAAAATAAAAATTTTAAATTGGTTCTGATTTTCTAGGTTGTTACAATCTTCCCCACTTAAAAACTTTTCGTCCCCGAAAAGGAAACAACAGTAAAGTAAGAAACAAAACGGAAAATGTAAAATATTGTAAATATACCTTGCACTAGAGCTAGTCAGAGATATCCACCCTGCACTGGGGATAGCATGTTCGATGCTATCCTCGGTTTCCCATGTACAGTCTCTATGATCTCCTCTCCACTGCACTTTAACTAGATAGATCCTTTTGTTCCTCAGAACTCGTGTTTCTTTACCAATGATATTTACCGGCTCCCTTCTTACTGCTAAGCTTGGGGTAATTTCCAAATCTTGCTGTGCAGCTTCTTCCACAATCAAGTCTGGATCATGTACATGCTTCCGAAGTTGAGACACATGAAATACATCATGTACCCCTGGCAACCAGTCAGGCAACTGAACCCCGTAAGAGAGAGTTATAATTCTTTCTTGAATAGGGAAAGGACCAATGAATCTAGGAGCCAACTTCCCAATCTTCCCAAAACGAACTACTCCTCTTAATGGAGAAACTCTCAAGTACACATAATCACCAACAGCAAATTCCAAATTCCTTCTCCTTGAGTCTGTATAGCTTTTATGTCGCCTTTGAGCTGTTAGTAATCGCTTCTTAATAAAATCAATTTATCCAAAGCTTCACGAATGATGTCGGGACCCAATACTAGTCTATTGCCTGATTCTACCCAACTTGCGGGAGATCTACAAGGCCTTCCATACAATGATTCGAATGGTGACATTTGCAAGCTTGCTTGGTAACTGTTAATCTAGGAGAACTCGACTAAATGCAAGTGATCTTCCCATGAGCCGCCAAAATCAAGAATACATGCCCGCAGAAAGTCTTCCAATATACGGTTCACCCTCTTAGCCTGGCCATCTATTTGAGGATGGTAGGCGGTGCTCAGATTTAATGTTGTCCCCAACTCTTCTTGGAATGCTTCCCAGAATTTACTAATGAATATCGGATCACAATCACTAACAATGCTACTGGGAACTCCATGTAGTCTGACAATTTCTTTGAAATAAATTTTCGCTAGGTTTTGAGCCGTTCTAGTTGATCTGACAGGAATAAAATGGGCAAACTTCGTGAAACATCAACGATCACCCAAATACTGTCATTGCCTTTTCTAGTCTGGGGCAAACCGTCAATAAAATCCATGGAAATTTGATCCCATTTCCAACTTGGAACTTCTAGTGGTTGTAACAACCTAGTAGGTTTCTGCTGATCATTTTAACTTGCTGGCAAGTAGAAACCTGCTGACATAAATGGAAATGTCTATTTTCATAGATTTCTACCGGAACGTGTGCTTGAGATCATGATACATCTTGCTCACCCCTGGATGAATATAAAGCTTGGATTTATGACATTCATCCATTACTTCCCTTCCGAGCTCAGGAATATTCGGTACACAAATTCGGCCTTTTAATCTCAAAAATCCTTTGTTATCAATTTGGAAACTGGAGGGTTCACCTTCCCGAACTCTTTTTCCAATTCTCTGAATAAATTCATCATCCTTCTAAAGAGCAGAGATCTTATCAATCAATATAGGTGTAATGATGAGATTGGCAATGATAAGATTGGCGGCGACCGCATTCTTCCTGCTGAGCGCATCGGCTACAGCATTGGCTTTCCCTGGAGTATATAGGATGTCCAGATCATAGGCCGCAAGAAATTCTAACCATCGTTGCTGCCTCAAATTCAAGTCCCTTTGGGTGAATAGATACTTCAAGGATTTATGATTTGTATATAATTCGAACTTCTCACCCAAAAGATAGTGCCTCCATATTTTTAAAGCAAACACGATGGCTAACAACTCAAGATCATGAGTAGGATATCTCTTCTCATATGGCTTCAATTGACGGCTAGCATAAGCAACTACTTTGTCTCTTTGCATTAATATCGCGCTAATACCATCAATATAAGCATCTGTCCAGACTTTCAAATCTTGATTTCCATCAATAATAGTCAACCCTGAAGTAGAAGTCAACCATAGTTTCATCTCTTGGAAAGCTGCCTCACATTCAGGTGTCCAATTAAACTTTATATGTTTCTTTGTAAGCTTCGTTAATGGACAAGACAATTTCAGAAAATCCTTAACGAATCTGATAATAGCCAACCAATCCTAGGAAAATTCTGACCTCTGTAGGAGTGCTAGGCTGCTTCCAATCTTGAATGGCTGTGATTTTACTGGGATCCACTGAAATTCCTTACTTCGATACTACATGACCGAGGAACTTCACTTCTTCTTGCCAGAATATGCATTTAGAAAATTTGTCTTTTAATACATTCCTTCTCAGAATTTCCAAAACTTGTTCCAGATGCTTTTCATGCTCGGTAGTTAAATTGGAGAAGATTAAGATGTCGTCAATGAAAACCAGCATAAATTTACTTAGGACATCGAGGAGTACTCTGTTCATTAAATCGACAAAGTAAGCAGGAGCATTGCATAAGTCGAAGGGCATTACCAACCACACATAAAATATGTCTGGGTCTTTGAAAGCTTCCAAAGGAACACATTCTTCCATAATTCGCAGTTGATGAAAACCTGTAGCTAGGTCCATTTTAGAAAATACTTTAGCTCCATTTAAGCGATCCAATAAATCATATATACGGGGCAATGGGTATTTATTCTTTAGTGTCTGCTTATTTAAATCTCGGTAATCCACACACAGTCTGAGAGTACCGTTTGACTTAGGAACAAACACTACTACTGCACCCCAATTTGAAAAACTAGGCCCGATCAAACCTTTCCATAAGAGCTGTTTAGTTTGATTGCCCAATTCTTCTTTCTCTTTTCATGTCATTCTTCGAATAGGATGCACCACTAGCCTTGCATTCGAAACTAGATCAATTCTGAAGTCAATCTCTCTACGCGGAGGTAAGCTATCAACTTCTTCGAACACGCCCGCATAATTTTTGATGACAAGAATATTTTCAAGAGCAGTGGGGGTGACCTCAAGAGCAGCCCAAAATTCTTTTCTATCTGAATCTGAGCCTACGCATGGTATAACAATATTACCAAGCTTCTTTTTGACTTTAACAACCCTTTCAGCACATTTAACTTCGGCTTCATATTTGGTCAACCAATCCAACACGAGAATGATATCAATTTCTGAAAGATCCATAACAATTAAATTGAAAGGAAACCAATAGCAAGAGTAGGAGACGGGCACTCTACAATATAATCCGAGAACAAGAGAAGCCTCTATCGGATTATGAAGACTAATCGATTCTTTAAGATCCTTTAGGGTTAGCTTTAACTTTTTAACTAAGTTGAAATGAAGCTTCGTGATGCACCAGTGTCAAATAATAATGTAACTGGAATATTGTTGACAGTAAGAGTGCCTTTCAACACATCTGGCCTTTCCCTATTAGTTGAGGGTGCTGGAGCTTCTGCCACTTCATTTACATGAGCTACTTCAGACTTCTTTGATAGTTGCCAATTCTTTGAAAGATGCCCCGTCTGATGGCAAAGATTACATTCTCTACTCTCTTGAAACTTTCTATTGGATTTAGATTCGTCATTCTTTCGTTTCTTTGATGATTTTCAATTCTTTATCGAATGCCCTTGCTTATTATACTTGAGACATACGACTGTTTTTAGCTTTTTCTAACTGACTTTAGACTTCTTACTAACCTCAGGCTTCGTACGTGCCGCAGCTCTACCAGTTTCAAACTTCCTTTTGCTGCTAGAACTACTTTCCTCCTCTTCCTAACCATGTTTCTCATCAATATACTCATAGCGATAAGCCATTTGTATCATCTCAGAAAATGGAAGATTTACATGAGAAAGTACTCTACCTTCGTATTTATTTTGAAGTCCGTGGATAAATCTCAGATTCTTCCTTATAGGATCCTGAATTAGTTCCGAGACAAAGCGAGAAAATTCATTAAATTTATTCTAATACTCTCGAATGGTCATATCTCCTTGTTTCAGATTGTAAAACTCATCATATAGCCGCTCAGTTGCTTCTGGAGGAATTTTTTTTTTTGTAAACATTTCTTTAAATCTATCCCAGGTAATATTACCTTCTGGATTTTCTTCAGTTTCAGTTTCCCACCAGATTAAAGCTTTGCCTTTGAGTGCCCAAGATGCTATTAATCTCTTCTGATCATCTCTCAGCTTTAAGCCCTCAAAAATTCTCTCAGAAGGACGCATTCATGCCTGTGTTTCAATAATGGACTCCTTGCCCGAGAGTGGTTCTCCACCCAGATTTCGGTACCTCTTTACTAGAGCTTCTAGATCTGGTTGTGGGGGCATGACTGGCTCATTAGATTGCTGAACCAAAGAATTACTTCTTCAGTTTCTGCCACTCATTTTCTACTATGTCTACAAATAGCAAACAAAGAGTCAGACCAACAGAAAAGATATTGTAAAGTATATAGACATACATTCAAGTGTAAATGAATCTATAGGGGTGTATTTTATTCTGCTATACTCATTACTAGTCCTATCTATGATGAGTTATTCATCTTAGAATACTGCTGATTCTATTTCTGTCCAGTTTATTTATATGTTATATTCCATGCTAAGTTTAACAAAAGCTCTGATACCAACTGTGATGACCCCAAACTCCTGTAGTACGAAAGCAAGGATAATCATTGGAATATAACACAGAAACAGTAACAACAGAACAGAAATATAGAATTACAGCAGATAAAGTACATCAAATTACACTGGGAATAATATATCATCAGAGTTACACAGCATAATAGGATCTTACTTAGTATATAATATAGTTTTCAACTTAATATAAAATGTCTGCAGCGGAATCAAACATAATATACTAAATGAAGTCTGGACAGCATAATATAAATGATAGGATCCATCTTCAGCTCCATATCTATCCAGAATGAGTCTGCTAAAAACTTGTATTCAAGGATGCTCGTGTGGAAAAGAGGGCACCCGAGTTTGCAAAGTGAAACAAACTACGAGTCAGTCATGGGACTGGTATGATAAATCTTATTTAACATATTTAATAATAAGGCTAATCACAGGACCACGGCGCTAACGCGGAACGGGTTTACTCCGTTAGATTGCATCGCATTGCATGAAATAAAGTAATTCGTTAAACAACGCAATGCTTCTTAGAAAAATGAAACCATTATAAGATTCAAGTCCCATCATATAATGCAACGCAAATCGGAGGATAGAGTTTTACCTTATAATGGTCAAAAATGATTAATACGATAAAACGGAGTTGATATTATTCTTAGTGTATATATGTTTCAAAAACATTTCAATCATAATGTATCAATCATAGACGGCATAACTACCATATACTATGTCGCCATACTAGTTATACAATCAAAACCGCGTGGGTCATATTGGAAGTTGGATTTCCATCATGAACCAAGGCAATGGATCGTCCTTACCGAATTCAGACAGTCTAGGCTACCATGTCTCAGGATCAGGGCTCGAGTGACCCTTTGATCTTCAGGGTCGGTCCACAAATATGTAAGTGGATTAGTTATGCTTGAACAATACATTTCCCCACCCTATGGGGCGTAAATATAGAGCCAATAGGGACTCAAATCCGAGGCGCCTCATTCCATCATCCACATATGTAAAATGTCAGGGCTTGCAAAATCCTGTCACCACTTCTAGCTAGAAAGAAACGTATGTCCTCCCAGCAGTCCTCTCCCATTTCTGGTTCATACCGGGGTGTGAAGATCGCGAAGTTACGCTATCCACAAAGCAATGCCTAAATTGGGTTGTGTTTTAATCATCAAACACAAGGCTCTGCTTTTTAACAATAAGCCTTGATCATTTGCTTCTTGGCATGCAACATTGACAATCCACGCCATGCGATCGGTAACTATCAATATATAACCTCTGAATTCGTGTGTCTCAGAGAAGGGTGTTAAGCAAGAGAATAAATTCCACGCCACCAAACAGATATATATTAAATAGAAATCAATTTTCATGGAATGAAATCCAATGTCAGACACACATCCATTTACAAGTCCATTCTGGATCTGAATGAAACCGGAGACACCTTATTCCTCGTTCCATATGTGTAATACAGAAGAAAGGCTCTCGCATATCTGGACAATCAACAAGTACGTCCGGACAACTACCACTTTAACCCCTTCCTGGGAGCTAACCAATCCAGGGCATCAGTAGTCATCCATTCGATGTGAAGATCGCTGGTCTTTGGTCCACCGTCTTCAAATCTTCGACTTCCAATCGTCGATTAATTATTTGAAATGTGAATTAACTCGGTCTTTTCAAATAATTGGCAAATATATATAATTCAAATCAATTCTTTTTATTCCATATCATTTATAATATTTTATGATGATTTATCGCTATTTTTATTTGTATAAAAATAGCCATTTTTAATTAAACGACGCTTCGGGTCATTACGCGGCCCTGGCGTTGTTTTCATCGGAATTTTATTTACATATTTCTCAAAATCTAACCATTGGATTTTAGCAAATTGTATATTGTTGGAAAGATCTATCCAAAACGAACCCAAAGGTTCCGGTTTTGGGAAAATCCGACGGTCAGATCTCTCGGTATAATCGTTTGAAGTTACGATTTGAAATCGCGAACTACAGCAGCCCGATTCGTTTTATTTTAATTTATATTTATACATATATATAATTCATTCGACGAAAACATATTTAATGAAACATATTTCCTAACTTTGAATCTTTTTAACGGCCCTTCTTTATATTAAGTGTAATTTTTAAATGTTACACATAATTTTTAATCTTAAATCTTTTTATATGATTCAACTTTACATTAAAAATGTAATTTTAAATGTTAACACTTTTCATTCCAACATTAAGTCTTTTAAATGAAATCATACATTACAAAAAGGATGTAATCTTTTTAATGTTAAACCCATTTATCACATTAAAAATGTAATCTCTTTAAACCTTTCTTTTAATACATTAAAAATGTAACATTTTTATATTACACAAAAAAGTAATCATTTCTATGTTACATAGAAAATGAAATCTTTGCATTCATCTTTATACATAATAAAAATGTAATCTTTTCATATTATACAAAATGAAATCTTTTTTTGTAGTATAAAAATGTAATCTTTTCATCTTGTGTAAAATGTTATCTTTTTACATTGTATAAAATGTAATTCTTTTTTACATTGTTTAAAATGTAATTCTTTTTATGTTACATAGAAAATTCTATTCTTTTAATACATTACATAGAGAAATGTACTCCTTCAATATTAACTTGGAAATGTAT
The DNA here is from genome assembly GCA_030737875.1 of Allium sativum. Classification (NCBI taxonomy): domain Eukaryota; kingdom Viridiplantae; phylum Streptophyta; class Magnoliopsida; order Asparagales; family Amaryllidaceae; genus Allium; species Allium sativum. The sequence goes on along the minus strand of CM060913.1, from coordinate 34,049,873 downwards.
TTTTTTTTTTGTATTCCAAAGAAAAATGTAATCTTTTCTATATTGTATAGAAAATGTATTCGTTTTGTAATGGCTCGAATTTCCGTACCCTTTGAGTTGACTAATTAGACCATACGTCCAACCCAAATTGCACAGAAACACGAATCATTATTAGAAAGAAGTTAGAGGATGAGAAATAGAAAGAAAGAAATATTAGAATAGAAGAAAACGAAGATCACAAACTCACAGCGGAACGAATAAAATATATTAGATAACACAAAATTGAAATTTAAATCAGTAACTTTATATACATACCATCATCAGAGCACATCGGTTATCTCTGGAACAGTTATAAACACCTGTTTCCAGATACATAAACAGTACATAGCGGAAATATGGTAGTCTATAGCTAACTGATGAAGCCTCCTGCTTCGAGCTCCCCCAAGTAAATCTGAAAAAAAAAATCCCGACTACTTGACTGCTCGTACAAATTTGGGCACCAAAGAGTTTAGGGAAAACAAAACAAAATAAACTCTGGGTCAGTCATGGGACTAGTGTGTGTAAACTCCAACCCTTTGTTAATTTTAAATCTTTTCAAAAAATAATAATAATCGTAAGACCGATCCACACATAAACACGGATGGTTTTTACCTTACGATAACCCAGAACATTTTGATATCAAAATCTGGTGATATTATAATAGTGTCTAAATCAAATAAATAGAATCTAGTGGAACGCTTGCATCTCACGCTCCATATATAATATAAAATCAAAAACTGCAGGGCGCTTATTGGAGATTAGATTTCCAACATGACAAGGTATGGGACCACCTTCCGATAGTGTATCTCTAGAGACGAATACACTAGGTTCAACAAGAACGTCTTGCAACCCGGCCCACACACGACCGACCACTCATTTCGCTTGAGTGTATCAAATGTATATCACCAACGGTTGGGATCAGTAACCGTTTCCCGAAAGGGACAGCATCGATAGATTTAAAGAAGCAAATGGAATTTCTCTAGATAGGTGATTATACATCCTAATGAGGGCGACCCACATAGCCATGCTGCCTGCCCGATTTTTGTCAATTCCCGGTTGTGAGGCTTGAGGTTTGAATTATCATCCAGAACATCTGGCCACCATTCACTTTGAATGCCACATCGTCAGATCCATCGGAAATCACTAATTGATTCCCACAAAAATACTCAGATTGTTAGGCTAAAGAAGTTTCCCTTCTTTGCCACCAACTTCGTACTTTTGAAGGAATCAACATACGTAATCCCTTTGGAAATACTCTGTCAGACACTCGTCCTTACAAGTTGTCCTGGGTCTGGACAAACCGAAGGCACTGTTCTATAAATCCATCTTGGGCAATTTCTACCTAGGATTAATAGAACAGCCCTTTCATTTACTCCGTCTTCAATTATCTTCAGCATAAGTTGATTCATAACACATATACTAATACAGAGTGGTTTTCAGATATTAAATCTGATCCCAGTCTCTCCATATTGACAACGGAGGTATAAAATAAATCAAAAATTTTGATAGCCAGTGATTTAACTATCAAAGAAACATCCATACAACAACGGTCCTATTTCCAATTGGAAATCCTACCGATCAAGCATCAAACAACACTGGGCCCCCTTTTTATTTAATTTCTTATTAAATTATTATTTCCAATTCCTGTCTCTTAATTCTTCATTTCATTTTCTATGTGTAGAAAATATCTCTCATTTTATTTGGGAAAAACATTTCAAATTAACGCGATGTTATAAAACATCGTTATTATAACTCAACCCACTAATCATTTATTAGCTAACCATATTACTTAACCAAGTTTCACCATCGAACCTTAACCATTCCTCCTTCGATCATGAAGTCAATCAAGTTAGGGTATAATTACCTCTCAGACCTTAATTGAACCACATTCTCAACTTTGGAATAGTCAAAGCTCACAATTTTAAACAAAACATCGCTTACGCGACTCTTGGATTCGATCTAACAACATACTTCTTTTGCAGAAAATATTGATTATAACGGTAGCGTTATAATTGCTGTTTCCAAATATTGGATTTATAAAACATTACTTTTAATAACAGCGTTACAGTCGCTGTCTGGAATTATAGAACATTTATTATACGGCAGCGTTAAGATCGCTGTTTAGATTTTCAAAACATATATTATAACAGCAGCGTTAAAATCGCTATTTAGGATTTACAAAGCATTTATTATAACTACAGCGCTAAAATTGTTGTTTTCAAATATTTGATTTATAAAACATAACTACACGCTTATATCCTTATATAAACATATTTTTCAATCTAAACTCTTCCTTATCTCTTCTCCATTAAAGACCTTACTTTAGTCACAATGTTTCATTCAATTCTTAAGTAATTGTTTTAGAACCACCACCTCCTTGGTTTAAAATACCTTCCAAACTTTGTTTGGATTTCCTTTCAAATCCCTTTTTGTCAATCCATTTCACTTTCATTAAGTTGAAAATCTCCTTTTTGATTATATCACTTTTACTTCATTTAATTTTATTAAGTAAGTGCTTAACTTAACATCGCCTCCACTTGGGATTTGCTTCTATAACTTGTTTGTCATATCTGGATTCATTATCCAATCCCTGTATAAACCCTTTTCTAAGTTCAACCAAAACTTTCTTAAAACTCTATTATTTTTTAATCAAAATCCATTTAAAAGTATAATTCCTTCTATTTCTATTGATTTACTAATAGTTAACTTCATGTTTTATTCATTTAAACGTATTTCTACTTTTATTTTATTTGAAAGTAAATTTCCATTTTTGAAAATAAATTTTCTTTTTAAATCCCAAACTCCTTTTCCCATATTCAAAAATATTTTATAGATTTAAATACTAAAATTTATAGGGCCGATGACAAAAAAATAAATCATATAATACATATCACATCATATAACGCAAATATATGAAAACAATAATATAAATGTTGAGGAATCCAGTTGGGCCCCTCCAACCTGTTTTCCTGCATCCACAGTTGTTAATCAACATTTTTATCACAAAAATGTGAAATATCATAGTAAACATAATTAATGATCGATCAACGATATAACTATAACAACCATTTCAACCAATCAATCAACCATTCATCCAAACAACTAGCACACAGTATAAAATAAATTTAAAACTCGTTTATATAAAAATATAACGAGTCAGAGTTTAGTGAGTTTACTCACCTTGGTTTGTAGTTAACGATTCTGCTTTTACTTTGTTTTCAGTGAGATCAGATCTACAATGTAAATTCCTTCGTTATGATCCCAACCTGACCGATCTCGTCTGATTTTGGTAACATATGACTAAATTATAAATATTACAGTATTAACATTAATTTAAATTAATTAGATATCTAAATTCCCAAATTACCTTACTAAGGTTTAAATAAATGATGGTTTATTGCGTTCACCTAGGTTTTTAAACAAAACCCATCACTGTGCTTCTTTGTTCCTTAAATGTTATGTTCCCTTTATCCACGAGAAAACAAATTCCACACCATAAAATCTAACCCGTACTCCACCATCATCTCCCTCTAGTAATTTTCAAAACCACGATCGATCTTGCTTCCTTCAAACGAATGAAAGTTCGATCCTCAAATCCTAACACATTTTAACACTACACCATTATTTCATAAGTCATAATATACTTTAGTTTATAATTAAACAGTAGGAATAATTACCCCCACAGTCTGTTTTAATCTGCCGCATACCTCCTTTAGGCATCAAATATGCTGCTTCTCCCTCAGCTACGGTCACAAAGACACAGTAGCACACTCCAGTTAAAGAACCTACCCAGTGTTTAATTGATTTTTGCTACCTCACATACGCAAATACTTCAACTCCCCCAAACTTCATTGTTGCAAACATCAGTGTCATTCACGAAGCAACCCAACACTATGTCAATTACATCGTGTTCCCTTCCTTTTTACTCCATTGAAGCCCTTCGTTCAGAAATTTCTATTTCTCCCTTCACCGTTCCTTTCTTTATCATGCTACTTCCAAGTTCAAAAAAAAAATACTGTCCCGCTGAAGCTCCTTCTAACCGATTGTTGCGACATCGTTTCACCATCAATTTCCAGTCCACAAGCAAAGGTAAAAGAAACCCGCATCTTCTTTCTGCAGTTCAAAGAAAAAACACACCCCACAATAAAAAAAGAAATTTCATTGCCATCCTTTGACTGTTCCTTGCTCCACCGTTGTTCATCTACCTCCCCCACCGCCCACACCGTTGAACTCACCAAACCAACCCGTTCTCGAACGACCCCTTAAATTACATCTCAACAATTTCCTGGTCCTCATGACCTACAGCTAAGGGTTGCCATGGAATCGCGACCAGCCAGAGACCACGGAAGAGCTTTCAAGGACGTCGACAACTCCCCAGTCCAAGCCATAGTTCGTTGTTTCGAACAGCAGTAGGTTCCCATCACACTCTACAAAAACAAGTCTAGATTGAAGTTCACGAGAAGGGGACAACAACGACTAAAAGAAAATATTTTTCAATCGAGTAAATGATTTTCAATCGGTTTCTAATTCGATTTCTGAAGTGGAGTTTGCCACTGGAAGGAACAGAATTCGAACGAGATTTAGAAACAAGGATTTGGGCTAGGGATTCCAGACAGAACGGTGGTTACATTTTGGTTTGAAGATCCCGAATTATTCCTACTGGAACAACGAACGAAATAGAACGGGAAGAATTTGGGGAAATAGGGATTTAGGTTAGTGAACGAACGGTGGTACTGATGTTAATTTATAGTTGAAAAGTATAGTATTATACTATATTATTTTATATTATAACGAAACTTCACGGTGAAGTATCAAGTAAAACTAACCACAGTCGACTTCTGTTTACTGATAAAAAGCTAATCTTAGTATAAAAAAGTATTCTGAATCCAACGGGACAAGTTTCGTCGAATTCCGACATCATTTGAAAATTTTCCTTTATAAAACCAGAAATAAACACGCGTTTAAATTTTCCACGATTACTAGATAAATAAACTCAACTTGAAACTTTGATATCCTACAATAATTAATCAATATGAACCCAACGGCACCAGTTTCATCGCATTCTGAGACTGTTTCCCCGGTAGGCTATTTTTACACGTACCGCAATGTCATTTTGAATACCAAATTTGCCGGTCTGTAAAAATAACAAACTATATACCTATCCTAACTCTAGTCGACGATACGAACTCAATGGGACTGGTTTCGTGGCCTAATTCGATCGTCTGTTCAAGTTATACCCAAATAACCCTTTAATAAATTAATTACGCGTTATAGAAAAATAACTGGGCGTTTACAGCTACCGTAATCACATACGAAATCGGTTTGTCACGCATTATAATACCGTACAATAATTTAACGCTACAGTCCCAATGAAACTGAATTCATCGAAAACAGTGTTCGTTTGCAAAACGGCAATTTTAAAGGCCTATATTTAAATGGCAATTTCCATAGCGACTATTTCAAATTTTGTTTTGGCCATAACTAACAATTTATAAAACGAAATCTGAATTTTTCTCTTTCATATGAAAATTATCGTCAACACGGTTCCAACTTTTCTTGTTTCACAGAAATCCGACTTATATCGGATCTTGTATATTCAGTTGAAGTTTAAATCGTAAATTACAAACTACCGCGACTATTTCGAGCTCGTTTTAAATTATAAATTATACGTTTTAAATATCGTTTTATTAAACAATTTCTTATAAATTCCTATATATAATTCAAATAAAATATTTAAAACAAATTTAAATATTCAGAATTCAACGGCTGAAAATCCGGGTAGTTACACTTTTTATATTGCATAGAAAAATGTAATCTTTTCTATATTGTATAGAAAATGTATTCTTTTCATATTGCATAGAAAAATGTAATCTTTCTATATTGTATAGAAAATGTATTCTTTTTATATTGCATAGAAAAATATAATCTATTCTATGTTACAAAGAAGATGTATTCTTATTTGTTAAACAACTTTTCTATTCCACTAATGTTCATAAAAAAAAGTGAACTCTTTATTGTTAAACATTTTAATTCAAAATAATGAATCATTTTCACTTTCGTTATTTACAATAAAAATGTAACTTTTCTTGTTAAACAATTTAATTCCAAGAAATGACTCACTTTCATATATTCTCTTTTTAAAATAAAAATGTGAACTTTTTATTGTTTAAAATTTTAGTGCAATAATGACTCATTTTGATATATTCTCTTTTTAAAATAAAAATGTGAACTTTTTATTGCTTAAAATTTTAATGCAATAATGACTCATTTTCATATATTCTCTTTTTAAAATAAAATTGTGAACTTTTTATTGTTTAACATTTTAATGCAATAATGACTCATATTCATATATTCATATATATATATATATATAATAAACTAATTTTCATATTAATCACACAATTTTATATAACAACATGAATATTTTACAACACAGGACTATTTCAGAAAATTTCGGCAGCATAACGGTGGGGTAATTAAAACCGGCACCGTCCCTAGTATGGCTCCTCGCACTACCTTAGTCCTTGCGGCGTTTACAAGGGGTTTAATTTCCTAATACATTTTTCTAGGCGGTCTAATGCCACAATATCAACCAATTTCGTTCCAATCATAATCAATCACCAAAAATGAACCAATTTTACACCACAAAACAAGCAAGTCGTCCATGGTCTGTGGACGACGGGTGTCGAGAGTTTCTAAACTCCATCTGCATCCTAAAATAATTTTATTTAATTAATCTGGATTCAAAAATCTCACATCGCTATTTTAATTCTTCTAAAATTGTCGAATGCTCCAAAAATTCTCTGATCAGTTCTGGAAAGTAGATCGCGAATTCACGGTCCCAACGCTTCCTGTTTCATTAGATTTCGATTTCGTATGAGAAAGATAGGAAATTACGAAGTTTGTTAACCATTTAAATATAATAATTAAATTAATTAAATAAATGAAATAACCTTCTTCTCTAATCAAATTGGGGTCGACAGTTTTCAATACTAGGTTCGAACCTAGGGTTCCGAACTTCACGAAATCCGAGCCACTTGCCGACAATCGAACCTTCCCCGTTCGACGACCTCCGCGTGCCGCCCCTGCCCCCCATTTTCTGATGAACTCGGTGGTCAATATCGCCTTGGACTGGCGTTCGAACGGAAGGGATTTTGGCTCGAAGAACGTGCCACCTCGAAGTCGAACGATGGTGAAAGCCGTATGGATCTGATGATTGTGTTGAATACTACAATATCCTCTTAAGAGCTGTCTTGGATTAATGTGTGGATTGATTGTTTTTAATTGAGGAAGTTTTGAGCGGTGATGGCCATTGAATGTTAAGCGGTGGTTGTATAACCATAAGGAAGTCTAGGGTTTTGAAAATTTTCTACTGGCCTTTACTTATAATTAAATTATTTTTAATTTAATTAATTTCAAGTTCTCGTTTTATCCTTCTGACTCCAAATCAAACCCAACGAGTGTCGCCCCTAGTTAAATACCCCCATCCCGGACACAATGGATTATGTTTCGAAAGCCCATTCAACTGTTTCAGTAACCTTTATTTAAATTAAATAATAAAACGTTTTATTATTTAATTTGATCGTACATTTTAATTTACCAGAGCCACATACTGACTCTAAAAATTCCCAAAAGATGAATCTAGCTATGTTTTGACGATACGGTCCTAACAAAATTAATTTTGTTGAATTTGGAGACCATTTGAAAAATGGTCATTTTCTAGTCGATCGAAATTGGCTGAAATTGACAAAACACATTTTCATTTGCCGCGCTCACATATTAATTCCAAAAAATTATGAAAATTGGAATCCTGCAATAATTTGACATTCCGGGTCCAACCTGTGTGGTTTCATCGAAAACGGAGGTCGTTTGCAAAATGGCTATTTATATGAGCTATATATTATATTAAATTCCATAGCGACTATTCTGAATATTCAACAGGCCAAAACTTTTTATTCCCGTTATGAAAATTCAATTTCTCGGATTCTTTGGAAAGATATTTTTAAATAGATTCTAATATTTTTGGTTTCACTAAAATCCAATTTATTTTGCATCCTGTACATTCAGTCAAAGTTCGAATTCAAATTTTCAAACTGCCGTGCTATTTCTAACTCCTTTTAAAATTAAAATAAATATATTCATTCAAACTTCGATTTAAATAAATTTTTAATCATTATTATTTAAAATAAATTATTTTAACTATTCAAAATTCAATAAAATAGCCAAAATAAATTTTTTTTAATTGGTTCTGATTTTCCGGGTTATTACAGTGATAGATCAATATTACATCTTAACTTAATACGATCTTCTGGGTACGTATTATATTTATATTTGTTTCTTTAAGAAACAATACAATATTTCCTTTGGAAATATGAATTATGTAACAACATCAAATTAAGTTTGATGAATTTATTTGAATAGATAAGAACGAAAAGTTGTCGAATCCAAAAAGAATAAATCATTACAATCAACATCTCATTTTTTATTTCATGTAGGGACCTCAAAAGTATATAATTTGAGTATAATTTTTGAGATCAACTGTATGATTACATCAAAAAAAATCTGATCTATAATAGAGTGAGATCTGAAATATGATTAACAAAATAAGAATCAGATCTCAAAGTGTTGATCTATATAATTTCTAAAATTATAAGACTAAACAAACAATCTAGAAGATAACACAATAGATTTTAATCTAGAATGAGATGAGATCTAACGAAAATGGAGATTTGAAAAATCAAATCAATCAGGTCAGAAAAATAAACTACCGTTTTGAGATCTATAGATCGGTTAAAGCTTCGTACTGATAGCGTGTTATAAAATAAAACAGAACATATGATAAACAAGAAGACATTAGAGAGAACAGAAAGATAGGGGAGAGGCTTTTATTTCTATTGCTCAAGTGTATATCATTTCAATTACATTGGCTCCTTTATTTATAGGCTTTGGAGCTGATGTTAGACTTATGCCCATGATGAGGGACTAAATAGAATATGACAAAAACATATTCACTCATATATATTACAACAAAAACATATTTATTGTCCAACATTTCCATGTATTATGCATACATTTTTAATAATAAATAAAAAAGAAAACAAACAAAACATAAAACATATTTACTTTTTCCCCTTCCCATTTATAATCAACAATTATCTTTAGTTTATACCCAAATTATCACATTTCACGTGGAGTCAGCCATGTTTTTCTCTGTAACATTATCTAATTAAGAGACATCTTAGGGAAGTTATTACACATTCCTTTCTCTACCTATTTTTTTGTTCATTTTTTTCACGCAACCTGACTTTTCTTATTCACATTTTCCTTTGCTTTTATATTTCCCCAAATTCATGAAGTTCTCCCTTGTCAATTCCATCCCCTTCATTTCTCATCTTCTTCTTTCTCTATCTGTTTTTTCTTTCTTTGAATTTTCCTATCTCTCTTCCTCTCTAAATCTAGACATAAACCTAATATCCACCATAACCCATCTTTGTTCCTCATTCTTTTTTTTCCTCTGTTATTGTCTTCTGCAAATTTTAGATCTTACTCCTCTTCAAAAAAAAAAAAAAAAAAAAAAGAGAAGAGAGTAAAACAAAAATGAAAGAGTCGATTTCTATATTTCACCGCTAAATCGAAGAACGTCCATAAGGTGAGTTTTCACTCATGATTAGCCTTTGATTCACGTCTATTTATTCAATTGAGTTACTGAAATATAATTTTTACATTGCCTGACCAAGTTACTGACTGTTCGTACCTTCCTTGTGCATGTCTTGTTTAAGTGAGGCTTGATTATGTATATAGATGTAGATCAAGTTGCATATACTGTTCGTACCCTGTGTATTTGTCTTGTTTATGTGAGGCTTAATTTTATATATAACATACCTATATGTATATCTTGTCTATGCTGCAAAATATGGTTCAATAACATTTGTTGGCCAAGTTGCATATGTTGTTCGTACCCACTTTTGCGCCTGTCAACTTGACATATTTGAAATACATGGCAACTAGTAACTACACATCACTGTGAAAAAGAAATAATAAACTAGATTGCACCCTGTATGAAAAGAATAGCTACGAGTAATTATGACTATGTTTAGTTAATTTTTTTTTGAATAATAGGATAATATAATATGTAATAGGAATAAAATCTTTTGTCTGTTAGGAAAAATCTCTATGTGGTAGTCAAACACCTTCTTGCGTCCACTGTTGTACCATACTTAACTTGTTGAAATGTTGAAACATGTACTGCCTGTTTGATTTTAACTATGGACACATTAGCAGTTTATTATCTTATTCATATTGGCATCATACATATGTTGGCAAGTATACTTGGATAGTTTTGTGTTTTGTTGACATCAAAATAAAATAAGACTGTAAAGTTCACTTGAAAAAAAGGGGGTTTATTGTACTACCTAGCGTCAGTTGCTCGTACGTTGTCTCTTACCTGCCATTTATCATTTAATAGTTTACACATTTTTTAGCCCATGTTATTGTTTTTTTCTTCGACCTGTTAGGCCGCTATTTGGACTCTGCCCCTTGTATCACCTCGTGCTGCTTTTGATTCTGCACGAGATTTATTGATCATGAATATTTTGCATTTGACATGTCTCATGGATTTTAGTTACTTCATGTAGTTATGGGAATAGCGATTATATTTGAGTATTGCTTTTGAACTAATTTATTTGAACAAAGATTAATCCTGACTTGAGTGTTTTATGTTTTGAATAGAATGCTCGGGTCAGATCCAAGTGTTACAGATTTAAAGAATTCAATTATCAAAGTTAGAAGCATGTGAAGACGTGCGCACTCTGGATCGTAAAATATGTAAATCTTATTTATTAAAATCTATGTATATATATTTCCACTGTGTAAAATTTATTGTACAACTCTGATAATTTCTGTAAAAGCTTCCGTTGTGAGATATTGTAGTTTGTTTATTCTGTGATTTTTGTGATGTGATTCTATTAAACCCTGTAAGCTAAATAACAGTCTGCCGTTTTGAGCGGTTTAAGTTGGTTTAACTACCGACTTGAAGCGGTCGAAAAGGCAGTTTGTTACAATAGTAATACAATCCTTCTCCAGGATTTCGCCCCTCGCTGTATTTTTTGTTGAAAGCCCGCTGACGTTGATTATCCATGGTAATTCGGGATGTTTCTGCCATCTTTGCAGATTCAAGTAAGCCGTCAAACTCAGGCTTGCTTTGAAAATATCAGATTTTGAATTTTTCATATTACGTTACGCATCGTAAACATTAAAATAATATGGAGCGACGACACCCTGCGCATCTCGATAGTTCCATTAAGTGATTTAAACAAAAAAAAATACAAATTTAAACACAAAAAATTAATATATAAATATTATATCATTAAAGAAAAAATAAAATAAAAAAAGAATGCAAAACTTTGTTGAATTTTTTCGATCGAGAGGGAGGGGTCAGACAATTTTATGTAAAATAACATTTTTTTTCCTTCTAAATTCTATTTCACATGTTTTATTTCTATCGTTAATCTTATCGAATATCTCTCTTTCGTCGCTAATAGAAGATTTATTAATTTTACAAGCTTGTAACGGTGACATTGAAGGACAGAGAGAGAGAGAGAGAGAGAGAGACGAAAATCATATTATTTTTTGTTTCTATCATTAACAATTTTTCTTTCGTCTGTATTTATAACGTAAATTTCATATTATTATTTTTTAAGAAAAATAAAACATTGTTAAAGAATTAATGCACAAATTTCAATAGGTTATATATTGTAAAAATTATAAATTTATTTAAAGAATTAAGGTAAGAATCGAGTATTGCTTATTGCAATTTAAAAATAAATATCACATTTTCTTTAAACCAAATAAGAGCCACGTAATGTATGGCAATATTAACGCAAAAGGTAAAAACAGATTAAAAAGGTAAAAATTATAAATTTATTAAAGAATTAATGCAAAGATCAAGCACTGCTGATTGCAATATCAAACTATATGTCATATTTTCTTTAAACCAAATGAAAACAACGTAATGTACGTGGATATTAATTCAAAAAGTACAACATGTTAAGAAGGAAAAAAAATTATGAATTTGTTAAAGAATTAATGAAAGAATCAAGTATGTCTGATTTCAATTTCAAAATATAATGAGAACACATAATGTATGGCGATATGCATAGTCAACATTAGTAAGATACATATATTTGTTACTTTAATTTAATCTTTCATAAATAATACAACTTAAACGCAAATAGATCAACATTGACACATTAGTAAGCATCATATTTTTAATGCCAAGATTAAATGTTGGAGTTTACCCGTTGATGGGATTTTCACTCAATATGATGGCCATTTGGAGAAGAAATATTGTGTGATGTCCAATTGAACGGTGGACTCGCACATTGCACGTGAAAGATAAATAGTTGTAGGAATCAAACAACAGTTTTCCAAAAAATACAAAAAATAATATGATTTCCTTCTCTCTCCCTCAAATTCATTGTTACAAATTTTTAAAATTAAAAAAGATTTTTGTTAAGCTTCAAAAGAGAGATATTTGATAAGATAAACGATAGAAACAAAACATGTGAAAAATATTTAGAAAACAAAATGTTATGCTACGTAGAATTTTATCCAACCCCTCGTACTCGGTCAGAAAATCCAACAAAGGTTTGCATTTTTTTTTACTTTTTTCCTTTTTAAACAATATAATATTTATATATTAATTTTTTGTATTTAAATCAATCAATGGAACTATCAAGATGCACATGACGTTGTCACTCCATATCATTTTAATGCTTAAGACGCGTTACGTGAAATGAAATATCCAAAATATGACTTTTTGAATGCAAGTTCAAGTTTGACGGCTCGCTTGAATCTGCAAAGATGGAAAAAACGTCCTGACCTACCATTGATAATCAATGTCGACGGAGCTTTCAACAAAAAATACAAGGAGCAGGGGCCAAAATCCTTTTCCGAACTGGAGAAGGATTCTACTACTGTGGCTGCTCGATCAGTTATGGCGACAGAATTATTAGCAATCTGGTTGAAACGAGATGTAGTCTGTTTACAACGCTATTCAGCTTGTAGACTGGCTTGATCTAGAAGGGACCATCACTATAGAGACCAATGCTCAATTTATTGTTTCTCTTTTTGCTAAATGTGCATATGTGCATTCCAACACCCTCCGTCGGGGATATATTAAATATAATTAATATCATAATTTTTCTTTAAATTAACCTACTTTAAAATTTAAAACCTTTATATAATTCTTAACTATCTTTTTTTAGCTTTTAAAGGACCTCCAAAAAAAGGTCACCTTTTGTGATGTCGAAGTAGTCCATATTCACAGGGAAACTAATGAAGATGTTAATCAGCTTTCACGCCTTGGGGCCTACAAATTTAAAACACAGATCAACCAATCAGAGCTATAAATTATGGAGGATTTCTGGCATTGATATGTCGATCTGTATTTTAAATTTGTAGGCCTGAAGGCGAAAAAGTTGATCAGCAGATTTGTTAGTTTCCCTATGAATATGGAGTACTTCGACATCACAAGGAGTGACCTTTCTTTGGAGATCTTTTAAAAGCAAAAAAAAGATTAGTTAACAATAATATAAAGGGTGCTATTGTTTACACCCCGATTTACACTTCCGGTCACCTTCCTAAATTTAATACAACTGATTATTTTTTTATATTCTACTGGCCACCATATATTATTTCTTCACTCAGTTATTCACCACCGTACTTCTCTTAATAAAAACACGTACTTCTCTATTATTTCAAGCTCTAAACCCTAACAAAAACATATATTCTTTCGTGCTTAATAGAGATGGAAGATGAAAATAAAAAAGAGGTTAGAATTGCTTGATTTTTATTGTGTCCTATTATGTTATAGAATATGTTTGTTAGAGTTTTTTTTAATGGTTAGGGTTTTCCATTGCGTTTAAGGATTATTTTTTCTCTTCGCTGGAAATTTCAAGTTTGAGGACATTAAATTTGACGACGTTGTAATAGAGAATGACAATGTAAGTTTTGACTTGCAGGGTTTTTATTCGCATAACTTACGTATCTTCTTTCACAAATTAATACATTAACTTTTTTTGTTATTTGATAGATGGAGTATTTGAATGATGATAAATTGGACGATAAACATGATGGTTGAAATAATATGATGCAAGATGTTCGATCAAATGACTCAAAATACATAAATATTGATTTGACGAATCATTCCATAACTGATGAAGTAAGCACTCATTTATAAAAATTAAAATTGCTAATGTGGTTATGAAAATGAATTATGTTTTTTTTTCTTACACTATTTTCTTTTAGGTATTTAATTTGCAGAGTACATTGATGTAAGGGAAGAAAGAAGCATTCATGTAGAGGAAGGAGATAGTGGCCTCTACATTTTTTGGTTATTAATTTAGACGGTGGGTAGCAGAGGAAATTTTAATTATTTAGGGTGCTTTTAGTTTTGGTGACCAGAAGTGTAAATAGGGGTGTGAACAGTAGCACCCAATATTAAAATTTTAAATTTTAAAATGACTTATTTTAAAGAAAACTTACGATATTAATTTTATTTAATATATACCTGATGGGGGTATTTAGATGCATACATACACGTTTAGTAATTAGAGAAACAAAAAGTTGAGAATCGGTCCCTATAATGCTAGGCCCTCATAAATCAAGTCGGACTAAAATATGGATAATGTTGTAAACAGCTAATGCCTCGCATTCAACGGATTGCCAATAAGACCATTAGCATAGCTGATCGAGCAGCCACAGCAATACAATCCTTTTCCAATTCGTAAAAGGATTCCGGCCCCTTCCTCGTTGTATTTTTTGTTAAAAGCCTCATCGACGTTGATTATGAATGGTAGTTTGGAACGTTTCTCTTATCTTTGCAGATTTAAGTATGCCATCAAACTCGGACATGCTTTGAAAATATCATATTTTGAATTTTTCATATCATCTAACGCGACGTAAGCGTTAAAATGATATGGAGTGACGACACCCTATGCATCTCGACAGTTCCACTACGTGATTTAAACACAAAAAATTAATATATAAATTTAAACACAAAAAAAATAGTATATAAATATTATAACGTTCAAAAAGAAAATAAAATTTAAAGAAATGCAAACCTTTGTTAGATTTTCTAGGCAGAAAGAGAGAGTAACACAAAATTCTACGTAAAATAACATTTTGGTTTCTAAATATTATATCACATGTTTGTTTCTATCGTTAATCTTATCAAAATCTCTCTTTCTTCACGTAATAGACTTTTTTTTTTTAATTTCATAAATTTGTAACAGTGAACTAGAGGGAGGGATAAAAGGAAATCAGATTTATTTTTGTTTTTATCGTTAATAATTTCTCTTTCGTCTGTATTTATAGCGTAAATTTCCATATTATTAATTTAAAAAAAAAACGTTGTTGAAGAATTAACGCACAAATTACAACCAAGTTATATAAGGTAAAATTTATAAATTTATTAAAAAAATTAATGCAAGAATCAAGTATTGCCGATTGTAATTTCAAAATACATATCATATTTTCTTTAAACCAAATAAGAGTCACATTATGTATGACGATATTAATGCAAAAATTACAACAATTTAAAAAAGGTAAAAATAATAAATTTGTTAAAAAATTAATGCAAAAATCAAGCAATGGAGATTTAAATATCAAAATATATGTCACATTTTTATTTAAACCATATGAAAACAATGTAAGATATGTGGATATTAATGCAAAAATTACAAGAAGTTAAAAAGGTAAAAATCATAATTTTTTTAAAGAATTAACGCAAAAATAAAGTATTATTATTTGCAATTTCAAAATATATGTTATGTTTTCTTTAAAATAAATGAGAACCACATAATGTATGTCGATATTCATAATGAACATTATTAAGATACACATATTTGTTACTTTAATTTGATCTTTCATAAATTATACAACTTAAACGCAAATAGATCAACACCGACACATTAGTAAGCATCATATTTTTAATACCAAAATTAAATTTTGGAGTTTAATTACTTGTTGATGGGATTTTCACACATACGATGGCCATTTGGAGCAAAAATATTGTGTGGTACCCAATTGAATGGTGGACTCACATTGCGCATGAAAGATAAATAGTTGTAGAAATCAAACAACAATTTTCCAAAAAAAAAAAAAGGATTTCCTTCTCTCTCTCACTCAAGTTCACCGCTACAAATTTATAAAACTAAAAAAGCTCTTCTATTAAGTTTGAAAGAAAAATATTTGATTAGATCAACGATAGAAATAAAACATGTGAAATAGCATTTAAAAATCAAAATTTCGTTTTACAGAGAGTTTTATCTAACCCATTCCAGTTGGTCAAAAAAATCCAATAAAAGTTCGCATTTTTTTAATTTTATTTTCTTTTTAAAAGGTATAATATTTGTATATTAACTTTTTGTGTTTAAATTTATATATTAATATTTTGTATTAAAATCAGGCAATGGAATTGTCGAGATGCACAGTGCGTCATCGCTTTATATCATTTTAACACTTACGACGCGTTACGTGATATGAAAATTATAATTTTTTGAAAACAAGTCCGAGTTTGACAGCCCACTTGAATCTGCAAAAATGGCAGAAATATCCCAAACTATCATAGATGATCAACATCGACGGGGCTTTTAACAAAAAAAATACAACGAGCAAGGACCAGAATTCTTTTCAGATCTGGAGAAGGATCCTATTACTGTGGATGCTCGATCAACTATGGAGACGGCCTTATTAGCAGTCCGTTTAAATGCGAGACGTAGGCCATTTACAATTAGAAGGGCCTATCACTATAGAGACCGATGCTCAATTTACTATTTCTCTTATTGGCTAACGTGCATATGGCATCCAAAAACCTCCGTCAAGGATATATTAAATATAATTAATCTTGTAAATTTTCTTTAAGAAAACTCATTCTAAAATTTAAATTTTTTATATCATGCTTAACTATTTTTTTTTAAGATTTAGAAAGACCTCCGAAAAAGTCACTCCTTTGGATGTCGAAGTAGTCCATATTCACAGGAAATCTAACGAAGCTGCCGATAAACTTTCACGCCTCGAGGCTTACAAATTTAAAACATAAATCGACCAATCAGTGCTAGAAATTATGGAGGATTTCTGACACCGATAGGGTAATCTGTGTTTTAAATTTGTAAGCGAGGCGTGTAAGCTGACCGACAGCTTTGTTATCTTCCCTATGTCTATGAACTACTTCAACATCACAAGAAATGACATATATTTGGAGGTCTTTTAAAAGTAAAAAAAAAAAGATTAGTTAAGTATTATGTAAAAAAATTAAATTTTAAAATGAGTAATTTTAATGAAAACTTACGATGTTAATTTTATTCAGTATATTCCTGATGGTGGTGTTTGGATGCATATATGCACATTTAGCAATTATAGAAACAACAAATTGAGCATCGACCTCTATAATACTGCGCCCTTCTAGATTAAGGCAGTCTAAAAGCTGAACAGCGTTGTAAGCAGCTAACGTGTAATGTCCCGGATTTCTTGACCGGACTTGTAATCTAAATTATAGATTATGTTGAGAATTAAATTCAATTAAATAATATTTGAATTTTAATCTTTTAGATAAGTTGGAATAATCATTAGTCTAAAATCCTATATGTATGTTTTTGACTTGTGTTTCATATATACACTGGTAAATGTTGTTTTAACTTTTTTTTTTACATTTAAAACTTATCTTAATTTATATTAAAATATAATTACTTAAGTAAAATTTGATTTCTACATTTGAGATATAAGATGATATGAACATATGAACATATGAACATTTTAATATTTTCTCTCTTCACATATGAACATATAAGATGATATGATCATTTAGAGGCAAGAACATGTCATGAAATGGAAGCAAATCAAATTAAAATATATAAGAGTATATTTAAGTATACATTGATCTTCCATTTTTAATTCACATAGTACACAAGCATTTATGTGTTTACATGAACTCAAATTAACATTTTTGATTGCTTAAAGGTGAAGAACAATTGCTAGGGCCTAGGCATGTTTATAGCCTGGGACTAGAATCAAAACCATTAATGAAAATATTGTTGTACTTTGAGTTGCCACTTTTGAATCCTTGTAGTACACTAGTGATCAACTCAGATCTTTAAATGGATTGATTTCTCAAGAATAAAGTAAGTCCATAAAGCATAGAACTGTATAGCCTACATGTTCTTGCATGAATTGGAATTCGTAACAGGAGAAAATAAGAGCAGTAGATATTTTGGGAATACTTAATAACAGCTAAGTATGCAAGAAAACACATACAAAAACATGGATTTGCACAAGTATTGGTACCCCAAGATTTGACTCAGCCGTGTGAAGCCTTGTCAAGAATATATATTTTTGACAACCCAAAACTCAGTACAGTAGAACCTACTTACAGTCCCCTACCATTTTGCACATGGCAATGCATTTCATTTCCAATCAATCTTCACAACAGCTATGAAAAGCTATGTAACCATAGCTTGTTCTTCTAAATTTACACAGCAGCTACATTATGCATCCTCTTCAATGGCACGACAATGTCATCTCCATTAAAAGCTATGTAACCATAGCATGTGCTTCGTAAATATTTTATCATTTTTGTTCATCTATAAATACACATCCTATCACTGCATACATACACAAATCATTCGAACCAAAAATAAATTTAGAATGGCAGTAAACATGGTGAAGCATATTGAAAAGCATGGACTGAAAACAGAAGAAAACAGAGGATGATAGTAAACTTTGACTAGATCTCACTTTCAACCTTCTATTTTGAGTTTACATTTGATTATGATACTGCTAATGTTTGTATAAATATGTCCTTTGGTTATTAGTTCTAATGCCATGACTTTTTTTGTATGATGAAATTGAAGCTATTGATCCATGAAAACTATTTACATGATTTAAAACAGTAAAATAGTCCACCCTGTTAACTTATAAAATCAATTACCAAGGTTCTAGTGGGTTATAGTATTTAAGTTCTACACGAATACTGCTTGGTTATATTTATGGTGAATTTTAAAAATATATGCGACATATATATAATAGTGTAAATTAACATATATTATTATATATACTGTAACTAGCTTAGAAACATGAAATTTCGAATAGCGTAAATATATAGTTCAGGTATATGAATGGATTCATATGATTTAATCGTGAATTTAGATAGAAAAATCACGATTTTTAGTGTTGTGTATAAGTAGAAATCCTAGGTTCAACTGTAAAGGCACCTTTGGAATTTTCTGGTGATCCCCTTGATCGGAGGTTATGGATTCAGTCTGGAGTAGCTGAGCGTGTTGAAGATCGTAGGAAAAATGTTTGTTAAATTTTCCATAGCTTGACTTTGAAGTTTAGTCTCGATTTAGGGTTTTACTCGCTGTTTGAATAGGGCGTCTGAGTTGATAAACTGCAGCGTGAGGGTGGCATCGAAGTGAACTAGGTTTGGCGATTTGATACAGACATTGGATGGCTTCACATTGGTGAAGTTTGGAGCTGATCGAACAACGGTAGTGGCAACAATAATGGATTAAGTGGCTGGCTGTGGGAGTATACGGTTCAAATAGTTGGGGTTGAACACCCAGATTTCTTTATGGACAATCGGAGTGGAACATGAAGGTGTGGGTCGGTTCAGGAAGCAAGCAGTGACGCGCGATGATGGTCGAGACCGCATAATGGAAGGTAGTGTGTTTGTGCATGTACACCATGTGCACTCTGTATCAGCATGGTGAAAGCAAGAAAGGTGAAATAAAAGAAAGAGATAGGGAGAAGAAAGAACTATCGTGGCATTTGAATGGAAGGATCATGTGTTGGCATGATGACTATAGATATTGGCACTGAAAAAGACAGATCGAAGCAGACGTTTAGGTGGACGAAACTGGTTATTAGACCGGAAAAATAGGACCATGTATAAACAGAAGAGAAATGGGTAGAAAGCATAATAGAGGAAAGAAAGGAAGGGATGGCTGGACGTTTAAGGCTTGGGCTTTGGGCCGAGAAGAGTATAAAAGATTCAAATGAAGTTGGGCTTGGGAATTTATGGGCTCCGGCTTAAAATTAAATTGGAAAGAAGTAAAAAAAAAAATGGGAGTAAAGAGAAAAGTGAAGGGAGTAAAATAAATTAAAAAAAAAGAATTATTAGAAAATAAAGTAAAGTAATTTGTGTAAATATTAATTATACTATAAAGATACACACACACACACACACATATATATATATATATAATATAATATATATATATATATATGTGTGTGTGTGTGTGTGTGTGTGTGTATAAAGAGAAATAAAAGGAAGAATTTATGTATGGATGATAGAGTCTGGATAAGAGCAAATAGTAAGTGATCAGATAAGGATTATAATGGACATCATTGTACGTAGTTGGCATTTTTTTTTTAATAAATAAATATCATTAAGTTATATTCTTTCAAATTAAATAAATAAAATATAGGTTCATGTATTTCTAAAATCCCGGTAAATAGTTCCATTCGTGTTAAGTTGAACTATAATCAACAAATAACAAATGATCGATGGAGGATGGTTGATAGTCCATGAAACCGAATGTTTTGAAACAAAATATTATTTAATTTAATCGACTTAGGTCAATAAATCTATTTTTAATCAAAAAATAGGTAAATCATTGAAATAACGACGATTAAACTAAGTATTGAAATTTATGTGAATATGAATTTATATGATAACTATATGAACAGAAGTTTATATTGATTCAATGAAATTTGATATAATAAAAGAGTCCAAAAGGAAAGGATAATCACGATCCAAGCTGAATAAATGTGAGGAGCTTAAATGCTTGGCAAATAAGAAGAATTGTGGAGGATGTTGGTACGAAAACATTGGTTGACCGATAACCATGGATTTTTCAGATATTCAGAAAAGTAAGTGAGATGGAAATAAATCAGGAAGAGGTTGATTTAGTAATCGATGAAGTCGATTTTAGGAAAGTATCTTTTACTTTCCGTTTTAAATAAAGATTTAAATTTATTGTTTATTCATCTAAAGGAAATGAATTAATAGTTGTATTTATAAGTCGTATATATATATATTGAAGTACGGATTATAACGATAATGTTATAATTAATGAAATAAATGGATTCTTAAACTAAATTAAAACTGGGTTATATATGATTTGGAAATAATAAATTTTCCAATATCAACTGATTTATGAATGATGCTTATTTGAATTGTTGAACTGTGATAGACCAGATCCGTTGTGATAATTGATTTGTTGATTTGATTTAATACTGTGACATGACCCAATTAACATGTTTAGCCACATTTTGTTATATTGACTTATACAAACTACTGTTGGAATCTAGAATCTTATATGTTAAATAGTTTCAATGGATAAGTCTTGATAATCAATTAAGGATATAGAAACACATACGAAATATATTGATCTAATTGCTATTAAGTATCACTTGACCCTAAAAGATATTAACGTTCATCGATTCAAAGAGACCGAGATTGGTTTCTCTAAACGATCTCCAAATACCACTTTGATTCGACATAGGCGTTGATTAATTTGAATTCAAGTCGAAGACCATTGAAGACGATGTTTACACATGAGTTGTTCTGTCGATCCTAGGTAGAAATTGCCTAAGATGGATCAATAGGATAGTGCATTCAGTTTTTCCGGACCCAGGACAACTTGTATGGCCGAATATCTGACAGAGTATACCTAACGGATCGCGTAAATTGACCTCTTCAAAACTATGTTTGGTGGCGGAAAAATTCGTTTCTCTTAGCTTTTTACCCGTCGTTTTTAGGGATATCAATTTGTGATTTGATAGGTTTGACAGTGTAGCATTCAAAGTGAATAAAGATGTGACGTTCTAAGAGGCAAGTTCCGACTTCAAGCCTCACAACTAAGAAATGACAAAAATCGGGCAGGCAGCATGACTATGTGGGTCGCTCTCATTAGGATGTATTGTCACCATCTAGAGATGCAAGCGTTTCGCTAGATTCTAATTTATTTGTGGAAAAGCCTAAACATTGTTATAATATCAGTATGGTTATGATTTCAAATTGTTTTGGTTTTCGTAAGATAAAGATCATTCGTCTTACGATTATCTTTCCTTTCTAAAGAAATTTTCCAAGTTAAGCAAACTATTTAAAATTGTTTACTCACACCAGTCTCATTACTGACCTAGAGTTTATTTTTCTGTGTTCTCCATAAACTCTTGGATGCCCAAATTTGTACGGACAGTCAAGTAGTTTAGCATTTTTTTCTCAAATAATCTGGAAGGAGCTGGAGTAGGAGGTTTCAGCATTAGTTATATATGGTTTATTTCCGCTTTGATGTATAAATGATGTACTCTGATGTTGTATGAAAGTTCAGATATAGTTTTGTATTTTCCAAAGCTTATATTGTGAGATTCGGTGTTATTCAGTTCTTTCTTCTATCTTATTTCTTCTATTCAAATTTTTATATCTTTTCCATTTATCACCCTCTAATTTTTTTTCTATTAATGATTCTTATTTTCGTGCAATTTGAGTTAGACTTGTATTATATTTGGTCGACTCAAAAGGTACGAATTTGAGGGTCGTTACATAACGTCTTTCATTCAACAGACTGCTAAAAGGACCATCGTCATATCTGATCGACACAAAATTCTACGTAAAATAACATTTTGTTTTATAAATATTATTTCACATGTTTTGTTTCTATTGTTAATCTTATCAAATATCTTTCTTTTGTTGCTCAATAGAAGATATATATATATATATATATATATATATATATATATATATATATATATATTTGTAATATTGAACTTGAGGGAGGGATGGGGAAGTAAATCATGTTATTTTTTGTTTTTATCTTTAATAATTTCTCTTTCATCTGTATTTATAACATAAATTTCCATATTATTATTATTATTTTAAATAAAATATTGTTACAGATTTAATGCACAATTTACAACAGGTTACATAAGGTAAAAATTATAAGTTAATTAAAAAATTAAGGCAAGAATTAAGTATTACTGATTGTAATTTCAAAGTATATATCATATATTCTTTAAACCAAATAAGAACCACGTAATGTATGGCGATATTAATGCAAATATTAAAATAAATTAAAACAGTAAAAATTATAAATTTGTTAAAAAATTAACGAAAAAATCAAACACTATGGAATTTAATATCAAAATCTATGTCACCTTTTCTTTAAACCATATGAAAACAACATAAGATACGTGGATATTAACACAAAATTATAACAAGTTAAAAAGGTAAAAATTATAAATTTGTTAAAGAATTAATGGAAAAATCAAGTATTATTGATTACAGTTTCAAAATATATGTTATGTTTTCCTTAAAACAAATGAGAACCACATAATGTATGTCAATATGCATAGTGAACATTATTAAGATACACATGTTCGTTACTTTAATTTAAACTTTCATAAATAATACTATATAAACGCAAATAGATCAACACTGACACATTAGTAAACATCATATTTTTAGTGCCAAAATTAAATGTTGGAGTTTACTTGTTGATAGGATTTTCATGCATATGATGACTATTTGGAGCAGAAATATTGTATGGTGTCCAATTGAATGGTGGACTCACGTTGCTCATAAAAGATAAATAGTGGCAGAAATCAAACAACGGTTTCTCAAAAAAAAAAAAAAAAAAAAAAAAATCTTTCCTCTCTCCCCCTCGATTTCACCGTTACAAACCTCTTTTATTAAGCTTCGAAAGAGATATTTTATAATATCAACAATAGAAACAAAACATGTAAAATAACATATACAATACAAAATTTCGCTTTACGTAAAATTTTATCTAACCACTTCCACTCGGTCAAAATATTCAACAAAAGTTCGCATTTTTTAAATTTTATTTTCATTTTAAACAGTATAATATTTGTATATTAATTTTTTGTGTTTAAATTTATATATTAACTTTTGTTTTTAAATCAGTTAATGTAATTGTCGAGATGCATAAGGCATGGTCGCTTTATATCATTTTAACATTTACGACATGTCACGTAATGAAAAAAACTTGATTAAAAAAAAACAAATCCAAGTTTGACGGTCCGCTTAAATCTGCAAAAATGGCAAATATATCCCGAGCTACAATTAATAATCAATGTCAACAGGGATTTTAACAAAAAATACGAGCAATGGCCAGAACTCTTTCCGAATCAAGAGAAAGATTCTATTACTGTGGCTGCTCGATCAGCTATGGCGACGAACTTATTAACAATCTGGTTAAATGCGAGACTTTAGGTTGTTTACAACGTTAATCAGCTTGTTGACTGGCTTAATCTAGACGGGCCCATCAATATAGAGACCGATGCTGAATTTACTATTTCTCTTATTGGCTAACATGCATATGTGCATCCAAACACCATTCATCAAAGATATATAAAATATAATTAATGTCGTAAATTTTATTTAAAAAAACTCATTTTAAAATTCAATTTTTTTATAAAATGCTTAACTAACTTTTTTTTAACTTTTAAAGACCCTCCAAAAAAGTTACTCTTTGGTATGTAGAAGTAGACCATATTCCAGGAAAGCTAATAAAGCAGCTGATAAACTTTCACGCCTTTATACTTACAAATTTAAAACATAAATCGACCAATCAATGCTAGAAATTATGGAGGATTTCTGACACCGATAGGGTAATCTGTGTTTTAAATTTGTAGGCAAGACCTGAAAGCTGACCAACCGCATTGTTAGCTTACCTATGACAATGGACTACTTCGACATCACAAAAAATAACATTTATTTGAAGGTCTTTAAAAGCCAAAAGAAAAAAAGTAAGCATTATATATAAAAAAATGAATTATTTTAATGAAAACTTACAATATTAATTTTATTCAATATAATTCCTGATAGGGTGTTTAAAAGCATATAATGCGCGTTTAGCAATTATAGAAACAACAAACTGAGCATCGGCCAATATAATGCTGGATTAAAGCAATCAGAAAGCTAAATAGCGCTGTAAGCAGCTAACGACTCACATTCAATGTTCTGCTAATAAAATAATCATCATATCTGATCGATACAAAATTTTATGTAAAATAAAATTTTGTTTTCTAAATATTATTTTACATGTTTTGTTTCTATCGTTAATCTTATCAAATATTTCTCTTTCATCGCTTAGTAGAAGATTTTTTTTATTTTATAAATTTGTAAAATGAACTTGAGAAGGGATTAGAAAGTAAATCATATTATTTATTGTTTTTATCTTTAATAATTTCTCTTTCATCTGTAATGTAAATTTCCATATTATTACCTTTTTGTAAACAAAATATTATTAACAATTTAATGCACAGTTTACAATGGATTATATAAGGTAAAAATTATAAACTAATTAGAAAAATAAAGTATTACTATTTGTAATTTCAAAATACATTATCATATATTCTTTAAACCAATCAAAAACCATGTAATGTATAGCAATATTTATGCAAAAATTAAAACAAAATAAAAAAGTAAAAATTATAAATTTATTAAAAAGTTAATGGAAAACTCAACCACTATTGAATTTAATATCAAGATATATGTCACATCTCCTTTAAACCATATGAAAACAACGTAAGATATGTGGATATTAATGCTAAATTCGCAGCAGATTAAAAAAGTAAAGATTATAAATTTGGTAATGAATTAATGCAAGAATCAAATATTATTGATTGTTATTTCAGAATATATATCATGGTTTCTTTGAAACAAATGAGAACCACGTAATATATGGCAATATACGTAGTTAACATTAATAAGATACACACATTCTTACACTAATTTAATCTTTCATAATTAATACACTTTCCACACAAATAGATCAACACTGACACATTAATGAACATATTTTATTTTTAATGCTAAGATCAAATGTTGAAGTTTACTTGTTAGTGGGATTTTCATACATACGATGGCCATTTGAAGCAGAAATATTGCGTGAAATCCAATTAAATGGTTGACACACATAAAAATAAATGTTTGTATGAATCAAACAACAGTGTTCGAAAAAACAAATAAATAGTTTTTAATTGATCGTGCTAACAAAACAAACTACCATACATATTATTGATGAAAATGAGCAATTAATATTCTATATAACTAAATATCGTTATTACTTTTGCTTGCAAAATAATTTTATCATCTAAAAAAATTACCATAATTTTATCATCTAAGAAAATTACCATAATACATATTATTGATGAAAATGAGCAGTTAATATTCTTTAATTCTTCACAGATCAGATATAAGAATAGCAAACACATCTCAAATAGAATAAGCAAACAAGCAGTAAAGCTCCATAATTAGTACAAAATTTAGTGCACATAACTACAAAATGTGAAGACTGAAAATTTCATTGCCAAATCGTCAAAAACATAAGATCAAGGTCTACAAAAAGAGTGAAAGTTACTTCAGAAAAAGAGAATTAAGATGCTTTAAATAAAATGACAAATTAGCAAAGCTAAGAACAATTAGCTACTGTTATCTAAAACCACGATATATACAGGATTTGACCTGAGAAACATCCAACAAAGTGGTATTATAACAAATGTAAACATCATAATTTATAGAGCGATCAGAACCTGTCGGGATTCAAGAACAACATCATATGAATCAGCGGACTGACAAACCATGAGTTTCATCATCACTTCGCTCCACGATTTTGTTACCAAACTCAATTAATATTAAAAACATAAATCAAAATAAAAAGAAAAAAGAAAGCTCAGAACTTCTTAGAGGAATTGTGTTACCGTCATCGACCATTGATAACCAGTCTGCGGCACAAAGAATTTCATCACCGCAACAAACCAGATAAATTTAAGTAGATGAAGACCTGATTTAGATCAGAAAAAAAGCAAATAGTCTGCCGCTGAGAGAGGATGGAGGCTGCAAGAGATAGAAGCTCCAAATTTATACTACGTTGGAAGAGGAGATCCAAACATCTCAACCGTCCAACTGGGTTATGTGATTATATCATAGATCAATTTTAACTTTAAAATAAAACTGATAATGTTAATGACCATACTGCCATGAAGTATCCAGTATTATCCAAATTAACTTTCACAAGATCGAAATTTCAGATTTGACATCAAAAGCAGCAGAAGTAATATCTAATAGTTTAAACAGTTTCACAGGAAAAATATAAGTTAGAACAATTACTAGCTATTATTAACAGTATAAAATAATAGCTTACTAAATAATTACAAGGACTGAACAAAAAAGAATAGATCTCAGATCAGGTCTCCATTAAGTTTTTCCACATGGATTGATTTCAACCTCGGAAGAACGAAAGTTTAATTTTGATCATCACTGATATAGGAAAAACCATTGCGAAACAGAAATCAAGTAAGAGATCAAACAAAAATAAAAAAAGGCAAATACGAAGATAAAGATAGGGAGAACGGCAGAAGCAGAAGCAGATATTTCAGCCGCCACGAAAAAGAGATGAAGAACAAGATGGAAAAACCTACGGATATATAGCGAACCAAAACGGCCTCTTCCAGTCCATATTGTTACGAAAAGCCCATGCTGTTTACTGTGCAACCCAATAAATTAAATTTGAGACTAGGTTCCAAGTAAATGTAATGGCTACGAATCTATTATAACGACAAGAACCTGTTCTTAGAAAACACATTTCAAAAACTTCGGGTTATGTGTCTGTATGAATTAGGGTTGTTACGGTAACGGTAGATTTACCATTATCATACCATTACCAGTCAATCGGTAATTCTTTTTTATTGAAATCGGTATACCAGTTAAAACGGTATGGTAATGGTAAATTTACCATTTTTAATGGTAAATTATCGGCAATAATTCTTCAATACCAGCGGTAACGGTAATCTTACCAGTTAATTCAAAACATAAGTATACTCACCTGATATGGTTTATTACATGCATGTAGAACCAAAAAATGATTATATTTAGTTCAATAATCGAGTAAAAAAATTCCAGTTACACTTATTTTCTTTCTCATTTGTGTTCTTTTATAAATTAACATTACATATGGTATAATAACGATGCACAGTATATAAAAAGTACGTCAAGAAATAAACTTTGATGGATAAATGGTAATTTACTGTTACTAGTGTAACGGTTACCAGATTATCGGTATACCAGTCGAACGGTAACAGTAACAGTAAACAATTCTGGCTTACAAGTAAAAACGGTACGGTAACGGTATTTGCTAAACGGTAACGGTAACCATTACCATAACAACCCTAGTATGAATAGGCGAAGATGGACCACATCCATGGACCTACCTTGGTAAGGTCGAGTGGAGTCCAGCGCCTCCATAGACATTTTACAATTTGAAATGTAGTATAATCTAACAAATTGATTTTAGAAGCGATGCTTCTAATATGATAAATGAATCATTGGGGATTTTGCATGAATCGGTAAAACATAAAGAATCAGAATTCACACGGTTTTTTTGCCAAAAAAAGCAAAAAGGAACCAAGTAATAAATGATGAAAGAAGAAGGCGGATGATTTAATTACTTTTTTTTACAGCAAATGAATAAATGGATAGCTATATTTGAAAGTTATCCAAACAAAGTTTGTGATTTACCATTCAAACACTTTTGCTTTTAGTAGCTTTGAGCGGATTTTAGCATCATCCCTTAGCTTTATTTCTATTGATAATTAGGTACAAACTGCAAATAACCTTCAAGTTTAAATCAATACTCAGCATTCACGTCATTTTTTAATGTTTTTCTTCCGTCATAACTATTATCATAGTCACTATGAAAGATTTAGTAATCATTAAATGCATGTGACAAATTTGAGTAACATTAAGTAACCTACACCTCAATATATTCAACAACAACTGGGGAAATAACATAACTAAAGTTGTAGATAAAAAAATTGATACATTTTATATGTATTTACTAGAAAGCGGTTATTGGAGCACAAAATTAAACTAAAAAAAGTAGGGACACAAACTTTGGACCATTTGATTTATTTGTCTTTACGTAGAAGATGAAATTCAGGAAATGATGTAGCAGTTTAGATTTACTATGTTCAATTTTGTTTCATCATTCTGTGTCTAATTAGAGTTTCCCACAAATTTATTATGGATCATCTTACATTTTATACTATAAGTGGTATGTGTGTAATATTACCAACATAAAATTTTACATACATGTTATGTTCTTTTCCCCCACTCATTTAGATTTCTGCATACATCACTGACCACATCTCAATTTTGCTCAGATTTGATCCTTTTGATTTTCATCATACATTCCAATTTAAATAATATTATTTTCTCAACATATATATGAAAACATATATGGGCATGTTTCAAAAACATTCCTCAAATTGGATCTTTGTTGGTATTATAAAGAATTTAGTAGTAACATTTCTAAATTTATTTAAATAAAATATTTTATTTTATTTAAATTTCGCAATAGGAAAGCTTATAGCTTTGGACATTGACATGGATCAATTTGAGAGAGTTATTCAAGTGAGCTTTGGGTGCATGCAGGAGCAACCTTCATGTAAACCTTCAATAAGTAAAGTCGTTCAAATGCTTGAAGGGATAATGGAAATAAAAAAACCACATGTGGCAAAACCTATTAAGGATGGATCATTTGTTAATGGTATTATGGAATATATATATATATATATATATATATATATATATATATATATATATATATATCGGCTCACGGTCACTCACAGAATATAACCCTTAGGGTTTAAAGGGAAAATCTATCATTGTACACCGACTTTGGCTTAATATCATTTATTACATTAACGTTACACTATGCTCAGGCCCGGCCTTTGGCCAAAGCGGATGAAGCAACCGCTTAGGGCCTCGAATAATTTAGGGCACCAAATTCGTCGATAACCAGATTAAAGAAAAACTGTAGAATCACGATTCCAAGATTCATCGATACAATTCGGGTCGACGACGATGACTTCAGCTATCAATCGCTGGCGGGTGACGAGCAATTCACAGATCGTGATTACAGGATCATGAATATCGTCTCCAACTAGGGCACAACTTAAAGTCAAAGACGAACTGGACGATGTAAACTCAATTTCAAGCAAGTATTAATTTGTATTTTGTATGTTTATTGTTCCGCAAGATGGAAATTTCATGCGGTTGCGGCTTGCGGGTTTATTTGGAATTGTTTCAGTAGTTGTTATTGTAAATTATACGTGGATTGTACTTATTTTAATTTGTGCATACCGACATAATTCTCAGGCTAATCGGTAATGGCCTAAAATTATTTTGTTTGTTGTATCATGTTTATTTGAATTAGATTGAAGAACTTGATAAAGTAGTCAATTGGGATCCAAATTGCAGCCATAGCTAAAAAGATTAAATAAACTAGAGATAAAAATGTTAGGACTTTGTGTAATTTAGAAAAGCTGGGTTGATTGCTACAGCGACAAAGGTAGTAGAAGACGTTATGTGGTATGGAAAAAGGTGGGATGATCAATGTTGGGGCAAAGATTATGTTCTAATATTATATTTCTAAGCATGGGTTGGAGAATTGCCGCAGCGTAATGGTTTTGTAAAAATGACATTATGCACTTCTATTTTACTGCGCAAATCATATTTTGGTCCTATATTTTTATTTCAGATTAGTGGTTATATTAATCTAAGGATTATTTTGTAATTTGGATTAATTCAAAATTGGTATATTCAAATTCCTATCCAACACAATTGATAATTTTGTAGCAAAAATTTATTTATTAGCAGTTAATGAAATTTTTAATGACTGTTTTTAAATAAAATGTTTTGATGCAATACATTATCATCTTTAAGAGGGCACAATTTTCAAATTTTGTTTTGGGTACCAAAATTTCTAGGACCGGCACTGACTATGCTGCATCTATAAATAGTCATATACCGTGTACATTGTAATATATCTTTTCTGAATAATAAAACTATGCATCATGTTCTCTTTATTTTCTTCTGTTATGTGATTGCTTGATGTACTTCTATTTCGCATCATGGTATCAGAGCCATACCTTGCCTGACAGCATTGAAGTTGATCTCAATAACTGCTCTTGGATTTGTTGATCCAAGCCCTTTCAAAAAAGTTTCATCATCGAGGGAGTTACCATCATCGATCAAGTAAATGAAGACCTGATTTAGAACAGGAAAAAGCAAGTAGTCTACCGCTGAGAGAGATGGAGACTGCAAGAGAAAGAAGCTCTAAATTTATACTACGTAATGTGATTATATCATAGATCAATTTTAACGTGGTTAACTCAAATAAATTCATACTACGTTGAAAGGAAGGTGTTATCTTCTTTTAAATAAATTTAAAGCTATGAAATCATTAGTACATGTAAATAGGTCTTTAGGTTGCCATTTACCATTTTATCAATATTTCCAAATTGTTTAATATTATCCAAAACTGCTTAATTCCAAGCGAATTTCAATAAGATGATTCCTACACGTTTTCAACTCGTATGATCAAGTGTAAGTCCAATCAGTTGGAAATATGAAATCCTACAATGTTTCACTAATTCGGATCCAACGAAATTGGACTCATTGAATTCGTAGACCTTTTGAAAAATAGCCTTATTCCTAGCTTTTATCGAATTCTAACTGTTTTTCAATACGCGTTTATATTACGTATACCTACACACTAACTCCGATTGACTTAAAATTTGGAACCTTACCATATTTTAATGTTACGAATCCAATAAAACTGGTTTCGTTGGAATTCGAGATTGTTTCATAAATGGTATATTTTTAGGCTATTGAAATAATATTAAAGCATAAAAATTTATTATATTTACTTTAAAAATATTTTTAGAAGTCCACTAATCTTATTTAAATTCAAATTTTATATTGACCAAAAATTCGGGTCGTTACAATATGTTTCTGTTTTGCCTGATGGTCATTTAAGTGGACGACAAAAGAATACATTATGTTGTTTTAGTGAAGGACGTAGCTCTTAAAAATCGAATATGAACCACGAACAATTCAATTTGAATATTTTAAAACACCATTCAATATGGACTTGTCTAATTTGACCATTCAAGTCCGATCCATTACCATTAAAAAATTGATTACATTTTTTTTATCAAAAAAATTTAAATGTCAAACCGTACATCAGTCCGAGTCTAGTTGAGTCGGTCAACGAGCACGTGTGATGGTCAAACATGACATCCCTCCTTATAAAAGAGCATCATTAAATGTCTAGAAGATCGTCTAATCAAGCATCTAAGAATAAGTATACATACTTGATTCATCTATATGGTTCTACTATATGGAACTAGATATTCTTGGAGGCATAAACGCTTGTTCAATTTTTTTCAAATTGATTTAGAAATGCACGTTACTTCACCTTCATAAATAGACTCATTATTGTCAAAGCATGATCAACCAGTTTCAGAAACGACTAAAAAGTTCTTGTCTTCCATCTAAAGAATGGTTGTTTTCAATCAGAATAAAGCCTAAGAAGTACATAATTCTGATTCATCCTAATGTACTGGATTATCAGTGTTGGTGTTTGCAATTTGGTATGCAAACCTATTTTCACTACAGCTTTGTGATTTGGATAAATCTTCGGTTGAATTATTGGAAATTGTGAAGTCTTCAAAATCAATGGGTTCTTTTCCCCATGCAATGATAGCAGTGGAGGATAGTGATATATCATTGTTTGCCCTTGAAGTCAATCCATCATACCCTAAATCCATGGATTATACTTTAGTAACTGCGAGATGCTTCTAGTCTGCAACAATACTATTTGAAGATATCAATGCATTGTTAGCTAGGGAGACAGTTGATGTCAGTTCATCGCCCTTAGTTTCAATGGATGAATTTCCAACTTTTAGTGGCATAGTCAAGTCTGGAAGTGGCATTCAGTATATTCAACCATTATCCAGGTTTAAAATCCACTGGTACCATGCTTATGATATTACCAATTTATCGTTCTTTTCTTCTTCGGGTAAAAAGTTAGTTTTATATGTAGCCCAGAAGAATAAAAGAGAGTATAAACGTCAGATTTCAAGGTTAGTATGTTCCATGCATGATTTTCAGGATATAATGGCACATTAATCCACAATAGTTTACATAAACCACAAGATTACCAAGAATATAAGCCACGTCATATCCATAGTTTTGTATTAAGTGTATATTAGTGATTTCAGTTATTTGAATATTGAAGGACCGCATTGATCACCTCAGTCACTAAATGCACAAAACCATGTATAGAACAATACATTTTGCAGGCAAATCAAATTGAGATCAATAGTCGGACTCTTATAATGCTTGTGTTTAAGATAAGCAGCATTGATCAAGTACGAAGGTTATGCTTGTTTATAATACTTCTAGAATCTAACTGCTTTGTTATGGAAGCTTTTTTGCAGCCAACACACTTGCACATGTCATTGCTTATGATCAACTATTTATTTCACAATTCACATTATTGTCAACTCCAGCATCGACATGACATGTTGCAAATGTAGAGCTGGAGCCTAGAGCATGACAGACACTATTTGGTCCTCCAATAACATACTAAAACGGTAAGATATCTCACTGCTGACTATTTATGCCTAGACTCTTTACAAATGCTTTCTATTATCATGTATAGAATATTCAAATATTTGTTGAGCCAACCGAATGCCATCTCAGCTGTACATAATCTCAGTTTTGTCGTTTATCATTTTTACAAAGGGTGTACAACAAATTCTTCAAAATATTAATTGTTGTGAAAATAAATTGCTAAAATTATCATTCCTTCAGATTTGCATATGAAAATTGCATTCAAATAATCTATATATACAAATAGTACAAAAATATATTTAGACAAATAGTACAAATAATCTATATATACAAATAGTACAAAAATATAGATGGTACAAATATATATATATATATAGGTAATCCATATGTACAAATTGCTTTTTAATGATATAATAATAACCCTCATCCATGAAGCAAAAAATAAGGAAAATTATTGTACAAAGAGGATTTCTTTTACGCACTTAGCAAAATGGAACCCAGGGAATGTTGATTGTTGAAATACCACTAGATGTTGGCAATAAATTAAATTGCAATAAATGTAAATATAAATTGCATTTGTTAATTGCAATATATATTGCCTTGATTTGGGTATTTGGTATTTAATTATTTATTGTGATAAACCCAAATGTATTCCAGAGAAGTCTTATCTAGAATGTTCTTTCCGATAAGGATGAAGCATGTATAAATAAGACTAAATTGCAGTGTAATAAATAAATCAATCAAGAAATAAAATTCTCTTCCTCCAAATTAATAAGATAGGAGATCCAAACATCTCAACCGTCCAACTGGGTAATGTGATTATATCATAGATCAATTTTAACTTTAAAATAAAACTGATAATGTTAATGACCATACTGCCATGAAGTATCAAGTATTATCCAAATTAACTTTTACAAGATCGAAATTTCAGATTTGGTATCAAAAGCAGCAGAAGCAATATATAATAATATAAACAATATCACTGGAAAAACATAAGTTAGAACAATTACTAGTTATTAACAGTATAAAATTTTAGCTTACTAAATATCTACATGGACTGAACAAAAAAGAACGTATCTCAGATCAGGTCTCCATTAAGTTTTTCCACATGGATTGATTTCAATCTCGGAAGAACGAAAGTTTAATTTTGATCATCACTGATATAGGAAAAAAACAATGCGAAACAGAAATTAAGTACGAGATCAAACAAAAAAAGAAAAGGCAAATACGAAGATAAAGATAGGGCGAACGGCAGAAGCAGATATTTCAGCCGCCACGAAAAAGAGATGAAGAACAAGGGAAAAGCCTACGGATATATAGCGAACCTAAACGGCCTCTTCCGGTCCATATTGTTACTAAAAGCCCATACTAT
Organism: Allium sativum; assembly: GCA_030737875.1. NCBI lineage: Eukaryota > Viridiplantae > Streptophyta > Magnoliopsida > Asparagales > Amaryllidaceae > Allium > Allium sativum. The sequence goes on along the minus strand of CM060913.1, from coordinate 34,014,978 downwards.
CTACTATGCAACCCAATCAAATAAATCTGAGACTGGGTTCCAAGTAAATGTAATGGCCACGAATCTATTATGACGACAACTTAAATATGGAGAACCTATTCTTAGAAAATACATTTTCAAAAACTTTGGGTTATGTTTCTATATGAATAGGCGAAGATGGACTACATCCAAGACCTACCTTATTAAAGGTCGAGTGCGCCTCCACAGACATTTTATAATTTGAATGTAGTATAATATGACAAATTGATTTTAGAAGCGATGCTTCTAATTTGGTAAATGAATCATTAGGGATTTTGCATGAATCGGTAAATCATAAAGAATCAGAATTCACATGGTTTTCTTGCAAAAAAAAAAAAAAAAAAAAAAAAAAGAAGAAGAAAAGAAAAGAAAAGGAACCAAGTAATAAAGGATGAAAGAAGAAGGCAGATGGTTTAATTACTTTTTTTTTTACAGCAAATGAATAAATGGATAGTTATATTCGAAAGTTATCCAAACGAAGTTTGTGATTTACCATTCAAGTACTTTTGCTTTTAGTACCTTTGAGCGGCTTTTAGCATCCTCCCTTAGCTTTTTTTATTATTATTGATAATTAGGTACAAACTGAAAATAACCTTCAAGTTTAAATCAATACTCAGCATTCTGTCATTTTTTAATGTTTTTCTTCCATCATAACTATTATCACAGTCACTATGAAAGATTTAGTAATCATGAAATGCATGTGACAAATTTGAGTAACATTAAGTAACCTACACCTCAATATATTCGACAACAACTGGGGAAATAACATAACTAAAGTAGTAGATAAAAAATTGATACATTTCATATGTATTTACTAGAAAGCGGTTATTGGAACACAAAATTAAACACAAAAGTAGGGACATAAACTTTGGACCATTTGATTTATTTATCTTTACGTAGAAGACGAAATTCAGGAGAATATCTAGCGATTTAGATATATCATGTTCAATTTTGTTTCATCATTATTTGTCTAAGTAGAGTTTCCCACAAAATCATCTTACATTTTATACTATAAGTGGTCTATGTGTATATTTTACCAACATGAAATTTTACATAAACGTTATGTTCTTTTCCCCTCACTCATTTAGATTTCTGCATACGTCATTGACCACATCTCAATTTTGCTCAGATTTGAACCTTTTGATTTTCATCATACATTAATATTATTTTCTTAACATATATATGAAAACATATATACATAGGTATATGTATCACAACTGAGTCATCTCGCAATAGAAAATATAGGCAAGTTTCAAAAACATTCCTTAAATTGGATCTTTGTTGGTCTTATAAAGAATTTAGTAGTAACATTTCTAAATTTATTTAAATAAAATATTTTACTTTATCTAAATTTTGTAACATGAAAGCTTATAGCTTTGGACATTGACATGGGTCAATTTGAGAGAGCTATTCAAATGAGCTTTTGGTGCATGTAGGAGCAACCTTCAAGTAAACCTTCAATAAGTGAAGTCATTCAAATGCTTGAAGGGATAATGGAAATAAAAAGACCACCTGTGGCAAAACCTATTAAGGATGGATCAGCTGTTAATGGTATTATGGAATATATATATCGGTTCAGAGTCACTCACAGAATATAACCCTTAGGGTTTAAAGGGAAAATCTATCATTATACACCGACTTAGGCTTAATATCGTTTATTACATTAACGTTACACTATGTTGCATCTATAAATAGTCATATACCATGTACATTGTAATGTATCTTTTTCTGAATAATAAAACTAAGCATCATGTTTTCTTTATTTTCTTCTGTAATTTGATTGCTTGATGTACTTCTATTTTGAATCATGGTATCAGAGTCATACCTTGCCTAACAACATTGAAATTGATCTCAGTAACTGCTCTTGGATTAGCTGATCCAAGCCCTCTCAAAAATGTTTCATCATCGAGGGAGTTACCATCATCGATCAAGTGATCTTGATTACATCAAGATATCGGTTCTTGATTATAGTTTATGCCATCCTTGGCTGATTTCTCAACCCGGTTGCATCAAACTGGTGGTTCATCCATATTGATCACCTTAACCTTCCTCTTTTCGTCTCTGTTTCTGAAAATGGTCAATCTCAGCGATAATGCATCTCTCACATCACCACAATAGGACAATTCATATCTGAAGCGACCCGAACTTCCACGTGAAGAAAAGTCCGGATTGAGTTGAGAACATGACAAATCAGAACACAAACAGAAAAACATTTCATTGCTTATTACAACAATTTTCATCAGAGTACAAGAATATACAGAATATGAATAAATATTATACATTTGATAAATATAAGGGATTTACAACTTACAATGCAACAGAAAATAATACAAAATACAACTGAAAGGAATATACAGATACAGAGCTTTCTGAATATCATTCCAGCTGTAAACCAGGATCCTGTGAATATAAATCTGCAAAACTAAAACTATTAGCTCCCCATGTGGAAAATAGGGGCACCCAGAGTTTAGGTTAAAACAATAAACTCTAGGTTAGTCATGTGACTGGTGTGAGAACTAAAACAGTTATTAATCTTTATTTTAAAGTTAGGTAAATCAAGGGACCACGCCGTATAGCACGGAACGGGTTTACCCCCAAGAATACTAGTGCATAAAACAAACAGCGCAATGCTAAATAAAGAACAATGAAGCTATTATAAGACCCAGGTCCCATCACACAATGCAACGCAAGTCGGAGGATAGAGTTTTACCTTATAATAGCCAAACATGCTTGGTACGTTTAAAACAAATCATTTTGATACTATTATAGTGTAAAGTGTATGAAAATAACTTCAAATATAATTGTATCAATCATAGACGACATAGTACCCCATCCCACTATGTCGCCATACTAGGCTCTACAATCAAAACCGAAATGTCACGTATTGGAAGTTGGATTTCCATCTGTGAACCAAGGAGAGGGATCGTCTTTACCGATTCGAGATGCTCTAGCCCGTATCTCAGGACCCAGACTCAGGTGGGCCCTTGGATCGTCAGGGCCGGTCCACTCGATGTGGATTAAAATTCCTGAACACTACGTTTCCCCGCCCTATGGGGCGTCAATCTGGTCTGTATAAAGACCATACTATCCATCGGCCCCACGGTGCCGGTATATCCGAGGCATCTCGCTATCCATCATCCACATAAATAAAACATCTGGGCGTGCAAAACCCAGACACCACTTCTAGCTAGAAGGAAACGCATGTCTTCCCCGAGGTCCACTCACGTTTCTGGTTCACTCCGGGGTGTGAGGCTCGCGAATTAATGCTACACAAAGCTATGCTATATTAAAGCCGTGCTTTGATCATCAACCACAAGACTCTGCTTTTCAACATAAGCCTTGATCATTTGCATCTCAGCATGCCACACAGGCAATTCACGTTGTGCAACAGATGTCTATCAATCACACAGAATGAAATCCGATGTCAGACACACATCCATTTACAAGTTCATTCTGGGTCTGAACGAAACCAGAGGCACCTTATTCCTCGTCCCATCGGTCTAATACAGGAGAGAGGGCCTCGCATATCCGGTCGATCTCCAAGTACATCTGGAAGATCACCACTTATTACCTTGTCATGGGTGTATAGCCAAATCAAGACATTAGTAATAATCCAAACGATGTGAAGACCTCCGGTCTTCAACCACCGCCTTCATAATCGACTCATCGCCAATTCAGTTATTCAGAATGGGATAAACCCGGTCTTTCTGAATAACTCACGTATATAATAAACAAGTGCTATAAAAACACAACATACGCCTCATTCCAATTCTGAATATTCTTTTATTTAAATATTCATATTCTTGGGAAAGGTTCCCATTAATTTTATCAAAGATAAATTCTTTAAATTTATTCTTTAATCTTCCTTTGGATATCAATTTAAACCAAACTAAAGTTTATCCAAACTAGTCGGGATTAGCGAACCTTACCGAAGTAATCATTTGTTTTATTTCCCAATCCCAACCTATTCATCCCATGGAGCAAAACTGGTAGTGCTCCATATCTAACACCACGGTGTTATCGATAAATTCAATTATCATTTCATGTTCAAATCTAATTAAAGATTTAACTATCGCTTGGAGTAAAACTGGTGGTACACCATTCTCGATCATTTAATGAGTTCGATAATTTTAATCATCCCATTCACATTCCAATCTAATTAAATATTCATTAAAACTCTAATTCAGTTTTAATCTCCAAAAATCATTTCTTAATGATTTTTCAAAGTTAAGAAATTGATCTTATCTTTAACCGGGTTAAAGAACTAATGTCATTTAAAACACAGCTCACGATAAACCCAAAATCACCTTCCATTAATTATGAAATCTTCACGGAAAAACAAATCAATATATAATCGATATCAATTTCCATATCCGACTAATAATATAAATGGAATAACGGCAAAGCCTTTTAAATTCCATATGTATTAACAGTCCTCCTCCATAGAAGTTCACTTCGATTATTATCAATCGAATTTTATTCAATTCCAATTTAATATATTAAAATCGAAATCTTTACTTTGGAAAATTCCTGTAAAATCTTTAATGAAAAGATTTATAAATTCCAAATCTCATTTCACTGTAAATCGGGTTAAAGAACGAATGTCCTTGAAAACACAGTTCACGATAAACCCAATTCACATTCCATTTTATTCCAATTATTAAATATAATTGGAAACTCTAACAATCTTAATTAAAAGATTTATTCTCGTCACATGGGGTTCAAGAACAGTGTTACTGAAGACCCCATCCCATCAGTCTCTAACCGTAAATTTGTAAGAGAACAATTCCTTAAGTATTAATTCCGGAGGCCAAAACCAACATCAGATCAATACCCAGGAAACAATTCAACTTAGCTAGTCTCCAGTTAGTTTCTAATTCTCTTAACTTCGTTGGGTTTAAGAACAGTATTATTAAAGATGACACTCACGACAAACCCAAAATCTCATTCCATTGTTAATCGGGTTAAAGAACAAGTGTTTCACGATAAATCCAAAAACCAATTCCAATTTAATTCCAATTAAATGTTAATTCATTGGTAAACTTCATTAAATCTTAATAAAAAGATTTATATCTTTTCTCAACTGGGTTTAAGAACAATGTTAGTGAAGACACTGTTCATGACAAACCCAAAATCCCATTTGATATTAAATACAAGGCTCTGAATGGAAAATATATCAGCTTATATTCAATATCAAATTCTGAAACGAACAAATATCATATTGGAATAACGATATATATCTTCCAAATTCCTTCACAATATCCATATAATTACGGAATCTAATATCGAAATATCCCAAAGATACTTCCGATTCAAATCCATTCCAATTCTTATATTGGAAATTTCTGGTTATATTAAAACCATTCACAAATCCAATTTATTTATTTAAAAATTATTGGATTTCAAATCTAGTTCATAACTAGTTCATTTCGACAAAAATACATTTTTATCTTTTCAAATATGTAATTTTTCATCCCAATTACTTCCAAATCATTTATTATGATTTTACACAAACTATCAATATTTTTAATAATTTTATCAAGGCTCATACAGTCGGTTTCCATAAACGGTCATCGAACTGCACTTACATCGACCTTTTCCAAATTTGATTTAGACTTAGTTCCAAATCCAACCGTTAGATTCCAAATTTCTTATATTCTTTTGAAAGCTCTTTTCGACACGAACCCTACGGTTCCGGTTTTAGGAGAATCCGACGGTCGGATCTCTCGTATTGTCAATTCAAAGTCAATGGTCGAAATTCGCGAACTGCCACTGCGCGGCGCGTTCTATTCGGGCCATTAAATATATATATATAATATATATATTATACATATTTCATCAATTTAATTTTAAAACGTATTTTATAAATCGTTTTAAATTCGTTTTCAAAATGATTTCAACTTCATATTCAATTTTTAATCAAAATTGAATATTCCATATCATTAATATATAAATGATAATATTTTCGAAATATTAGATTTTGAAATCAAGTCCTTTTCGATATTCATTATAAAAATGAATAAAATCGATATAAATATCATTTACGACAAAATAGGATAAACTAATCAACACGGCTTTATATATTTAAATATATTCATGTCCATCCCAAATCAGACATCAAAAGATTAGATTTTGATCCATTACTGGATATTATTTTGAAATATTCATTATTTTAAAATATACGTTATTTTAAAATATTCATTCTTTTTGAACTGGAATCAGACACAGTCAATTACCATATAATGTTATTTATATGGATTTCATATAACACATGTATAGAACAACAACGATAAACAATCAACCATCATCCAAAGTGCATTATACACTGCATAAGCATTAAATATAGATTTTTAACACTTACAACAGTCCGTCAACCAGTCGATTGACATACAACTAAACAATTGGGAATAGTGTATGTCAGTCGTCAAATATCATCCCAATACCCATGTGGGGTTTCAATCAACAAATACAGATTTTATTTGTTCAGTTAGGCGATGTGTAAAATATATCGTCCCAATCTATATCAGTGAAATGAGTGTACATAAACAAATCGTCTGATTTGTAAATGAATACTTATTTTGTTCATTATACGTTAAAAATTATATTTTTAGCGATAAAATATTTTATTCGACACATGAATATTTTATACAGTCCATTTCACATCACAAACCATTTTCACAACACAATCAAATCAAACAAGCCGTCCAGGGTCTGTGGACGACGTATCAGGTGCCGCTAAGCACCTCTGCATCCTAGTATATATTTTAACTAGAAAATACTATTAAAGTGAGAAGTTCTCACATTTGGGATCCACTCAGCCATTCTTTATTTTAACGGTTTGGATTCTGTTCGCTGCCCGTCAGTTCCATCCCATCTGTTTCACGTGGTATATATATTAAAAAAGAAATCATATTTTTAATACGATGCTATATATAATTAGAAGTCACATTTTTATTTAAGACATTTCTTTATAATATTACATTTTTTCTAACAATGTCATTATATTTAAAATTCACATTTTAAACCTTGCTTTATATAAAAGAAAATCATATTTTTATATTTTTGAACCCATATTATTTTCTATTTTCAGAAACAATGAAAAACAATGCTCTTTTTATATTTTCCAAAAATAAAGCTCTATTCATACTTTAAAAACAATATATAATTTCAAACAATGTATACTTTTATATTTTCAAACAATGTATATTTTTATATTTTCAAACAATGTATATTTTTAAATTTTTAAACACTATGTTTTATTTATATTTAATATCACATTTTTCAAAACAATGCTAAATATATTTTTATAAAAATAATGTAATTATTAAAATAAAAAGGAAGGAACAGCTCACTGCAATCATTTTGGGCGTTTGCAAAGGGAGTCACCACCTAGGGCATGAGAATTTCGTCGCTTCCGTCGTTGTTGACCAGATTGGAGGGCCCCACGCGCTTCATCGTCGAACCAGCTTCCACCTCGCCCCGTGCCTCGAAACTCGCATCCCCCATTTGCCCTAAAATCCGCTGCAATGCCGGCCTATTTAGGCCCGAAAATTTCCCCAATCTCTCGACCATAAATCATGGAGCGAGTATGGATGTGAAGATCGTAAAGTCTTCTTTGATTTCGTTCATGAAATTTTAATTTTCATTGAGTGGATTGGAATTTATTTGAGCTCAAAATTTTGAGCGTATTCCGCCGTTGAAAGAACTGGAGGCACTATATTCAGTTTGACCGCGGGTTTGACTAGGGTTTAGTAGAGAGGGCTATTTATATAAATAATATTTTATTATATTTAATTTATTTAATTCTCTAATTAATTCGTTCTGCGTCCGAACTCTAGTCGAACTCCAACGACTGTCACCCCTAGGTAAATACCCTCATTTCGAACACAATAGGATATATTTCGTAACCCAATTCGGCTGTTACAATCAGTTTTAATTTAAATTAAAATACAAATCATTATATATTTAATTTAAACGTACATTTCAATTTACCGAGGCCACATATGATCCCTAAAAATTACGAAAAAATTTAATTCTGACTTTGTTTTGACGATACGGTCTTAACAATACTAATTTCGTCAAATTTGAAGACCGTTTGAAAAATGGTCATTTTCTGGTCGATCCAAATTGACTAAAACTGTCAAAACACATTTTCTTTTTCCACGCTCACATATTGAATCCAATAATTATGAAAATTGGAATCTAGCAATAATTTGACATCGTAGATCCAACAAAAGTGGTTTTGTCGAAAACAGAGGTCGTTTGCAAAATGGCTATTTTTAAGGGCTTTATTTATATATTAAAATATATATAAATTTCACAGCGACTTTTCTGAATTTTAAACTGGACGTAAATTTAAACTTTTAAAACTAAATCTCAGTTCCTTACATTCACTAGAAAGATATAGTTAAACAGATTCAAATATTTCTAGTTTCGTCCAATTCCAACTTATATTGAATTCTGTATATTCAATTGAAATTAGAAATCGAATTTTCAAACTGCCGCGCCATTTCAGGCCCGTTATATAATTAAAATAAATTTATTCGTTTTAACTTCGTCAAAAATAAATTTTTCATTGCTATTATTTAAAATAATTCATTTTAAATATTTAAAATTCATTAAAATCGTCAAAAATAAAAATTTTAAATTGGTTCTGATATTTTGAGTTGTTATAATCTCCCCCACTTAAAATCTTTTCATCCTCAAAAAGGAACGGAGCTGAAAGTTGTTTAACTAATCAACTCAACTTTCATTCTAGCTTAAGTTCTTCAACTTTTCAGTTTCTAAGAATTTTGAAATTCTTCCTCTTTAATTACATATAAAAATGTAATTTTGATTACAATGCAATTTTATTTTCAACCAAATGTAAATTCCATTAATTTACAAATAAAGGTATTCATTTTCTATGCTGGTAATTTTCATCCAAACAATAACAAACTGCATGATTGTGTCAATATCATAATAACATAACATTGATTTACATGTCAGTGACAATTTCATCCTAACATTAACGAATGAATGTACATTTCTAATCTATTCTATATATACAATAAAAATGTAATTTTTATCGTTAACATGTTTTCAATACAAATAAATGAACATTTTGATCTAATTTAACATTTCTAACACAAATGACATTTCTTTTTATTTTAACATGAAATCACTAATTATAATGACATTTTTATTCTAAATAAATGGCGTTTCCTAATAAATGACATTTTCATTTCTACTTGACATTTTCTAATAAATGACACTTCCATTTTAACCACTCCAGTTCAATAAAAATGGTAACTTTATCTTATCAATTTTGTTTCAATAAAAATGTCATTTTTATTTCATCAAAAATGTCATTTTTAAATGTACAATCTTTTTATTGAAAACAATGAACAATAAAATTATGATCTTTTACGTTGCTCCTTTTTATCGAAAACAATATTACATTAAAAATGGAATTTTTAATGTTACATCTTTTATTGAATACAAAGTGACAATAAAATATAAACTTTTAATCTATTCTTTTTAATGTAACAATTTTACATTAAAAATACATCTTTTTAGCCCATTCTTTTTAATGTAACAATTTCACATTAAAAATACATCTTTTTAGCTTGAACAATTTGACACTAAAATATCTTCTTTTTAACGCACAAAAAAAAAAAAAAAAGATGTTCTTTTTAACGCACTAAAAATGTGTTCTTTTCTATTGCGTCAAAATTATGCTCCTTTATAACGTCAAAAATATGTACTTTTATTAACGTCAAAAATATGTACTTTTAATACGAACCAAAAATACGTTCTTTTAATACGAACAAAAATATGTTCTTTTTATAACGTACAAAAATGTGTTTTTTATAACGTACAAAAATGTGTTCTTTTATAACGTACAAAAATGATACTTATGTTTGAAATAAAACAAATGACGCTTAAAATTTGCTCTTTTTATTTTGAAACAAAACGACATTAAAATTTCATCTTTTTATTATAAACAACACGACATTAAAAAAATGTCATCTTTTTATTTATAACAACACGATGCTAAAAATAAAATCTTTTCATTTTAACAAAACGATATTTTTAATATGAACAAAGCGGTATTAAAAAGATAATCTTTTTAATATGAACAAAAAGAAAGACATTAAAAATTTTCCTAACAATTCAATAAACAAATATGATGAATTTGGTTTAACTATTCCCAACATACACAAATGCAAATTTTAAACACAAATTCTAAGGAACCATTCGTATATATGTATATAAATCTCAATAAAAATGAGATTTTCATCGCATTGACAAAACTGAAATAATAGAACTGAAATAAGGAAGTAAATAGCAGTGCAACATCAGATCTGAAATAATGGATCTGGAATTAATAATAAATTTCATCGCGAATTTAGAACATAAATTTGAATCTCAATAAATATGAGATTTTAATCGTATCAACCCATACGAATATATCAAACACACCAGAAATAAATAAACAAATAAATCCTAAATTACCATAGTGCAGAATAATATACATATAGCGATTCAGAGGCGAGAACAATAATTAAAATATCATTATTTATAAAAATAGATAAGATTTCAAACCTTGCTTCTTTATTTTTGGCGATTCGAATTTTATTTGTTGTTTTGCTTCAGTTCGGTTTTTCTCGATTTCTGTGTCCTTCCTTCGACTTTCAGACGAAATGATCAAAGACAAAGTTGTTCGTTTATGTCTTGGCTACATTTTCTCCAATTGGGCCGTCGTCTAATTCTCGACGGTTTGGCGGGAAATCACCAAATCCGAAACTGACTTTTTTGCAATCAAACTCAGATTCCGGCGAATCCGTGCGTCAATAGGTCTTGGATTTTTCGTGGTAGGTAGAGGATGTCGAGATGTTCAGACCCCAGAAAGGGTTTGGTTGGATTTTATTCTGATTTAGAGATATAAAATTTTCAGTTTCAGAGACTTTTGTGCAAAGAAGTTTTTTTTTTTTTTTTTTTTTTTTTTTTTGAGGAGGAGGCCATGGAAATGAAGATGAAGAAGATGGAGGCTAGGTTATGTTTAGATTTTCAGAATTAGGTTATGGTTGGTCTATGAGATATTATATAGGGGTTACTTTAATTCAGCCCATATGTAATTTAGTCCATTTTAATTATAGCTTTAGTGTAATTATTTACATCCGTTTTGCAGTTTTAAAAACCGTACGACCACATACTGATTCCAATTTCAATGGAATTTGGATCACTGCTAATTCTAATCAATACAAACCTATGGAAACTGGTTTCGTAAATTTTCGAGTCCGTAGAATTTTTAATGAAATTTTAAAGTAAAAAATTGTCCGTTTACACTGAAAAATCAATTATAATTATATATTAATTCTAAAAATTATCGAAAAATCATTTTTAGCTTTGTTTTGACGATAAGAATCCAACAAAATTAATTTTGTTCAATTTGGAGACCGTTTGTAAAATTTCAATTTTCAAGGCGTATATATTTAATATTAAAAATACATTTTTAAACTAATAATTTCCGAAATATATAAGTGTTTATACTTTTTAAATGCAGAAACATCATTCTGAACTCAATGGAAGTGGTTTCGAGTCCAAATTCCTTCGTATGCAAAATCTAGCATTTTTGACCTTTATATATTATCTATAAATTTCATAGCGACCTTCTAAATTTTAAACTGGGCATAACTTTTGATTTCTGCTATGCAATTTCAATTTTTCAGATTCGTTAGAAAGAAATTTTTAAATAGATTCTAATATTTTTGGTTTTACTAAAATCCGTTAAATTTTGCATCCTGTACGGTCAGTCAAAGTTCAAGTTTGACTTTTCAAACTATCACGCTATTTCTAACTCCTTTTATAATTAAAATTAAATTATTCATCCTAACTTCGATTTAAATAAATTTTTAATCATTATTATTTAAAATAAATTATTTTAAATATCAAAACCCATTAAAATTAGTTAAAATAAATATTTAAATCTACCCCAAAATTCAGGGTTGTTACAGTCTCCCTCACTTAAAAACTTTTCGTCCTAAAAAAGGAACGAAGCTAAAGTTGTTTAAGTAACTAACTAAACTTTCATTCTTTAATTCATTTCTATAATTTTATTAGTTGAACTAATAATTACACTACACAATCATCAATCAATTAGTTGATTAGCTTTCCAAATATATATAACTTTTATTTATTCAAAAATCATATTTTCAAAGATCGGATTATATATAATCAAAAATATGTTAATTATAAACTGGGCACTCTCAACTCATTCTAGAGCATTACTAACCCCATCTTTAATGAGTTTCCTCATTCTAGGATACTACTGATCCTATCTCTAATGAGTATTCTTATTGGATATTACTAATCCAATCTTTGGTGAGTCTTTTGTTCAGTTCTAATGAGTTGTACCCCAAAGATTTGAGCCAACCAGAGCTCTGATACCAACTATAACGACATTGCAACCAACCATCCCTTCATCCTCCAATACAGCAGGTAAAACCCATCGTGGCTTACAGTGGTACCCCAGACACCTTGTTTTACGGCGACCCTTTCGGGATCCCCCGACCGCAGCCTACCAACCCTAAAAAGGGACATGTGGGGGGGGGGGGTAAGAGTCTCCCGTTCGCCACCAAACCGCGAAGCGAGAACCCCCCATCATGCTGCATCCTATTACCAGGCATGCCAAACAAGGACTGGTGCGAGAATTCTTAACTAATATAACTAATAACAATAAGGCAAATCCAAGGACCACGCCGCTAACGTGGAACGAGTTTTATTCCAATGGATTGCCGGTGCATAAATTAAAGTAAATCGTTAAACAACGCAATGCTTTTTAGAAAAATGGAATCATCATAAGACTCAAGTCCCATCACACAATGCAACGCAAACCATAGGATAGAGTTTTACCTTATGATGATTAAACATGCTTGGTACAACAAAAACGAATTTGATATTATTATTAGTGTATATATGTTTCAAAAACATTTCAAAGTAAATGTATCAATCCTAGGAAGCATAGCTACCATATACTATGCCTCCATACTAGTAATACAATCAAGTCCGTAGGGTCGTATTGGGAATTGGGTTTCCGTCATGAGTTAAGGCTAGGAATGATCTCCTTACCGATTCGAGACACTCTAGCCAATGTCTCAAGATCCCCCGTAGTGAACCCATGGATCCTGTAGGGCCGGTCCGCACATACGAATTTGCAGATTAGTTATTCCTAAACACACGTTTCCCAGTCCTATAGGACCTAATATCCGAGGCGCCTCATTCCATCATCCACATAAGTAAAATGTCGGGCCGTGTAAAACCCAAACACCACTTCTAGCTAGAAAGAAACGTGATGCTCTCTCTGCGTTCCCTTACTCTGTTTTTGACTCATACCAGGGTGTGAGGCTCGCGAAGTCACGCTATACACAAAGCTATGCCTAAACAGGCCGTGCTTTGATCATCATCCACAAGGCCTGCTTTTCAACAAAAACCTTGATCCATGCATCTTAGTATGCCACATTGTCAATCCATACCATACCATTGATTCCTACCAATATATAACCTCTAAGCTCGTACGTCTCAGAGAAGGGTGTTAAACACCAAACAGATATATATATTTAGCAGAGATCAACGAATACCGTATAAAGGAATACAACGTCAGACATACAATCCATTTTCAAGTCCGTTCTGGGTCTGAACGAAACTGGAGGCACCTTATACCTCGCATATCCAAACAACCAACAAGTAGTCTGGACGACCACCATTGTAGCCCCTTCAAGGTAGCTACTCCAATCATGGGCGTCAATGGTAACTCATCCATTCGACGTGAAGATCGTTGGGCTTCAATCACCGTCTTCAACTCTTCGACTTTGATTGACGAATAATCATTTGAAATGAGATTGAACTCGGACCTTTCAAATGATTCTTGCGTATGTATCATTTCAAATCATTTCTTATCGTTAATATTAATTTATAACGATTAATCTCTATTTTTATTTATATAAAAAATAATTGAGTTTTATTTAACAACACTTCATGTCAATAGGTGACCATGGCGTTGTTTTCACCCAAATTTGTTTTACAAATTTCTCTAAATCTAACCATTGGATTTTAACACAATTCATATCGTTGGAAAGATCTTCCCAAGGCGAACCTAACGGTTTCAGTTTTGGGAAAATCCGACGGTTGGATATTTTAGTATAATAATTTAAAGACAATTCTAAAACGCGAACTACCACGCAAGATTCTTTTGATTTTAATTTATATATATATATATATATATATATATACTTATATATAATTCCGTCATCCATTTCATTTCGCTATATTTTGTTAACATCGAATATCCCTATTTGTGTATATAATATCGAGGTATAACATGACACACAATAATGCTTATTTTTAATTTAATTTACATACACATCCTAAACATAACAATGTATATTTTCTTTTATCTTTCAAATTACACAAAATGTATATTTGATTTCATTTTTCTTTCTAATGAAAATCCATTCATTAAAATATAAATTTCTAATCCTTTTATTTACATTGAAAAATGTAATTTTCTATTCCTATTTTATTTACATTGAGAAATGTAAACTTTTATTTCATTTTCTATTTACATTGGAAAAATGTAAATTTCTATATTTCTCTAATTACATATAAAAATGTAACTTACTATTTTTCTTCTATTTACACTGAAAAATGCAACTTCTTTTTACTGTCCCTAAAATGACGATAAAAATATATAATATTTATTCTATTCTTTTATCGCATCTAAAGTGACGATAAAAATATACATTTCATTTCTACTCTTTTTATCGCATCTAAAATGATGATAAAAAATATACATTTTAATTCTATTATTTTTATCGCATTAAAAATGAAAAATATACATTTTAATTCTATTATTTTTATCGCATTAAAAATGTAAACTTTTCTTTTTAATATAATCTACATTAAAAATGCGACTTTTCCTTTTTAATTAAATTTACGTAAAAAGAATGTAAATAATTTTGCAATGTCAAAATCTAATCTTTTCATTACATAAAAATGTAATTTTCTTACTTTAAATCTTAATTACATGAAAATATATACTTTAACTTAATTACATAAAAATATAATTTTCTTCTAATTCTTATTTACATTAAGAAAAATGCAACTATTCTAATTCTCTAGTTCTTTTTATTGCATATAAAAGGTCAATAAAGGTGTAATCTTTATTTCTATACTTTTTACTCTGATTTACAATTTCTAATAAAAATGTCCTTTTTATTCTAATTTACATTTCCTAACAAAATGTCCTTTATATTCTAATTTACATTTTGAATGTAATCTTCCTTTTCATTGCTTATTAACCTAAAAAGTAAATTTTCCTCTTTCATTGTTTATTTACATAAAAAATGTAGATTTCCTTTATTGAAAATCTATTTACATTAAATAGGTAAATATCAGATCTAAATTCTTTTATTGAAAACCTATTTACATAAAAATGTAAATATCAGTCCTTCATTCTTTTAATGAAAATCTAAGTTTCCACTTTTAATTACATAAAAATGAAATTTTATCTTTATATAAATCTAATTACATATAAATGTATTTTTCTTACTTTTTAATTTGCAATGTAAATTTTAATACTTTAATTACACATAAAAATGTAATTTTTTTACTATGCAAATTCTTCCTCTTTAATTACATATAAAAATGTAATTTTGATTACAATGCAATTTTATTTTCAATCAAATGTAAATTCCATTAATTTACAAACAAAGGTATTCATTTTCTATGCCGGTAATTTTCATCCAAACAATAACAAACTGCATGATTGTGTCAATATCATAATAACATAACATTGATTTACATGTCGGTGACAATTTCATTCTAACATTAACGAACGAATATACATTTCTAATCTATTCTATGTATACGATAAAAATGTAATTTTATCGTTAACATGTTTTCAGTACAAATAAATGAACATTTTGATCTAATTTAACATTTCTAACAACATTTCTAACACAAATGACATTTCTTTTTATTTTAACATGAAATAACTAATTATAATGACATTTTTATTCTAAATAAATGGCGTTTCCTAATAAATGACATTTTCATTTCTACTTGACATTTTCTAGTAAATGACATTTCCATTTTAACTGCTCCAGTCCAATAAAAATGGTAACTTTATCTTATCAATTTTGTTTCAATAAAAATGTCATTTTTATTTCATCAAAAATGTCATTTTTAAATGTACAATCTTTTTATTGAAAACAATGAACAATAAAATTATGATCTTTTACGTTGCTCCTTTTTATCGAAAACAATATTACATTAAAAATGGGATTTTTAATGTTACATCTTTTATTGAA
The DNA here is from genome assembly GCA_030737875.1 of Allium sativum. Classification (NCBI taxonomy): domain Eukaryota; kingdom Viridiplantae; phylum Streptophyta; class Magnoliopsida; order Asparagales; family Amaryllidaceae; genus Allium; species Allium sativum. The sequence continues at coordinate 33,998,608 of CM060913.1, read as the reverse complement.
AACAAAGTGACAATAAAGTATAAACTTTTAATTCATTCTTTTTAATGTAACAATTTTACATTAAAAATACAACTTTTTAGCCCATTCTTTTTAATGTAATAATTTCACATTAAAAATACATCTTTTTAGCGTAAACAATTTGACACTAAAATATCTTCTTTTTAACACAAAAAAAAGATGTTCTTTTTAACGCACTAAAAATGTATTCTTTTTTATTGCGTCAAAATTATGCTCCTTTATAACATCAAAAATATGTACTTTTATTAACGTCAAAAATATGTACTTTTATTAACGTCAAAAATATGTACTTTTAATATGAACCAAAAATACGTTCTTTTAATACGAACAAAAATATGTTCTTTTTATAACATACAAAAATGTGTTCTTTTATAATGTACAAAAATGTATTATTTTATAACGTACAAAAATGATACTTATGTTTGAAATAAAACGACGCTTAAAATTTGCTCTTTTTATTTTGAAACAAAACGACATTAAAATTTCATCTTTTTATTATAAACAACACGACATTAAAAAAAATGTCATCTTTTTATTTATAACAACATGATGCTAAAAATCAAATCTTTTCATTTTAACAAAACGATATTTTTAATATGAACAAAGTGATATTAAAAAGATAATCTTTTTAATATGAACAAAAAGAAAGACATTAAAAATCTTCCCAACAATTCAATAAACAAATATGATGAATTTGGTTTAACTATTCCCAACATACACAAATGCAAATTTTAAACATACAAATTCTATGGAACCATTCGTATATATGTATATAAATCTCAATAAAAATGAGATTTTGATCACATTGACTGTGACGGTCGGGAATTTCGCTCGATCCGAATCAGTCGTTAAACCAATCTAGACCGTTCGAACGTGATCGTTTTGAGAACAGGACAAAACAGAACGCAGACGGAAGAACATTTCATTGCTATTACAACAATTCCATAAGAATACAAAAATATACAGAGTATAAATGAATAAATTACATTCGACAATTATCAGAGATTACAATAAATTACATAGCAGCGGAAAATAATACAAAGCACAACTGAAGGTGATATACAGATACAGAGCTTTCCGGATATCATTCCAGCTGTAAACCAGGATCCTGTGAATATAAATCTGCAAAACCAAAACTACTAGCTGCCCGTGTCGAAAATAAGGGCACCCAGAGTTTAGGTTAAAACAATAAACTCTAGGTCAGTCATGTGACTGGTGTGAGAACTAAAACAGTTATTTAAAACTTTACTTTAAAAGAGGGTAATTCAAGGGACCACGCCGTATAACACGGAACGGGTTTCCTCCCAAGAATACCAGTGCATATCAATAAACAACGCAATGCTTTTTCGAAAATGAAGCTATTATAAGACCCAGGTCCCATCACACAATGCAACGCAAGCCGGAGGATAGGGTTTTTCCTTATAATAGCCAAACATGCTTGGTACATTTAAAACAAATCATTTGATACTATAATAAGTGTACAGTGTCAAAACATTTTCAATCATAAATATCAATCCTAGGCGGCATGGGTACCATATATCATGTCGCCATACTAGGCTCTACAAATAAAACCGAAATACACGTATTGGAAATTGGATTTCTGTCATGAGTCGAGGCAAGGGGCAAGCTCCTCTCCGCTTCGAGACACTCTAGCAAATGCCTCAGGACTACACACTCTGGGTAACCCTGGATCGGTTGGGCCGGTCCTCTCTTACGTTTGAGGATTGGCAATTCCTGAACACACGTTTCCCGGTCCTTACAGACCTATAATCGAGGCGTCTCATTCCAACAACCACAAAGGTGAAAAGTATATAAATGTCAGGGCTGGTAAGTCACTGACACCACCAAAGCTAGACAGAAACGTCGTGTTCTCCCAACGGTCTGTATCCCCTTTTTAACTCATACCGAGGTGTGAGGCTCGCGAATCCACGCTATACACAAAGCTATGCCACAAAGGTCGTGCTTTGATCATCAACCACAAGACTTTGCTTTTCAACAAAAGCCTTGATCCATGCAACTCAGCGTGCCACACAGGCAATTCATGCTATGGGATTGATATCTATCGATATATAACCTCTAAGCTCGTACGTCTTAGAGAAGGGCGTTAAGCAAGAGAATAAATTCTCCACCGCCAAACAGATATATATTTAACAGAAATCAATCAACACAGAATAAAATCCAATGTCAGACACACAATCCATTTACAAGTTCGTTATGGGTCTGAACGAAACCGGAGGCACTTTCCTCGCATATCCATCGATCTCCAAGTACGTCTGGACGTCCACCAACTGATTCCCTCATCTTGGGTGTACAACCCGATCAAGATCATCAGTAATCACCCAAACGATGTGAAGACTCCCGGTCTTCAATCACCATCTTCATCTTCGACATATCGTCGAATCGGTTATTCAGAATGGGTATAAACCCGGACTTTCCGAGCAACCCGCGTATATTAAAAACAAATGTTACACAAACACAACATACGCCTCATTCCAATTCATTAGTCACTAACCGTAAATCAGTAAGAGAGCAATCCCCCAAATATTAACCCCAAAGGTCGAAACCAACATCAGATCAATACCCAGGAAACCATTCTTCTTAACTAACCTTCAGCTAGTTTCTAAATTTCAATTCTTAGGGAAAAGTTCCCATTAATTTTATCCAAGATAAATTCTTTAAAATTTATCCTTTAATCTTCCTTTGGATGTCATTTCAAACCAGATTATGGTTTTCCAAACTAGTCGAGATTAGCGATCCGCACCGAAGTAATTATTTGTTTTATTTCCCAATCCCAACCTATTCATCCCATGAAGCAAAACTGGTAATACTCCATATCTAACAACACGATGTTATCGGTAAAATTAATTACCATTTCACGTTCAAATCTAGTTAAAGATTTAACTATCGCTCTGGAGCAAAACTGGTGATACTCCATTCTCGCTCATTTGCCAAATTTGATAATTTAGATTATCAATTCATGTTTCGATCTAATTGCAGATTCATTAAAACTCCTTTTACTGGGTTACAGAACTAATGTCTTTTAAAACACAGTTCACGATAAACCCAAATCACATTCTATTTAAAACCCATTTCAAATCCAATTTATTTATTTAAAAATAAATGGGTTTTAGTTTCAGTTCAAAACTAGTTCATTTCGATAAAAATCTATTTTTATCCTTTCAAATATGGAGTTTTTCATCCCAATTTTTCCCAAATCATTTCTTATGATTTTACATAAATTATTACTATTTTTAATAATTTTATCAAGGCCCGTACAGTCGATTTCCATCATCGGCCATCGAACTGCGCTTACAGCGACCTTTTCCAAATTTGATTTGGACGTATCTGCAAATCAAACCGTTAGATTTCAAATTTCTAATATTCGTTAGAAAGCTCTTTTCAATACGAACCCAACGGTTCCGGTTTTAGGAGAATCCGACGGTCGGATCTCCCGCAATGTCAATTCGAAGTCAATGGTCGAAATTTACGAATTGCTGCGGCGCGGAGCGTTCTATTCAGGTCATTATATTATATATAATATATATAATATATACTTCGTCGATTCCTATTCAAACGAATTTTATAAATAGATTCAAATTTGTTTCAAAAACAATTTCAACCTTTATTTCAAATTCAAATCAAAATTGATTTTTTTTATTATAAACCCTTTTTACTTTCATTTCTATTTGATTTCAATTCAAATCGATTTTTAATTCGGTTTGAATTCATTTTCTTTTCAATTCAATTCAATTCGAATTCGTTTTCTATTCGATTCAATTCAAATTCGTTTTCTATTCAATTCAAATTCAAATATAATCGATATAAATATCGTTCGCATCAAAATAGCGCATCTCTAATCAACACGACTTTATATTTTTCAATAACTTCATTATTCTATTTACAAATGTTTGTCAACACATGACTAATCTCAACAAATGAGTACTGTCCATGTGTGACTATTTTTGTTATTTAATATATTTTATAAAAGTTATGGTATCTATCGTTTGATTTCAAATCAGACTCCAACCGTAAATTAGTAAGAGAACGATTCCCTGAATATTAACCCCGAAGGCCGAAACCAACATCAGATCAATATCCAGAAGACCACTCATCTTATCTATTTTCCAATTGGTTTCTAATTTTATATATGATAAAGATGTAAATTTTATTATTAAAATACTTCGTTCAACACATGACTAATCTCAACGGATGAGTACTGTCAACACATGAACCTTTATTTTATAAAGATAAAGATGCATATTTTATTGTTAAAATATTTCGTTCAACACATGACTAATCTCAATGGATGAGTACTGTCAACACATGAACCTTTATTTTATAATGTTCTTTATTTTCTAAATTGGAATGAGGCCCAATCAATTACCATACAAAGTTAATTATATGGATTCCATACAACACATGTATATAATAGCAACGATAAACAATCAACCATCATCCAAAGTGCACTACACTGTATAAGCATCAAATATAGATATCTAACGCTTATAACAGCCTGTTGATCCATCGATCGACATATAATTAATTATTGGGATTAGTGTATGCCGTGTTTTATCCCAATACCCGTGTGGGGTTTCAACCAATCAAACACAGATTTTATTTGTGCAGTTGAGCGATGTGTAAAATTTATCGTCCCAATCAATGTCCTTCAAATAGGTGTACATAAACAAACCGTCAGGTTTGTAAATGAATATTTATTTATTCACATTCACGTTAAAATTTATATTTTTAACGACCAAAATATTTTATTCAAACTATGAATATTCTATTCGGTTTATTTATTCAATAAAATAATATTTTTATTTTTCTAACATATTTTAGAAAATTTCGACGGCATAACGGCACGATACTAGAAACGGGACAAGACCTAGCCTTATCCCCGGTCTAGTGATGGCCCACGCCATACACACATCAATCAAATCAATTTCAATTCACCAAACAACAAAATCCAAATCAAATAATCTAACTAATCTATGCAACCAAACAAACAAGTCCATGGTCTGTGGACGATGGTGTCGGGTGCTACTAAACACCGTCTACATCCTAGTATATATTTATATAACTAGAAAAGAAATTTAGAGTGAGAAGTTCTCACCAATTAGCTAATCCAATACCACGACTCTTCTTATGTAGAAATCTTGTCGTTCTCGCCTTTTGTCACTTTCGTTGCCCGTAGCCACTACATATATAAAAATCACATTTTTATATTCTTGCTATGTATATAAAAATCATATTTTTAATATCTACATTATATAAAAATCTTATCTTTATATCTTCTATATGTTAAAAATCGGATTTTTATTCTCTCTATAATACAAAAATCATATTTTTATTTACTTCATATGTCTAAAACTGTAGAAGCTTTAAAGCGGAGAAAACTCACTTTTTTTTCTAACGCCCGGATTCGCTGTTCGGGTCCTAGAATTTGCAAACGAGCTTCAATCTTCATACCATCTTTTTAATAGCTTAATCGCGCCATTCCGGACAACTTTTGCCTAAGGGTCTTTTTGCCGAAAATGCTCCAATTCGCCAGAATTCGCGAAAGTAGATGAATTTTTCAGCTTTTGAACAGCAGACTTCGAACGCGTTTTTCCGAGCAGCTCCGGACTCCAAAATATGACTTCCATATAGCCAAATCGAAGAGAATTTCGTGCTTTACAACTTTGATGTAGAGGGACTTTGGCCAAAAACGCATGGTTTGGGAGTTATTCGCGAAATGGTGACAGGGTGTTATTTGCAAAACGGGATTTTTGGTGAAAATGGATTTTTGGGTGTAGCGAGGCCCACGGCCGGAGTTGGGTGGCCAGCGGGCGGTGGCGGGCCTGATGGACGTGGGGGAGGGTGCTAAGGGCGGTGGTGGTGGTGGAGGGGCCCACGGTGGTGGTGGTTGGTGGTTGGGGCCTAGGGTTGCAAATTGGAGAGAGAGAGAGAAGAAGGAGGAAGAGGAGGAGGGGAGTGGCCGGAGGGGAGGAGGGGCGGCGGCGGTGGGCGGTGGCAGCGGGAGGAGGGGCGGCAGCGGCAAGGAGGAGGCGGTGACCATTAAAGAATTTTTGTGAAGAAAGAGGAAGAAAGTGAAGAAGAAAAGGTAGTAAAAGTGTTTATATGCTAGTTTCTCGCGTATCGCCTGAACGCTAGCGATCTCCGATGGCCGCGGATTTCGGACACGAGATAGTAGACGTGAAGACGAGTCCAACGAAATAAGTTTCGTCGAATTCCGAGTTCGTTTGACCTTTCAAAAAAAATCACGAAAATGCTCAGATAAGCTCTAAAAATGCGATTTTGGCGCACCTTTTCTTTTCGCACGCTCACATGCTAACTTCAAAAATCATGCTCTTTTGGATTTAACCATTTTTAGATGATACGAATCCGAAAAAAAAAACGAAATCGAATTCTGAGGTAGTATCAACAATGTTCCTTTGTAAAATGACTGCTCGCTTTACCCTGAACTGTTTCAGCTCGCACGACCACATACTAACTCCGTTCGACGCGCCATTTGGAACTCAACAATGATTTGTCATTATGAATCCATAAAAATTTATCTCGTCGAATTCTGAGCTCGTATGCAAAATTTCACTTTTTAAGGGCTATGTTTTGTTAACCGAAAAGCTCCTGTCAATCGCCACTATTCCGGATATCGGAATATATCGAAGCTTATACTTTTCGGAGTTCTAAACGGCATTTTGAACTCAATGGAAGAGGTTTTGAGTCCAAATTCATCCGTATGCAAAATTTGACTTTTTGGGCCATGTATAATTTACATAGCGACTATTCTGAATTTTCAACTGGGTATAACTTTTGATTCCCGCTATGAAATTTCGATTTTTCAGATTCGTTGGAAAGATATTCTCAATTAGATCCTATTATTTTTGGTTTCGTTAAAATCCGGATTATTCTGCACCCGGTACATTCAATTGAAGTTTGAAATCGAATTATCGAACTACCGCGCCATTTTCAATTCCTTATATAATTATAAATAATTATTTATATTCTAACGACGATGTATATAAATATATACGTCGAATTATATTTAAAATAAATTTTTCGTCGGTATTATGTAAATAATCTATTTTAAATATTCAAAATTCATTAAAATTGCCAAAACAAAAAAATTTAAATTGGCCCAGATTTTCGGGTTATTACAATCTCCCCCACTTAAAACTTTTCGTCCCCGAAAAGGAACGAAGTCGAAAGTGGTTTGATTAATCAAATCTACGTTCATTCTGGCTTCCATTCTCCAACTTTTCAGTTTCTGAGAATTTCCAAATTCTTCAAAAATTTGGCTAACACCCGGAATTTTTGAAAAATTTCGCCATAACCTCCTTTGTACGGGGAGCACGGGAAAATCCCGAAATTGCCATACAGGCCTTCTGATCTCAAAAAGAAAAAGAAAAAGCCAATAGGCTCATAAAATCATCATCACCCAAACAAAACAGTAAATTATGGTAAATATGTACCTATTTGTTGGGCAAACAAATTTTATTCTCTGTTCTAGCCTCCTTGCTATGACCTGTTCAATGTAAGTACATGTATATGCAAGCAAATGCGACTAATTTCCAATAATATTCAATATTTGATTCTATTAGGCATAATGGTTCAAAATTCAATTAGGCAAACAATAATCAAACAACACAATCATCAATCAATTACTGGATTAATGTTTCAAATTCATAAATTTGATATATAGTCAAAAATCACATTTTTGATGCCCAATCACAACAATAAACCTATCTATATAAGTTTTGGTTCTCACACAAGTCTAATGGAAATATATAGATATCACACCTTCGTCACTCGAAAATAAATGCTGATGATGTTTCGAACCACCATCAGAACATCTCCGGGTACTAGAGTGCGGTTCTATATCTATCCGGTATATTAAAACTTCGAATATACGTTCATGATGCGTATATGCAAAATCTTTATATATCGGATTGTCCAAATTCAAAATAAATAAATATTCAAATACGTGGAATTGATTTAAATTTTCTAAACAATATTGTTTTCATTTGAAAAATATACTCTTCACACCCGTTCTAGGATACTACTGATCCTATCTCTAACGAGTCATTCTAATTGGATATTACTAACCCAATATCTGATGAATTCTTTTGTATGGTTCTAATGTGTCATGTTCTCGAGCTCTGTAAACCAAAGCTCTGATACCAAATGTGACGGCCGGGAATTTCGCTCGATCCGAATCAGTCGTTAAACCGATCTAGACCGTTCGAAACCCCTGATCGTTTTGAGAACAGGACAAAACAGAACGCAGACGGAAGAACATTTCATTGCTATTACCACAATTCCATCAGAATACAAAAATATACAGAGTATAAATGAATAAATTACATTCGACAAATATCAGAGATTACAATAAATTACATAGCAGCGGAAAATAATACAAAGCACAACTGAAGGTGATATACAGATACAGAGCTTTCCGGATATCATTCCAGCTGTAAACCAGGATCATGTGAATATAAATCTGCAAAACCAAAACTACTAGCTGCCCGTGTCGAAAATAAGGGCACCCAGAGTTTAGGTTAAAACAATAAACTCTAGGTCAGTCATGTGACTGGTGTGAGAACTAAAACAGTTATTTAAAACTTTACTTTAAAAGAGAGTAATTCAAGGGACCACGCCGTATAACACGGAACGGGTTTCCTCCCAAGAATACCAGTGCATATCAATAAACAACACAATGCTTTTTCGAAAAATGAAGCTATTATAAGACCCAGGTCCCATCACACAATGCAACGCAAGCCGGAGGATAGGGTTTTCCCTTATAATAGCCAAACATGCTTGGTACGTTTAAAACAAATCATTTGATACTATAATAAGTGTATAGTGTCAAAACATTTTCAATCATAAATATCAATCCTAGGCGGCATGGGGACCATATATCATGTCGCCATACTAGGCTCTACAAATAAAACCGAAATACACGTATTGGAAATTGGATTTCCGTCATGAGTCGAGGCAAGGGGCAAGCTCCTCTCCGCTTCGAGACACTCTAGCAAATGCCTCAGGACTACACACTCTGGGTAACCCTGGATCGGTTGGGCCGATCCTCTCTTACGTTTGAGAATTGGCAATTCCTGAACACACGTTTCCCGGTCCTTACAGACCTATAATCGAGGCGCCTCATTCCAACAACCACAAAGGTGAAAAGTATATAAATGTCAGGGCTGGTAAGTCACTGACACCACCAAAGCTAGAAAGAAACGCCGTGTTCTCCCAACCGTCCGTATCCCTTTTTAACTCATACCGAGGTGTGAGGCTCGCGAATCCACGCTATACACAAAGCTACGCCACAATGGTCGTGCTTTGATCATCAACCACAAGACTTTGCTTTTCAACAAAAGCCTTGATCCATGCAACTCAGCATGCCACACAGGCAATTCATGCTATGCGATTGATATCTATCGATATAAAAACCTCTAAGATCGTACGTCTTAGAGAAGGGCGTTAAGCAAGAGAATAAATTCTCCACCGCCAAACAGATATATATTTAACAGAAATCAATCAACACAGAATAAAATCCAATGTCAGACACACAATCCATTTACAAGTTCGTTCTGGGTCTGAACGAAACCGGAGGCACTTTCCTCGCATATCCATCGATCTCCAAGTACGTCTGGACGACCACCAACTGATTCCCTCATCTTGGGTGTACAGCCCGATCAAGATCGTCAGTAATCACCCAAACGATGTGAAGACTTCCGGTCTTCAACCACCGTCTTCATCTTCGACATATCGTCGAATCGGTTATTCAGAATGAGTATAAACCCGGACTTTCCAAACAACCCGCGTATATTAAAAACAAATGTTACACAAACACAACATACACCTCATTCCAATTCATTAGTCACTAACCGTAAATCAGTAAGAGAGAAATCCCCCAAATACTAACCCCGAAGGCCGAAACCAACATCAGATCAATACCCAAGAAACCATTCTTCTTAACTAACCTTCAGCTAGTTTCTAAATTTCAATTCTTAGGGAAAGGTTCCCATTAATTTTATCCAAGATAAATTCTTTAAAATTTATCCTTTAATCTTCCTTTGGATGTCATTTCAAACCAGATTATGGTTTTCCAAACTAGTCGAGATTAGCGATCCACACCGAAGTAATTATTTGTTTTATTTCCCAATCCCAACCTATTCATCCCATGAAGCAAAACTGGTAATACTCCATATCTAACACCACGATGTTATCGGTAAAATTAATTACCATTTCACGTTCAAATCTAGTTAAAGATTTAACTATCGCTCTGGAGCAAAACTGGTGATACACCATTCTCGCTCATTTGCCAAATTTGATAATTTAGATTATCAATTCACGTTTCGATCTAATTGCAGATTCATTAAAACTCCTTTTACTGGGTTACAGAACTAATGTCTTTTAAAACACAGTTCACAATAAACCCAAATCACATTCTATTTAAAACCTATTTCAAATCCAATTTATTTATTTAAAAATAAATGGGTTTTAATTTCAGTTCAAAACAAGTTCATTTCGATAAAAATCTATTTTTATCCTTTCAAATATGGAGTTTTTCATCCCAATTTTTCCCAAATCATTTCTTATGATTCTACACAAATTATTACTATTTTTTATAATTTTATCAAGGCCCGTACAGTCGATTTCCATCAACGGCCATCGAACTGCACTTACAGCGACCTTTTCCAAATTTGATTTGGACGTATCTCCAAATCCAACCGTTAGATTTCAAATTTCTAATATTCGTTAGAAAGCTCTTTTCGATACGAACCCAACGGTTCCGGTTTTAGGAGAATTCGACGGTCGAATATCCCGCAATGTCAATTCGAAGTCAATGGTCGAAATTTATGAATTGCCGCGGCGCGGCGCGTTCTATTCATGCCATTATATTATATATATAATATATACTTCGTCGATTCCTATTCAAACGAATTTTATAAATAGATTCAAATTTGTTTCAAAAACAATTTCAACCTTTATTTCAAATTCAAATCAAAATTGAATTTTCTATTATAAATCCTTTTTACTTTCATTTCTATTTGATTTCAATTCAAATCGATTTTTAATTCGATTTGAATTCATTTTCTTTTCAATTCAATTCAATTCGAATTCGTTTTCTATTCGATTCAATTCAAATTCGTTTTCTATTCAATTCAAATTCGAATATAATCGATATAAATATCGTTCGCATCAAAATAGCGCATCTCTAATCAACACGGCTTTATATTTTTCAATAACTTCGTTATTCTATTTACAAACGTTTGTCAACACATGACTAATCTCAACAAATGAGTACTGTCCATGTCTGACTATTTTTGTTATTTAATATATTTTATAAAAGTTATGGTATCTATCGTTTGATTTCAAATCAGACTCCATCCGTAAATTAGTAAGAGAACGATTCCCTGAGTATTAACCCCGAAGGCCGAAACCAACATCAGATCAATATCCAGAAGACCACTCATCTTATCTATTTTCCAATTGGTTTCTAATTTTATATATGATAAAGATGTAAATTTTATTGTTAAAATACTTCGTTCAACACATGACTAATCTCAACGGATGAGTACTGTCAACATATGAACCTTTATTTTATAAAGATAAAGATGCAAATTTTATTGTTAAAATATTTCGTTCAACACATGACTAATCTCAACGGATGAGTATTGTCAACACATGAACCTTTATTTTATAATGTTCTTTATTTTCTAAATTGGAATGAGGCCCAATCAATTACTATACAAAGTTAATTATATGGATTACATACAACACATGTATATAATAGCAACGATAAACAATCAGCCATCATCCAAAGTGCACTACACTGTATAAGCATCAAATATAGATATCTAACGCTTATAACAGCCTGTCGATCCATCGATCGACATATAATTAATTATTGGGATTAGTGTATGCCGTGTTTTATCCCAATACCCATGTGGGGTTTCAATCAATCAAACACAGATTTTATTTGTGCAGTTGGGCGATGTGTAAAATTTATCGTCCCAATCAATGTCCTTCAAATAGGTGTACATAAACAAACCGTCAGGTTTGTAAATGAATATTTATTTATTCACATTCACGTTAAAATTTATATTTTTAACGACCAAAATATTTTATTCAAACTATGAATATTCTATTCGGTTCATTTATTCAATAAAATGATATTTTTATTTTTCTAACATATTTTAGAAAATTTCGGCGGCATAACGGCACGATACTAGAAACGGGACAAGGCCTAGCCTTATCCCCGGTCTAGTGATGGCCCACGCCATACACACATCAATCAAATCAATTTGAATTCACTAAACAACCAAATCCAAATCAAATAATCTAACTAATCTATGCAACCAAACAAACAAGTCCGTGGTCTGTGGACGATGGTGTCGGGTGCTACTAAACACCGTCTGCATCCTAGTATATATTTATATAACTAGAAAAGAAATTTAGAGGGAGAAGTTCTCACCAATTAGCTAATCCAATACCACGACTCTTCTTATGTAGAAATCTTGTCGTTCTCGCCTTTTGTCACTTTCGTTGCCCGTAGCCACTACATATATAAAAATCACATTTTTATATTCTTGCTATGTATATAAAAATCATATTTTTAATATCTACATTATATATAAATCTTATCTTTATATCTTCTATATGTTAAAAATCGGATTTTTATTCTCTTTATAATATAAAAATCATATTTTTATTTACTTCATACGTCTAAAACTGTAGAAGCTTTAAAGCGGAGAAAACTCACTTTTTTTCTAACGCCCGGATTCGCTGTTCGGGTCCTAGAATTTCCAAACGAGCTTCAATATTCACACCATCATTATTCTAGCTTAAACGCGCCATTCCGGACAACTTTCGCCTAAGGGTCTTTTTGCCGAAAATGCTCCAATTCGCCAGAATTCACGAAAGTACACGAATTTTTCAGCTTTTGAACAGCAGACTTCGAACGCGTTTTCCGAGCAGCTCCGAACTCCAAACATGACTTCCATATAGCCAAATCGAAGAGAATTTCGTGCTTTACAACTTTGATCTAGAGAGACTTTGGCCAAAAACGCACTGTTTGGGAGTTATTCGCGAAATGGTGACAGAGTGTTATTTGCAAAACGGGATTTTTGGTGAAAATGGATTTTTGGGTGTAGCGGGGCCCACGGCCGGAGTTGGGTGGCCAGTAGGCGGTGGCGGGCCTGATGGACGTGGGGGAGGGTGTTAAGGGCGGTGGTGGTGGTGGAGGGGCCCACGGTGGTGGTGGGGGCCTAGGGTTGCAAATTGGAGAGAGAGAGAAGAAGGAGGAGGAAGAGGAGGAGGAGGGGAGTGGCCGGAGGGGAGGAGGGGCGGTGGCAGCAGGGAGGAGGGGCGGCAGCGGCAAGGAGGAGGCGGTGGCCATTAAAGAGTTTTTGTGAAGAAAGGGGAAGAGGAAGAAAGTGAAGAAGAAAAGGAAGTAAAAGTGTTTATATGATAGTTTCTCGCGTATCGCCTGAACGCTAGCGATCTCCGATGGCCGCGGATTTCAGACACGAGATAGTAGACGTGAAGACGAATCCAACGAAACAAGTTTCGTCGAATTCCGAGTCCGTTTGACCATTCAAAAAAAATCACGAAAATGCTCAGATAAGCTATAAAAATGCGATTTTGGCGCACCTTTTCTTCTCGCACGCTCACATGCTAACTTCAAAAATCATGCTCTTTTGGATTTAACCATTTTTAGATGATACAAATCCAGAAAAAAAAAAAACGAAATCGAATTCTGAGGTCGTATCAACAATGTTCCTTTGTAAAATGACTACTCGCTTTACCCTGAACTGTTTCAGCTCGCAGGCCACATACTAACTCCGTTCGACGCTCCATTTGGAACTCAACAATGATTTGTCATTATGAATCCATAAAAATTTATCTCGTCGAATTCTGAGCTCGTATGCAAAATTTCACTTTTTAAGGGCTATGTTTTGTTAACCGAAAAGCTCCTGTCAATTGCCACTATTCCGGATATCGGAATATATCGAAGCTTATACTTTTCGGAGTTCTAAACGGCATTTTGAACTCAATGGAAGAGGTTTTGAGTCCAAATTCATCCGTATACAAAATTTGACTTTTTGGGCCATGTATAATTTACATAGCGACTATTCTGAATTTTCAACTGGGCATAACTTTTGATTCCCGCTATGAAATTTCGATTTTTCAGATTCGTTGGAAAGATATTCTCAATTAGATCCTATTATTTTTGGTTTCGTTAAAATCCGGATTATTTTGCCCCCGGTACATTTAATTGAAGTTTGAAATCGAATTATCGAACTACCGCGCCATTTTCAATTCCTTTTATAATTATAAATAATTATTTATATTCTAACGACGATGTATATAAATATATATGTCGAATTATATTCAAAATAAATTTTTCGTCGATATTATTTAAAATAATCTATTTTAAATTTTCAAAATTCATTAAAATTGCCAAAACCAAAATTTTTAAATTGGCCTAGATTTTCGGGTTATTACATTGACAAAACTGAAATAATAGAACTGAAATAAGTAAGTAAATCGCAGCGCAGCATAAGATCTAAAATAATGGATCTGGAATTAATAATAAATTTCATCGTGAATTTAGAACATAAATTTGAATCTCAATAAATATGAGATTTTAATCATATCAACCCAAGCGAATATATCAAACACATCAGAAATACATAAACAAATAAATCCTAAATTACCATAGCGCAGAATAATATACATATAGCAATTCAGAGGCGAGAACAATAATTAAAATATCATTATTTATAAAAACAGATAAGATTTCTCACCTTGATTCTTTAATTTTGGTGATTCGAATTTTATTTGTTGTTTTGCTTCAGTTCGGTTTTTCTCGATTTCTGTGCCCTTCCTTCGACTTTCAGACGAAATGATCAAAGGCAAAGTTGTTCGTTTATGTCTTGGCTACATTTTCTCCAATTGGGCCGTCGTCTAATTCTCGACGGTTTGGCGGGAAATCACCAAATCCGAAACTGACTTTTTTGCAATCAAACTCAGATTCCAGCGAATCCGTGTGTCAATAGGTCTTGGATTTTTCATGGTAGGTAGAGGATGTCGAGGTGTTCAAAACCCAGAAAGGGTTTGGTCGGATTTTATTCTGATTTGGAGATATAAAATTTTCAGTTTCAGAGACTTTTGTGCAAAGAAGTTTTTTTTTTTTTTTTTTTTTTTTTTTTTTTTTTGAGGAGGCCATGGAAATGAAGATGAAGAGGATGGAGGCTAGGTTATGTTTAGATTTTCTGAATTAGGTTATGGCTGGTCTATGAGATATTATATAGGGGTTACTTTAATTCAGCCCATATGTAATTTAGCCTATTTTAATTATAGCTTTAATGTAATTATTTACATTCGTTTTGCAGTTTTGAAAACCGTACGACCACATACTGATTCCAATTTCGATGGAAATTGGACCACAGCTAATACTAATCAATACGAACCAATAGAAACTGGTTTCGTTAATTTTCGAGTCCATATGATTTTTTAAAGTAAAAATTTGTCTGTTTACACTAAAAAATCAATTATAATTATATATTAATTCTAAAAATTACCAAAAAAAAATCATTTTTAGCTTTAATTTGATGATACGAACCCAACAAAATTAATTTTGTTCAATTTGGAGACCGTTTGCAAAATTTCAATTTTCAAGGTGTATATATTTAATATTAAAAATACATTTTTAAACAAATAATTTCCGAAACTCGGAATATATAAGTGTTTATACTTTTAAAATGCAGAAACATCATTCTGAACTCAATGGAAGTGGTTTCAAGTCCAAATTCCTTCGTATGCAAAAAGTAGCATTTTTGACCTTTATATATTATATATAAATTTCATAGCGACCTTCTAAATTTTAAACTGGGCATAATTTTTGATTTCTGCAATGAAATTTCAATTTTTTAGATTCGTTAGAAAGATATTTTTAAATAGATTCTAATATTTTTGGTTTCACTAAAATCCGTTAAATTTTGCATCTTGTACGGTCAGTCAAAGTTCAAGTTTGACTTTTCAAACTACCGCGCTATTTCTAACTCCTTTTATAATTAAAATTAAAGTATTCATCATAACTTCGATTTAAATAAATTTTTAAACATTATTATTTAAAATAAATTATTTTAAATATCAAAACCCATTAAAATTAGTTAAAATAAATATTTAAATCTACCCCAAAATTCAGGGTTGTTACAACATGACTGACCCAGAGTTTATTTTGTTTTGTTTTCCCTAAACTCTTGGGTGCCCAATTTTGTACGGGCAGTGAAGTAGACGGGATTTACAGATACTGGAAGAGCTGGAGCAGGAGGCTTAAGGATATATAGCTATTGTTATTTCCGCTGTGTTGTACTGTGATAATGTCACTGTATTCATATACTGATTTTATTTCAAAGAGATGTTATCTATTATATGTTGTTCGTTCCCTGTGAGATTCGTGTACTCTGATGTTGTATGTTCTTCTTCTTCTTCTTCTATTCTAAGTTTCTATCTTATATATTCTCACCCTCTAATTTCTTTCATGGACTATCCGGTATTTTCCGACGCTTGGAGTGTCGATATTGAGTATATGTCGGTAACCAAGGTCGACAAAATCCCCGGGTCGTTATATCTTATATTGGAAATTTCTGGTTATATTAAAACCATTCACAAATCGAATTTATTTATCTAAAAATTATTGGATTTCAAATCTAGTTCATAACTAGTTCATTTCAATAAAATTATATTTTTATCTTTTCAAATATGGAATTTTTCATCCTAATTATTTGTAAATCATTTATTATGATTTTATACAAATTATCGATATTTTTAATAATTTTATCAAGGCCCGTACAGTCGATTTCCATAAACGGTCATCGAACTGTACTTGTAGCGACCTTTTCCAAATTTGATTTGGACTTAATTCCAAATCCAACCGTTAGATTCCAAATTTCTTATATTCGTTGGAAAGCTCTTTTTGATATGAACCTAGTTCCGGTTTTAGGAGAATCCGACGGTAGGATCTCCCGTAATGTCAATTCGAAATCAATGGTCGAAATTCACAAACTGCCGCTGTGCGGCGCGTTCTATTTGGGCCATTAAATATATATAATATATATTATATATATTTTGTCGATTTCCATTTAAAATATATTTTACAAATCGTTTTAAATTCTTTTTCAAAACGATTTCAACTTCATATTCAACTTCTAATCAAAATTGAATATTCCATATCATTAATATATAAATGATAATATTTTCAAAACATTAGATTTTGAAATCAATTCCTATTCGATATTCATTATAAAAATGAATAAAATCGATATAAATATCGTTTACGACAAAATAGCGATAATCTAATCAACATGGCTTTATATATTTAAATATATTCGTGTCCATCCCAAATCGGACATCAAAAAATCAGATTTTGATCCATTACTAAATATTATTTTGAAATATTCATTATTTTAAAATATTCGTTATTTTAAAATATTCATTCTTTTTGAAATGGGATCAGACATAGTCAATTACCATATAATGTTATTTATATGGATTTCATACAACACATGTATAGAACAACAATGATAAACGATCAACCATCATCCAAAGTGCATTATACACTGCATAAGCATTAAATATAGATATTTAACGCTTACAACAGTCTGTCAACCAATCGATTGACATACAACTAAACAATAGGAATTAGTGTACGTCAAATATCATCACAATACCCGTGTGGGGTTTCAATCAACAAATACAGATTTTATTTGTACAGTTGGGCGATGTGTAAAATATATCGTCCCAATCCATATCAGTGAAATGAGTGTACATAAACAAATCGTCTGATTTGTAAATGAATATTTATTTTGTTCATTATACATTAAAAAATATATCTTTAATGATAAAATATTTTATTCGACACATGAATATTTTATACAGTCCATTTCACATCACATACCATTTTCACAACACAATCAAATCAAACAAGTCATCCATGGTCTGTGGACAACGTTGTCGGGTGCTGCTAAACACCGTCTGCATCCTAGTATATATTTTAAATAGAAAATACTATTAAAGTGGGAAGTTCTCACCTTTGGGATCCACTCCGCCATTCTTTATTTTAACGGTTTTGATTCTGTTTGCTGCCCGTTAGTTCCATCCCATCTGTTTCACGTGGTATATATATTAAAAAAAAAATATTTTTAATACGATTCTATATATAATTAGAAATCACATTTTTATTTAAGACATTTCTTAATAATATTACATTTTTCTAACAATGTCATTATATTGGAAATTCACATTTTAGACCTTGCTTTATATAAAAAAAATCATATTTTATATTTTTAAAAACATGTTATTTTATATTTTCAGAAACAATGAAAAACAATGCTCTTTTTATATTTTCCAAAAATAATGCTCTATTCAAACTTTTAAAACAATATATAATTTCAAACAATTTATACTTTTATATTTTCAAACAATGTATATTTTTATATTTTCAAACAATGTATATTTTTATATTTTCAAACAATGTATATTTTTATATTTTTAAACACTATGTTTTATTTATATGTGATATCACATTTTTCAAAACAATGCTACATATTTGTTTTTATAAAAACAATGTCATTATTAAAATAAAAAGGAAGGAAAAGCTCACTGCAATCATTTTGGGCGTTTGTAAAGGGAACCGCCACCTAGGGCACGAGAATTCCGTCGCTTCCGTCGCCGTTGACCAGATCAGAGGGCCCCACGCACTTCGTCGTCGAACCAGCTTCCACTTCGCCCCGCGCCTCAAAACTCGCACCCCCATTTGCCCCAAAATCCACTGCGATGTTGGCCTGTTTAGGCTCGAAAATCTCCCCAACCTCTCGACCATAAATCATGAAGCGTGTATGGATGTGAAGATCGTAAAATCCTCTTCGATTTCGTTCATGAAGTTTTAATTTTCATTGAGTGGACTGGAATTTATTTGAGCTCAAATTTTTGAGCGTGTTCCGCCATTGAAAGAACTGGAGGCGCGATATTCAGTTTGACCGCGGGTTTGACTAGGGTTTAGTAGAGAGGGCTATTTATATAAATAATATTTTATTTTATTTAATTTATTTAATTCTCTAATTAATTCGTTCTGCGTCCGAACTCCAATCGAAGTCCAACGACTGTCGCCCTAGCTAAATACCCCCGTTTCGAACACAATGAGATATGTTTCGTAACCCAATTCAGCTGTTAGGATCAGTTTTGATTTAAATTAAAATATAAATCATTATATATTTAATTTAAACGTACATTTCAATTTACCGGAGCTACATATGATCCCTAAAAATTACAAAACAAATATATTTTTGACTTTGTTTTGACGATACGGTCTTGACAAACCTAATTTCGTCAAATTTGAAGACCGTTTGAAAAATCGCCATTTTCTGGTCGATCCAAATTGACTGAAATTGTCAAAACACGTTTTCGTTTTCCACGCTCACATATTGATTCCAATAATTATGAAAACTGGAACATAGCAATAATTCGACAACCCGGATCCAACAAAAGCGGTTTCGTCGAAAACGGAGGTCATTTGCAAAATGGCTATTTTTAAGGGCTTTATATATATATTAAAAATATATATAAATTCCACAGCCACTTTTCTGAATTTTAAACTGGACGTAACTTTCAACTTTTAAAATGAAATCTCAGTTCCTTATATTCTTAGAAAAATATAGTTAAACAGATTCAAATATTTTTAGTTTTTTCCAATTCCGACTTATATTGAATTCTGTATATTCAATTGAAATTAGAAATCAACTTTTCAAACTGCCGCGCCATTTCAAGCCCGTTATATAATTAAAATAAATTTATTCATTTTAACTTCGTCGAAAATAAATTTTTTGCTGTTATTATTTAAAATAATTCATTTAAATATTCAAAATTCATTAAAATTGCCAAAAATAAAAATTTTAAATTGATTCTGATTTTCCGGGTTGTTACAATATCAATCCACAGGCAACGACCAGTCTGCAAAAGAAGCAACCAATGTCATCAATCCCAAAAGCCACAACATATCCATATAGGTTGATGAAGAGAATTATTTCTTGTGGAAGTACTAGATTAATACATCCTTAATTGGATATGGTCTCGAAAGCTATATCAATGGCATATCTGCCATTACAACCAAAGTTATTGTTGATGAACACGAAAATCTGATTACTAACAAAGAATAAACCAACTATAAGAGACAAGATAGCTAACTTAGTTCTTGGTTATTCTCCACAATGAGGCCAACGCTTCTGCCCCAATTGATCAGTTGCAAAAGTGCCCAAGAAATTTGGGAAACCATTGAATAGATATTCAATACGCAGTCATATGCAAGAATCATGCATTATAGAAAGCAACTGAATAGTATAACAAAGTATTCATCAACAACGAGGGAATATCCGACGAAGATCAAGTCTCTTTGTGTCCTTCTGGAAGTGGCAGGACATAAATTAGTATCAGATTCTAACCATCTTGTATGGACTAGATGATGATTATGAGTCAGTTGTGGCAATCCCGTCCTCTCAGCCCACAACTCCATCAATGTAGCAAGTTCATTCCACATTGATAACTCATGAAGGAAGATTGAATTCTAAGAAACTACACTCAAATTTCTCTGCTAGTTATGCATCTACATCAAGAAACAAAAATCAAAAAAGGCCTTCAAATTCAAGAAAAAATCAAAACAATCCAAGAGGTAACCAAAATGTCAGGGGAAGAGGCAGAGGAAGTTGGAACAATTCCAACAGAGTTAAATGCCAAATCTATGAGAAGTTTGGCCATATAGCCAGTAAGTGCTATTTTAGGTTCGATCAAAACTTTAGTATCAATCAACAAGGGAGCAACAACCAAAGAAAACATTTTCCCAACACTGGACCAGAAAACAGTTGCCAAACAAACATTACAAATAATCGAAGTGATGCATAATCCGTTGCCAGACATGATGAATTGCAAAATGAAGAATGGTTTCCTGATTCAGGTACTTCAAATCACATAACCAGCAACTTAAACAATTTAAATTTGGAAAAAAGGGATTACAAAGGTACACAATTGTTGACGTCAAAAGTTAGTCACTAGTGACAGTCAACCCCCAGTCGTGCGTGGAACACACGAACAAAAATCATAGAGTATGGTAAAGTAAGTAAAATAGGGGACACACAATATTTTTATAGTGGTTCGGCAAGGATGATGCCTATGTCCACTTTATATATATTGATTTTCTTTTGATTATAAGTACAATCTGTTTTCTATTCAAAGAAAGAGGGATATGAACACAAAATGTAATAACCCGGAAATCTGAGCCAATTTAAATTTTTTATTTTGGCAATTTTAGTGAATTTTGAATATTAAAAATGAATTATTTTAAAAAGTAGCGATGAGAAATTTATTTTGAATAGAATTAGAACGTTTATATTTACTTGAATCGTCGTTAGAATATAAATATTTTATTTTAAATATAAAAGGAATTGAAAATTGTGCGGTAGTTTGAAAATTCGATTTCAAAATTCAAATGAACGTACAGGATTCAAAATAAACCGGATTTTAGCAAAACCAAAAATATTTGAATCTATTTGAGAATATCTTCCCAACGAATCTGAAAAATTGAAATTTCATAGCGGGATTATCAATGATATGGAATATTCAATTTTGATTTGAAATTGAATATGCAGTTGAAATCATTTTGAAAACGAATTTGAAACGATTTGTAAAATACGTTTTGAAAGGAAATTGACGAAATATATATATATATATATATATGTATATATATAATGGCCTAAATAGAATGCGCTGCACTGCGGAAGTTTGCGAATTTCGACCATTGACATCGAATGGATATTATGGGAGATCTGATGGTCACCAAGTGAGTGTTTAGTTACCATTTTTATACATTTATGCGATGAAAAAAATACGATCTTTACTTATACGAAGGGCGAGCAAAATATGCTTTGTAACATAGTAAAGATTTGATTTTTGCCATGAAAGTGAACGCACAAAGATAAATATGTAAAATATTTAGATTTTTATATGAATGATTTTAAATGAAAGACGAGATTTTTAAAAAAAGAAAGACGATGATTTTAAATGAAAGAAGAGAAAGATTTGATTTTGAAATAAACAAAGATTTAATTTTTATGATGTTAAAGGTTCGATTTTTTATTTATTTAAAAGGTAAGATTTTTATAAATATAAAGTTATAATTTTAATTGATACAAAGAAATGATTTTTAAAGTGGTAATGAAATTATTTTAGATTTTAAACAAAAATATGTTTTTTATAATGCGTACATCAATATAAAAATACGATTTTTACTATGAACAACATGAAAAAGAGTGCGATGAAACTGATTGAAAGCAAAATGGAATCCAGACTGTTCAGAATTGAAGAATGGAGGAGTGGAACCCTCGGTGAGAACTTCTCACTTTTAATTTATTTTCTAGTTGAAATATATACTAGGATGCAGACTGTGCTTAGTAGCACCTGACACCCGTCGTCCACATGCCATCTGTTTGTTTGATTGATGTGTTGTGAAAATTGGTCGCGTGATGTGGAATGAATAAAATATTTTATAGTTAAAAATATATTTTTTAACGTGTATATAAAATAAATATTTATAAACAAATCGGACAATTTGTTTATATACACTGATTTGACTAATATTGATTGGGACGATAAATTTTACACATCGCCCAACTGCACAAATAAAAATTTGTGTTTGTTGATTTGAAACCCCACACGGGTATTGGGATGATATTTGACGTACACTAATCCCGATTGTTTAGTTGTATGTCAATCGATGGGTTGACAGACTGTGTAAGCGTTAATAATTTATATTTAATGCTTATGCAGTTGTGTAGTGCACTCTGGATGATGGTTGATGATTTATCGTTGCTATTATACACATGCGTTGTAGGAAAATCCATATAATTAACATTATATCGTAACTAATTGGGCCTCATTCCAATTTGGAAAATAAGGAATATTAGAAGAGAAAATTCATGTGTTGAATAGAATAAAATTCATGTGTTGAATAGAATAAAATTCATGTGTTGAATAGAATAAAAATTCATGTGTTGAATAGAATAAAATTCATGTGTTGAATAGAATAAAAATTCATGTGTTGAATAGAATAAAAACTCATGTGATGAATAAAATATATATTCATGTGTTGAAGAAAATATTCATTTGTTGAATAGAATAACGAAGTTATTGAAATATATAAAGCCGTGTTAATTAGATTGACACCATTTTGACGTGAACGATATTTATATCGATTTTATTCATTTTTCATAATGAATATCGAAAAGGAATTGATTTCAAAATATAATATTTTGAAAATACTATCATTTATTATCGATGATATGGAATATTCAATTTCGATTTGAAATTGAATATGAAGTTGAAATCGTTTTGAAAACGATTTATAAAATACGTTTTGAAAGGAAATCGATGAAATATATATATATATATATATATATATATATATATATATATATATAATGGCCTGAATAGAACGCGCCGCGCTGCAGTAGTTCGCGAATTTCGACCATTGACTTCGAATGGATATTATGGGAGATCCGACCGTCGGATTCTCCTATAACTGGAACCGTTGGGTTCGTATCGAAATGAAATTTCTAACGAATATTAGAGATTTGAAATCTAACGGTTGGATTTGGAATTATGTCCAAATCAAATTTGGAAAAGGTCGTTGTAAGTGCAGTTCGACGGCCGTTGATGGAAATCGACTGTACGGGCCTTGATAAAATTATTAAAAATAATTAGTGTAAAATTATAAGAAATGATTTGGGAAGAATTAGGATAAAAAATTCCATATTTGAAAAGATAAAAATAGATTTTTATCAAAATGAACTAGTTTTGAACTAGAATTATAATCCGTTTATTTTTGAAATAATTAAATTGGATTTGAAAGGGTTTAAAAGTAACCAAAATTTCCAATAATTGAATTGGAATGGATTTGAATCGAAATTGTCTTTGGAATATTTCGATGTTGGATTTCGTGATTGTACAAATATTGTTATGGAAACTTGAATGATATATTTATATCGTTATTTCCAATATGATATTTGTTGGTCGTAGAATTTGATATTGAATATAAGCCGATATATTTTCTATTCAGAGCCTTGTATTTAATATCAAATGGGATTTGGGTTTGTCGTGAACCGTATCTTTAATAATACTGTTCTTAGACCCAATGGAGTTAAGAAAATCAGAAACTAACTGAAGATTAGTTAAGTTGAATGGTTTCTTAGGTATTGATCTGATGTTGGTTTCGGCCTTCGGGGTTAATACTTAGGGAATTGTCCACTTGCTAATTTACGGTTAAAGGCTGATGGAATGGAATGTGATTTTGGGTTTATCATGAACCGTGTTTTAAATGACATTGGTTCTTTAACCCAGTTAAAGACAGGATATGATTTCCCAAGTTAAACAATCATTAATATTGATTTTTGGGAAGATTAAAACCAAGTGGAGTTTTAATGAATCTTCAATTATATTGAAATGATCGAGAATGGAGTATCACCAGTTTTGCTCCAGGCGATAGTTAAATCTTTAATTAGATTTGAACGTGAAATGGTAATTGAATTTACCGATAACATCGTGGTGTTAGATATGAAGTATTACCGATTTTACTTCATGGGATGAATAGGTTGGGGTTGGGAAATTTAACAATTGATTACTTCGGTAAGGTTCGTTAATCCCGACTAGTTTGGATAAACCATAATTTGGTTGGAATTGATATTCAAAAGAAGATTAAAGAATACATTTAAGGAATTTATCTTTGATAAAATTAATGGGAACTTCTCCCTAAGAATGTGAAATTTAGCAACTAACTGAAGATTAGTTAAGATGAATGGTTTCCTGGGTATTGATCTGATGTTGGTTTCGGCCTTCGGGGTTAATATTTGGGGAATTGTTCTCTTACTAATTTACGATTAGTGACTGATGAATTGGAATGAGGCGTATGTTGTGTTTGTGTAACACTTGTTTATTATATACGCGAGTTATTCAGAAAGACTGGGTTTATCCCATTCTGAATAACTGATTCGACGATGTGTCGAGGATGAAGACGGTGGTCGAATACCAGAGGTCTTCACATCATTTGGGTGATTACTGATGATCTTGATTGGGCTGTACACCCAAGAGGAGGGAATCAGTTGGTGATCGTCCAGACGTACTTGGAGATCGATGGATATCCGAGGTGCAAGGTGCCTCCGGTTTCGTTCAACCCAGAACGGACTTGTAAATGGACTGTATGTCTGAGATAGGATATCATTCTGTGTGATTGATGGATATCGGTTGCATGGAGTGGTTTGCCTGTGTGGCATGCTAAGATGCAAGTGATCAAGGCTTCTGTTGAAAAGCAGAGTCTTGTGGTTGATGATCAAAGCACCGCCTGTGTGGCACAACTTTGTGTAGCGTTGATTCGCGAGCCTCACACCCTGGTTGTGAACCAGAAACGGGAGAAGGATCTCAGGGAGGGCATGCATTTCCTTCGAGCTTGGGTGGTGTCAGCGACCTACCAGCCCTGACATTTATATTATTTTCACCTATGTGGTTGTTGGATTGCGAGGCGCCTCGGATATATCGGTGACTGTGTGGAGCCGATGGAGTCATTTGGCTCATTTGCACCCTAAAGGGCGGGGAAACGCAGTGTTCAGGCATTTTAATCCACATCGGTGGACCGGGCCTGACGATCCAAGGGACATGCGTTTTGTTCTTGAGACATGGGCTAGATTGTCTCGAATCGGTAGAGGACGATCCCTTGCTTTGGTTCACAGATGGAAATCCAACTTCCAATACGTGACATTTGCGGTTTTGATTGTAGAGCCTTGTATTGGCGACATGATATATGGTAACCATGCCGCCTAGGATTGATACATTTATATTTGAAGTTGTTTTATACACTATGCACTTATAATAGTATCAAATGATTTGTTTTTAACGTACCAAGCATGTTTGGCTATTATAAGGGAAAACCCTTGAAGCGACCCGAACTTCCCCGGTCTCCGAAGAGATGAGAAAGAACGAATTACTGTGAGGGAAAGACAAATCAGAATACAAACGGAAGAACATTTCATTGTATATTACAACAATTCAATCAGATACAAGAATATACAGATTATAAATGAATAAATTACATTCGGTAAATATCAGAGATTACAATAAATTACAAAGCAGTGGAAAAATAATACAAAGCACAACTGAAGGTGATATACAGATACAGAGCTTTCCGGATATCATTCCAGCCGTAAACCAGGATCCTGTGAATATAAATCTGCAAAACCAAAACTACTAGCTGCCCGTGCGGAAAATAGGGGCACCCAGAGTTTAGGTTAAAACAATAAACTCCAGGCCAGTCATGTGACTGGTGTGAGAACTAAAACAGTTATTTAAAACTTTACTTTAAAAGAGAGTAGTTCAAGGGACCACGCCGCATAACACGGAACGGGTTTCCTCCCAAGAATACCATTGCATAGAATAAACAGCGCAATGCTTTTTCGAAAAATGAAGCTATTATAAGACCCAGGTCCCATCACACAATGCAACGCAAGCCGGAGGTTAGGGTTTTCCCTTATAATAGCCAAACATGCTTGGTACGTTTAAAATAAATCATTTGATACTATAATAAGTGTATAGTGTCAAAACAATTTCAATCATAAATATAAATCATAGGCGGCATAGCTACCATCTACTATGTCGCCATACTAGTTCTGCAATTAAAACCGCAATACACGTATTGGAAATTGGATTTCCGTCATGAGTCGAGGCAAGGGGCAAGCTCCTCTCCGCTTCGAGACACTCTAGCAAATGCCTCAGGACTACACACTCTGGGTAACCCCAGATGCTTCAGGGCCGGTGCTCACTTACGTTAGAGGATTATTTATTCCTGAACACACGTTTCCCGGTCCTTACAGACTTATAATCGAGGCGCCTCGCATTCCAACAACCACATAGGTGAAAAGTAAATAAATGTCAGGGTTGGTAAGTCACTGGCACCACCAAAGCTAGAAAGAAACGTCGTGCTCTCCCTGCAGTCCGTATCCCGTTTTTGACTCATACCGAGGTGTGAGGCTCGCGAATTCACGTTATACACAAAGCTACGCCACAAAGGCCGTGCTTTGATCATCAACCACAAGACTTTGCTTTTCAACCGAAGCCTTGATCCATGCAACTCAGCGTGCCACACAGGCAATTCATGCTATGCGATTGATATCTATCGATATATAACCTCTAAGCTCGTACGTCTCAGAGAAGGCCGTTAAGCAAGAGAATAAATTCTCCGCCGCCAAACAGATATATATTTAACAATAATCAATCAACACAGAATAAAATCCAATGTCAGACACACAATCCATTTACAAGTTCGTTCTAGGTCTGAACGAAACCGGAGGCGCTTTCCTCGCATATCCATCGATCTCCAAGTACGTCTGGACGACCACCAACTATTTCCATCCTCTTGGTTGTACAGCCCAATCAGGATCGTCAGTAATTATCCAAACGATGTGAAGACTTCCGGTCTTCGACCACCGTCTTCATCTTCGACATATCGTCGAATCGGTTATTCAGAATGGGTATAAACCCGGACTTTCCGAACAACCCGCATATATTAAATACAAATGTTACACAAACACAACATACGCCTCATTCCAATCATTAGTCACTAACCGTAAATTTCATATTCTTAGGAAAGGTTCCCATTAATTTTATCCAAGATAAATTCTTTAAAATTTATCCTTTAATCTTCCTTTGGATGTCGTTTCAAACCAAATTATGGTTTTCTAAACTAGTCGAGATTAGCGAACCACACCGAAGTAATTATTTATTTTATTTCCCAATCCCAACCTATTCATCCCATGAAGCAAAACTGGTAATACTCCATATCTAACACCACAGTGTCATCGGTAAAATTAATTACCATTTTACGTTCAAATCTAATTAAAGATTTAACTATCGCTTTGGAGCAAAACTGGTAATACTCCATTCTCGCTCACTTTCTATATTTGATAATTTAAATTATCAATTCACATTTCAATCTAATTGCAGATTCATTAAAACTCCTTTTACTGGGTTAAAAAACTAATGTTATTTAAAACACAGTTCACGACAAACACAAATCACATTCTATTTATTATCGGGTTAAAGAACTAGTGTTATTTAAAACACCGTTCACGATAAACCCACAAATCAATTCTATTTAAAACCCATTTCAAATCTAATTTATTTATTTAAGAATAAATGGGGTTTAGTTTCAGTTCAAAACTAGTTCATTTCGATAAAAATCTATTTTTATCTTTTCAAATATGGAGCTTTTCATCCCAATTTTTCCCAAATCATTTTTTATGATTTTACACAAATTATTACTATTTTTAATAATTTTATCAAGGCCCGTACAGTCGATTTCCATCAACGGTCATCGAACTGCACTTACAGCGACCTTTTCCAAATTTGATTTGGACGTATCTCCAAATCGAACAGTTGGATTTCGAATTTCTAATATTCGTTAGAAAGCTCTTTTCGATACGAACCCAATGGTCCCGGTTTTAGGAGAATCAGACGGTCGGATCTCCCGTAATGTCCGTTTGAAATAAATGGTCGAAATTCACGAACTGCCGCGGCGCGGCGCGTTCTATTCACGCCATTATATAATATATATAATATATATTTCATCTATTTCTATTTAAAACGAATTTTATAAATAGTTTTAAATTCGTTTCAAAAACAATTTCAACTTCCATTTCAAATTCAAATCAAAATTGAAATTTTCCTTATAGATTCGTTTTAAAATTCATTCCTATCCAATTCAAATTTCAATTCAATTTGAATTCATTTCAATTCGTTTTCAATTCAATTCGAATTCGTTTTCAATTCAATTAAAATTCGTTTTATATTCAATTCATTTCGAATTGGTTTTCTATTCGATTCAATTCAAATTCGTTTTCTATTCGATTCAATTCAAATTGGTTTTCTATTCGATTAAATTCAAACTGGTTATATATTCAATTCAATTCAAATTCGTTATATATTCATTTCAATTCAAATTCGTTATATATTCATTTCAATTCAAATTCGTTATATATTCATTTCAATTCAAATTCGTTATATATTCATTTCAATTCAAATTCATTATATATTCATTTCAATTATAAAAACAAATATAATCGATATAAATATCATTCGCGTCAAAATAGCACATCTCTAATCAATACGGCTTTATATTCAACAAATGGATCTATATTTCTTTCAATACACGACTCTATACCTTTGTCAACACACGACTAATCTCAACGAATGAGTACTGTCCACGTCTGACTATTTTTGTTATTTAATATATTTTATAAAAATAAAGACGTAAATTCTATTATTAAAATATTTCGTTCAACACATGACTAATCTCAACGGATGAGTACAGTCAACACATGAACCTTTATTTTATAATGATAAAGATATAAATTTTATTGTTTAAAATATTTCGTTCAACACATGACTAATCTCAACGGATGAGTACAGTCAGCACATGAACCTTTATTTTATAATATTCTTTATCTTCTAAATTGGAATGAGGCCCAACCAATTACCATATAAAGTTAATTATATGGATTCCATACAACACATGCATATAATAGCAACGATAAATAATCAACCATCATCCAAAGTGCACTACACTGTATAAGCATCAAATATAGATATCTAACGCTTATAACAGCCTGTCAATCAATCGATCGACATATTTAATCAATCAGGATGAGTGAACTTCAAATTTCATCCCAACACCCGTGTGGGGTTTCAAATCAACAAACACAGATTTTATTTGTGCAGTTGGTCGATGTGTAAAATTTATCGTCCCAATCAATGTCCTTCAAATAGGTGTACATAAACAAACTGTCCGGTTTGTAAATGAATATTTATTTATTCACATTCACGTTAAAAATTATATTTTTAACGATCAAATATTTTATTTTAACACATGAATTTTTATTCAGTTCATTTACAAATTAAAAATGATATTTTTATTTTTCTAACTTATTTTAGAAAATTTCGGCGGCAAAACGGCACGATACTAGAAACGGGACAAGGCCTAGCCTTATCCCCGGTCTAGTGAAGGCCCACGCCATTCACACATCAATCAAATCCATTCCATTTCACCAAACAATTCAATTCAAACCGAATTATCTAACCAACTACACAACCAAACAATTTAACAAACAAGCCATCCATGGTCTGTGGATGACGGGTGTCGGGTGCTACTAAACACCGTCTGCATCCTAGTATATATATATATATATAACTAGAATAAGAAATTGAAGAGTGAGAAGTTCTCACCAATAGCTATCCAATACCACGACTCTTCATTGATAGAAATCTTCAACGTTCTCGCCTTTTTGTCACCTTCGTTGCCCGTATTCTCTACATATGTAAAAATCGAATTTTTATTTTGCTATTCAATATATAAAAATCGAATTTTTACTTTGCTATTCAATATATAAAAATTGAATTTTTACTTCGCTATTCAATATAAAAAAATCGAATTTTTACTTCGCTATTCAATATATAAAAATCGAATTTTTACTTCGCTATTCAATATAGAAAAATCTAATTTTTACTTTGCTATTCAATATAGAAAAATCTAATTTTTACTTCGCTATTCAATTTATAAAAATCTGAATTTAAATACACTCCTATTGGCCATAAAAAAAATTAAGTAAAAAAGAAAATTCTAAAATAAAATAAAGAAAAACTTACAGGGTTCTTCCTAGCGAGGGGGGGGGGGGGTTGGTTTCAGGCGACGGATGGACAGAGGGGGGGGGTTGCGGCTTGGTCGGACGACGGTGGACCCAGCGCGGACTGGTGGGTTGGGTGCGTCGTTTTTGGGTTCAATCGAAGAAGAGGGGACGAGGGCGGTGGAAACTGCTGGAGGTGGAGGGCGAGGTTGCGGTGGTCGGCTAGGTGGAGGGGGCGTCGGAGCAACGACGAGGGTGGCGGCTAGGGCTTCCGTTGCCCTTTCTTTTTTTGTTTTTTTCCTCTTGAAATGGTCGGGGAGAGAGAAAAGAGGAGTGGGGGTTTAATTTATTTTAATTTTATATTATATTTTAATTTCAAAAGTTGACATTCAACCCGAACACCAAACGAGACCCAACAACTTTCGTCCCTGGCTATTTACCCCCATTCCGAACACAATGAGATATGTATCGTAGGCTGATTCGATCGTTTCGATCAGTTTTCGTCAAAATCAACATATAACTCTATATATTGTTTTTAAACGCGCATTTCAATTTACTGGGGTCACATACTAACTCGAAAAATTCCAGAAAAATATTTTCTAGCTTCGTATTGATGATATGGTCCTAACAAAACTAGTTTCATCGAATTCTGAGACCGTTGGAAAAATGGCCATTTTCCAGTCGATTAAAATCAAATGAAACTGGTCAAACGCGTTTTCCTTTGCCACGCTCTCATATTGATTCGAAAAATTATGAAATTTGGAATCTAGCAATAATTTAACATCACGGACCCAACAAAAGTGGTTTCGTCGAAATCCGAGGTCGTTTGCAAGATGTCTATTTTTAAGGGCCTGAATTCCATAGCGACTATTCAGAATTTTCAACTGGACATATCTTTTGATCCCCGCTATGAAATTTTGATTTTTCGGATTCGTTGGAAAGATATCATCAATTAGATCCTAATGTTTTTGGTTTCACTAAAATCCGGTTTATTTTGCACCCGGTATGTTCAATTGAAGTTTGAAATCGAATTATCGAACTACCGCGCCATTTTCAATTCTATTTATAATTATATATAATTATTTATATTCTAACGACGACGCGCATAATATATACGTTCCAAATATATTCAAAATAAATTTCTCGTCGATATTATTTAAAATAGTTCATTTTAAATGTTCAAAATTCGCTAAAATTGCCAAAATAAAAATTTTAAACTGGTTCAGAATTTCCGGGTTATTACAATCTCCCCCACTTAAAACTTTTCGTCCCCGAAAAGGAACAAAGTCGAAAGTGGTTTGATTAATCAACTCTACGTTCGATCTGGCTTACATTATCCAACTCTTCAGTTTCTGAGAATTTTCAAATTTTCAAAAAATTTGGCTAACACCCTAAATTTTTGAAAAATTTCGCCATAACCTCCCCTGCACCGGGAGCCACGGGAAAATCCCGAAATTGCCATATAGGCCTTCTGATCTCAAAAAGAAAAAGAAAAAGCCAAGCGGCTAGCCAATCGGCTCATAAAATCAGCATCACCCAAACAAAACAGTAAATTATGTAGTAAACATGTACCTATTTGTCGGGCAAACAAATTTTATCCTCTGCTCTAGCCTCCTTGCTATGACCTGTTCAATGTAAGTATATGTATATGCAAGGAAATGCAACCAATTTTCAATATAATTCAATATTCGATTCAATTAGGCAAAATGGTTAAAAATTAGCAAACAAATAAACAAACAACACAAACATCAATCAATTAGTGAATTGGAGTTTCAAATTCATAATTTGATATATATACAGAAAATCATGTTTTTGATGCCAATTCACAACAATGTGTTCTAACTATATTAGTTTTGGTTCTCATACCAGTCTAATGGAAATATATAGATATCACACCTTCGAAACACGAACATAAGTTCTGATGATGATCGATCAATCATCAGAACCATCTCCGGGTGTCTAGAATGTGATTCTATATCTATCCAGTATATTAAAACTTCGAATATACGTTCATGATGCGTATATACAAAACCTTTATATAATGGATTGTCCAAATTCAAAATAAATAAATATTCAAATACGTAGAATTGATTTAAATTTCTAAAACAAAATTGGTTTCATTTGAAAAATATACTCTTCACACTCATTCTAGGATACTGCTGATCCTATCTCTAACGAGTCATTCTGATTGGATATTACTAATCCAATATCTGATGAATTCTTTCGTATGGTTCTAATGTGTCTTGTTCTCGAGCTCTATAAACCAAAGCTCTGATACCAAATGAAGGTAGCCGACGAAATCTGGTAGGCTTTGCAACCATCCCTTCATCCCCAAGCAGCAGGTAATACCCACCGTGGCTCCTACATGGTCCCCCAGTCCCTTGTTTTACGGCGACCCTCTCGAGTCTCGCGCCTATTCGCGAACCAACGCTCTAAACTGCGACATGTAGGGGTAAGAGTCTCCCGTTCGCCACCAAACCGCGAAGCGAGAACCCCCTATCATGCGTACCCGGCCTACTCAGGGCCAGCAACAAGACCTTTCTAAATATCTTGGATGTTGGTTTTCTAAACTAGTCCGGATTAATCAACTCTACGATTATATATATATATATATATATAATTATATTTAATCGAATAACGACGCTGCAGTTCGTATTTTGAAATCGAAACTTCAAACGATTGTACCGGGAGATCCGACCATCGGATTTTCCCGAAACTGGAACCGTTGGATTCGTTTTGAAAAGACCTTTCTAATGATGTAAATTTTGTGAAGATCCAACGTTTATATTTTAAGATATGTGTAAATCAAATCTGAAGAAAAACAGCGCCACGGCCGCGTTATGGTCCAAAGCGTCGTTTTTGAATAATAAATTGGATATTTTAAAAA
Source organism: Allium sativum (assembly GCA_030737875.1). Taxonomy (NCBI): domain Eukaryota; kingdom Viridiplantae; phylum Streptophyta; class Magnoliopsida; order Asparagales; family Amaryllidaceae; genus Allium; species Allium sativum. The sequence continues at coordinate 33,964,921 of CM060913.1, read as the reverse complement.
TAAATAAAAATAGCGATAAATCGTTATAAAATATCATAAATGATATGGAATGGAAATAAACTGAATTTGCTCGATTTATGTGGTATTTGATGGTTGAATGTGTTTGGTGTGAAAATTACATTAAAGAACGAAATTGGTGTTATTGAATGATTTAACCATTGAAATAAATTGATTTGAAATTCTAAATATACGTGAATTATTTGAAAAGCCCGAGTTAATTCTCATTTCAAATAATTGACCGACGATTGAAAGTCGAAGATGAAGACGGTGGTCGAAGACCGGAGATCTTCACCTCGTTTGGATGGTAACCGAGGTCCTGATTGGGAGGCATCCCGAAATATGGATAATGAGTGGTGATCATCCAGACGTACGTGGTGATCAATGGGTTTGCGAGGTATTTAGTGCCTCCGGTTTCGTTCAGACCCAAAATGGACTGTGTGTCTGACATTGGATTTTACTCTGTGTTGATTGATCTCTATTAAATATACATCTGCTTGGCGGCGGAGAATTTATTCTTTTGCTTAACGCCCTTCTTTGAAACGCACGAGCTCAGTGGTTGTATATCGATGGACATCAGTCGCATGGCATGAATTGCCTGTGTGGCATGCTAAGATGCAGTGATCAGGGCTTCTGTTAAAAAGCAGAGTCTTGTGGTGATGATCAAAGCACCGCTTGTGTGGCGTAGCTTTGTGTATAACGTGAATTCGCGAGCCTCACACCCCGGTATGAACCAGAAACGGGAGAAGGACCTCAGGGAGGGCATGCGTTTCTTCCTAGCTAGGGTGGTTTCAGTGACCTACCATCCCTGACATTTATATACTTTTCACCTGTGTGGTTGTTGCTGTTGCGAGGCTCCTCGGTTAGATCGGACGATCCGGGTCCGATGGAGTCATTCGTTGGCTCGTTTACGCTCCAAAGTGCAGGGAAACATATTGTTCAGGCATAATAATCCATATCGGTGGACCGGCCCTGACGATCCAAGGGGCAGTTGCGGCTGTTCCTGAGACTCGGGCTAGGCAGTCTCGAATTCGGTAAGGACTATCTTTTGCCTTTGTTCATGAGGGAAATCCAATTTCCAATTACGAGACTGTATGGTTTTGACTGTATATATATATATATATATATATATATATATATATATATATATATATATATATATATATATGGCGACATGATATATGGTACCCATTCCGTCTATGATTGATAGTTATGATTTGAAATTGTTTTCAAAACATATAAACACTAGCAATAATATCAAATGCCTTTGTTTTATTCGTATCAAGCATATTTTGGCCGTTATAAGGTAAAAACTCTATCCTCCGGTTTGCGTTGCATTGTGTGATGGGAACTGAGTCTTATAATGGCTTCATTTTTATAAAATGCATTGCGTTGTTTAAAAGAAAGATTTGTTTAAAAGCACTGGCAATCCAATGGAGTAAACTCGTTCCACGAAAGTGGCGTGGTCCTGTGATTATCCAAATTATATATGTGTTGAGTAGATTTCTCATACCAGTCCCATGACTGACTCGTAGTTTGTTTCACTTTCAAACTCGGGTGCCCCTTTTTTCTACACGGGCAGCCTTGTATTCAGGTTTAGCTAGTTCTTTTTGGATAGCTGGAGCTGAAGACGGATTCTATCATTTATCTCTTTTTATGCTGTTCAGCTCCTATCGTACATATTATGTTTGTTTTCCGCTATAGACATTTATGTATAGCTGAACTGTATTTTTACTAAGTATGATCCTGTATACTGGGTAACTCTGATGATTACTTTTATCCAGTATATTCTATTGTTCATTATTTGGTCTATTTATTTAATTCTGTTCTGCTATTATTTGTTTCTGTGTTATATTCCACGGATTACCCTTGCCGCTGTCAGTACGGGGTTTGGGGTCGTCTCATTTGGTATCAGAATGTGACGGCCGGGAATTTCGCTCAATCTGAATCAGTCGTTAAACCAATCTAGACCGTTCGAAACCCCTGATCATTTTGAGGACAAGACAAATCAGAACACAAACGGAAGAACATTTCATTGTATATTACAACAATTCCATCAGATACAAGAATATACCGAGTATAAATGAATAAATTACATTCGGTAAATATCAGAGATTACAATAAATTACATAGCAGTGGAAAAATAATACAAAGCACAACTGAAGGTGATATACGGATACAGAGCTTTCCGGATATCATTCCAGCCGTAAACCAGGATCCTGTGAATATAAATCTGCAAAACCAAAACTACTAGCTGCCCGTGCGGAAAGTAGGGGCACCCAGAGTTTAAGTTAAAATAATAAACTCCAGGTCAGTCATGTGACTGATGTGAGAACTAAAACAGTTATTTAAAACTTTACTTTAAAAGAGAGTAATTCAAGGGACCGCGCCGCATAACACGGAACGGGTTTCCTCCCAAGAATACCAGTGATAGAATAAACAGCGCAATGCTTTTTCGAAAAATGAAGCTATTATAAGACCCAGGTCCCATCACACAATGCAACGCAAGCCGGAGGATAGGGTTTTCCCTTATAATAGCCAAACATGCTTGGTACGTTTAAAACAAATCATTTGATACTATAATAAGTGTATAGTGTCAAAACAATTTCAATCATAAATATAAATCATAGGCGGCATAGCTACCATCTACTATGTCGCCATACTAGTTCTGCAATTAAAACCGCAATACACGTATTGGAAATTGGATTTCGGTCATGAGTCGAGGCAAGGGGCAAGCTCCTCTCCACTTCGAGACACTCTAGCAAATGCCTCAGGACTACACACTCTGGGTAACCCCAGATGCTTCAGGGCCGGTCCTCACTTACGTTAGAGGATTATTTATTCCTGAACACACGTTTCCCGGTCCTTACAGACCTGTAATCGAGGCGCCTCGCATTCCAACAACCACATAGGTGAAAAGTATATAAATGTCAGGGCTGGTAAGTCACTGACAACACCAAAGCTAGAAAGAAACGTCGTGCTCTCCCTGCAGTCCGTATCCCGTTTTTGACTCATACAGAGGTGTGAGGCTCGCGAATTCACGTTATACACAAAGCTACGCCACAAAGGCCGTGCTTTGATCATCAACCACAAGACTTTTCTTTTCAACAGAAGCCTTGATCCATGCAACTCAGCGTGCCACACAGGCAATTCATGCTATGCGATTGATATCTATCGATATATAACCTCTAAGCTCGTACGTCTCAGAGAAGGGCGTTAAGCAAGAGAATAAATTCTCCGCCGCCAAACAGATATATATTTAACTGAAATCAATCAACACAGAATAAAATCCAATGTCAAACACACAATCCATTTACAAGTTCGTTCTGGGTCTGAACGAAACCGGAGGCACTTTCCTCGCATATCCATCGATCTCCAAGTACGTCTGGACGACCACCAACTATTTCCATCCTCTTGGGTGTACAGCCCAATCAGGATCGTATGTAATTATCCAAACGATGTGAAGACTTCCGGTCTTCGACCACCGTCTTCATCCTCGCCATATTGTCGAATCGGTTATTCAGAATGGGTATAAACCCGGACTTTCCGAACAACCCGCGTATATTAAAAACAAATGTTACACAAATACAACATACGCCTCATTCCAATCATTAGTCACTAAACGTAAATTTCATATTCTTAGGGAAAGGTTCCCATTAATTTTATCCAAGATAAATTCTTTAAAATTTATCCTTTAATCTTCCTTTGGATGTCGTTTCAAACCAAATTATGGTTTTCTAAACTAGTCGAGATTAGCGAACCACACCGAAGTAATTATTTATTTTATTTCCCAATCCCAACCTATTCATCCTATGAAGCAAAACTAGTAATACTCCATATCTAACACCACGGTGTCATCGGTAAAATTAATTACCATTTTACGTTCAAATCTAATTAAAGATTTAACTAGCTTTGGAGCAAAACTGGTAATACTCCATTCTCGCTCACTTTCTATATTTGATAATTTAAATTATCAATTCACATTTCAATCTAATTGCAGATTTATTAAAACTCCTTTTACTGGGTTAAAGAACTAATGTTATTTAAAACACAGTTCACGGCAAACCCAAATCACATTCTATTTATTATCGGGTTAAAGAACTAGTGTTATTTAAAACACAGTTCATGATAAACCCACAAATCAATTCTATTCAAAACCCATTTCAAATCTAATTTATTTATTTAAGAATAAATGGGGTTTAGTTTCAGTTCAAAACTAGTTCATTTCGATAAAAATCTATTTTTATCTTTTCAAATATGGAGCTTTTCATCCCAATTTTTCCCAAATCATTTCTTATGATTTTACACAAATTATTACTATTTTTAATAATTTTATCAAGGCCCGTACAGTCGATTTCCATCAACGGCCATCGAACTGCACTTACAACGACCTTTTCCAAATTTGATTTGGACGTATCTCCAAATCCAACCGTTATATTTCAAATTTCTAATATTCGTTAGAAAGCTCTTTTCGATACGAACCCAAGGGTCCCGGTTTTAGGAGAATCCGACGGTCGGATCTCCCGTAATGTCCGTTTGAAATAAATGGTCGAAATTCACGAACTACCGCGGCGCGTTCTATTCAGGCCATTATATAATATATATAATATATATTTCGTCTATTTCTATTTAAAACGAATTTTATAAATAGTTTTAAATTCGTTTCAAAAACAATTTCAACTTCCATTTCAAATTCAAATCAAAATTGAATTTTTCCTTATAGATTCGTTTTAAAATTCATTCCTATCCAATTCAAATTTCAATTCAATTTGAATTCATTTCAATTCGTTTTCAATTCAATTCGAATTCATTTTCAATTCAATTCGAATTCGTTTTATATTCAATTCATTTCGAATTGGTTTTCTATTCGATTCAATTCAAATTCGTTTTCTATTCGATTCAATTCAAATTGGTTTTCTATTCGACTCAATTCAGACTGGTTATATATTCATTTCAATTCAAATTCGTTATATATTCATTTCAATTCAAATTCGTTATATATTCATTTCAATTCAAATTTGTTATATATTCATTTCAATTCAAATTCGTTATATATTCATTTCAATTCAAATTCGTTATATATTCATTTCAATTATAAAAACGAATATAATCGATATAAATATCATTCGCGTCAAAATAACACATCTCTAATCAACATGGCTTTATATTCAACAAATGGATCTATATTTCTTTCAATACACGACTCTATACCTTTGTCAACACACGACTAATCTCAACGAATGAGTACTGTCCACGTGTGACTATTTTTGTTATTTAATATATTTTATAAAAATAAAGACGTAAATTATATTATTAAAATATTTCGTTCAACACATGACTAATCTCAACGGATGAGTACAGTCAGCACATGAACCTTTATTTTATAATGATAAAGATATAAATTTTATTGTTTAAAATATTTCGTTCAACACATGACTAATCTCAACGGATGAGTACAGTCAGCACATGAACCTTTATTTTATAATATTCTTTATCTTCTAAATTGGAATGAGGCCCAACCAATTACCATATAAAGTTAATTATATGGATTCCATACAACACATGCATATAATAGCAACGATAAATAATCAACCATCATCCAAAGTGCACTACACTATATAAGCATCAAATATAGATATCTAACGCTTATAATAGCCTATCAATCAATTGATCGACATATTTAATCAATCAGGATGAGTGAACTTCAAATTTCATCCCAACACCCGTGTGGGGTTTCAAATCAACAAACACATATTTTATTTGTGCAGTTGGGCGATGTGTAAAATTTATCGTCTCAATCAATGTCCTTCAAATAGGTGTACATAAACAAACCGTCCGGTTTGTAAATGAATATTTATTTATTCACATTCACGTTAAAAATTATATTTTTAACGATCAAATATTTTATTTTAACACATGCATTTCTATTCAGTTCATTTACAAAATAAAAATGATATTTTTAGTTTTCTAACTTATTTTAGAAAATTTCGGCGGCATAACAGCACGATACTAGAAACGGGACAAGGCTTAGCCTTATCCCCGGTCTAGTGAAGGCCCACGCCATTCACACATCAATCAAATCCATTCCATTTCACCAAACAATTCAATTCAAACCGAATTATCTAACCAACTACACAACCAAACAATTTAACAAACAAGCCATCCATGGTCTGTGGATGACGGGTGTCGGTTGCTACTAAACACCGTCTGCATCCTAGTATATATATATATATATATAACTAGAATAAGTAATTGAAGAGTGAGAAGTTCTAACCAATAGCTATCCAATACCACGACTCTTCATTGATAGAAATCTTCAACGTTCTCGCCTTTTTGTCACCTTCGTTGCCCGTATTCTCTACATATGTAAAAATCGAATTTTTATTTTGCTATTCAATATATAAAAATTGAATTTTTACTTTGCTATTCAATATAGAAAAATCTAATTTTTACTTCGCTATTCAATTTATAAAAATCTGAATTTAAATACACTCCTATTGGCCATAAAAAAAAATTAAGTAAAAAAGAAAATTCTAAAATAAAATAAAGAAAAACTTACAGGGTTCTTCCTAGCAAGGGGGGGGGGGGGGTCGGTTTCAGGCGACAGATGGACGGAGGGGGGGGGGTTGCGGGTTGGTCGGACGGCGGTGGACCCAGCGCGGACTGGTGGGTTGGGTGCGTCGTTTTTGGGGTAGGTTCAATCGAAGAAGAGGGGACGAGGGCGGTGGAAACTGCTGGAGGTGGAGGGCGAGGTTGCGGTGGTCGGCTAGGCGGGGGGGGGGGGGGGGGGGGTCGGAGCAACGACGAGGGTGGCGGCTAGGGCTTCCGTTGCCCTTTTTTTTGTTTTTTTCTCTTGAAATGGTCGAGGAGAGAGAAAAGAGGAGTGTGGGTTTAATTTATTTTAATTTTATATTACATTTTAATTTCAAAAGTTGACATTCAACCCGAACACCAAACGAGACCCAACGAATGTCGTCCCTAGCTATTTACCCTCATTCCGAACACAATGAGATATGTATCGTAGGCTGATTCGATCGTTTCGATCAGTTTTCGTCAAAATCAACATATAACTCTATATATTCATTTTAAACGCGCATTTCAATTTACTGGAGTCACATACTAACTCGAAAAATTCCAGAAAAATATTTTCTAGCTTCGTATTGACGATACGGTCCTAACAAAACTAGTTTCATCAAATTCTGAGACCGTTGGAAAAATGGCCATTTTCCAGTCGATTAAAATCAACTGAAACTGGTCAAAAGCGTTTTCCTTTGCCACGCTCACATATTGATTCGAAAATTATGAAATTTGGAATCTAGCAATAATTTAACATCACGGACCCAACAAAAGTGGTTTCGTCGAAATCCGAGGTCATTTGCAAGATGTCTATTTTTAAGGGCCTGAATTCCATAGCGACTATTCAGAATTTTCAACTGGACATATCTTTTGATCCCCACTATGAAATTTTGATTTTTCGGATTCGTTGGAAAGATATCATCAATTAGATCCTAATGTTTTTGGTTTCACTAAAATCCGGTTTGTTTTGCACCCGGTATGTTCAATTGAAGTTTGAAATCGAATTATCGAACTACCGCGCCATTTTCAATTCTATTTATAATTATATATAATTATTTATATTCTAACGACGACGCGTATAATATATACGTTCTAAATATATTCAAAATAAATTTCTCGTCGATATTATTTAAAATAATTCATTTTAAATGTTCAAAATTCGCTAAAATTGCCAAAATAAATTTTTTAAACTGGTTCAGAATTTGCGGGTTATTACAACCCTATCCTCCGGCTTGTGTTGCATTGTGTGATGGGACCTGGGTCTTATAATAGCTTCATTTTTTCAAAAAGCATTGTGCTGTTTTGTTATATGCACTGGTATTCTTGGGAGGAAACCCGTTCCGTGTTATACGACATGGTCCCTCGATATATCTGATTTAAAGTAAAGCTTTAAATAACTGTTTGAGTTCTTACACCAGTCACATGACTGACCTAGAGTTTATTGTTTTAACCTAAACTCCGGGTGCCCCTATTTTCCGCACGGGCAGCTAGTAGTTTTGGTTTTGCAGATTTATATTCACAGGATCTTGATTTACAGCTGGAACGATATCCGGAAAGCTCTGTATCCGTTTGTCTCTTTCAGTTGTGTTTTTTATTATTTTTCCGCTACTATGTAATGTACTGTAATCTCTGATATTTATTGAATGTGTAATATTTATTCATACTCTGTATATTCTTGTATTCTGATGAATTGTTTTAATTAACAATGAAATGTTCTTCTATTTGTGTCCCGATGTGGCTTGTTCTCAACTCAATCTGGGCTTTCCTTCACGGGGAAGTTCAGGTCGTAACACAAAATCCTTATGTTTCAAAAAAGAGTTGGCTATTTTTGGGGTTAGCCGTAGAATCTGAGTTTGAGAGAGTAAGTTTTCTCCCAAAGTCCCATTTTCCATTCTCGGCATGGAGATACTTATAGACAAAGTGGTGGGTTGATTGAGATGCAACGTGGCCTACCTCTTTTTCGGACAGGTGGAGCTCGATCATTTAAAATAGTTGCGGCGGTGGGACCCGATCTATTGCTGATTAATAGTATCCTCGAGAATTGTGGCTTGCGTGGCCCTCGAGATGAGGTGTATCAAAAGAAGAGCTTTGGCCGGAAGTGATTGACCGCCTTTAATCTCTTGAGAATCGGGCTAAGCAATGAATGACTTATTTGGATATTTCTACGTAGATCCAAGATATCTGATTGATCTGATCTTTAAGAGAATGGTTGACTCGATCGGTTTGGGAGAGCGATTATGTCGGAGAATGAGATGCCGCTGCTCGAGGAAACCAGCTCGGGTGAAATCTTTTTTGAGCTTTCAGAAGTAGGAGCTGACCGCTGCGGTCGGTCGATGCTGTTTTGTGAGCCTTCTGACATTAGGCTTGGCTTTTACCAAAAAGTTGGTCAACAACAATCAATTTACTTAGGTAATAGTAAAACAATCGGTATAACTCACACTTCCACATGCACAGCTATAGGAAAAAGAAAACTATAATTAAAATTTTTACTTAGAGCACCTCAAATCAAGAAAAATCTACTCAATGCATCACAATTTGCTAAAGATGACCAAGTATATTTTGAATTTTATCCCAATAACTGTGTAGTTGGTTAAAGATCTGATCAGTAAAGAAATTCTCTTATTGGGTAAAATGCATCATGGACTATACACTTTTAACTTGAAGAAGAATAATATGAAAAATAAAAGAGGACATTGGTGCAATTCTACAAATACTGGATGGAATAATGATTTGAGGGTTCTAAATGTACGGCTTTGTAAATTGAGCCATCCAAATTTGAATACTATGAGACAAGTACTTAGATATAATAATATTTAGTTTAAAGATACTAGTTGTCCATATATTTGCATAGCTTGTCAAAGGGGAAAAGCCCAAAACTACCATTTCAAGACTAACAAGTTATATACAATAAACCTCTTGAAACGTAAGCAGTGGACTTATAGGGACCAGCCCCAGTCAATTCTGATTATAATTTCAAATATTATATCTAATTTGTTGATGCATATTCAAGATTCACTTAGGTATATTCTCTTAAGTCTAAAAAAGAAGCAGTCAAGGTAGTAATATAGTATTTAGCTATAGCTGAGAATTAAACAAATCATAAGGTCAAAGCAATTTAAACAAATAGGGAGTCAGAATTCAAACCACCAAAACAACTTTTATATAAAAAGGAATTTACACAGAATTACCTATCCACATACCTCAGAGCAAAATGGCCTAGTTGAGAGAAAACACAGGGGCCCAATGTGGAAACCGGACTCACATTATTTGCTCAAGCATCTATGCCAATCAAGTTATGGCCAGATGCATTTGAATCGGCTATATATTTGATCAACAAAATGCTAACCAGTGTGCTGCAAAACACGAGACCATTAGAAATTTTATTTGATACTAAACCAGACTATATGAGATTTAGAAACTTTGGCTATTTGTGACGGCCTGGAATTTCACTCGATCCGTATCAGTCGTTAAACAGATCTAGACCGTTCGAAACCCCTGATCGTTTTGAGAACAGGACAAATTGGAACGCAGACGGAAGAACATTTCATTGTTATTACAACAATTCCATCAGAATACAAGAATATACAGAATATAAATGAATAAATTACATTCGATAAATATCAGAGATTACAATAAATCACATAGCAGCGGAAAAACAATATAAAACACAACTGAAAGTAATGCACGGATACAGAGCTTTCCGAGCATCGTTCCAGCTGTAAATCAGGATCCTGTGAATATAAATCTGCAAAACCAAAACTACTAGCTGCCAGTGTCGAAAATAGGGGCACCCAGAGTTTAGGTCAAAACAATAAACTCTAGGTCAGTCATGTGACTGGTGTGAGAACTAAAACAGTTATTAAAACTTTATTTTAAAAGAGAATAATTCAAGGGACCACGCCGTATAACACGGAACGGGTTTCCTCCCAAGAATACCAGTGCATAGAATAAACAACGCAATGCTTTTTCCAAAAATGAAGCTATTATAAGACCCAGGTCCTATCACACAATGCAATGCAAGCCGGAGGATATGGTTTTCCCTTATAATAGCCAAACATGCTTGGTACGTTTAAAACAAATCATTTGATACTATAATAAGTGTATAGTGTCAAAACATTTTCAATCATAATATCAATCCTAGGCGGCATGGGTACCATCTATCATGTCGCCATACTAGGCTCTACAAATAAAACCGAAATGCACGTATTGGAAATTGGATTTCCGTCATGAGTCGAGGCAAGGGGCAAGCTCCTCTCCTCTTTGAGACACTCTAGCAAATGCCTCGGGACTACACACTTTGGGTACCCCCTGGATGCTTCAGGGCCGGTCCTCTCTTACGTTTGAGGATTGGCAATTCCTGAACACACGTTTCCCGGTCCTTACAGACCTAAAATCGAGGCGCCTCATCCAACAACCACATAGGTGAAAAGTATATAAATGTCAGGGCTGGTAAGTCACTGACACCACCAAAGCTAGAAAGAAACATCGTGCTCTCCCTGCAGTCCTTATCCCGTTTTTGACTCATACCGAGGTGTGAGGCTCGCGAATTCACGTTATACACAAAGCTGCCACGTAGGCCGTGCTTTGATCATCAACCACAAGACTTTGCTTTTCAACAGAAGCCTTGATCCATGCAACTCAGCGTGCCACACAGGCAATTCATGCCATGCGATTGATATCTATCGATATATAACCTCTAGGCTCGTATGTCTCAGAGAAGGGCATTAAGCAAGAGAATAAATTCTCCGCCGCCAAACATATATATATTAAACAGAAATCAATCAACACAGAATAAAATCCAATGTCAGACACACAATCCATTTACAAGTTCGTTCCGGGTCTGAACGAAACCGGAGGCACTTTCCTCGCATATCCATCGATCTCCAAGTACGTCTGGACGACCACCAACAATTTCCATCCTCTTGGGCGTACAGCCCAATCAGGATCGTCAGTAATTATCCAAACGATGTGAATACTTCCGGTCTTCGACCACCGTCATCATCTTCGACTTATCATCGAATCGGTTATTCAGAATGGGTATAAACCCGGCCTTTCCGAACAACCCGCGTATATTAAAAACAAATGTTACACAAACACAACATATGCCTCATTCCAATTCATTAGTCACTAACCGTAAATCAGTAAGAGAGCAATTCCCCAAATATTAACCCCGAAGGACGAAACCAACATCAGATCAATACCCAGGAAACCATTCTTCTTAACTAACCTACAGCTAGTTTCTAAATTTCAATTCTTAGGGAAAGGTTCCCATTAATTTTATCCAAGATAAATTCTTTAAAATTTATTCTTTAATCTTCCTTTGGATGTCATTTCAAACCAAAATATGGTTTTCCAAACTAGTCGAGATTAGCGAACCACACCGAAGTAATTATTTATTTTATTTCCCAATCCCAACCTATTCATCCCATGAAGCAAAACTGGTAATACTCCATATCTAACACCACGGTGTTATCGATAAAATTAATTACCATTTCACGTTCAAATCTAATTAAAGATTTGACTATCGTTTTGGAGCAAAACTGGTGATACTTCGTTCTCACTCACTTTCTATATTTGATAATTTAAATTATCAATTCACATTTCAATCTAATTGCAGATTCATTAAAACTCCCTTTTCTGGGTTAAAGAACTAATGTCATTTAAAACACAGTTCGGGATAAACCCAAATCACATTCTATTTATTATCGGGTTAAAGAACTAGTGTTATTTAAAACACCGTTCACGATAAACCCACAAATTAATTCTATTTAAAACCCATTTCAAATCCAATTTATTTATTTAAAAATAAATGGGTTTTAATTTCAGTTCAGAACTAGTTCATTTCGATAAAAATCTATTTTTATCTTTTTAAATATGGAGTTTTTCATCCCAATTTTTCCCAAATCATTTCTTATGATTATACACAAATTATTACTATTTTTAATAATTTTATCAAGGCCCGTACAGTCGATTTCCATCAACGGCCATCGAACTGCACTTACAGCGACCTTTTCCAAATTTGATTTGGACGTATCTCCAAATCCAACCGTTAGATTTCAAATTTCTAATATTCGTTAGAAAGCTCTTTTCGATACGAACCCAACGGTTCTAGTTTTAGGAGAATCCGACGGTCGGATCTCTCGTAATGTCCATTCGAAGTCAATGGTCGAAATTTATGAACTGCCGCGGCGCGGCGCGTTCTATTCAGGCCATTATATTATATATATAATATATATTTCGTCGATTTCTATTTAAAACGAATTTTATAAATAGTTTTTAAATTCGTTTCAAAAACAATTTCAACTTCCAATTCAAATTTCGATTCAACTTGAATTCATTTCAAATCGATTCTTATTCTATTTCAATTTGTTTTCTATTAAATTCGAATTCATTTTATATTCAATTCAATTCGAAATCGTTATATATTCAATTCAATTCAAATTCGTTTCAATTCAATTCAAATTCGTTTCTATTCAATTCAATTCCAATTCGATTCTATTCAATTCAATTCAAATTTGTTTCTTTTAAATTCAATTCAATTCAAATTCGTTTCTATTCAATTAATTTCAAATTCGTTTCTATTCAATTCAATTCAAATTCGTTTCTATTAAATTCAATTCAAATTCGTTTCTATTCAATTCAATTCAAAATCGTTTCTATTCAATTCAATTCAAATTCGTTTATATTCAATTCAATTCAAATTCGTTTCTATTCAATTCAATTCAAATTCGTTTATATTCAATTCAATTAAAATTCGTTTCTATTCAATTCAATTCAAATTCGTTTCTATTCAATTCAATTCCAATTATAATTGATATAAATATCGTTCGCGTCAAAATAGCGTATCTCTAACCAACACGGCTTTATTTTTTTTCAATAACTTCGTTATTCTATTCAACAAATGAATCTATATTTCTTTCAATACACGACTCTATATTTTTGTCAACATACGACTAATCTCAACGAATGAGTACTGTCCATGTGTGACTATTTTTGTTATTTAATATATTTTATAAAAATTATGGTATCTATCGTTTGATTTAAATCAGACTCCAACCGTAAATTAGTAAGAGAACGATTCCATGAATATTAACCCCGAAGGACGAAACCAACATCAGATCAATACCCAGGAGACCACTCATCTTATCTATTTTCCAATTAGTTTCTAATTTTATATATGATAAAGATGTAAATTTTATTATTAAAATATTTCGTCCAACACATGACTAATCTCAACGGATGAGTACTGTCAACACATGAACCTTTATTCTATAATAATAAAGATGTAAATTTGATTTTTAAAATATTTCGTTCAACACACGACTAATCTCAACGGATGAGTACTGTCAACACATGAACCTTTATTTTATAATAATATTCTTTATTTTCTAAATTGGAATGAGGCCCAATCAATTACCATATAACGTTAATTATATGGATTCCATACAACACATGTATATCATAGCAATGATAAATAATCAACCACCATCCAAAGTGCACTACACTGTATAAGCATCAAATATAGATATCTAACGCTTATAACAGCCTGTCAATCAATCGATCGACATACAACTAATTATTGGGATTAGTGTATGCCGTATTTTATCCCAATACCCGTGTGGGGTTTCAAATCAATAAACATTGATTTTTATTTGTGTAGTTGGGCGATGTGTAAAATTTATCGTCCCAATCAATGTCATTCAAATAGGTGTACATAAACAAACCGTCCGGTTTATAAATGAATATTTATTTATTCACATTCATGTTAAAAAATATATTTTTAACGACCAAATTATTTTATTCAACCTATGAATATATTTTATTATCTATTTCACATCAACATCACAAACAATTTTCACAACACATCAATCAAACAAACAAGCCATCCATGGTCTGTGGATGACGAGTGCTGCTAAGCACCGTCTGCATCCTAGTATATATATATATAACTAGAAAAGGAAATTTGAGTGAGAAGTTCTCACCAATAGCTATCCAATCATCTCGACTCTTCTTAAGTAGAAATCTTCGTCGTTCTCGCCTTTCGTCACTTTCGTTGCCCGTAGCCACTACATATATAAAAATCGAATTTTTTACTTCGCTATTCAATATATAAAAATCCCATTTTTACACCGCTATTCAATATATAAAAATCGAATTTTTACTTCGTTATTCAATATATAAAAATCGAATTTTTACTTCGCTATTCAATATATAAAAATCGATTTTTTTCCAATGTAAAAAAATCGAATCTTTATAATGTTAAAAAACAAACCTTCCTAATGATAAAAACCATTACTTTCTAATGTCAAAAACCATTATAAAAATCATAACTTTTCATAATAAAAATCTGATCTTTTCTATTTCAAAAATCCAACCTTTTCATTTATATAACTCCACTTGCATATAAAAGATTTTATTCTTAATATGCCATTTCTATAGTAAAGATCATATTTTTATATAGTATTCATAAAAAAAACCACCTCTTCATGGGGTGTTCATATAAATTAACAATTACACCTTTATATGGTCTAAAAATCAAATCTCTGCTTCATCGAAAAAAGAAAGAAAATACCATTCCCATGAAGCTATTTACAAGCAAAGATCACATTTTTATTTTAAGACCCTATGTAAAAATTGAATTTTTAATTGCAAAAACAAATAAAAATGATAATTAAATGCTCACCAGCGGACGAGGTGGTCGATGGAGGCCCAGGGGGTGCTCCATTGATCCGCGACGGTGAAATGGTGGGTGGTGCTCGTTGAAGGGAGGCAGTGGCTCGCTGTGGCGGGCTAGAGTGCGGATTTTGGGGGCAGTGGAGCTTGCATCGAAGAGGAGGAGGAAAGGACAGGCGGAGGAGGAGGAGGAGCTGGGGTCGTGGCCTCTTCAGGTGGCGGGTTTTGTGCTCCAGGGGGGGGGGGGGCGTTCGATTGAGGAAGGGAAGAGGAGGGATCGAAGGGGGTGCGGGTGAAGGTGGAAGGGGAACCTCGGCGCGGTGGCCGGCGTCGAGACCCACGGGGCGGGGCTCCGCCCCCTTTTCTTTCTCTTTTTTTTTCCTTTTCTGTTGAATCGAACATGAACCGGGGGGGGGGGGGGGCATAGAAGCTAAAAGGAAGAGAGATTTTTAATTTTATATTATTTAATTACAAGAAAAGTTGACTTTTTATTTCGACCTCGAAACGAGGCCCACCGCCTGTCATCCATAGCGTTTCAGCCCCATTCCGAACACAATGGGATATGTATCGTAAGCTGATTCGATCAGTTTTCGTCAAAATCAACATATAACTCTATATATTGATTTTGAACGCGCATTTCATTTTACCAGGGTCACAGACTAACTCTATAAATCCCAGAAAAATATTTTCTAGCTTCGTATTGACGATACGGTCCTAACAACACTAGTTTCATCAGATTCTGAGACCAGTGGAAAAATGGCCATTTTACAGTCGATTAAAATCCACTTAAACTGGTCAAACGCGTTTTCCTTTGCCACACTCACATATTGATTTGAAAAATTATGAAATTTGGAATCTAGCAATAATTTGACATCACGGACCCAACAAAAGTGGTTTCGTCGAAATCCGAGGTCGTTTGCAAAATGTCTATTTTTAAGGGCCTGAATTCCATAACGACTATTCAAAATTTTCAACTGGACATATCTTTTGATTCCCGCTATGAAATTTCAATTTGTCGGATTCTTTGGAAAGATATTCACAATTAGATTCTATTATTTTTGGTTTCACTAAAATCCGGTTTGTTTTGCACCCGGTATATTCAATTGAAGTTTGAAATCGAATTATCGATTACCGCGCCATTTTCAATTCTATTTATAATTATATATAATTATTTATATTCTAACGACGGCGTATATAATATATACGTTCGAATTCTATTCAAAATAAATTTCTCGTCGGTATTATTTAAAATAATCCATTTTAAATGTTCAAAATTCGCTAAAATTGCCAAAATAAAAAATTTGAATTGGCCCGCATTTCCGGGTTGTTACAATCTCCCCCACTTAAAACTTTTCGTCCCCGAAAAGGAACAAAGTCGAAAGTGGTTTGATCAATCAACTCTACATTCGATCTGGCTTCCATTTTCCAACTTTTCAGTTTCTGAGAATTTTCAAATTCTTCAAAATTTTGGCTAACACCCTGAATTTTCGAAAAATTTTGCCATAACCTCCCCTGCACCGGGAGCCACGGGAAAATCCCTAAATTGCCATACAGGCCTTCTGATCTCAAAAAGAAAAAGAAAAAGGAAAAGCCAAGCAGCTAGCCAATAGGCTCATAAAATCATCATCACCCAAACAAAACAGTAAATTATAGTAAACATGTACCTATTTGTCGGGCAAACAAATTTTATTCTCTGCTCTAGCCTCCTTGCTATGACCTGTTCAATGTAAGTATATGTATATGCAAGCAAATGCGACCAATTTTCAATACAGTTCAAAATTTGGTTCAATTAGGCATAATGGTTCAAAATTATCAAACAAATAAACAAACAACACCAACATCAATCAATTAGTGAATTAACGTTTCAAATTCATAATTTTGATACATATACTGAAAATCTTGTTTTTGATGCCAATTCACAACAATAAATCTATCTATTTAAGTTTTGGTTCTCACACCAGTCTAATGGAAATATATAGAAATCACACCTTCGAAACATGAACATAAATACTGATGATGTCATGACAATTATCAGTACCATCTCCGGGCGACTAGGGTGTGATTCTATATCTATCCAGTATATTAAAACTTCGAATATACGTTCATGACGCGTATACGCAAAATCTTTATATATTGGATTGTCCAAATTCAATACAAATAAATATTCAAATACGTATAAAACGATTTAAATTTTAAAACAAAATTGTTTTCATTTTAAAAATATACTATTCACACTCGTTCTGGGATACTACTGATCCTATCTCTAACGAGTCATTCTTATTGGATATTACTAATCCAATATCTGATGAATTTCTTTCGTATGGTTCTAATGTGTCTTGTTCTCGAGCTCTGTAAACCAAAGCTCTGATACCAAATGTGACGGCCTGGAATTTCGCTCGATCCGAATCAGTCGTTAAACCTATCTAGACCGTTCGAAACCCCTGATCGTTTTGAGAACAGGACAAATTGGAACGCAGACGGAAGAACATTTCATTGTTATTACAACAATTCCATCAGAATACAAGAATATACAGAATATAAATGAATAAATTACATTCGATAAATATCAGAGATTACAATAAATTACATAGCAGCGGAAAAACAATATAAAACACAACTGAAAGTAATGCACGGATACCAGCTGTAAATCAGGATCCTGTGAATATAAATTTGCAAAACCAAAACTACTAGCTGCCCGTGTCGAAAATAGGGGCACCTAGAGTTTAGGTTAAAACAATAAACTCCAGGTCAGTCATGTGACTGGTGTGGGAACTAAAACAGTTATTAAAACTTTATTTTAAAATAGAGTAATTCAAGGTACCACGCCGTATAACACGGAACGGGTTTCCTCCCAAGAATACCAGTGCATAGAATAAACAACGCAATGCTTTTTCGAAAAATGAAGCTATTATAAGACCCAGGTCCCATTACACAATGCAACGCAAGCCGGAGGATAGGGTTTTCCCTTATAATAGCCAAACATGCTTGGTACGTTTAAAACAAATCATTTGATACTATAATAAGTGTATAGTGTCAAAACATTTTCAATCATAAATATCAATCCTAGGCGGCATGGGTACCATCTATCATGTTGCCATACTTGGCTCTACAAATAAAACCGAAATGCACGTATTGGAAATTGGATTTCCGTCATGAGTCGAGGCAAGGGGCAAGCTCCTCTCCGCTTTGAGACACTCTAGCAATTGCCTCGGGACTACACACTTTAGGTAACCCCTGGATGCTTCAGGGCCGGTCCTCTCTTACGTTTGAGGATTGGCAATTTCTGAACACACGTTTCCCGGTCCTTACAGACCTAAAATCGAGGCGCCTCATCCAACAACCGCATAGGTGAAAAGTATATAAATGTCAGGGCTGGTAAGTCACTGACACCACCAAAGCTAGAAAGAAACGTCGTGCTCTCCCTGCAGTCCTTATCCCGTTTTTGACTCATACCGAGGTGTGAGGCTCGCGAATTCACGTTATACACAAAGATGCCACGTAGGCCGTGCTTTGATCATCAACCACAAGACTTTGCTTTTCAACAGAAGCCTTGATCCATGCAACTCAGCGTGCCACACAGGCAATTCATGCCATGCGATTGATATCTATCGATATATAACCTCTAAGCTCGTACATCTCAGAGAAGGGCGTTAAGCAAGAGAATAAATTCTCCGCCGCCAAACAGATATATATTTAACAGAAATCAATCAACACAGAATAAAATCCAATGTCAGACACACAATCCATTTACAAGTTCGTACTGGGTCTGAACGAAACCAGAGGCACTTTCCTCGCATATCCATCGATCTCCAAGTACGTCTGGACGACCACCAACTATTTCCATCCTCTTGGGTGTACAACCCAATCAGGATCGTCAGTAATTATCCAAACGATGTGAAGACTTCCGGTCTTCGACCACCGTCATCATCTTCGACTTATCGTCGAATCGGTTATTCAGAATGGGTATAAACCCGGCCTTTCCAAACAACCCGCGTATATTAAAAACAAATGTTACACAAACACAACATACGCCTCATTCCAATTCATTAGTCACTAACCGTAAATCAGTAAGAGAGCAATTCCCCAAATATTAACCCCGAAGGCCGAAACCAACATCAGATCATTACCCAAGAAACCATTCTTCTTAACTAACCTACAGCTAGTTTCTAAATTTCAATTCTTAGGAAAGGTTCCCATTAATTTTATCCAAGATAAATTCTTTAAAATTTATTCTTTAATCTTCCTTTGGATGTCATTTCAAACCAAAATATGGTTTTCCAAACTAGTCGAGATTAGCGAACCACACCGAATTATTTATTTATTTTATTTCCCAATCCCAACCTATTCATCCCATGAAGCAAAACTGGTAATACTCCATATCTAACACCACGGTGTTATCGGTAAAATTAATTACCATTTCACGTTCAAATCTAATTAAAGATTTGACTATCGTTTTGGAGCAAAACTGGTGATAATTCGTTCTCGCTCACTTTCTATATTTGATAATTTAAATTATCAATTTACATTTCAATCTAATTGCAGATTCATTAAAACTCCCTTTTCTGGGTTAAAGAACTAATGTCATTTAAAACACAGTTCACGATAAACCCAAATCACATTCTATTTATTATCGGGTTAAAGAACTAGTGTTATTTAAAACACCGTTCACGATAAACCCACAAATTAATTCTATTTAAAACCCATTTCAAATCCAATTTATTTATTTGAAAATAAATGGGTTTTAATTTCAGTTCAAAACTAGTTCATTTCGATAAAAATCTATTTTTATCTTTTTAAATATGGAGTTTTTCATCCCAATTTTTCCCAAATCATTTCTTATGATTTTACACAAATTATTACTATTTTTAATAATTTTATCAAGGCCCGTACAGTCGATTTCCATCAACGGCCATCAAACTGCACTTATAGCGACCTTTTTCAAATTTGATTTGGACGTATCTCCAAATCCAACCGTTAGATTTCAAATTTCTAATATTCGTTAGAAAGCTCTTTTCGATACGAACCCAACGGTTCTGGTTTTAGGAGAATCCGACGGTCGGATCTCCCGTAATGTCCATTCGAAGTCAATGGTCGAAATTTATGAACTACCACGGTGCGGCGCGTTCTATTCAGGCCATTATATTATATATATAATATATATTTCGTCGATTTCTATTTAAAACGAATTTTATAAATAGTTTTTAAATTCGTTTCAAAAACAATTTCAACTTCCAATTCAAATTTTGATTCAATTTGAATTCATTTCAAATCGATTCTTATTCTATTTCAATTTGTTTTCTATTAAATTCGAATTCATTTTATATTCAATTCAATTCGAAATCATTATATATTTAATTCAATTCAAATTCGTTTCTATTCAATTCAATTCAAACTCGTTTCTATTCAATTCAATTCCAATTCGATTCTATTCAATTCAATTCAAATTCGTTTCTATGCAATTCAATTCAATTCAAATTCGTTTCTATTCAATTCAATTCATATTCGTTTCTATTCAGTTCAATTCAAATTCGTTTCTATTCAATTCAATTCAAATTCGTTTCTATTCAATTCAAATTCGTTTCTATTCAATTCAATTCAAATTCGTTTCTATTCAATTCAATTCAAATTCGTTTCTATTCAATTCAATTCAAATTCGTTTCTATTCAACTCAATTCCAATTATAATTGATATAAATATCGTTCGCGTCAAAATAGCGTATCTCTAACCAACACGGCTTTATATTTTTCAATAACTTCGTTATTCTGTTCAACAAATGAATCTATATTTCTTTCAATACATGACTCTATATTTTTGTCAGCATACGACTAATCTCAACGAATGAGTACTGTCCATGTGTGACTATTTTTTTTATTTAATATATTTTATAAAAATTATGGTATCTATCGTTTGATTTAAATCAGACTCCAACCGTAAATTAGTAAGAGAACGATTCCATGAATATTAACCGCGAAGGACGAAACCAACATCAGATCAATACCCAGGAGACCACTCATCTTATCTATTTTCCAGTTAGTTTCTAATTTTATATATGATAAAGATGTAAATTTTATTGTTAAAATATTTCGTTTAACACATGACTAATCTCAACGGATGAGTACTGTCAACACATGAACCTTTATTCTATAATAATAAAGATGTAAATTTGATTGTTAAAATATTTCATTCAACACATGACTAATCTCAACGGATGAGTACTGTCAACACATAACCTTTATTTTATAATAATATTCTTTATTTTCTAAATTGGAATGAGGCCCAATCAATTACCATATAACGTTAATTATATGGATTCCATACAATACATGTATATCATAGCAACGATAAATAATCAACCACCATCCAAAGTGCACTACACTGTATAAGCATCAAATATAGATATCTAACGCTTATAACAGCCTGTCAATCAATCGATCGACATACAACTAATTATTGGGATTAGTGTATGTCGTATTTTATCCCAATACCCGTGTGGGGTTTCAAATCAACAAACACTGGTTTTTATTTGTGTAGTTGGGCGATGTGTAAAATTTATCGTCCCAATCAATGTCATTCAAATAGGTGTACATAAACAAACCGTCCGGTTTGTAAATGAATATTTATTTATTCACATTCACGTTAAAAAATATATTTTTAACGAACAAATTATTTTATTCAACCTATGAATATATTTTATTATCTGTTTCACATCAACATCACAAACAATTTTCACAACACATCAATCAAACAAACAAGCCATCCATGGTCTATGGATGACGAGTGCTGCTAAGCACCGTCTGCATCCTAGTATATATATAACTAGAAAAGGAAATTTGAGTGAGAAGTTCTCACCAATAGCTATCCAATCATCTCGACTCTTCTTAAGTAGAAATCTTCGTCGTTCTCGCCTTTCGTCACTTTCGTTGCCCGTAGCCACTACATATATAAAAATCAAAATTTTTACTTTGCTATTCAATATATAAAAATCCCATTTTTACACCGCTATTCAATATATAAAAATTGAATTTTTACTTCGTTATTCAATATATAAAAATCGAATTTTTACTTCGCTATTCAATATATAAAAATCGAATTTTTTCCAATGTAAAAAAATCGAATCTTTATAATGTTAAAAATCAAACCTTCCTAATGATAAAAACCATTACTTTCTAATGTCAAAAACCATTATAAAAATCATAACTTTTCATAATAAAAATCCGATTTTTCTATTTCAAAAATCCAACCTTTTCATTTATATAACTCCACTTGCATATAAAAGATTTTATATTTAATATGCCATTTCTATAGTAAAGATCATATTTTTATATAGTATTCATAAAAAAAAAACCACCTCTTCATGGGGTGTTCATATAAATTAACAATCACACCTTTATATGGTCTAAAAATCAAATCTTTGTTTCATCGTAAAAAGAAAAAAATACCATTCCCATGAAGCTATTTACAAGCAAAGATCACATTTTTATTTTAAGACCCTATGTAAAAATTGAATTTTTAATTGCAAAAACAAATAAAAATGATAATTAAACGCTCACCAGTGGACGAGGTGGTCGATGGAGGCCCAGGGGGTGCTCCATTGATCCGCGACAGTGAAATGGTGGGTAGTGCTCGCTGAAGGGTAGCAATGGCTCGCTGTGGCGGGCTGGAGTGCGGATTTGGGGGCAGTGGAGCTTGCATCGAAGAGGAGGAGGAAAGGACAGGCGGAGGAGGAGGAGGAGGAGGAGCTGGGGTCGCGGCCTCTTCAGGTGGCGGGTTTTGTGCTCCTGGGGGGCGCCGTTCGATTGAGGAAGGGAAGAGGAGGGATCGAAGGGGATGCGGGTGAAGGTGGAGGGGGAACCTCGACGCGGTGGTCGGCGTCGAGACCGACGGGGTGGGGCTCCGCCACCTTTTCTTTCTCTTTTTTTTTCCTTTTCTGTTGAATCGAACATGAACGGGGGGGGGGGGGGAGGGGGGGAGGGGGGCATAGAAGCTAAAAGGAAGAGAGATTTTTAATTTTATATTATTTAATTACAAGAAAAGTTGACTTTTTATTTCGACCTCGAAACGAGGCCCACCGCCTGTCGTCCATAGCGTTTCAGCCTCATTCCGAACACAATGGGATATGTATCGTAAGCTGATTCGACCGTTTCGATCAGTTTTCGTCAAAATCAACATATAACTCTATATATTGATTTTGGACACGCATTTCATTTTACCGGGGTCACATACTAACTCTATAAATCCCTGAAAAATATTTTCTAGCTTCGTATTGACGATACGGTCCTAACAACACTAGTTTCATCAGACTCTGAGACCGTTGGAAAAATGGCCATTTTACAGTCGATTAAAATCCACTTAAACTGGTCAAACGCGTTTTCCTTTGCCACACTCACATATTGATTTGAAAAATTATGAAATTTGGAATCGAGCAATAATTCGACATCACGGACCCAACAAAAGTGGTTTCATCGAAATCCGAGGTCGTTTGCAAAATGTATATTTTTAAGGGCCTGAGTTCCATAACGACTATTCAGAATTTTCAATTGGACATACCTTTTGTTTCCCGCTATGAAATTTCAATTTGTCGGATTCGTTGGAAAGATATTTACAATTAGATTCTATTATTTTTGGTTTCACTAAAATCCGGTTTGTTTTGCACCCGGTATATTCAATTGAAGTTTGAAATCGAATTATCGAACTACCGCGCCATTTTCAATTCTATTTATAATTATATATAATTATATATATTCTAACGACGACGTATATAATATATACGTTCGAATTCTATTCAAAATAAATTTCTCGTCGATATTATTTAAAATAGTCCATTTTAAATGTTCAAAATTCGCTAAAATTGCCAAAATAAAAAATTTAAATTGGCCCGCATTTCCGGGTTGTTACAATCTCCCCCACTTAAAACTTTTCGTCCCTGAAAAGGAACAAAGTCGAAAGTGGTTTGATCAATCAACTCTACGTTCGATCTGGCTTCCATTTTCCAACTTTTCAGTTTCTGAGAATTTTCAAATTCTTCAAAATTTTGGCTAACACCCTGAATTTTCGAAAAATTTCGCCATAACCTCCCCTGCACCGGGAGCCACGGGAAAATCCCTAAATTGCCATACAGGCCTTCTGATCTCAAAAAGAAAAAGAAAAAGCCAAGCAGCTAGCCAATAGGCTCATAAAATCATCATCACCCAAACAAAACAGTAAATTATAGTAAACATGTACCTATTTGTCGGGCAAACAAATTTTATTCTCTGCTCTAGCCTCCTTGCTATGACCTGTTCAATGTAAGTATATGTATATGCAAGCAAATGCGACCAGTTTTCAATACAGTTCAAAATTTGGTTCAATTAGGCATAATGGTTCAAAATTATCAAACAAATAAACAAACAACACCAACATCAATCAATTAGTGAATTAACGTTTCAAATTCATAATTTTGATACATATACTGAAAATCTTGTTTTTGATGCCAATTCACAACAATAAATCTATCTATTTAAGTTTTGGTTCTCACACCAGTCTAATGGAAATATATATAAATCACACCTTCGAAACACGAACATAAATACTGATGATGTCATGACAATTATCAGTACCATCTCCGGGCGACTAGGGTGTGATTCTATATCTATCCAGTATATTAAAATTTCGAATATATGTTCATGACGCGTATATGCAAAATCTTTATATATTGGATTGTCCAAATTCAATAAAAATAAATATTCAAATACGTATAAAACGATTTAAATTTTAAAACAAAATTGTTTTCATTTTAAAAGTATACTCTTCACACTCGTTCTAGGATACTACTGATCCTATCTCTAACGAGTAATTCTTATTGGATATTACTAATCCAATATCTGATGAATTCTTTCGTATGGTTCTAATGTGTCTTGTTCTCGAGCTCTGTAAACCAAAGCTCGGATACCAAATGTGACGGCCTGGAATTTCGCTCGATCCGAATCAGTCGTTAAACCGATCTAGACCGTTCGAAACCCCTGATCGTTTTGAGAACAGGACAAATTGGAACGCAGACGGAAGAACATTTCATTGTTATTACAACAATTCCATCAGAATACAAGAATATAAATGAATAAATTACATTCGATAAATATCAGAGATTACAATAAATTACATAGCAGCGGAAAAACAATATAAAACACAACTGAAAGTAATGCATGGATACAAGCTGTAAATCAGGATCCTGTGAATATAAATTTGCAAAACCAAAACTACTTGCTGCCCGTGTCGAAAATAGGGGCACCTAGAGTTTAGGTTAAAACAATAAACTCCAGGTCAGTCATGTGACTGGTGTGGGAACTAAAACAGTTATTAAAACTTTATTTTAAAACAGAGTAATTCAAGGGACCACGCCGTATAACACGGAACGGGTTTCCTCCCAAGAATACCAGTGCATAGAATAAACAACGCAATGCTTTTTCGAAAAATGAAGCTATTATAAGACCCAGGTCCCATCACACAATGCAACGCAAGCCGGAGGATAGGGTTTTCCCTTATAATAGCCAAACATGCTTGGTACGTTTGAAACAAATCATTTGATACTATAATAAGTGTATAGTGTCAAAACATTTTCAATCATAAATAACAATCCTAGGCGGCATGGGTACCATCTATCATGTTGCCATACTAGGCTCTACAAATAAAACCGAAATGCACGTATTGGAAATTGGATTTCCGTCACGAGTCGAGGCAAGGGGCAAGATCCTCTCCGCTTTGAGACACTCTAGCAAATGCCTCGGGACTACACACTTTAGGTAACCCCTGGATGCTCCAGGGCCGGTCCTCTCTTACGTTTGAGGATTGGCAATTCTTGAACACACGTTTCCCGGTCCTTACAGACCTAAAATCGAGGCGCCTCATCCAACAACCACATAGGTGAAAAGTATATAAATGTCAGGGCTGGTAAGTCACTGACACCACCAAAGCTAGAAAGAAACATCGTGCTCTCCCTGCAGTCCTTATCCCGTTTTTGACTCATACCGAGGTGTGAGGCTCGCGAATTCACGTTATACACAAAGATGCCACGTGGGTCGTGCTTTGATCATCAACCACAAGACTTTGCTTTTCAACAGAAGCCTTGATCCATGCAACTCAGCGTACCACACAGGCAATTCATGCCATGCGATTGATATCTATCGATATATAACCTCTAAGCTCGTACGTCTCAGAAAATGGCGTTAAGCAAGAGAATAAATTCTCCGCCGCCAAACAGATATATATTTAACAGAAATCAATCAACACAGAATAAAATCCAATGTCAGACACACAATCCATTTACAAGTTCGTTCTGGGTCTGAACGAAACCGGAGGCACTTTCCTCGCATATCCATCGATCTCCAAGTACGTCTGGACGACCACCAACTATTTCCATCCTCTTGGGTGTACAGTCCAATCAGGATCGTCAGTAATTATCCAAACGATGTGAAGACTTCCGGTCTTCGACCACCGTCATCATCTTCGACTTATCATCGAATCGGTTATTCAGAATGGGTATAAACCCGACCTTTCCAAACAACCCGCGTATATTAAAAACAAATGTTACACGAACACAACATACGCCTCATTCCAATTCATTAGTCACTAACCGTAAATCAGTAAGAGAGCAATTCCCCAAATATTAACCCCGAAGGCCGAAACCAACATCAGATCAATACCCAGGAAACCATTCTTCTTAACTAACCTACAACTAGTTTCTAAATTTCAATTCTTAGGGAAAGGTTCCCATTAATTTTATCCAAGATAAATTCTTTAAAATTTATTCTTTAATCTTCCTTTGGATGTCATTTCAAACCAAAATATGGTTTTCCAAACTAGTCGAGATTAGCGAACCACACCGAATTATTTATTTATTTTATTTCCCAATCCCAACCTATTCATCCCATGAAGCAAAACTGGTAATACTCCATATCTAACACCACGGTGTTATCGGTAAAATTAATTACCATTTCACGTTCAAATCTAATTAAAGATTTGACTATCGTTTTGGAGCAAAACTGGTGATACTTCGTTCTCGCTCACTTTCTATATTTGATAATTTAAATTATCAATTCACATTTCAATCTAATTGCAGATTCATTAAAACTCCATTTTCTGGGTTAAAGAACTAATGTCATTTAAAACACAGTTCACGATAAACCCAAATCACATTCTATTTATTATCGGGTTAAAGAACTAGTGTTATTTAAAACACCGTTCATGATAAACCCACAAATTAATTCTATTTAAAACCCATTTCAAATCCAATTTATTTATTTAAAAATAAATGGGTTTTAATTTCAGTTCAAAACTAGTTCATTTCGATAAAAATCTATTTTTATCTTTTTAAATATGGAGTTTTTCATCCCAATTTTTCCCAAATCATTTCTTATGATTTTACACAAATTATTACTATTTTTAATAATTTTATCAAGGCTCGTATAGTCGTTTTCCATCAACGGCCATCGAACTGCACTTACAATGACCTTTTCCAAATTTGATTTGGACGTATCTCCAAATCCAACCGTTAGATTTCAAATTTCTAATATTCGTTAGAAAGCTCTTTTCGATACGAACCCAACGGTTCTGGTATTAGGAGAATCCGACGGTCGGATCTCCCGTAATGTCCATTCGAAGTCAATGGTCGAAATTTATGAACTGCCGCGGTGCGGCGCGTTCTATTCAGGCCATTATATTATATATATAATATATATAATATATATTTCGTCGATTTCTATTTAAAACGAATTTTATAAATAGTTTTTAAATTCGTTTCGAAAACAATTTCAACTTCCAATTCAAATTTCGATTCAATTTGAATTCATTTCAAATCGATTCTTATTCTATTTCAATTTGTTTTCTATTAAATTCGAATTCATTTTATATTCAATTCAATTCGAAATCATTATATATTCAAGTCAATTCAAATTCGTTTCTATTCAATTCAATTCAAATTCGTTTCTATTCAATTCAGTTCCAGTTCGATTCTAATCAATTCAATTCAAATTCGTTTCTATTCAATTCAATTCAATTCAATTCAAATTCGTTTCTATTCAATTCAATTCAAATTTGTTTCTATTCAGTTCAATTCAAATTCGTTTCTATTCAATTCAATTCAAATTCGTTTCTATTCAATTCAATTCAAATTCGTTTCTATTCAATTCAATTCAAATTCGTTTCTATTCAATTCAATTCAAATTCGTTTCTATTCAATTCAATTCAAATTCGTTTCTATTCAATTCAATTCAAATTCGTTTCTATTCAACTCAATTCCAATTATAATTGATATAAATATCGTTCGCGTCAAAATAGCGTATCTCTAACCAACATGGCTTTATATTTTTCAATAACTTCGTTATTCTATTCAACAAATGAATCTATATTTCTTTCAATACATGACTCTATATTTTTGTCAGCATACGACTAATCTCAACGAATGAGTACTGTCCATGTGTGACTATTTTTGTTATTTAATATATTTTATAAAAATTATGGTATCTATCGTGTTATTTAAATATGACTCCAACCGTAAATTAGTAAGAGAACGATTCCATGAATATTAACCCCGAAGGACGAAACCAACATCAGATCAATACCCAGGAGACCACTCATCTTATCTATTTTCCAGTAAGTTTCTAATTTTATATATGATAAAGATGTAAATTTTATTGTTAAAATATTTCGTTCAACACATGACTAATCTCAACGGATGAGTACTGTCAACACATGAACCTTTATTCTATAATAATAAAGATGTAAATTTGATTGTTAAAATATTTCGTTCAACACATGAGTAATCTCAACGGATGAGTACTGTCAACACATGAACCTTTATTTTATAATAATATTCTTTATTTTCTAAATTGGAATGAGGCCCAATCAATTACCATATAACGTTAATTATATGGATTCCATACAATACATGTATATCATAGCAACGCTAAATAATCAACCACCATCCAAAGTGCACTACACTGTATAAGCATCAAATATAGAGATCTAACGCTTATAACAGCCTGTCAATCAATCGATCGACATACAACTAATTATTGGGATTAGTGTGTGCCGTATTTTATCCCAATACCCGTGTGGGGTTTCAAATCAACAAACACTGATTTTTATTTGTGTAGTTGGGCGATGTGTAAAATTTATCGTCCCAATCAATGTCATTCAAATAGGTGTACATAAACAAACCGTCCGGTTTGTAAATGAATATTTATTTATTCACATTCACGTTAAAAAAAATATTTTTAACGAACAAATTATTTTATTCAACCTATGAATATATTTTATTACCTATTTCACATCAACATCACAAACAATTTTCACAACACATCAATCAAACAAACAAGCCATCCATGGTCTGTGGATGACGAGTGCTGCTAAGCATTGTCTGCATCTGAGTATATATATATAACTAGAAAAGGAATTTTGAGTGAGAAGTTCTCACCAATAGCTATCCAATCATCTCGACTCTTCTTAAGTAGAAATCTTCGTCGTTCTCGCCTTTCGTCACTTTCGTTGCCCGTAGCCACTACATATATAAAAATCGAATTTTTTACTTCGCTATTCAATATATAAAAATCCCATTTTTACACCGCTATTCAATATATAAAAATCGAATTTTTACTTCGTTATTCAATATATAAAAATCGAATTTTTACTTCGCTATTCAATATATAAAAATCGAATTTTTTCCAGTGTAAAAAAATCGAATCTTTATAATGTTAAAAATCAAACCTTCCTAATGATAAAAACCATTACTTTCTAATGTCAAAAACCATTATAAAAATCATAACTTTTCATAATAAAAATCCGATCTTTTCTATTTCAAAAATCCAACCTTTTCATTTATATAACTCCACTTGCATATAAAAGATTTTATTTTTAATATGCCATTTCTGTAGTAAAGATCATATTTTTATATAGTATTCATAAAAAAAACCACCTCTTCATGGGGTGTTCATATAAATTAACAATCAAAACTTTATATGGTCTAAAAATCAAATCTCTGTTTCATCGAAAAAAGAAAAAAAAACCATTCCCATGAAGCTATTTACAAGCAAAGATCACATTTTTATTTTAAGACCCTATGTAAAAATTGAATTTTTAATTGCAAAAACAAATAAAAATGATAATTAAACGCTCACCAGCGGACGAGGTGGTCGATGGAGGCCCAGGGGGTGCTCCATTGATCCGCGACAGCGAAATGGTGGGTGGTGCTCGCTGAAGGGAGGCAGTGGCTCGCTGTGGCGGGCTGGAGTGCGGATTTGGGGGCAGTGGAGCTTGCATCGAAGAGGAGGAGGAAAGGACAGGCGGCGGAGGAGGAGGAGCTGGGGTCGTGGCCTCTTCAGGTGGCGGGTTTTGTGCTCCAGGGGGGGCGCCATTCGATTGAGGAAGGGAAGAGGAGGGATCGAAGGGGGTGCGGGTGAAGGTGGAGGGGGAACCTCGACGCGGTGGTCGGCGTCGACACCGACGGGGTGGGGCTCCGCCCCCTTTTCTTTCTCTTTTTTTTTCTTTTCTGTTGAATCGAATATGAACGGGGGGGGGGGGGGGGGGGTGGGGCATAGAAGCTAAAAGGAAGAGAGATTTTTAATTTTATATTATTTAATTACAAGAAAAGTTGACTTTTTATTTCGACCTCGAAACGAGGCCCACCGCCTGTCATCCATAGCGTTTCAGCCCCATTCCGAACACAATGGGATATGTATCGTTAGCTGATTCGATCGTTTCGATCAGTTTTTGTCAAAATCAACATATAACCCTATATATATATTTTGAACGCGCATTTCATTTTACCGGGGTCACATACTAACTCTATAAATCCCAGAAGAATATTTTCTAGCTTCGTATTGACGATACGGTCCTAACAACACTAGTTTCATCAGATTCTGAGACCGTTGGAAAAATGGCCATTTTCCAGTCGATTAAAATCCACTTAAACTCGTCAAACGCGTTTTCCTTTGCCACACTCACATATTGATTTGAAAAATTATGAAATTTGGAATCTAGCAATAATTTGACATCACGGACCCAACAAAAGTGGTTTCGTCGAAATCCGAGGTCGTTTGCAAAATGTCTATTTTTAAGGGCCTGAATTCCATAACGACTATTCAGAATTTTCAACTGGACATATCTTTTGATTCCCGCTATGAAATTTTAATTTGTCGGATTCGTTGGAAAGATATTCACAATTAGATTCTATTATTTTTGGTTTCACTAAAATCCGGTTTATTTTGCACCCAGTATATTCAATTGAAGTTTGAAATCGAATTATCGAACTACCGCGCCATTTTCAATTCTATTTATAATTATATATAATTATTTATATTCTAACGACGACGTATATAATATATACGTTCGAATTCTATTCAAAATAAATTTCTCATCGATATTATTTAAAATAATCCATTTTAAATTTTCAAAATTCGCTAAAATTGCCAAAATAAAAAATTTAAATTGGCCCGCATTTCCGGGTTGTTACAATCTCCCCCACTTAAAACTTTTCGTCCCTAAAAAGGAACAAAGTCGAAAGTGGTTTGATCAATCAACTCTACGTTCGATCTGGCTTCCATTTTCCAACTTTTCAGTTTCTGGGAATTTTCAAATTCTTCAAAATTTTGGCTAACACCCTGAATTTTCGAAAAATTTCGCCATAACCTCCCCTGCACCGGGAGCCATGGGAAAATCCCGAAATTGTCATACAGGCCTTCTGATCTCAAAAAGAAAAAGAAAAAGCCAAGCGGCTAGCCAATAGGCTCATAAAATCATCATCACCCAAACAAAACAGTAAATTATAGTAAACATGTACCTATTTGTCGGGCAAACAAATTTTATTCTCTGCTCTAGCCTCCTTGCTATGACCTGTTCAATGTAAGTATATGTATATGCAAGCAAATGCGACCAATTTTCAATACAGTTCAAAATTTGGTTCAATTAGGCATAATGGTTCAAAATTATCAAACAAATAAACAAACAACACCAACATCAATCAATTAGTGAATTAACATTTCAAATTCATAATTTTGATACATATACTGAAAATCTTGTTTTTGATGCCAATTCACAACAATAAATCTATCTATTTAAGTTTTGGTTCTCACACCAGTCTAATGGAAATATATAGAAATCACACCTTCAAAACACGAACATAAATACTGATGATGTCATGACAATTATCAGTACCATCTCCGGGCAACTAGGGTGTGATTCTATATCTATCCAGTATATTAAAACTTCGAATATACGTTCATGACGCGTATACGCAAAATCTTTATATATTGGATTGTCCAAATTCAATACAAATAAATATTCAAATACGTATAAAACGATTTAAATTTTAAAACAAAATTGTTTTCATTTTAAAAATATACTCTTCACACTCGTTCTAGGATACTACTGATCCTATCTCTAACGAGTCATTCTTATTGGATATTACTAATCCAATATCTGATGAATTCTTTCGTATGGTTCTAATGTGTCTTGTTCTCGAGCTCTGATACCAAATGTGACGGCCTGGAATTTCGCTCGATCCGAATCAGTCGTTAAACCGATCTAGACTGTTCGAAACCCCTGATCGTTTTGAGAACAGGACAAATTGGAACGCAGATGGAAGAACATTTCATTGTTATTACAACAATTCCATCAGAATACAAGAATATACAGAATATAAATGAATAAATTACATTCGATAAATATCAGAGATTACAATAAATTACATAGCAGCAGAAAAACAATATAAAACACAACTGAAAGTAATGCACGGATACAGAACTTTCCGAGCATCGTTCCAGCTGTAAATCAGGATCCTGTGAATATAAATCTGCAAAACCAAAACTACTAGCCGCCCGTGTCGAAAATAGGGGCACCCAGAGTTTAGGTTAAAACAATAAACTCCAGGTCAGTCATGTGACTGGTGTGAGAACTAAAACAGTTATTAAAACTTTATTTTAAAAGAGAGTAATTCAAGGGACCACGCCGTATAACATGGAACGGGTTTCCTCCCAAGAATACCAGTGCATAGAATAAACAACGCAATGCTTTTTCGAAAAATGAAGCTATTACAAGACCCAGGTCCCATCACACAATGCAATGCAAGCCAGAGGATAGGGTTTTCCCTTATAATAGCCAAACATGCTTGGTACGTTTAAAACAAATCATTTGATACTATAATAAGTGTATAGTGTCAAAACATTTTCAATCATAAATAACAATCCTAGGCGGCATGGCTACCATCTATCATGTCGCCATACTAGGCTCTACAAATAAAACCGAAATGCACGTATTGGAAATTGGATTTCCGTCATGAGTCGAGGCAAGGGGCAAGCTCCTCTCCGCTTTGAGACACACTAGCAAATGCCTCGGGACTACACACTTTGGGCAACCCCTGGATGCTTCAGGGTCAGTCCTCTCTTACGTTTGAGGATTAACAATTCCTGAACACACGTTTCCCGGTCCTTACAGACCTAAAATCGAGGTGCCTCATCCAACAACCACATAGGTGAAAAGTATATAAATGTCAGGGCTGGTAAGTCACTGACGCCACCAAAGCTAGAAAGAAACGTCCTGCTCTCCCTGCAGTCCTTATCCCGTTTTTGACTCATACCGAGGTGTGAGGCTCACGAATTCACGTTATACACAAAGCTGCCACGTAGGACGTGCTTTGATCAACAACCACAAGACTTTGTTTTTCAACAGAAGCCTTGATCCATGCAACTCAGCGTGCCACACAGGCAATTCATGCAATGAGATTGATATCTATCGATATATAACCTCTAAGCTCGTACGTCTCAGAGATGGGCGTTAAGCAAGAGAATAAATTCTCCGTCGCCAAACAGATATATATTTAACAGAAATCAATCAACACAGAATAAAATCCAATGTCAGACACACAATCCATTTACAAGTTCGTTCTGGGTCTGAACGAAACCGGAGGCACTTTCCTCGCATATCCATCGATCTCCAAGTACGTCTGGACGACCACCAACTATTTCCATCCACTTGGGTGTACAGCCCAATCAGGATCGTCAGTAATTATCCAAACTATGTGAAGACTTCCGGTCTTCGACCACCGTCATCATCTTCGACTTATCGTCGAATCGGTTATTCAGAATGGGTATAAACCCGGCCTTTCCGAACAACCCGCGTATATTGAAAACAAATGTTACACAAACACAACATAAGCCTCATTCCAATTCATTAGTCACTAACCGTAAATCAGTAAGAGAGCAATTCCCCAAATATTAACCCCGAAGGCCGAAACCAACATCAGATCGATACCCAGGAAACCATTCTTCTTAACAAACCTACAGCTAGTTTCTAAATTTCAATTCTTAGGGAAAGGTTCCCATTAATTTTATCCAAGATAAATTCTTTAAAATTGATTCTTTAATCTTCCTTTGGATGTCATTTCAAACCAAAATATGGTTTTCCAAACTAGTCGAGATTAGCGAACCACACCGAAGTAATTATTTATTTTATTTCCCAATCCCAACCTATTCATCCCATGAAGCAAAACTGGTAATACTCCGTATCTAACACCACGGTGTTATCGGTAAAATTAATTACCATTTCACGTTCAAATCTAATTAAAGATTTGACTATCGTTTTGGAGCAAAACTGGTGATACTTCGTTCTCGCTCACTTTCTATATTTGATAATTTAAATTATCAATTCACATTTCAATCTAATTGCAGATTCATTAAAACTCCCTTTTCTAGGTTAAAGAACAAATGTCATTTAAAACACAGTTCATGATTGTAATGACCCGCATTGTCAAGGGTAATATAATTAATTAATTTAATTATATATATCGTGATGTAGGGAATTAAATCGTCGTTTAATTAAAATATAAGGAATATTTAATTAATTTAATAATTAAATAATATATAAAATTCTGAAATAATCAGAATTGACCAAAATGGCGATATGGTGTGAGCTGGGCAATTCAAAATATATATAATTCAGCTTGGAATTGAATTTGAATAACGAATATATTCAATCGACGTCAGTTTGAATGTATAATTATAATATAATTAAAATAGAGCTTGAAATGGCGCGGCAGTTCGCTATTTGGCGATTTGAACTTCAACTGAATGTACATGATTCGTTTTAAGCCGGATTTCAGTGAAACAAGAAACGTGTGGAGTATATCTTTCTAGTGGAAGAGAAAAATCGGGATTTCGTCGTGTAGATTTTGATTTATGTCCAAATCAAATTTTAGAAAAGTCGCTGTGGAATTCCTTTATAATTTGCGATGCTTTAATCACGTTATAAATGGATTTTCGATATAAATTGAATATCAAGATAATCTGGAATCTGAAATATCAAACTGTAAATTCGGATATGATATTCTGAAGCTATACGATATCATATGTGAAGATATACGATAATATATATTTATTTATATTTAATTTAATTTTATTTAAATATATTTATATAATTTAAATGGGTCATCCAGAGCTTTAAAAATAGCCGGTCTTGCAAACGAAGTCGGAATTCGACGAAACCAGTTTTGTTGGATCTGCAATGTCAAATAGTTGTTAGATTTCCAGTTTCGTGATTTTTAGAGGCACTGTGTGGCCGTACGGATTTTTAGAGTGTAAAACAGTCAGTATTTTGACAGTTAAAAATACGCTGTGTGAGCATACGAAGTCGGAATTCGACGAAACCTGTTTCGTTGGGACCATAATGTCGAACTCTAGCTACATGTCCAGTTTTGTGATTTTTAGATGCCATATGTGATCACAGGAATTTTAGAGGACGGTTGTAAACAACGTTTGCTTAAATTTAAATTAAATAATCAATAAAAAAAGTATTTAAATATTCCTATAAATACTCCTTAATTTGTTCTAAACCTAATCTAAAAGTCCACGTACCTCTTTTCTTCAGCCGCAAAATCTTTCTTCAGTGAGACCGTGAGAAATCCAATAAGGAAATTCAAAACAAATCATACAAATTCTGTAAAATTATAATATATGTATATTCGAATTCTTGGGGTGGTTGTCTTCGATTTAGTATCCATTTCATATGGTGCGTTGTGTCTTACTGTCGATGTCTTCTTGATGGCGAAACTTAGGGTTTCAGATATTTGGAGAAGGAGACATTTATTCAGGATTTCAAGGTCAGTTTTGGATTGAGGACAAGTTGTAGTGTTTGTGTGCTGAGTTTGGGGATAACCGGTGCAAAAACAGTTCGATAACTGTTACTGTTGCCGTAAGTTTCAACTAGGAATCGCGGTTCTTAAATGATGTGCGAGTGGGAGGAGATGGAGACGGAGTGGTAGGGTTTCGAACGTGATGATGTCTGGGGAGTTCGGATTTGAACTAAGGAGATCGGACTGCGTTGGTTTTGTTTTTTTGGGATTTTTAGAAGAAAAAAAACTGTCGAACTTTCTCACTGTAGTGGACGGTTGGAGTGAACGACGGAACTGGCAAGGGGGGGTGCGGGTTGGAGGTAGTTGGTCGGAGGAGGTAGAGTTTGGGAAGAGGAGTGCGTTGGTGGAATGGTGATTGAATTCGGTGGAGTATCCAAGGAGAGAAAGAGGATTGAAGTCATGAAATGGTGTTGTGTACTCCTGGAGGTCACGGCCAAATTCATTTGGGGAAGAAAGTGATTTAATGGGCCGGGTTTAATTTGAGTGGGCTGGGTATGTTAAAAGGGGTGAGGCCAATCCTTTTAAATTCAAGTTTTAAATGTTATTATAGTGTATTAACTTGTAAACTCGATAACTTGATCATACGAGGTCAGAATCGAGAACCGTAAGTTGCGTTGGGATCGTATGGATGGGAGCAACACAATGAGACTGACTGGGGGTGAATCCGAGCTCGTTACAATTTATGCCGAAATAAATTGTCCGACTGAGTCGAATAA
The DNA here is from genome assembly GCA_030737875.1 of Allium sativum. NCBI lineage: Eukaryota > Viridiplantae > Streptophyta > Magnoliopsida > Asparagales > Amaryllidaceae > Allium > Allium sativum. The sequence goes on along the minus strand of CM060913.1, from coordinate 33,927,808 downwards.
CGCAAACCGTTATTCAACGGTTAACGCGCAACTGTGAGTAAATCTCACCAACTCTGAACAATTTATAATTTCATGTTGTATCTTTAGAACTGTTAGAAATTGTCTGATTTACTGTGTGTTGATTGTTTCATTGAACTGCTAGTCAGTTAGTTAAATTTCTATATTGATTCTGTTTAACAGAATATATCATATGGAACTGAAAGTGATGTTATCTATATTGTTTAACATCTGTGATACAGGGAAACAGGTTGGAGGAATCTGACTGGATTCTTCAATAGTTATTTTATTGTTTTTTATATATATTGTTATATGATGTGATATAAAATCTTTGGGCGATTATATGTGTTTGGACGATACTGAACATCGTGATTTGATATGATTGAATACCATAACATGCCGGAATGTTGATAGAGGAATTTTCAAAGTGATACTGAAAATAGCATATTTATAAAGTGGAATATTTATAAATAAGAAATGTTTATAAATGGGAATATTAATAAAGAGGAGATATTCAAAAAGGAAATAATTTCAAACTATTTTCCTTTTGAATGGAAAGGCCTGTGTGGCGAGTTTGGGTATTTTCCCGATGCTCCCGATACAAAGGAGGTTATGGCGAATTTTTCAGAGGATTTAAGGAGTTAGAATATTTCAAGAATAAATTTGAAAAGGAAATATTTGTAAACCATTTACAAATAGAATAAAAAAGGAAACATTATAAAATGGAAATCATTTTTAAAGTGTAGAACCGTTATTTAAAAGTAAATCTTTTCAAATGGATAAAACGTTGTTAAAAAGGAAATCTTTATAAAGTGAATCGAATATGGTATTCGAAGTTAGTTAATCGAATATAGACATTCGAAAGGAGTTAATCGAATATGGTATTCGAAGTTAGTTAATCGAATATAGACATTCGAAAGGAGTTAATTGAATATGGTATTCGAAGTTAGTTAATCGAATATAGACATTCGAAGGAGTTAATCGAATATGGTATTCGAAGTTAGTAAATCGAATATGGTTTTCGAAGTTAGTTAATCGAACATGGTATTCGAAGTTAGTTAATCGAATATGGTATTCGAAAGTTAGTTAATCGAATATGTTATTCGAAAGGGGTTAGTCAAGTCGAGTTAGTCAAATAGAGTTAACCAGTTAGAGTTAATCAGTTAGAGTTAACCAGTTAGAGTTAATCAGTTAGAGTTAACCAGTTAGAGTTAATCAAATATAGTTATTTGAGACAGAGTTAGTCAAACATAGTATTCAGGGTAAGTTGCCATCTTGTACGACTGCTAGCGTAATTCGCAGGGCTGTAAATAGCCTACGGCAGTCGGATGTTTTCTGAGGGAGTCAGGCGTAACCATTGTGATCGCTGCAATCTAGAGTCAAGCGAATGGAGTTTAATCGAATATTAGTTATTCGATAGGAGTTAATCAAGTTGATCGAATTGAGAAATAAGTTAAGTTAAATAAGTTGAGTTGATCGGGTGGTTCGACCAAGTTAGTCGAGCCTAGTTAATCGAATCGAATTGGTCGAACCAAGTAAGTCGAGTTAAGTTAGTCAAGTTAGTCGAGCCTAGTTAATCGAATCGAATTGGTTGAACCAAGTAAGTCGAGTTAAGTTAGTCAAGTTAGTCGAGCCTAGTTAATCGAATCGAATTGGTCGAACCAAGTAAGTCGAGTTAGTCGAGTCAAGTTAAGTTAGTCGAGTTAAGTTCGTCGAGTTAAATAAATCGATGTTAGTTTCATCAAAAGGAGTTATCGATGTTAGTTTCATCGAAGGGAGTTATCGATTTTAGTTTAATCGAAGTGAGATTTTCAAATATGAGATATTTGAAAAGGAAGAGTTATAGAATATTAGTTATCCGAAGAGAGATTATCGAATATCATTTATTCGAGAAGGAGTTAATCGAATACAGGTTATTCGAAGAAGAGTTAATCAAATAGAGATTTCTCGAAGAGAGTTAATCGGCGAATTCGTTTATATCGAATTCAGGTAAGTACTTATACTTTCCAGTGTTTAAATAGAGATTTATTTATTTATAAATAAATAAGTGTTAGGTTAATTATTCACTAATAAGAATAGAAGTTATAATTAAAGTTAGATAATTCGAAAGTAGGGATTATAACGTTATCGTTATAACCAATGTTTTAAATATAGAAGTGGATTAGTAAAATTGAATCCGAGAAAGGCGTAAAGAAGTTAAAGATTAAAAGATAAACTTTAACCATTTCGAAGTTAAAACGTTGTTCAGTTAAGGTCTGAGAGGTAATTATACCCCAATTTGAGTGACTTCCTTCTTAACTAAGAAATGGTAAGGTTTGATCGTAAAGGAGTTTTGGAAATGTTTTCCAAACGAGAATCAGAAATGTTTTCTAATAAAAGAAAAATAAGAATTTAGAATATAGGGAAACAGGAGATAAGTAAATAAATGAACTAAAGAGATTAATGTTAAATGATGTTTGTTCGATATAATTTCCATCTGGAAATAATATCGTTGTTTGCACACTTGTTTTTCTTTGATAGTTAAATCACAGACTATCGAAGTTTTGACCATTTTAACGTTGTTAATATGGAGAGACCGGTTGGATTATTATCCAAAGAACCACTCTGTATTGGCATAAGCATTGCGAATCATATATGCCAAAGTTAGTTGAAGACGGAGAAAAATGCAAGGGCTGTTGTATTAGTCCTAGATAACAGTAACTAAGATGGATATAGTGAATAGTGACTTCGGTTTGTCCAGTCCCAGGACAACCTGTATGGACGAAGGTCTGACAGAGTATATCCAATGGATCGCGTAAGTTGATCTGTTCAAACATATTCACGTTTGGTGGCGGAGGAATTCGTTTCTCTTAGCTGTATACCCGTGTTATTTTTGGATAAGTCAATTTGTGATTTAGCGGGTATGACGATGTGACATTTCTAAGTGAATGAAGATGGATGTCTGACATATTATTTCCAGACGATCACGTACATTGATTTCTTCAACTATACCAAGAGTGGAAGCGGAGAAGGAAACTTCTTTTAGCTGACACGTAATGTATGGTTGTAGACGTCAATTAGTGATTCTGGTGGATCTGACAATGTGGCATTCGAAGTGAATCTGATGTGATGATAAAGCGTAGCTTCTAGCCTCATCAACCAGTAAATGACAGAAATCGGGCAGGCAGCATGGCTAAGTCGGTCGCACCAAAATAGGGTGTATAATCACCTATCTAGAGAATATTCATTTGTTTCTTAAATCTATCAATGTTGTCCCATATATATATACGGGAACAGTTGCTGATCCCAACCGTTGGTGATGTACATTCGATACACTCAAGCGAAATGAGTGGTCGGTCATGTGTGGCTGAGTTACAAGATGTTCTTGTTGAACTCCAGTGTATTGTTCCTAGAGTACACTGATCGGAAGGTGGTTCCATACCTTGTCATAGTTGGAAATCCATTATCCAATACGTGCTTGCGATTTTGATTGTATACTATATATGTAGAACGTGAGATGAAAGCGTTTCTGCTAGTTGATATCTATTTGTACATAGACATTATTATAATATCAAAAGGGTTTTTGATATAAAGATATTTTGGATTCTCATAAGGGAAAAACCCGTTCCGTTCTGCGGTGTGGTCTTATGAGATATCGTTTACCTGTTCATATACCTGTTTAAACTGTTTTACTCATACCAGTCCCATGACTGACCCGGAGTTTACTTTATTGTTTTCCCTAAACTCTTGGGTGCCTAAATTTGTACGGGCAGTCAATTATTCGGGATTTGCAGATACATTGAAGAGCTGGAGCAGGAGGCTTCAGAATCATATAGCTATAGTTTATTTCCGCTGTGTTGTAAGTGCTGTACTCTGATAAGTGTTATTGTATACATAACTGTTATATTTCAAAGTTATGTTATCTATTATATGTTATTCGTTCCGCTGTGAGGTTCGTGTTACTCTGATGTTGTGTTCTTCTTCTTCTTCTTCTATTCTAAGTTTCTATCTTATCTGTCCTCACCCTCTACTTTCTTTCATTAACTATTTGGTTATTTTCGATCCTTGGATGTTCGATATGTGTTGTATATCGGATAACCAAAATCGAATTTTTCCGGGTCGTTACAGTTGGTATCAGAGCTTAAGTTAAGAATTACTTGGCTCTGTGGCGTGACTCGGTAGAGATAGGGTTAGTAATACCCTAGATTGATTTTGAGTGTATATATACGAGTGCGTATTTGTATTTGATATAAAAATGGTTTTATATTGTGGAGATTTATTGGCTGAGTTGTTTATGAGTTCTGGTCGATCAGTTTGATCCACTGTATCGGTAGGAGTAAATAAATACTTGAATACGATGGACCGACACAGTATGGATATGTGATATATTATCATATATTAGATATATTGGTTGTATTTATAATCGAATGAGATTATAAAGTGAAATGGTTATATATAACCAATCAGAATAATATAAGTAATGTATATGAAATAAGATGAATTAAATATGAATTTAAATCAGATTTGGAATTAAAATAAGGAAATTTTAAGTTCCTGGGAGATTTTGAGATGTTTTCAAAATGGATGAATTTAGTAAGGGTTTTGAAATGATATAGTATTGAAATCACTTGTGTCGCTGGAAAATAATCCCGATGATGACTGCGCAGTATCATCGGTGTGATTTTCGAGTTTCTAAGTGGTGGATTACTACCAAAGATTTTAATTTGAATTGTTTTGAGAAAACAAGTGTTTAGAAATTCAAAGGTTTGAATAGGTATTATGATTTCAAATTGATTTGAAATAAACCTAGGAATTTGAAATTTGAAATTTAAATTTAACGTATGAAGTTAAATGGATTAAAATAGTGAAAGGGAATAATAAATTAGAATTTAACTTTGACTAAGTTAAATGAAATTGGATTTGATTAGAGGATAATCTGAAAGTGAATTCGACTTGGATATATGCGAATGGTTGTGTTGGAGGTGAAATTGATTGGAGTTTGATTGAAAAGGCATTTGTATATGCTGAATTAATAGCAGATGTAAGGGATATAATGATATGCCCGACAAAAAGGTACAAGTTTATATTTTATATGAGTTTAGGATTTATGAGCCGAATTGGCAAGCCGCTTGGTTGTTTGATTTTCTTTTTGGTTGAAGGAGGCCTAGAGAGGCGAGTTGTGATTTGACGTATATGCCAGTAAAAAGGAGACGCTGGCGAAATTTTCCGAAAATTTAAAGTGTTAGAAAATTTTCAGAATTTTTGTAAATTTTTGTTAGTCGGAAGAATTAATATTTTAGTCGATATTAATTGGTTCTGTTGAAACCAGAAATAAGGGGTAAACAAATCTTAGGAGTTCCAATATATAGGGTCGTCCTCTAACTTAGCAATTTCGAGGACGAAATTATTTTAAGTGGGGAAGAATGTAATGACCCGCATTGTCAGGGGTAATATAATTAATTTAATTGATTATATATATCGTGATGTAGGGAATTAAATCGTAGTTTAATTAAAATATAAGGAATATTTAATTAATTTAATAATTAAATAATATATAAAATTCTGAAATAATCAGAATTGACCAAAATGGCGATATGGTGTGAGCTGGGCAATTCAAAATATATATAATTCAGCTTGGAATTGAATTTGAATAACGAATATATTCAATCGACGTCAGTTTGAATGTATAATTATAATATAATTAAAATAGAGCTTGAAATGGCGCGGCAGTTCGCTATTTGGCGATTTGAACTTCAACTGAATGTACATGATTCGTTTTAAGCCGGATTTCTGTGAAACAAGAAACGTGTGGAGTATATCTTTCTAGTGGAAGAGAAAAATCGGGATTTCGTCGTGTAGATTTTGATTTATGTCCAAATCAAATTTCAGAAAAGTCGCTGTGGAATTCCTTTATAATTTGCGATGCTTTAATCACGTTATAAATGGATTTTCGATATAAATTGAATATCGAGATAATCTGGAATCTGAAATATCAAACTGTAAATTCGGATATGATATTCTGAAGCTGTACGATATTATATGTGAAGATATACGATAATATATATTTATTTATATTTAATTTAATTTTATTTAAATATATTTATATATTTAAATGGGTCATCCAGAGCTTTAAAAATAGCCGGTTTTGCAAACGAAGTCGGAATTCGACGAAACCTGTTTCGTTGGGACCGTAATGTCGAACTCTAGCTACATGTCCAGTTTTGTGATTTTTAGATGTCATATGTGATCACAGGAATTTTAGAGGACTGTAACACCCCACTCCCGCTATGGTCACTCTCTAAGGGAATGCCATAACATCGGTGGAGTATTTTAGTGAATATAGAACAGAAAAATTACAACAAGACAGATATAAATAGTACTTGAAATTTAAAACATCATCTCATAACAGCGGAAATAAACATGTCAGGTTACATCATAAAACCACAATAAAAGTCAAGTACAATATCCATCAAAATAAAGAAGTACATAATCCCACTCTCTCATACAATAGCCAGGACAAAAGAAAAGATAACTGGGTAACTGGAGCTTTACATCTATCCAAGCTCCTAAAGACTGGAACAACAATCCGATCAAGCTCCACTACTGCTAGGATCCACCGTAGGACCTGAGGGTTGGAAAAAAAGATAAAAACAACGGGGTCAGACATAAGTCTGAGCGAGTCCTATAACTTTAACAATACAATCATTAAAGTAACCAGAGAAGACATAAACTTGACCTACGGTAATGTCTGGGGATGAATGGCTACACTAAGCAGCTTGGAAGACTTAGGATAAACTAAGATAACTGTAAAGACGCATTTACCCACCCAAGGATAATTACTACACTGCACCACACCAGTCATTCCTACTCAAAGATTGATCCCACCCAAGGACTTAAAGAAAGATATAACTAGTAGTTTTATGTACCCCTAGCTGACCACATAGGTGCCGTCTGCCCCTATCTCCACTAGGTGTACCCCACTACTCCCTAAGCGATCGGCTCCCTACCGTAGATACCCGTGTTGGTCCCACAGTGGGGTGTATCACTCCCCTAAAGTGGCCACCTGATAATATCAACGATGCACGGCTTTATATCTACACGATGCAACAACGGCTTATCTACCAGCCCGGGCCCACACACGCATATGAAACCCGTTGGACTTGCGTTGCCACCGCTAACCCGTTTTGGCCTCTTATAATCAAGCCCAATATGCGTGTCCCGTCACTCGACATGGGTCGAGCCCACAAAGATACGTTTGGGATATTGGTTGAAATGGGCCCCCACAAGCTTGTCACTTATCTAGTGAATCCCACTTAACCCTTTAATCATGTTTAATTACATGTTTCACTTGGTTAAGTATTCTAATCGTATTTTCTATTGCCACCCAATGCAACCCACTAGATTCCACATGCCACCCAAGGCAACCACTAAATTTCCACATGCCACCCAAGGCACCCACTTAACCCCTCATGTCCCACTACATGCTAATATGGTTAAGTGTTTCTTAATTAATTAAGACCGTGATCTCCCACAAAGACCTCCCACATTAGACTGGCTGTTATGACCGCCTGGTTAAGCCGGTAGAGTCCGGGCAGTCTTACGTCATAACAGAGTCTAACCTCGTGTCTTTACTTTAATCACGTATTTAATTTATGGCTAAGACCTCTCACATTGGGCTGACATTTGTAGCAACTGGTTAAGCCGGTCGGGTCCAGGCAGTTTTACACTACAAATGAGTCCAACCTCGTGTCTTAGTCGATTAATTACACCTAATTAATCACCCCCATATTAATTATCCCTAATTAATATCAAGTTTTTCATAACATGGGTAGACCTAACTCAATAGGTAAATTCCCATGGGGTAGACCTAACTCAATAGGTAAATTCCCACTTATGTTAATTTATTTTTATGGTATGCTTAATCATACCCAACCATACTTTTATTAACATATTTCCCAACCCCATCGTTCCCCACGTAAATCGTTCTCATTTCATGACATAATAAAGGGGAAGATCCATCACAAATATCATGGGTTTAGCATACACTTTGTCATGGGTTAAGAGGATGTCAACTTGCATATATGAGCATATATTAACCCAACTACATTTAACCCAAACTTGCATATTATCATACACATATCTTGCATAACATGTTGAACTTGTATATAAGCATTCTCATAACTTGCACAACATGTTAAACATGCATTTAAACATACACATAACTTGCATAAGCATTCACATACTCGCATAAGCATTCACATACTTGCATAAGCATTCACATACTTGCATAAGCATGCATAACTTGCATATCATGTTAAACTTGCATTTAAGCATATACATATCTTGCATAAGCATTCATATACTTGCATAAGCATGCATAACTTGCAAATCATGTTAAACTTGCATTTAAGCATATACATATCTTGCATATGAACTTGCATAACCACCTACACATAACTTACATAACATCATACACATAACTTGCATGTGAACTTGCATAACTCACTTTGTTAAACATGCATAAATCCACTTATTAAATATGCTTAAACCCACTTGTTAAACATGCATAAACCAACTTGTTAAACATGCATAAACCAACTTATCAAACATGCATAAACCCACTTATTAATTATGCATAAACATATGAAAACATAGAGTAGCATATCATTATAAATGATTCAAACTCACTAATCCGCATTTAAGACCATAAGTCTCATTACACCCAATCTACTTACTTTAACAATTGATGTTAAAGTGATAGAAACTCACCAAAACCAAGATTAGCAAACTTATGAAGTGGAATTAGTTGCTAAATATGAAGATGGTGATGATTAGAGATTGATTAGAGAGTGATTAGCTTGCACTTCCTTCATAAATTAGTGGAGGCTCCTTCTAGGATTTAATTTGGCGGCATGAGGCCATCATTTCTATTTTTAGTATGGATTAGGGTAGGTTTAGGGTGTATTTATAGATTAGGTGAGTGTTTTAGGCCCTTAGATTAACCCTAGATTAGATTAGGTCCGTTAGATTTAGGAAATCTCTAGAACCCAGCCCAGCCCTAGCCAGAAAACCAAATCTGGTGCACCCAACCTTCTGGCTCGACACGTCGTGTCGACAGGCAAGTCGACTCCCCCTGTCGACAGGCCTGTCGACAGCCCTGTCGACATGGTCAGGGCGGGAATTTTCCCGCCTGGCCCCGCTGGTTCTACTTTGAAATCTAAATTTGAATTTCTAAATCTGTTTTTAACCTTAAATTTTCTGCAAACTTCTTTGGGCCATAACCGGGCCATACGGACTCCGATTCTCGAAAACTCGGACTCTATTTCGCGTATTTTTCCGAGACGAACGCAATGACGCAGCCCGTTACCCTCAATTCCCACATCTGAGATTATTTATCCTGTAATTAGTGAATTTTAGTATTAACTAAAATTCGGGGTGTTACATTCTCCCCTCCTTAAAGGATTTCGTCCCCGAAATCTCTAAGCTAAGGAGAATGCATATCCTACCATCCAAACAACCATCTACTCAAACCATCAACCACGGGCATCCATTGTCCTTAAACAGTTTCTAATGATGTATGAGCATATGCAAAAAGTGTGTGTATATGTTCCCTATCTAATGTATGAACATATGCAAACCATGATAGTGCCATGCATCCATTATGTATGCGAGAGAACCCTATCGACACATACAATATCTACATGAGTGCACAATCATTCACCAAAATGCATCATCCATATGATACCACAATCATTATACATCCATAAATATAGCTTCCTACACACAATTTTTATGCAATATGCAATATGAAGTGACTGAGCCGATCTAGTGCCTAGAGTGTGTGTATATGCATCCACGAGCAACCACTAGCAAACACTTGCATCCACTTGCATCCATCAACCATAACATGTCTCAAACACATGTTTCAACCATAGGTTTACCCTATCTAAAGGTCAATCAGAACTAACGAGAGGATATACTAAAGATAAGATAAGTACTAGACAACGATAGAGGAGAAAGTAAAGACATACCCTCAAAAAGAAATGGGTACAATGAACGAATCTTCGCTTCCGTCTCCCAAGTTGCGTTGCTCTCGTCTTCTCCCCATTGCACTTTGACTAGTTGAACCTCTCTGTTTCTCAACTTCCTAGTCCCTGACCCCAGGGATGCGAGTAGGAGCTCGTCGAATAGTCGCATCACGCTCTACCTCTACATCTCTAAGCAAGCTCGGCTCTACCACCTCTGCGGTCTTATGTAAGCATTTCCTCAAATGGGACACATGGAACACATCATGTACACCACTAAGTCTGTCGGGCAATGTAGGATCTAAATTAACCCTAGAGGGGGGGTGAATAGGGTTTATTGCAGATTTTTGCAGAATAATTAAATAATCACAGCACAGATAATAATTAGAAGAAATGCAGAAAATAAATAACACACAAATATACCCAGCTTCGGCAAAACCCTGCCTACTGCTGCATTCCCCAAGGTTTCTACTAGGAGTTAAAACAATCTCTACGCTTACAATCCCCTGTAAACTTGCGACACTCGCTCCCAACTGTTCTTAACCCTACGCTCAAAACCCTGCACTGGTTTTTATCCCCAAAACCAGATTTCCCCGAATTACAAACCCTGTAATTCGTCTTCCCTAGTTTTGGAGACAAACTAGAAAACTCTGATTTGATTACAAATTGAAAATCTAAAAACAAATAAACAATAAAAAACCCTTAGTTATTTAAAACCCTTAATTATTTAAAACTAAACCCTATTAGGTCCTTATTCCTTTATAACTTGGCTGCCCCCTTTATACTTGCTTTACCACTTTTCTTTTGGCCCGAGCTCCTTTGTTACTTTCTGAAAAATGGCGGCTACAACTAGGGTTTTCAATTTTGCCCTAAATCTTGAATTGTTATGTTATTCTTGAAATTTGAAATAGCTCTCTGATGTTTGAATCCTTTTGGCTTCAATCTGTGGCCCGATATCTCCTTCTTTCTGAAAATTGTGGAGGCGATTTAGCTAGGGTTTCTTCGTCTCAAATCTCGATGCTCTGTAATTGGAAATTGAAATTGGAAAGTGAATCTGGTTCTCTGTATGCTCGTGTTTGCTCTAATTATTTGATCGAGTTGAGATGGTTCGTTCCAAGTTGCTTCCGTTCTCTGGTATGTTATTTCAAATCGACTTTCTCTTTGATTTGTTTTAACTTAGATTATGATAGCCGATGATGATTGGTGTTTATATAAGACTGTAAATCCGAGATATATGCTCTAATTTCGTGTATTACTTGGTCGAGATATATTCATGAATTTTGGACCTTGAACTCTTCGTGGCTTTGAATAGTTCTTGAAATTCTGGAGATTTCTTCGATTTGAATTTTGTGTTAACTTCTGTACTGTACTTCATTCTTCGAATTTGACAATTTCTGGATTTAAACTTTCTTCTTATGAACAGATGTTAAACCTGATTTTCCAAAACACACTCCACTTTGAAATCGGTTTCGTTGATTTCTGGTTTGTCAATTCATTTGAATGGATGCTTTTCTGATGATTTAAAAACCAGAACAGAAATTTCTCTTGATTTAGTTGAGAGCAGTCTCGTTGATTATGTTTTTAACTGATACTGCACTTGATATTTTCCTTTTAACAAAACTTGATCATTTACACCCTTGAATCTGAATTAAACAGTTTACTCATGTATATACTGCCTTGAGCTCCTGTGAACTATGTATAGTTTTGTTGCATCATTCATACCCTGTGTATTACCATGACGCTGAACCATTTCAATGTTTCATTGATACATGCCTTGAGTCATTGACTTTTATGTTGACTTGTACCTTGCCGAATCTGATTTGAACTGATAAAATCATATGTGCACTTGATCTTGTTAAGAACTGATATTATGCTTGATCACTATGGTAACTCTTTTGTTTGCATGTATTGTTGTTAAGATGGTTTCAGAAATGTTTGCATATCACTTGAACATTTGGTAGGCTTGGTTTGATCACTTTGCTGTTGTACTTCATTATCTTATATCTCGACTTTGTTTACTTTGGTGTTGAGTTGCTGATGAACATATGATCCATATAGCCTGTTTGTGTTCTTGCATACTTGAATCACATTGCTCAACTTATCTGCCCCTTGTATAACACTTGCTATGTCTTTCTCTTGTCACCATGACTTGAATATTATTGTCATTTCTCCTTGAGTCTGCTTCATGCCAAACATGTGCTGCCTCGGCCATGTGCTTGTCTTTAGAACTGCTGCACTACCTATGTTCTCTTGTTCACTTGTACATATTGCCATTCATGTGTTTGTTACAATTTGAATTTAGCTTGAACTTGATCAATTTTGAACTGATAAGAACTGATGCTTCATTTGACACTTTACTCCCTTGTTTACATATATATATATAAACCAGTGTATATATAAATACACCATTGATACTCCACTATATGCACTGAGCTCCTTGCTGCATGAACTTGAATTTGTGCTTGACCATTATACTGCTGTTCCCATACATGAATCAGCGCCATTATTTGTGTACTCCTTTTGATCTTCCTTTGAACATAGTCAACACTTGAACATGCCAAACTTTTAATTGATGCTGTACTCCTTGCTTGAACTGTGTAGTTTCCTGTGTATATTATTGCTGCTCCACACTATGCCACTTCACCTTGTGTATGCACCGTATACCACTCATGCTTGCTAGCCAATCATTGAACTGTTGCTTTACTCTTGTGTTTTCAGAATGAATCATGAACTAAAAATAGACTGCTATACTATATTCATTGTTCTTCTAAACATCTGTGTACTCTGTCATTGTCTTGTTTGGCCATACACACTGATCATGTTTTTACTTTGTACTCGCATTTTTCATTATGCTCGACCACTTGTTTTTGCTGTTTTGATTTAGCACTCTCGACCATATGCACTGAGTTGAGATGGTCCTTGTGGCTACTCCTCAGATGCATATTGATTGGCGTGGCAATGCACATGTGTATACGTGTGTACATGCAGCCATCAGACGAGATTTTTCTGTCCCTGCATATCAAACAAAGTCTAGAAAAATGATGAGAAACACACCGCAAATCTGAGGCAAATAAAAATTAAAAATAATTTTTTTTTTCTTTTATTTAATTTTTATTTTTGTGGCAGTCTACTGTGTGTGTTCTTCTGTATGTGGCAGGTATGAAGGTATGAAGATAACTGGATTGACTGTGGAATGCTGTGAAGTCAAGAAGACTGAAGATGATGATATTCATATGTGTCAGCATATATGAGTGAACTGTATAGAAATGTAATGTATATGAAAGTGTAAGTGTTGTAAAGAGGAGCTAAGTACGAAATTGAATATATTGAAATGTATATTAGTGATGTATGTACAAATAGTGAAGTGGTAAATCTGTACTGTTTAAATATTGAAATAAAATATTCTTGTTCAAATAAAATACTGTGCGAATTTTTAAATTTTTGTATAGTTGTACTTTATTTAAACAGAAATATTATATTCCTGTCTGATGTGTAGTATACCAGTACAGTTACAAACACATTCAATAATAAAATAAATTTGGTTGTTATCATCAAACAAAAATCATATAATTGTGTATACAACACTGTTATATACAACAATCTCCCCCTTTTGATGATGACAAACAAATAAAAGATTTTGAATGTGTTTTGAACGTGAAATATATTACTCCCCCTATTTGTATGCTCCCCCTACAACTGAACTCCCCCTATATATGTGGAAAAATATGAATAATGAAATCCAACAATTGACCATTCTCCCTCTAGATATTTAATTTCCAATCTTAAAATATTTTTGAATTAAATATTCATCAGTCAAAATCTTGACAATTCTCCCCCTTTTGTTATCATCAAAAGGATAATAGAAATTGAAACAGTGATGAATATTGACTATAAATATAAATTCAAATTAAGAGAGAGAATATATATCGCAAATCCCATTTAATCAAACAAAAATCATAATAATCTTTAAATCAGAAGCAAATTTCACTTTCAGAATGAATGGATTTACGATGGATTTTATTGAATGAGGAGAGTTCAATAAAAATTGAATATTTGAATATGAATTTTAAAGATTTTAAATATGCTAAAAAAAATGTTAAGCACTTTCTAACCACGCATAGCCCAAAGGTCTTTTAAATGGGGTTAGTAGTAACTTAACTTTATCCTCTCTAATGAGTTCCATCCATGCACAGCCCGAAGGTCTTTTAAGTGAGAATGGAAGCACATAGAAATTAAGGTAATTCACCCACGCATAACCGCGAGGATTTTTAAATGGGAGTGAATACCAAGGATAAATTATTTATTTATTTTTATTTTATTTTAATTTTAAGAATAATTAGAACTCCCCAAATTAAATAAAACCATGATGAATGACAGAACCATGGTAGATATAGAAGATGGTCGTGAAATAAGCTCTAATTCAAAGATATTATAAAATTTGTCTAATCATCATGAGATTTAAAATAATATCTCTTCTAGTTATGAATTATACCATAGTCGCAACTCATCACAGTTTCATAAATCTATCAATAATTTTGATGAGTCCCAAAAACGGTTCAAATTAATCAATAATTTCAATTTTTGAATAAATAATCAAAAATAATTTTAAAATTGAAAATATTAATTTCAAGAGGAGTTTTTGAAAAAAATGCAAGCTTAACAAATCAATCAGTTAAAAAAAAATGAAATTTTCTAATATTTTTAACACTGATTGCTCCTAGACAATTTTTAAAACAATTTTAATTCAAATTTCCTATGAATTTTAACTAAATCCAGTTACTGATCTTCCAACTTATCATTTAAACACCAATGAATCAAATCAATTTCCTTATCAGAGCAGCACAAGATCATTTTCAAAGCAAAAATCACAAGTCACATCCTCAGAGAATTTTTAGACAAACTCAAGAAACAGTCAACTTATCAAATTTGAAGATAATTGTTTGAAATCACCTAAAAAAAATCATTTTTTTTTATAATCCAAGAATTTCAACAAACCATAACGAATGATTTCAAAAACATCCAAGTAAAAATAAACTAAAAGGAATAAAAGTACGAGTTTAGAGATCATACCTGACTTACCATAATCAACGTGATGCAATGAATCTCCAACTCTGAATCTATGGCTAAGGAACTTCAAATAATTTGATATATGAATCAACTTGAATTTTTTTCTTACTTAAGCACAGTTGTTCCTCAGCCTCCCACAGTACCTAAATGTTTATATGATCGAGTGGTCTAACAAAAGTTGTTTTACCACTCTTATCTTCGTTTACACGTTTTGGTACCCAAACCCGTTTATATAACAATCCATTACTATTCACTAGCGTACCCTTTGGAACCCAAATTTGTTTAGATTTGCTTAAATTTATTTTGTTAATTTTTGGAATCCAAACAGATTTAAATGAATTGTTTTTAAACGAGTTATCAATTTGTTTATGATTTAAAAATCCTTTGAAATTATTAAATTTCAAAAATTCAGTTTGATTTTTTTCAAAGCCAATTAAAGGATTTTTAAAATCATTAAAATTTGGTCTTTTAACTTGATCAGATTCAAATCCAAGTCCCTTTTTATTCTGAACAAAAAATTGATTTTTTAACAACATATTCAACGATTTCTCTCCTTTAGAAAATTTAGTCAAAGCTGACTCAAGTCGTTGAATTTTAAATTTAAGATTGCTATTTTCTTTCATTAAATTTGAACAACGATTAATAGCAATTTTCCTCTTTTCAGCGTCAGTTTGTTTTAAAATCAAATTTTCGTTTTCAAGTGCTTTGATTCTAGCATCGGACTTGGAAATTTCAATTTCAAATTGTTTTCGCTTTCCAAAATCAAGTTTTTCATATTCTCTAAACTTTTCGATTACCTTTTCAAAATCAAGATTTTCATTTTTCAAATTCATGTTTTCTCTTTTAAGTAACTCAAGATCAGTTTTTAATTTCAAAAAATCGTTACTCAAAAATCGACATTTTTCGCATTCTGAAAACGATGAATTCTTAAGTTTTTCAAGTTTTGTTTCTAAACTGTTATTTTCTTGAACTAGTTTTGACCTATCAGATTTTAATTTCCTAACTTTTAGTTCAAGAGAATCAACAGTTTTTGTGAGATCGTGACACATTAGAATTAAATCTTTATAAGTAAAATTCGATACCTCACTTGAATCCTCTTCACTACTTTCTGAATCAGATTGAGCCATAAGACACAAATTAGCTTCCTCTACTTCACTTTCAGAAACTTCTTCTCCTTCTTCATCATCCCATGTAGTAGCAAAAGCTTTCTTCTTTCTTCTGAACTTCTTCCTCTTTTAATTTTTAAGCTGTGGGCAATTTGGTTTGATATGATCGGGTTTCTTGCAATTGTAGCAAAACACTTCATTGTCTGAACTATCTGAACTTTCGGACTTGTCGGTTTTTGAATTCTTCTTTCGTGGTTTGTATTTTCCTTTGGCCCACTTTTTCAAAACCATGGCTAGCTCTTCAGCGGGATCATCATCATTACTTTCAACAGAATTATTTAAAGCGATCGTCTTTTTCTTTGATTCAGAATCCTTTTGTTCTTCTCTTGCTTTTAACTCCATCTCGTAAGTGATGAGATTTCCGATCAACTCTTCCATGCTTACTTTGTTCAGATCTTTTGATTCTTGTATCGCTGTCACCTTAGCTTCAAAATTCATTGGTAGCACTCTCAATATTTTTCTGATCAATTCAACTTCAGTATAGGTTTTGCCAAGAGCTTTTGCATTGTAGACAAGTGACGAGAAGCGTCCATACATCTCTTTTATATCTTCGTCTTTTTGCATAGAGAAATTTTCATATTCGTTGCTGAGTAGAGCGAGACGAGATTCCTTTACTTGAGATGTCCCTTCGTGTGTGACCTCCAACGTATGCCATATTTCCTGTGCTGTCTCACAATGAGAAATTCGATTAAATTCAGTTTTATCAAGAGCACAAATTAAAGCATTCATTGCTTTGGCATTAGTTGAAAATAATTTTTTATCATTAGCATCCCACCTATCTTTTGATTTAGGAATTTCAACACCACTAACAATAACAGTGGGAGATCTATAACCCGTTTCAATAATATCCCACACATCATAGTCGACAGAACTTAAATAAATTTTCATCCTAGCTTTCCAATATGCGTAATCAGTTCCATTAAACATTGGTGGCCTAGCTATGGACTGACCCTCAGAAAACGCGTTATTAGACAGATTCATGACTCTAGAGTTAAAATAAAAAAAAACCTGCTCTGATACCACTTGTAGGATCTAAATTAACCCTAGAGGGGGGGGGGGTGAATAGGGTTTATTGCAGATTTTTGCAGAATAATTAAATAATCACAGCACAGATAATAATTAGAAGAAATGCAGAAAATAAATAACACACAAATATACCCAGCTTCGGTAAAACCCTGCCTACTGCTGCATTCCCCAAGGTTTCTACTAGGAGTTAAAACAATCTCTACGCTTACAATCCCCTGTAAACTTGCGACACTCGCTCCCAACTGTTCTTAACCCTACGCTCAAAACCCTGCACTGGTTTTTATCCCCAAAACCAGATTTCCCCGAATTACAAACCCTGTAATTCGTCTTCCCTAGTTTTGGAGACAAACTAGAAAACTCTGATTTGATTACAAATTGAAAATCTAAAAACAAATAAACAATAAAAAACCCTTAGTTATTTAAACCCTTAATTATTTAAAACTAAACCCTATTAGGTCCTTATTCCTTTATAACTTGGCTGGCCCCTTTATACTTTCTTTACCACTTTTCTTTTGGCCCGAGCTCCTTTGTTACTTTCTGAAAAATGGCGGCTACAACTAGGGTTTTCAATTTTTCCCTAAATCTTGAATTGTTATGTTATTCTTGAAATTTGAAATAGCTCTCTGATGTTTGAATCCTTTTGGCTTCAATCTGTGGCCCGATATCTCCTTCTTTCTGAAAATTGTGGAGGCGATTTAGCTAGGGTTTCTTCGTCTCAAATCTCGATGCTCTGTAATTGGAAATTGAAATTGGAAAGTGAATCTGGTTCTCTGTATGCTCGTGTTTGCTCTAATTATTTGATCGAGTTGAGATGGTTCGTTCCAAGTTGCTTCCGTTCTCTGGTATGTTATTTCAAATCGACTTTCTCTTTGATTTGTTTTAACTTAGATTATGATAGCCGATGATGATTGGTGTTTATATAAGACTGTAAATCCGAGATATATGCTCTAATTTCGTGTATTACTTGGTCGAGATATATTCATGAATTTTGGACCTTGAACTCTTCGTGGCTTTGAATAGTTCTTGAAATTCTGGAGATTTCTTCGATTTGAATTTTGTGTTAACTTCTGTACTGTACTTCATTCTTCGAATTTGACAATTTCTGGATTTAAACTTTCTTCTTATGAACAGATGTTAAACCTGATTTTCCAAAACACACTCCACTTTGAAATCGGTTTCGTTGATTTCTGGTTTGTCAATTCATTTGAATGGATGCTTTTCTGATGATTTAAAAACCAGAACAGAAATTTCTCTTGATTTAGTTGAGAGCAGTCTCGTTGATTATGTTTTTAACTGATACCGCACTTGATATTTTCCTTTTAACAAAACTTGATCATTTACACCCTTGAATCTGAATTAAACAGTTTACTCATGTATATACTGCCTTGAGCTCCTGTGAACTATGTATAGTTTTGTTGCATCATTCATACCCTGTGTATTACCATGACGCTGAACCATTTCAATGTTTCATTGATACTTGCCTTGAGTCATTGACTTTTATGTTGACTTGTACCTTGCCGAATCTGATTTGAACTGATAAAATCAGATGTGCACTTGATCTTGTTAAGAACTGATATTATGCTTGATCACTATGGTAACTCTTTTGTTTGCATGTATTGTTGTTAAGCTGGTTTCAGAAATGTTTGCATATCACTTGAACATTTGGTAGGCTTGGTTTGATCACTTTGCTGTTGTACTTCATTATCTTATATCTCGACTTTGTTTACTTTGGTGTTGAGTTGCTGATGAACATATGATCCATATAGCCTGTTTGTGTTCTTGCATACTTGAATCACATTGCTCAACTTATATGCCCCTTGTATAACACTTGCTGTGTCTTTCTCTTGTCACCATGACTTGAATATTATTGTCATTTCTCCTTGAGTCTGCTTCATGCCAAACATGTGCTGCCTCGGCCATGTGCTTGTCTTTAGAACTGCTGCACTACCTATGTTCTCTTGTTCACTTGTACATATTGCCATTCATGTGTTTGTTACAATTTGAATTTAGCTTGAACTTGATCAATTTTGAACTGATAAGAACTGATGCTTCATTTGACACTTTACTCCTTTGTTTACATATATATAAACCAGTGTATATATAAATACACCATTGATACTCCACTATATGCACTGAGCTCCTTGCTGCATGAACTTGAATTTGTGCTTGACCATTATACTGCTGTTCCCATACATGAATCAGCGCCATTATTTGTGTACTCCTTTTGATCTTCCTTTGAACATAGTCAACACTTGAACTTGCCAAACTTTTAATTGATGTTGTACTCCTTGCTTGAACTGTGTAGTTTCCTGTGTATATTATTGCTGCTCCACACTATGCCACTTCACCTTGTGTATGCACCGTATACCACTCATGCTTGCTAGCCAGTCATTGAACTGTTGCTTTACTCTTGTGTTTTCAGAATGAATCATGAACTAAAAATAGACTGCTATACTATATTCATTGTTCTTCTAAACATCTGTGTACTCTGTCATTGTCTTGTTTGGCCATACACACTGATCATGTTTTTACTTTGTACTCGCATTTTTCATTATGCTCGACCACTTGTTTTTGCTGTTTTGATTTAGCACTCTCGACCATATGCACTGAGTTGAGATGGTCCTTGTGGCTACTCCTCAGATGCATATTGATTGGCGTGGCAGTGCACACGTGTATACGTGTGTACATGCAGCCATCAGACGAGATTTTTCTGTCCCTGCATATCAAACAAAGTCTAGAAAAATGATGAGAAACACACCGCAAATCTGAGGCAAATAAAAATTAAAAATATTTTTTTTTGCTTTTATTTAATTTTTATTTTTGTGGCAGTCTAATGTGTGTGTTCTTCTGTATGTGACAGGTATGAAGGTATGAAGATAACTGGATTGACTGTGGAATGCTGTGAAGTCAAGAAGACTGAAGATGATGATATTCATATGTGTCAGCATATATGAGTGAACTGTATAGAAATGTAATGTATATGAAAGTGTAAGTGTTGTAAAGAGGAGCTAAGTACGAAATTGAATATATTGAAATGTATATTAGTGATGTATGTACAAATAGTGAAGTGGTAAATCTGTACTGTTTAAATATTGAAATAAAATATTCTTGTTCAAATAAAATACCGTGCGAATTTTTAAATTTTTGTATAGTTGTACTTTATTTAAACAGAAATATTATATTCCTATCTGATGTGTAGTATACCAGTACAGTTACAAACACATTCAATAATAAAATAAATTTGGTTGTTATCATCAAACAAAAATCATATAATTGTGTATACAACACTGTTGTATACAACAGGCAACTCCACTTTATATGCCATCCGTCCGATCCTTTCCTTAATAGGAAACGGCCCAACAAACCTCGGTGCTAACTTCCCAACGGATCCAAAGCGAACAACATTTCTTAACGGAGATACTTTAACAAAAACCATGTCCCCAACTTCAAACTCAAGATCCGTCCTTCTCTTGTCCGCATAAGATTTTTGCCTATCCTGCGCTGCTTTCATCCTTCTTCGAATCAAGTCAATCTTCTCAGAAGTCTCCCTAATCATATCAGGCCCAAGCAAGATCTTATCCGTAGATTCCCACCAACATGTAGGTGATCGACAAGGCCTTCCATAGAGAGCTTCGAAAGGAGCCATACCAATACTGGACTGAAAGCTGTTATTATATGCGAACTCCACCAATGGAAGATGCTCTTCCCATGTACCACCAAAATCTAAGATACAAAGCCTCAAAAGGTCTTCTAGAACACGATTCACCCTCTCAGTCTGGCCGTCTGTCTGAGGATGATATGCGGTGCTCAGACACAATTGAGTCCCCACTGCTTCTTGCAAACTTCTCCAGAACTCGCTAGTGAAGATAGGATCTCGATCACTCACTATGCTAGAGGGTACCCCATGCAATCGAACTATCTCTCGAAGATATACGGAAGCTATCCATGGAGCGGTCCTCTTGCTTTTCACAGGTATGAAATGGGCGCTCTTAGTAAGTCTGTCTACCACCACCCAAATTCCCGTATTACCCTTTCTTGATCTGGGTAACCCGTCAATAAAATCCATCGAGACGCTATCCCACTTCCATTACGGAACTTCCAATGGGTGAAGCAACCCACCTGGTTTCTTTTGCTCCGCCTTCACTTGTTGGCACACCAAGCATCGAGCGACATACTCGGCCACATCTTTCTTCATACCGGCCCAGAAGAAAACCCTCTTCATGTCTTGGTACATCTTGTCCCCACCGGGATGAATAGTCATCCTAGAACGGTGTGCATCATCAAGAATAACCTTCCTCAAACCCTCGTCTTGCGGTACACAAAGTCTACCATCTCTACGCAAGTATCCCCTATCGTCTAGGGTATACCTACTCAAATGGCTGGACGACTCCCCCCTTATGAGCTTCTCCACCAACTCAACCAACTGTGGGTCGTCCCTCTGTGCTTCTCCAATCCGACCCAAAAGAGTAGGTCTAACCTCCAAGGAAGCTAGCAAACAGGGTACATAATCGACGGAAGGTCTGAAATCAAACATCGAGATAAATTCCAAGCTTCGTTGTTCCACGAACAATGGACTCAAGGACAACCTCTTTCTGCTCAAGGCGTCCGCCACCACGTTACCCTTGCCAGGGGTATACGCTATCTCGAAATCATAGGATGCTAAGAATTCCATCCACCTTTGCTGTCTCAGATTCAAATCCTTTTGAGAAAACAAGTACTTCAATGATTTGTGGTCAGCGAACAATTCGAATCTCTCACCAAGGAGATAATGGCGCCAAATCTTAAGCGCAAAAACAATAGCGGCCAACTCTAGATCGTGGGTAGGGTAATTCTTCTCATGTGCCCTCAATTGCCTTCCTCCATAGGCTATTACCCTTCCCTCTTGCATTAAGACTGCGCCAAGTCCTGTCCCACAAGCATCGGTATAAACAACAAATGGCTTGCTCCCATCTGGCAACACTAAAACTGGAGCAGTGGTTAAAGCTCTCTTTAACCGTCGGAACGCATCATCACAATCTACGTCCCATGTGAAAACAAGATTCTTCTTTGTTAAGCGGGTTAATGCGGCTGATATCTTCGCGAAGTCTTTAATAAACTTCCTATAATAACCCGCCAACCCCAAGAAACTTCTTACTTCGGTAGCATTCTTCGAAACCTTCCAATCCTGAATTGATACTACCTTCGCGGGATCCACAGCTATCCCTTCCTTGGAGACCACGTGCCCCAAGAACCGTACCTCCTTCCTCCAGAAGTGACATTTAGAGAATTTAGCCTTAAGGCTATGTGCTCGAAGAGTCTTCATTTCCTCCCCAAGATGTAGGGCATGCTCTTCTTCACTCTTAGAAAATACTAAGATATCATCCACAAAGACCACCACGAATTTATTAAGGAGCTCCCTGAACACCCTACTCATCAAATCAACAAAGTATGCAGGGGCGTTTGTCAACCCAAATGGCATCACCAGCCACTCATAGAAACCATCCGGAGTTCTAAAGGCAGTCTTGTCTATGCTATCCTCAGCCACCCTCAACTGATGAAACCCCGTGGCTAAGTCCAACTGAGAAAATACTGAAGCGCCAACCAACTGATCGAAAAGATCATCAATCCTCGGCAATGGGTGTCTATTCTTCTTTGTGAGCTTGTTGAGTTCTCTATAGTCTACACAAAGTCTGAGGGACCCATCCGCCTTCGTAGCAAAAACTACTGGAGCACCCCACTCCGATATACTTCGTCTTATGAACCCCTTCTCAAGCAACTCCCCTACTTGCTTATGGAGTTCCCTCCTCTCACGAGGAGCCATGTGGCGCACTGGTAAAGATACAGGTTTAGCATTATCCACCAGATATATTCGGAAGTCGATCTCCCGCTTCGGAGGTAAGCCCTTCACCTCCTCAAACACATCCGGATATTCCCGGACCACTCTAACAGATTGCAAACTCTCGACCGAAGCGTCAAGCGACTCAAGATAACTTAGCATAACAGAGTCCATGGGATTACAAGAAATCTCGAGAGTGTTACCCAAGCGGGTCATGAGCCTAACAACTCTCCTTTCGCAATCAAGAACGGCACCATTACTGGATAACCAGTCCATGCCCAAAATCAACACATAGCCCGTGAAGCCCAACACAAAAGCATCACATCTAAACTCAATGCTAAGTATAGAAATCTTCAAACCCAAACATATCATGGACAAATAAGTGGAGCCCCCAATTGGGTTTGAAACAACCAAGGGATCATCTACCAGACTGGTGTCTAAGTGCTGTGACTCAACTAATGATGATGAGATAAACGAATGCGATGCGCCTGAATCAAACAATGTACGGACAGGATGATCAAATAGTAAAACCAGACTTTCAACGGAAATAGTTCTACCTCTCTCCTGAATTGGTGGAACCGTGAGAGCCTGTACTTGCCCCCTAGCCTGACCTGGTGCCATAAGAGCTTGCACTTGTCCACCTGAGGTAGACCCCGTCCTTTGCCCCTTCTTAGGGCAATCCTTCACTAAATGCCCTGCTTCGCCACAGTGGAAGCAGCCAGTCTTCTTCTTCTTACGACAATCCTTGCTTAGGTGGCCAGGTGTCCCACAATTGAAACACTTCTTCTTCTTGCCCTTGCCACCGTTGCCTTTCCCACCTTTATTTTGTTGTTGTTGCTGAGGTCTCTTTTGATCTCCCTTCTTCTCGGGTGCCTTATTAGCATTGGGACCCTTCTCTTCTTCATGCATGAGTGCCATGTCAACTAGCTTCTCAAAGGTGGCCCCCATAGGGATATGAGTCATAGCCAACCCATGCATCGGTTCATTCAAGCATTTCACGAACCTCAAAGCCTTCTTCTCCGGTGTATTCACCATGTCTAGGCCAAACCTTGCCAATTGATTAAACTTGTTGACATATTCCTTCACCGAGAGATTTCCTTGCTTTAGAGTCAAGAATCTTTCCATATACAAGTTTTCCTCCGCCCTTGAGAGAAACTTTGCCACAAACCTTTGCCTAAAATCCGCCCAAGAGTCAACGGGGCGTTCTCCATTAGTGACCTCCCACCAGAATGAGGCCTCTCCTTTCATTAATCAAGCAGCCAACTTGACTTTCTTTCCTTCTTCCATCTCAAAGATATCTATCAACTCTTCCACCTCCTTAAGCCAATCTCTAGCCTCCACAAAAGTTTCAGATCCTTGAAAAGATTTCCCACCCATAGCTTTAAATTCCTTGCAAGTCTTAGCAAAAGTATCCGTGCGAGGAGGAGGGGGAGGAGGAAGATCGGGTGCTACGGTTGGTGGAGGGATATTTGCTGGACCCGCAGTGGTGGCCCTAGCCTCCATCAATCTCCTATACCATACTGGTACCGTCACACCCTCCGGAAAGTTAAGATCCTCAGCCATACTGAAACGAAAAAGGAAAGATTCAAAACGGAGAATTCGAAGGATATAGATATGGCTATTGGGGATTATGCTTTTCTTTCAAAAACTTTTCTCTTTAAAGACATGTTTTTGAAAATATCTCTTCCAAAAATGTTTTTATAAAAATAGTTTTCTAAAAATTTTATCTGTTCCGGTAACCTTTGCTCTGATACCACGTGTAACACCCCACTCCCGCTATGGTCACTCTCTAAGGGAATGCCATAACATCGGTGGAGTATTTTAGTGAATATAGAACAGAAAAATTACAACAAGACAGATATAAATAGTACTTGAAATTTAAAACATCATCTCATAACAGCGGAAATAAACATGTCAGGTTACATCATAAAACCACAATAAAAGTCAAGTACAATATCCATCAAAATAAAGAAGTACATAATCCCACTCTCTCATACAATAGCCAGGACAAAAGAAAAGATAACTGGGTAACTGGAGCTTTACATCTATCCAAGCTCCTAAAGACTGGAACAGCAATCCGATCAAGCTCCACTACTGCTAGGATCCACCGTAGGACCTGAGGGTTGGAAAAAAAGATAAAAACAACGGGGTCAGACATAAGTCTGAGCGAGTCCTATAACTTTAACAATACAATCATTAAAGTAACCAGAGAAGACATAAACTTGACCTACGGTAATGTCTGGGGATGAATGGCTACACTAAGCAGCTTGGAAGACTTAGGATAAACTAAGATAACTGTAAAGACGCATTTACCCACCCAAGGATAATTACTACTCTGCACCACACCAGTCATTCCTACTCAAAGATTGATCCCACCCAAGGACTTAAAGAAAGATATAACTAGTAGTTTCATGTACCCCTAGTTGACCACATAGGTGCCGTCTGCCCCTATCTCCACTAGGTGTACCCCACTACTCCCCAAGCGATCGGCTCCCTACCGTAGATACCCGTGCTGGTCCCACAGTGGGGTGTATCACTCCCCTAAAGTGGCCACCTGATAATATCAACGATGCACGGCTTTATATCTACACGATGCAACAACGGCTTATCTACCAGCCCGGGCCCACACACGCATATGAAACCCGTTGGACTTGCGTTGCCACCGCTAACCCGTTTTGGCCTCTTATAATCAAGCCCAATATGCGTGTCCCGTCACTCGACATGGTTCGAGCCCACAAAGATACGTTTGGGATATTGGTTGAAATGGGCCCCCACAAGCTACCCACCTAAGCTTGTCACTTATCTAGTGAATCCCACTTAACCCTTTAATCATGTTTAATTACATGTTTCACTTGGTTAAGTATTCTAATCGTATTTTCTATTGCCACCCAAGGCAACCCACTAGATTCCACATGCCACCCAAGGCAACCACTAAATTTCCACATGCCACCCAAGGCACCCACTTAACCCCTCATGTCCCACTACATGCTAATATGGTTAAGTGTTTCTTAATTAATTAAGACCGTGATCTCCCACAAAGACCTCCCACATTAGACTGGCTGTTATGACCGCCTGGTTAAGCCGGTAGAGTCCGGGCAGTCTTACGTCATAACAGAGTCTAACCTCGTGTCTTTACTTTAATCACGTATTTAATTTATGGCTAAGACCTCTCACATTGGGCTGACATTTGTAGCAACTGGTTAAGCCGGTCGGGTCCGGGCAGTTTTACACTACAAATGAGTCCAACCTCGTGTCTTAGTCGATTAATTACACCTAATTAATCACCCCCATATTAATTATCCCTAATTAATATCAAGTTTTTCATAACATGGGTAGACCTAACTCAATAGGTAAATTCCCATGGGGTAGACCTAACTCAATAGGTAAATTCCCACTTATGTTAATTTATTTTTATGGTATGCTTAATCATACCCAACCATACTTTTACTAACATATTTCCCAACCCCATCGTTCCCCACGTAAATCATTCTCATTTCATGACATAATAAAGGGGAAGATCCATCACAAATATCATGGGTTTAGCATACACTTTGTCATGGGTTAAGAGGATGTCAACTTGCATATATGAGCATATATTAACCCAACTACATTTAACCCAAACTTGCATATTATCATACACATATCTTGCATAACATGTTGAACTTGTATATAAGCATTCTCATAACTTGCATAACATGTTAAACATGCATTTAAACATACACATAACTTGCATAAGCATTCACATACTTGCATAAGCATTCACATACTTGCATAAGCATTCACATACTTGCATAAGCATGCATAACTTGCATATCATGTTAAACTTGCATTTAAGCATATACATATCTTGCATAAGCATTCATATACTTGCATAAGCATGCATAACTTGCAAATCATGTTAAACTTGCATTTAAGCATATACATATCTTGCATATGAACTTGCATAACCACCTACACATAACTTACATAACATCATACACATAACTTGCATGTGAACTTACATAACTCACTTTGTTAAACATGCATAAATCCACTTATTAAATATGCATAAACCCACTTGTTAAACATGCATAAACCAACTTGTTAAACATGCATAAACCAACTTATCAAACATGCATTAACCCACTTATTAATTATGCATAAACATATGAAAACATAGAGTAGTATATCATTATAAATGATTCAAACTCACTAATCCGCATTTAAGACCATAAGTCTCATTACACCCAATCTACTTACTTTAACAATTGATGTTAAAGTGATAGAAACTCATCAAAACCAAGATTAGCAAACTTATGAAGTGGAATTAGTTGCTAAATATGAAGATGGTGATGATTAGAGATTGATTAGAGAGTGATTAGCTTGCACTTCCTTCATAAATTAGTGGAGGCTCCTTCTAGGATTTAATTTGGCGGCATGAGGCCATCATTTCTATTTTTAGTATGGATTAGGGTAGGTTTAGGGTGTATTTATAGATTAGGTGAGTGTTTTAGGCCCTTAGATTAACCCTAGATTAGATTAGGTCCGTTAGATTTAGGAAATCTCTAGAACCCAGCCCAGCCCTAGCCAGAAAACCAAATCTGGTGCACCCAACCTTCTGGCTCGACACGTTGTGTCGACAGGCAAGTCGACTCCCCCTGTCGACAGGCCTGTCGATAGCCCTGTCGACATGGCCAGGGCGGGAATTTTCCCGCCTGGCCCCGCTGGTTCTACTTTGAAATCTAAATTTGAATTTCTAAATCTGTTTTTAACCTTAAATTTTCTGCAAACTTCTTTGGGCCATAACCGGGCCATACGGACTCCGATTCTCGAAAACTCGGACTCTATTTCGCGTATTTTTCCGAGACGAACGCAATGACGCAGCCCGTTACCCTCATTTCCCACATATGAGATTATTTATCCTGTAATTAGTGAATTTTAGTATTAACTAAAATTCAGGGTGTTACAAGGACGGTTGTAAACAACGTTTGCTTAAATTTAAATTAAATAATCAATAAAAAAAGTATTTAAATATTCCTATAAATACTCCTTAATTTGTTCTAAACCTAATCTAAAAGTCCACGCACCTCTTTTCTTCAGCCGCCAAATCTTTCTTCAGTGAGACCGTGAGAAATCCAATAAGGAAATTCAAAACAAATCATACAAATTCTGTAAAATTATAATATATGTATATTCGAATTCTTGGGGTGGTTGTCTTCGATTTAGTATCCATTTCATGGGGTGCGTTGCGTCTTACTGTCGATGTCTTCTTGATGGCGAAACTTAGGGTTTCAGATATTTGGAGAAGGAGACATTTATTCAGGATTTCAAGGTCAGTTTTGGATTGAGGACAAGTTGTAGTGTTTGTGTGCTGAGTTTGGGGATAACCGGTGCAAAAACAGTTCGATAACAGTTACTGTTGCCGTGAGTTTCAACTGGGAATCGCGGTTCTTAAATGATGTGCGAGTGGGAGGAGATGGAGATGGAGTGGTAGGGTTTCGAACGTGATGATGTTTGGTGAGTTCGGATTTGAACTAAGGAGATCGGACTGCGTTGGTTTTGTTTTTTTGGGATTTTTAAAAGAAAAAAAACTGTCGAACTTTCTCACTGTAGTGGACGGTTGGAGTGAACGACGGAACTGGTAAGGGGGGTGCGGGTTGGAGGTAGTTGGTCGGAGGAGGTAGAGTTTGGGAAGAGGAGTGCGTTGGTGGAATGGTGATTGAATTCTGTGGAGTATCCAAGGAGTGAAAGAGGATTGAAGTCATGAAATGGTGCTGTGTACTCCTGGAGGTCACGGCCAAATTCATTTGGGGAAGAAAGTGATTTAATGGGCCGGGTTTAATTTGAGTGGGATGGGTATGTTAAAAGGGGTGAGGCCAATCCTTTTAAATTCAAGTTTTAAATGTTATTATAGTGTATTAACTTGTAAACTCGATAACTTGATCATACGAGGTCAGAATCGAGAACCGTAAGTTGCGTTGGGATCGTATGGACGGGAGCAACACAATGAGACTGACTGGGGGTGAATCCGAGCTCGTTACAATTTATGGCGAAATAAATTGTCCGACTGAGTCGAATAACGCAAACCGTTATTCAACGGTTAACGCGCAACTGTGAGTAAATCTCACCAACTCTGAACAGTTTATAATTTCATGTTGTATCTTTAGAACTGTTAGAAATTGTCTGGTTTACTGTGTGTTGATGGTTTCATTGAACTGCTAGTCAGTTAGTTAAATTTCTATATTGATTCTGTTTAATAGAATTTATCATATGGAACTGAAAGTGATGTTATCTATATTGTTTAACATCTGTGATACAGGGAAACAGGTTGGAGGAATCTGACTGGATTCCTCAACAGTTATTTTATTGTTTTTTATATATATTGTTATATGATGTGATATAAAATCTGTGGGCGATTATATGTGTTTGGACGATATTGAACATCGTGATTTGATATGATTGAATACCATAACATGCCGGAATGTTGATAGAGGAATTTTCAAAGTGATATTGAAAATAGCATATTTATAAAGTGGAATATTTATAAATAAGAAATGTTTATAAATGGGAATATTAATAAAGAGGAGATATTCAAAAAGGAAATAATTTCAAACTATTTTCTTTTTGAATGGAAAGGCCTGTGTGGCGAGTTTGGGGATTTTCCCGATGCTCCCGATACAAAGGAGGTTATGGCGAATTTTTCAGAGGATTTAAGGAGTTAGAATATTTCAAGAATAAATTTGAAAAGGAAATATTTGTAAACCATTTACAAATAGAATTGAAAAGGAAACATTATAAAAAGGAAATCATTTTTAAAGTGTAGAACCGTTATTTAAAAGTAAATCTTTTCAAATGGATAAAACGTTGTTAAAAAGGAAATCTTTATAAAGTGAATCGAATATGGTATTCCAAGTTAGTTAATCGAATATACACATTCGAAAGGAGTTAATCGAATATGGTATTCGAAGTTAGATAATCGAATATAGACATTCTAAAGGAGTTGATCGAATATGGTATTCGAAGTTAGTTAATCGAATATAGACATTCGAAGGAGTTAATCGAATATGGTATTCGAAGTTAGTAAATCGAATATGGTATTCGAAGTCAGTTAATCGAACATGGTATTCGAAGTTAGTTAATCGAATATGGTATTCGAAAGTTAGTTAATCGATTATGTTATTCGAAAGGGGTTAGTCAAGTCGAGTTAGTCAAATAGAGTTAACCAGTTAGAGTTAATCAGTTAGAGTTAACCAGTTAGAGTTAATCAGTTAGAGTTAACCAGTTAGAGTTAATCAAATATAGTTATTTGAGACAGAGTTAGTCAAACATAGTATTAGGGTAAGTTGCCATTTTGTACGACTGCTAGCGTAATTCGCAGGGCTGTAAATAGCCTATGGCGGTCGGATGTTTCCTGAGGGAGTCAGGCGTAACCATTGTGATCGCTGCAATCTAGAGTCAAGCGAATGGAGTTTAATCGAATATTAGTTATTCGATAGGAGTTAATCAAGTTGAGAAATAAGTTAGGTTAAATAAGTTGAGTTGATCGGGTGGTTCGACCAAGTTAGTCGAGCCTAGTTAATCGAATCGAATTGGTTGAACCAAGTAAGTCGAGTTAAGTTAGTCAAGTTAGTCGAGCCTAGTTAATCGAATCGAATTGGTCGAACCAAGTAAGTCGAGTTAAGTTAGTCAAGTTAGTCGAGCCTAGTTAATCGAATCGAATTGGTCGAACCAAGTAAGTCGAGTTAGTCGAGTCAAGTTAAGTTAGTCGAGTTAAGTTCGTCGAGTTAAATAAATCGATGTTAGTTTCATCGAAAGGAGTTATCGATGTTAGTTTCATCGAAGGGAGTTATCGATTTTAGTTTAATCGAAGTGAGATTTTTAAATATGAGATATTTGAAAAGGAAGAGTTATCGAATATTAGTTATTCGAAGAGAGATTATCGAATATCGTTTATTCGAGAAGGAGTTAATCGAATATAGGTTATTCGAAGAAGAGTTAATCAAATAGAGATTTCTCGAAGAGAGTTAATCGGCGAATTCGTTTATATCGAATTCGGGTAAGTACTTATACTTTCCAGTGTTTAAATAGAGATTTATTTATTTATAAATAAATAAGTGTTAGGTTAATTATTCACTAATAAGAATAGAAGTTATAATTAAAGTTAGATAATTCGAAAGTAGGGATTATAACGTTATCGTTATAACCAATGTTTTAAATATAGAAGTGGATTAGTAAAATTGAATCCGAGAAAGGCGTAAAGAAGTTAAAGATTAAAAGATAAACTTTGACCATTTCGAAGTTATAACGTTGTTCAGTTAAGGTCTGAGAGGTAATTATACCCCAACTTGAGTGACTTCCTTCTTAACTAAGAAATGGTAAGGTTTGATCGTAAAGGAGTTTTGGAAATGTTTTCCAAACGAGAATCAGAAATGTTTTCTGATAAAAGAAAAATAAGAATTTAGAATATAGGGAAACAGGAGATAAGTAAATAAATGAACTAAAGAGATTAATGTTAAATGATGTTTGTTCGATATAATTTCCATCTGGAAATAATATTGTTGTTTGCACACTTGTTTTTCTTTGATAGTTAAATCACAGACTATCGAAGTTTTGACCATTTTAACGTTGTTAATATGGAGAGACCGGTTGGATTATTATCCAAAGAACCACTCTGTATTGGCATAAGCGTTGCGAATCATATATGCCAAAGTTAGTTGAAGACAGAGAAAAATGCAAGGGCTGTTGTATAAGTCTTAGATAACAGTGACTAAGATGGATATACTGAATAGTGCCTTCGGTTTGTCCAGTCCCAGGACAACCTGTATGGACGAAGGTCTGACAGAGTATATCCAATGGATCGCGTAAGTTGATATGTTCAAACGTATTCACGTTTGGTGGCGGAGGAATTCGTTTCTCTTAGCTGTATACCCGTGTTATTTTTGGATAAGTCAATTTGTGATTTGGCGGGTATGACGATGTGACATTTCTAAGTGAATGAAGATGGATGTCTGACATAGTATTTCCAGATGATCACGTACATTGATTTCTTCAACTATACCAAGAGTGGAAGCGGAGAAGGAAACTTCTTTTAGCTGACACGTAATGTATGGTTGTAGACGTCAATTAGTGATTCTGATGGATCTGACAATGTGGCATTCGAAGTGAATCTGATGTGATGATAAAGCATAGCTTCTAGCCTCATCAACCAGTAAATGACAGAAATCGGGCAGGCAGCATGGCTAAGTCGGTCGCACCGAAGTAGGGTGTATAATCACCTATCTAGAGAATATTCATTTGTTTCTTAAATCTATCAATGCTGTCCCATATATATATATATATATATACGGGAACGGTTGCTGATCCCAACCGTTGGTGATGTACATTCGATACACTCAAGCGAAATGAGTGGTCGGTCATGTGTGGCTGAGTTACAAGATGTTCTTGTTGAACTCCAGTGTATCGTTCCTAGAGTACACTGATCGGAAGGTGGTTCCATACCTTGTCATAGTTGGAAATCCATTATCCAATACGTGCTTGCGATTTTGATTGTATACTATATATGTAGAACGTGAGATGAAAGCGTTTCTGCTAGTTGATATCTATTTGTACATAGACATTATTATAATATCAAAAGGGTTTTCGATATAAAGATATTTTAGATTCTCGTAAGGGAAAAACCCATTCCGTTCTGCGGCGTGGTCTTATGAGATATCGTTTACCTGTTCATATACCTGTTTAAACTGTTTTACTCATACCAGTCCCATGACTGACCCGGAGTTTACTTTGTTGTTTTCCCTAAACTCTTGGGTGCCTAAATTTGTACGGGCAGTCAAGTAGTCGGGATTTGCAGATACAATGAAGAGCTAGAGCAGGAGGCTTCAGAATCATGTAGCTATAGTTTATTTCCGCTGTGTTGTAAGTGCTGTACTCTGATAAGTGCTATTGTATACATAACTGTTATATTTCAAAGTTATGTTATCTATTATATGTTATTCTTTCCGCTGTGAGGTTCGTGTTACTCTGATGTTGTGTTCTTCTTCTTCTTCTTCTATTCTAAGTTTCTATCTTATCTATCCTCACCCTCTACTTTCTTTCATTAACTATTCGGTTATTTTCGATCCTTGGATGTTCGATATGTGTTGTATATCGGATAACCAAGATCGAATTTTTCCGGGTCGTTACAACGATAAACCCAAATCACATTCTATTTATTATCGGGTTAAAGAACTAGTGTTATTTAAAACACCATTCACGATAAACCCACAAATTAATTCTATTTAAAATCCATTTCAAATCCAATATATTTATTTAAAAATAAATGGGTTTTAATTTCAGTTCAAAACTAGTTCATTTCGATAAAAATCTATTTTTATCTTTTTAAATATGGAGTTTTTCATCCCAATTTTTCCCAAATCATTTCTTATGATTTTACACAAATTATTACTATTTTTAATAATTTTATCAAGGCCCGTACAGTCGATTTCCATCAACGGCCATCGAACTGCACTTACAGTGACCTTTTCCAAATTTGATTTGGACGTATCTCCAAATCCAACCGTTAGATTTCAAATTTCTAATATTCATTAGAAAGCTCTTTTCGAAACGAACCCAACGGTTCTGGTTTTAGGAGAATCCGACGGTCGGATCTCCCGTAATGTCCATTCGAAGTCAATGGTCGAAATTTATGAACTGCCGCGGCGCGACGCGTTCTATTCAGGCCATTATATTATATATATAATATATATAATATATATTTCGTCGATTTCTATTAAAACAAATTTTATAAATAGTTTTTAAATTCGTTTTAAAAACAATTTCAACTTCCAATTCAAATTTCGATTCAATTTGAATTCATTTCAAATCGATTCTTATTCTATTTCAATTTGTTTTCTATTAAATTTGAATTCATTTTATATTCAATTCAATTCGAAATCGTTATATATTCAATTCAATTCAAATTCGTTTCTGTTCAATTCAATTCAAATTTGTTTCTATTCAATTCAATTCCAATTCGATTCTATTCAATTCAATTCAAATTCGTTTCTATTCAATTCAATTCAATTCAAATTCATTTCTATTCAATTCAATTTAAATTCGTTTCTATTCAATTCAATTCAAATTTGTTTCTATTCTATTCAATTCAAATTCGTTTCTATTCAATTCAATTCAAATTCGTTTCTATTCAATTCAATTCAAATTCGTTTCTATTCAATTCAATTCAAATTCGTTTCTATTCAATTCAATTCAAATTCGTTTCTATTCAATTCAATGCCAATTATAATTGATATAAATATCGTTCGCGTC
Organism: Allium sativum; assembly: GCA_030737875.1. Taxonomy (NCBI): domain Eukaryota; kingdom Viridiplantae; phylum Streptophyta; class Magnoliopsida; order Asparagales; family Amaryllidaceae; genus Allium; species Allium sativum. Next base: position 33,893,450 of record CM060913.1, on the reverse strand, counting down.
AAAATAGCGTATCTCTAACCAACACGACTTTATTTTTTTCAATAACATCGTTATTCTATTCAACAAATGAATCTATATTTCTTTCAATACATGACTCTATATTTTTGTCAACATACGACTAATCTCAACGAATGAGTACTGTCCATGTGTGACTATTTTTGTTATTTAATATATTTTATAAAAATTATGGTATCTATCGTTTGATTTAAATCAGACTCCAACCGTAAATTAGTAAGAGAACGATTCCATGAATATTAACCCCGAAGGACGAAACCAACATCAGATCAATACCTAGGAGACCACTCATCTTATCTATTTTCCAGTTAGTTTCTAATTTTATATATGATATAGATGTAAATTTTATTGTTAAAATATTTCGTTCAACACATGACTAATCTCAACGGATGAGTACTGTCAACACATGAACCTTTATTCTATAATAATAAAGATGTAAATTTGATTGTTAAAATATTTCATTCAACACATGACTAATCTCAACGGATGAGTACTGTCAACACATGAACCTTTATTTTATAATAATATTCTTTATTTTCTAAATTGGAATGAGGCCCAATCAATTACCATATAACGTTAATTATATGGATTCCATACAACACATGTATATCATAGCAACAATAAATAATCAACCACCATCCAAAGTGCACTACACTGTATAAGCATCAAATATAGATATCTAACGCTTATAACAGCCTGTCAATCAATCGATCGACATACAACTAATTATTGGGATTAGTGTATGCCGTATTTTATCCCAATACCCGTGCGGGGTTTCAAATCAACAAACACTGATTTTTATTTGTGTAGTTGGGCGATGTGTAAAATTTATCGTCCCAATCAATGTCATTCAAATAGGTGTACATAAACAAACCGTCCGGTTTGTAAATGAATATTTATTTATTCACATTCACGTTAAAAATTATATTTTTAACGACCAAATTATTTTATTCAACCTATGAATATATTTTATTATCTATTTCACATCAACATCACAAACAATTTTCACAACACATCAATCAAACAAACAAGCCATCCATGGTCTGTGGATGACGGGTGTCGGGTGCTGCTAAGCACCGTCTGCATCCTAGTATATATATATAACTAGAAAAGGAAATTTGAGTGAGAAATTCTCACCAATATCTATCCAATCATCTCGACTCTTCTTAAGTAGAAATCTTCGTCGTTCTCGCCTTTCGTCACTTTCGTTGCCCGTAGCCACTACATATATAAAAATCGAATTTTTTACTTCGCTATTCAATATATAAAAATCCCATTTTTACACCGCTATTCAATATATAAAAATCGAATTTTTACTTCGTTATTCAATATATAAAAATCGAATTTTTACTTCGCTATTCAATATATAAAAATCGAATTTTTTCCAATGTAAAAAAATCGAATCTTTATAATGTTAAAAATCAAACCTTCCTAATGATAAAAACCATTACTTTCTAATGTCAAAAACCATTATAAAAATCATAACTTTTCATAATAAAAATCCGATCTTTTCTATTTCAAAAATCCAACCTTTTCATTTATATAACTCCACTTGCATATAAATGATTTTATTTTTAATATGCCATTTCTATAGTAAAGATCATATTTTTATATAGTATTCATAAAAAAAAAATCACCTCTTTATGGGGTGTTCATATAAATTAACAATCACACCTTTATATGGTCTAAAAATCAAATCTCTGTTTCATCGAAAAAAGAAAAAAATATATACCATTCCCATGAAGCTATTTACAAGAAAAGATCACATTTTTATTTTAAGACCCTATGTAAAAATTGAATTTTTAATTGCAAAAACAAATAAAAATGATAATTAAACGCTCACCAGCGGACGAGGTGGTCGATGGAGGCCTGGGAGGTGCTCCATTGATCCGCGACAGTGAAATGGTGGGTGGTGCTCGCTGAAGGGAGGTAGTAGCTCGCTGTGGCGGGCTGGAGTGCGGATTTGGGGGCAGTGGAGCTTGCATCGAAGAGGAGGAGGAAAGGACAGGCGGAGGGGGAGCTGGGGTCGCGGCCTCTTCAGGTGGCCGGTTTTGTGCTCCAAGGGGGGCGCCGTTCGATTGAGGAAGGGAAGAGGAGGGATCGAAGGGGGTGCGGGTGAAGGTGGAGGGGGAACCTCGGCGCGGTGGTCGGCGTCGAGACGGACGGGGCGGGGCTCCGCCCCCTTTTCTTCCTCTTTTTTTTTATTTTTTCCTTTTCTGTTGACTCGAATATGAACGGGGGGGGGGGGGGGGGGTGGGGGGCATAGAAGCTAAAAGGAAGAGAGATTTTTAATTTTATATTATTTAATTACAAGAAAAGTTGACTTTTTATTTCAACCTCGAAACGAGGCCCACCGCCTGTCGTCCATAGCGTTTCACCCCCATTCCGAACACAATGGGATATGTATCGTAAGCTGATTCGATCGTTTCGATCAGTTTTCGTCAAAATCAACATATAACTCTATATATTGATTTTGAATGCGCATTTCATTTTACCGGGGTCACATGCTAACTCTATAAATCCCAAAAAAAATATTTTCTAGCTTCGTATTGACGATACGGTCCTAACAAAACTAGTTTCATCAGATTCTAAGACCGTTGGAAAAATGGCCATTTTCCAGTCGATTAAAATCCACTGAAACTGGTCAAACGCGTTTTCCTTTGCCACGCTCACATATTGATTTGAAAAATTATGAAATTTTGAATCTAACATTAATTTGACATCACGGACCCAACAAAAGTGGTTTCGTCGAAATCCGAGGTCGTTTGCAAAATGTCTATTTTTAAGGGCCTGAATTCCATAGCGACTATTCAGAATTTTCAACTGGACATATCTTTTGATTCCCGCTATGAAATTTCAATTTGTCGGATTCGTTGGAAAGATATTCACAATTAGATTCTATTGTTTTTGGTTTCACTAAAATCCGGTTTGTTTTGCACCCGGTATATTCAATTGATATTTGAAATCAAATTATCGAACTACCGCGCCATTTTCAATTCTATTTATAATTATATATAATTATTTATATTCTAACGACGACGTATATAACATATACGTTCGAATTCTATTCAAAATAAATTTCTCGTCGATATTATTTAAAATAATCCATTTTAAATGTTCAAAATTCGCTAAAATTGCCAAAATAAAAATTTTAAATTGGCCCGCATTTCTGGGTTGTTACACTATTTATGTTTCCCAATTTTGAGACCTTTTAACTCTCACAAGTTAAACTTCATATAAGAACCCTGTACATTCGTTGGTTATGCTCAAAATCAGAAAGGATACAAGTGTCTTACCAGGAGAGGAAGGCTGATTATCTCTAGATTTGTAGCATTCAATGAACATGTCTTCCCTTTTACCAACACAGAGGTTAAGACAACTGAAAAGATATACAATGCCAAACTGTCTTTACCACCACTTCCTTTACATCATTGACCCAATACTGAATGCGACAATGATCAATTTACAATTCCAACCCAACTCACTATACTTGACATTAAACAAGGTCAAGGCAATTATACACCTCAACACATAATGATCAATGTTAGATCAGGTCGGGAAGGAACAGACTCAACTAGTTACATTCAGCCTGAAAATCAAAGTCATGAGGATAGTCAAGCTACTTCCAACACTGTTGAAGAATAAATAAGTCAAGACCAGGATGCTATAAATAACAGTGATCAAAATTAGAATGTGACACACACTGGTCATCACATGATAACAAGAGCAAAAGGTGGCATATTCAAACCTAAAGCATACTACACAGACCTGACTCAAACATAACCAAACTCCTTTGAAGAAGCTATCAAATTTTAGTACTGGAAACCATTCATGGATGAAGAATTTGCAGCATTAAAAAGGAATAAGAAATAGAGTCTTATTAAGAAACCATCCAACAAAAATATAATTGGAAGTAAGTAGACATACATAATCAAAAGAAATCCAGATGGCACAACACAGAAATACAAAGCAAGATTGGTGGCTAAAGGTTATACACAACAATATGGGTTTGACTTCAAGGAAACCTTTACCCCTATTGTCAAGCCAACTACTATCAGGATCATTCTCAGTATAGCTCTTCATTACAACTGGATAATAAGGCAGTTAGTCATCAACAATGCCCTCCTAAACAGGGAACTAAGTGAAGAAGTATATATGAGATAACCCCAACTATATTATGAAGAAAACAATATGAAAGTATGCATATTATATATGGCTATGTATGGTCTAAAGCAGGCTCCTAGGGTATGGTATGAAAATTTTAAGACACTCTGAAGAGTCTAGGATATCATCCAACAAATTCTGATAATTCTCTGTACATAAGGTCTAAATATGGATACAATGTATACATACTGGTGTATGTGGATGATCTTATCATAACTGGGAATAATGATTTGGAAATCGGTAAGATTATCAATCATCTCAACAAGGAATTTTCAATCAAGGATCTAGGTGAGCTAAAATATTTTCTAGGCATAGAAGTCATTAAAAAATCAGACTTAGAAATCATTTATGTCAAAAGAAATATATCATAGAAATTCTGAATATAGAAAAGATGAGCAATGCAAAGCCTATGGCTACACCTATGATGAGTAACATTCATTTATCTAAATACAACGGAGAAAATTTCTTTGATCCATCACTTGATAGGAGTGTAGTAGGATATTTGCAATATACCACTATCACTAGACCAGATATAGCTTATAGCGTAAAATTTAAAGTATCACAATTTATGCACAATCCCAGTGAAGATCACTGGAGGGTCATTGAAAGAATTTTACGCTACTTAAACGGGACCATAAATATGGGAGTTATATTAAAAGGAAACAAAAATATGGAAATCAAAGGTTACGCTAACTCCGATTGGGCCTCAGATCCAGATGATCGAAGACCTACAACCGGGTACATGTTGTACTTTGGTGAAAACGCTATTTCTTAGCGCTCCAAAAAGCAAATAATGGTTTTTCTCTCCAACACAAAAGCAGAATATTGCAGTGTTGCAAGCCTCACTGCTGAAATAATTTGGGTAGCATCCCTTCTCTATGAAATCGGGATCTCAAATCACAAAAGACCCATAATCTGCTGTGACAATATCAGCACCTTATCCACATCTGCAAATCCCGTACTCCATTCTTGCACAAAACACATAAAGATAGAGTTATATTTTGTGCAAAAAAGAGTAATCAATGGAAAATTGGAAATCAATCATCTTCCCTCAAATTTTTTGAAAGCCAGCGTATTAACCAAAGCTTTGTCAAGCAAGAACTTCGAACAGTTCATATATGAGCTTATGATTAATGATATGAAAAGGGATTTGAAAGAGGAAGATGAAACAAAGCACAATGTCGGCCAAAGAAAAATTCTAGCATAAACTGAAGGGGGTATTGTGGAACATATCGGCTCACACTCACATAATATAACCCTTAGGGTTTAAAGGGAAAAATCTGTCATTGTACACTGGCTTAGGCTTAGTGTCGTCCATTACATTAACATTACACTATGTTGCATCTATGAACAATTATATACCCTGTACATTGTAATTTCTGAATAATAAAACTAAGCATCACGTTTTCTTTATCTTCTTCTGTTCTGTGAAGTCTTGTTGTACTTCTGTTTCGCATTAAGTGGCACTAGCGCTAGTGGAAGTATAAGTAATTTCTCTGTTGTAGGTATATACTGTTGTTGCTTCACAAATGATTGCTTCATCTTCTAGTTTTGTCAAGGCTACTCCAAGTTCAATATCATAAGTTCAGAGGCATAGGTTGGAGAAGGCTTTTGTGTCGCTTTAGGACTTTTAAGTTCGTATTTTTTTTTGGCTGTAAAAAGTTGATTGTTATATACTTTAGGAACATTTAAGTTTGTTCTCATTGCAGTTTGAATAGAAATATATGCAGTTAATTTTCTTTATGTAAAAAAATATGAAAAGCCTTGCTGAAAGAAAGAAAAAATGATGAATTGCATATGTTAATTATTGAAAGCAAACATACAAACAAATATATATAATATGCATGTAAACATATAATTGGTCAAGGCTAGAACATATGATGCATGTGTATAAAAACGTAAGAAAAAATAAGGAGCATGCATATGCCTGCATTACAGAGATGCCTAATTAAAGTTTATTTCATCAAATTAATGTCATATAGAACTTTTGCAAGTGTAAAAAAATAGTATAATATTTTAAACCAAATAAAAGGAGAAAAGATAAAAACAACACAGTATCTTAAATCAGCATGGGAAAATCAACATGAAAGGTCAGGCTGAAAATAAAAGAATCGTTAGATTAACCCAAGACATACAACCAAATGTAATATGTAGACAAACACATTTATGGATAAGCATGGATCAAGGGTGGAAGATATACAGAAGCATGCATGCGTACATAAATGTCCCCTTAAAAAACCCACAAATGCATGTAATAAAGAGAGATCAAATAAAACTTTATTTCATCATTTGTTAAATAAATAAATAAAGTAAACAATTTTTTTTCATCATTTCATTACAAAGAGATCAAAATTAATGTCATATTAAACTATTGCAAGTGTAAACAAATAACACAATATCTAAAATCAATAGATACAAATATCAAACATCTTCATCAAGACCAGCATATGACAGTTAGAGCCCAACCAACAATGGCTTGTTCAGTTACTAAACAAGCCACAGAGCAACCAGGTGTGGCTTGTTCAGTCATCCGTGGCTAGCCGGTGGCTAGTTTGGAGCTCGTTCGTGGCTGGTGGACTGAACAGAGGTTGGAACTTATAACGACAAAGAGAAAGCCGTTATAAGCTTATAACGGCAAACTCTTTGCCGTCATAAACTTATAACGGCAAACAGTTTGCCGTTATAATCTTATAACGGCTTTCTCTTTGCCGTTATAAGACATAGCCGTTACACTCCAACGGCTAGCTCATTTTCCCTTCTAAAACACCAACCTTCCTCCTTCTTCTTCCACACAACCACTCCACCTTATCATCTTCAACTTCTTCAACAACAAAAATGTCTTCTTTCGCACCCACGCGAAGCACGAAAAAATGCGCAATCAAGAAACCCATGTCCAAACTGCCCTCGTCATCGTATGCCATGCAACGGTCAGTCCAACAACATCAATCGTTGCAGCCATCTCACGAATATGGCTACTCGCCGTATTCAAATTATCCATATCGACCACCGTACCAACCGCTCGCTCCTCCTAACTTTCCTCCCGTCCATTCTTCCGCCCCGCCACTTTTTTACCAACGACCACCCGTGAAAGGCGTGTACGATGATCATTCGTCGTATATGTCAATGATGATGCAGACCGATCAAAGTCAACAACCTTACCTACCTCCACAACTGACCGAGGTTCGTGACCGTGAAGGTACACAAAATCTGCAAAGACAGTTTTCGTACAGGTATGTCTCTCCTAGTAACGAAGAAAATGTTGAAACTTCAACGAAGGAGGCGGAGGAGGAAGATGCAAATGAGGATGCAAATATTACAAATTCTGAAGAATTTACTCGAGAATACACTGCACCTGTCAGTCCCGAATATAACCAAAAGAAGACGAAGTGGAAGTCTTTAAGCGGCATTTTCAGTAAATGACACCAAACCGAAGTTGAATCGGAGCCGGATCCCGGAATAGAAGATGTTGAGGATGATCATGCTAAAGAGGAAGAAACAGCAGCGGTTGGAAGAAGAAAACAATTTAAGTTTACTTCCGAGCAGTACGTTTCACTTGCTAAATCGTGGATACGCATTTCACAAGATAGCGTTGTTGGGAATAATATGAAAGGTTAGAAATTTTGGGAAAGAGTTGCAGAGTTCTACAATTCGTTGGAAACGAGGAGTAGAACATGGGGATCACTTAGAGGCGGTTATAGAGTTATGAATGCCGCATGTCAGAACTATCTAGCAATACTGACAGGCTTGCAGAACAGGCAGCAAAGCGGTCCTGAACCTTATGATGTTGAAAGTATCGTAGATTACTTTTAAAAATAACTTACTATACTATGCTTGATTAGTTAGAAATGTCATACATTCATACAATTTCGACTTTGTGTTACAGATTGAAGAATCACGAAAGGCCTACCAATGAAAGTATGGACTTCCATTTAAATTTAACGACTGTTTCGAGCTTCTATCTAGTTTGCCTAAGTGAAAGAACCCAAGCAACTTCATGCTTGAACAGCAGAACAAAGCTAGAAGGATGAACTACTCTGAATCTAGTCCAGGAAGTGACCCGAGTTCGCAAGAAAGAAACCCTTTATTTAGAACTAGTGACGGATGACCTATTGGCAGAGCCAAGTCAATTCAGCTGGAGCAACGCGGTGCAGAGTTCTCTAGATATATGGAAATAATAGAGAATTCAGCTACGGAGACAAAAGAGCATAGACTTCGATTTTCGAAGCAAAGAAACCGCAGCGACGAAGAGTTCCACAAAGCAGTTAGGGATGATCGAGAGCTCCGCAGACAAGAACATACGGAGAAACAACCCCTGTTACGAGAAAGGCTAGAGAAGAAGGAAGCACTGGTGCGGGAGAGCAATTATGTTAAAATGATTACATGTGATTTTAGTAAGCTTTCCCCTTTATAGCAAGAACTAGTAAGCGGGCAGATTGCAGAGTACAGAAGAAACAAAGGAAGTGGAGGCAAAAGCTGTAGTGGCTCATATCAGGACTAGCTATGTATGTTGGGTTAAGTTGTAATATGATTGTGAACTGCTTGTAGTAGTTATGTACTAGTGGGTATTTATGTACTATCTAGGGTTGAGTTCTAATATGATTGTGACCTATTTGTAGTATGTATGCAGTAGTTGTTGTTTATGTAGTAGCTGTATATGTTGGGTTGAGTTGTAATATGATTGTGATCTGTTTTTAGTATTTATGTACTAGTTGTTGAAACAATGATACAATCGACAATATGATTGGAAACCAGATTTATTGACCCAACTACACACTAATACATAGTACACGAGTACACATTGATACATAGTTCTAGTATCAACTACTGATTCCGACTATTTCTTCCTTTATGCGCCCACAAATGTTCCACTAACTGGTCACGCAATTGGAAGTGCGCAGCTTGGTCTTCAATACGTTGAACCATATCAACATATTCGTCCATTGAGTTTACATATTTATGGGGTTTTGCATTTGACCCCGTAAACATGTCAGGATAATTAGACTTTTGATTCTTATATCCGCCTCTTTCAGATTCCACAATCATGTTATGTATTATTATACAAGCATAAATGATTTATGAAAGCACTCCTGCATCATGAAAACGAGCAGGATTTCGTAAAATATGAAATCGGGCTTGTAGAACACCAAACGTACGTTCGATGTCCTTTCTGTAGCTACTTTTTCAGTGAAATAACTTTCTTTGTCATTTGATGGTACTCTGTATCTCTGAATCAAAGTTCTCCACTTTGGGTATATTCCATCCACTAGAAAGTATCCAGTTTTGTGTTCGATATTACCAACGTTATATGAAACATCTGTTGACAGTCCGTTAGCAAGTTCTATGAAAAGATATGATTGTTTTAAAACATTTATATCATTCAATGAACCTGGGACTCCAAAAAAAGCATGCCAAACCCATAGATCGTCTGTTACTACTGCTTCAAGGATCATTGATGGCACTTTCTTATGTCCGGTGAACATTCCTTTCCATCCCGTTGGGCAGTTTTTCCAAGGGCAACGCATGCAATATAAACTTCCAAGCATACCTGGAAATCCTCTGGCTTCTCCCCTGCGTAATATCCTGCTTATATCATTTGGTCCAGGCGTCCGTAGATACTTCTTCCCGAACTCTTCAACAACTGTTTTACAGAATTCTTTCAGACACTATTGCTGTTGATGCTGCGATTCTAAATATTCATCCATTTGGTCGCCAGATGTTCCATAGCTTAACATCCTCAACGCCGTTGAAATTTTGATGTGGGGGCGAATGGCCGATTTCTTGTGCTCCGTTCAGTCTATAAGTGAAATATGGATTTGACTGACGAAGTTTAAGATAAATTTTAGAGAAGATTGCCGGACTCATACGATAATGACGGCGGAACAAAGTTATATCGTAGGTTGGATTGTCGATGAAGTAATCTCTCATTAGTCTTTCATGTCCATTCTTGTAGTCTCTCTTATACCGCCGGTCAATCCGGCCAGGCTTACTACCTCGATGGTTGCTAATTGAGCCTTCATCGAAATAATTGGAATACCCAACCATTGCGTGTTGTTCCAGCTGCTCCTCCGTCTCTTCCTCCACTTCTATTTCAGAATCTTCAGTTTGATTCATGACTTTGTAGTAATGGTGGCATAGATTTGGATCCATTGCTTGCTTTTTTTATAAATTGAGTTTCGTTGTTCTCCTTAAGTGTAGACGTACGACAGATATATATAAGCAATGATGGTTAACATATTTTAACTATATTTTTTGGCAATAATGGTTCCGACATAATGGTTGGGATAATAATGGTTCTGCCATTGAGTAGCCAATTCAGAAAGTTGTTGTGTTGTGAAAGGTTGGCAATAATGGTTGGCAGTACATGTAGGCAAGAATGGTTGGCAATAATGGTTCCGAGATAATGGTTGGGACAATAATGGTTCTGTCATTGAGTAGTCAATTCAGACAGTTGTTGTGAAGTGAAAGGTTGGCACTAATGGTTGGCAATAATGGTTGGCAGTACATGTAGGCAAGAATGGTTGGCAATAATGGTTAGGATAATATCTCTGCCTTGAGTAGTCAAATTATTCTAGCAATATTTTTGGCAATAATGGTTCCGACATAATGATTGGGATAATAATGATTCTGTCATTGAGTACTCAATTCATAAAGTTGTTGTGTTGTGAAAGGTTGGCAATAATGGTTGGCAGTACATGTAGGCAAGAATGGTTGGCAATAATGGTTCGTAGATAGTGGTTGGGATAATAATGGTTCTGTCATTGAGTGGTCAATTCAGACACTTGTTGTGAAGTGAAAGGTTGTCACTAATGGTTAGCAAGAATGGTTGGCAATAATGGTTGGGATAATATCTCTGTCGTTGGGTAGTCAAATTATTGTACCCACATATTTTTGCAATAATGGATCCGACATAATGGTTGGGATAATAATGGTTATGTCATGGAGTAGTCAATTCGGACAGTTGTTGTGATGTGAAAGGTTGACAATAATTGTTGGCAATACACGTAGGCAAGAATGGTTAGCAATAATGGTTGGGACCATATCTCTGTCGTTAGGTAGTCAAATTATTGTAGCCATATTTTTTGGCAAAAATGGCTCCAACATAATGGTTGGGATAATAATGGCTCTAACATAATGGTTGGGATACTAATGGTTTTGGCAATAATGGCTCCAACATATTTTTTGGCAGTAACAGTATTCGAAATTATTAGTGACTGCCTATAGTTATTGTGATGTCAAAGGTAAGAGCAGGGTAATGGAGAATTTCATTTACATTTATTTATTAAAGGATATCCAAATATTCAGAAATTTGATATAATGTGATATCCAAATATGTTTTAAATCTCCACTAAAGTTGAACAGTAGAGTAGGATACGGGGATACAACAATTTATAAAGATACAACAATAAGCATAAAGATACAATAGTTTATAAAGGTACAACAACTGCCGATAGTACATGCGAATTAGCTCTGTCAAAGCATGAAGTGAAAATTAGCAACTTCAGTAAACCCCATTTTACGTTTAGCCTTAAGGGAGTCGCAGGATGTTCAATCGCAACTGGTCATTTTCACTTCGAACACGTCTATTCTCGCGTTCGAGTTCGTTAGAATATGCTATTCCTCGAGGACACAAAGGTTGGTCTATCCAGTCCGTGTAATTGCAACCATTTGGATAGGCTGGACATCGTTGCACGCGTCGACCTATATTGTTGCCCTCTGCTCGAACGACAACTTCAACTGCGTACCCGCAATAGCAACGAACTGGATAAGAATCCACTACATGTTCATGCAGTGGTACACGAAAGAACCCTTCTTCTTGCGTTGATTGAGTGACCTCTTTTTCAGGTGATACTTGAACAGGTGGAACTGGTGTTTCATGTGGAGTTTGAACGTTCACTTGTTCGTACGGAGGTATAGTTTGCGGTTTCATTTGGTTTAGGAACTGAAGTTCGTCTTCAAGCTCCTGTAGCCTCATGTTTTCGTAAGCTTGTTCCTCGGAATCTGTAGATGTTGCCCATGAAGACATTTTCAGTGAATGCGAATCAAAGGATGTGCTCTAAGAATGGGGAAGAAATTGTTTGAGTTTTGTATGTTGTGAGTAAGTTAACATATGTATATATAGCTTGAAGATTGGCAATGGTGTGAACGGTCAAAAGCTACACTGTAGGGAACACTATATGGAATCTGGCAGATGACATGACTGCCCTATGCGAAGTATGCAAGACTTGACCAGTCATTGTGCTACAGTTGGTTGTCCCGTTAAGTTCTTAGGTAGAATATGGAGTTATCTGCAAACCTTGTTATGTTGGCGCGTTATGTAAGAGTTTTGCATTTCTAAACGAGAAGACGATAATCTTGTTCACGATCAAATTCAAACACTAATACATTCCAAACAACACTTACAGGAACTAGAACAACAGAACATAGCAACATCAAATTCAAAGTACAGTAATAAATCTTCGATCCAAGAAAAACTAAATCCTAACGATTTCTGAGATAGCCAGCTCTAGTTGCATCCGCAACAATCTTGTTCAACCGCCTAATTTCGGCTTGCGCTTCCAGTGCATATTGAAGTCCACGTTGGCACATTGGTGGGTCTATCCACTACATAAAATTACAACATTGAATATCATTGGGGTAATACCTATAGTCTTCGAAAGCAGGACATCCGAAGAATCGGCGTCCAGCATTTTTTTCAGTTTTGGCAACAACAACAACCGATTCATCTCCACAACAACAAATAGGGTAAGCTCCACTAGGTAGTGTTGGACCGATTGGATGTAGGGGCTCGATTTCTTGTCCTTCGTATACGATCTGCTAACCATGTCTTTGATTTGCTACAACTTCGCGCAATCGACAGTTGAAAGATTTTGTTCTCAGCTTCACTGATTTAGACTGAACTTGTGCTCCTTCACCGAATTCCACCGTAGGCTTGTTGTGTCATACACTATTCCTTGACCGTTCAAACTCTTCATAACAATTATTCATTGTTTCATCGTCAATCTCCAAGTTGTCCATAGCTTCAATACAAAACAAAACATTAAACAATTGAAATGAATGCAAAGTGTATGGAATTTTTGTTCTGTTAGAGATATAAACCTGGTGCATATTTATTGCTGCGTTTGAACACAAAGCAGGGCTAGATTTGTAGAAAGAAATGTTGAAATTCCCAACAAAAACAAAAAGTAGGTGATACCCGTGATAAATTTATGGTATTGATATTTAATGCATCAACTTTTTCAGTAACATAATTACTGGTACTGTATCAACGTATAGTGTATCACTGTTTGCACTGTGTACTGTTTGACTGTTTCCGTAAAATATTTGACATAAAGTATGCTGACCCATTTTTTTTAACTCCTACACATATTGAAAAGGTTAATGCACCCGAGGACGATCCCTATTTTTAACTCCTACTCACGAAAAAGAGTTTGACATAAAGTATGCTGACACATTTTTTTAACCCCTGTTTGCCGTTATATTTTATTGTCGTGGCACCACAACGACTACTTAAACAGTCGCATTCCCTCCCTTTATATACCAACCTAACTCCTCCTTATTCCACACAAGAAGACCACCTTCTCAAATTCATTTTTAACAACCAGAAAAATGTCTTCGTCTGAACCCAAGCGTACTGGCAAAAAATCTGCAAGCAAGAAACCCATGGCCCAATCACACTCGTCTTCGTATGCCATGCAACGTCCAATCCAACACCAGCAATCGTTTCGACCAACTCACGAGTACGGATACTCACCGTATTCAAACGAAGATGCCTCTTCTGTTCATCAAAGATCTGGAAAAGAAATTCTACTCGAAGGGAAGGTTTCCGAGCCACTACGGACGATTGGATCCAACCTTATTTTCCATTGTGGACAAGTGTCGGTCGTTGTTGTTGACGAGACCGAAACAAATGCCGGTCGTCGATTTTTCGGTTGTCAAGCCTTCAACGACCACATGAATTATCCTGATGACATTGATTGTTATTGCTTTAAGTAGTGGATTGGCCCTCCCATGTGCGAACGTGGACGTCCGTATGCACTCGAAGCGCAAGCAGAAATAAGACGCTTGAGTAAGATTAATGCCGGTAAGACAAGAGATGGTCCTTTCCCTAGACCATGGTAGGTGTACGTGTTTGAATTTGATGCTTGTGTGCTAAGTTGTTGTAGTTTGTATGATTATGGTTTGGCATTTCCTTCTGTTGTACTAGTTGTCGTTGTTTCAGTTGTTATAATTGCTCAATAGTTGTAGTTGTTATAATTCTCAAGTCATGTACGCTTCTAAGTTATGTAAGGCACCTGGGAACGGCCCATTTTTCGTAACTCTTTCGTGAATTGAAATGGTTAAAGCACCGGTGGACGACCCATATTTTTAAACTCCTACATATACACAAAATTGCCTCTATGACAAAACAATTACGAATCATGCTTCCAAAGCCTGCTACAGTCAATGAAATGACTTGACACTGAGGCATACAACAATATTACATACTGCAATATCACTGTGAATTTAATACGAGTCACGTGTATGTAGATTATACCCTTTCACATGCAAGTATGACATGATTGGACCATTCACTGAGAAGAAAAAAATTAAAGACGCGTCTCTATCATTCGTAGCTGGGATTCCATTAAACGTCTCCATCTTTCGCACACTGCATTGAGTAGTCTCTTCTGAATTAAATGACAACAGCATACGAAATTAATAGTAATTGCCCATATTTGTTGTGATGTGAAAAGTCACTGTAGGGAATCTAACGTAATATCACGAGAACCCTGTAACGGGTATTCAAGTATGTTGAATTGTAACTGTTGGTCGTACATTGCCTTTATAAGTACTCCATATCTGATAATCCATCTCATACCTTCTACATCTTCAAGCAGCACCGTTGTTGACTCAAGCGAGAAAATTTATTTTCTTGTTTTCTTAAAGGTAACGTTTATTATCAACAAAATTCGTACTTCTAGTAACTCTACTTATTCTACTGATGCATAGGTTACATGGACAATTCAGAAATAAGTGATGAAGAAATGGGAAGGATTTTTGATGAGTACGAACGAAACTTAGTGAACGATAACGAAATTGGATTAGTTCATGATAGACAAGTTGAAGAGGTGCCTATCGCGATTCAGCATCGAGCGGTTACAGCTCCGCGTCCTTCTCTAGTAAATCAACGACCTAGTAATAGTGCTCAAACATTGAATTCTCCTACTCCAGAATTTTCATTCAAGGATTTGCTGGCCCTCGTAAAATCCTATATTGAGGTTGAAAAGAGAGATGAGTTGCTAATGCAAAGTGGAGGGGGTTTAACATATGGAGAAAGATGGGCAATGATCACGAGGCTATACAACAACCATCGTTCCCGGCCCACTACACGAACATCGGTTGAAATCCAAATGGCTAATCGTCATTTTGCAGACGCTTGTGATTGATACACAAAGATTATCGAAACTGTTGAAGACGAGAACATATTTAAAACAAATCAAGCAACATATGATTCTCATTATCTTTTCGAGTATGGTGAGGAGTTAGTTGGTTACAAAGCGTATAAACTCCGCTATAGTTGGTTGAACCGCTATGGAACTGAGTAGGCTTATGGTATTGTGATTTTATTGTTGTTTTACTGTCTATTTAATTTGATGTTTGTGCGTAGAATATGGAGTTATCTGTAAACCTTGTTATGTTGGCGTGCTATTTAAGAATTTTGCATTTCTACACGAGAAGAGGGAAACCGTGTTCAACATCAAATTCAAATGTTATTACATTCCAAAAAATACTTACAGGAACTAGAACAACAGAACATACCGGCTCTACACATAAACATTCTCTATACAGAAATACAGTCTCTACACATAACCAAATGCAGTCTCTACACAGAAACATAATCAAAACGTACACAAAATACATCGAAAGTACATAATAGTGGTAGTCAACAAATACAGAATGCATACTCAAACAATAGGAACATACAACTGACAACTGCGAAAACGTAATACATCGAAAGTACATAATCATGGTAGTGAACAAATACAGATCATCTACTCAAACAACAGGAACATACAACTATCAACTAGGACAACGTAATACAACAAAAGTACATAACAGTGGTAATACAACAAAAGTACATAATAGTGGTAGTCAACAAATGCAGAACGTCTACTCCAAGACCATACAACTGACAACTGCGAAAGTACATAAAAGTGGTAGTAACTCAGTCGTCCGAGTCATCTGAATGTGTACGTGGACGTGTGCGGCGCCGATGACGTCTCTCATCATGACCAACATCTGGAGGCTGACTGGACCCAGCACTAGACCTATGGTGGTAATACATCTGCAAGTCCTGAAGTCTCTTGCGCTCTGCCTCAAGCTGGGCCTCTAAATGCGCCTGCTGCTGTCGTTCCTCCTCTGCAACACGACGTAGCTCACCATCATAGTAATCTAGGCTACGCCTATGCTCTATATAGCCCGTATGCCTAATCCCTATCTGCATATCATACAGATCATGATATGATATCTGTGTAGGATCCGGGTAATCGTGATGGGCCGGAGGATGAAACACGTAAACGTAACGATCCGGTCCAATGGTGGGCACTGCCATGGTCCATCCAAAATGACTGGAGGCCGCCACTTGATCAGCTGCACGAAAACTATGGCTGGGCTGGGTAATATCCTCGACAACAGGTGGACGTATGCCGTGTCGTATAGCAGATGGCCCTACTAAATCAATCGATGCTGCATGCGTAATCGTGTCTGAGGACCCGGTGAAAAATCTACACCAGAAGGTAAGGTAACACTCCCCGATAATAACAAAGCTCTCAGCCGTCCACCAGCCTGCTGCCCTGGCTATATCTAGCCGCTCCGTCGGGTAAATCATACACCGATAAGTATGTGGGTGTGGATCATCCGGAATAGCATCGAAGTCATACAACTGTCTCCAGCACCTCTCACCGAGATACCAATAAGCACCTAGCGCCACGGGATAAGATATAAGTGGAAATCTCCGTCCGGCAAGCATCCTAGCAATCTGTATGATCTCAAGATCGATGGACGTACTCTGCTCAAATGGATGCCATATAATCTGATCCCTATACATCCTCAGCTCGATCTGGTTATGGGAAACGGGATACACATGGCGTGACTCATTATCCCTGGACCCCCGGTTGTCCGCAGTCCAAAAGCATATACGGGGGAAAAAGGTCGATGGGTCTGCAGTACGGGTGATAAAATGAAAGTTCCTAGAGTACTCAAAGTACCAATACTGTAACAACTCCCAGAATCCAAATAAAGAAACCTGAGAATCAGAGATGGTGCACTACATGTGGAGACATCTGTAGAGGTATGCAAGGATAGGTGTGCCCCAATCATATAAAATCGCCCCATCGGCATTTAACTCAGCCGCGACCTCAAGAAACCCCACAGGCAAACTACTGCTCGAAGAACTAAAGAACAGGTTACCCATAAGGTATAACACAAATAACCGAGCAAGCTCCAAGTTGTCATCAACGGAGTACTGACCGAGTATGCTGTCCATGGCTGCACGGATGGCGCTCACTCTAATAGCGCCTTCTGCCTGATACGACGCAGCAGAAACATCAAAATGATGCAGTAGATCATGAAAAAGTGCACGATCACGCCATCGACCATCGTCATAAGGCAGTGGGGGATAAGCACCTACTCCAATGCTAATACCGGGAAGCATGGAAAAATCAAGCAGTGTAAGTCCTAACTCACCACAAGGAAAGTGAAATGTGTGGGTGGTTTTGTACCACCATAGAGCAATGGCCGCACACAACTGGACATCGGCATTTATAACATGGTTTATTCCTAAAATTGCAAAGCGCATAATAAGATAAAATATGACTACTAAATTATCCACTTGTTTCATTAAAAGGTCTTTAATATTACCTAGAAAAAATTGAAATCCAAGAGCATGTAACAGTCCTGCGACCCCCTCCTTACCTGTGACGGCAAAGAATTTCGCTCGGTCCGAACCAGTCGCTAAACCGACTCAGACCGTTCGAAACGCCCTATCGTTTGAGAACACGACAAAACAGAACGCATACAGAAGAACATTTCATTGTATATTACAACAATGCATCAGATTACAAGAATATACAGAGTATAAATGAATATTACACAGAAATATCAGAGATTTAAATTACATTTAAATACATAGCAGCGGAAAATAATACAATACACAACTAGAATGAGATATACGGATACAAAGCTTTCCGGATATCGTTCCAGCTGTAAACCAGGATCCTGTGAATATAAATCTGCAAAACCAAAACTACTAGCTGCCCGTGTCGAAAATAGGGGCACCCAGAGTTTAGGTTAAAACAATAAACTCCAGGTCAGTCATGTGACTGGTGTGAGAACTAAAACAGTTATTAATCTTTATTTCAAATCATTAGGTAAATCAAGGGACCACGCCGTATAACACGGAACGGGTTTCCTCCCAAGAATACCAGTGCATAAAACCAACAGCGCAATGCTAAATAAAGAAAAATGAAGCTGTTATAAGACCCAGGTCCCATCACACAATGCAACGCAGTCGAGGATAGGGTTTTCCCTTATAACAGCCAAAGAATGCTTGATACGTTTAAAACAAATCATTTGATACTATTATAAGTGCATAGTATATAAAACACTTCAAATCATAAGTATCAATCATAGGCGGCATGAGCGCCCCATCCCACTATGTCGCCATATATAGGATATACAATCAAAACCGCAAAGTCTCGTATTTGGAAATTGGGTTTCCATCTATGAACCGAGGCAAAAGATAGTCCTCAACCGATTCGAGACAATCTAGCCCATGTCTCAGGCAAGCGCGCAGGCAAGCCTTGGATCGTCAGGGCCGGTCCACACGGAGTGGATTATTATGCCTGAACAATACGTCTCCCCACCCTATGGGGTGTAAGTCTGGTCCGTCAGCCGACCAGAATGCATTCGGCCGAAACCGATATAACCGAGGCGCCTCGCAACAGCAACAACCACATAAGTCAAACTCGTCAGGGCGTGTAAAACCACTGACGCCACTTCTAGCTAGAAAGAAACGCAAGTCCTCCCTGAGGTCCGTCTCCCGTTTTTGGTTCATACCTGGTGTGAAACACGCGAGGTAAACGTTACACAAAGCTACGCCACAAAGGCCGTGCTTTGATCATCACCACAAGACTTTGCTTTTCAACAGAAGCCTTGATCATTTGCATCTTAGCATGCCACACAGGCAAACCATCCTATGCAACCGATATCAGTCACACAGAATGAAATCCGATGTCAGACACACAGTCCATTTACAAGTCCGTTCTGGGTCTGAACGAAACCGGAGGCACCTAGTACCCCGCATATCCATCGATCTCCAAGTACGTCTGGACGATCACTAACTGTTTCCATCTTCTTGGGTGTACAGCCCAATCAAGATCATCAGTTATCACCCAAACGACGTGAAGACTTCCGGTCTTCGACCATCGTCTTCATCTTCGACTTATCGTCGTATCAGTTATTCAGAATGGGATAAACCCGGTCTTTCCGAATAACTCGCGTATATTTTAAGTAAGTGTTACACAAACACAACATACGCCTCATTCCAGTTCATTAGTCACTAACCGTAAATTAATCAAGAGAATAATTCCCCAAATATTAACCCCGAAGGCCGAAACCAACATCAGATCAATATCCAGAAAACCATTCTGCTTGGCTAACCGACAGTTAGTTTCTAAATTTCACGTTCAAATCTAATTAAAGATTTAACTATCGCCTGGAGCAAAACTGGTGATACTCCATTCTCGATCCTTTCAATCTAATTAAAGATTCATTAAAACTCCACTTAGTTTTAATCATTATCTGGGTTAAAGAATCAGTGTCATTTAAAAACACGATTCACGATAAACCCAAAATCACATTCCATTAATTATCGGGTTAAAGAACAAGTGTTATTTAAAACACTATTCACGATAAACCCAAAAATCAATACCAATTCAATTCCAATTAAATATCATTTAATTGGTACACTTCATTAAATCTAAATAAAAAGATTTAATCTTTTCTCAACTGGGTTCAAGAACAGTGTTAGTGAAGACACCATTCACGACAAACCCAAATCACATTCGATATATTATCGGGTTAAAGAACAAGTGTTATTTAAAACACTGTTCACGATAAACCCAAAAATCAATATCAATTCAATTCCAATTAAATCTCATTTAATTGGTACACTTCATTAAATCTAAATAAAAAGATTTAATCTTTTCTCAACTGGGTTCAAGAACAGTGTTAGTGAAGACACCATTCACGACAAACCCAAATCACATTCGATTAATTATCGGGTTAAAGAACAAGTGTTATTTAAAACACTGTTCACGATAAACCCAAAAATCAATATCAATTCAATTCCAATTAAATATCATTTAATTGGTACACTTCATTAAATCTAAATAAAAAGATTTAATCTTTTCTCAACTGGGTTCAAGAACAGTGTTAGTGAAGACACCATTCACGACAAACCCAAATCACATTCGATTAATTATCGGGTTAAAGAACAAGTGTTATTTAAAACACTGTTCACGATAAACCCAAAAATCAATACCAATTCAATTCCAATTAAATATCATTTAATTGGTACACTTCATTAAATCTAAATAAAAAGATTTAATCTTTTCTCAACTGGGTTCAAGAACAGTGTTAGTGAAGACACCATTCACGACAAACCCAAATCACATTCGATATTCAATACAAGGCTCTGAATAGAAACTATATCGGCCTATATTCAATATCAAATTCTACGATTAACAAATGTCGTATTGGAAATAACGATATACATATATATCTTTCAAATTTCCATAACAACACCTGTAATATCACGAATTCCAACATCGAAATATTCCGAAGACAATTTCGATTCAAATCCACTCCAATGCAATCATTGGAAATTTTGGTTATTTTCAAAACCATTTCAAATTCAATTTATTTATTTAAAAATAAATAGAATTATAATTCTAGTTCAAAACTAGTTCATTTCGATAAAAATCTATTTTTATCTTTTCAAATATGGAGTTTTTCATCCCAAACTTTCACAAATCATTTCTTATGATTTTACACAAATTATTACTATTTTTAATAATTTTATCAAGGCCCGTACGGTCGATTTCCATTAACGGCCATCGAACTGCACTTACAGCGACCTTTTTCGAATTTGATTTGGACGTATCTCCAAATCCAACCGTTAGATTTCAAATTTCTAACATTCATTAGAAAGCTCTTTTCGATACGAACCCAACGGTTCCGGTTTTAGGAGAATCCGACGGTCGGATCTCCCGTAATGTCCGTTTGAAACAAATGGTCGAAATTCGCGAACTGCCGCAGCGCGGCGCGTTCTATTCAGGCCATTATATTATATATATAATATATATTTCGTCGATTACTATTTAAAACGAATTATATAAATGGTTTTAAATTCGTTTCAAAAGCAATTTCAACTTCCTTTTCAATTCAAATCAAAATTGAATTCTTCTTTATAAATTCGTTTCAAAATTCATTTCTATTCAATTCAAATTTCAATTCAATTTGAATTCATTTCAATTCGCTTTCAATTCAATTCGAATTCGTTTTCAATTCAATTCATTTCGAAATCGTTTTCAATTCAATTCATTTCGAAATCGTTTTCAATTCAATTCATTTCGAAATCGTTTTCAATTCAATTCATTTCGAAATCGTTTTCAATTCAATTCATTTCGAAATCGTTTTCAATTCAATTCATTTCGAAATCGTTTTCAATTCAATTCATTTCGAAATCGTTTTCAATTCAATTCATTTCAAAATATTCGATTTCGAAATCACGTTTCAATATTCATTTTAAAATGAATAAAATCGATATAAATATCGTTCACGTCAAAATGGCGTCAATCTAATCCTCACGGCTTCACATATTTCTATTTTCAAATATTCTATTTCAAATATTTCTATTTCAAATATTTCTATTTCAAATATTTCTATTTCAAATATTTCTATTTCAAATATTTCTTTTTTTCTCGAAACTGGAATGAGGCCCAATCAATTACCATATAATGTTAATTATATGGATTTTCTACAACACATGTATATATCAACAACGATGAATAATCAACCATCAACCAAAGTGCACTACACTGTATAAGCATCAAATATAGACATTTAACGCTTATAGCAGCTTGTCAATCAATCGATCGACATATTTAATAAATCAGGATGAGTGAACTTCAAATTTCATCCTAACACCCGTGTGGGGTTTCAAACAATCAAACACATATTTTATTTGTGCAGTTAGGCGATGTGTAAAATTTATCGACCCAATCAACGTCATTCAAATAGGTGTACATAAACAAACCGTCTGGTTTGTAAATGAATATTTATTTATTCACATTCACGTTAAAAATTATATTTTTAACGATAACACATTTTATTTTAACATATGAATTTATATTCAGTTCATTCGTTAAATAAAATGCTATTTTTATTTTTCTAACTTATTTTAGAAAATTTCGGCGGCATAACGGCACGATACTAGAAACGGGACAAGGCCTAGCCTTATCCCCGGTCTAGTGAAGGCCCACGCCATTCACACATCAATCAAATCAATTCGTTATGCAAACCACAAACTTTGGAGTAAGGGTCTAACCTAGCCTTACTCCTTCGCCTTATAACGGCGCACGTCTAATCCTAACCAATTTATCGATTCGATTTTTCACACCACAAACCACATTCAAACCAATATCACAATCAATCACCAAACAGTCAAACAAACAAGTCCATGGTCTGTGGACGGGTGTCGGGTGCTACTAAGCACCGTCTGCATCCTAGTATATATATAACTAGAAAAATAAATTGAAAGGTGAGGAATTCTCACATATAGCTATCCTAGCTCCACGGCTCTTCATTTGCAGAAGTCTTCGTCGTTTCGCCTTTTCGTCATCTTCGCCCGTATTCTCTACATATGTAAAAATCGAATTTTTTACTTCGCTTTTCAATATATAAAAAAAATCGAATTTTTACTTCACTATTCGATATATAAAAATCATATTTTTACTTCAAAGTTCGATATATAAAAATCGAATTTTTAGTTCAAAGTTCAATATATAAAAATCCTATTTTTATTTCACTATTTCTATTTACAAAACAAAGTATGTTTTTTTTTTCTACTTTCAAAACCATATCTTTTTATTTCTATTTTCTGAAAAAAAATAAGTCACTGCTTATTTATTTAAAATCAGTTTTAAATCATAAAAATAAAAAATAAAAAAAAACAGTTTTCAATCATTTTTTTTTCCTTTAAACAAAATCAGTATTTGAAAACCTGAAAAAAAATCAGTATTTAATCTGTAAAATAAAAACAGTTTTAATTTAATATAAAAATCAGAAATACTTACAGCGGGGGGGGGGGGGGGGGGGTCTTCGTCGACGTCTGAGGGGGCTTCAACGAGGCGGAGGTGGGTGGCGGGTCTGGGTCCCAGCGGCGGCGCGATTTGGGGCGAGGGGGGGGGGCTTCGACTTCGGCGCGATGGGTTCTGCGACGCGGAGGAGTCTCGCGTCGGTGTCGAGGAAGGGAAGGGGAAGGGAGGGGGTGAACGCGAGGGCGGCGCGATGCCCGTGGTGGCGGCGGCGATGGCGATCGTCGCTTCTTTTTTTTTTTTTTTTTTATTAATACTGAAATCGAAATGAAAGAGAAAGGGGCCAGAGCGGGTTAGGGGGGGAAAGAAAAGTTTTTTTTTTTTATTTTTTTTTTTTTATTATTTAATTATTTTATTTATCTAAAAAGTTGACTTTTACATACGAATTCTAAACGAGGTCCACCGCCTGTCGTCCATAGCGTTTTACCCCCATTCCGAACACAATGGGACATGTATCGTAGGTTGATTTGATCGTTTCGATCAGTTTCCGTTGCATTTACATTTAAATCATTATATTGAATTTTAAACGTACATTTCAAATTACCGGGGTCACATACTAACTAGAAAAATTCCAGAAAAATATTTTCTAGCTTCGTACTGACCATACGGTCCTAACAAAACTAGTTTCGTCGAATTCTGAGACCGTTTGAGAAATGACCAATTTCCAGTCGATTAAAATCCACTGAAAATGGTCAAACGCATTTTCCTTTGCCACGCTCACATATTGATTCGAAAAATTATGAAACTTGGAATCTAGCATTAACTTTACATCACGGACCCAACAAAAGTGGTTTCGTCGAAATCCGAGGTCATTTGCAAAATGTCCATTTTTAAGGGCCTGAATTCCATAGCGACTATTCAGAATTTTCAACTGGACATAACTTTTGATTCCCGCTACGAACTTTTGATTTTTCGGATTCGTTGGAAAGATATTCACTATTAGATCCTAATGTTTTTGGTTTCACTAAAATCCGGATTGTTTTGCACCCGGTACATTCAAATGAAGTTTGAAATCGAATTATCGAACTACCGCGCCATTTTCAATTCTATTTATAATTATATATAAATATTTATATTCTAACGACGACGCGTATAAACATATACGTTCTAATTATATTCAAAATAAATTTTCGTCGATATTATTTAAAATAATTCATTTTAAATAATCAAAATTCGATAAAATTGCCAAAATAAAAATTTTAAACTGGCCCAGATTTTCCGGGTTGTTACAATCTCCCCCACTTAAAACTTTTCGTCCCCGAAAAGGAACAAAGTCGAAAGTGGTTTGATTAATCAACTCTACGTTCGATCTGGCTTCCATTCTCCAACTTTTCAGTTTCTGAGAATTTCTAAAATTTCAAAAATTTGGCTAACACCCTAAATTTTTGAAAAATTTCGCCATAACCTCCCCTGCACAGGGAGCATCGGGGAATTTCAAATAGCTTCCCCGGTCCTTCAGATCTCAAAAAGAAAAAGAAAAAGCCAAGCGGCTAGCCAATAGGCTCACAAAATCATCATCACCCAAACAAAACAGGAAATTATGTTGTAAACATGTACCTATTTGTCGGGCAAACAAATTTTATTCTCTGGCTCTAGCCTCCTTGCTATGACCTGTTCAAGGTAAGTACATATATGCAAGCAAATGCGACCAATTTTCAATATAGTTCAATATTCGATCAAATTAGGCATATTGGTTCAAAATTATCAAACAACTAAACAAACAACACAAACATCAATCAATTAGTGAATTAGAGTTTTCAAATTCATAATTTTGATATATAAGCTAAAATCATGTTTTTGATGCCAATTCACAACAATGTGTTCCTAACTATATAAGTTTTGGTTCTCACACCAGTCTAATGGAAATATATAGAAAATCACACATTCGAAACACGAATATAAATACGGATGATGTCATGACAATCATCAGTACCATCTCCGGGCGACTAGAATGTGATTCCATATCTATCCAGTATATTAAAACTTTGAATATACGTTTGCAAGGCGTATATGCAAATTCTTTATATACTGAATTGCCCAAAATCAATATAAACAAATAATCAAATACGAATAGTTGATTTAAATTTTCAAAACAAAATGTTTTCATTTGAAAAATATACTCTTCACACCCGTTCTAGGATACTACTGATCCTATCTCTAACGAGTCATTCCATTGGATATTGCTAATCCAATATCTGATGAATTCTTTCGTATGGTTCTAATGTGCCTTGTTCTCTGAGCTTTGTAAACCAAAGCTCTGATACCAAATGTGACGGCAAAGAATTTCGCTCGGTCCGAACCAGTCGCTAAACCGACTCAGACCGTTCGAAACGCCCTATCGTTTGAGAACACGACAAAACAGAACGCATACAGAAGAACATTTCATTGTATATTACAACAATGCATCAGATTACAAGAATATACAGAGTATAAATGAATATTACACAGAAATATCAGAGATTTAAATTACATTTAAATACATAGCAGCGGAAAATAATACAATACACAACTAGAATGAGATATACGGATACAAAGCTTTCCGGATATCGTTCCAGCTGTAAACCAGGATCCTGTGAATATAAATCTGCAAAACCAAAACTACTAGCTGCCCGTGTCGAAAATAGGGGCACCCAGAGTTTAGGTTAAAACAATAAACTCCAGGTCAGTCATGTGACTGGTGTGAGAACTAAAACAGTTATTAATCTTTATTTCAAATCATTAGGTAAATCAAGGGACCACGCCGTATAACACGGAACGGGTTTCCTCCCAAGAATACCAGTGCATAAAACCAACAGCGCAATGCTAAATAAAGAAAAATGAAGCTGTTATAAGACCCAGGTCCCATCACACAATGCAACGCAGTCGAGGATAGGGTTTTCCCTTATAACAGCCAAAGAATGCTTGATACGTTTAAAACAAATCATTTGATACTATTATAAGTGCATAGTATATAAAACACTTCAAATCATAAGTATCAATCATAGGCGGCATGAGCGCCCCATCCCACTATGTCGCCATATATAGGATATACAATCAAAACCGCAAAGTCTCGTATTTGGAAATTGGGTTTCCATCTATGAACCGAGGCAAAAGATAGTCCTCAACCGATTCGAGACAATCTAGCCCATGTCTCAGGCAAGCGCGCAGGCAAGCCTTGGATCGTCAGGGCCGGTCCACACGGAGTGGATTATTATGCCTGAACAATACGTCTCCCCACCCTATGGGGTGTAAGTCTGGTCCGTCAGCCGACCAGAATGCATTCGGCCGAAACCGATATAACCGAGGCGCCTCGCAACAGCAACAACCACATAAGTCAAACTCGTCAGGGCGTGTAAAACCACTGACGCCACTTCTAGCTAGAAAGAAACGCAAGTCCTCCCTGAGGTCCGTCTCCCGTTTTTGGTTCATACCTGGTGTGAAACACGCGAGGTAAACGTTACACAAAGCTACGCCACAAAGGCCGTGCTTTGATCATCACCACAAGACTTTGCTTTTCAACAGAAGCCTTGATCATTTGCATCTTAGCATGCCACACAGGCAAACCATCCTATGCAACCGATATCAGTCACACAGAATGAAATCCGATGTCAGACACACAGTCCATTTACAAGTCCGTTCTGGGTCTGAACGAAACCGGAGGCACCTAGTACCCCGCATATCCATCGATCTCCAAGTACGTCTGGACGATCACTAACTGTTTCCATCTTCTTGGGTGTACAGCCCAATCAAGATCATCAGTTATCACCCAAACGACGTGAAGACTTCCGGTCTTCGACCATCGTCTTCATCTTCGACTTATCGTCGTATCAGTTATTCAGAATGGGATAAACCCGGTCTTTCCGAATAACTCGCGTATATTTTAAGTAAGTGTTACACAAACACAACATACGCCTCATTCCAGTTCATTAGTCACTAACCGTAAATTAATCAAGAGAATAATTCCCCAAATATTAACCCCGAAGGCCGAAACCAACATCAGATCAATATCCAGAAAACCATTCTGCTTGGCTAACCGACAGTTAGTTTCTAAATTTCACGTTCAAATCTAATTAAAGATTTAACTATCGCCTGGAGCAAAACTGGTGATACTCCATTCTCGATCCTTTCAATCTAATTAAAGATTCATTAAAACTCCACTTAGTTTTAATCATTATCTGGGTTAAAGAATCAGTGTCATTTAAAAACACGATTCACGATAAACCCAAAATCACATTCCATTAATTATCGGGTTAAAGAACAAGTGTTATTTAAAACACTATTCACGATAAACCCAAAAATCAATACCAATTCAATTCCAATTAAATATCATTTAATTGGTACACTTCATTAAATCTAAATAAAAAGATTTAATCTTTTCTCAACTGGGTTCAAGAACAGTGTTAGTGAAGACACCATTCACGACAAACCCAAATCACATTCGATATATTATCGGGTTAAAGAACAAGTGTTATTTAAAACACTGTTCACGATAAACCCAAAAATCAATATCAATTCAATTCCAATTAAATCTCATTTAATTGGTACACTTCATTAAATCTAAATAAAAAGATTTAATCTTTTCTCAACTGGGTTCAAGAACAGTGTTAGTGAAGACACCATTCACGACAAACCCAAATCACATTCGATTAATTATCGGGTTAAAGAACAAGTGTTATTTAAAACACTGTTCACGATAAACCCAAAAATCAATATCAATTCAATTCCAATTAAATATCATTTAATTGGTACACTTCATTAAATCTAAATAAAAAGATTTAATCTTTTCTCAACTGGGTTCAAGAACAGTGTTAGTGAAGACACCATTCACGACAAACCCAAATCACATTCGATTAATTATCGGGTTAAAGAACAAGTGTTATTTAAAACACTGTTCACGATAAACCCAAAAATCAATACCAATTCAATTCCAATTAAATATCATTTAATTGGTACACTTCATTAAATCTAAATAAAAAGATTTAATCTTTTCTCAACTGGGTTCAAGAACAGTGTTAGTGAAGACACCATTCACGACAAACCCAAATCACATTCGATATTCAATACAAGGCTCTGAATAGAAACTATATCGGCCTATATTCAATATCAAATTCTACGATTAACAAATGTCGTATTGGAAATAACGATATACATATATATCTTTCAAATTTCCATAACAACACCTGTAATATCACGAATTCCAACATCGAAATATTCCGAAGACAATTTCGATTCAAATCCACTCCAATGCAATCATTGGAAATTTTGGTTATTTTCAAAACCATTTCAAATTCAATTTATTTATTTAAAAATAAATAGAATTATAATTCTAGTTCAAAACTAGTTCATTTCGATAAAAATCTATTTTTATCTTTTCAAATATGGAGTTTTTCATCCCAAACTTTCACAAATCATTTCTTATGATTTTACACAAATTATTACTATTTTTAATAATTTTATCAAGGCCCGTACGGTCGATTTCCATTAACGGCCATCGAACTGCACTTACAGCGACCTTTTTCGAATTTGATTTGGACGTATCTCCAAATCCAACCGTTAGATTTCAAATTTCTAACATTCATTAGAAAGCTCTTTTCGATACGAACCCAACGGTTCCGGTTTTAGGAGAATCCGACGGTCGGATCTCCCGTAATGTCCGTTTGAAACAAATGGTCGAAATTCGCGAACTGCCGCAGCGCGGCGCGTTCTATTCAGGCCATTATATTATATATATAATATATATTTCGTCGATTACTATTTAAAACGAATTATATAAATGGTTTTAAATTCGTTTCAAAAGCAATTTCAACTTCCTTTTCAATTCAAATCAAAATTGAATTCTTCTTTATAAATTCGTTTCAAAATTCATTTCTATTCAATTCAAATTTCAATTCAATTTGAATTCATTTCAATTCGCTTTCAATTCAATTCGAATTCGTTTTCAATTCAATTCATTTCGAAATCGTTTTCAATTCAATTCATTTCGAAATCGTTTTCAATTCAATTCATTTCGAAATCGTTTTCAATTCAATTCATTTCGAAATCGTTTTCAATTCAATTCATTTCGAAATCGTTTTCAATTCAATTCATTTCGAAATCGTTTTCAATTCAATTCATTTCGAAATCGTTTTCAATTCAATTCATTTCAAAATATTCGATTTCGAAATCACGTTTCAATATTCATTTTAAAATGAATAAAATCGATATAAATATCGTTCACGTCAAAATGGCGTCAATCTAATCCTCACGGCTTCACATATTTCTATTTTCAAATATTCTATTTCAAATATTTCTATTTCAAATATTTCTATTTCAAATATTTCTATTTCAAATATTTCTATTTCAAATATTTCTTTTTTTCTCGAAACTGGAATGAGGCCCAATCAATTACCATATAATGTTAATTATATGGATTTTCTACAACACATGTATATATCAACAACGATGAATAATCAACCATCAACCAAAGTGCACTACACTGTATAAGCATCAAATATAGACATTTAACGCTTATAGCAGCTTGTCAATCAATCGATCGACATATTTAATAAATCAGGATGAGTGAACTTCAAATTTCATCCTAACACCCGTGTGGGGTTTCAAACAATCAAACACATATTTTATTTGTGCAGTTAGGCGATGTGTAAAATTTATCGACCCAATCAACGTCATTCAAATAGGTGTACATAAACAAACCGTCTGGTTTGTAAATGAATATTTATTTATTCACATTCACGTTAAAAATTATATTTTTAACGATAACACATTTTATTTTAACATATGAATTTATATTCAGTTCATTCGTTAAATAAAATGCTATTTTTATTTTTCTAACTTATTTTAGAAAATTTCGGCGGCATAACGGCACGATACTAGAAACGGGACAAGGCCTAGCCTTATCCCCGGTCTAGTGAAGGCCCACGCCATTCACACATCAATCAAATCAATTCGTTATGCAAACCACAAACTTTGGAGTAAGGGTCTAACCTAGCCTTACTCCTTCGCCTTATAACGGCGCACGTCTAATCCTAACCAATTTATCGATTCGATTTTTCACACCACAAACCACATTCAAACCAATATCACAATCAATCACCAAACAGTCAAACAAACAAGTCCATGGTCTGTGGACGGGTGTCGGGTGCTACTAAGCACCGTCTGCATCCTAGTATATATATAACTAGAAAAATAAATTGAAAGGTGAGGAATTCTCACATATAGCTATCCTAGCTCCACGGCTCTTCATTTGCAGAAGTCTTCGTCGTTTCGCCTTTTCGTCATCTTCGCCCGTATTCTCTACATATGTAAAAATCGAATTTTTTACTTCGCTTTTCAATATATAAAAAAAATCGAATTTTTACTTCACTATTCGATATATAAAAATCATATTTTTACTTCAAAGTTCGATATATAAAAATCGAATTTTTAGTTCAAAGTTCAATATATAAAAATCCTATTTTTATTTCACTATTTCTATTTACAAAACAAAGTATGTTTTTTTTTTCTACTTTCAAAACCATATCTTTTTATTTCTATTTTCTGAAAAAAAATAAGTCACTGCTTATTTATTTAAAATCAGTTTTAAATCATAAAAATAAAAAATAAAAAAAAACAGTTTTCAATCATTTTTTTTTCCTTTAAACAAAATCAGTATTTGAAAACCTGAAAAAAAATCAGTATTTAATCTGTAAAATAAAAACAGTTTTAATTTAATATAAAAATCAGAAATACTTACAGCGGGGGGGGGGGGGGGGGGTCTTCGTCGACGTCTGAGGGGGCTTCAACGAGGCGGAGGTGGGTGGCGGGTCTGGGTCCCAGCGGCGGCGCGATTTGGGGCGAGGGGGGGGGGCTTCGACTTCGGCGCGATGGGTTCTGCGACGCGGAGGAGTCTCGCGTCGGTGTCGAGGAAGGGAAGGGGAAGGGAGGGGGTGAACGCGAGGGCGGCGCGATGCCCGTGGTGGCGGCGGCGATGGCGATCGTCGCTTCTTTTTTTTTTTTTTTTTTATTAATACTGAAATCGAAATGAAAGAGAAAGGGGCCAGAGCGGGTTAGGGGGGGAAAGAAAAGTTTTTTTTTTTTTTTATTTTTTTTTTTTTATTATTTAATTATTTTATTTATCTAAAAAGTTGACTTTTACATACGAATTCTAAACGAGGTCCACCGCCTGTCGTCCATAGCGTTTTACCCCCATTCCGAACACAATGGGACATGTATCGTAGGTTGATTTGATCGTTTCGATCAGTTTCCGTTGCATTTACATTTAAATCATTATATTGAATTTTAAACGTACATTTCAAATTACCGGGGTCACATACTAACTAGAAAAATTCCAGAAAAATATTTTCTAGCTTCGTACTGACCATACGGTCCTAACAAAACTAGTTTCGTCGAATTCTGAGACCGTTTGAGAAATGACCAATTTCCAGTCGATTAAAATCCACTGAAAATGGTCAAACGCATTTTCCTTTGCCACGCTCACATATTGATTCGAAAAATTATGAAACTTGGAATCTAGCATTAACTTTACATCACGGACCCAACAAAAGTGGTTTCGTCGAAATCCGAGGTCATTTGCAAAATGTCCATTTTTAAGGGCCTGAATTCCATAGCGACTATTCAGAATTTTCAACTGGACATAACTTTTGATTCCCGCTACGAACTTTTGATTTTTCGGATTCGTTGGAAAGATATTCACTATTAGATCCTAATGTTTTTGGTTTCACTAAAATCCGGATTGTTTTGCACCCGGTACATTCAAATGAAGTTTGAAATCGAATTATCGAACTACCGCGCCATTTTCAATTCTATTTATAATTATATATAAATATTTATATTCTAACGACGACGCGTATAAACATATACGTTCTAATTATATTCAAAATAAATTTTCGTCGATATTATTTAAAATAATTCATTTTAAATAATCAAAATTCGATAAAATTGCCAAAATAAAAATTTTAAACTGGCCCAGATTTTCCGGGTTGTTACATTACCCGCCAAGTGTGCACGATAATATCTAAGTGTGGTCGCTAACGAACCACGTGAACGTATATTCTGCGACTGTCAACGGTTCAACAAAATGTTATACTATCTACCCAATATCTAATACTCAAAGAATACTATTTAAATAATACTAAAAATACTTACAGCCAAACTCGACTGCGTGCTAACGTGTACTTCGTCTTCTGGAAGAATTCGAAAGTTGGATAGCGAAGGAAACTTCGCGGCGCTGAGGTTCATATCCATAAAACCATCAAGATTGGCCTTTCTAGCGGAAACCGATCCCACACCCCTACGCGCCCTGCTTGCTCGTCCACCTCTACGCCCGCCACGTCCACGATGGCCACCTTCCTCGTGCGCCCCTACGTCTTCGGCGGCTGCAAGCAAGTCTTCTATTCTGAGCGCTGGTTGTTCCCCACAAACTCCTGCACCACTCCCGCCTGCGCCACTTCCCCCGGTGCCACTATCGTCGCCGTGCATGAATTTTTTGGCGAATTTTTTTAGTAATCTGGCCATATTTTCGAACGAATATCTCAAACAAGCTAGTTAATTTGGTTAAATGCTGACGGATTGGTGAAATGGTGGAGAAAATTTGGTGGAAAATGGGGGAGGAGATTGGTTTTTTAGGTTTGAAATGGTGAAGGAGAATGGAGCCGAGGAGGGGGTGGCGGCGTTGGTTTTGTGGAGCAAAGTGTTATAACGGCAAACACTTTGCCGTTATATGTTATAACGGCAAAGTGCTTGCTGTTATAACGTTACAACGGCAAAGAGTTTGCCGTTGTAACATTATAACGGCTTTCTCTTTGCCGTTGTATCCCTCTCCCAAAACCAGTCTGTGGCTGGTTCCCCCTTTCTGGGTGCTCGGCTCGTTGGACCAGTTGCATAACATGAGAGAGAATAACTGAACAGAATGGATGGTTGGTTATGGTCTTATATGACTTGAAATTGCATTGTATTCCATGCTTAATCTTTTTATAATATGGAAATATTTTAGGGTAACCAAGTGAACTATATTTGCAATGGAGCTCAAGTGATTCTGCAACCTTTTCTAGTGCTAGGCAACGAATATTGCCAAGCTCATATCTGTAAGTTTGGCAGCGGTTGTGCACTCTAATCTTACAGGTTGATCAAAATTTGTGGCCATTATGGCACTGGTGTATAGGTGGATACATAGAATTGGTACAAATAGGGCACCCATGAAACTCGTGAATGTTGCTTGCAGGTGTCACCCCCAGCGCTACACTTGTAATTATTCAGTTTTTGGCTAGTTCTGTTAAATAATAATTTATTGGTTATATTGAGATATTAATGTAATTGAATAAATTGGATTTAATTGTTTGAAAAGTTTTAAACAGTCTTTTTATTTAAATCCTATATATACACACATTTGTATTATTTATTTCCTTAACAATATGGATATATATGTGTACATAAGGATGTAATGTAGTGTTTTATTTGTTTTATATTTTATAATGGTTTTAAACTTACATAAATTAAAAAAAGACATTACTTAAGTAAAATTTATAAGAATAATTTAAGTAAATTTACTTCTTTAGAAAGAAACTTCATTTATAAATGATGTAACAATTTTTACTTAAGATCAAGAACATTTAATGAAGAATTGTGCTTTTGTAACCATGAATTGCCATTTAAAACATCTAAATATATGAACATTAAATGGTCAAATTACTTGGAAACAGGGGTTAGTTTTAAAAATAATCGAGAACATGCGCTAGTACATATATATGTATACTTCAAAACCTGGCCGAGCTAAGCAACCTGGAAACGAATCAGCTGAATAAGCAACATCCATTCCAATCAAGTGACAAGCTAGGCCTATGTTATAAAATTGATCAGTAATGGCTTGTATTGCTTGGTAGCCATGTTTGAGTTTAATAGCATTTTAGCACATGGCTGGTACAAAAATATGTACCTCATCATAACAGGGTGCATTTTTCATGCAAGAGAATTAAATTTAACAAGCTAAGAACATTGCTATATATGTTTACATGTACTCAGTGGCAGACCCAAGAAAAAAGTTCAATGGGGGTAAAAAAAAAATATACTGAAGGAATGAATTTTATGGAAGGGAGCACTTGCACGTGAAATTAATATCACTTCTTATATAACAACAATAATACTGCTTAATTTGTACCTGATATAACTATCTGAATACTGCTTAATTTGTTCATTAACATTGATTTGTTCTTTTATGGAAGAGAACACTTGCATGTGACAGAAAAGATGAGAGACATATTTCCAGAAAACAAATGCTATATTATTTTAATCAGATGTTGCATTTGTAAATACATTGGCTTTCATCACAAGCTCACTCACAAAAATTTGAAACAAACTGGAAGAAATAAATGGCAGTGCACATAAACAAAGGTTGGAACCAAAAAAGTAAACTAAGAACCAAAATTATGTATATTTGTGAGTACAACTTCCTTTTTTTCCATTTAAACTATCTTTGTTTGCATATATAGACATATAGATATGCATATATGTTTTTAATGTTAGCCTATAACCTAAATGCATAAAGCAGTATACATCAATGAGTATTTTACCCATTGTTTTACTGATTTTGCAAGTATACATATATGGATATGTTAGTCTGGATGAGTCAATTTTTCATACTGAAATCTGAACTAAATCTGGAACCAAAACAATATATAATGTAATGTGAGTAAACTTCCTCTGTTAGTTATGTATGATATATATATATATATATATATATATATATATATGGTATACATGTTCTAGTGGGTGACATTAGTTAACTAAATATACATACAAAATCTAGAAGCAAATGTCTAAAAACCTGAAGCAAACTGTAATTTGAAAATAAAAATAGCAAAAACGTGGAATAAGTAAAAATAGAGGACATATTGGTGAATAAAACTTCCCATTTGAATTACTGATTTTTATATACTGGAATGCAAACATATACACACACACACACACACACATATATATACATACACACACACACACACACACACACACATATATATATATATATATATGCTTATGAATGTAGGGTTTAGGCGATATGATCGTCATGTCAAAACCGGAACAAAAAATATGGAAGAAATAGTAGCAAACAAAAAGAAAACTGGAAACAAAAGGGTAGGGAAGAAGAGCTTTTGCGTTTGGATACTGGAATAGAAATTTGGGTTAGGGAGTATACTGCTCATGGGTTTAGACCATTGAATACTGGGAATAAAATGGCATATGTAAGTTAAGTTTATAAAAAAGAAATATAAGTAGAGAGCGAGAAAGAAAGAAAAGGACGGAAGAACCATAGGAGATACTAGAAACGAAAACATGGCTTAAGGAATGCATGCATGTAGATTTTTGGGCTTTATTGGGCTTTGTTGGGTTCAAGAAGAGACCGACGTAGTTTAAAAAAATGGAGAATAAGAAGTAGAAAACGAGGGCAGTAGCATACAAGAAAAGAAGCATGAGGGGCTCGTTCATGTATAGGAATGATGGTGGTGCATGTAAATGTTAATGGGCTTTGGCCCAATAGGAAAATGTAGATAAAAAGGAAACGAAAGAAACCAAGAGTAAAGAAAAGAAGGGATAAAGCAAAGAATGGATCGGGGAAAGATGAGAGTGCAGGCAGTGTTCCTTTTTGGTGTAGGCGTGTTTTTATTGCTGAGTCAGTATGGGCCGGGGATTGGCCCATATATATATATATTATATATTCATATATACTATATATTCATATATAATATATTCATATATAAAAGTTTAATTTTAAGTTAAGTTTAAATAATATATATATGTATATATATGTATATATACATATTAGTAAATTTATATATATACATATAAATATAAAAAAAGTTTAATTTTAAATTAAGTTAAAATAATATATATATAAATATATATGTATGTATACATATTAGTAAATTCATATATATATATATGTATATATATATATATATGTATGTGTATATATATATATATATATATATATATATATATGGGCTAATCTAAACTGGGCTTGGCACATCTAAATTAAAAAGAAAGAACAAAAAAGGGAAAGAAAATTGTATCAAGATAAATCTGAATGTAAAATAAATATACCTATATATTTAAATTATATACATTGACGTATATATAGATCAAGAACTTATGTTCACATAGATTTGGGTTCATGTGGGCGTAGTTGGGTCAAATAGATGGTGTATGACATAACTGGATGTAGTTAGCGAGTTTTAAACAAGTAAATTCAAAATGAATTGATTTTTTCAAAATAATTTTAATATTAAATATCATTTAGAATTAATCAAATGTAATTTTAGTCGTGAACTAAATTAACATGTAAAATATCGATCGATAATGATCCGTAATTCAGTAAATTCTAAATTGATGTTCATTTAATTAGTTTATTAATTCTGTTGTGTTTAATTATGTATATCGTAAATATATATTTTATTAACACCCTGTTAGTGGAAATAAGCACCGTTCCACTATAAATTCGATTGACTGAATTGTTTGAACACCTTGTTAGCAGAAATAAACACCATTCTGCTATTATGTTAGTTTGATATATTTTACTAGTAAATACATATGTTTGAGTTATTTTATTATCAATTGATAATTATGAATTGTATTATTATGGTTGTTTGTGCAAATTGGGTTAACAACTTGAATGTGTCTATTTAAAGAACTGTTATATGCCACTGGATTTGCTAAGTTATATTTTTTGTAATGTTATTCAGAAATAAACTTGAGTTTTGATAATTGGATATAAATTGTTTTTAAGAAACACATAAATGGACTAATTTAAATTATTAATTTAAAAAGAGAAGATTATTTGTAATCATTTAAACTATTCGTTTTCTTAAATGAGTTGTGAGAAGTTAATTAATGTTTAATTAGTAGTTTTTGTTAAGTAAATGGTACAATTAAATAGGGAAGTTAATTTTGGATAAATTTTCTATGGTAGTGTTTTTAAGTCGGTTTTAAAGATAAATAAATTATTAACGAAAGAGTAATTCAAGTTGAACAATTGGATTAAAATCCATGGTTTAATATTTAAGTTAACCAAGTTAACTTAATAAATGATTCAGGATAATAACGTTGTCTTGAAAAGTTTTAAGATTTGGAAATCAATTGAAATTTACCAATTCTTGTTTGGGAGACATATTAGATATCGAACTTATACGAATCCTAACGATAAGCATGATTTTAACTCAAGGTCTAAGAGGTAATTAAAATACCCCAACTTGAACAATTTCGCTATTATCGGATAAATCCTATTAGTTAGTGTTCGAAATGAGGGTTAGAATTGAATATCGTTTTCAGCTATGAAACGTATATTCAAGAGCGAGATTGTCATGTAAGATTGATAATAAGAATTTTCTAAGTTAAAGTAATACTTATGTTTCAAATAAATATATAAACAATTAAGATTTGAATTTAATAATTAAAGATTATCTCAAATAAGGCTCAGCAGATCCAATGGAAATAAATCCATTTATTTTTATTATTAATTTGATAGTTAAATAACCAACTATCAAATCTGGACCTTTTTGTTGTCGTTTCGAAGAGACCGGAATTTGAGTTCCACTTCGATTCAATTTAGACATTACGAGTCAGAGATTATTCAAGACCATTGAAGATGGTGTTATGCAAGGACTATTATGTCAATTCTAGGTAGAAATTGCCTAAGATGGATTTACATGATAGTGCCTTCGGTTTGTCCAGTCCCAGGACAGCTTGTATGGATGAATGTCTAACAGAGTATGCCTAACCGATCACGTACGTTGATCTCTCCGAACGTATTTATGTGGTCGTTGAGGAATTCGTTTCTCTTGCTTTATACCCATTATATATTTTTGGGGAAGTCAATTAGTGGTTGACGCTATTGACGATGTGGCATTCAAAGTAACTAAAGAAATGATTTGTCAAAGGTAAGTTCAGCCTCAAACTTCATAATCGGGAAACGACAAAAATCGAGCACGCATCATGGCAAAGTGGGTCGCTCCCAATTAGCATGTATTGTCACTTATGTAGAGAAATTCCATTTGCTTCTTTATTCTTTCGATGTTGTCCCTTTCAAAAAACGATGGGTCGTACCCAACCATTGGTGACAATATATTCGATACACTCAAGCGAAATGAGTGGTCGGTCTGGTGTGGTCAGGTTGCAAGATGTTCTTGTTGAACCCAGTGTATTCCCCTCTAGAGATGCACTATCGGAAGGTGGTTCCATACCTTGTCATAGTTGGAAATTGATTATCCAATAAGCACTCGCGGTTTTGGTTGTATTCTATATATGTAGAGCGTGAGATGTAAGCAAGCGTTGTGCAAGATTGCTATTTAGTTAATTTAGACACTATTATAATATCAGAAGAGTTTTGATACAAAGATGTTTTAGGTTATCGTAAGGTAAAAACCATCCATTTAATGTGTGGATCGGTCTTATGATTATCTTTTCTTTCAAAAATATTTAAAAGTTAAACCAAGTATTCTGGATTTTCATAAGGGAAAAACCTGTTCTGTTTTTATACAGCATGGTCATATGAGATATCCTTTATCTATCAAGCTATTTTAAAATGTTTACTCACACCAGTCCCATGACTAACCTAGAGTTTATTTTCTTTGTTTTCCCTAAACTCTTGGATTCCCAAAATTTGTACGGCCAGTCAAGTAGTTCAAGATTTTACAGATCTACTGAAGGAGCTTGGAGCAGGAGGCTTTAGTGTTAGATATTTAGATTTTATTCCACTATTTTGTATATATGATGTACTCTGATGATGTATATAAGTGAAAATACAGTTTTTATTTTAAAGTTTATTATTATATATATATATATTGTATTTTATTTCGCTGCGATTTTGAGATTCTGTGTTGTTGTTCAGTTCTATCTTCTATCTATTTTCTTCTATTCTAATTATCTTTCTTTCTATTTATCATCCTCTGACTTCTTCCTATTAATGATTCGTATCTTTGTGCAATTTGAGGTTGACGTGAGTTGAATTCAGTCAGCTCAAATGGTACAAATTTGAGGGTCATTACAATAGCTCCACCACCAACGGATCTGATTTTGTCGGAAAAGGTATGACGGTGGCCGCAAGCTTCCTCTTCCTCGGTCATTGAAGATGTCGATACACATTCTATAATATCCATGTCGACATCCCTTTTTCTATAGAGAACTTACAATTATTCGAAAATATAATTGACAAAAATCCACTCTCTCCATCTCTATCATTAATCGGCTTATGTTCCTTTCCTTTTCTGTTAGAAAAGGGAGAAAAAGATATTAGACCTAAAAAATCTTGACCATATGATTCAAAATTATTAGGTTTTCAATATTTTATTAAATTTGAAAAATGATATTTGCTTTCCTTTTGCCATTAGACCTACAAAAACACTTGTAATTTTTTTATTAGAGTAATAATATTAAATTACATGACCTTACAAAACAAAATGGCATGTAACTTATAACTCATGTTATCTACACCCATCCTCGTATTTTTACGTCGGATAGTACAAATGGAAACCACTGAAAAATAAATTTCTCTATCATTGTCAATTAGTGTAGAAAAGAAAAGAAATATATGTATATATCCGTTATCAAACTGCAACAGGTACCTCATATGTTAGTTAATTTTCCTATTTTATTCTCATCAATACCATTAGTTCTTGCAAATTGTATAAATAAAACGAGATTATGGAAATTTACCGGCTGAAATTTATAGAATTGAATCAATGTAACGACCTTGAAAATTCGACACTCCAATTTCGACAATAATACATGATCCTATATTACTTGCCAAAACCCAAGTATCGAAAACCCAGATTGTTAATAGAAAGAAATTAGAGGGTGAGAAAAGAAAGAGATATTAGAATAGAAGAATAAGAAGATCAGAGTCTCACAGCGGAATGAACAAAATATAATATATTAAACTCTTTTTACAAAATGAAACTGTATATACAAATGATTATACAATACCAGAGTACACAACATGTAACAACCCGTATTTTTGGAGCCAATTTAAAATCTATTTTTAACCGATTTTCATACAAATTAAATATTTAAGGTGAGTTATTTTAGGAATAAACGACTTAAAATTTGTTTTAATCAAAGTTAGAACGTATAAATTTAAAATTTAATTAAAACGAGCTTGAAATGGCTTCGTTTTTAAAAATTTGATTTTAAACTTTGAATGAGTAGACAAAATTCAATATAAATCAGAATTTGATAAAACAAGAAACGTTTGGATGTTATGAATTGTAATTTTCTAACGAGTATGTGAAATTGTGATTTCACTTTATAAATTGTAAGTTTTGTCTAAATTAAAATTTAGAATAGTCGCTATGGAAGTTAAATATATTTTTAAAAGGTATATATAGCCCGTAGAAAACCTACATTTTGCATACGGATGAATTTGACTCGAAACCACTTCCGTTGAGTTCAAAATGTCGTTTGCGTGTTCGAAAACTATAAGCATCGGTAACTTTGGAGTTGGAGAAAATTTTGGTCTTTTTCATTGGATATATGACAAAAATATCACTTTTTGCATATGGACGAATTTGGACTCAAAACCACTTCCATTGAGTCTGAACTGTCGTTTGCATGCTCGAAAGCTATAAGCTTCGATATGTTTCGAGTTTGTGAAAATTGGCATGGGTCATCGTTTGGCTAACCTAGCTCACCATATAACCCCTAAACTAGCCTCTCCATCTCATTCACTTCTACACTTGGA
The DNA here is from genome assembly GCA_030737875.1 of Allium sativum. NCBI lineage: Eukaryota > Viridiplantae > Streptophyta > Magnoliopsida > Asparagales > Amaryllidaceae > Allium > Allium sativum. The sequence goes on along the minus strand of CM060913.1, from coordinate 33,852,152 downwards.
GAAAAATTAGAAAATGGGGATAGGGAATGGGAAATTAATATTTCTAAGCTAGGGTTTTCAATTTTAAGCTCAAATCAAGAGGAAATCAAGCATAGAAACAAGTGTAAGCTTCTCCATCTCCTTCTCTATCTTCTCCATCTTGCTTTCGCTTTGATTTGTGAGATTTCCTGTGACCTAATTTCTAGGAAAATTGTGCATTTATGTCTAGATTAGAGATTAGCAAGCTATGTTAGAAGAGAGGTTGTTCTAGCTTGTCATTGTGTGACGGCCTGCCCCGTACCAGCCGACATTTCCAATGAAAGTGCGTTGTACCAATGTCCAACCAGCACGGGATGGTCGTCAAAGAAAGGAAAGAAGGGAATGTGAACTAACAAGGAACCTGTAGAATGTCTCACAGCGCATGGAATAAAATATAATAATAACATACTTGACATAAAACAGGCGAGACAGTGCATAAGCTGAGAGCTAAATCATAATCATCATAGCAGCGGGAATTCAAAATATAGCTTATGTTCCACATCATCCTTATTACAACTTTTAAAATTGTCTCTAAAGAAAAATAAGAAAGGTACACTACTAATGCCCAAAATAGTGACCAACAACGACATAGGGAGAATATATATATATCATACGTGGAAGCCTCCTGCTCGTCTCCGGTACAGCTACTCGTGCATACCACCTAACCTGTCTTCTAGTCTGCCCGTTTAAGAGCACCCAGAGTAATAAGAAGATACATAAAACTCTGGGTCAGACAAAAGTCTGGTATGAGCAATAAACAACAAAACAGAAAAATAACAGGTATACTAAACCATACCTGAACCTAGACCTGCAACCAAAGAGTAAGCACAACAAGATGTACAATACTCTAAGGTGTAACATATGGTGTAAAGATACGGGGTGACGGTGTGCATGTCATAATGATGGCGAATAATCAAGCATAGCAAGCATCCTCACATCTCTCACTCAGTGCGTAAAGCATACAATATCCACCGCTTTGATCACCCAAAACCTTGCTATGATCACTCTGCCCCATGGAGTTATGACGACTCCACTGCACTGATCCATAGCCACCAGTCCTTGCTTTGTCCACTCTGCCCCATAAAGTCATGACGACTCCACTGCACTGGCTCATAACCATGCTACGACCACTCTGCCCCATGGGGTAATAACTACCCCACTGCACGCCTAACATCCGTCTTGGTGGTGAATCAAAGTTATGGACGTCTATAACCCCTTAGCACACGTCCCGCAGCAAAGCCCAACTCATGAAGTTGACTCGTTGGTTCCCAATTGGATCCTGAGTTCTACTTCCTATTTGGTCTACCTTTGCATCTCGGGTTTTGGTCTCCTCCGGATCGGTTCGGCTCTTCACTTCACTTCACTTCGGATTGTGCTCTTTGAGGTGGTTCGGTTCGTGATACACGCTGTTCGTGGCCACCAGGCGGTTCGGATCAGACTACTCCATATAGGTCGGGTCATGATCACCCCATCGGTTCAGACCAGATTCCTCCCTTTGAATCAGTTCGTGCATGTCAACTTCCCTGGGTCGGTCCGTGATGTCTTCACTCGAGCGGTCTGGGTCGGTTTCCATCATCACGAGCGGGTCGGGTTGTGACCAAGCTTCACGGTTTGGGTGTGCTCCGGTTCATGATTAGTGAGCGCGAGCGGTTCGGATCAGAGGATTTCAGGGGCGAATGGATCGGGGATAACAAGCTTCGGTAGGCGGCTCGTGTGCTTCTGGTCGATTCGTGAGGGGGTGTCACGATCGGGGTGAGGCGATCTGTTCCGCTTTTCTGCATTGTTTTCTGCACTTTGCCCAGCGAGATGTTTACGCAATACGATGGCGTTTTCGACTATTCTAATTTTTTAAACAATCACAAATCATTTCAAATAGTCATAGAAACATGTATATTTGTCCGTAAACACCAAAACAACAATTCAACATGTTTATACGGATCAAACATACCCAAAAATCCATGTTTCCCCCTTATTCCTCCTTAATCATGTTTAAGCATACAATTAGCAAAACTTATCCAAATTTCTATCAGAGTCCTAAAATAATATTTTAGAATTTTACAAATTTTTCTAGAATTTAATTACGTATAATTTCGCTAATTACCACTAATCACCCCTAATTAGCCATAATTAGTGAAAAACGTTGCGAATCACTCACCTTAGCCACAAACAAACTATAGATCTTAAATATTATTTGTTTTGGGTCAAATTCTAATGCAACATAGTAGCTTCAACTCTGATTTGGTGTTATTTCCCCTTGATTTGTCGTAGCTTGGCTTCATCTTAAATTAGAAAGCGATTAGGAGCGATTTGGGATGAAATTAGAAGGTGGAGGCCATGGCTAGGGCTAGAGAAATGTTTTAGACGGCTGAAAAATGAAATAAAAATCGTTTTCCTACTGTTCTTAGTCTCCCATAACCCTAATCCCGAAATGGGTTACGGGCCCTCTTGCTAATCACCCTAATTAGGCCCAGTTAAGCTGTTTTTCACCTTCTAAACCTTGTTTCAGCCATACCTCCCAAACGGTGAGTTCGTTTGGCTAATGTGACCACTCTACGGAAAGGTAAACCATCATCCAGATCTAATGGAAGTGGTTTTTGGTCAAAACTCCTTACCAATTAAAAGTTATAACTGAAACAAGATCAGCTAGGGGCAAAACCGTCATTTAAAAATCGGAAAAATCATGAACATGGGAAATGACCCCAATAGTCGTCTCCCAAAGTTACATGGCTATACGAATTCGCATGAGAAAGAAATAAATATTCTATGATCACCTGATGCATAGAATGCGGGTCGTTACATTCTTCCCCCCTTAAGAAATTTCGCCCCCCAAATTCTTTAACTAAGAAACAAGTAAAAGGATCCCGCATGCCTACCAACCATTCACAACAATCAAACATACAAAACAAGAAACAAGTCTATCCTAGCATGCGGAAAACTAAATTGCAGTTAAAATCTTACCAGGCAAAGAGTTCTTGATACGTCTTCCTAATGCTCTCCTCTGTCTCCTAAGTACAGTCATTCTCATTCTCGCCCTACTGAACTTTGACTAGATTCACCGCTTTCCTTCAAAATTGCTTCGTATCATGCTCGATAATACGAATCGGCTTGCGGTTTCCAACCGCCTCGGGTTCTACTTCGATATCATCTAACTGATTAGGTGAAATAGTCATATCGGGGTCGTGCACGAATTTCCTTAACTGGGAAACAAGAAATAGGTTATGAACTCCTGCCATCTTCTCTGGTAATTCAACTTTATATGCCAAATTCCCAACTTGCTCGAGGATTGGGAATGGACCAACAAATATTGGTGCCAGCTTTCCTCTCCTTCCAAATCGAATAACATTCTTTAATGGAGAGATCTTGACAAATACTAGGTCGCCAATGGAGAATTTCAGATCTCTTCTCCTCTTATCAACATAACTTTTCTGCCTATCTTGGGTAGCCTTCATTCGTTGTCGGATAACCTTGATCTTATCTGAGGTTTCTCTTATCACATCTAGTCCAAGAACAAATTTCTCACCAGTTTCTAACCAACATGACGGCGAGTTGCACGGTCTTCCGTACAAAGCTTCAAGTGGAGCCATACCAATACTGGATTGGTAACTATTATTATATGCAAACTCTACTAGATGCAAATGGTCATCCCATGATCCACCAAAATTTAATATGCAAGCTCTCAAAAGATCTTCTAATATACGATTTACCCTCTCTGTTTGACCATCGGTTTGAGGATGATACGCGGTATTGAGATATAATTCTGACCCTAGAGCCTCTTGTAAGCTTTTCCAAAACCCACTAGTAAACAACGGGTCTCGGTCACTCACAATGCTTTTAGGTACTCCATGAAATCTCACTACCCACTTCATATATAGTTCCGCTAACTTAGATGCCATTCTATTCGACTTGATGGGTATAAACCTTGCACTCTTGGTCAATCGGTCCACAATCGCCCAAATGCTATCACGGCCCGATCTAGTCCTTAGTAATCCATCAATGAAATCCATTGAGACTTGTTCCCATTTCCATTCTGGAATTTCTAATGGTTGCAACAAACCACTAGGCTTCTTTTGCTCGGCTTTAACTAACTAGAAGTTCATGCATTTGGATATAAACTTCCCAACGTCTCTTTTCATCCCTTCCTAGTAGTAGGTCTGCTTCATATCTCGATACATTTTGTTACCACCGGGATGTATAGTCAGTTTTGAGTAATGACATTCTCTTAGCACTTCATCTCTCAATCAATTGACATTGGGCACAACTAGTCTTCCATTCTTCCTAAGCCATCCATCTCGATCAAGCCCATACTCGTCCATCTCTTCATCGATTCCCATCTCTAACTTGGAGATGATTTCCAATAGGTTAGGATCGTCCCTCTGACTGGAACCAATCCGCTCAATCAAAGTGGGTCTGATCGTCAAACTTGCTAGCGTCTCTGGGTCCAATTCGCACTTTGGTCTGAAATCGTACCCTGCGATATACTCCAGTTGCTTCCATTCTAGAAACATATCCCCTAAATTGGTATATCTCCTACTCAATGCATCAGCTACTGCATTGCCATTTCCTGATGTATACGCAATATCGAAATCATAAGAAGCCAAGATTTCTAACCATCTCTGCTGGCGGAGATTTAGATCCTTCTGGGATAAAAGGTACTTTGATGATTTATGATCAGTAAACAACTCAAATCTTTCTCCCAAGAGGTAATGTCTCCACATCTTCAACACGAACACGATCGCTGCAAATTCCAAATCATGGGTAGGATATCTTTTCTCATGCGGCTTCAGTTGTCGACTTGCTTAAGCTACAACCCTACCTCCTTGCATCAATACAACACCCAGTTCGGTACCACATGCATCTGTATATATTATCATCTCTTCGTTCACCTTAGGAATGGCTAACACTGGTGCACATGTCAACTTTTCCTTTAGACTCTTGAATGCATTCTCACACTTTTTGTCCCAGATGAAAGCTTGATTCTTCTTGGTTAACTGAGTCAACGTTGCTGCTATCTTGGATAAGTCTTGGATAAACTTATGATAATATCCAGCTAACCCCAAGAAACTTCTTACGTCTATTGCATTCTTGGGCGTAGACCAATCTTGTACCGTAGATACCTTCGTAGGGTTCACGACAATACCATTCTCTGAAATGACATGGCCTAAGAATCCCACTTCCCTCCTCCAGAAGTGACACTTAGAAAACTTTGCTTTCAATTGGTGTTTTCTCAATACCTTCATCACTACCATTAAATGTTCCTTGTGTTCTTCCTCTGTCCTTGAATAAACCAAGATATCGTCTACGAACAAAAGAACAAACTTATTCAATTGATCTCTGAATACCCTATTCATAAGATCCACAAAATATGTTGGTGCATTGGTCAACCCGAATGGCATGACCAACCACATATAGAATCCAGATGGTGTCCGAAAGGCTGTTTTTGCTATACTCTCAGCTTCCACCCTAAGCTGATGAAAACCTGTCATGAGATACAACTAAGAGAACACTCTCGTGCCACTCAACCGATCAAACAAATTATCTATCTGCGGTAGAGGATACTTATTCTTCCTCGTCACCTTATTCAACTCACGGTAGTCCACACACAATCGAAGGGAAATATATGCCTTGGAAGCAAACACAACTGGTGATCCCCACTCGGAAACACTTCTTCTGATAAATCTCTTCTTCAGAAGATCGTTCACTTGCACCCCGAGCTCTCGCTACTCCCTTGGTGCCATACGACGAAGTGGCATCACTATAGGTCTGGCATCTTTCACTAAATCAATCCAAAACTCAATCTCTCGGTGTGGTGGAAGTCCGATCACTTCCTCGAAGACGTCCAGATACTGGCCAACCATGGGCACATCTGACAACTCATCTTCCGGGATGTCGAGGGAATTTAGAAAACTAGCCGTTACCCCATCACTAGGTAGACCACCAACACTACCCTCCACCCATCATCCACTCTAACTATCACCAAAAAGCCCTCACAGTCTACCACCACCACCACATACCTTTGAAGCCAATCGACTCCCAAAATAATGCCAAACCAAGTAAAGCCCAAAACAAAGCAATCACAAGAAAACATACATCTGTGACTCGATAAGACCACATTACGACAAATCATACTAAGGCTAGTCGAACCGCCAATCGGGTTCGTCACTGCTAAAGGTCTATCGACTATCTTGGGTTTCAATCCCATCCTATCTACCAGGTCACTAGATATGAAGGAACGGGAAGCCCTAGTATCAAACAATACTCGAACAGGAACATCATAAACAGAAAGCATACCTTGAATGACAACATTCTTTCCTTTCTCCGCCGTGGTTGGGGCATTCGACGAAGAAGGAACAACATTAAGAGCATATGCTTTCACAATCTGCTTTTCTTTAGGGGGTTGCAGACATTTATCCTTGTGATGTCCCACTTGGCCGCAGTTGAAGCACTTCCTGTCTGTTGGCTTTGCTCGACATTCTTTAGCATAATGGCCCTTCTTGCCATAGCTAAAGCACTCAACATCTTTCTTGCTCTTTTTTTGACCATCCTTGTAACTACCCAGATTCCGACGGACCGATTTTTTTCAAAAATTCCAATCCCCCGAAACCCGAGTTGATTGCTCTGGTATCCTGCAGAAAAAGACAGAGAAAAGAGATATGTCAGAGTTCAGAAAACACCTCACAGCGGAAGGAGTAAAATATAATATATTTAAAGCATAGCTTTACCTTAATCACAATACTGCTAAAATCAGTATTCCCAAAGCTATAAGTCTCTGTCTAACCTGCTATGAGGAGGGGGTCAGAACATAAGTTCTGTGTGAATGAATTTAAACTACACTTCTTGAATAATCCTACATATACCGTTCAATTACACTTTCTTATTTATTAGGTCATACGTGTTATTAGCACTCAAAGCTTACACACACGTCGCACCCATCTACCCCCTAGTAGATTAACCTAATGTAGTGTATATGTAGCTACCCCCAAACTGAGGTAAACCCCGTGATACCCCACTTGCACGGTCTCCTCCGTATCGCCACAGTAATATGCGCAGTCCCTCATCCTATGCCGTAGTAACGTACAATGCTACATCCGCATAGAACCACTATCGCTGTGCTATGTAAGCGTACTGACTGCTATCCTCGAACTACTCGATCGAGTTTGGTTCCATCACCGAATAAGGCCCTCTAGTCTACGATACACCACCAAGAGCAGACATGGTTGTACCTAGACTTTCCCACGTACGTATCGTCAATCGTACTCGATGTTTCTACTGCACATAACCTCTACTTGTGCACCCAAGTTGCGTGGCAGGGCTACACCAGAAAACACGGAACTCGATCGGGAGCTTTCTATATCTGTACGGGCCTGCCTCTAAGAGTGTCCAATGCATAAATATCCCTCGGGTCTGGTTTTTCTGTGGTGGCTATGGCCCCACCTCAGCCCCTCCCTCAACTAGTAAAGACCACACGAGCTAAGCGACCACCCCTAACAAGCAAACAATCTAAACATCCATATGGGGTCTCCCCGCACCAGTCCCTTGATAGCAAAGGTTAACGATCTCTAGGGGTTAGCTCTTATCTTTTCGCATTCCTTAGGCTGCTGGTGACAGGCATCCGACGATCTTGCAATCGTTTGGTCTTGACCCTCCACCTCCGCCTGAGGCAATCGCCGAACCACCCTTAATGCCACCGCGTACAGCATTCTGACTGCCCCCTACTTGTGCAGTCAAGGCCCACCCACCTGGTAGTTCCACGTAGACCCAACCTCTGTAACCCTAGCCCACAGCTAAACCACTACAGAGGACTAACTAGAGTACCTTTAACATCTCAGGAAGCCGCGTGCTTCCCCTTCCATTCCGTTGGAGCCGCCAAAATAGTGAACATGTGCTCTCCTCGTGCCTTATGACACCATCATGATCTACCTCGTTGGGTTATTCATCCTACAACGTACGGACTGCTTCAAGCACCTTAGTTTTATATGTCATTAGACCCTAAGTCTACCATTTATTTCACGCTTGTGCCACCCCGTCAACTTTCTCATTTAACTTGGTTATTCACATTAGCTTTTTTTTCGTATTCACCAAGTTACCCTTGTTAATTAATTCAATTTATACTTAACCCAATTAAGTCCATTAATAAGCCCACATGATGTTATTTTCCAATTTCGTAAATTATTCCCTTTTTGGGTTACAACAACATGTTATACTTAATTCATAGTTAAGTATGCCTTATCCCACATACATACTGATTAGGAGAATAACCCTCTAAACACTAGCCCCGAAGACCGAAATCAACATCAGACTGGAACCCAGGGAATTACTCAACCCAACCAACATATATGATTTTAATTTACTTCTTTTCCACTCATATAACTTATATCATTTTTAAATTTCACTTTTCTCCTTTCCAAAACACTGAATTTAAGTATATCTTTACATATAAGTTATCTCATCTTCCTTATCGTTTCCTATAACTTATCTTGTCCCATAAGTTATAATTTCCACCTATTATCCTTTCTTGCCTTATTCAAGTTTATTCATAATAGGTTATTTATCATTCCCCATTTCTTGTCATTAATCTTAGATTTGACTTATTTCATAGTATAAGTCGTCCCACCCTTCAAGTCTTGTATTACATCTTAAGTCATAACCTACCCTTGTCCCTATGACAAGTTTGCCTATTATTTAATTTTACATCACCGCAACTCAGTTTTATAATAGGTAATTATCATTCCCCCATTACTGTGTCATTAATTCTAGATTTGACTTAACCCTTCCTTTTACTTAACCCGTTACTTAAATTTTACTCAACTCAATTAATTTATGATACTGTTACGGGTCCCATTTGGTTAAGCATATCTAAATTCTGTTTCACATGTCCCACTTAACCCCCTTTTTATTACCGTTTCCATATCTTACACATGTTTTACTACGGTTAAGTTTACTTAGGTTATGTCTTACATTACATGTCTCACGACGGTTAAGTCCACATTAGTTATGCTTTACATGTCATTTTATCACCCACTTAACCCTCTAACCATACCCATATCACCCACATGTCTTATTATGGTTATTATTTCTTAATTTATTTATAATGCCGTAACGATGTATGACCTCTCACATTAGACGTCCGTTCGTGGCTGCTGGATTTGTCGGGCGGTTCAGGGCAGTCTTACACCACAAACGCGCCTAACCTCATTTCATAAAACGTTACACCTTTAGTTCTTGCCATTGACCTCTCACATTAGACGTCCGCTTGTGGTTGCTGGATTTGCCGGGCAGTCTTACACCACAAACGCGTCTAACCTCATGTCATAGGCGTATGAACATATGCAGAAAGTGTGTGTATATGTTCCTTATCTAATGCAAAATCAGGCGGTCCACTAATTCAGTTGACCTCCTTAATGCAAATCATGGTAGTGCCACGCGTCCATTATGCATGCAAAAGAACCCTAATGATGCATATTACTTCTACATGTATACACAACCATTCATCTAAATGCAGCATCCATATGATAACACAACCATTATACATCCATTAATTTAAATATGCACACGTATTTATATGCAATATGACAGTGACTGAGCCGATCTAGTGCCTAATGTGCGTGTGTATACATGCATCCACGAGCAACCACTTGCATCCATTTGCATCCACCAAACATAACATGTCTCAAACACATGTTTACAACCATAGGTTTTTTCCTAACTAAAGATCGAAGATATCATCGCAAAGACATACTGAATGATAGGACAAGTATCAACAAAGCGATAGAAAAAGGAGAAGTTAAAAATATACCCTCAAAAAGGAAAGGGTACAGTGTAAGCATCTCATCTTTCGTTTCTCAAGTCGCGTCTCCTTGATCATCTCCCCATTGCACTTTGGCCAACTTGACCTCTCTGTTGCGTAGCTCTAATACCTTTGTCCAAAGGATGCATGTAGGAGCTCGTCTAATCGTGGCATCTCACTCTACTTCCACTTCTCTAAGCATGCTCAGCTCCACTGCTTCCGTGGTATCTTGTAACACTTCCGCAAATGCGATACGTGAAATATGTCATGAACATTACTTAGCTAGTTGCCTCTTCTCATGTCCCTCCAAAATCTAGGATACATAACCTCGAAAGATCTTCAAGGATTTTATTCACCCCTTCCTATCCATCCATCCATCTATGGATGATAAGCGATACTCGTACTTGCCTCCTTTTGCATATCACCTTTTCCTCTTGCATTGAAAACTGCTCCAAGTCCTATCACGCAAGCACCGGTATACACTGTGAATGGCTTACTTCTATCTGGCAAAACTAAAGCTGGAGCTGTCATCGAAGCCCTCTTCAAATGCTGGAAAGCATCGTCATGGTCAACATCCCAAGCAAAAGTCAAGTTCTTCTTCGTGTACCAAGTAAGTGGGGCTGATATCTTCGCGCAGTCCTTAATGAACTTCCTATAATAGCCCGTCAGCCCTAAAAAGCTTCTTACTTTTGTTGCGTTCTTAGGAATCTTCCAATCTTGGATTGCCACCACCTTTTGTGGGATCCACAGCTATCACCTCCTTAGAGACCACGTGTCCTAAGATCCTCACTTCTTTTCTCCAAAAACGTCATTTGGAGAACTTAGCTTTAAGTTGATGCACTCGTAGGGTCTCTAAGACTTTCCTAAGATGTAGGGCATGCTCTTCGTTGCTTCTAGAGGAAATCAAAATATCATCCACAATGGATACCACAAACTTGTTTAGAAACTCCCTAAATACCCTACTCATTAAGTCAACGAAGTATGCGGGTGCATTCATCAAACCAAAAGGCATGACGAGCCACTCGAAGAAACCGTCAGGAGTTCTAAATGCAGTCTTATCTATGCTGTCTTTAGCCACACTTAGCTGATGAAATCCTGTAGCTAAATCCAGCTGCGAGAAAACCGAAGCACCAACAAACTAATCGAATAAATCGTCTATCCTCAGCAATGGATGTCTGTTCTTCTTTGTTAGCTTATTCAGCTCTCTATGATCCACGCACAATCTAAGTGAAACATCAGCCTTTGTAGAAAAAACAACTAGAGCACCACATTCCAAAATGCTTCTTCTTATGAACCCTTTCTCAAGCAACTCCTTTACTTTCTTACTGAGTTCTCTTCTCTCTCTCGGAGCCATGTGGCGCACTGGTAATGCAATTGGCCTTGCATTATCAACTAGGTATATTCAAAAGTCTATCTCCGAACTTCATCAAAGACGTCACCATATTCATGGACCACACGAACGGATTCCAAGTCATTATTGTATGCGTCAAGAGATTCTAGGTAGCTAAGCATCACTGGACCCCTGCTGTCCCAAGAAATATCAAGGGTCTTGCCACAACGAGTCAACAATCCAACCACCCTTCTTTCATAGCCTAGGATGGCACTATATATAGCTAGCCAATCCATGCCTAGAATCAAGCCGTAGCCCATGAAGCCAAGAACGAAGGAGTTGCATCCAACGCCCAAGATAGTCACTCTCAAATCCCGACAAATCATCGAAAGATGAGCCGAACCACCAATAGGATTTGAGACTACTATGGGATCCGTAACAAGACTAGTATTTAGGTGCAGTGTTTCAACTAATGAAGCAGATACAAACGAGTGTGAAGCGCTAGAATTCAAACAAGGTTTGAACATGATGATTAAAAAGAAATACCAAACTTCCAGTTAAGATATTTCTACCTCTATCAGGTATGCCAGCCGTGAGGGAACGCGTCTGCCCTACAAATGATCCTGTACTTTTCCCTTACCTTTGCCTTTTGCTTCTTTGGGCGATCCTAATAAGATGTCCTGTTTCTCCGTAACGATAACAACTAGTCTTCTTCTTCTTCTTTCTAACGTCTTTATTTAAGTAGTCATGTATTTCACAAGTGTGGCCCTTCCTTTTCTCTTGGCCCCTTGTTATCCTTACTGCCTTTCTTTGGATCTACTTTCTTATCGTGTGTCTTATCCATGTCTCTCCTGCACGTTCTCCAGTCGTGACCACCTACTAAAATGAGGCTTCGTCCTTCGTTAACCAAGCAGCTAATTGAACATTCCTCCCATCGTCTATCTTGAAGGTACCAACAAGTCCTCCACTTCCTTCTAGCTTTGACAAACTTCCCAGTCCCATGAAGCGGTTTTCCGCCTATCGTACGAAAATTCTTACATATCTTAAAAAAAACGTTTATACGTGGAGGAAGAAATTCAAAAAAGGAAAGAGGGAGAGATTCAAAACGGAGAATCAAAGGAAAGATATATGGCTATTGGGGGTTATGTTTTTAAAACAAACTTTTCTCTTGAAAATACTCTCCTTAAAACATATTTTAGAAAGTATTTCTTTATAAAATGCTTTTGAAAAACAGTTTTTCAAAATCTCTTATCTGTTCTTGTAACCTTCAGCTCTGATACCACGTGTAACGTCCCACGTCCATTAATGTCACTCTCAAAGGGAATGCATTAACTTCCATGGAGTATTATTGGTGTAGAGAACATAATATAACAAGACAGATACATATATTGGTACTTGAAGCATTTTAAAACAACTTTTATTGTAGCGGAGAAATAGTTTAATTACAACAACATCATAAACTAATAGAAAAACCAAGTACACTTAGTAACCATCTTGACAAATTGTTTTCTGAGTACATAAAGTAAAAAGCATAACCCCAACATAAGTGGCCTTAAAAGATATGAGCTGAACTTTACTTTCAGCAATCCAAGCACTTCCAAAGAGAAAGAAAGATCCGAATCAAGCTCCACTAGCACTAGTCCCACCATGAGAACCTGAAGGGAGGGGGGAGGAATAAAAGAGGCGAAAACAAAGGGGGTCAGACACAAAGTCCGGCGATTACCATAACTTTAACGGTATAATTATTAAAGTAAATAGGATAAGGCATAAACTGGTAAAACATGGAATGATTGTGAAACAAGTGGGCAAGACAAAACAAACAAGAGGAATATTCTGGCATTAATCTCGCTCCTAGTCACTATAGGATAGTTACTATACTGCACCATTACTAGCCACCCTAAACATCTATCCCGCCTACTGAACAAAATAATAATAATGGTAGTTTCGTGTACCCCTAGTTGTCTTCATAAGTGCCGCCTGCTCCTATCTCCACTAGTTGTACCCACTACTCTCCCCATTCTAATTGCAACATTTATTCATAATATGGTAGTTGGACTCCTAGCTGTCTTCATAGATGCCGCCTGCTCCTATCTCCGCTAGTCGTACCCACTACCTTCCCCATTCGATCGGCTCCCTAACTCGTAGATACCCGTGCTGGTCCCACAGTGAGGTGCATATAAACTAGCATATGTATATGCTTGATTCACATATAAACTTGTGTACAATTCACATATAGACTTGCATAGGATTCATATTCAAACTAACATACAATTTAACATCCCAAACTTGCACAAAATTCACATACAAATTAGCATATGATTTAACATTCCAGACTTGCATAAGATTCACATACGAATTAACATATGTAAAAGCAGACTTGCATAAGATTCATATTCAAACTAGCATATGATTTAACATCCCAAACTTGCATAAGGTTTCACATACGAACTAGCATATGATTTACATCCCAAACTTGCATAAAATGAATCAAGTTAAACAAGTATAATTGGACATATGAAATAGATCTACCAACATAAGATAACAAAGTAAAACAACATCACGTGATTCAATAGACATGTTCTCATGATCCAATTATAACTCATCATAATTAATTTATTAATTATATTGTGAAAGAAATAGTACTCACAAAGATAGGTTAGAGAAGAGAATGATTTGTTTTTCTTTTGAATTAGAATTTTGACTTGCTAAATCCTAAGCTTTAGGAAGGAGAACTATCCTAGCAGCAGCATGGTGGCCAAGAGGCAAATTTTGTTTAGGTTTAGGGTTTGAGTCCAGCACTCTTTTACAGAAGTTTGAATCAACCTAAGCCGTTAGATTATCATAGGAGCAAATCCAACCATCCAGACTAGATAGATTTATCTAGAACAGCTACATCAGGCCTAATGACACAGCAGAGAGTCAGAAATCGTCACATTTCAGATCTTCCCAGGGGGGGGGGAGGGGGGTAGGTCGACCCCCTGGTCGACTTGGCCCTTGGGCGGGAGAATTCCCGCCCAGCCTGGTCTTCTGTTTGGATTTGAATTTCGAATAATATTCTGAACTGTTTTAATTTATATACAATTACTGAAACTTCCGAAGGCCATAACTTCCTCATAAGAAGTCCGATTTACAAAAACTTGGACTCTATTCCAAGCAGAATTTCGAGACGAACACAATGGCGTAACCCATTCCCCCTAATTAGGCCCGGTTAAGGTGTTTTTCACCTTCTAAACCTTGTTTCAGCCATATCTCCCAAATGGTGAGTCCGTTTGGCTAATGTGACCACTCTACGGAAAGGTAAACCATCATCCGGATTTAATGGAAGTGGTCTAAGGTCAAAACTCCTTACCAATCAAAAGTTATGGCCGAAACAAGATTAAATAGGGGCAAAACGATCATTTAAAAATCGAAAAAAATCATGAACATGGGAAATCACCCCAATAGCCATCTCCCAAAGTTAAATGGCTATACGACTTCGCATGAGAAAGAAATAAATATTCTACGATCCCCTGATGCATAGAATGCAGGTCGTTACACATTGGAATGATTTCTTGCTTATAACCATCAAAGATGAGAGCTTTGTGAGTTCTTAGTGTCTATGCCACAAGATATTAGCTTATATAGTGTAATTTAGAGTTCATTTGAGTTTGCGTATGCATATGAATTGGTTAGACAAGTAAACACTTTCTGGTTCATTAGTTTATGTTCCATTGAATTGAAAATTATGATATGGATAGTTCATACTGCAACAACCCAGAAGATACGAGCCAATTAAAAAATTTTAAATTGGTTATTTTAAAGAGATTAGGGTAATTGAAATCGAATATTTCAATAAAATAATGAGTTAGAAATGGTGCGGTAGTTTGAAAATACGAATTCAAACTTTAACTGACTGTACCGGGTGAAAAATAAAACGGATTTTAGTGAAACCAAAAATATTTAAATCTGTTTATGAATATCATTCTAATGAATCTGAAAAATCGAAGTTTCATAGCGGGAATCAAAAGTTATGACCAAATGAATTTTCAGAAAGGTCGCTATAGAGAATATATAGTCCTTGAAAATAGACATTTTGCAAATGACCTCGGAATTCGACGAAACCACTTTTGTTGCATCCGGGATGTCAAATTATTGCTAAGTTTCAAATTCCATAACTTTTGAAGCTAATATGTGAGCGTGGCAAAAGAAAACGTGTTTGGTCAATTTTTGTTGAATTGGATCGACCCGAAAATGGCCATTTTTCAAACGGTCTCAGAATTCGACGAAGCTGGTTTTGTTGGGACCATATCGTCAAAACATAGCTAGATTTAATTTTTTGGAATTTTTGAGATTAGTTTGTGACCCCGGCAAATTGAAATGTACGTTCAAATCAAATATTGAATGTTTTATATTTTAATTTGAAGAATAACCGACTGTAACAGTCGAATGGGCCTACGAAACATATCCCATTGTGTTCAGAATGGGGGTATTTAGCTAGGGGCGGCAGTCGTTGGGTTTGGAGTTCGTATTGAGAAACGCTATTTCAAAATTTTAATAAAGCACGGGCCAATCATATTTTTCCTTCATAATTTAATTTTATAAAAAATATCTCAAACCCCCTAGTAACTCGCTCGACGGCGGAAGAGCTTCCCCCATTCCTGGCCATTTTCTGATCAAACCACGGCGAATTAGCACGTCCCCCTTCACAACTTTTTGATGAGCTCTCCTCCCTCGTCAAATCCATACCAGGTGCTCCTCCCCTCATGGAACCATCGACGAGAACGACCCCATCAAAGTTCAAGACTTCACCGTGCTGCCCTTCCCTCGATCTACGTGTGAGTGGGACCCCCCTGACCTCGACGTGTGCGCCTCTCGGAGTGCTACGACGTGGTGCTACTCGATTTCAGTATAATGCTACGGATTTTGGAAAAAATCAAAACCTAGTTTTGAAGGTTCGAAGAAGGTAACGGTTTAATTTATTTTAAACTATTCTATAGCACTTTAAAGCGCTACGGTTTATGATTTTACAATAAAAATCGTATCTTTTTGCTATGTCGATGAAATTCGATGAAACAGGAGACATCGGGACCGTGTCGACACTCTCCACATTCTAGAAGTGTCTGTGGATTTTTCTGAGCTCGCTACGATTTTTAGCAAAGCAACAAACCAATGTAAGATTTCTAAACTGAAATGTGAATGGAAATGCATTGTGTAAGTTATATAAGCGAAGTATAAATTATATACACCTTGTATACCTCATGTACATGTGTTATATAAGTTATATGAGCGATGTATAAATTATACATGCATCGTATAAATCATATGTGTGTTGGAATGGAAATAAAATATACTTATATATATATATATATATATATATATACTCACCTCATCCACAAACCATGGACGATAATTATTGATTGTGAACTAGCGTGAAAAATTTGGTGAATAATGCGAATGGTTGATAGAATTGATTGTGGTCGATATTATTTGATTGTGGTTGAAATATACCCGTTTATGGTTGAAAAATACCCATTTGTGATTGAAACAAAATTAGAATAAGTTATGGAAAAGAAAAACATACTCGCTTGCGTGTGAACTAGATGTATGAAATCCCCATTGTCAAAAAGCGCGAGGTTTTAAGGTAGAGCGAGGAGCCGTACTCGGGATAGTGCCGGTTTTAAATACCCTGCCATTATGCTGCCGAAATTTTCAATAATATTCATGTGTTAGAATTATTTTCATGTGTTGAAACTATATTCACGTGTTGAAACCATATTCATGTGTTGAATAGAAATTCATGTATTGAATAGAAATTCATGTGATGAATAAAATTCTTTGAAAAAAATAAAAATAACATTTTATCACATATATAAACTATTCATGTTTTAAATAAATTGTTTTAACAATAAAAATCACAATTTTATTATATATATAAACTATAGAAAATATTCATGTGTTGAATAAAGGACTAGAATGATAAAAATCATATTTTTATCGTATGTGTGAAATCGATAATATTCATGTGTTGAATATATAGATTGAACAATAAAATCTACATTTTTATTGTGAATATGAAGTGCTAAAAATGTTCATGTGTGGAATAAATATTTTTGATGATAAAAATATCATTTTTATCATGTATATGATTGCTAAAAATACACAAGTGTTGAAATAAATATTTGTTTGCTATGAATATTATTTTTAACATGTATGTGAACTAAATAAAATAACCATGTATGGAAATAAACCTTCATTCGCTAGAAATATTATTTTTAGCTTAGTTTTGCACATAAATATATACATGTGTTGAACAGGAAAAATGGATTAGCTGTTGAGTAAAGAATTTATTTGCATGCCCGACAAATAGGTAAACCTTAATGAGTTGGATGCGCAATTTTATTATTATATCAACTCCTGTGAATGCCATTGGATGCGGAGTGCTGGTTGTTCTGTGTGTAATAATAAACGTCGCCATAGGATAGTAACAATTAATTTTGAACGACACTACATGGCATACTTCTTGAAGATAGGCATACTTCATCATATACCACATAAGCATTTGGAGCTTGTGTGACGAGGTTGAAGATTTACCATACGAGCGAGAGGCTTGTATGGCGATGATTATATATTACAGGTTGAACTGATGACTGATCTGGACTATATAAATTGTATTTGCAAGATTAATATAGACTCCACACGGGCCTGGAGATGACAATAAACACGTCTCTCTGGTCATTAAGGCACAAAAACCATTTATAAGGAGACGAGAATTTAATCTCTGGAGTTATATCTACACACACTCCCTTGTGGATGCCGGAATATATCACTATAAATATGTGCATTCTTATTAGGATTTATTGGGTACCTAATATGGCCCAATAAATTTCCAAACCCCTTCCCGTACAAAGGAGGTTATGGTGAAATTTTCTGAAATTTAAAGGGGTTAGTGAAATATTTGAAGTGAAAATGATATTGAAATAATCGAATAAATTATATATATATATATATATATATATATTAATTAAATAAAATGAATCGAGTCCCTGCAGTTCGCGTTTTGAAATCATAACTTCAAAAGATTATACCGAAAGATCCGACCATTGGATTTTCACGAAACTGGAACCGTTGGGTTCTCTTTTGGGAATATCTTCCCAACGATATAAACTTTGTTGAGATCCAACGGTTAGATTTTCAGATATATGTAAAACAAATTTGGGGAAAAACAGCGCCAGTGCCTCGGCACGACCTAAAACGTCGTTTAATTAAATAGGGCTATTTTTAAATAAATAAAATTGGCGATATATCGTTATAAAATATTATAGACGATATAGAATGGAAATAAATCGATTCTACTTGTTTTGCTTGATATTTGATGGTTGAATGTGTTTGACATGAAAATTATACTAAAGAAATGAAATGTGAATGTCGAATAATTTAACCTTGGGAAGAAGTGATTTGAAAATCTAAATATACGTGAATTATTTGAAAAGGCCGAGTTAATTCTCATTTCAAATAATTGATCCACGATTAGAAGTCGAAGAGATGAAGATGGTTCAAGACCGACGATCTTCACATCGGATGGATGGGCGCTACTGATGCTCATGATTGGAGTAGCTACCTTGAAGGAGCTGAAGTTGTAGCCGTCCGAACGTATTTGTTGATTGTACGGATATGCGAGGAATATGGTGCCTCCGGCTTCGTTCAGACCAAGAACGAACTTGTAAATAGACTGTGTGCCTAACATTGGATTTTATTCTGTGCTGATTGATCTCTATTAAATATATATCTGTTAGCGGCAGAGAATTTATTGTCTTGCTTAACGCCCTTCTCTGAGACGTACGAGCTCAGAGGTTATATATCGATAGAAATCAGTCGCATAGAGTGAATTGCCTGTGTGGCAGATGATCAAGGTTTCTGTTGAAAAGCAAAGTCTTGTGGTTGATGATCAAAGCATGGCCTACGTGGCATAGCTTTGTGTATAGCGTTGATTCGCGAGCCTCACACTTTGGTATGAGTCAAAAACGGGATAAGGATCACTGGGATAACACGACGTTTCTTTCTAGCTATGGTGGTGTCAGTGAATTACCAACCCTGACATTGATATTATTTTCACCTGTGTGGTTGTTGGAATGCGAGGCGCCTCGATTATAGGTCTGTAAGAACCGGGAAATGTGTGCTCTGGAATTGCCAATCCTCAAAAGTAAGAGAGGACCGGCCCAGCCGATTCAAAGGATCGCTGTGTGTGATCCTGAGACATTTGCTAGAGTGTCTCGAACGGAGAGGAACTTTCCCCTTGCCTCGACTCATGATGGAATCCAATTTCCAGTACGAAATCACAAATTTGATTGTATTACTAGTATGGCGACATAGTGGTATGTGTCACTTATGCCGTCTATGATTGATATTTATGATTGAATTTGCTTTTGAAACATATATGCACTAGTAATAATATCAAACACTTTTGTTTTATACGTATCAAGCATTTCTTGGCCATTATAAGGTAAAACTCTATCCTCCGGCTTGTATTGCATTGTGTGATGGGACCTGAGTCTTATAATGGCTTCATTTTTATAAAAAGCATTGCGATGATTTAGTAATTTACTTTATTTCATGCACTGGCAATCACTGGAGTAAACCCATTCCGCGAAAGTGGCGTGGTCCTATGATTTGCCTTATTATTGTTGTTTAATTAGTTAAGTAGATTTCTCATACCAGTCCCATGACTGACTCATAGTTTGTTTCACCTTGCAAACTCGGGTGCCCTTATTTTCACACGGGCAGCCTAGTACCAGGTAGCAGGACATATTTTGGCTTTGGCACTTCAGTAGTGAGTGCATCTTTTGGCTCTTCAGCAGGGAGTGCATCTTTTGGCTCATGGCGAGGCTTGACTTCTCAGTGTTGACTATTGATATTCCGCCATTATTATTTATGTACATGATTCCGCTTCTGGCGATGTAGACTGAAATTTCTTTTATGTACTCTCTATGTATATGTACCGCTTATGGCGATGTAGACTGATCATGTACTTTTATGCACTAAGTTGTATCCTACACTGTGCTCTCTGATGTTGTAACATATTATGATTCCCCTGTCATATTTATGTAAATTATTTTATTTGCTGCTTATGCTATTATCTGTATTCTGCTAATGATGATTAATGTGTTATATTCCAATGATTATCCTTAACACCGTCGTACGGGGTTTTGGGATCGTCACAGGTGGTATCAGAGCTTTGGTTAACCTTAGTTCTGGAATTTAACACATTAAACACCTCGTCAGAATAGAATTAGTAGTATTCTAAGACGAGTAGTTCATTAGAGATAGGACTAGTAATTTCCTAGAATGAGCTAAGCAGAATAGCAAAAATAATCTGATCAGTACATTGTTGTCTTTCCTTAAGTTCTTCTGCTATACCATATATTAAAATTATCGTTTCTGAGGGCTGACTCTTTTCTTGCTTATACAGAAATTGATAGATGGCTACCCGAGCAGCAGCAGCTAGAGGAGGCCGACGAGGCCGAGGACGAGAAGATGTCCCCGCTGTAGAAGGGCCTTTAATACAACCACCAGCCGCTCAGCCATTCGAGCTAGACCGAGTGGCGAAGAGATATAAGAATCTCAAGGGCAAAACCTTTTCATGAACAGGCACAGTGATAGAGGCCTTAGCATGGTTGAAAACTTGCGAAAAGATCTTATGTGGCCTGAGACTCGGAGATCAGGACAAGGTATTTATGGGCGCCTGGCTTTTACAAGATGAGGCAGAATTATGGTGGGAAGCCATCACCGCTGAAGACCAAAATGTAGTGAGAACTTGGGATGAGTTCAAGGCAATGTTTAAGGAGAAGTTCATCCCAGAACAAGCGATGGAGCGTATGCACGATGAATTTGCCTATCTCCAACAAGGAGGCCTCTCCGTACAGGACTACCTCAATAAGTCCACGCAGCTATCTCGTTACACCCCAGAGCTTATCACTACTATAAAGGCAAAGCACAAAAGGTTCATACATGGGCTTAAGTGCAAGTATCAAGATAGAGCCATGAGCCACATCAAACTTCCATTTGCAGACTTAGTGGAAATGGCCTGTAATTATGAAGACTTGGACCAGAGGAACCTCGATCTAGACCACGCCAAGAGTCAAGCGGGAAAAAAACGCAAGACTTCTGCGAACCAGCCTGAGTCCAGCAACGCAGCATCCAAAAATCAGCAAGCTAGAAAGCCACCTAAGGGAAGCTGTTTTAATTGTGGTAAGATGGGACACTACTCTAATGTGTGCACAACTCCAAAGCGGCAGAGGACAAACTCACAGAGCTCGAGACATAACTCTCAGAATTCTCGATCATGCTTCAACTGCCGCCAAACAGGACATCTCGTCAAAGATTGTCCATTGCTTTAGAAGGCAGAAGTTGCACATATTTATGACGGGGCGAACCCGCCGGCTGGTTCAGATGGAGCAGGTAAACCCAATGTTCTGGGAGGAACCCTTACCATTAAAAATATTCCTGTTTCTTTACTATTTGACGCGGGTGCATCATTGTAACAACCCGAAAATCTAGGCCAGTTTAAAATTTTTATTTTGGCAATTTTAGCGAATTTTGAATATTTAAAATAGATTATTTTAAAGAATATCGACGAGAAATTTATTTTGAATATAAACCGAAAGTATATATTATATACGCCGTCATTAGAATATAAATAATTATATATAATTATAAATAGGAATTGAAAATGGCGCGGTAGTTCGATAATTCGATTTCAAACTTCAATTGAATGTACCGGGTGCAAAACAATCCGGATTTTAGTGAAACCAAAAATAATAGGATCTAATTGAGAATATCTTTCCAACGAATCCGAAAAATCAAAATTTCATAGCGGGAATCAAAAGATATGTCCAGTTGAAAATTCTGAATAGTCGCTATGGAATTCAGGCCCTTAAAAATGGGAATTTTGCAAACGACCTAGGATTTCGACGAAACCACTTTTGTTGGATTCGCAGTGTTAAATTATTGCTAGATTCCAAATTTCATAATTTTTCGAATCAATATGTGAGCGTGGCAAAGGAAAACGCGTTTGACCAGTTTTAGTTGATTTTAATCGACTGGAAAATGGCCATTTTTCCAATGGTCTCAGAATTCGACGAAACTAGTTTTGTTAGGACCGTATCATCAATATGAAGCTAGAAAATATTTTTCAGGAATTTTTCGAGTTAGTATGTAACCCCAGTAAATTGAAATGCGATTTTAAAATCAATATATAGAGTTATATGTTGATTTTAACGGAAACTGATCGAAACGATAGAATTAGCCTACGATACATATCCCTTAGTGTTCAGAATAGGAGTAAAACGCTAGGAACGACAGGCGGTGGGCCTCGTTTAGAGGTCGTATGTAAAAGTCAACTTTTTGAATTAAATAATAATAATAAAAAATATAACTCTCTCCCCCTTTAACTCATCTGGCCCCCCTTTTATTTTCAAAACCCGATTCAGAAATTAATAAAAAAAGGAAAAAAAAGAAAAAGAGGCGGAGAGGAGCATCGCGCCCCCCCTAGGGCAGCACCGCCCACCGCCGTGCCCCAGGTGGCGGCGCGCCACCTCCGTAGTCCCCCCCTCCACGCGACGGCGCCCCCTTCCCTAGCCGCCATCCCTTAGCTCGAGACCGACGCCCTGTTCACCCACCGCCCGTGTTGCTTGCTCCGCCCCTTTCTGATGGCCGATGCCCTGCCACCACCATGGCAGCAACCCTCCGACCGCCCAATGCCCTTCCGACGACCAAAAAGCTTTTCCCCCTTCGCTGTAAGTTATGTTATCTTATATTTAATTCATTTAGTTTAATCAATTTGAAAAATCTGATTTTTCTATGAAAAAAAAAAACCTTACGTTGTTTTGTAAGTATAAAAGGTTTGATTTTTAATTATTCAAAGAAATGATTTTTGTTATATAAAGGTGAGATTTTTGTTCGTTAAAAGAAGAGATTTTTGAAATATAAAAGACCGGATTTTTTTATTGTAAAAAGAACGGATTTTTATATATATGAATGAAGTATAAAAATCGGATTTTTATATAAGTAGAGTATTAAAAATATAATTATTATATTTTTAAAGAATTAAAAATATGATTTTTATATTTTTAAAGTATTAAAAATATAATCATTACTATATAGAAGATGTAAAAATATGATTTTTGTTTATGTAGAGAATTAAAAATATAATTTTTACATGATAGGAATATTAGAAATATCATCTTTATATGTGTAGCAAAATAAAAATGTGATTTTTATAATGATATATTTGAAAAGGCGAAATCTTTATATAGAGAATAGCAAAGTAAAAATGGGATTTTTATATATTGAAAAGCGAAGTAAAAATTCGATTTTTATATATTGAATAGAAAAGTAAAATTCGATTTTTATATATTGAATAGCAAAGTAAAAATCCGATTTTTATATATTGAATAGCGAAGTAAAAATTTGATTTTTACATATGTAGAGAATACGGACAACGAAGGTGATAAAAAGGCGATCATGACGAAGATTTCTATAAATGAAGTGTCGTGGAGTTGGAATAGCTATTGGTGAGAATTTCTCACTCTTTAATTTCTTTTTCTAGTTATATATATATATATACTAGGATGCAGACGGTGTTTAGTAGCACCCGACACCCGTCATCCACATACCATGGATGGCTTGTTTGTTTAATTGTTTGGTTGTGTAGTTGGTTAAATAATTTGGTTTGAATTGAATTGTTTGGTGAAATGAAATTGATTTGATTGATGTGTGAATGGCGTGGGCCTTCACTAGACCGGGGATAAGGCTGGGCCTCGTCCTGTTTCTAGTATCGTGCCGTTATGCCACCGAAATTTTCTAAAATAAGTTAGAAAAATAAAAATATCATTTTATTTAAAGAATGAACTGAATAGAAATTCATATGTTAAAAAAAATGTTTTATCGTTAAAAATATAATTTTTAACGTGAATATGAATATAGTGAATGTGAATAAATAAATATTCATTTACAAACCGGATGGTTTGTTTATGTACACTGATTTGACTGACATTGATTGGGACGATAAATTTTACACATCGCCCAACTGCACAACTAAAATCTGTGTTTGATTGTATGAAACCCCACATGGGTGTTGGGATGAAATTTGAAGTTCACTCATCCTGATTGATTAAATATGTCAATCGATTGATTGACAAGCTGTTATAAGCGTTGGATATCTATATTTGATGCTTATACAGTGTAGTGCACTTTGGTTGATGGTTGATTATTTTTCAATGCTATTATATACGTGTGATGTATGAAAATCCATATAATTAACATTATATGGTGATTGATTAGGCCTCATTCCAATTTAGAAAATAAAGAATATTATAAAATAAAAGTTCATGTGTTGACAGAACTCACCTGTTGAGATTAGTCATGTGTTGAACGAAATATTTTAATAATAAAATTTACATCTTTATCAATATAAAATAAAGGTTCATGTGTTGACAGTACTCATCCGTTGAGATTAGTCATGTGTTGAACGAAATATTTTAATAATAAAATTTACATCCTTATCATATTTAAAATTAGAACTACTTCACGGTGGAGTCTAATTGAAAATCAAACGATAGATTCCCAAATTTTATAAAATATTTTAAATAACAAAAATAGTCACACGTGGACAGTACTCATTCGTTGAGATTAGTCGTGTGTTGACAAAGATATAGAGTCGTGTATTGAAAGAAATATAGATCCATTTGTTGAATATAAAGACGTGTTGATTAGTGATGCGCTATTTTGACGTGAACGATATTTATATCGATTATATTCGTTTTTAAATTTAAATTGAATCGAATAGAAAACAAATTTGAATTGAATCGAATAGAAAACCAATTTGAATTGAATCGAATAGAAAACCAATTTGAATTGAATCGAATAGAAAACCAATTTGAATTGAATCGAATAGAAAACCAATTTGAATTGAATCAAATAGAAAACCAATTTGAATTGAATCGAATAGAAAACCAATTTGAATTGAATGGAATAGAAAACGAATTCGAAATGAATTGAGTACGAAATGAATTCGAATTGAATTGAAAACGAATTGAATTGAATTCAAATTGAATTGAAATTTGAATTGAGTAGAAATGAAAATAAAAAGGATTTATAATAGAAAATTCAAATTAGATTTGAATTTGAAATAAAGGTTGAAATTGTTTTTGAAACGAATTCAAAACTGTTTATAAAATTCCTTTTAAATAGTAATCGACGAAATATATATTATATATATTATATATATATAATATAATGGCCTGAATAGAACGCGCCGCGCCGCGCCAGTTCGTGAATTTCGACCATTTATTTCAAACGGACATTACGGGAGATCCGACCGTTGGATTCTCCTAAAATGGGAACCGTTGGGTTCGTATCGAAAAGAGCTTTCTAATGAATATTAGAAATTTAAAATCTAACGGTTGGATTTGGAGATACTTCCAAATCAAATTTGGAAAAGGTCGCTGTAAGTGCAGTTCGATGGCCGTTGATGGAAATCGACTGTACGGGCCTTGATAAAATTATTAAAATTATTAATAATTTGTGTAAAATCATAAGAAATGATTTGGGAGAAATTGGGATGTAAAACTCCATATTTGAAAAGATAAAAATAGATTTTTATCGAAATGAACTAGTTTTGAACTAAAATTAAAATCCATTTATTTTTAAATAAATAAATTAGATTTGAAATGGGTTTTAAATAGAATTGATTTGTGGGTTTATCGTGAACTGTGTTTTAAATAACACTAGTTCTTTAACCCGATAATAAATAGAATGTGATTTGGGTTTATCGTGAACTGTGTTTTAAATGACACTAGTTCTTTAACCCTGTAAAAGGAGTTTTAATGAATCCGCACTTAAATTGAAATGCGGATTGATAATCTAAATTATCAAATATTGAGAATGAGCGAGAATGGAGTATCACCAGTTTTGCTTCAAAGCGGTAGTTAAATCTTTAATTAGATTTGAACGTGAAATGGTAATTAATTTTACTGATAACACCGTGGTGTTAGATATGGAGTATTACATGTTTTGCTTCATGGGATGAATAGGTTGGGATTGGGAAATAAAATAAATAATTACTTCGGTGTGGTTTGCTAATCTCGACTAGTTGGAAAAACCATAATTTGGTTTGAAATGACATCCAAAGGAAGATCAAAGAATAAATTTAAAGAATTTATCTTGGATAAAATTAATGGGAACCTTTCCCTGAGAATATTAATTGGAATGAGGCGTATGTTGTGTTTGTGTAACATTCGTCTTAATATACGCGGGTTGTTCGGAAAGGCCGGGTTTATACCCATTCTGAATAACCGATTCGACGATATGTCGAAGATGAAGACGGTGGTTGAAGACCGGAAGTCTTCACATCGTTTGGATAATTACTGATGATCCTGATTGGGCTGTACACCCAAGAGGATGGAAATAGTTGGTGGTCGTCCAGACGTACTTGGAGATGGATGGATATGCGAGGAAAGTGCCTCCGGTTTCGTTCAGACCCAGAACGAACTTGTAAATTGATTGTGTGTCTGACATTGGATTTTATTCTGTGTTGATTGATTTCTGTTAAATATATATCTGTTTGGCGGCGGAGAATTTATTCTCTTGCTTAACGCTCTTCTCTGAGACGTACGAGCTTAGAGTTTATATATCGATAGATATCAATCGCATGGCATGAATTGCCTGTGTGGCATGCTAAGTTGCATGGATCATGGCTTCTGTTGAAAAGAAAAGTCTTATGGTTGATGATCAAAGCACGGCCTTTGTGGCGTAGCTTTGTGTATAACGTGAATTCGCGAGCCTCACACCTCGGTATGAGTTAAAAACGGGATACGGACCGCTGGGAGAACACGACATTTCTTTCTAACTTTGGTGGTGTCAGTGACTTAGCAGCCCTGACATTTACATACTTTTCACCTTTGTGGTTGTTGGAATGAGGCGCCTCGATTATAGGTCTGTAAGGACCGGGAAACGTGTGTTCAGGCATAACTAATCCTCTAACGTAAGTGAGGACCGGCCCAGCCGAATCTAGGATTTCCCAGAGTGTGTAGTCCTGAGACATTTGCTAGAGTGTCTCGAACGCGGAGAGGAGCTTGCCCCTTGCCTCGACTCATGACGGAAATCCAATTTCCAATACGTACATTTCGGTTTTAATTGTAGAACTAGTATGGTGACATAGTAGAATGGGATGCTATGCCGTCTATGATTGATATTTATGATTGAAAATGTTTTGACATTATACACTTATTATAGTATCAAATGATTTGTTTTAAACGTACCAAGCCTGTTTGGCTATTATAAGGGAAAACCCTATCCTCCGGCTTGCGTTGCATTGTGTGATGGGACCTGGGTCTTATAATAGCTTCATTTTTCAAAAAAAAAACATTGCGCTGTTTATTCTATGCACTGGTATTCTTGGGAGGAAACCCGTTTCGTGTTATACGGCGTGGTCCCTTGAATTACTCTCTTTTAAAAGTAAAATTCTAAATATCTGTTTTAGTTCTCACACCAGTCACATGACTGACCTGGAGTTTATTGTTTTAACCTAAACTCTGGGTGCCCCTATTTTCCGCACGGGCAGCTAGTAGTTTTGGTTTTGCAGATTTATATTCACAGGATCCTGATTTACAGCTGGAATGATGCTCGGAAAGCTCTGTATCCGTGTATTACTTTCAGTTGTGTTTTGTATTATTTTTTCTGCTGCAATACTGTATTTAAATCTCTGATATTCTTTGTTGTATAATTCATACTCTGTATATTCTTGTATTCTGATGGAATTGTTGTAATAACAATGAAATGTTCTTCCGTCTGCGTTCTGTTTTGTCCTGTTCTCAAAACGATCAGGGGTTTCGAGCGGTTTAGATCGGTTTAACAACTGATTCGGATCGAGTGAAATTCCCGGTCGTCACATTTGGTATCAAAGCTTTGGTTTACAGAGCTCGAGAACAAGACACATTAGAACCATATGAAAGAATTCATCAGATATTCGATTAGTAATAACCAATTAGAATGACTCGTTAGAGATAGGATCAGTAGTGTCCTAGAACGAGTGTGAAGAGTATATATATATATTTCTTTTTTCAAATGAAAACAATTTTGTTTGAAAATTTAAATCGTTTTACACGTATTTGAATAATTTATTTATATAGATTTGGACAATCTAGTATATAAAGATTTTGCATATACGCGTCATGAACATATATTCGAAGTTTTAGTATACTGGATAGATATAGAATCACACTCTAGTCGCACGGGCCTGATTCTGATGATTGACGCGTCATCATCAGTAATTATTTTCGTGTTTCGAAGGTGTGATATCTATATATTTCCATTAGACTGGTGTGAGAACCAAAACTAATATAGCTAGAACACATTGTTGTGAATTGGCATCAAAAACATGATTTTTTGTATATATATCAAAATTTATAAATTTGAAACGTTAATCCACTAATTGATTGATGTTTGTGTTGTTTGTTTATTTGTTTGATAATTTTTGAACCATTATGCCTAATAGAACCAAATATTGAACTATATTGAAATTGATCACATTTGCTTGCATATACAAGTACTTACATTGAACATGTCATAGCAAGGAGGCTAGGGCAGAGAATAAAATTTGTTTGCCTGACAAATAGGTACATGTTTACCATAATTTACTGTTTTGTTTGGGTGATGATAATTTTATGAGCCTATTGGCTAGCCGCTTGGCTTTTTCTTTTTGAGATCAGAAGGCCTATATAGCAATTTCGGGATTTTCCCGTGGCTCCCGGTGCAGGGGAGGTTATGGCGAAATTTTTCAAAAATTTAGGGTGTTAGCCAAGTTTTTGAAAATTTGAAAATTCTCAGAAACTGAAAAGTTGGAGAATGGAAGCCAGATCGAACATAGAGTTGATTAATCAAACCACTTTTGACTTCGTTCCTTTTCGGGGACGAAAAGTTTTAAGTGGGGGAGATTGTAACAACCCGAAAATCTGGGCCAGTTTAAAATTTTTATTTTGGCAATTTTAGCGAATTTTGAATATTTAAAATAGATTATTTTAAATAATATCGACGAGAAATTTATTTTGAATATAAATCGAAAGTATATATTATATACGCCGTCATTAGAATATAAATAATTATATAAAATTATAAATAGGAATTGAAAATGGCGCGGTAGTTCGATAATTCGATTTCAAACTTCAATTGAATGTACCGGGTGCAAAACAATCCGGATTTTAGTGAAACAAAAAATAATAGGATCTAATTGAGAATATCTTTCCAACGAATACGAAAAATCAAAATTTCATAGCGGGAATCAAAAGATATGTCCAGTTGAAAATTCTGAATAGTCGCTATGGAATTCAGGCCCTTAAAAATGGGAATTTTGCAAACGACCTCGGATTTCGACGAAACCACTTTTGTTGGATTCGCAGTGTTAAATTATTGCTAGATTCCAAATTTCATAATTTTTCGAATCAATATGTGAGCGTGGCAAAGAAAAACGCGTTTGACCAGTTTTAGTTGATTTTAATCGACTGGAAAATGGCCATTTTTCCAACGGTCTCAGAATTCGACGAAACTAGTTTTGTTAGGACCGTATCGTCAATACGAAGCTAGAAAATATTTTTTGAGAATTTTTCGAGTTAGTATGTGACCCCAGTAAATTGAAATGCGCGTTTAAAATCAATATATAGAGTTATATGTTGATTTTAATGGAAACTGATCGAAACGATAGAATCAGCCTACGATACATATCCCATTGTGTTCGGAATAGGGGTAAAACGCTAGGGATGATAGGCGGTGGGCCTCGTTTAGAGGTCGTATGTAAAAGTCAACTTTTTGAATTAAATAATAATAATAAAAATATATAACTCTCACCCCCTTTAACTCATTTGGCCCCCCTTTTATTTTCAAAACCCAATTCAGAAATTAATAAAAAAAGAAAAAAAAAAGAAAAAGAGGCGGAGAGGAGCATCGCGCCCCCCCTCTAGGGAGCGCCGCCCACCGCCGTGCCCCAGGTGGCGGCGCACCACCTCCGAAGTCCCCCCCCCACGCGACGACGCCCCCTTCCCTAGCCGCCATCCCTTAGCTCGAGACTGACACCCTGTTCACCCACCGCCCGTGTTGCTTGCTCCGCCCCTTTCTGATGGCCGATGCCCTGCCACCACCAAGGCAGCACCCCTCCGACCACCCATTGCCCTTCCGACGACCAAAAAGCTTTTCCCCCTTCGCTGTAAGTTATGTTATCTTATTTTTAATTCATTTAGTTTAATCAATTTGAAAAATCTGATTTTTCTATGAAAAAAAAAAAAAAACCATACGTTGTTTTGTAAGTATAAAAGGTTTGCTTTTTAATTATCCAAAGAAATGATTTTTAGTTATATAAAGGTGAGATTTTTGTTCGTTAAAAGAAGAGATTTTTGAAATATAAAAGACCGGATTTTTTTTAAAGTAAAAAGAACGGATTTTTATATATATGAATGAAGTATAAAAATCGGATTTTTATATAAGTAGAGTATTAAAAATATAATTTTTATATTTTTAAAGAATTAAAAATATGATTTTTATATTTTTAAAGTATTAAAAATATAATCTTTACTATATAGAAGATGTAAAAATATGATTTTTGTTTATGTAGAGAATTAAAAATATAATTTTTACATGATAGGAATATTAGAAATATCATCTTTATATGTGTAGCAAAATAAAAATGTGATTTTTATAATGATATATTTGAAAAGGCGAAATCTTTATATAGAGAATAGCAAAGTAAAAATGGGATTTTTATATATTGAATAGCGAAGTAAAGATTCGATTTTTATATATTGAATAACAAAGTAAAAATTCGATTTTTATATATTGAATAGCAAAGTAAAAATTCGATTTATATATATTGAATAGCGAAGTAAAAATTCGATTTTTACATATGTAGAGAATACGGGCAACGAAGGTGATAAAAAGGCGATCACGACGAAGATTTCTATAAATGAAGTGTCGTGAAGTTGGAATAGCTATTGGTGAGAATTTCTCACACTTCAATTTCTTTTTCTAGTTACATATATATACTAGGATGCAGACGGTGTTTAGTAGCACCTGACACCCGTCATCCACAGACCATGGATGGCTTGTTTGTTTAATTGTTTGGTTGTGTAGTTGGTTAGATAATTTGGTTTGAATTGAATTGTTTGTTGAAATGAAATTGATTTGATTGATGTGTGAATGGCGTGGGCCTTTACTAGACCGGGGATAAGGCTAGGCCTCGTCCCGTTTCTAGTATCGTGTCGTTATGCCGTCGAAATTTTCTAAAATAAGTTAGAAAAATAAAAATATCATTTTATTTAAAGAATGAACTGAATAGAAATTCATATGTTAAAATAAAATGTTTTATCGTTAAAAATAAAATTTTTAACGTGAATATGAATATAGTGAATGTGAATAAATAAATATTCATTTACAAACCGGACGGTTTGTTTATGTACACTGATTTGACTGACATTGATTGGGACGATAAATTTTACACATCGCCCAACTGCACAACTAAAATATGTGTTTGATTGTATGAAACCCCACACGGGTGTTGGGATGAAATTTGAAGTTCACTCATCCTGATTGATTAAATATGTCGATCGATTGATTGACAGGCTGTTATAAGCGTTGGATATCTATATTTGATGCTTATACAGTGTAGTGCACTTTGGTTGATGGTTGATTATTTTTCAATGCTATTATATACGTGTGATGTATGAAAATCCATATAATGAACATTATATGGTGATTGATTGGGCCTCATTCCAATTTAGAAAATAAAGTATATTATAAAATAAAGGTTCATGTGTTGACAGAACTCATCCGTTGAGATTAGTCATGTGTTGAACGAAATATTTTAATAATAAAATTTACATCTTTATCAATATAAAATAAAGGTTCATGTGTTGACAATACTCATCCATTGAGATTAGTCATGTGTTGAACGAAATATTTTAATAATAAAATTTACATCTTTATCATATTTAAAATTAGAACTACTTCACGGTGGAGCCTAATTGAAAATCAAACGATAGATACCCAAATTTTATAAAATATTTTAAATAACAAAAATAGTCACATGTGGACAGTACTCATTCGTTGAGATTAGTCGTGTGTTGACAAAGATATAGAGTTGTGTATTGAAAGAAATATAGATCCATTTGTTGAATATAAAGCCGTGTTGATTAGTGATGCGCTATTTTGACGTGAACGATATTTATATCGATTATATTCGTTTTTAAATTTGAATTGAAAAGAATAGAAAAAAAATTTGAATTGAATCGAATAGAAAACCAATTTGAATTGAATCGAATAGAAAACCAATTTGAATTGAATCGAATAGAAAACCAATTTGAATTGAATCGAATAGAAAACCAATTTGAATTGAATTGAATAGAAAACGAATTCGAAATGAATTAAGTACGAAACGAATTCGAATTGAATTGAAAACGAATTGAATTGAATTCAAATTGAATTGAAATTTGAATTGAACATAAATGAAAATAAAAAGGATTTATAATAGAAAATTCAATTTTGATTTGAATTTGAAATAAAGGTTGAAATTGTTTTTGAAACGAATTCAAAACTGTTTATAAAATTCGTTTTAAATAGTAATCGACGAAATATATATTATATATATTATATATATTATATATATAATATAATGGCCTGAATAGAATGCGTCGCGCCGCGCCAGTTCGTGAATTTCGACCATTTATTTCAAATGGACATTACGGGAGATCCGACCGTCGGATTCTCCTAAAACCAGAACCGTTGGGTTCGTATCGAAAAGAGCTTTCTAATGAATATTAGAAATTTGAAATCTAACGGTTGGATTTGGAGATACGTCCAAATCAAATTTGGAAAAGGTCGCTGTAAGTGCAGTTCAATGGCCGTTGATGGAAATCGACTGTACGGGCCTTGATAAAATTATTAAAAATAGTAATAATTTGTGTAAAATTATAAGAAATGATTTGGGAGGAATTGGGATGTAAAACTCCATATTTGAAAAGATAAAAATAGATTTTATCGAAATGAACTAGTTTTGAACTAAAATTAAAATCCATTTATTTTTAAATAAATAAATTAGATTTGAAATGGGTTTTAAATAGAATTGTTTTGTGGGTTTATCGTGAACTGTGTTTTAAATAACACTAGTTCTTTAACCCGATAATAAATAGATTGTGATTTGGGTTTATCGTGAACTGTGTTTTAAATGACACTTGTTCTTTAACCCTGTAAAAGGAGTTTTAATGAATCCGCACTTAAATTGAAATGCGGATTGATAATCTAAATTATCAAATATAGAGAATGAGCGAGAATGGAGTATCACCAGTTTTGCTCCAAAGCGGTAGTTAAATCTTTAATTAGATTTGAACGTGAAATGGTAATTAATTTTACCGATAACACCGTGGTGTTAGATATGGAGTATTACCAGTTTTGCTTCATGGGATGAATAGGTTGGGATTGGGAAATAAAATAAATAATTACTTCAGTGTGGTTCGCTAATCTCGACTAGTTGGAAAAACCATAATTTGGTTTGAAATGACATCCAAAGGAAGATCAAAGAATAAATTTAAAGAATTTATCTTGGATAAAATTAATGGGAACCTTTCCCTGAGAATATGAATTGGAATGAGGCGTATGTTGTGTTTGTGTAACATTCGTTTTAATATACGTGGGTTGTTCGGAAAGGCCGGGTTTATACCCATCTGAATAACCGATTCGACGATATGTCGAAGATGAAGACGGTGGTTGAAGACCGGAAGCCTTCACATCGTTTGGATAATTACTGACGATCCTTATTGGGCTGTACACCCAAGAGGATGGAAATAGTTGGTGGTTGTCCAGACGTACTTGGAGATGGATGGATATGCGAGGAAAGTGCTTCCAGTTTCGTTCAGACCCAGAACGAACTTGTAAATTGATTGTGTGTCTGACATTGGATTTTATTCTGTGTTGATTGATTTCTGTTAAATATATATCTGTTTTGCGACGGAGAATTTATTCTCTTGCTTAACGCCCTTCTCTGAGACGTACGAGCTTAGAGGTTATATATCGATAGATATCAATCGCATGGCATGAATTGCCTGTGTGGCATGCTAAGTTACATGGATCAAGGCTTCTATTGAAAGGCAAAGTCTTGTGGTTGATGATCAAAGCACGACCTTTGTGGCATAGCTTTGTGTATAACGTGAATTCGCGAGCCTCACACCTCGGTATGAGTTAAAAACGGGATACAGACCGCTGGGAGAACACGGCGTTTCTTTCTAGCTTTGGTGGTGTCAGTGACTTACCAGCCCTGACATTTATATACTTTTCACCTTTGTGGTTGTTGGAATGAGGCGCCTCGATTATAGGTCTCTAAGGTCCGGGAAACGTGTGTTCATGCATAACTAATCCTCTAACGTAAGTGAGGACCGGCCCAGCCGAATCCAGGATTTCCCAGAGTGTGCAGTCCTGAGACATTTGCTAGAGTGTCTCGAACACGGAGAGGAGCTTGCCCCTTGCCTCGACTCATGACCGAAATCCAATTTCCAATACGTGCATTTCGGTTTTAATTGTAGAACTAATATGGCGACATAGTAGCATGGGATGCTATGTCGTCTATGATTGATATTTATGATTGAAAATGTTTTGACACTATACACTTATTATAGTATCAAATGATTTGTTTTAAACGTACCAAGCATGTTTGGCTATTATAAGGGAAAACCCTATCCTCTGGCTTGCGTTGCATTGTGTGATGGGACCTGGGTCTTATAATAGCTTCATTTTTCAAAAAAAAAAAAAAACACTGCGCTGTTTGTTCTATGCACTGGTATTCTTGGGAGGAAACCCGTTCCGTGTTATACGGCGTGGTCCCTTGAATTACTCTCTTTTAAAAGTAAAATTCTAAATAACTGTTTTAGTTCTCACACCAGTCACATGACTGACCTGGAGTTTATTGTTTTAACCTAAACTCTGGGTGCCCCTATTTCCGCACGGGCAGCTAGTAGTTTTGGTTTTGCAGATTTATATTCACAGGATCCTGATTTACAGCTGTTGTATACTATTTATTCATACTCTGTGTATTCTTGTATTCTGATGGAATTGTTGTAATAACAATGAAATGTTCTTCCGTCTGCATTCTGTTTTGTCCTGTTCTCAAAACGATCAGGGGTTTCGAGCGGTCTAGATCGGTTTAACGACTGATTCGGATCGAGCGAAATTCCCGGCCGTCACATTTGGTATCAGAGCTTTGGTTTACAGAGCTCGAGAACAAGACACATTAGAACCATATGAAAGAACAAGTTAAAGTTAAAACAAAGAAAGCTTAAAGAATCGGTTAGAGTTCATAATACAATAGGGGGTTCTATTATTCTTAGTTCATATTGTAAAGTACCTGCTTCTTTTTCTCGATACCGGTTTTCTTTTGATCTAGTCGTTATGGATTTTCCTGAGTTCGATATCATTCTCGGGCTAGATTGGTTAACGAAATATGAGGCCGAAGTAAATTGTGGGGAAAGAATAGTAAAAATTAAAATGAAACTTGGATATATTACTGTACCATGCCATGGTTCAGATCCAAATAGAAAAGAATTTTGGTCTACGCTAGAAGTTGTTCCCACTTCATTAGAAAAGATTCCTGTTGTTAAAAACTATGCGGATGTGTTTGAAGAAGTCGAAAACTTATCTCCGCAAAGAGAAATTGAATTCAGAATCGATCGAATTCCGAATGCCAGACCAGTGGTACATCTAATTCGA
Source organism: Allium sativum (assembly GCA_030737875.1). NCBI lineage: Eukaryota > Viridiplantae > Streptophyta > Magnoliopsida > Asparagales > Amaryllidaceae > Allium > Allium sativum. Next base: position 33,816,249 of record CM060913.1, on the reverse strand, counting down.
AGAATGACCCCAAAGGAAACAAGAAGAATTAGGTGATCAAACTCGTCAACTGCTATGGAAGGGTCTGATCATACCTAGCTTTTCTAGTTGGGGTGCAGCTGTAGTGTTTGTACCTAAGTCAGACGGTACTCTCCGACTGTGTGTTGATTACCGAGACCTCAACAAACAGACGCTCAAAAACAAATACCCGTTACCCCGCATCGATGATCTGTTAGACCAATTAAATGGAGCGAGAGTATTTTCCAAAATGGACCTGGCTACAGATTTCCATCAACTGAGAATTGCCGAAGAGTGTGTTCCTTTGACAGCTTTCAGAGGTCCAGACATATTTTACGAGTGGTTAGTAATGCCGTTCAGCTTATGCAACGCTCCAGCATACTTCGTCGATTTAATGAATAGAGTGTTCAGAGGCGTTCTAAATAAATTTGTTCTGGTATTCATCGATGATATTTTAATCTACTTCAAATCAAAAACCGAGCATGAAAACATTTAGAACAAGTATTGGGGATTCTGAGAGAGAACGTCTTCAAAGCCAAATTCTCTAAATGTATCTTCTGGTAGGAAGAGGTGAAGTTCCTTGGCCATGTCGTGTCAAAGTAAGGAATTTCTGTAGATCCGAGCAAAATTACAACAATTCAAGATTGGTAACAGCCTACTACACCCACAGAGGTCCGAAGTTTTATGGGGTTGGCTAATTATTATCGAAAATTCGTTAAGGATTTTTCGAAGATATCCGGTCCATTGAAGTATTTGTTCACCTAGAAAGATCTGAACTTGAGACAACAACGTTGACTAGAATTTCTTGCAGCGTATGATCTAGATATCCTATATACGCCGGGAAAGGGTAATGTAGTAGCTGATGAGCTCAGCAGAAAGAATGAAATCATCGCCAGTTGTATCGTTACGTCTTCATTGAATGACAAGATCTCTATTCTTCATAAAAATGACAATTTTGTTAAAGAGATGATCAAAAGAAATCAAAAAGGCGAAGACTCCAGTTTCCAAGTGGATAATGAGGGAGTTCTGAGATTAAAAGGAAGAATTTGTGTTCCCGACATCCCTGAGCTCAAAAGAGAGGTGCTTGATGAATGCCACAAGTCCAAACTTTGCATTCATCCGGGAGTGAGTAAAATGTACAACGATATCAAGCGCACTTTCTGGTGGAAGGCGATGAAGAGGGACATTTCTTTATATGTTAGTAGGTGCTCTACTTGTCAACTAGTCAAAAGTGACCAACAAAAGCTAGCCAGATTGTTGCAACCGTTGGAAGTCCCAGGTTGGAAGTGGGAACAAATTTCCATGGATTTCATAGATGGTTTGCCCCGAACCAAGAAAGGTAATGACTGTATTTGGGTAATCGTAGATCGCTTCAAGAAGACCGCCCATTTCATACCTGTCAGATCCAATAGAACCGCCCAAAGTCTAGCACAAATTTATTTCAAAGAAATTGTTAAGCTGCATGGAGTTCCCATCAGCATAGTCAGTGATTGAGACCCAAGATTTTCTAGCAAATTCTGGGAGGCATTCTAGATAGAATTGGGAACAAAAATAAACTTGAGCACCATTCATCACCCTCAGACAGATGGCCAAACCGAGAGGGTGAACATAATTCTAGAAGATTTACTGCGGGCTTGTATTATTGATTTTGGCGGGTCATGGGAAGATCACTTGCATTTGGAAGAGTTCTCATATAACAACAGCTGCTAAGCAAGTTTGAAAATGTTGCCATTTGAAGCATTATACGGTAGACCGTGCAGATCTCCCGCATGTTGGGTAGAACCTGGCAACAGACTTGTGTTGGGGCCCGATATGATTCGATAAGCATAGACAAGGTCAATTTCATCAAGAAACGATTGAAAACTACTCAAAGCCGACAGAAGAGTTATGCGAATTCTAGAATAATAGATTTAGCATTCGCTGTTGGTGATTATGTTTATTTGAAAGTTTCTCCGATGAGAGGAGTAATCCGATTCCGTAAAACCGGGAAGTTGGCACCCAGATTTATTGCTCCCTTTCCTATACTTGAACGAATTGGAACTCTTGCTTATAGGGTTCAATTACCTGATTGGTTGCACGGAGTACATAATATGTTTCACGTATCGCAACTTAGAAGACATGTGCATGATCCGGATCTTGTTGTAGAAGAAGCAGCGCAACAGGACTTGGAAATTACTCCAGAATTAGCAGTCAGAAGAGAGCCATTAAAAATTGTTGGCAAAGAAACTAAAGAGCTAAGGAACAAGAAGGTTCATTTAGTTAAAGTGAAGTGGAGTAGTAATCCTAGAGACTGTACTTGGGAGACGGAGGAAAGCATTAAGCAAGCTTACCCCAAGTGTAGAGTGGACATCTCTAACTAACTCACGTGCAAGGTACCATTACAGTACTTTGCATTTCCGTTTTGTTTCCTACTGTACTGCTGTTTCCTTTTCGGGGACGAAAAGTTTTAAGTAGGGGATATTGTAATAACCCAGAAAATGCGAGCCAATTTAAAATTTTTAAATTGGTTATTTTAAAGAGATTACGACAATTGAAATATAATATTTCAATAAAATAATGAGTTAGAAATGGTGCGACAGTTTGAAAATTTGAATTCAAACTTTAACTGACTGTACCGGGTGCAAAATAAAACGGATTTTAGTGAAACCAAAAATATTTAAATCTGTTTATGAATATCTTACTAACGAATCTGAAAAATCGAAGTTTCATAGCGGGAATCAAAAGTTATGGCCAAATGAATTTTTAGAAAGGTCGCTGCAGGGAATATATAGTCCTTGAAAATAGACATTTTGCAAACGATCTCGGAATTCGACAAAACCACTTTTGTTGGATCCGGGATGTCAAATTATTGCTAAGTTTCAAATTCCATAATTTTTGAAGCTAATATGTGAGCGTGGCAAAATAAAACGTGTTTGGTCAATTTCTGTTGAATTGGATCGACCCGAAAATGGCCATTTTTCAAACGGTCTCAGAATTTGATGAAACTAGTTTTGTTGAGACCGTATTGTCAAAACATAGCTAGATTTATTTTTCTGGAATTTTTGAGATCAGTTTGTGGCCCCAGCAAATTGAAATGTACGTTCAAATCAAATATTGAATGTTTTATATTTTAATTTGAAGAATAACTGACTGCAACAGTCGAATGGGCCTACGAAACATATCCCATTGTGTTTAGAATGGGGGTATTTAGCTAGGGGCGATAGTCGTTGGGTTTGGATCGGAGTTAGTATGGACAAACACTATTTCAAAAATTTAATAAAGCACGGGCCAATCATATTTTTCCTTCATAATTTAATTTTATAAAAAAAAAATCTCAAACCCCCCTCCCCCGTAACTCGCTCGACGGCGGAAGAGCTTCCCCCTTTTCGGCCAATTTCTGATCAAACCACAGTGAATTAGCCCCTCCCCCTTCACAACTTTTTGAAGAGCTCTCCTCCCTCGTCAAATCCATACTAGGTGCTCCTCCCCTCGTGCAACCATCGACGAGAACGACCACCTCAAAGTTCAGGACATCACCGCGCCACCCTGCCCTCGATCTACGTGCAAGTGGGACCCCCCTGACCTCGACGTGTGTGCCTCTCGGAGTGCTACGACGTGGTGCTACTCAATTTTAGTATAATGCTATGGATTTTGGGAAAAATCAAAACCTAGTTTTGAAGGTTCGAAGAAGGTAACGGTTTAATTTATTTTAAACTATTCTATAGCACTTTAAAGCGCTACGGTTTATGATTTTACAATAAAAATCCTATCTTTTTGCTATGTCGATGAAATTCGATGAAACAGGAGACATCGGGACCGTGTCGACACTCTCCACATTCTAGAAGTGTCCGTGGATTTTTCTGAGCTCGCTACGATTTTTAGCAAAGCAACAAACCAATGTGAGATTTCTAAACTGAAATGTGAATGGAAATGCATTGTGTAAGTTATACAAGCGAAGTATAAATTGTATACACCTTGTATACCTCATGTACATGTGTTATATAAGTTATATGAGCGATGTATAAATTATACATGCATTGTATAAATCATATGTGTGTTGGAATGGAAATTAAATGTACTTATATATATATACACTCCCCTCGTCCACAAACCATGGACGATAATTATTGATTGTGAATTGGCATGAAAAATATGGTGAATAATGCGAATGGTTGATAGAATTGTTTGTGGTTGATATTGTTTGATTGTGGTTGAAATATACCCGTTTGTGGTTGAAAAATACCCGTTTGTGATTGAAACAAAATTAGAATAGGTTGTGGAAAAGAAAAACATACTCTCTTGCGTGCGAACTAGATGTATGAAATCCCCATTGTCAAAAACCACGAGGTTTTAAGGTAGAGCGAGGAGCCGTACTCGGGCCGGTGCCGGTTTTAAATACCCTACCGTTATGCTGCCGAAATTTTCAATAATATTCATGTGTTGAAACTATATTCATGTGTTGAAACCATATTCATGTGTTGAATAGAAATTCATGTGTTGAATAGAAATTCATGTGATGAATAAAATTCTTTGAAAAAAATAAAAATAACATTTCATCACATATATAAACTATATAAACTATTCGTGTTTTAAATAAATTGTTTTAACAATAAAAACCACACTTTTATTATTTATATAAACTATAGAAAATATTCATGTGTTGAATAAAGGACTAGAACGATAAAAATCATATTTTTATCGTATGTGTGAAATCGATAATAGTCATGTGTTGAATATATATATTGAACAATAAAATCTACATTTTTATTGTGAATATGAAGTGCTAAAAATGTTCATGTGTGGAATAAATATTTTTGATGATAAAAATATCATTATTATCATGTATATGACTTACTAAAAATACACAAGTGTTGAAATAAATATTTGTTTGCTATGAATATTATTTTTAACATGTATATGAACTAAATAAAACAACTATGTGTGGAAATAAACCTTTGTTCGCTAGAAATATTATTTTTAGCTTAGTTTTGCACATATATATACATATATATACATGTGTTGAACAGGAAAAATGGATTAGCTGTTGAGTAAAGAATTTATTTGCGTGCCCGACAAATAGGTAAAACTTAATGAGTTGGATGCGCAATTTTATTATTATATCAACTCCTGTGAATGCCATTAGATGCAGAGTGTTGGTTGTTCTATGCGTAATAATAAATGTCGCCATAAGATAGAAACAATTAATTTTGAACGATACTACATGACATACTTCTTGAAGATAGGCATGCTTCATCATATACCACATAAACATTTGGTGCTTGTGTGACGAGGTTGAAAATTTACCATACGAGCGAGAGGCTTATACGGCGATGATTATATATTACAGGTTGAACTGATGACTGATCTAGACTATATAAATTATAACGGTAAATTGTAAGATTAATAAAAACCCCACACGGGTCTGGAGATGACAATAAACACGTCTCTCTGGTCATTAAGGCACAAAAACCATTTATAGGGTGACGAGAATTTATTCTATGGAATTATGATCTATACACACTCCCCTGTGGACACTGGAATATATCACTATAAATATGTGCATGCTTATTAGAATTTATTGGGTACCTAATACGGCCCAATAAATTTCCAAATCCCTTCCCGTACAAAGAAGTTTATGGCGAAATTTTCTGAAATTTAAAGGCGTTAGTGAAATATTTGAAGTGAAAACGATATTGAAATCGTCGAATAAATTATATTTATATATATATATATAAATTAAATAAAACGAATCAAGCCCCTGTAGTTCGCGTTTTGAAATCGTAACTTCAAACGATTATACCGATAGATCCGACTGTCAGGTTTTCACGAAACTGGAACCGTTGGGTTCGCTTTGGGAATATCTTCCCAACAATATAAACTTTGCTGAGATCCAACGGTTAGATTTTCAGATATGTGTAAAGCAAATTTGGGAAAAAACAATGCCAGTGCCTCGGCACGACCTGAAACGTCGTTTAATTAAATATGGCCATTTTTAAATAAATAAAAATGGAGATATATCGTTATAAAATATTATAGACTATATAGAATGGAAATAAACCAATTCTACTTGGTTTGCTTGATATTTGATGGTTGAATGTGCTTGACATGAAAATTATACTAAAGAACCGAAATGTGAATGTCGAATAATTTAACCTTGGGAAAAAGTGATTTGAAAATCTAAATATACGTGAATTATTTGAAAAGGCCGAGTTAATTCTCATTTCAAATAATTGATCGACGATTAGAAATCGAATAGATGAAGACGGTTCAAGACCGACAATCTTCACATCGGATGGATGTGCGCTACTGATGCTCATGATTGGAGTAGCTACCTTGAAGGAGCTGAAGTGGTAGCCGTCCGGACGTATTTTTTGATTGTACGGATATGCGAGGAATATGGTGCCTCCGGCTTCATTTAGACCCTGAACGAACTTGTAAATGGACTGTGTGTCTGACATTGGATTTTGTTCCGTGATGATTGATCTCTACTAAATATATATATATTTGGCGGCGGAGAATTTATTCTCTTGCTTAACGCCCTTCTCTGAGACGTACGAGCTTAGAGGTTATATATCGATAGAAATCAGTCGCATAGAGTAAATTGCTAGTGTGGCACGCCTAAGTGGCAAATGATCAAGGCTTCTGTTGAAAAGCAAAGTCTTGTGGTTGAAGATCAAAGCATGGCCTATGTTGCGTAGCTTTGTGTATAGCATTGATTCGTGAGCCTCACACCTCGGTATGAGTCAAAAACGGGATAAGGACAGCTGGGAAAACATGACGTTTCTTTCTAGCTACGGTGATGTCAGTGACTTAACAGCCCTGACATTGATATTATTTTCACCTATGTGGTTGTTGGAATGCGAGGCACCTCGATTATAGGTCTGTAAGGACCGGGAAACGTGTGTTCAGGAATTGCCAATCCTCAAAAGTAAGAAAGGATCGGCCCAGCCGATTCCGAGGATTGCTGTGTGTGATCCTGAGACATTTGCTAGAGTGTCTCGAACGGAGAGGAGCTTGCCCCTTGCCTCTACTCATGATGGAATCCAATTTCCAGTACGAAATCATGGATTTGATTGTATTACTAGTATGGCGACATAGTGGTATGGGTCACTTATGCCGTATATGATTGATATTTATGATTGAATTTGCTTTTGAAACATATATGCACTAGTAATAATATCAAACACTTTTGTTTTATACGTATCAAGCATTTCTTGGCCATTATAAGGTAAAACTCTATCCTTTGGCTTGCGTTGCATTGTGTGATGGGGCCTGAGTCTTATAATGGCTTCATTTTTATAAAAAGCATTGCAATGATTTAGTAATTTACTTTATTTCATGCACTGGCAATCACTGGGGTAAACCCGTTCCGTGAAAGTGGCATGGTCATATGATTTGCCTTATTATTGTTTTTTAATAAGTTAAGTAAATTTCTCATACCAGTCCCATGACTGACTCATAGTTTATTTCACCTTGCAAATTCGGGTGCCCTTATTTTCACACGGGCAGCCTAGTACCAGGTAGCAGGACATATTTTGGCTTTGGCACCACAGCAGGGAGTGCATCTTTTGGCTCATGGCGAGGCTTGACTTCTCAGTGTTGACTATTGATATTCTGCCATTATTATTTACGTATATGATTCCGCTTAAGGCAATGTAGACTGATATTTCTTTTATGTACTCTCTATGTATATGTACCGCTTATGGCGATGTAGACTGATCATGTACTTTTATGCACTAAGTTATATCCTACACCGTGCTCTCTGATGTTGTAACATATTATGATTCCGCTTTCATATTTAAGTAAATTATTTTATTTGCTGCTTATGCTATTATTTGTGTTCTTCTAATGATGATTAATGTGTTATATTTTGTAACACCCCACCTCCGCTAGGGTCACTCACAAAGGGAATGCACTAGTTTTGGAGGAGCATTATCAAGGTAAACAGAAATAGAGATATTACAAGATTGAACATAAATAAAACAGCGGAAGAGTAAAAAACTAAATTTCATTACTTTCAAAATAGTCAAAGCCTTCTTACATTCAAAGTACCAAATAGCCAAAGTAGCTTAATTCCCCAAAGGTGGCAGCCATAGCATAGCTCAAGATCAAACCGTACATGATCTGAATCAAAAGAAAGCGAAATCCAAGCTAAGTGCTAGAGTTTTCTCCCTGAGAACCTGGGGAGGGGGAGGGGGGAGGGGGGAACAAAAGAAAAAGAGGCGAAAGAAAACGAGTCAGTCATAAAGACTGGTAAGTCCAAGTGACTTTCAGCATAAAAACAGATAAAGGGAACATGACATGTACAAACTGAAAGTAAACATAAGACGCTGTCAAGACTGGCAAGATAGACTAAGATAGCATGATAATTCAAGTGTAAATCAGGTATAACATCACATATTTGAGGTTCGCTGCATCAACCGTACTAGGATCCCAAACCCATGTCTTATATTAATCATGGAATGATCCCTTGGCTCAATATCATGAAACGACCCATTCCTAGGTCCAACAGAACGATCCACTAATCGATCGGCTCCCTACAAGTGCTAGCTCATTGTGTGTCTGTGTCATACAGCCCTATCACGAATGTAGTCACCTGTGATAGGTCCACCATAGGGTGTAAAGCCCTATGGTGCCAACCACCGACACGAATCAAGAATGCACAGATAAACCTACTAATGCCCAATGCCTGGTTTTTCAACTCCGGACCACGTGCACGACCATAGCCCGCCTGAACCTACATTGGCGCACCAACACAACCGTCGTTCTGGTCGCTTACAATCAGCCCAGTAATCGTACCCCACCCTGCCTAGTCCCAGGGTACCATGATACATCTAGTGGGTTACTGCTGAAACGGACCGCGTAACTAGGGTTTCCGTCCAATAGGTTAAGTGTTGTCATTTAAATTCGTGACTTAACCCCTATCAGTCTAGCATGTCAAGTTGGTTAAGTGTTGTCATTCAAGTTCGTGAATTAACCCACCAACGAATCATGTATCAAGTTGGTTAAGTGTTGTCTTACATGTTCATGACTTAACCCTATCATTTATCATTAATTCATTCATGCACCCCAACCTCTCACATCAGACCTGTTGTTGTGGTCACTGGATATGGCGGGCGGTTCCGGGCAGAATTACACCACAACTTAGTCTGACCTCGGGTTTTCAAGTGCGATATGACCAACTACCCACATTGGATCCTATTGTTTGCAGTAACTGGATTTGCCAGGCGGTTCCAGGCAGAATTACACTGCAAACTCAACCCAACCTCGAGTTGGCTATTTTCAATTTGATTCTAGTGTCATTGTCCATGTTCAATATTCATGTCAAGTTCGTGTCAAGTTTTCAAGGCAAGTTTCATGTCAAGTTCTTGTCAAGTTTCAAGGCAAGATTCATGCCAAGCTTCCTATGATTACCAATTTTTCCCAATGTTACCCCGTCTAAATATTAGGCTAACAATCTTAGCCTAATTTCTCATCCACATGATTTTTGACATATAATGTTAGGATAAAAACTTAGCCTAATTTAACGTACGCAAAATTGGCATAAAGCAATTCATTAACATAAACATGACAGAGGTGTAAACTTGGCATTTTCGGCATAGTCAATATGAACATCATAGATGTGAACTTGCAAAATAGTCAACATGAATATCATAGGTGTGAATCTTGCAACATAGACTAAATCAACATACATATATGTGAACTTGCAACACAGACTAAATCAACTTACATATATGTGAACTTGCAAATCAATCACGAGCATATGAATAAGTGTGAACTTGAAACATAACATAGGTTTAACATATACACATAAACATGTAGATCTAACATTTGGTCACATATGTGATATGGTTTTACAACCTAAAACTTGCATAACATGATAAACTACGCAACTTGTCATAAAGGGTTATACTTCAAGTTCATATACACATGAATAGACTTATTCATTAACTCCCAATTTAACATGATAATGAAATAGAACCACAGGCATAGATCAATATCATTCAATTCCACATATAACATAATCAACATTATTCTATTATCAATCTATTTTTAAGGCATGACATAACTGAATAAATTGATTAAAACATCGCAGGCATATAGATCTGATAACATTATTGATCATGAAAAGGTTTGAATAATAATCTAGTTTTAAGAACAAGGATAAATCTAATTTAAATAGGAAAATTCCCAAAATCAAGATCCAAGGACAAATAAAGAAAAGGTCTGAATAGAAAATCAAGCTTAGATCCGATTTCAAAGTTATAATCCTAGGCAATAACCTTATGGTCATGAATGTTAGGTAATTAGTCACAATTGTCCTTGTCATAGTCATAGGCAATAGTCTTATGTTCATAGTCATAGGCATAGGCATAGTCTTATGTTCACAGTCATAGGCATAGGCATAGGCATAGTCATAGGCATAGGCATAGTCTTATGTTCACAGTCATAGGCATAAGCATAGTCTTATGTTCACCGTTATAGTCTTAGGCCATTAACAATAGTTTCAACGTCGTCGGCAATATTCCCAATAGTCAAGATCCAAAAAGAAAACAAGAATAGATATGAATTATACATAAATCAATTCCAATTTATTACATGCCATATTAAGTTTATAGTTTTTATCTAAAAGTAACTGGAACTTACAGATCGTGGTCTAAGAAATTTAGATGCAGAAGTCAAGTCTATAAATTTGTTGTTGAATTGTTGAATCGCTGAATCTTGCTTTGATTGTAGAAGCAAATCCCCAATAAGAAATTCCTATCCGTAGTCTTCAAGAAATAATCTTCACGATTTAATTTAATTTATTTTAGAGGAAGAAGAAGAAGCTATGATCATCAAAAGTTTGAGCAGCATAAGGTTAGTGAAGAATGGTGTAAAGAGAATGAGGTTAGGAGGCTGTTTATATAAGGTTTCAAACTAATTAGAGCCGTCGATGAAGCTAGAGTTAATCAAGGCCATCCATCTCAAGAGAAGCCAATCAGAAAGTGACAAGTCAGCCCTAGTGACACACCAGAGCTCAGAAACTCGACCAGAACCCGATCAGGCCAGCCAGGGCCTGACCAAGCAGGTTTCTACTTGGCCTGGGCGCACCTGCCAAGTGCGCCAATGCAAAATTGCATGGGCGCACTTCCCAAGTGCGCCGATGCAATTTTGTTCTGGCGCACTTCCCAAGTGCGCCAATGCATTCTGGCCCATTTCTGGTTTTTCTGCCTAACTTCGTTCGTCCATATCTTCTTCGTACGGTATCCGTTTTACGCAAACTCGGACTCTATTTCAAGCAGAATTCTGAGATGAACGCAATGGCGTAACCCATTTCCCTTGATTCTTATTTTAAAAATTAATTCTGCCTTGATTTATTGTTTTAACATGTTATTAAAATTCGGGTTGTTACATTCTTCCCTCCTTAAAGGATTTCGTCCCCGAAATCTTCAAGTTAAGAAGAATGCATCATATCATCCAATCATCCATCTACTCAAAACATCATCCACAAGCAACCATTGTCCTTAAACGATTTCTAATGCTATATGAACATATGCAGAAAGTGTGTGTATATGTTCCTTATTTGATGTAAATGATCAGGCCTGATTGATCTTCTTAATGCAAAATACGTTTAGTGCCATGAATCCAACATGTATGCAAATAGTCCTAGTCACATAAACACTATATGTGTGCACAAACATCCATCCATATGCAACATCCACATGATAACACATTCAATTTCATCCATAAACAAGTATAAACTCTCATGCATATGAAATATGAAAATGTGTCTGAGCCGATCTAGTGCCTAATGTGTGTTATGCAACCACGAGCAACCACTTGCGACCACTTGCAAACATCAACCATAACATGTTTCAATCACATGTTTACATCCAAAAGGGTTCCACCTAAGGTTGTCAAGACAGGATTGAGAAGATAAGCAAGATAAAACAAAGCATCTAGGAGAAGAAGTTAAAGATGTACCCCAGAAGGTCCTCTTGTGGGCCTTGCCCTTGCTTCTTAGGGCAGTTCTTGCTGATATGTCCAGTATCACCACACTGAAAGCATGCTCCCATCTTCATCTTCTTCTTTCTACAATCCCGTACTATATGCCCCTCAATACCACAGAAGTGACAATTTCTTTTCTCATGTGTCTTGTTATCATTATTATTGTTGTTGTTCTTGCCTTGTTTCTTGGAGTCTACCTTCTTGTTTTGAGATTCATTCACCTTGACCACCTTCTTGCCATTCTTGTCTTCTTCACTTAAGAGCGCCATGTCTACTAGTTTTTCATAAGTAGCTCCCATAGGTACGTGGGTCATGGCCAAGCTGTGAAGTGGTTCATTCAATCCTTTGACAAAACGGAGAGCCTTCTTATGAGGAGTATTTACTATGTCCAGTCCAAATCGAGCCAGCTGATGGAATTGATTGACGTACTCCTTGACCTTCATACTTCCTTGCTTAAGAGATAAGAATTTTTCCAGCTGTAGACTTCGTTCAGCTTGCGAGAGGAATTTCATCTTAAACCTTGTCCGGAAATCCACCCATATGTCAACAGGTCTTTCAACGTTAGTGACTTCCCACCAATAGGAAGCTTCGTCTTTGAGCAATCATACCACTAACTGTACCTTCTGCCTGTCGTCCAACTCGACGATAACGAACAGATCCTCAGTTTCTTTGAGCCAGTTCCTTGCTTCTACGAATGATTCAGTTCCCTTGAAATCCTTTCCATCCATGGCCCTAAAATCTTTACAGATCTTTGAGAAAGCAATTGCACGAGGATGGGGCGGAGGAGGAGGAATAGCTGCAGCTGGAGGAGGAATATCTGCTGGGCATGCATCGTTGGCCCTAGCCTCTAAGTACCTCCTGAACCAGCCAGGTATTGGCACGCCCTCTGGAAAGTTAAGATTCCCAGACATGCTGAAATAAAAAAAGAGATTCAAATGAGGAAACAAAGGATAGTGCTAATGGCTTTTGGGGAATAGCCTTTAAATAAAACAAGACTTTTCTTGAAAAAAAATGCTTCTTTGTAAATGGTTTTTGAAAATAATTTTAGAAGGTTTTAAAAACTTTTGCCCAGTCTGGTAACCTTCTGTTCTGATACCAAACGTAACACCCCACCTCCGCTAGGGTCACTCACAAAGGGAATGCACTAGTTTTGGAGGAGCGTTATCAAGGTAAACAGACACAAAGATATTACAAGATATAACATATATAAAACAGCGGAAGAATCAAATACTAAATTTCATTACTTTCAAAATAGTCAAAGCCTTCTTACATTCAAAGTACCAAATAGCCAAAGTCATTATTTTCCATTACAACAAATTCTGTCTTGCATAAACAAAGAAGCATAAACTTAAACAACAACAGTAGCTTAATTCCCCAAAGGTGGCAGCCATAACATAGCTCAAGATCAAACCGTACATGAGCTGAATCGAAAGCAAGCGAAATCCAAGCTAAGTGCTAGAGTTTCCTTCCTGATAACCTAGGGGGGGGGGACACAAGAAAAAGAGGCGAAAGAAAACGGGTCAGTCATAAAGACTGGTAAGTCCAAGTGACTTTCAGCATAAAAACAGATAAAAGTAACATGACATGTATAAACTGAAAGTAAACATAAGGATGTTGTCAAGATTGGCAAGATAGACTAAGATAGCATGATAATTCAAGTGTAAATCAGGTATAGCATCACATACTTGAGGTTCGCTGCATCAACCGTACAAGGATCCCAAACCCATGTCTTATATTGATCATGGAATGATCCCTTGGCTCAATATCATGAAACGACCCATTCCTAGGTCCAACGGAACGATCCACTAATCGATCGGCTCCCTACACGTTCTAGCTCGTTGTGTGTCTGTGTCATACAGCCCTATCACGAATGTAGTCACCTGTGCTAGGTCCACCATATGGTGTATCAAGCCCTATGGTGCCAACCACCGACACGAATCAAGAATGCACAGATAAACCTACTAATGCCCAATGCCTGCTTTTTCAACTCCGGACCACATGCACGACCATAGCCCGCCTGAACCTACTCTGGCGCACCAACACAGCCGTCGTTCTGGTCGCTTACAATCAGCCCAGTAATCGTGCCCTACCCTACCTAGTCCCAGGGTACCATGATACATATAGTGGGCTACTGCTGAAACGGACCGCGTAACTAGGGTTTCCGTCCAATAGGTTAAGTGTTGTCATTTAAATTCGTGAATTAACCCCTATCAGTCTAGCATGTCAAGTTGGTTATGTCATTCAAGTTCGTGAATTAACCCACCTACGAATCATGTATCAAGTTGGTTAAGTGTTGTCTTACATGTTCATGACTTAACCCTATCATTTGGCATTAATTCATTAATGCACCCCAACCTCTCACATTAGACCTGTTGTTGTGGTCATTGGATATGGCGGGTGTTCCGGGCAGAATTACACCACAACTTAGTCTGACCTCGGGTTTTCAAGTGCGATATGACCAACTACCCACATTGGATCCTATTGTTTGCAGTAACAGGATTTGCCGGGTGGTTCCAGGCAGAATTACACTGCAAACTCAACCCAACCTCGAGTTGGCTATTTTCAAGTTCATTCTAGTGTCATGTCCATGTTCAAGATTCATGTCAAGTTCATGTCAAGTTTTCAAGGCAAGTTTCATGTCAAGTTCTTGTCAAGTTTCAAGGAAAGATTCATGCCAAGCTTCCTATGATTACCAATTTTTCCCAACGTTACCCCGTCTAAATATTAGGCTAACAATCTTAGCTTAATTTCTCGTCCGCATGATTTTTGACATATAATGTTAGGCTAAAAACTTAGCCTAATTTAACGTACGCAAAATTGGCATAAAGCAATTCATTAACATAAACATGACATAGGTGTAAACTTGGCATTTTCAGCATAGTCAATATGAACATCATAGGTGTGAACTTGCAAAATAGTCAACATGAATATCATAGGTGTGAATCTTGCAACATAGACTAAATCAACATACATATATGTGAACTTGCAACATAGACTAAATCAACTTACATATATGTGAACGTGCAAATCAATCACAAGCATATGAATAAGTATGAACTTGAAACATAACATAGGTTTAACATATACACATAAACATGTAGATCTAACATTTGGTCACATATGTGATATGGTTTTACAACCTACAACTTGCATAACATGATAAACTACACAACTTGTCATAACAGGTTATACTTCAAGTTCATATACACATGAATAGACTTATTCATTAACTCCCAATTTAACATGATAATGAAATAGAACCACAGGCATAGATCAATATCATTCAATTCCACATATAACATAATCAACATTATTCTATTATCAATCTATTTTTAAGGCGTGACATAACTGAATAAATTGATTAAAACATCGCAGGCATATAGATCTGATAACATTATTGATCATGAAAAGGTTTGAATAATAATCTAGTTTCAAGAACAAGGATAGATCTAATTTAAATAGGAAAAATGCCCAAAATCACGATTCAAGGACAAATAAAGAAAAGGTCTGAATAGAAAATCAAGCTTAGATCCGATTTCAAAGTTATAATCCTAGGCAATAACCTCATGGTCATGAATCTTAGGTAATTAGTCACAATTGTCCTTGTCATTGTCATAGGCAATAGTCTAATGTTCATAGTCATAGGCATAGGCATAGTCTTATGTTCACAGTCATAGGTATAGGCATATTCATAGGCATAGGCATAGTCTTATGTTCACAGTCATAGGCATAAGCATAGTCTTATGTTCACCGTTATAGTCTTAGGCCATTAACAATAGTTTCAACGTCGTCGGCAATATTTCTAATAGTCAAGATCCAAAAAGAAAACAAGAACAGATATGAATTATACATAAATCAATTCCAATTTATAACATGCCATATTAAGTTTATAGTTTTTATCTAAAAGTAACTGGAACTTACACATCGTGGTCTAAGAAATTTAGATGCAGAAGTCAAGTCTAGAAATTAGTCGTTGAATTGTTGAATCGCTGAATATTGCTTTGATTGTAGAAGCAAATCCCCAATAAGAAATTCCTAGCCGTAGTCTTCAAGAAATAATCTTCACGATTTAATTTAATTTATTTTAGAGGAAGAAGAAGAAGCCATGATCATCAAGAGTTTGAGCAGCATAAGGTTAGAGAAGAATGGTGTAAAGAGAATGAGGCTAGGAGGCTGTTTATATAGGGTTTCAAACTAATTAGAGTTGTCGATGAAGCTAGAGTTAATCAAGGCCATCCATCTCAAGAGAAGCCAATCAGAAAGTGACAAGTCAACCCTAGTGACACACCAGAGCTCAGAAATTCGACCAGAACCCGACCAGGCCAGCCAGGGCCTGACCAAGTAGGTTTCTTCTCGGCCTGGGCGCACCTGCCTAGTGCGCCAATGCAAAATTGCATGGGCGCACTTCCCAAGTGTACTAGTGCAATTTTGTTCTGGCGCACTTCCCAAGTGCGCCAGTGCATTCTGGCCCATTTCTGGTTTTTCTGCCTAACTTCGTTCGTCCATATCTTCTTCGTACGGTAACCGTTTTACGCAAACTCGGACTCTATTTCAAGCAGAATTCCGAGACGAACGCAATGGTGTAACCCTTTTCCCTTGATTCTTATTTTAAAAATTAATTCTGCCTTGATTTATGGTTTTAACCTGTTATTAAAATTCGGGTTGTTACATATTCCAATGATTATCCTTAACACCGTCGTACGGGGTTTTGGGATCGCCACACATACAACCTAATTCATATGTGTTGTGGCTTGCAAATCCACACTATTTGAGTTGACTACATACATCACATGTCCAACCCAAATATCACAGAAATACGATTCATTTTTTTAGCAGAAAAAGGTAGAAGAAGAACAGAAACAACAACACAGAATCTCACATCGCAGCGGAACAAAATATAATATACCATAACTTTTGAAATACAAAATTTTAACTGTATAATATACAATTATTAGAGTACAACACTTACAACACAGTGGAATAAAAATACTATATAACTAACACTGAAGCCTCCTGCTCCGAGCTCCTTTAGATAAATCTGTAAATTCCTGAACTACTTGATTGCTCGTACAAATTTGGGCACCCAAGAGTTTAGGTAAAACAAAACAAAATAAACTCCGGGTCAGTCATGGAACTGATATGAATAAACAATTTAAAACATTTTGAGAAAATAAATGATATTTCATAAGAGCACGCCATATAACACGGAACGGGTTTTTCCCTTATGAAAATCCAAAACACTTGATTTAACTTTCAAAATCCTTTTGAAAGAAACAATAATATTTATATCAAAACTCTTTTGATATTATAATAGCGTCTAAATCAAATAAATAACAATCTAGTGGAACGTTTGCATCTCACGCTCCATATCTATATAATATACAATCAAAATCGCGAGCACTTATTGGGTAATGAATTTCCAACTATGACAAGGTATGGAGCCACCTTCCGATAGTGTATCTTTAGAGGAGAATACACTGGATTCAACAAGAACATCTTGCAACCTGGCTACACATGACCAACTACTCATTTCGCTTGAGTGTATCGAATGTATGTCACCAACGATGGGGATCAGCAACCGTTTTCCCGAATGGGACAACATCGAATAGAATAAAGAATGAAAAGAATATATCTAGATAATACACCCTAATTGGGAGCTACCCACTTAGCCATGTTGCCTGCCTGATTTTTGTCATTTCCCGGCTGTTGATGCCTGAGGCTACGATTACTTACATTTCATTGATAGCACAGTCACTTTGAATGACACATTGTCAGATCCCTTAATCACTAATTGATTGCACAAATATATTCTGGATATTATGCTAAGAGGATAAATTCTCTACCACCATATATATTTATACAAACCAACATATGCAATAATTGGAAATGCTCTATCAGACATTTGCCCATACACTTCGTTCTGGGACTAAACGAAACTGAAGGCACAATTTCTATTAATCCATTTTAGTAAATTTCTACCTAGGATTAACAGAAAAAGCCCTTGCATTTTACTCTATCTTCGATTATCTTCATATAATCTAATTCGCATGCTATTGTCAATACGGAGTGGCTCTCGGATAATAATCCAACCGACCTCTCCATATTGACAACGATATGGTAAAGTACTTCGATAGTCGGTTATTTAACTATCAAAGAAAAAAAAACATTCATCCATAACATTGAACAATCATCGGTCCCGTTAATTAGTATTTCATTAATTAAATCCCTTCTTTATTTCCTCGTCAACATTTTGTTATCCCAAATATTTTCAATAATCATTTTGGCCTCTTACACTATTTGGAAAACATTTCCATATATTGTCATTTTTTATTTTCTACACTTAGAAAATATATTCTATTTATAATTGGAAAACATTCCAATTAATTGTCTCTTTCACGCCCGTTCATTTCTACACTTAGGAAATATTTTTTATTATATTTCCAAAATTCCACTTACTTGGGTTAAGACGAATGCTGTATAAAACACCGTTACAGCAACCCAAAATATTTCATTCAACTAAATTTCTTTAAACATTTATCCCCGAGATTGGATCCTCCTATTTATCAGTTAATAACTGAATCAATCAAGTTGGTGTACAATTACCTATCAGACCTTGACTGAAAACATTATTAACTTCAAAACAGACAAGACCAATTTCCACAGATACTCAACACCATAAAAACGAATGATTCATTTTTAAACCCGTATATGTTTCTCTTTCTAATTTTATCAGATTTAATTATAGATTTCCTTTTTGTTTATAATATTCTATTTTTAAGTTTGTTTCCTTATCGAATTATATATATATATATATATCTATACATTGATTTCTAACTATCAAATTTTCTTAAAAATATTATAACTCCTTAAATTTCTGGAAAATTCGTAGTAACCTACTTTGTATGGGTCACTCGGTACAACTACAAAACGCTTCTCTAGGCCCTTTCCATTCAAAAAGAAAACTAAAAAGCCAAGCGGCTTGCCGATTCAGCGCATAAAAACTCGCATGGAATTTAAACGTGTACCTTTTTGTCGAGAATTTCAATTTATATCTCTTTATATACTTCGTTCCAAACCTGCTTAATACATACTCATCCAATTCTTAATTTATTCCAACTCAGTCCAGTGGTTTTAATTCAATTCGCTAATTAACTCTTTTGCCTATTTCACTTTTTATTTGAACATATCACGTTCAAATATATTTTAACTTGCTTATAACCAATCGAATTCTAATTTTAATTCAATTCTCATATTCGATTTCAAATATAAATTTACAAATCATATTTTCTTATCCAAGCCCAATTTCTTATCAAATCTCTATTAACTAATTGTTCTTCAAATTAGTTAATACTATTCAATAATAAAAAATCTGATTTTTGTTTCAAAAATCAGTTCACTTACTCCACTTGAGTTCATATTTATTTTATATCTCAAGTTTGGATTTTTCTATGGAAATTTGGATTTTTATTTACTTGAAATCATTTTATTTATTTAAATAAACCGTTATGGTTTTTAAACGGTTATGGCACTGTTTTTCTGAAAATTTGATTTTGACATAACTCAAAATCTATTCGAGGAAATCTAGAAATTTTCTTCCATTAGAAAACAATTATTCAATCGGTCCTAATGATTTTTGTTTCAAGAAATTTTGACTTAAATTGAGTTCTATATGCTCAACTAAAGTTCGAAATGCCAATTTACGAACTGCCGCGCCGCGGTGAGTTCGTTTTAATTATATTTAAAAATAAACGATTAAACTTTGTTTATAGATATATTTCAACTCCATTCTTATATATTTTAATATAAATTCATCCACTTTACCAAATCCAAGTTAATATTCTCGATTATTTCTAATCGTTGATTATTTCATAATTCAATTATAAATTTATTTATAACTCATTCTTCGATATTAGATTTCAATCCTCTTTGAAATAATTATTTTATAGTATTCGATATAAATCGAATTTCATTTGTAATTCCGTTAGATTTTCCTCAGTTTAGTTTATATTCCGAATTCCGAAATAAAATCAATCGTCCTATTTCAAAACACTTTCCAATTCATTTTTAAATTTATATTTGAATTTAAACTGCTACATTATCAAATGATAATTTATTTTCACCAAATTTATAAACATCGTTTATAAATTCAACTTCCTTGTATTATATATTAAAACAAGTTTCCATTTCAAATCCATTTGAAACTCGATCCCAATTTTGAATATTATATTATAATTTATATATAAACAGAGGATCTATTTTCATCTTTAATTTAATATAATCCTAATATATTTTTCTGAAAATATTTATTTAAATAAATTCAATCTAATCGAATTCAAATCATAAATCCATACAGATTTATTTTAAGTTCACTTTACATTCTGAATATCAGAATAGACTTCGTCGTTTCCCTTTAAAACATGATTCTCAATCCTCACTTTAAATTAATATTTGAATTTAAACATTAAATTATCCAAATGATAATTTTTTCCATTTCATTTATAAACACCATTTATAAATTTACTTCAATTCCCCAATTCTCCAATGATAATCGTTCCTTTTTATTTATAAACCCTATTTATAAATTTACTTCAATTCCCTGATTATCCAATGAAGATCATTCCATTTCATTTATAAAATATGTTTATAAATTTACTTAAATATTCGGCATATAAACATCATTTATAAATTTAATATTTATATTTCCTGTATTATTTAACTTATACACATCGTTTATCAATTCAACACTCGTTTTATTTATTCAAAACAAGTTAATTTCTCTCAGCCCATTCGAAATTCAAATAATATTTTAATTAAATAGATTTTTCCTTTATAAATCTCAATATATCCTTTTCACGATATTTTTATAAATCAATAATTAGGCCCAATAATATTTTAACATCCAATTCACCCGATTATCAATTACAGGTTTTATAACACATTATATATGATAATATATACGAAAATAAACAGTAATAAATTTTGAGGAATCCAATCGGATCCCTCCAACCTGTTTTCGCTGCATCAATAAACATTAGCCAACATAAATAATACCCATCCTGCTTTAAGGCAGGATAACATGGTATAGAAGGTCATCCACCATCATAACATGGGGTGCATAGTGTAACGACCCGTGTTTTTTTGACCATTTGAATATGAATATTTAAATTAGTTTTAAATATTATGTTGGGAATATTAATGGAATTTATATTTAATTCGATATTAAAAATGAAGTTGAACGTTATAATTTATATATAATATAATTCGAGCTTGAAAATGGCGTGCAGTTCGTGAAATGAAGTTTTGAACTTCAACTGAGAATACAGGATTCGATATAAGTCGGATTTCTGTGAAACAAGACACGTTGGAACCGTATTGACAATAATTTTCATATGAAAGAGAAAAATCCAGATTCCGTGTTATAAATAGTAAATTATGGCCAAATCAAATTTTGAAATAGTCGCTATGGAAATTCGTTATTAAATTATAGACCTTTAAAATGGCCGTTTTGCAAACGGACTCAGATTTCGACGAAACCAGTTTCATTAGAACCGTATCGTTAAATTATTGTCAGAAAATCAAACTGCGTGGAAAACCGATGTTGTATGTGGCCAGGGTAGCCATAAACGCTCGTTCATTTTCTATAGCGCGTATTTAAATAAATAAAAGGATATTTGAGTGTAACTTGAGCAGATGATCGAATTAGGCCATGAAACCAGTTCCATTGAGTTCGTATCGTCGATTAGAGTCAGGATAGATATATAGTTTGTTATTTTTAGAGATCGAGAAATTTGGCGTTAAAAAGGGTAGGGCGGTTCGAGGTAAAAACAGCCTACCGGGGCAACAGTCTCAGAATGCGACGAAATTAGTGCCGTTGGGTTCGTATCGAAAAATTATTGTCGATGTTCGCAGTTTCAAGTGGATTTGATTTATCTGGTGACCGTGGAAAAATTAAACGTGTGTTCATTTCCGGTTTTATAAAGGAAATTTTTTCATACAACCTCGGATTGCGATGAAACTTGCCCCATTGAGTCCGGAATACCTTTTTACATCAAGAATAGTTTTTTTATCAGAAGACAGAAATCATATATAGTGATTTTTAATACGATTTCTCCGTAACGAAGTTTTCATATAATTTTATATTAATAAAATCCATCCCACTGTTCCTTCTCTTTCTTGTATTTCAAATCTTTGTTTTCTTGTCTGCCGACAGCACACTGCTACCTACAGCCTACTTATTTCTTTCCCCACTTGAAACCGAATTCAAGCTTTCACCTCAAAGCCAACAAGTCTATGGCACAGCTACCGTAAGGATGCAGACCTACGTCGTACCCAACCAAAAACGTGCCGGCAAAGTCTGGATTCCTACTCTACATCCTACGGTGTATCTATAATACGTGCTACCCACGTTTCTATCCCTATATATTTACATCCTTTGTCTCCGGTATGTTTTTGTTTCAGCAAAGTAAGAATAAAACGTCTCCTCCATTTAAAACAAACCCAATCTTTCCTCCACGAAATGTTTTGAACCCTCCTCTAACTGTCTGCCTAAACCGATGAGATCAACAGCAAAGATGACAATGAAGGTGAGACCAATGCAAAAGGCGAAGTAGTGACACCATGGCGGTTTTAGGGGGCCGGAGATGGTTTAAATCGTGGGTCCGACGGTGGTATTTTCTGGCGTGGGGTTTTATGAAGTGAAGAACTGTTCTAGGAGCCGGTAGGAGGTGATGGGTTGTTCGAGATGAAGGGGGTTGTCATGGGGCAGTCGCTGGTGGGTTTCGATGGTGCTGCGGTTGGGAGTGAATCGCTAGTGGACGGAACCACCAAGTTGAACGACCTTTGGAGCTGAGGTTCGCCAGGCTAAGGCGCAAGTATTGTCGGCCTCTGATCGACTTTTGGTTGATGGTGGGAGGCACTACAGTGGCGGAGGCAAATGAAGGAAGGCCAGTACGTGGTCATGAGTGGTATGCGAGATAAGGTACTGTGCGGGAGTTAAATTAAGATGAAAAAAATATATATATATATATATATACCTACAATGAACAGCATTTTCACGTGTACCCAGTTGACCATCAAGTGGCTTAAGTTTTAACCGTACCTAAAGTTTTTATAACTTACTGTGTAAACGTTTTACATATGCCTAATGGTTTGAATTAAAACTGCCTAATTATTTAGCTAACCATGCTTAAAGAAAAATCAATTTTTGTCTAACACATTATTATTCTATACCTATTTTATATTGTGTGGCCAACACAGTTGTATGTCTAAGTATGGACTCAACTTTCCTAATTGAAATAATATAACGCGCATAGTTTTCTTCGTAGGCCGATTACTTCAATAATATGAGTAACATAAATTTAAAAAAAAAAAAAAAAAAAAGAAGTTATTATTGTTTAAATAAAAAGGAACCGTGATCGCATAAATGTTGTAACATGTTCGTATGTTATCAGAGTTCGACAAAATCAATCGAGTCAGAACCATAGCGACAAACGGAACATTATGGAGCTGTTTGGACAGAGCTGGACACAGTTACAAACAAACTGTTTAACGACAAACGGGAATCAAGGTGAGTTAAACTCACTCAGTTACCCTTTTTATATTTTATATAAATTGGGTGTTTTTATTTTGTGTGCTCTGCTTGCCGATGGTTGACTGTTTTGCTAGTCATCTATTTATCTGTTGATTTAACTGATGAAATTAAACTGTGTTTAATTTCAGTGAAACACCAAATCATTATTTTTAACGATTGGTTCCAATAAAGGTGACTCACCTTGGTTGGTCACGTTTATTTATAAACGTGTTTAAATGGTTGAATTGGTTGAATTGCTTATGGTTGATGTTAAATGGTCGTTATTCAGTTCATCAGTTAAACGAAAACTGAAACGTCTGATTTGAGATAACCATTTGAATGCAGGGAAGAACAGGTTGGAGGGATCCAACCGGATTCCTCAAATGTATTATTTATTTTCATATTATCATATATGAACTGATCTGTTTGTGTGATTGATTTGATGGTTGATTATTAATTGAATATTCAACCTCTGTTTGGTTTGAACCAATAGGTGATATTGGTTAAGTGTCTGGCAGAGTATGGCCTTTAAAACCAATCGAGTTATAGATATTGATTCACCGTCAGGTGAATCGATAGAGTTGAGGTTATAAAATTTATTTTATAACCAGAGTTAGATTTGAATTATATTATTTGAATAAAAGTTATTTAAGAGAAATAAATAAATATTTTTATTTAAGACTTTGATTTGTTATGAAGTTATTTTGCAAAGATGTTAATCAGATTTACCAGTGGAAGAATAAGAAATGAATTAAATGGTTAAACTTTGGAAAATTGTTTTGTAAATAAAACAAATAATTAGAATCTATCTGAATTAATTATATTTTTAATTAATTTTAAAGCGAGGATTGTGGAAATCGGTTAATGAGATAATCAAGTTTTTGAGTTAATTAAATCGACTGTTTGGGATTAGAATTGTTTATCAAGTTAATGTGTTTTGACTAAAATAGTTAAATGAATATTGTTTGAATTTAAATAAGGATTTAAAAGGGATTTAATATTTAATTTAGTTAATAAAGGGATTAACTACTAAAGTAGTTAATGTTGAAATAAGTTATTATTTTAATAAATGATGAATTTAGGAATATATTTTTAAATGGGAATTCATTTAAAAAGTTACCAAATGTGAGATGCAAGCCAATTGAATGGTGAAAGGAAATAAACGTACTCAATTATATGAATTTAGTGAAAGGAGATTACGATAAAAAGGGTTTATTATAAACCAGAGATTTTAAGTGAGATTCTAAGTGTTAAGACGTTAATTTTACATTAACGTTATTTGAAAACGAGATCTAGGAAAAAGGAGAATTTTAAATGAGATTTCAAAATGGGAAATTGAATATATTTATTCGAGATAGAATTAGCCAAACATAATTATTGGGCTAAGCTGCCATTTCGGACGACTGCTAGCGTAATTCGCAGGGCTGCAGATAGCCTACGGCGGTCGGATGTTTCCTGAGGGAATCAGGCGTAACCATTGTGATCGCTGTGATCTAGAGTCAAGCGAATGGAGTTAAGACGAATGTTAATTAATCAATTAGAGTTATTCAAATATCGTATTGTTGAATATTAAAAGAATTGGAAGTTTCAATTTAACAAAAAGGAAATTAGATTGTCAAAGGCCAAATGATGCTGAATACTGAACCAGTGAACTCATTGGAATGTCATGTTTGAAACACTGTATATTTTGATAGTTAAAACACCGACTATCAAATCTGATCAATACGAGTGTTGGTACGGAAAGACCGGGATCGAATTTATATTCGAAAACCATTCTGTCCAACAAATACGTGAAGATATCAGGAGATGATCGAGATGGAACATTGAAGACCGTGGATCTTCATAAACGGAAGGACCACTAATGTTCTCTGCCTGGCAAGCAGAGATAAACTGTGATTCTGTCGTAGTTGTAATCTACGGGTTGCAAGGACTTCTCGCTACTGATCCATGGGGTGATTCCTATATGGATGCGGTAGGAGGGTGCCTTCGGTTCATCCTGTTCCTGGATGACGTATATGGACGAATGTCTGATAGAGTATTTCCAAAGGATCACGTACGTTGATTTCTTCAAACGTACGATAGTTGATGGCAGGGAATTGCCGTTCTCTAGCTTTCAGCTAGAGTATTTTTGTGGACGTCAATTAGTGATATCTGACGGATCTGACGATGTGGCATTCAAAGTAATGGCGACCAGATATCAAGAGTTAATTCTGGCCTCAAGCCTCATCAACCGGGAAATGACAAAAATCGGGCAGGCAGCATGGCTATGTGGGTCGCTCCCATTAGGGTGTATGATCACCTATCTAGAGGAAGTCCTATTTGTTTCTTAAATCTATGTTTCGATGCTGTCCCTTGTCGGGAGACGGTTGCTGATCCCAACCGTCGGTGATATACATTCGATACACTCAAGCGAAATGAGTGGTCAGTCATGTGAGGGCCGGGTTGCAAGATGTTCTTGTTGAACCCAGTGTATTCGTCTCTAGAGATACACTATCGGCAGGTGGTCCCATACCTTGTCATAGTTGGAATCCAATCTCCAATAAGCGCCTGCGGTTTTGATTGTATACTATATATGTGGAGTGTGAGATGCAAGCGTTCCACTAAATTGATATTTACTTGTATTTAGACATTATTATAATATCAGAAAAGATATTGGTTTCAAAAATGTTTTGGGTTATCGTAAGGTAAAAACCGTCCGTATTTATGTGTGGATTTGGTCTTACGATTATCCTTTTGTTTCGAAAGGATTTTTGAACTTAAAAATCGAGTTGGATGATCACCTTTAATACTGTGCGAGTTTATCTCACTCTGGTTCACCAGACTGACCCGGTGTTTTGTAAATGCTCGGGTTAGCCCAGAGTGTACAGGTTCAGGTTATCGACTGCTGTGAAGAGACGAGCTGGAAGAGTCCAGACGTATGATATTACTAGTATTCCGCTGTGTGTTGTATGAGGACAGACTATAACTGTCCCACTGTATGATGTACTCTGATACTGTAAGTATTTTAAAGTTTTCAATAAAGATTTATTTCTGTATTATATTTTGTTCCGCTGCGATGTGAGACTCTGTGTTGTGGTGTTATTCTTCTTCTTCTTCTATTCAATATTTCTACCTTATCTATTCTCACCCTCTAACTTCTTTCTATTAATGATCTGGAATCTTCGATGTCTGAATGGTCAACATGGTAGTTTGATGTTGATTTTCGGAGTCGAAAAATCTCGGTTCGTTACAGTGGTATCAGAGCTGGTTGCTTAATTGGTACGGATGATAGGGGGTTCTCGCTTCGCGTTTGGTGGCGAACGGGAGACTCTTACCCCTACATCTCCCGACAATGTGGGTTGGTCGAGTCGAGAGGCTGGCCGTAAAAGCAGTTCTGAGGTATCTCTGTAAGCCACGCTGGGAGGTTAACCCAGTGCCGAGGGAGGAGAGGATGGTTGAAAAGCCTACTCGAATCTCGGGGTCGTTACAGTGGTATCAGAGCTATTGGTTAAGTAATTACCTTGGCTCTGTGGCGTGACTCAGTAGAGATGGGGTTAGTAATACCCTAGACTGAGTTTGAGTGTATATATATATGAGCGCGTATTTGTAAATTGTTGTAAAAACTGTTTATATTGTGTTGATTGGTTTGTCGAGTAGTTTATGAATTCTGGTCGATACAGTAATGCAAACTGTGTCGATAAGTGTTTCTAAACTCTTGAATAGAATAATTCGACACAGTATGTTTTTGAAAGAGGGTAAATGAAATAATTTTACCCAAATTATATTTTGATATAAAGATATTATATATATTGGAATTATAATATATTGGATGTGTTGGTTGTGATTATAATCCAATAAAATTATAAATTGTGAAATGATTATATATTTAACCAATCAGAATTTATATAAGTATAATATATGGAATCAAATGAATTAAATCTGAAATTAAAATAAGAATTAGAATTAAAATTCATAAAAGTGGGAAAGGTGTTTGCAAATGAACTTGGATTGAATATAAGAGAATTTTAAGATCCTGGGAGATTTTAAATTTGTTTACGAGCATTGTGTTTGGTATTTTGAAAAAGTTTTCAAAATGAAATTGTTTAAATATGGTTTGATAAGTGGTATAGTATTGAACTCACTTTGATCGCTGGGGAATAACTCTGAGGATGCTGGCCACATCATTAGTGTTCATTTCCGAGTTCTAAGTGACGGATTACTACCAAAAATCTTGTTTGAATTGCTTTGAGAAAAAAAAACAAGTTGTTTTGAATCCTGAAAAGGAATTTTTGACTTTTGAAAGAGCTACTGTTTAAAAACTCCCAGGGAAATTGTTGAACAAAAGTAAGATTAAATAGAAATTTGTGAAAGAAAATATGAAATGAGTTGAAACCAATTAACTGGAAATTAATCGGGATATAATATATCAGGTTGAATTAGATTTGAATTGTGAGACAGGAATCGGAAATGGTATTGGACTGGTAAGTTAAGAGTTGGGATTGAGAATGGATGGAAATTGAGTTAAGAATGAGATTCGGCTTGGATGCATGACGGATTTGGTTTTGAGGATAAAGTTGGAATTTTGGGAATGCAGTTGTATACATTGACAAGGTGGCAGACGGGAAAGATATAATGATGTGCCCGACAAAAAGGTACACGTTTATTTTTATATGGGTTTGGAGATTTATGAGCCTATTTGGCAAGCCGCTTGGCTATTTTATTTTCTTTTGGATTGGAGAAGGCCCAGAAAGGCGAATTATGGTTGTACCGATTGAGCCGTACAGAGGAGATGCTGGCGGAATTTTTCGAAAATTTAAAGTGTTAGAAAATTTTCGATATTTTCGAAAATATTTATTTACAATATTGAATTGGTTTCTAATTTAAAAATAAATTAGATTTGAAATTAATGAGTTTATAACGTCCTTTCTTACCTTAGCAATTTCGAGGACGAAATTATTTTAAGGGGGGAAGAATGTAACGACCCGTGTTTTTTTGACCATTTGAATATGAATATTTAAATTAGTTTTAAATATTATGTTGGGAATATTAATGGAATTTATATTTAATTCGATATTAAAAATGAAGTTGAACGTTATAATTTATATATAATATAATTCGAGCTTGAAAATGGCGTGCAGTTCGTGAAATGAAGTTTTGAACTTCAACTGAGAATACAGGATTCGATATAAGTCGGATTTCTGTGAAACAAGACACGTTGGAACCGTATTGACAATAATTTTCATATGAAAGAGAAAAATCCAGATTCCGTGTTATAAATAGTAAATTATGGCCAAATCAAATTTTGAAATAGTCGCTATGGAAATTCGTTATTAAATTATAGACCTTTAAAATGGCCGTTTTGCAAACGGACTCAGATTTCGACGAAACCAGTTTCATTAGAACCGTATCGTTAAATTATTGTCAGAAAATCAAACTGCGTGGAAAACCGATGTTGTATGTGGCCAGGGTAGCCATAAACGCTCGTTCATTTTCTATAGCGCGTATTTAAATAAATAAAAGGATATTTGAGTGTAACTTGAGCAGATGATCGAATTAGGCCATGAAACCAGTTCCATTGAGTTCGTATCGTCGATTAGAGTCAGGATAGATATATAGTTTGTTATTTTTAGAGATCGAGAAATTTGGCGTTAAAAAGGGTAGGGCGGTTCGAGGTAAAAACAGCCTACCGGGGCAACAGTCTCAGAATGCGACGAAATTAGTGCCGTTGGGTTCGTATCGAAAAATTATTGTCGATGTTCGCAGTTTCAAGTGGATTTGATTTATCTGGTGACCGTGGAAAAATTAAACGTGTGTTCATTTCCGGTTTTATAAAGGAAATTTTTTCATACAACCTCGGATTGCGATGAAACTTGCCCCATTGAGTCCGGAATACCTTTTTACATCAAGAATAGTTTTTTTATCAGAAGACAGAAATCATATATAGTGATTTTTAATACGATTTCTCCGTAACGAAGTTTTCATATAATTTTATATTAATAAAATCCATCCCACTGTTCCTTCTCTTTCTTGTATTTCAAATCTTTGTTTTCTTGTCTGCCGACAGCACACTGCTACCTACAGCCTACTTATTTCTTTCCCCACTTGAAACCGAATTCAAGCTTTCACCTCAAAGCCAACAAGTCTATGGCACAGCTACCGTAAGGATGCAGACCTACGTCGTACCCAATCAAAAACGTGCCGACAAAGTCTGGATTCCTACTCTACATCCTACGGTGTATCTATAATACGTGCTACCCACGTTTCTATCCCTATATATTTACATCCTTTGTCTCCGGTATGTTTTTGTTTCAGCAAAGTAAGAATAAAACGTCTCCTCCATTTAAAACAAACCCAATCTTTCCTCCACGAAATGTTTTGAACCCTCCTCTAACTGTCTGCCTAAACCGATGAGATCAACAGCAAAGATGACAATGAAGGTGAGACCAATGCAAAAGGCGAAGTAGTGACACCATGGCGGTTTTAGGGGGCCGGAGATGGTTTAAATCGTGGGTCCGACGGTGGTATTTTCTGGCGTGGGGTTTTATGAAGTGAAGAACTGTTCTAGGAGCCGGTAGGAGGTGATGGGTTGTTCGAGATGAAGGGGGTTGTCATGGGGCAGTCGCTGGTGGGTTTCGATGGTGCTGCGGTTGGGAGTGAATCGCTAGTGGACGGAACCACCAAGTTGAACGACCTTTGGAGCTGAGGTTCGCCAGGCTAAGGCGCAAGTATTGTCGGCCTCTGATCGACTTTTGGTTGATGGTGGGAGGCACTACAGTGGCGGAGGCAAATGAAGGAAGGCCAGTACGTGGTCATGAGTGGTATGCGAGATAAGGTACTGTGCGGGAGTTAAATTAAGATGAAAAAAATATATATATATATATATATACCTACAATGAACAGCATTTTCACGTGTACCCAGTTGACCATCAAGTGGCTTAAGTTTTAACCGTACCTAAAGTTTTTATAACTTACTGTGTAAACGTTTTACATATGCCTAATGGTTTGAATTAAAACTGCCTAATTATTTAGCTAACCATGCTTAAAGAAAAATCAATTTTTGTCTAACACATTATTATTCTATACCTATTTTATATTGTGTGGCCAACACAGTTGTATGTCTAAGTATGGACTCAACTTTCCTAATTGAAATAATATAACGCGCATAGTTTTCTTCGTAGGCCGATTACTTCAATAATATGAGTAACATAAATTAAAAAAAAAAAAGAAGTTATTATTGTTTAAATAAAAAGGAACCGTGATCGCATAAATGTTGTAACATGTTCGTATGTTATCAGAGTTCGACAAAATCAATCGAGTCAGAACCATAGCGACAAACGGAACATTATGGAGCTGTTTGGACAGAGCTGGACACAGTTACAAACAAACTGTTTAACGACAAACGGGAATCAAGGTGAGTTAAACTCACTCAGTTACCCTTTTTATATTTTATATAAATTGGGTGTTTTTATTTTGTGTGCTCTGCTTGCCGATGGTTGACTGTTTTGCTAGTCATCTATTTATCTGTTGATTTAACTGATGAAATTAAACTGTGTTTAATTTCAGTGAAACACCAAATCGTTATTTTTAACGATTGGTTCCAATAAAGGTGACTCACCTTGGTTGGTCACGTTTATTTATAAACGTGTTTAAATGGTTGAATTGGTTGAATTGCTTATGGTTGATGTTAAATGGTCGTTATTCAGTTCATCAGTTAAACGAAAACTGAAACGTCTGATTTGAGATAACCATTTGAATGCAGGGAAGAACAGGTTGGAGGGATCCAACCGGATTCCTCAAATGTATTATTTATTTTCATATTATCATATATGAACTGATCTGTTTGTGTGATTGATTTGATGGTTGATTATTAATTGAATATTCAACCTCTGTTTGGTTTGAACCAATAGGTGATATTGGTTAAGTGTCTGGCAGAGTATGGCCTTTAAAACCAATCGAGTTATAGATATTGATTCACCGTCAGGTGAATCGATAGAGTTGAGGTTATAAAATTTATTTTATAACCAGAGTTAGATTTGAATTATATTATTTGAATAAAAGTTATTTAAGAGAAATAAATAAATATTTTTATTTAAGACTTTGATTTGTTATGAAGTTATTTTGCAAAGATGTTAATCAGATTTACCAGTGGAAGAATAAGAAATGAATTAAATGGTTAAACTTTGGAAAATTGTTTTGTAAATAAAACAAATAATTAGAATCTATCTGAATTAATTATATTTTTAATTAATTTTAAAGCGAGGATTGTGGAAATCGGTTAATGAGATAATCAAGTTTTTGAGTTAATTAAATCGACTGTTTGGGATTAGAATTGTTTATCAAGTTAATGTATTTTGACTAAAATAGTTAAATGAATATTGTTTGAATTTAAATAAGGATTTAAAAGGGATTTAATATTTAATTTAGTTAATAAAGGGATTAACTACTAAAGTAGTTAATGTTGAAATAAGTTATTATTTTAATAAATGATGAATTTAGGAATATATTTTTAAATGGGAATTCATTTAAAAAGTTACCAAATGTGAGATGCAAGCCAATTGAATGGTGAAAGGAAATAAACGTACTCAATTATATGAATTTAGTGAAAGGAGATTACGATAAAAAGGGTTTATTATAAACCAGAGATTTTAAGTGAGATTCTAAGTGTTAAGACGTTAATTTTACATTAACGTTATTTGAAAACGAGATCTAGGAAAAAGGAGAATTTTAAATGAGATTTCAAAATGGGAAATTGAATATATTTATTCGAGATAGAATTAGCCAAACATAATTATTGGGCTAAGCTGCCATTTCGGACGACTGCTAGCGTAATTCGCAGGGCTGCAGATAGCCTACGGCGGTCGGATGTTTCCTGAGGGAATCAGGCGTAACCATTGTGATCGCTGTGATCTAGAGTCAAGCGAATGGAGTTAAGACGAATGTTAATTAATCAATTAGAGTTATTCAAATATCGTATTGTTGAATATTAAAAGAATTGGAAGTTTCAATTTAACAAAAAGGAAATTAGATTGTCAAAGGCCAAATGATGCTGAATACTGAACCAGTGAACTCATTGGAATGTCATGTTTGAAACACTGTATATTTTGATAGTTAAAACACCGACTATCAAATCTGATCAATACGAGTGTTGGTACGGAAAGACCGGGATCGAATTTATATTCGAAAACCATTCTGTCCAACAAATACGTGAAGATATCAGGAGATGATCGAGATGGAACATTGAAGACCGTGGATCTTCATAAACGGAAGGACCACTAATGTTCTCTGCCTGGCAAGCAGAGATAAACTGTGATTCTGTCGTAGTTGTAATCTACGGGTTGCAAGGACTTCTCGCTACTGATCCATGGGGTGATTCCTATATGGATGCGGTAGGAGGGTGCCTTCGGTTCATCCTGTTCCTGGATGACGTATATGGACGAATGTCTGATAGAGTATTTCCAAAGGATCACGTACGTTGATTTCTTCAAACGTACGATAGTTGATGGCAGGGAATTGCCGTTCTCTAGCTTTCAGCTAGAGTATTTTTGTGGACGTCAATTAGTGATATCTGACGGATCTGACGATGTGGCATTCAAAGTAATGGCGACCAGATATCAAGAGTTAATTCTGGCCTCAAGCCTCATCAACCGGGAAATGACAAAAATCGGGCAGGCAGCATGGCTATGTGGGTCGCTCCCATTAGGGTGTATGATCACCTATCTAGAGGAAGTCCTATTTGTTTCTTAAATCTATGTTTCGATGCTGTCCCTTGTCGGGAGACGGTTGCTGATCCCAACCGTCGGTGATATACATTCGATACACTCAAGCGAAATGAGTGGTCGGTCATGTGAGGGCCGGGTTGCAAGATGTTCTTGTTGAACCCAGTGTATTCGTCTCTAGAGATACACTATCGGCAGGTGGTCCCATACCTTGTCATAGTTGGAATCCAATCTCCAATAAGCGCCTGCGGTTTTGATTGTATACTATATATGTGGAGTGTGAGATGCAAGCGTTCCACTAAATTGATATTTACTTGTATTTAGACATTATTATAATATCAGAAAAGATATTGGTTTCAAAAATGTTTTGGGTTATCGTAAGGTAAAAACCGTCCGTATTTATGTGTGGATTTGGTCTTACGATTATCCTTTTGTTTCGAAAGGATTTTTGAACTTAAAAATCGAGTTGGATGATCACCTTTAATACTGTGCGAGTTTATCTCACTCTGGTTCACCAGACTGACCCGGTGTTTTGTAAATGCTCGGGTTAGCCCAGAGTGTACAGGTTCAGGTTATCGACTGCTGTGAAGAGACGAGCTGGAAGAGTCCAGACGTATGATATTACTAGTATTCCGCTGTGTGTTGTATGAGGACAGACTATAACTGTCCCACTGTATGATGTACTCTGATACTGTAAGTATTTTAAAGTTTTCAATAAAGATTTATTTCTGTATTATATTTTGTTCCGCTGCGATGTGAGACTCTGTGTTGTGGTGTTATTCTTCTTCTTCTTCTATTCAATATTTCTACCTTATCTATTCTCACCCTCTAACTTCTTTCTATTAATGATCTGGAATCTTCGATGTCTGAATGGTCAACATGGTAGTTTGATGTTGATTTTCGGAGTCGAAAAATCTCGGTTCGTTACACATAGTGTCAGCCGCTAATGATACTACGGGCATCCGCTAATGGTACTACGGGAACTATCCAATCACCAATACATACATATATATATATAATAACCACAAACACCAATCCTAAATAACTAATATATATTTAATAATAGCCACAGTAATATTTTAATGCAACCAAAAAACCAACAAACAATTATTTTCAACTAATAAAATAATTCTAAATAAAATCTAAGTGAGATTTACTCACCGTGATTTTATATCTGCACTTGTATCATTTAAATTTCTTTTCATTGATTTCCAAGTCTTTGAACTACACCTGAGTGATTTTATTTGATTTATCCATGCCTAGGAAAAATTCGAATTTTATAATTAAGCAAATGAATTTTCTTAACAAGGTTAAATGTCAAGAATATACTAAAATTAATTTTCTAACTTCCTAGTTTTGAACAACTAACAGATTTTAAATTTAAATATCCCACTCATCAAATTTAAATTTAAAAAAATGATTCAGTAACTAAAATTCCCTTTCGGTTTTCAAATTCCAAATTAGATTACGACATTCCTTTTCCAATAGTGTATAAAATTTTTAGTTTAGCTAATATGCTAACATTTATTTACTTTTAAACTTCCTAGTCGAACAGCTTAACAATTTCATAACCCATTTTAATTAACCAGTGCTTGTTAAAGGGAATTAAATAACAACTACATTAATTATGCTAATTTATTAACTAAAATATTTTTAATTTAATTACCTTAATTATATTCCAGATTTATCCCTTACAGATTAACAAATATTTGAACCAGCAATGTATAAATCCATCAAAAATTCACATTCGAACTCTGCCTTTACATCATTGACCACTGCGACAACTTCCCACTTCTCAAAATCGTCGATGCCCTAAAATAGCCTGCTGTCGCGATGTGCCAGTGGAAACGAGGTGCCTCCAACCGCGTTCTTCCAAAGCGACTTGCGATGACCCAGTTCGATGGATCTAAACATCAATCACACTTCAACTAGCGACTGCTCCAGTGTGAATCGGGCCTGGTTCGAGATTCCAATAGCTCAAGCTTACAAACGCGAACCCGATTCAACTCTCTTTATTATTATTTTTGAATTCGATTTGTTTTCCTTGATGGATTTTAGTGGACAAGACCAGCTGTGATTTTAAAATGTTGGAAAAATAGTGGAAAAGGGGAAAGTGGTTCTGCATTTATAAAGAAAGGTAGCGGCTTCCAATTCTGAAGCTAGTGGTTTGGTTTATATTTTTGGAAATGAAAATATGAACAAAGTAATGGAGTTGCGATTTATATATATAAGCCAACGAAGGACAGGAGCATTAATTTCTTTTTTTACTTAGCAATGAAGCTGAAAAACGTTTCGTACGTGAAGTGAAAGATGAGGGAGTAGCTTAGGGTAGGTGTGCAGTACTTATCCTTAGCTTAAGAAGGAAGTAATTAAATCAGTACAACCTTTATATATTTTATTTCATTTAGAACCAATGTGAATTCAACCCTTTTATTTCAAAATATCTTATGTTTTCGAATTCCTATTTAAGCGCAACAACATGCGTTTCTAGGGTTATACCACTATTCTGAACATGTTGGAATAAGTTTTGAAACTCCATTTGATCGTATGGAGAAGATATTAATTTAAATCGATATAAATTAAATTCAAAACAATTAATTGCTTGATAATAAATTAATATTACTATTTTAACTCAAACAAATTTTTTTAATGATCATCTGAACTGTTTTCAATTCAGTTTTAACTTTGAATTCAATTAAATTCATTTTGCATATTACAATAATTTAATATATTCTATATTAAATTGAAATCGACTTATAAATCGATAACTTAAAATAAAAATTCATTTATATTATCAACGCAATATTTAAAATAATATTAAATATTTAAAATTAATCGATAAAAATCGGGGTCGTTACAATATGCTTCGAGTTGATTGGGTGATCTTGTGAAGCTCCATTGTTGCCCTGACAAGGTCTTAATTCTTCACAAGTCCGCTTTTGCATGCTTTGATTTGGAATTTAGTTCGCATTTGAATTTATAAGCCGAATCATTGCAAATCTCGTGTATGAATGTTTGTGTATGTGCATTTAGGTGTTATAAGGTCTTTCGGCAAGTCTTTGAAGTCTCATTTTCGTGTACATAACATCATAGGCCTTCGGGCAATTGTTGATATCATTTTGAGCTTGTTATCCAGACAAATTGTCCTCTAGTTTGGAATTCAGACATCTGAATATTATAGGCCAGACGTCTGACCTACTTCAAATAATTATGAAACAAGCAGAGCAATTTAGACGTCTGACCAAAAAAAATTCTAACGTCTGAAATAGGTTAAAAATGAACTAAATTCTTGCTTGTTCAGGAAATTGCAAATTCAGATGTCTAAGTTTTTAATTCAGAAGTCCGAATCATGTTTTTGAACTGTTGACCAGTAGAGACTATGGTCAATAGTTTAGATCCATGCAGGCTCTTTCCCAGCCGAGTTTCAGCCCATTTCGACTTCGTTTGTGACTTGTCGGTTTCACTAATTCGCAGATTTCAGCAGCTCGATTCTTACAAAATCGTTTTATAAATCATCATTTAAAGAATAACAGAGTGGAAACCAATGGTGAGAACTCACTCATTTCTTTGTACACTTATTTATTTTTATAACTGAATATTTTTTGATTGCCTATGAGTGCAATATTTGTCTGATGGTTGATGGATATTTCTGGTTTTAATGCTATTATTATTATTAAACTGTAGACAAATTCACATGGAACGTGATGTAAACCCTACATGGGTATAAGGACGATAATTTTACACATCGCCCAAGTATACAAATAATAATTTTTGTTTGATGGTTGAAAACCCCACATGAGTCTGGGGATGATAATAACTTCACACATCTCCCTTGCATTTAGTTTTATGTCAACCGATTAATCAACAGGCTATTATAAGCGTTATTCAATTGTTTAATGCTAATGCAGTTGCAAATTGCACTTTGGATGTGAATTGAATGTTTAATAGTCGTTTATCACTATTTTTGTATACATGCGATGTATGAAATCCACATAAATAAAATTATATGGTAATTGATTGAGTCACATTCTTATTCAGAATATGAATGAATATTTTAATGTAGTTTTCAGTTAAATGTTGAAGTTTGGTTTTGATGTCCGATCTTTGAAGGACACAAAAATACTAAAATTGACTAAACACTGAAATGTGAAATTTTAGAGATAAAGGACTGAAATGAGTTTTCAAAGATGAATATATATTATATGTACAATTACAACATTTGTTTTAATATAACCAGAATTTTTCCGATGTATGGATTGGAAGGGATTTGAATGAAAATAATATTCGGAATATTTCGATATTGGATTCCGTGATTTATATGGATATTCTTGAGGAATTTGGTATATAGTTATTCTCAATACATATCTGTTAGTTTCAGAATATGATATTGAATATAAATCGATATAATTTCTATTCAGAGACTTGTATTTGATATAAAATTGGATTTTGGGTTTGTCGTGAATGGTGTCTTCAATAACACTGTTCTTAAACACAGTTGAGAAAAGGATAACTCTTTTAATTAAGATTAATGAAGTTTCCCAATTAACACATATAATTGGAATTAAATGGTAGTTGATTTTGGGTTTGTTGTGAACTGTGTTTTAAATGACACTAGTTCTTAAACCCAATTATC
The DNA here is from genome assembly GCA_030737875.1 of Allium sativum. Lineage (NCBI taxonomy): Eukaryota > Viridiplantae > Streptophyta > Magnoliopsida > Asparagales > Amaryllidaceae > Allium > Allium sativum. The sequence continues at coordinate 33,778,385 of CM060913.1, read as the reverse complement.
AGTGAAGATATGATTTGGAATTTATAAATCTTTTAACTAAGATTTAATGAAAATTTCCAAAGTAAAGTTTTCCAATTTAAACAAATTAAATTGGAATTGAGTGAAAGTTCTATTTTAATGGAAGAGGATTTTGGGTTTATCGCGAGCTTTGTTTTAAATGACATTGGTTTTTTAACCCATTTAAATGCAAGGTTAATTTCCTAAAATTGAATAATCATTAAGTAATTATTTTTGAGATTAAAACGAAGTGGAGTTTTAACCAATCTTTAATTAGACTGAAATGTGAATATGGTGATTAAATTTACCGAATTCAAGAAATGTGCGAGAATGGAGTACCACCAGTTTTACTCCATGCGATAGTTAAATCTTTAATTAGATTTGAAAACTGAAATGGCAACTAATTTTACCGATAACATAATGGGTGTAGATATGGATTACTACCTGTTTTGCTCCATAGGATGAATAAATTGGGATTGAGATAATAAAATAAATGATTACTTCGATAAGGTTCGCTAATCCCGACTAGTTGATAAACCTTAATTTGGTTTAAGTTGAGAAAATATATTAAATTTTTTTGAAATGATTTCCAAGAAGATTTTAATAAAAGAACATTCTAGATTGAAATAAGGCGTATGATGTGTTTTTATAGCACTTGATTAAAAGATACGCGAGTTATTCGGAAAGACCGGGTTTAACCCATTTTGGATAACTGTTACGATGGCTAAGAGTCGAATATATGAAGACGATGGTTGAAGACCAGAGTTCTTCACATCTAATGGTTGATTACTAGTATCTTGATTGGGATGTACACCAAAGACAAGGTAATAAGTGGTGATCGTCCAGACGTACTTGGAGATCGACCAGATATGCGAGGGCCACTCTCTTTTATTGAACATATGGGACGAGTAGTAAGGTGCCTCTAGTTTCGTTCAAACCCAGAATGGACTTGTAAATGGATGATGTGTCTGACACTGATTCCTTTATGCTATATTCGTTGATATCTGCTAAATATATATCTATTTAGTGGCGGATAATTTATTCTCTTGCTTAACACCCTTCTCTGAGACGTACGAGCTTAGAGGTTATACATTGGTGGAAAGCAGTGGTATGGTATGTATTGGCAATGGGGCATGCTGAGATGCATGGATCAAAGCATTTGTTGAAAAGTAAGGCTTTGTGGTTGATGATCAAAGCGCGACTTTAAATAGCATAGCTTTGTGAAGCGTTAACTCGCGAGCTTCGCACCCCTGTATGAATCAAAAATGGGATAGTGACTGTAGGGAAATGGACATACGTCATCTTCTAGCTAGAAGTCATGTCATGGTATGGAGCCTAGACATTTACTTATGAGGATGTTGGATATTATTTGATGGATAACGGGGTACCATGGATTTGATATCAGGACCGACTAAAAGGTCCTAAATGGTTGACGTGACTAACAATTTTAGAAGTTTGATATAACCGACTAACGTATAGTTTATGGTATAACCAATCAGCGATGGATGACCGACCCTGAAGATCCAAGGGCTTACCAGAGTCTGAGTCCCGAGGCATGTGCTAGAGTGTCTCGAAATCGGTGAGGAAGACCCTTGACTCGGTTTATAGATGGGAATCCAATTTCCAATACACGATTTTTCGGTTTTAGTTGTAAACCTATGTATGGCGACATAATATATGGTACCTATGCCGTCTATGATTGATACATTTATATTTGAAGTTGTTTTGACACTATGAACTTATAGTAATATCAAAATGATTTGTTTTAAAGCATATCAAGCATGTTTGGCTATTATAAGGGAAAACTCTATCCTCCGGCTTGCGTTGCATTGTGTGATGGGACCTAAGTCTTATAAAAGCTTCATTTTTCAAAAAACATTGCGTTGTTTACAAGTTGTTTTATTGCAGAGTATTCATGGTAGTAAACCCATTCCGTGACATATGGCACGGTCCCGTGAAGTACACTATTTTAGACTAAAAAGTTTAATAACTGTTTTAGTTCTCACAGCAGTCTCATGACTGACCTGGAGTTTATTGTTTCAACCTAAACTCTAGTCGCCCATATTTTCCACATCGGCAGCTAGTAGTTTTGGTTTTGCAGATTTCTATTTAGCAGGATCTTGGATGACAACTAGAGCTATATTCAAAAAGCTTTGTATCCGTGTATTTCTTTCAGTTGTGATAGTTGTTGTTTTCCACTGCATAATATATTTCTGTGTTTAAATGTAAATTATTAATCTCTGATATTGTATTTCTGTTGTATATTATTTATTTCATACTTTGATATCTTGTACTCTAATGTAAATTGTTATAATAGCAACGAAATGTTCTCATGTTTGTGTTCTAAAGCGTTGTGTTCTCATTACAATCCGAGGTTTCCCGTCTCTTTGGAGGTTGAGCGATTTTGGCGCGTGATAGTTTTGTATCAGAGCTTTGGTTTATAAAGCACGAGAACAAGACACATTAGAACTGAACGAATGAATTCCTCAGAGATAGGATTAATAACATCCTACAAGAATAACTCATTAGAGATAGGGTTAATAATACCCTAGAATGTGATTGAAGAGTGCTATTTCTAAAAATGAGTTTTGGTTTCAAAAATTATATCTTATTATAAAGATTTAAATGTTATATTAGATATTGATTTTGGACTATCGCGTATAAGAAGATTTTTCATATACGCGTCATGAATGTATATTCGAAGTCTCAAATATAATGGGTAGATATAAAATCACACTCAAATCGCCCGGAGACGATTCTGATGATTGAGGTCTCATCATCAGCATTTATGTTCGAGTTTCGAAAATGGGATATCTATATGACTCCAATTGACTGGTGTGAGAACCAAAAACTTAGTTAGGGTTGATGTTAGTGATTTGGCATTGAAATATGATTTTTGAGTATATATAAAAGTCATATATTTGAAAAGCTAATCAACTAATTGACTGTTGATTGTGATGGATGATAATTAAAATATTGGAACAATAAAACCAATGTGACAATGAAAGGTAAATCAAGCCAAATCAAATATAATGTTGAACTGAACTGAAAATTAGTTCGAACTGAAAACATATACATGTATATATATTGAACAGATTATAGCTTGGAAGCTAAGAAGAGGAATAAAATTATATGCCCAACGAATAGGTACATATCCATTGTATTTATTGGATTTGACGATTTTATGAGACGATTGGCTAGCCGCTTGGGTTTTGGATTTTCTTTTGATATATGAGAGCTTGTAGAGGCCATTTATGGTTGTACCAATCAACCCGTACAAAGAAGGTCATGGCGAATTTTTTTCGAAAATTTAAGGCTTTAGCCAAATTTTGAAAAATTAGAAAATTCTTAGAAATTGAAAAGTTGAAGAGCTTGAGTCAAGCGAAGGTTGAGTTGGTTAAGAAAACGACCTTCGGTTCCGTCTTTCTTTTTAAGGAAGAAAAGATTTTAAGTTGGGGAGATTGTAACAACCCATATTTTTGGAGCCAATTTAAAATTTATTTTTAAATAATTTTCATGGAAATTAAATATTTCAGATGAGTTATTTTGAGAATAAATGACTTAAAATTTGTTTTAATCAAAGTTAGAACATATAAATTTAAAATTTAATTAAAACGAGCTTGAAATGACATGGTAGTTTGAAAATTTGATTTTAAACTTCGAATGAATATACAGAATTCAATATAAATCAGAATTTGATAAAACAAGAAATGTTAGGATGTTATGAATTTTAATTTTCTAACGAGTATGTGAAACTGAGATTTCACTTTATAAATTGCAAGTTTTTCCAAATTAAAATTAAAATAGTCGCTATGGAAGTTAAATATATTTTCAAAAGGTATATATAGCCCGTAGAAAACCCACATTTTCCATACGGATGAACTTGGACTCGAAATCACTTCCATTGAGTTTAAAATGCCATTTTTGTGTTCAAAAACTATAAGATTGATACCTTTGGAGTTGGAGAAAATTTTGGTCTTTTTTTATTGATATAAGACAAAAATATCACTTTTTGCATATGGACGAATTTGGACTCGAAACCACTTTCATTGAGTTTGAAATGTCGTTTGCATGCTCGAAAACTATAAGCTTCGATATGTTTCGAGTTTGTGAAAATTGGCACTTGGGTTGGGTCTTGGTTTGGCTAACCTAGCTCACTATATAACCCCTAAACCGGCCTCTTCCTCTCATTCACTTCCACACTTAGAGAAAGATTTAAACATGGGGTTAGGGAATGGGAAGTTAAAATTTCTAAACTAGGATCTTCAATTTGAAGCTCAAATCAAGAGGAAATCAAGCATAGAAACAAGTGTAAGCTTCTCCATCTCCTCGTCCATCTTGCTTTCTCTTTGATTTGTGAGATTTCCTATGACCTAATTTCTAGGAAAATTGTGTATTCATGTCTAAATTGGAGACAATCAAGCTATGTTAGAAAAGAGGTTGCTCTAGCTTATCATTGGATCAATTTCTTGTTTACAAACATCAAAGGCGAGAGCTTTGCGAGTTCTTAGTGTCTATGCCACAAGCTATTAGCTTTTATGGTGTGATTTAGCGTTCATTTGAGTTTGCATATGCATACGAATTGGTAAGGTAAGTATACACTTTCCAGTTCATTAGTTTATGTTCAATTGAATTGAAAATTATGGTAAGGATAGTTCACACGGCTTAATTCATATGCTTCGAGCTGATTATGTGATCTTGTGAAGCTCCATTGTTGCCTCGCCAAAGTCTTAAATCTTCACAAGTCGCTTGAATTGCTTTTGCATGCTTTGATTTGGAATTTAGTTTACATTTGAATTTATATGCCGAATCATTGCAAATCTAGTGTATGAATGATTGTGTATGTGCATTTGGGTGTTATAAGTTGTTTCGGCAAGTCTTTGAAATCTCATTTGCATGTACATAACATCATAGGCCTTCAGGCATTTGTAGGTATCATTTTGAGCTTGTTATCTAGGCAAATTGTGCTCTGGTTTAGGATTCAGACATTTGAATATTATAGGTCAGACGTATGACCTGCTTCAAATAATCATGAAACAAGCTGAGCAATTTAGACGTCTAAATTTTTTATTTCAGACGCCTGACCAATAAAATCCTAACGTCTAAAATAGCTGAAAAATGAATTAAATCCTTGTTGGTTCACAAAATTACAAATTCAGACGTCTGAATTTTTAATTCATATGTCTGAATCTTGTTTTCGAACTGTTGACCAGTGGAGACCACGGTCAACAATTTAGATCCATCCAGGCTCTTCCTCGACCGAGTTTCGGCCCATTTTGACTTCGTTTCTGACTTGTTAGTTTCACTAATTCGCAGATTTTAATAGCCCGATTCTTACGAAATCATGTTATAAATCCTCAATTAAAGAATGAGGGAGTGGAAAACAATGGTGAGAACACCCTCACTCAATTCTTTGTACAGTTATTTATTTTTATAACTGAATATATGTTGATTGCCAATGATGGCAATATTTTGTCTGATGATTGATGGATGTTTCTTGTTTTAATGCTATTATTATTAAACTGTAGATAAATTCACATGGCTTGTGATGTGAACCCAACACGGGTATTAGAATGATAATTTTACACATCGCCCAAGTATACAAATAATAATATTTGTTTGATGGTTGAAAACCCCACACAGGTCTGGGGATGATAATAACTTCCCACGTTTCCCTTGTGTTTAGTTTTATGTCAAACGATTGATCGACAGACTGTTATAAGCGTTATTCAATTGTTTAATGCTTATGCAGTTGCATTGCACTCTGGATGTGAATTGAAGGTTTAATAGTCGTTTATCATTATTTTTGAATACATGCGATGTACCGAATCCACATAAATAAAATTATATGGTAATTGATTGAGTCACATTATGATTCTGTAACACCTCATGTCCATTAATGTCACTCACAAAGGGAATGCATCAATGTCCATGAAGCGTTATTGTTGTATAGAACAGATAAATTACAAGAATAAATAAATAAAACAATACAACGGAAGTTAAAACTTATTTTATTGCATCATAACTCAAAATGAATTTACATAAGTAGTCTCCAAAACCATTACAACAAGATCAATAGTCTTTTCCAAAAACTTCAAAGTACATAAATGTAACAACCCGGAAAATTCGAGCCAATTTAAATTTTTTATTTTGTCAATTTTAATGAATTTTGATTATTTAAAATGAATTATTTTAAATAATAACGACGGAAAATCTATTTTCGACAAGGTTAAAACGAATAATTTTATTTTAATTATATAACGAGCTTGAAATGGCGCGACAGTTCGAAAATTCGATTTCGAATTTCAAATGAATATACAAAATTCAATATAAGTCAGAATTGAACAAAACAAGAAATATTTGAATCTGTTTGACAATATCTTTCTAGCGGTCGTAAGAAACTGAGATTTCACTTTATAGAGTGTAAGATATGTCCAGTTTATAATTCAAAAAAGTCGTTGTGGAATTTATATATATTTTAATATATATAAAGGCCTTGAAAATGGAAATTTTGCAATCGACCTCGGTTTTCGACGGAACCACTTTTGTTGGATCCGGGATGTCATGTTTTTGCTAGATTCCAAAATTCATAATTTTTCGAATCAATATGTGAGCATGGCGAAGTTAAACGTGTTTTGACAGTTTCAGTCAATTTCCATCGACCAGAAAATGGCCATTTTTTAAACGGTCTCAAAATTTGACGAAATTAGTTGTGTTAGGACCGTATCGTCAATACGAAGCTAGAAATATTTTTTTTTTTGAATTTTTAGAGTCTATATATGGCCCCGGTAAATTGAAATATGCGTTCAAATTCAAGATACATTGATTTATATTTTAATTTGAACGGAAACTGATCGTAACAAGCGAATTGACTTACGAGACATATCCCATTGTATTCGGAATGAGGGTAATTAGCTAGAGGTGACAGTCATTAGGTTTGATTTGGGGATCAGAGCTATTAACAAATAAAGAAGGAATTAAATATTAATTAAAAAATATATAAAAGGATTTTAGACCCTATAATCAGTCAAAGTTCATTTCCGCGGTCAACCCCAGGAAACCGCCGCCTCCTCTCAAGAAACGACGATGTTCGTTCAAAACTTCCTCTTCCGTTATCGCAAAATCCACACTACGAAATTCAAAATCAGTTGAAGCAAAAACGTATTACTAAGAGAGATCTTCATTTAGGTATAGGTATGATCATCTCTAGCAGCGTATATGGTGTGAATTTCTGGTCAAAGGGGGCGCCATTCGCATCACTCCTGGTAGCGCAAGGGACCATCACACTGCACCGTACTTGGCGCATGGGGAGAGGATGGTCTGGTCTTCGAAGTGACGACCTCCGATCGAGGTCCAAGGCTTTGATGGCGGAGCAGTCTCAAACCCTAGGGAATGGCGTCGGTTTTGAAGGGTTACTGGGAGCGACGGATGTAGAAGAAGAGAACAACAACATCTTCTACAATGTGATAGGGTAATACCCTTAATTGATCAAATTAATTATTCTTAGGGAATGTATTTAATTAAAATATATATGACAATTGCCATAACACCACGCCAAAATACCGAATAATGAGAAACATCCGCGTTCCAATCAAAACTTCCGCCATACCAAGTGTTTAAGATCCACTCCTTCCAGAGAACTTTCTTATCACTAAGCATAGTCCACAGCCATTTACAAAGCAATGCAGAGTTCATGTTTTTCAAATTTATAACTCCTAAGCCTCCCTGATCTTTGGACTTGCACACCTTGTCCCACGACACTAGACAACAAACTTTATGCGTGTCCTTCGTACCAGTCCAGAAAAAATTCCGATGAACAACATCAATCTTCTGAATTACCCATCCGGGACATGAATAGAAAGAAAGCCAATACAAAGGGATAGCAGACAGAACAGAATTCACCAACACTAGCCGTCCAGATAAACAATTCCCCTTCCACCTCGCCAAGCGCCTGTTAACTTTATCAATCACATACTGCCAATCACTCTTCATTAGCCTTTTTGGACGGATGCAAGCCCCAAGGTAATTAAGGGGGAAAGAATCCACCTTGCAGTTAAGCATTTTAGCACATTTCATGTTCACATCAACGCTACAGCCCAAAGTGTAAACACTACTCTTATGAAAATTAATCTTTAAGCCAGATAAACTTTCAAGAACATAAAGCAAAATTTTTAAAGAGGCAATATACTTGCAATCACGGTTGCAAAAGATAATAGTATCGTCAGCATATTGCAGTGAATTAATACCCCTAATGATGTGATCTCGCCCGAAGCTTTGGATGATATTATTAGCACTTGCCACTTGAAGGATCCGACAAAAGACATCGGCAGCCAAGTCGAAAAGAAGTGGGGAAAGTGGGTCACCCTGACGCAGCCCACGCTTGGAGACAATGGTCTTGCCAGCCACTCCATTAACACAAATGTTGGATCTGCTTGATGTTAAAATGCAACGAATCCAATTTAGCCATCTACCCGGAAAACCTCTCGTGCTAAGAAGATCCATGATGAACCTCCAATCAACGATGTCAAAGGCCTTAGCGAAATCCAGCTTCAAAATTGCGCAGGGCACATTATGTCTATCACTATGGGAGATAACTTCCTGGATAAGTACCGCTCCATCAAGAATAAACCTTCCCTTAATAGATGTTGTCTGTGAAACATCGATCAGGTCATCCATCCTCGCTTTCAGCCTGTTTGCAAGAACCTTAGTGATCAATTTGAAGCTACTGTTCAAGAGGCTGATTGGCCGAAAGTCCGCAGCAGAGACATTTTCTCCTTTCTTAGGGATCAAGACTACATTAGCATACCCCAACATATCCAATCTCAAGGAACCAGAATGAAATTCATTGAAAATATTGATAACATCATGTTTAATCAAGTCCCAACATTTCTTATAAAAGAAGTTTGGAAAACCGTCAGGGCCAGGGGCTTTATCACCAGGCATTTCGTTTAAAGCCGCGACAATTTCCCCTTCCGAGAACTCCACATCAATGCCACTAAGATCGACATAAGAAGGATACAACACACTCCAATCAACGTTCACACGATTCTCAATTCGTTCTCCAAAGATACCCTTATAAAATTCAGTAAAAACTTCTCCTATCCTTTGTTGATCACAAATTTCAACCCCATCTTTCCAAATACTACATATCGTGTTAGTTCTCCGTCTACCGTTTGCAACTTTGTGAAAGTAACCCGTGTTACTATCACCAAGCTTCAGCCACTGAGTTCTCGATCTCTGTTTCCAAAAAATCTCTTCTTGGTCAATCACCTTTAGAAGCTCCTTTTCTTTAGTTTTTAACAAGGCTCGCTCAGCATCATTCAAACTACGTTCTTCCTCAAGCACATTCAGCTCCATAATCTCAGATTCAAGTCTCGGTTTCTTAATTCTAATGTTCCCAAAGACTTCTCGATTCCATTTGGCTAAAAAAATTCGCAACAGTCTCATTTTTCTACAAAAATTGCTGGCTGCATCCCCAAAGCCACGAAACTCCAACCACTTCTGGCGAAGCATCGCATCAAAATTTGGCTCAATGCACCACATATTCTCGAACTTAAAAAAAGATTTCATTCTATAATCAGTGTTAGTGTTTAGGACAACTGGGCAGTGGTCATAAATAAGGGATGTAAGACCTCTCTGAAGAGTCAGGGGGTGCAAGTCTTCAAAAGCAGAATTAACGAAGAAACGGTCAAGGCGAACTAAAGTAGGAGGGGTCCTACCGTCAGTCCACGTAAATTTTCTATTAGTCATGGGTAAGTCAATAAGGCCACAATTACCAACAAAGTCACTGAAATCGTTCATATCACCCAAGCCAGAATTTTTCACTACATTACGTTCGGACATAAATCTAGTGACGTTAAAGTCGCTGCCAATTACCCAAGGACCATACATGATGTTATGAAATTCCAAACCCTCAGCCCACAAAGTCATTCTTTCTCATCTTGTGTTGGGTACATAAACATTAGAACAGAAATAAAGAACATTTGTAGATTTACATTCAAGTGCCAAATGTAGACAGTAAGTTTGTTTAATTTCTTGCTTAATCGACCAAGAATTGCTACTCCAACCAGTAAAAATGCCACCCGAGGTTCCCACAGCTGGAATAAAAGCCCATTCATAAATAACACCCCACCCCAAACATTTAAAAATAAATGGTTTAGGGTTCTCTAGTTTAGTTTCTTGAAGCATGATGATATCAGGTTTTACAGACTTGAGATAATTCTTAACCCTAAGACACTTATCAAAAGTTCCTAGGCCTCTAACATTCCAAATGACAATTATCATGATGAACCGTTAGCCCTCTCATTTTCTTTGTTCTTAATATCACGTATCACATCATCATTCAACACGAAACCAGATTTACTTGCAATGTCATGAAGTTGATCACTAGACAGAGTATTAAGAATAGCAGGAACAAAAATGCTACCTGCCATAGGGTGACCCATTCCTCTTGCACTATGACGTAGCATGACCACTCCTTGGTCCATTGCACGCTTGCCTTTGCCACTTATTGCCGAGCATTCCCCCTAGCTGGTTGGAGCCAAAGCCAAACCTCCAGCCAAGTTTAGATCTTGTGATTCATTATCCATGACCTGTTCATCCACCGCCTCCCTGGCACCATGCACATTGTCTCCCTCCTCAAAATCTTGCAAGCCAACACCATCATTCTCATTGACAGCGATGATCACCCTAGAGTTTGCACCCACACCCACTATGTTGCCAACATCACCAACCTCCACTGTTACCCCGTCATCAAAGCGAACCACATAGTTGTCATTATTTCCCCTTGCGTCAACATTACCTCCTTCTACATTAGCCGATGATTCACCCACCGAGTCAATAACTTCATCAACATGCATTTTAGCTCCCCCATCTTTACTACACATAACTTTAAGCTTCCCTTCACCATCAGTTGCAAATACCCTTTGCTTGAAAAGAGGGACATTAATTTTGGGTAGTGAGTCCTCCTTGCATCTTTGAATCTGCACTACATGAGAAAACCCCTCAATTGGAATTGCCACTGAATCCGGCAACGAAGTGCCCACCTCCTTCGTCAGTTTGTCATTCATTGGATGAAGATTGGGACTGATGTTGTAGTTAAAAACGGTTGCAACGTTTCTTTCTGGTCTGACTGCTGGTTGCTCCCTATCCCTTTGCGTGTTGAATTTGCCGATATTTTTGATATTGCATGCAACAAAGGAGCTTCAGTCAGTGCAGTGTTTAATGCGAATTCTGCCAATTTTAAATGGAACCTGACCTTTTGTTGTATATTGGCTGGTAATGCTTTGATTCAGCTATGTGGCCTGGTTCGTTTGTTAGAAGATGTACAACTTCATGGCGATGAGGACGATGAATTTGTATGGAAGATTGGTGGAAATAACTTTCGTGTTAGCGAACTTTATAAGATGATGAACTTTTCAGGAAGGAAATATGATGATTTCATGAGAATGTGGAGTTTTAAGGCTGTACCACTAAGGCCAAGATTCATATGTGGACGATCATGCACAACAAGCTTAATACAGTGAGAAGATTACGTCAAAAAGGTGTTCAAGTCGCTAGGGGCTGTGTTTTTTGCACTGACGATGACGAGAACTACCAGCATCTTTTTGTTGATTGCAATTTCGCCTTTTATGTGTGGACGAAGTGCTTAGTTAGCCTTAATATCTGTTTAGACTGGTCCCATTTCATCACCGATCAATTTCCTTTTTGGCACAACACTATTACTTCACTGCCTGACACAAACATGCGACATATGTTTGCCCTTTTGAACTTTGCTTATGTTTGGATCCTTTGGCATGAAAGTAACTCACGATAGCTTAAATGCAAAATGAAACAGCCCAACTCAGTTATTTTTCGCATTCTTAATTTTGTTTCTCTTTGGTCAGGCAAGGAGGAGATCAAATTCGTAGACACAATCGGTGCTCGAGTTATGGATAGGGCTCGTGGTAGCCGAGCTTGATGCTGCCTCGCTTCAGTTTGTTGGGTTTGCTAGCTATTATGTAGTTATTTTATGTATATATTGGCACTATGTAATCATGCCTGCGTGCATGTATTTTTGGTTGTACATATTCATGTAAATAGTTGTAACCAGTAGCTAGTCCTCTGTATGTTGTACTAAACACGTTGTACTTGTTTTACGTTTAATGAATGAATGAAGGCGTGAATCTAGCGATTCACTACCTTTTTGCATCAAAAATGTATATGACAATTTTTTTTATATAACATTGTTTTAAAATGGATTTATAAAATATATAACATTGTTTTAAAATTGATTTTTATAAAATGTGTAGCATTGTTTTTTTCAAAATAAAAATAACATTATAGAAAAGATTCGTTTTTATTTATAAAAAGATAAGATTTTTATTTATTAAGTTAGGATTTTTATTAAAATAAAGAAAGCTTTGATTTTTAAAAATATATAAATATTTGATTTCTTAAAAGATAAAAATAAGATTTTTATACATATGGTTTGGAAATAAAAATATAATCTATCAGGTGCATGTAACGAGATAAAAATACGATTTTGTTTATTAAAAAGATTAGATTTTTAATCGTGGAAAGATAAGATTTTTAATCGTGAAAAGGTGGGATTTTTAATCATATGAAAGCGAAGAGAAAGAAGATAAAAATATAATTTTTATTTGAGTGGTAAGTTAAAAATATAATTTTTATATAAGCATGAAGTTAAAAATATAATTTTTATATAGCGGAGATTATAAAAATATGATTTTTATATTATAGGGATAATAAAAATATGATTTTTATATAGTAGAGAAGATAAAAATATAATTTTTATAAGGTAGAGAATACAAAAATACGATTTTTATATATATAGCGTAATAAAAATCTGATTTTTATTATATGCATAGTGATATAAAAATGTGATTTTTATCCATATAGCGTTGCAATAAGAATGTGATTTTTAATGTGAACAGCGTGACAAAGATTATGTTGGAAGAACGGGCAAATCCAGATATTCAGAAATTCAGAAATAAAACTGGCGGAGTGGAACCCAAATGTGAGAACTTCTCACTTTAAATTTTCTTTTCTAGTTAAAAATATATACTAGGATGAAGATGGTGCTTAGCAGCACCCGACACCCATCGTCCACAGACCATAGACGACTTGTTTGTTTGGTTGTGTTGTTGGTTAGATTATTTGTTTGAATTTGGTTATTTGGGTTAATTGGAATTGATTAGATGGGTACGTGTATGGCATAGGCCATTATTAGACTGGGGATAAGGCTAAGCCTTATCCCTTTCTAGTATCGTGCCGTTATGCCGTCGAAATTTTCTAAAATAAGTTAGAAAGATAAAAATATCATTTTATTGAATAAATAAACTGAATAGAATATTCATAGGTTGAATAAAATATTTTATCGTTAAAAATATAATTTTTAACGTGTGTGTGAAAAAAATAAAAATAAAATATTCATCTACAAGACGGATTGTTTATGTACACTAATTTGACTGATATTGATTGGGACGATAAATTTTACATGTCGCCCAACTACACAAATAAAATCTGTGTTTGTTGACTGAAACCCCACACGGGTATTGGGATGATATTCGATGTACACTAATCCCGATCGTTTAGTTGTATGTCAATCGATAGGTTGACAGACAGTTGTGTAGTGCACTTTGGATGATGGTTGATTATTTATCATTGTTATTACATACATGTGTTGTATGGAATCCATATAATTAACATTATATGGTAATTGATTGAGCCTCATTCCAATTTAATAAATAAAGAATATAATAAAATATATATTCATGTGTTGAAATAAAATATATATTCATGTGTTGAAATAAAATATATATTCATGTGTTGAAGAAAATATTCATTTGTTGAATAGAATAACGAAGTTATTGAGATATATAAAGCTATGTTGATTAGATTTGCGCCATTTTGACGCGAACGATATTTAAATCGATTATATTCGTATTTATAATGAATATATAAAAATAAATGATTTCAAAATCTAATATTTTGAAAATATTTTCACTTATATATTAATGATATGAAATATTCAATTTTTGTTTAAAACTGAATATGAAGTTGAAGCCATTTTGAAAACGAATTTAATTTTTTTTATAGAATACGTTTTAAAAAATGAAATCGAATATATATATATATGTATATGTATATGTATATATATATATATATATTAAATGGCCTGAATAGAACATGCCGCGCCGCGGCAGTTCGCGAATTTCGACCATTGACTTTACCGTCGGATTCTTCTGAAATCGGAACCGTTGGGTTTGTATCGAAAAGAGGTTTCCAACGAATATTAGCGATTTGAAATCTAATGGTTGGATTTGGAGATACGTCCAAATCAAATTTATAAAAGGTCGTTGTAAGTGCAGTTCGACGACCGTTATTGGAAATCGACTGTACGGGCCTTGATAAAATTATTAAAAATATCTATAATTTTTGTAAAATCATAATATATGAATTGGAAAGAACTGGGATGAAAAATTCCCTATTTGAAAGGATAAAAATATATCTTTATCGAAATGAACTAGTTATGAACTAGAATTCAAATCCAATATTTTTAAATAAATAAATTGGATTTGAAGTGGTTTTAAAAATAATCAGAATTTCCAATATACGTATTGGAATGGATTTGAATTGAAATTATCTTCGGAATATTTCGATGTTGGATTTCGTGATTATACAGATATGGTTGTGGAAATTTGAAAGATATATTTATATCGTTATTTCGAATACGATATTGGTTGGTTTCATAATTTGATATTGAATATAAGCCGATATATTTTCTATTCAGAGCCTTGTATTTAATATCAAATGGGACTTTGGGTTCATCATGAATGGTGTCTTAAATAACACTGTTCTTGAACCCAGTTTAGAAAAGAATAAATCTCTTAATTAAGATTTAGTGAAATTGTCCAGTTAATTAGTATTTAATTGGAATTGAATTTAAATTGGATTTTGGGTTTATCGTGAACCGTGTTTTAAATGACATCGATTCTTTAAACCAGTTAAAGATTAAAACTAAGTGGAGTTTTAATGAATCTTTAATTCGATTGATATGATTGAGAATGGAGTATCACCAGTTTTTCTCCAAGCGATAGTTAAATCTTTAACTAGATTTGAACGTGAAATGGTAATTAACTTTACCGATAACATCGTGGTGTTAGATATGGAGTATTACCAGTTTTGCTCCTTGTGATGAATAGGTTGGGATTGGGAAATAAAATAACTAATCACTTCGGTGTGATTCGCTAATCCCGACTAGTTTGAAATAATATTCAAAGGAAGATTAAAGAATAAATTTCAAAGAATTTCTCTTTGATAAAATTAATGGGAACCTTTTCTAAGATTGTGAAATTTAGCAACTAACTGAAGATTAATTAAGATGAATGGTTTCATGGGTCTTGATCTGATGTTGGTTTTGGCCTTCGGGGTTAATATTTGGGAAATTGTTCTCTTACTAATTTATGGTTAGTGACTGATGAATTGGAATGAGGCGTATGTTGTGTTTGTGTAACACTTGTTTATTAAATACGCGAGTTATTCGGAAAGGCCGGCTTTATCCTATTCTGAATAACTGATACGACGATAAGTCGAAGATGAAGACGGTGGTTGAATACCGGAGGTCTTCACATCGTTTGGGTGATTACTGATGATCTTGATTGGGCTGTACACCCAAGAGGAGGGAATCAGTTGGTGATCGTCCAGACATACTTGGAGATCGACGGATATGCGAGGAAAGTGCCTCCAGTTCCGTTCAGACCCAGAACGAACTTGTAAATGGACTGTGTGTCTGACATTGGATTTTGCTCTGTGTTGATTGATCTCTGTTGAATATACATCTACCTGGTGAAGGAGAATTTATTCTCTTACTTCACCCTTCTCTGAGACGTACGGGAATAGAGGTTTAATATCGATAGACATCAGTAGTATGGAGTGGATTGCCTGTGTGGCATGCCTAAGTGGCAAATGATCAAGGCTACTATTGAAAAGCAGAGTCTTGTGGTTGATGAGCAAAGCACGTCCTTTGTGGCATCAATTTGTGTAACATTTATTCGCGAGCCTCACACCCCGGTGTGAACCAGAAACGGGAGAGGACGACAGAGAGAGCTTGCGTTCCCTTCTACCTAGAGGTGGTGTCAGTGCTTAAACTGGCTGACATTTATATACTTTTCACTTGTGTGGTTGTTGCTGTTGCGAGGCGCCTCAGATATATCGGTCGTTCTCGAACCGATGGAGTCATTCGTTGGCTCACTTACGGCCCATAGGGTGGGGAAACGCATGTTCAGGGTTTAAGTTTAATCCACATCGGTGGACTGGCCCTGCACGTTGCCTAGGTACAGTTGCGGCTGAGTCCTAAGACTCGGGCTAGACAGTCTCGAAATGGTTAGGATTGCGCCTTGCCTTGGTTCACAGATGGAAATCCAATTTCCAATACGCGCTTTGCGGTTTTAATTGTAAACCTATATATGGCGACATAGTGGTATAGGGCATTCATGCCGCCTATGATTGATACTTACGATTGAAATTGTTTTTGACCCTATACACTTATAGTACTATCAAAATAATCTGTTTTAAACGTATCAAGCATTCTTTGGCTATTATAAGGTAAAACCCTATCCTTCGGCTTGCGTTGCATTGTGTGATGGGACTTGGGTCTTATAATAGCTTCATTGTTCTTTATTTAGCATTGCGCTGTTTGTTTTATGCACTGGTATTCTTGGGAGGAAACCCGTTCCGTGTTATACGGCGTGGTCCCTTGATTTACCTAACTTTAAAATAAAGATTAATAACTGTTTTAGTTCTCACACCAGTCACATGACTGACCTGGAGTTTATTGTTTTAACCTAAACTCTGGTTGCCCTACTTTCCGCACGGGCATCTAGTAGTTTTGGTTTTGCAGATATTATATTCACAGGATCTTGGTTTATAGCTGAAGTGATATTCAGAAAGCTCTGTATCCGCATATTTCTTTCAGTTATGTTTTGTATTATTTTTCCGCTGCAGTATTGTATTTAAATCTCTGATGTTGAATAATGTGTAATTTTTATTCATACTCTATATATTCTTGTATTCTGATGGAATTGTTGTAATAAGCAATGAAATGTTCTTCTGTCTGTGTTCTGATTCGTCTTGTCCTCATTACGATCCGGGTTTCGAACGGTCTTGGTCGGTTTAGCAATCGATTCGGATCGAGCGAAATCCCTTTCGTTACATTTGGTATCAGAGCTCGATAATAAGACACATTAGAACCAAACGAAAGAATTCATCAGAAATTGGATTAGTAATATCCAATGAGAATTACTCGTTAGAGATAGGATCAGTAGTATCCTAGAACGAGTGTGAAGAGTTTTTTTTTAAATAAAAGAAATTGAATTTTGTTTTGAAATTTAAATTGTATTATAGGTATTTGAATATTTATTTTAAATTGATTTGGACAATCTGGTATAGGAAGATTTTGCATATACGCCTAGCTAGCGTGTACTCGAAGTTTTGATATACTAGACAGATATAGAATCACACTCTAGTCGCCCGGGGATGATTCTGATAATGCTGCAGCGTTATCAGTATTTGTTTTCGAGTGTCGAAAGTGGGATATCTATATATTTCCACTAGACTAGTGTGAGAACCAAAACTTATATAGGATTATTTGTTGTGATTTGGCATCAAAAACATGATTTTCTGTATATATATCAAAATTATGAATTTGAAAGGTCAATTCACTAATTGATTGATGGTTGTTTTGCTTGATTATTGGTTTGAAATTTTGAACCATTATGCCAAATTGAACCGAATATTGAACTGTATTGAAAAATTGGTTGCATTTGCATATATGTACACATATATACATTGAACAGGTCATAGCAAGGAGGCTAAAGAAGAGGAATAAAATTGTATGCCCGACAAATACGTACATGTTTACTAATTTCTTGGGTGATGATGATTTTATGAGCCGATTGGCTAGCCGCTTAGCTGTTTCTTTTTATTTTTGATTGGAGAGGCCTGTGTGGCGGTTTGGGGATTTTCCCAATGCTCCCAGTGCAGGGGAGGTTATCGGGAAATTTTTCGAAAATTTAGGGTGTTAGCCAAATTTTTGAAAAATTTGAAAAGTTTTTAGAAACGGAAAAGTTGAAAAACTTAAGCCATAATTAAAATAATGAAAGTTGAGTTGGTTATAAAACAACTTTCAGCTTCGTTCCTTTTCGAGGACGAAAAGATTTTAAGTTGGGGAGATTTTAACAACCCGGAAAATCCGAGCCAATTTAAATTTTTTATTTTGGTGATTTTAATGAATTTCGATTATTTAAAATGAATTATTTTAAGTAATAACGACGGAAAATTTATTTTCGACGAGGTTAAAACGAATAATTTTATTTTAATTATATAACGAGCTTGAAATGGCGCGGCAGTTCGAAAATTCAATTTCGAATTTCAAATGAATATACAAAATTCAATATAAGTCAGAATTGAACGAAACAAGAAATATTTGAATCTGTTTGACAATATCTTTCTAGCGGATGTAAGAAACTGAGATTTCACTTTATAGAGTGTAAGATATGTCCAGTTTAAAATTCAGAAAAGTCGCTGTGGAATTTATATATATTTTAATATATATAAAGGCCTTGAAAATGGAAATTTTGCAAATGACCTCGGTTTTCGACGGAACCACTTTTGTTGGATCCGGGATGTTAAGTTATTGCTAGATTCCAAAATTCATAATTTTCCAAATCAATATGTGAGCGTGGCGAAGTTAAACGTGTTTTGACAGTTTCAGTCAATTTCCATCGACCAGAAAATGGCCATTTTTCAAACGGTCTCAGAATTTGACAAAATTAGTTTTGTTAGGACCGTATCGTCAATACGAAGCTAGAAATAATTTTTTGGAATTTTTAGAGTCTGTATGTGGCCCCGAAAAATTGAAATGTGCGTTCAAATTCAATATACATTGATTTATTTTTAATTTGAGCGGAGACTAATTGTAACAAGCGAATTGACTTACGGGACATATCCCATTGTGTTCGGAATGGGGGTAATTAGCTAGGGGCGACAGTCGTTGGGTTTGATTTGGGGATCAGAGCTATTAACAAATAAAGAAGGAATTAAATATTAATTTAAAGATATATAAAAGGATTTTAAACCGTAATAATCAGTCAAAGTTCATTTCCACGGTCAACCCCAGGAAACCGCCACCTCCTCTCAACGAACGGCGATGTTCGTTCAAAACTTCCTCTTCCGTTATCGCAAAATCCACACTACGAAATTCAAATCAGTTGAAGAAAAAACGTATTACTAAGAGAGATCTTCATTTGCGTATAGGTATGATCATCTCTAGCAGCATATATGGTGTGAATTTCTGGTCAAAGGGGGCGCCGTTCGCATCACTCCTGGTAGCGCAAGGGACCATCGCACTGCACTGTACTTGGCGCGTGGGGAGAGGATGGTCTGGTCTTCGAAGTGACGACCTCCGATCGAGGTCCAAGGCTTTGATGCCGACGCAGTCTCAAACCCTAGGGAATGGCGTCGGTTTTGAAGGGTTACTGAAAGCGACGAATGTAGAAGAAGAGAACAACATCTTCTACAATGTTATAGGGTAATACCCTTAATTGATCAAATTAATTATGCTTAGGGAATGTATTTAATTAAAATATATATGATAAATTTTTTTATATAACATTGTTTTAAAATGGATTTATAAAATATATAACATTGTTTTAAAATTGATTTTTATAAAATGTGTAGCATTGTTTTTTTCAAAATAAAAACAGCATTATAGAAAATATTCGTTTTTATTTATAAATAGATAAGATTTTTGTTTATAAAGTTAGGATTTTTATTAATATAAAGAAAGCTTTAATTTTTAAAAATATATAAAGATTTGATTTCTAAAAAGATAAAAATAAGATTTTTATACAAATGGTTTGGAAATAAAAATATAATCTTTCAGGTGCATTTAACGAGATAAAAATACGATTTTGTTCATTAAAAAGATTAGATTTTTAATCGTGAAAAGATAAGATTTTTAATCGTGAAAAGGTGTGATTTTTAATCATATGAAAGCAAAGAGAAAGAAGATAAAGATATAATTTTTATTTGAGTGGTAAGTTAAAAATATAATTTTTATATAAGCATGAAGTTAAAAACATAATTTTGTTATAAGCATGAAGTTATAAATATAATTTTTATATAGCGGAGATTATAAAAATATGATTTTATATTATAGGAATAATAAAAATATGATTTTTATATAGTAGAGAAGATAAAAATATAATTTTTATAAGGTAGAGAATATAAAAATATGATTTTTTATATATATAGCGAAATAAAAATCTGATTTTTATTATATGTATAGTGATATAAAAATGTGATTTTTATCCATATAGCATTGGAATAAGAATGTGATTATTAATGTGAACAGCGTCACAAAGATTATGTTGGAAGAACGGCAAATCCAGATGTTCAGAAATTCAAAAATAAAACTGGCGGAGTGGAACCCAAATGTGAGAGCTTCTCACTTTAAATTATCTTTTCTAGTTAAAAATATATACTAGGATGCAGACAGTGCTTAGCAGCACCCGACACCCGTCGTCCACAGACCATAGATGACTTGTTTGTTTGGTTGTGTAGTTGGTTAGATTATTTGTTTGAATTTGGTTGTTTGGATTAATTGGAATTGATTAGATGCGTATGTGTATGGCGTAGGCCATTATTAGACTGGGGATAAGGCTAGGCCTTATCACGTTTCTAGTATCGTGCCGTTATGCCGTTGAAAATTTCTAAAATAAGTTAGAAAGATAAAAATATCAATTTATTGAATAAATAAACTGAATAGAATATTCATAGGTTGAATAAAATATTTTATCGTTAAAAATATAATTTTTAACATGTGTGAAAAAAAATTCATCTACAAATCAGATGATTTGTTTATGTACACTGATTTGACTGATATTGATTGGGACGATAAATTTTGCACTTCGCCCAACTGCACAAATAAAATCTGTGTTTGTTGACTGAAACCCCACACTGGTATTGGGATGATATTCGACGTACACTAATCCTGATCGTTTAGTTGTATGTCAATCGATAGGTTGACAGACAGTTAGGTAGTGCACTTTGGATGATGGTTGATTGTTTATCATTGTTATTACATACATGTGTTGTATGGAATCCATATAATTAACATTATATGGTAATTGATTGGGCCTCATTCCAATTTGGAAAATAAAGAATATAATAAAATATATATTCATGTGTTGAAATAAAATATATATTCATGTGTTGAAGAAAATATTCATTTGTTGAATAGAATAACGAAGTTATTGAAATATATAAAGCCATATTGATTAGATTTGCGCCATTTTGACGCAAATGATATTTATATTGATTATATTCATTTTTCTAATGAATATAGAAAAAGAAGTGATTTCAAAATCTAATATTTTGAAAATATTATCACTTATATATTAATGATATGAAATATTCATTTTTGATTTAAAATTGAATATGAAGTTGAAGCCATTTTGAAAACGAATTTAAAACGATTTATAAAATATGTTTTAAAAAGGAAATCAATGAAATATATATATATATATATATATATATATATATATATATATATATATATATATATATATATTAAATGGCCTGAATAGAACGCGCCACGGCAGTTCGCGAATTTCGACCACTGACTTCGAATTGACGTTACGGGAGATCCGAACGTCAGATTCTCCTGAAACCGGAACCGTTGGGTTTGTATCGAAAAGAGCTTTCCAACGAATATTAGCGATTTGAAATCTAATGGTTGGATTTGGAGATACGTCCAAATCAAATTTATAAAAGGTCGTTGTAAGTGCAGTTCGACGACCGTTATTGGAAATCGACTGTACGGGCCTTGATAAAATTATTAAAAATATCTATAATTTATGTAAAATCATAATATATGAATTGGAAAGAACTGGGATGAAAAATTCCCTATTTGAAAGGATAAAAATATATCTTTATCGAAATGAACTAGTTATGAACTAGAATTCAAATCCAATAGTTTTAAATAAACAAATTGGATTTGAAGTGGTTTTAAAAATAATCAGAATTTCCAATATACGTATTCGAATGGATTTGAATCGAAATTATCTTTAGAATATTTCGATGTTGGATTTCGTGATTATAGAGATATGGTTGTGGAATTTCGGAAGATATATTTATATCGTTATTTCCAATACGATATTGGTTGGTTTCAGAATTAGATATTGAATATAAGCCGATATATTTTCTATTTAGAGCCTTGTATTTAATATCAAATGGGACTTTGGGTTCGTCGTGAATGGTGTCTTAAATAACACTGTTCTTGAACCCAGTTTAGAAAAGAATAAGTCTCTTAATTAAGATTTAGTGAAATTGTCCAGTTAATTAGTATTTAATTGGAAATGAATTTAAATTGGATTTTTGGTTTAACGTGAACCGTGTTTTAAATGACATCGGTTCTTTCACCCAGTTAAAGATTAAAACTAAGTGGAATTTTAATGAATCTTTAATTAGATTGAAATGATCGAGAATGGAGTATCATCAGTTTTGCTCCAAGCGATAGTTAAATCTTTAACTAGATTTGAACGTGAAATGGTAATTAATTTTACTGATAACACCGTGGTGTTAGATATGGAGTATTACCAGTTTTGCTCCTTAGGATGAATAGGTTGGGATTAGGAAATAAAATAAATAATTACTTCGGTGTGGTTCGCTAATCCCGACTAATTTGAAATAATATTCAAAGGAAGATTAAAGAATAAATTTCAAAGAATTTCTCTTTGATAAAATTAATGGGAACCTTTTCCTAAGAATGTGAAATTTAGAAACTAACTGAAGATTAGTTAAGATGAATGGTTTCATGTGTATTGATCTGATGTTGGTTTCGGCCTTTGGGGTTAATATTTAAGGAATTGTTCTCTTACTTATTTTCGGTTAGTGACTGATGAATTGGAATGAGGCGTATGTTGTGTTTGAGTAACACTTGTTTATTAAATATGTGAGTTATTCGGAAAGGCCGGGTTTATCACATTCTGAAAAACTGATACGACGATAAGTCGAAGATGAAGACGGTGGTTGAAGACTGGAGGTCTTCACATCGTTTGGGTGATTACTGATGATCTTGATTGGGTTGTACACCCAAGAGGAGGGAATCAGTTGGTGATCGTCCAGACATACTTGGAGATCGACTGATATGCGAAGAAAGTGCCTCCGGATTTTTCTCTGTGTTGATTGATCTCTATTGAATATACATCTGCCTGGTGAAGGAGAATTTATTCTCTTACTTCACCCTTCTCTGAGACATACGGGATCAGAGGTTGTATATCGATGGACATCAGTCGCATGGAGTGGATTTCCTGTGTTGCATGCCTAAGTGGAAAATGATCAAGGCTTCTGTTGAAAAGCAGAGTCTTGTGGTTGATGATCAAAGCACGTCCTTTGTGGCATCGCTTTGTGTAACGTTAATTCGCGAGCCTCACACCTCGGTGTGAACCATAAACGGGAGAGGACGGCAGGGAGAGCATGCGTTTCCTTCTAGCTATAGGTGGTGTCGGTGCTTAAACTGGCTGACATTTATTTACTTTTCACCTGTGTGGTTGTTGCTATTGCGAGGCGCCTCAGATATATCGGTCATTCTCGAACCGATGGAGTCATTCGTTGGCTCACTTACACCCCATAGGGCAGGGAAACGCATGTTCATGGTTTAAGTTTAATCCACATCGGTGGACTGGCCCTGCATGTTGCCTAGGTATAGTTGCGGCTGAGTCCTGAGACTCGGGCTAGACAGTCTCGAAACGGTTAGGATTGCGCCTTGCCTTGGTTCACAGATGGAAATCCAAATTCAAATACACGCTTTGCGGTTTTAATTGTAAACCTATATATGGCGACATAGTGGTATGGGGCATTCATGCCGCCTATGATTGATACTTATGATTGAAATTGTTTTTGACCCTATACACTTATAGTACTATCAAAATAATCTGTTTTAAACGTATCAAGCATTCTTTGGCTATTATAAGGTAAAATCCCTATCCTCCGGCTTGCGTTGCATTGTGTGATGGGACTTGGGTCTTATAATAGCTTCATTGTTCTTTATTTAGCATTGCGCTGTTTGTTTTATGCACTGGTATTCTTGGGAGGAAACCCGTTCCGTGTTATACAGTGTGGTCCCTTGATTTACCTAACTTTAAAATAAAGATTAATAATTGTTTTAGTTCTCACGCCAGTCACACGACTGACCTGGAGTTTATTATTTTAACCTAAACTCCGGGTACTCTATTTTCCGCACGAGCAACTAGCAGTTTTGGTTTTGCAGATATTATATTCACAGGATCCTGGTTTATTGCTGAAGTGATATTCGAAAAGCTCTGTATCCACGTATTTCTTTCAGTTATGTTTTGTATTATTTTTCCACTGCAGTATTGTATTTAAATCTCTGATGTTGAATAATGTGTAATTTTTATTCATACTCTGGATATTCTTGTATTATGATGGAATTGTTTTAATAAGCAATGAAATGTTCTTCTATTTGTGTTCTGGTTCGTCTTATCCTCATTACAATCCGGGTTTCGAACGATCTTGATCGGTTTAGTGATGATTCGGATCGAGCGAAATCCCTTTCGTTACAATAAAGAACCAAATACTTACATAACATAAATGCATAAATCCCCACTGAGCATAAGCAAAGCCATAAAGATGAAAGAGTCCAAAGCGATACATCTACTCTCTTCAAGCAACTGAAAGAAATCGGCACTAAGCTGTAGTATTCCCTCCTTGCAAACCTGGGAGGGGGGAGGGGGTGAGAGAAAGAAAAGAGGTGGAAAGAAAAGGGGGTCAGGCATAAAGTCTGGCGAGTGCGATAACTTTAACAATATAATTATCAAAATAACTAGGATAAGGCATAAGCTGGAAAACAAGGAAATGAACGTGAACAATTGGGTATGACAGAGCAAACAAGGAAATAAGACGAACAAAGATAACGTTAAAGGCGCCTCTAATCACTATAGGATAATTACTATACTGCACCACTACTAGTCACCCTAAAGGTTGATCCCGCCTACAGAACTTAATACTGCTAATGGTAGTTTCGTGTACCCCTAGCTACCTCCATATGTGCCGTCTGGCCCTATCTCCACTAGGTGTACCGACTACCCCCATTCGATCGGCTCCCTAACTCGTAGATACCCGTGCTGGCCCCACAGTGGGGTGTATCACTCCCCAAAGTGGCAACCCCATACAACCAAAAATGTACGACTTATATCTACACGATGCAACAACGTCTTACCTACCAGCCTGGGCCCACACATGCATATCAACCCGTTGGACTTGCGTTACCACCGCTGACCCGTTTTGACCTCTTACAATCAAACTCAGTACGCGTGTCCCGTCCTCGACTTGGGTCGAGCCCACAAAGATACTTAATGGGTTACTAGTTTGAAAAGGGCCCCCATGCATGACACAAGCTTTCCACCTATGCTTGGTCCCCTCTAAAGTTTTTTCCCCCACTTAACCCCATTCTTATTTATGTCTTCTTACATGTTTCAATCTTGGTTAAGTGCATCTAATCGTATTTCAAATGCCACCCAAGGCACCCACTTAATTTTACATGCCACCCAAGGCACCCACTTAACCCCCTCATGTCCCACTACATGTTTATCTGGTTAAGTGTTTCTTAATTCATTAAGACCGTGACCTTGTAAAGATCTCCCACATTAGACTGGCATTTGTGGTAGTTGGATTTGTCGGGCATGTCCGGTCAGTCTTACACCACAAACGAGCCGAACCTCGTGTCTTTACAACTGTTACACATTTAATTTATGCCTAAGACCGCCCACATTAGACTGGCATTTGTGGCCGCTGGATTTGCCAGGCGGGTCCGGGAAGTCTTACATCACAAACGAGTCTAACCTCGTGTCTTAGGCGGTTTATTATTACACATAATTAATTATCCCCAGTTTGAATTAATTTCCCTATTCAAATTGCCAATCAATTACAAATTTAACTTGTCCATAATTAACACCTTAATTATGTCCATCTATCTATGGTATATAAAATTATACCCATTAACATCACATTTAAGGCATTTATGCCAATTCTTAATATTAAATCTTTTAATATTATCCCATTGCCCCACGTTGTACGTTCGTTCGTTTAACGTGAAATATACGTTAGACTCGAATAGTCTGACTTATGGAATATAGGGAAAACATCACAACATGCATAGAATATAAATTAGATCTAACTTACGAACAAAAGTCATAACATGAATTGGCATATAGATCTAAACATAAGGGGTGAACTTGCATATGTGAATAAGGTTTTTCATCTAAACTTGCATAGACAATGGGTGTATGACACATGTACTTTCATAACTTATGTAGTTTTAACATAAAGGTTTGAACTTGCATAGGAATCTCAAACTTTCATTACATGATTCATGCCCAAAGATATATACTTACATATGTGATTTATGCAACATAAATTATGATGTAAACTTGCCTCTAACTCACACATGTCATAGCCTAAGCTTTAGATCCAATCATACACATAAAATAGATGTCATGAAACATGTAAGGTGGTATATGATTCTCACTAGCTTGCATATGATTCATATCCAAATTAACATCTAAACTTGCATACATACATATGATTTAACATATGAATTTGTTCCACAAACATAACCAAACTAGCATATGAAGCATCATTATGAATTAATTGTACATAAGGCAACAATTAACTTAGATTTGCTACATAGATAATAACGTCACAGCTTTACAACATAGATAATAACATCATAAATTTACAACATAGATAATAACATAACGGTCAATGATTCACAACATAACCATATAACCCAAATCATAACTCAACCTAATTAAATTGTTAATTATCTTATTAAAGAAATCGAACTCACAACTCAAAGAAGGTCTTGAATTCTGAAATCTGAGTCCTGAAATTGATTTAGCTCTCCTTTGAAGAAGACAATTTGTTGCTATTGTTATAATCTTGAATTGAATTGAGTTGATTAGCTTTTCTTCCTCTCCAATTGGTGGCGGCTATTCTAGGTTGCAAGTTGACAGCATGGAGGCCATGGTTCTAAATTTTTATTTGATTTTAGGGTTTGAGTCTGCATGTGTTTATATAGATTTTAGGATTAATTTAAGCCATCCGATTAACCTAGAATGAACCCCAGCTATTCAGTCAAGATTGGGTGACAAGTCAGCCCTAATGACCCAGCTAAGAGTCAGAAAATCGTCATCAAACAAATCTGCACGGGGGAGGGGGGGGGGCAGGTCGACCCCTAGGTCGACCTTGCCCTGGCGGGATTTTTCCCGCCTAGCCCAATCTAAGTCTGAAATTCGAATTTTTGAAATCTGTTTGAATTTTTCTGAAACTTCCGATCTCCATAACTTCTTCATACGAAGTCCAATTCACTCAAACTTGGACTCTATCTCAACCTAAATTCCAAGACGAACACAATGGCGCGACCCATTTCCCTTAATTCTCACATTTAAAATTAAATATTCTTTAATTCGTTACTTTAGTGTTATCAGAAATACGGGGTGTTACATTCTCCCCTACTTAAAGGATTTCGTCCTCAAAATCTCTAAGTCAAGAAGAACGTATACTACCATCCAATCATCCATCTACTCAACCAGCTACTACTAGCAACCATGGTCCTTAAAAGATTTCTAATGCTTTTTCATGTACACATGCATAGTGTGTGTATATGTCTGTATACTAATGCAAAATCAGGCAGTTCACTGATTCAGTTCACCTCCTTAATGCAAATAATGATAGTGCCATGTATCCATCATGTATGCAAAGAATCCTACACATATCATTACTACATGTGTGCACAACCATTCATTCAAATGCAACATCCATATGATACACACATTCAATATACATTCATTTTACTAAATACACCCATTTATATGCACTATGCAATATGAAAGTGACTGAGCCGATCTAGTGCCTAAAGTGTGTGTATATGCATCCACGAGCAACCACTGACAAATACTTGCATCCACATGCATTAACCATACATAAAATGTCTCAAACACATGATTCAACCATAGGACTACCCTATCTAAAGGTCAAAGGTACTAGCGAGAGGACATACTAAAGATAGAATAAGTACAAGCTAATCGATAAAGGAGAAAATGAAAGACATACCCTCGAAAAGAAAAGGGTACAATGAACGCATATTCTCTTCCATCTCCCAAGTAGCGTCGTTCTCATCATCTCCCCATTGCTCTTTGACTAGCTTGACCTCTCGATTCCTCAACTTCTTAATCTCCGACCCAAGAATGCATGTAGGAGCTCGTCGAATCACACTCTATCTCCACCTCTCTAAGTAAGCTCGGCTCTACCACTTCTGCGGTCTCGTGCAAGCTCTTCCTCAAATGTGATACATGGAATACGTCGTGTACACCACTAAGTCTCTCGGGCAACTCCACTCTATACGCCATCTGTTCAATCCTCTCCTTAATAGGAAACGGCCCTACGATCCTTGGTGCTAACTTCCCAACGGACCCAAAGTGAACAACATTCCGTAATGGAGACACCTTGATAAAGACCATGTCCCCAATATCAAATTCAAGATATGTCTTCCTCTTGTCCGCATAAGATTTCTGCCTATCTTGCGCCGTCTTCATCCTCCATCGAATCAAATCGATCTTTTTCGAAGTCTCTCTAATCATATCGGGCCCAAGTAAGATCTTATCCGTAGATTCCCACCAACATGTAGGTGAACGACATGGCCTTCCATAAAGAGCCTCGAAAGGTGCCATGCCAATGCTAGACTGAAAGCTATTATTATACGCGAATTCCACCAAGGGAAGATGCTCCTCCCACGTACCCCCGAAGTCTAAAACACATAGCCTCAAAAGGTCCTCTAGAATACGATTCACCCTCTCGGTCTGGCCGTCCATCTGAGGATGATATGCGGTGCTCAAACATAACTGAGTCCCTACCGCCTCTTGCAAGCTCTTCCAGAACTCGCTAGTAAAGATAGGATTTCGATCGCTCACTATGCTAGAAGGAACACTGTGCAAACGAGCTATCTCTCAAATGTATACGGAGCCTAACCATGGAGCATTCCTCTTACTCTTCACGGGAATGAAATGGGCGCTCTTAGTAAGTCTGTCTACCATGACCCGAATCCCCGTATTACCCTTCCTCGATCTTGGTAACCCGTCAACAAAGTCCATTGAGACACTCTCCCACTTCCATTATGGGATCTCCAATGGGTGAAGCAACCCACCGGGTTTCTTTTCTCTGCTTTTACTTGTTGGCACACCAAGCATCTAGCAATAAACTTGGCCACATCCTTCTTCATACCAGCCCAAAAGTAAACTCGTCTCATGTCCATGTACAACTTGTCCCCGCCGGGATGAATGGTCATCTTCGAACGATGTACATCATCAAGAATGGTCTTCCTCAAGTTCTCGTCTCGTGGTACACAAAGCCTACCGTCCCTACGTAACCAACCCTTATCATCTAGGGTATACCTACTGAGATGGCTCGATGACTCCCCCCTTATGAGCTTCTCTATTAACTCAACCAACTGTGGGTCATCTCGTTGTGCCTCACCAATCCGTCCCAAAAGCATACGTATGACCTCTAAGGATTCTAGCAAACCGAGTACAAAGTCAATGGAAGGTCTAAAGTCAAACGTAGAGATGAACTCAAGGCTTGGCTGCTCAACAAACAACGGACTCAAGGACAACCTTTTCCTACTTAAGGCGTCTTCTACCATGTTACCCTTCCCAGGGGTATATGCTATCTTGAAATCGTAGGATGCTAAGAATCCATCCACCTTTGCTGCCTTAAGTTCAAGTCCTTCTGAGAGAACAAGTATTTCAGCGATCTGTGGTCTGTGAACAATTCAAATTTCTCACCAAGAAGATAATGGCGCCAAGACTTAAGCGCGAAAACAATAGCGGCCAACTCTAGGTCATGTGTAGGGTAATTTCTGTCATGCACTCTCAATTGCCTTCCTCCATAGGCTATTCCCCTACCCTCTTGCATTAAGACTGCGCCTAGTTCTGTTCCACAAGCATCAGTATAAACGGTAAATGGCTTACTCCCATCTGGCAACACTAAGACTGTGGCTGTGATCAAAGCTCTCTTTAAACGTTGGAACGAATCGTCACAATCTTCGTCCCATGTGAAAACTAAGTTCTTCTTCGTCAAGCGTGTTAATGGGGCTGATATCTTTGCGATGTCCTTGATAAACTTCCTATAGTAGCCTGCTAACCCCAAGAAACTCCTCACCTCGGTAGCATTTTTAGGGACCTTCCAATCTTGGATGGCCACCATCTTCGCGGGATCCACAGCTATCCCTTCTTTGGAAACCACTTTCCCTAAGAATCGCACTTCCTTTCTCCAAAAGTGACATTTGGAAAATTTAGCTTTAAGGTTATGCGCTCGAAGGGTCTCCAACACTTCCTTAAGATGTAGGGCATGCTCTTCCTCTCTCTTAGAAAAGATCAAGGTGTCATCCACAAAGACCACCACGAATTTATTAAGGTACTCCCTAAACACCCTACTCATCAAGGCAACAAAGTATGCGGGGGCGTTTGTCAAACCGAAGGGCATTACAAGCCACTCATAAAACCGTCTGGAGTCCTAAAGGCAGTCTTGTCTATGCTATCCTCGGCCACTCTCAACTGATGGAAACCAATGGCTAAGTCTAACTGTGAAAACACTGAGGCGCCAACTAACTGATCGAAAAGATCGTCAATCCTCGACAGTGGGTGCCTATTCTTCTTAGTAAGTTTATTAAGTTCTCTATAGTCCACACAAAGTCTAAGGGACCCATCCGCCTTCGTTGCAAATACTATTGGAGCACCCCACTTCGATATACTACGTCTTATAAACCCCTTCTCAAGCAACTCCCCTACTTTCTTATTGAGTTCCCTCCTCTCACGAGGAGCCATGTGGCGTACTGGCAGAGATACTGGTTTTGCATTGTCTACAAGATAAATACGAAAGTCTATCTCACGTTTTAGGGGTAGATCCCTCACCTCATCAAAGACATCAACATATTCACGGACTGTACGAACAGAATGTAAATCATCATTGGATGCGTCAAGTGATTCAAGATAACTAAGCATCACCGATCCTCTAGGGTCACAAGAAATATCAAGGGTCTTTCCACTACGAGTCAACAATTTTACTACCCTTCGTTCACAATCTAGGATAACACCATATCTGGCTTGCCAATCC
Organism: Allium sativum; assembly: GCA_030737875.1. Lineage (NCBI taxonomy): Eukaryota > Viridiplantae > Streptophyta > Magnoliopsida > Asparagales > Amaryllidaceae > Allium > Allium sativum. The sequence goes on along the minus strand of CM060913.1, from coordinate 33,747,134 downwards.
ATCCCTAGAATCAACCCATAGCCCATGAAACCAAGCACAAAAGCATTACATTCAAAACTAATGCCTAAGATAGACAATCTCAAATCCCTACAAACCATGGATAAATGAGCCGACCCATAATAGGATTTGAGACTACAATGGGATCCACAACAAGACTAGTATTTAAGTGCAGTGTTTCAACTAATGATGTAGAGATAAACGAATGTAATGCTCCAGAATCGAATAAAGTACGGATAGGATGATCAAACAGAAAAACTAAACTCTCAACAGAAATGTTTCTACCTCGTTCTTGCAGCGGTGGGACCGCGAGAGCCTGGACCTGCTCCCTTGCCTGCCCCGGTGCCACGAGAGCCTGAAGCTGCCCTCCAGAAGTTCTTTGCCCTTGTCCCTGTTTCTTTGGGCAATCCTCAACTAGATGACCTGCCTCTCCACAGTGGAAATAGACAGACTTCTTCTTTTTCCTGCAGTCTTTACTCAGATGGCCTGGTGTCCCACAATTAAAGCGCTTCTTCTTTCCTTTGCCATTATTGCCTTTACCACTTTTCTTATTTTGTTGTTGCTATTGCGGTTTATTTTGATATCCTTTCTTCTCAGGTGCCTTATTAGCATTGGCGCCTTTCTCCTTTTCATGCATAAGCGCAATATCAACTAGCCTCTCAAAGGTGGCCCCATAGGGATGTGGGTCATAGCTAATCCATGTAGTGGCTCGTTCAAACCCTTAACAAATCTCAGGGCCTTCTTTTCGGGTGTATTCACCAAGTCCAAGCCAAATCTCGCCAACTGATTGAACTTGTTGACGTACTCTTTCACTGTTAGATTCCCTTGCTTCAACGCCAAAAATCTTTCCATATATAAATTCTCTTCAGCCCGTGAGAGAAACTTTGCCTTAAACCTACACCTGAAATCTGGCCATGTATCAACTGGACGCTCCCCATTAGTGACTTCCCACCAAAATGAAGCTTTGTCCTTCATCAACCAAGCAGCCAATTGGACCTTCTTACAATCGTCCAAATCGAAAATGGCAACAGATCCTCCACTTCTTTCAACCAATTTCTAGCTTCAATGAACGTTTCAATCCCACTAAAAGATTTTCCACCCATCGAACGAAACTCTTTACATATCTTAGAGAAAGTATCTCCATGCGGAGGAATGACTGGAGCTGGGGGAGGAGGAGGAGGAACGTTGGCCAGTCCCGCGGCAGCGGCCCTAGCTTCGAGATATTGACGAAACCAATCAGATACATGAACACCCTCTGGTATCTTCGATGCTCCAAACATGCTGAAAAGAAATAGAGTTTCAAAACAAGGGAAGCGAAAGAGAGATGTATGGCTTGCGGGGTTTATGCTTTTAAAGTAAACTTTCCTTGAAAATAGCTTCTTTAAAACAAGTTTTTGAAAGTACTTTTCAAAACTTTTTATTTGTTCTTGTAACATTGGCTCTGATACCACGTGTAACACCCCATCTCCATTAATGTCACTCACAAAGGGAATGCATCAATGTCCATGAAGCGTTATTGTTGTATAGAATAGATAAATTACAAGAATAAACAAATAAAACACTACAACGGAAGTTAAAACTTATTTTATTGCATCATAACTCAAAACGAGTTTACATAAGTAGTCACCAAAACCATTACAACAGGATCAATAGTCTTTTCCAAAAACTTCAAAGTACATAAAGAAGCAAATACTTAAATAACATAAATGCATAAATCCCCATTGAGCATAAGCAAAGCCATAAAGATGAAAGAGTCCAAAGCGATACATCTACTCTCTTCAAGCAACTGGAAGAAATCGGTATTAAGCTGTAGTATTCCCTCCTTGCAAACCTGAGGGGGGGAGGAAGAAAAGAGGTGGAAAGAAAAGGGGGCCAGACATAAAGTCTGGCGAGTGCGATAACTTAAACAATATAATTATCAAAATAACTAGGATAAGTCATAAGCCAGAAAATAAGGAAATGGCTATGAACAATTGGGTATGACAGAGCAAACAAGGAAATAAGGCGAACAAAGATAACGTTAAAGGCCCTTCTAATCACTATAGGGTAATTACTATACTGCACCACTACTAATCACCCTAAAGGTTGATCCCGCCTACAGAACTTAATACTGCTAAGGGTAGTTTCGTGTACCCCTAGCTACCTCCATAGGTGCCGTCTGCCCCTATCTCCACTAGGTGTACCCACTACCCCCATTCGATCAGCTCCCTAACTCGTAGATACCCGTGCTGGCCCCACAGTGGGGTGTATCACTCCCCAAAGTGGCAACCCGATACAACCAAAAATGCACGGCTTATATCTACATGATGCAACAATGTCTTACCTACCAGCCCGGGCCCACACACGCATATGAACCCGTTGGACTTGCGTTGCCACCGCTGACCCGTTTTGACCTCTTACAATCAAATCCAGTACGCGTGTCCCGTTCTCGACTTGGGTCGAGCCCACAAAGATACTTAATGGGTTACTGGTTTGAAAAGGGCCTCCATGCATGACACAAGCTTTCCACCTATGCTTGGTCCCCTCTAAGGCTTTTTCCCCCACTTAACCCCATTCTTATTCATGTCTTCTTACATGTTTCAATCTTGGTTAAGTGCATCTAATCGTATTTCAAATGCCACCTAAGGCACCCACTTAACCCCTCATGTCCCACTACATGTTTATCTGGTTAAGTGTTTCTTAATTCATTAAGACGTAACCTTGTAAAGACCTCCCACATTAGACTGACATTTGTAGCAGCTGGATTTGCCAGGCGGGTCCGGGCAGTCTTACACCACAAACGAGCCTAACCTCGTGTCTTTACAACTGTTATGCATTTAATTTATGCCTAAGACATCCCACATTAGACTGGCATTTGTGGCAGCTGGATTTGCCGGGCGGGTCCCGGCAGTCTTACACCACAAACGAGTCTAACCTCGTGTCTTAGGCGGTTTATTATTACACATAATTAATTATCCCCAATTTGAATTAATTTCCCTATTCAAATTGCCAATCAATTACAAATTTAACTATGTCCATAATTAACACCTTAATTATGTCCATTTATTTATGGTATATAAAATTATACCCATTAACATCACATTTAAGGCATTTATGCCAATTCTTAATATTAAATCTTTTAATATTATCCCATTGCCCCACGTTGTACGTTCGTTCATTTAATGTGAAATATACGTTAGACTCGAATAGTGTACCTTATGGAATATAGGGAAAACATCACAACATGCATAGAATATAAATTAGATCTAACTTACGAACAAAAGTCATAACATGAATTGGCATATAGATCTAAACATAAGGGGTGAACTTGCATGTGTGAATAAGGTGTTTCATCTAAACTTGCATAGACAATGGGTGTATGACACATGTACTTTCATAACTTATGTAGTTTTAACATAAAGGTTTGAACTTGCATAGAAATCTCAAACTTTCATTACATGATTCATGCCCAAACATATATACTTACATATGTGATTTATGCAACATAAATTATGATGTAAACTTGACTCTAACTCACACATGTCATAGCCTAAACTTTAGTTCCAATCTTACACATAAAATAGATGTCATGAAACATGTAAGGTGGTATATGATTCTCACTAACTTGCATATGATTCATATCCAAATTAACATCTAAACTTGCATACATACATATGATTTAACATATGAATTTGTTCCACAAACATACCCAAACTAGCATATGAAGCATCATTATGAATTAATTGTACATAAGCCAACAATTAACATAGATTTGTTACATAGATAATAAAGTCACAGCTTTACAACATAGATAATAACATCATAAATTTACAATATAGATAATAACATAACGGTCAATGATTCAAAACATAACCATATAACCCAAATCATAACTCAACCTAATTAAATTGTTAATTATCTTATTAAAGAAATCAAACTCACAACTCAAAGAAGGTCTTGAGTTCTGAAATCCGAGTTCTGAAATTGATTTAGCTCTCCTTTGAAGAAGACAATTTGTTGTTGTTGTTATAATCTTGAATTGAATTGAGTTGATTAGCTTTTCTTCCTCTCTAATTGGTGGCGGCTTTTCTAGGTTGCAAGTTGATAGCGTGAAGGCCATGGTTCTAAATTTTTATTTGATTTTAGGCTTTGAGTCTACATGTGTTTATATAGATTTTAGGATTAATTTAGGCCATCCGATTAACCTAGAATGAACCCCAACCATTCAGTCAAGATAGGGTGACAAGTCAGCCCTAATGACTCAGCTAAGAGTCAGAAAATCGTCATCAAAAAAATCTTCCCTGGGGGGGGGGGGGAGGGGGGCAGGTCGACCCCCTGGTCGACCTATGTGGGTAGGTTGACCCCTAGGTCGACCGCTTGGTCGACCTGACCTTGGCGGTATTTTTCCCGCCTAGCCCAATCTGAGTCTGAAATTCAAATTTTTGAAATCTGTTTGAATTTTTCTGAAACTTCCGATCGCTATAACTTCTTCATACGAAGCCCAGTTCACGCAAACTCGGACTCTATCTCAACCAGAATTCCGAGACGAACACAGTGGCGCAACCTGTTTCCCTTAATTCTCACATTTAAAATTAAATATTCTTTAATTCATTACTTTAGTGTTAACTGAAATACGGGGTGTTACAGATTTAGAATATGAGGGAATATTTTAATGTATTATTCAGCTAAATGTTGAAGTTTTGTTTTGATGTCCGATTTTTGATGGACACGAAAATATTAAAATTGACTAAATAGTGAAATGTGAAATTTTAGAGATGAAGGACTGAAACGAGTTTTCAAAGATGAATATATATATTATATGCATAATTTAGAACAATGGTTTTAATATAACCAGAATTTTTCCGACGTATGGAGTGGAAGGGATTTTGAATGGAAATAATCTTCGAAATATTTCGATATTGGATTTCGTGATTTATGCGGATATTATTGAGGAATTTGGAAGATATATATCGCTATTCTCAATAGATATCTGTTAGTTTCAGAATATCAGAATTTGATATTGAATATAAATCGATATAATTTTTATTCAGAGACTTGTATTTGATATCAAATTCAATTTTGGGTTTGTCGCGAATGGTGTCTTCAATAACACTACTCTTAAACCTAGTTGAGAAAAGAATAACTCTTTTAATTAAGATTAATGAAGTTTTCCAATTGACACATATAATTGGAATTAAATGGTAGTTGATTTTGAGTTTGTTGTGTACTGTGTTTTAAATGACACTAGTCCTTAAACCCAATTAACAGTAAAGATATGATTTGGAATATATAAATCTTTTAACTAAGATTTAATAAAATTTTCCTAATTAAAGTTTTCTAATTTAAATTAATTAATTTGGAGTTAAGTGAAAGTTCTATTTTAATGGAAGAGAATTTTTGGTTTATCGCGAGCTTTGTTATAAATGACATTGGTTCTTTAACCCTATTAAAGGCAAGATTGATTTCCTAAAGTTGAATAATCATTAAGTAATGATATTTGAGATTAAGACGAAGTATAGTTTTAACTAATCTTTAATTATACTGAAATTGAATACAGTAATTAAATTTACCGAATTCAAGAAATGTGCGAGAATGGAGTACCACTAGTTTTACTCCATGCGATACTTAAATCTTTAATTGGATTTGAAAAGTGAAATGGTAATTAATCATTACCCAATGGGTGTAGATATGGAGTACTACCCGATTTGCTCCATGGGATGAATAGGTTGGGATTGAGATAAAATAAGTGATTACTTCGATAAGCTTCGCCAATCCTGACTAGTTAATAAACCTTAATTTGGTTTAAGTTTAGAAAAGATATTAAAAATATTTTGAAATTATTTCCAAGAATATTTTAATAAAAGAATATTCTGGATTGAAATGAGGCGTAATGTGTGTTTTTATAGCACTTGATTATAAGATACGCGAGTTATTCGGAAAGACTAGGTTTAACCCATTTTGAATAACTTTTACGACGGCTAAGAGTCGAAGATATGAAGACAGTGGTTGATGACCGGAGATCTTCACATCGAATGGATGATTACTGAAGTCTTGATTGGGATGTACACCCAAGACAAGGTAATAAGTGGTGATCCTCCAGACGTACTTGGAGATCGACCAGATATGCGAGGGCCTCTCTCCTGTATTGAACATATGGGATGAGGAATAAGGTGCCTCCGGCTTGCTGTATTCGTTGATCTTTGCTAAATATATATCTGTTTGGTGGTGGAGAAATTAGTCTCTTGCTTAACACCCTTCTCTGAGACGTACGAGCTTATAGGTTATATATTTGTGGAAATCAGTGGTATGGTACAGATTGACAGTGGGGCACGCTGAGATGCATTGATAAAAGCTTTTATTGAAAAGTAAGGCTTTGTGGTTAATGATCAAAGCACAACTTTGAATAGCATAGCGTTTTGTAGCGTTAATTCACGAGCATCACACCCCTGTATGATCAAAAAATGGGATAATGACTGCAGGGAAATGGAAATACATTAGCTTCTAGCTAGAGGTGATGTCATGGTATGGAGCCAGACATTTACTTATGTGGATGTTGGATATTTTTTGATGGATAGTGAGGTACCTCGGATTTGATGTCAGGACCGACTAAAAGGTCCTAGATGGTCGACATAACTGGCCATTTTAGAGGTTGATAGTACCGGCTAATGTATAGTTTATGGTATAACCAATCAGAGATGGATGACGTACCCTGAAGATCCAAGGGCTCATCGGAGTCTGAGTCTTGAGGCATGTGCTATATTGTCTCGAAATTGGTGAGGAAGGCCCCTTGCCTCGGTTCATAGATGGATATCCATTTTCCAATACGCGACTTTTTGGTTTTAGTTGTAAACCTATGTATGGCGACATAATATATGGTACATATGCCGCCTATGATTGATACATTTATATTTGTAGTTGTTTTGACACTATTCACTTATAGTAATATCAAAATGATTTGTTTTAAAACTTATCAAGCATGTTTGGCAATTATAAGGGAAAACTCTATCCTCCGGCTTGCGTTGCATTATGTGATGGGACATGAGTTGTATAATAGCTTCATTTTTCAAAAAGCATTGCGTTGTTTACAAATTGTTTTATTTCAGTGTATTCACGGGAGTAAACCCGTTCCGTTACATATGGAGTGGACCCGTGAAGTACCCTATTTTAAACTAAAAAGTTTATTAACTGTTTTAGTTCTCACACCAGTCTCATGACTGACCTGGAATTTATTGTTTCAACCTAAACCCTGGGTGCCTATATTATCCACATCGGCAGTTAGTAGTTTTGGTTTTGTAGATTTTTATTTAGCAGTATCCTGGTTTACAGCTGAAGCAATATTCAGAAAGCATTGTATCCGTGTATTTCTTTCAGTTGTGGTAGTTAATGTTTTCCACTGCGTATTATGTTTATGTATTTAAATGTAAATTATTAATCTTTGATATTGTATTTCCGTTATATTACTTATTTCATACTCTGATATCTTGTACACTGATATAAATTATTGTAATAGCAATTAAATGTTCTCGTGTTTGTGTTCTGACGTGTCGTGTTCTCATTACAATTCGAGTTTTCCTGTCTCTTTGTAGGTCGAGCGTTTTTGGTGCGTGATACAACATATCAATACAACTCACACAACGGAATAACTTATTACTAGAAAACACGGAATTACGTCTCGATTCCAACTTCTCTCCTGAAGCTTCAAGCCAAATCTAATCTAATAATATACTCGGTCTGACCCGAGCACATTTGAAGCAAAGAAAAATTTGCCGAGATCATTCTGGAATACTTTAAGTGATAAATTCATAACACAACAACTTGCTTAACTTTAGAAAATATTTTGAAAGAAAACGTTAATTGTAAGACCAATTCACACATAAATATGGACGGTTTTTACCTTCTGATAACCCAAAATGCTTTTTATATCAAAATCTAGGGATATTATAATAATGTCTATCAAACCACAAATAAATAACCATCTAGCAGAACGGTTGCATATCACGCTCCACTTGCTTAGTATATAATCAAATCTGTATGACACTTATTAGAGATTGGATTTCCAACATGATAAGGTATGAGACCACCTCCCGAATAGTGTACCTCTAGAGCAATACACTAGGGTTCAACAAGAACATCTTGCAACCCGACCACACATGACCGACCATTCATTCAACTTGAGTGTATCGAATATATTGTCACCACAATTGGTGGGGAACCAAACTGTATTCCTGCAAGATACATAAACGACGCAAGAAAAACAAATGAAGTTTCTCTAGATGGTGACAATACACCCTAATGGGAATGACCCACATAGTCATGCTGCTTGTCTGATTTTTGACATTTCCCGGTTGATGAGGCTTAAGGTTACGATTATCTTTTAGAGAACATCTCATTAACTTTGAATGCCACATCGTTAATCCATCAAATCACTAATTGATGTACACAAATATAATCTGGGTATTAAGCTAAAAGAAGTTTCCTTCTTTGCCAAAGAAGTTTCCTTCTTTGCCACCTAACTTGGCATATTTCTAAAAATCAACATACGCGGCCCTTTTGGAAATACTCTGTCAGACATGAGTCCATACAAGTCATCTAGGAACAGGATGAACCAAAGGCACCATCCTACTTCTTCCTAGGAATCAACATATGGATCTGTTTCGAGTACTCCTTGCAATCCACAAATTTCAACCACGATAGAACCAAAATATATCTCTAGGGATCAACTAGAGATTTTATGTAGTTCTTCCATTTTATGAAGATCTATAGTCTTTAACGCTTCATCTTTATAAGTGTCCCTGCAAATTAGTTTCGAACTCAAAATTGGTTCGAAGTGATTTTGGGTCCAATTCCCAACATGTCAAATGTTCAATAAGATATTTCATTTATAGTCGGGCTTTTAACTATGAATCACAACAGTATTGTCATGTACATTGGTAGCTCAGGCATTTATTATTCAAAATCAGTTATTAAAACTCTTTTATCGATCTTTGAAAATCATTCCATCGATTTGAAATTTATTCCATTTTCTTATCTCGATAAAATATATTCTTAACTCTTAAGAATATATGTACTTACCAAACTCCAATTAATTTCTCTTTACCATGAAAAAATCACCAGATTTCCATTAAAACTCTTTCCATTCCCTTCATCTTGGAAATATTACTTAATATTCTTAAAAACCTCTGAATTTCTTTAATATGGACATCTCGATATATATTATTACTCAATGATATAATACTAATTACCATTTCTTATGTGAGCCAAAGAATGTTAGGTGACATATTTGTTATTATATAAGCTCAACGACTTTATCAACTCCAAGCTTTGATGTTATAAATTAATATACACATTTATGGATATATATATATATATATATATATATATATATATAGACACACTTAAATATCAAACATTCCATTTTCAACTCAAAATAATCCTTTTTCATTTCTTTGGAAAACCATCATCGTTTACTTATTACATTGAGTAAGTGTACCCGAAAGTATACTACTTTATTTTTTTGAAAATAGTGCTAAATATATAACTAAACGAGATACCCTTTAAACTTGGCCAAACAATGTTACATTATACATCGTTTACTTTAAACCACATAATTTTATTTACATTTCAAAATCTCACAACTAACGTTGCAATATTCCTTTTATGGAATAATAAACTAATCTCATCATCCAATAACATTACAATCTAATACCATTCCTCGATGATAGTGAAGTCGTTCAAATTGGGGTATTTTATTTCCTCTTAGACCTTGATCGACAACGTTCGTGTCTTAGAATAGGTAGAAGTTCGTAACTCAAAAAATCATCTTACTTATAATATCATTAAAATCTTATTTAAAATATGTTTTTTATAAACTATATCCTTACTTTTGAAAACCTTGGTCGATTATGACCATTTTTCTTACTATTAAATTTTTTCTTTAAACTTCGTTATACAATTCCATTTATAATTGGAATTATATTATGACAGTCCATTTGCCAGATACATAATTTAATACCATTTTACATCACATCATAAAATAAATTTTGGATTTTATAGCTATCATCCATTTATCAACATATTTACCCAAATCGATAAGTAATTTCCTTTACATTCTTGAAACCTTCCTTTTGGCTAGCTTTCTGACCAAGCCACAAAAGAATTAAGCCATGAAAATCAGATAGGAAGACTCTTACAAGTTCACAAGTTAAAGAACAAATATTCTAGTCCACAAAGATGACTCACTTTTTGGGCAACATAACCGGTTCGTGATCTATCCCTCGCTCGCCATCGGCGCATGACACATAGGACCCAACTCGTGAAGGTGACTTGTGATGCTTAGGACAGGGTTCGTAGTCCCACTACATGAACCGTTCATGATATTGCTACATGACCTGATTAGCCCCTGCTTCACGAACCGGTCTCACCTGCAGGAAAGAGGAACCAAGACTTGGCCACCCACGACCTGAAAGTTTAGGATCTAATGACACTTGTTCATAACCACCATGTTGACCAATTCTCCATCAAGCCACGGACCGCTCCGAGATTCTTGGGATTGGTGCCACGTGTCTTCACGAACCACCTGAAGAAATCACCTATAAATAGCCCAACACTTGACATTTTTAAGGAGGATCTTTTGGCAGTTAAGAGCTCTGATTCCACCGTTACTATACTTCCACCATTTCTAGTCATAATTATCTCTAATTTACTGAGTGAATCATTATTGTAAATGTGAGATTGAGAGAATATTGTGATTGTACTTACATTCATGTGTATAATCAAAGTCGTATAAAGTGGACGTAGGCTCTTTAACGCCGAACCACTATAAATTCGGTGTGTTTGCTGCATTTTCTTTCATTTTTAGCTTTAACTCTCTGCGAATCAAGATAATTTGGGTGTTAGGACCACTTTTTGGTCTAATGTTTTGGTGCTTTCACTGAGAACTCAATTCTCAGTCTGTCAGATTATTGCTCTACTGTTTGGAATTTCAAATCCGAAGAAAATAGTCTGCATTCCCACTGTTTTTCTTTTGAAGATTTCAGCAAACTCAAGACAATATGGCCGCAAAGAAATCCAAGGATTCACGAGCCTCTCGAGCAAAATGAAGCTAATGAAGCGAACGTTTAGAAACAGGCCGAGGTGGTCTCTCCGGCTCATGGCTCTCAAGGGGCGATCCTACCCCAGAAGCTGTTCACGGCCCCGTCCCAGGAGGGGATCACGAACCGCCTCCAAGGGGGGTCCACGAGGCGCATGATAAAAGGTACCACGAGCTGCCTGCCAGAAGGCACCACGAGCCGCGTACCAGAGGAGGTCACGAACCGCCCTCAGCAAGGGACTACCACTTGACCCGTTAAGGTGATTATGACCCACTCCACTCATGCTGATGTTTCTACTCGACCTGGCTCAAGTGCTCCACGTTCAAGCATGAATGTTAGTGACCGATCACCTGCTTCAACCCCCACAACATAAGGAGATTTATCCTGTGTACTTGACATGTTGAAAAAAATTAACGATGCTTTGGAGGCTCAAAGACATGAGAGCTCCATAATGAGGGAAAATATGACTGCAATGAGAAGATAGATAGATGAGCTTCGGAGGTAGAGAACACCTTTACCAAAATACCGTTTTACTCCAAAGTACGCATCTTCATCAGAGGATCCTCCGAGACCCCAACGACGACAATTAGAATGGTCTGAGAACATGGAATAGCTTCGATTCGAGTACCTTCCTTCTTGAGAAGAGACGACACTTAATCTAGGACCTAACAATCGTAACTCAAATAATCTTGCTCTGTTACCTGCAGAGGGACCCGTATTACTATCTAGGGGTCAGGGCGCTGATAACCCTATTCAGAATCAACCATTATAAGCCCTAGCCGCATGATTGACTGTAACCATAGGGGCAAGGAAACTCTTCTCAAGCCCTAGACTGGGCGATGGTACATCGAAGAGATATTGGGGGACCCCATAGGGCAAGGAGTGCTGATCCTGAATCCACCTTGAGCAATGTTGACATTGAGGCAATGGTGAGGCAGCTCATGGAATACAGTCATGGACAAAGAAACGAGGATTGGGGTATAGGACGCAGTCATATGCCCTTCACCGATGACATATTAGATGTCTGATTCTCAAGGTGATTCAACATGCCGGCCATGAACTGTTATGCGGGCATGACGGACCCGGTTCAGTAATTAATGGGATTTTTATGGTATATGAATGCTGCTACCGCTCTCAACGCAGTGAAATGCAAAGCATTCCCGATCTTCTTAGATGATGTGGCATTCATGTGGTTTACCTGCTTGCCTGCACGATCAATCTCCAGCTTCGAAGAATTGAGCGAAAGGTTCATAAATCAATTCCGACTTCATACTCAAAGGTCCTAAAACATCTTTGATCTATCACTCATCAAGCAGCGCCCTGATGAAACACTGAGGTTGTACTTTGACAACTTTAATTTAGCTGTCTTAGAGGTTAGAGACCCTCATGAGCAATCTGACCTAATGGCCCTGATTGACGGAGTTAATAAAGATACGGAGTTCGGAAAATACTTAGTTGGAAAACTACCGCTGACCAAGGAGATATTCTATGAGAAAGCCAATATCCATCTAGGCCAATAGGAATTGTATGCTAATCAAAAGAGGAAGGCCATGGATAAGGAAGATGTACAAAGTAACGTGGCCATCAAACAGTCTGGAGATAGCTTTGGGAAGGTAGAGGTCAATGTTGGAAATAAGAACAAGGGTAGTGGCCGCCAAACCGGAAACGACAACCGAAAGAAGAACCGAGGAAACGACTCGCAGAAGAGACCTCAGTTCAGAATATTTGAAAATCTCACACCTTTGAATGACATGTTAGAGAATATTTACTTAGATACTTACAATGTTCTCCAGTACAAGAAACCTCCACCACGGGATTCAACGGAGGAGTGCGAGACAGGAAAGTTCTTCCTTTTCCATGGGCATTCAACAAATGAATGTTGACATTTAAGAGACTTGGTAAAGAGGCTTCTTAGGGAAGGGAAGTTGGACGAATATAAGGCAGCTCCGAGAAACAGGGGGCAAGGTAATCCGGATCGAAACAAAGGGCAACCACCTCAAAAGGCTACTGCGCAGTAGAAAGGTAAAGGCATCGTCATCAACACTATATTTGGAGGACCCCATCCGGCTGGACACAACTATAGGGAAATGTATCAATATGTAAATGCAGCCAAACACCTCGAAGTAGGGAAGTGCAGCAATCTTAAAGATACAGCCTCGGTAAAACAATAGAAAATGATGTCTAACGATGTCATGTTTCGTGATAGAGATAGTATTGGAGTTCATTCCCCTACCCAAGATCGCTTAGTGATCACAACTACTGTTGGTCCTGCTCTAGTCCACAAGGTTTTAGGATAATGGAAGTTCAGTTAACATTCTATTTAAGAAAGCATTTGATCAGATGAAGCATGAAGCAAAGGATTTGAAGCCCTGCGATAGATGGATATGCGGCTTCAATGGAGCTTCAACATATTCAATAGGATTTGTAGAATTATCAGTAACTTTGGGAGAGGGTGATCATCGGAGAGTGAGAATTCTCACATTCGTAGTTTTGGATATTGATTTACTATATAATGCTTTCTTGGGTCGACTGGCCCTAGCAGAATTCAGGGTTTGCATTGCGCCTTGGTATTTATTGTTGAAATTCCCAACTGATGCAGGAGTGGGGGTAATCAGGGGTGACCAAGTCGTTGGACGAGCCTGCTATATAGCAAAGTTAAAATTGCTACGCAAAGGAAAAGACATAGAAATTAAGAGTGCTTCTTCCACCCAAAGGAGGATTCGTCATAGCAATTAAAGGGGTTGAACTCGAAGGAGCCGCCCAGAGAACTGCCCAAGGACATAGATCCCAGAGAGGACGAGGAGTCCGGGGTTAGAATGGCGGCACCTAATGAAATGACCGAGGATACCCCGATTGATGATAATGACCCTGTGAAGGTTTTAAAGATCGGATCCCAGCTAGACCCTCTCTGAGCAAAAGAATTGATTGACTTTTTAAAGGCCAACTTGGATGTGTTTGCCAGGACCCATGCTGACATATGTGGGATATCCCCCTCCATTATGAGCCACTCATTGAGCATCAACCCAAAACATCCACCTGTTAAGAAGAAAAGGCAAGTGCTTGGCCCAGAGAGATCAACTTCCTTAAAGGAAGAAGTTGAGAAATTAAGAAGCAACGGATTCGTCAGAGATTCAACTTACCCATAATGGACCTCAAATCCATTTTTGGTAAAGAAAGCCAATGGAAAATGGCGCACATGCATTGATTTCTCAGATTTAAAAAAAGCTTGCCCAAAGGACAATTTTCCACTCCCTAGAATTGACTAATTGGTGGATTCAACGGTGGGTCATGAACTTCTCTCCATTATGGATGCATACTCAGGATATAACCAAATTTCCATGCATGTTCCAGACCAGGAGCATACCAGCTTCATTACGGATTTGGGACTGTACTATTATGTGGTGATGCCCTTCGGTTTGAAAAACGCCGGAGCAACATACCGACGGTTTGTGAACCGGATGTTCTACAATCAGATCGGGAAGACGATGGAAGTGTATGTTGACGATATGCTTGTGAAATCCAGACAGTCATCTAATCATACCGCCGACCTAGCAGAAATGTTCGATATCCTTCGACGTTACAGAATGAAGCTCAACCCTTCGAAGTGTTCATTTGGAGTTGCATCCGGAAAATTTTTGGGCTTTATCGTTAGCTCACGCGGAATTGAAATTAATCCAGATCAGATCACGACAATCAGGAATATCCCAGAACCAAGATAGATTAAAGATGTGCAGAGCCTCGCTGGAAAAGTTGCCACATTGAGTAGGTTTATTACTAAAGCTACAGATAAGTACATTCCATTCTTCAACTTGATAAAGTGAGGAAAACGCAATTTCCAGTGGACTCCTGATTGTGTGGAAGCCTTTGAGAACCTTTCAACTCATTTAGAAGACCCCCGATATTGTCCAAGCTAGTCGACCACGAAGATTAGTTCGTATACTTGGTGGTGTCATCCCATGCAATAAGTGCAACTTTGGTAAGGGAAGAAGATATGGTCCAGAGGTCTGTGTATTATGTGAGTAAGAAGCTAGCAGCAATAGAGAAAAATTACCCGAGGTTAGAAAAACTTACGTTTAGCCTACTGATCGCATCCAGAAAGCTTCACCACTATTTTCAAGCTCATCCCATCACCATATACACTGACCATCTGCTCCAACAAGTCTTGTAGAGACCAGAGGCATCAGGAAGGCTGCTCAAATGGAATATAGAATTAAGCCAGTTTGATTTGAGCTTCCAGTCCCGAAGATCGATGAGGGGGCAAGTGTTGGCTGATTTCATAACGGAGTTTACTATTCCTGAGGATGATATACCGAGTTAGGAAACTAGTCCCTCAAAACGACAGTTCAAACCTACCGCCTGGAAGCTATATACCAACAACGCCAAGAATGATAGAGGGTCCATCGCTGGAGTTGTGCTAGTCAGTCTTGAAGGATGGTAAATATAATATGCTCTAAGACTAGAGTTCGATGCCACCAACAATGATTCCAAGTACGAAGCCCTGATTGTCGGGTAAGGCTTGCAAAGGAGCTGGGCATAGCAAGGTTAAACATTTTTTGCGACTCCAAGATAGTTGTATATCAAGTTAATGAGGAATTTCAAGCTAAGTGTCTAAGACTTGTATCATACTTGAGAGAAGTGAGAAAGTTACTAGGTGGTGTCGAACACTATAGTATTTCCCACATTCCCCGATTAGAGAACCAAAAGGCGGAAAGATAGGCTAAATTGGCTTGTTCAGACAATTCCGAAAACATGGAAATGGTCCGAATTGAGACATTGGAAGCTCCGAGTATTGATCAAATGGAAATTGATCCAATACTGGAGACTGAACCGGAAAGGGAGTCGGGATGACACCCCTAAAGAACTTTATGATAAATGGAATGCTTCCAAACAAGAAAAGCGAAAGGCGGGATGTTATTCGTAAGGCCTCTAAATACGTTATACAAGGCAAAGTTCTCTATAGACAGTGATTCTCGATGCCACTCCTCCGATGTATAGCCTATGACGACATCGAGCGGGTACTGAGGGAAGTACACGATGGTGAATGTGGCGACCACACTGGAGCTCAAACATTGACTAAGAAAATATTGCAGTATGGATATTTTTGACCAACTACGAATAAAGATGCAGCTAAATATGTGCAGCGTTGCGATAGATGCCAGAGATTCGCTAAGATCCCCAGGGCACCTCCCAGTCAATTAAAGATGACGATGAGCCCGTGGCCATTCTCCATCCGGGGAATTGATATTATTGGGAGCTTACCAATCGCAAAAGGCAGAGCAAAATTCACAATCATGGCCGTAGACTATTTACGAAATTGGAGGGACCGTATACCATCCTATGGCAGCTTAATAATGGATCCTTCAAGCTAGCAACTGTGGATAGAAATGAAATCCCCAGATTGTGGAACACCTAGCATTTATGGCATTACTTTACATGAAATTGTCATTTTTTACTCTTTTGTTTTTAGGGCCATGTAAAAAGGCACGATTTGCCTAGAACAGCCTGGTTCATAAGCAAAAGATTATAAAGTGGACGTAGGTCACGATTCGACCGAGCCACTATAAATACATCGTGTGTCATTTACTTTTATCGAACCATTTTTTAATTTTTCTTTCATTTTGATTCATATGAGCTTTTGTGATTGTAATGTTCGTTGTAAACCCCATGATGATCCTAGAACACGTAATTAAAAGAATCTTCTACCAGATCAGAAAGAAGAGAGGCAATAAAGTAAATAATACAACCTCAAGTACTCTAACTGTTGAGACTTGAGAAAGAGTATAAAGGACAAGGAAATGAATTGTCCATGAGGCATGAAGGTGCACTACAATTAAAAGAGTGCCTCAACTCCACTCTACCTTTGGCATCCGACGGGAGAGTATAAAGGCACAGAGTGCCGCAAATGAGCTCCTACCCCACCGAAGGATTAGAGGAGCAAACTGAAAGCTGAGTTCGAACTATATCTTGGGCATACGACAAGAGAGCATAAAGGCATTTTGATTAAATGCCACGAAAGGGCTCCTATCCTGCTATAGGATCGTGAACAAGAATGAAAGCTAAGCCCGAACCCCTCATTCCCGGACATGGGGGGCAACACATATCTGATTCTAATGAATCCTCAACAAGCCCTGGCCAGGCACCATGCTAATGATTTATTGGGGGAATACTCGTTATAATTTAGCTTTTATGAGATACTACATAATTTTCATGTTTTGCCAGTGATGATGACTTATTACGTAGTTTTGTTAGTTTTGTTTATGACTTAGTTATGATTTGAGTATTTATGTGCATGACTAAGTATAAGAAATTTGCAGGTACACAATAATGCGAAAGAAACAGAATTTCATTTACTGAATGTAGGTATACAAAATGAAGCTAGACAAAATGTGAGGGCCACACTCGCAACAACTACAAAGGGCCAGTGGATGATCTAAAAACAAAACATAAACAAACGAGCTTTGTTTGGGCTCCGGGGATGAATTTGGCTTCTTCTGCTTCTTCTATTTTTCCGGAATCTCCTTGCTAGCATCAGAACCGTGCTTCTTCCTTTTCTTTTTTCCTAAAGGAGGGTCCTGCGAAGTGACAGAAGACTGGGATGCAAGCTGCGTAGTAATGAACCTGGATAGTTTCACGATCAGTCCAGAAATAGGCGCAGCTGCAACAAGTGGCAACACATTTAGAGGCTCTTCCTCGGTTTTAAGTTTTAAAATTTCGTCCTTCTTGGCCTTCATCTCGGCTAAGGCCATACTATCATCCTCCTTGGTCTCTCCCGTGATGGTGACCTCCTCCTCTTCATCTCCGTTATCACCATCAGTATCCTTCAAAGCCTCAATGATCTTAGCATCTTTAAGAATGTCCGTGCTTGACGGGATTATGGCCTTTTCAGCCTCTATTGGCTCCTTTTCAACCACTTCAGCTAGCTTGGCACCTACATCATGAGAAGCAACTGTCATTAATTTAGGAGAGAATGTGGTATCGTTCTCCCAAGCAGCTTTTTCCATGGTAAAGCGGTCCTGTGATGTTTTCAACTCAGTATTATCTGACTTGAGATCTTCTATCTCCTTTTTCATGGATGTACGGTCTTGGATGTTCGAATCGAGCTCACAGTGGAAATGTTTCTTCGCATCTTGTAACTACATTTTGTTGTTTTCATCACCCTCCGGGCCAATGCAAGAAGACCTTGAGCATCTTCAAGTTGCTTCTCGGCCTTGTCCCTGGCTTTAATATCGCACTCAGCCTTTTCTTTAACTTCGACCATGTTTATTTCCAGATGGCGGATAACCTCAAAAAGCTTCTTGGCATGCTTCTTCATTACTCTATATTGTGTAGCCACATGACCTACTCGGTCCATGACTTCTCTATCCCAATCATCAGATTTGGTTCAAGGTCTGGAACGAAGTGCATTTTCCCGAAATAGATGTTGGGGAACCGCTCTCGTAGACGCTCCAAATTTCCTAATTTTTAGAGGTAAGGACCACCGGTTGTGTAGTAGTAATGTCTATGTTACATTGCCTGGAAGGGAAAAGAGATTTCTTTCCTTTCTCCAAATTTTTGCTTGGATCTTTGTGCTTGTCCTTGGATTCATAATGCTTCTTGGAGGACTTAACCTAAGGAGCAATACCCTTCGAGGGAATCAGGGCTTTGGGAAGTTGTTTACCTCCTGCATGAGGCACTTGGCGACTATGGAGATTTTCAGGATCTTGCCTTGAAGGAGAACGAGAGTTCGAAGGGTGATGCTGATGAGAATCATAGTGTTTCTTGCTATCTCTCCGACGACTATCACCGCGATCATGCTCGATATCGAGATTGAATCTGGGTGTGTACTCATGAAGATCAGGATGAGAATAGGAGCAGAGACGAGTCATTTTCCATGCAAAAGAAACAAACAAGTGTAAGAGCCATGAATGCATACAGTGTATGAATGTTGTGACATGTGGTGCATGTGACGTATGTGTCCAGTGTGATCCCCCCTAACAGACCAGGGCCCGAAACTAGGCTAGTCTGCACAGTATCTCCCTCTTTAGCAGGGGTAGGCTCCTCCTTAGAGGTAGGAAAGAATGACACTGTTCCAAAATCCTTCGAGGTGTAGATGTCATCTGGAACATAATATAAGCTAAATCCCAAAATATTTGTTCTTCTTTTTAAGAATCATGAGTCGAGGGCTTAGTCGGTGTCTTTGGAGTAGACTCCCCTTTGGGGATGGAAACATCCTTTGGTTCATCAGCTCAAACTTCACCTCCAATGTGTACATTTTTCTGTTCATCATCTTGAACATCCATAGGTGAAGGACTTTGAGGAAGCTCGATTGTTTTTGTAGGTTCGTGGTCACCTGCCCCTCGGCCGGGGGCATGCTGCTGGATTCCCCAATCGCTTGAGTATGGGGCACATACTTGTAAGGCCTGCCACCCTGACCAAGCCCACATCTTATATCGATGAGATGATGCTTGTGAAGGTTCTCGTCGGTTATACACTTCTTAATTTTGTAAAAATCAGAGTTGCTTTTTATAAGGCGGGACCAACGATCTTCGTATGCTTCACCTTATTGCTTCTGGGGATTAGGAGCTGTATAGAAAAAGAAGATATTAATGCTTTAATCATACAGTTGAGATAGAAACTGAAGGATCCAAAACCTACTTGCCTTCAACCACTTCCTAGCATACCCAATTTGATGTGTTATATAGAACCACTCTGATTTAGCATCTTGCTATGTCTGGCACTCAGGACTTTCTTAGTGGGGATAGACTCAAAGAAAATAAAATTCGGGGTCCCGATGGAACAATGTTTAAAATGATAATAGAAGTTCAAATCCTTATAAACAAGCTCGATCTCCAGAATCTCTGCGTATGCGATATATAAGGTATATAGAGCAGCATAAGAACTGGGATGGAATTGCATGGCGGCAATGCAGAGTCGTCTCAGGAGATCGGCAACGATCGGAGGAAAAGGAGGAATAGCACCTGTCAAGCACATGACCTTGTTGATAGCCATATATCCTTCCGGAGAAGAATGGGGCATGTCCCCTTTCTCTGTGGTTTTTATATCATCCAATGGGATCCCATGGGATCCCATGTTTTAAGTAGATTTTCTTCAGTTTTATATCATCAATTGTGGAAGTTATGGAATAACTCGGACTAGTTAATACTATGGAACTCTTGAGTTCGTCGGGGGCCGATCATCTTCCTCATCCTCAAGTGATGTGCTTTCAGAAGATGTTGGTTCTGCATCATTATCTGTCTCATAATCAGATCTATAATTATACCAATTCGAGTCCGACGGAAGTACATCAGGATTATAATTGGTCAAGGATTCTGGTGCTGAACTTTTCTCTGATAATCTTGCTGAACGTCTATCAGACATGTCTGTTATGTTGATAAACACGTATAAGAGAATTAGAGCATAAATACCCCATGAACCATGTGTGTGCAAGTGCTATTGTGTGCCCGTGTATGCATTGTTGAAAAGAAAAACATGAAGTAAAATAGATGAAGGAATGATTTGTCATCGTATGTCTTTAAGTTCAATCCTCATCCAGTCCAGGATAATTGGTTCGAAGGCTCTATCCTAACTTTTCGTCGATTTATTCAAATTACGGTTGAATTTCAGCTATATGTTGATGTATTTTGATTAGCTGATGTTGCATAGTCAAGTATAGTTGTAAAAGGAAGGGTCGGCTCAGAGATAAGTCAATTCATGAAGCTCGGTAATGTTGCTCGTGATAATGGATCGACTCGCAGGGAGGATCTTGGCTCGTGGCTATGGTACGGTTCATGGTCAAGTATTCTCGTGGGCACCGTACTGGTTCGCCCTATGCGGCTCGTGAAGGGATGACCGGGTCGCGAGTTGGATCTGGTTCAAAGACAGAGGTGTAAGGCTCATCGACTCGTGTCTAAGTGGCTCGCGAGCTTCTACCCCGACCCGCCTCACCATCTCCTTTCATGAACCGACACCTAGCTCCTCTCCACAACCCGACATGTAGGGACTCATCTCCCATCCAAACCTCTCTCCAACTACTACCACGAAATAATCCCCAGAAGTGAAATCATC
This sequence comes from Allium sativum, assembly GCA_030737875.1. Taxonomy (NCBI): domain Eukaryota; kingdom Viridiplantae; phylum Streptophyta; class Magnoliopsida; order Asparagales; family Amaryllidaceae; genus Allium; species Allium sativum. The sequence goes on along the minus strand of CM060913.1, from coordinate 33,726,024 downwards.
TCCAGGTTCCTTAACCCTTCTTCCTCAGTCCCCTACCACTTAGTATATCACACCTCTCAATCCCTATCTTCACAAACTCCTATTAATATCTCCATCCTTCCATGAAGCCATTTAGTCAGTATGAATTCCAACCACCATCACCACTAATGCAGGAGACAACGTAAGAGCTGACGACAAGAGGCGATGGAAATTGACATGGGGTTTGCATTGAGTTTTCTCACAACCAGATATTGAAAAAATAACAACCAAAAGGGTATAATTTCTATTACCTACTGATTTGGAGGACGAATCTGTTTGGATCAAGGAGATTTCGGAGATAAGGTTTCGGGTGGAATTAATTTCACAGCAGTAAGAAAACAAATAAAAGGGAAACAGTAAAAGATGTCTTAAGTAAGTTAAAGAGTAGACCATTCGTATACCCAGACTCGGCTCGCAGTCGTGAAAATGGATCGACGAATCCAGGAACTCGGCCTGATGGTGCAACAGTTAACACAGGGGCAAACCTCACCAACAGCTCGCTAAGGATCACAGATCGATTCAATGAAATATAAGAGAAGCCAAATGGCCCAATAACGCAGGCCGATTCGTAGATTTAATGCCTAATGGACCCTCCACCTTGGATTAACGTAGACCGGCACGAATGAGTTGGGTCACGTCCCAATTTGAAAATCAAACCACTAAGACAAATCATTGTGCCAAAAACTAGAGGTTTGAGATTAAATGGTACAATGATCGATGCAAAAACCTCCAAGAGAAATACAAGAAAGAAAGAGGTTTACTTATTAAATTCTCATGCAATTCACTGTAAAGCTTGAAGCTAAATAATGAGCAGCAAAATAATTGGAAACTTAAAGATGTATTTATACACATCAAAGGATATAGTCTTTTGAAGCATCGCGACCTTACAAACAGATACGAGTGTTGGTGTTCACTATTCTAGGAACAAACACATGTGCAATTTCAAAGCACTTTCCATCTCTGATAAAACATACTTTGAGGGGGCAAAATGTTAGCTAACTTTCTGATCAAGCCACAAAAAAACTAAGTAGTGGCAATTAGATATAAAGATGCTCACAAGTTCACAAGTTAAAGAACAAATATTCTAGTCTACAAAGATGACTCAATATTTGGGAAACATAACCGGTTAGTGATCTATCCCTCGCTCACCATCGGCTTGTGACACATAGGATCCAACTCGTGAAGGTGGCTGGCGATCCTCAGGACACGGTTCATGGTTCCGCTACATGACCCGTTCGTGATTTTGCTACACGACCCGATTCGCCCCTGCTTCACGAACCGGTCTCACCTCCAAGAAAGAGGAACCAACACTTGGCCACCCACGGCCCGAAAAGTCAGGATCTGATGACACTTGTCCATAGCCGCCATGTTGACCAATTCTCCATCAAGCCATGAACCGCTCTGAGATTCTTGGGATTGGTGCCACATTTCTTCACGAACCGCCTGTAGAAATCACCTATAAATAGCATAGTAGTTGACATTTTTCAGGATCTTTTGGCAATTAAAAGCTCTGATTCCACCATTATTATACTTCTACCATTTGTAGTAAGAATTATCTTGAATTTTCTGAGTGAACCATGGTTGTAAATGTGAGAATGAGAGAATTTTGTGATTGTACTTGCATTCAAGCATATAATCTATAACAACCCGTATTTTTGGCAGTCAAATATTTTATTTAATTTATTATTTCAAATATTATATTTGGAATATTAATGGATTTTAATATTTAATTCATTATTTAAAACGAAGTTTTAACATTACTTATACTTATAATATAAATCGAGCTCGAAATAGCGCAACAGTTCGTAATATGGACTTTTGAACTTCAACTGGATATACAGAATCCATTTTTAGTCGGATTTATGTGAAACAAGAAATGTTAGAACCTTATTGATGATAATTTTCATATGAAAGAGAAAAATTCAGATTTCATTTTATAGTTTGTTAGTTATGGCCAAATTTTTTTTGAAATAGTCGTTATGGAAATCGTTATTTAAAATATAGGCCTTTAAAATAGCCATTTCGCAAACAGACTCAGATTTTGACGAAATTAGTTTCATTAGAACCGAAATATTAAATTATTGTACTGTGTTGAATTGCATGGCAAACCGATGTCGTATGTGACCACGACAGCCATAAACGCTCGTTCAATTTCTATAGCACGTAAGTTAATTTAATACAGGGTTATTTTGGTATAACTTGAACAGACGATCGAATTAGGATATGAAACCAATTCCGTTGAGTTCATATCGTTGATTAGAGTCAGGATAGGTATATAGTTTTTTATTTTTGGAGACCGAGCAAATTGGTGTCCAAAATGGCATTGCGGTGCGCGTAAAAATAGCCTACCGGGGAAACAGTCTCAGAATGCGACGAAACTAGTGCCGTTGGGTACGTATTGATTAATTATTGTAGGATTTCAAAGTTTCAAGTTGATTTTATTTATCTAGGATCATGGAAAAATTAAACGCGTGTTTATTTCTGGTTTTATAAAGGAATTTTTTTCAAATGATGTCGGAATTCGACGAAACTTGTCCCATTAGGTCTAGAATACTTTCTTATACCAAGATTGGCATTTTATCAGTAAACAGAAGTCATTTGTGGTAGTTTATGCATGTTACTTCGCGATGAAGTTTCACATTATAATAAAATAATAATTTGTCCACCTTGTATATACTCCTATCAGTCAATACCCTAATTCACATCTGCGCATGGTCAATTTTCCACAATGCCTCCATCTACAAATTCTATAGCCGAGATTCACCTGATCTTTCCATCCAAATTTTTTACGATCCATCACTTATTTGGAAAATCTCGAACACCAAAACCGTAAAGCTCAGTGAGCTCCAGGACTTCAACGGCGATGATCTTGTTTAATGGTCTAATGTGGCGAGAATCGGCCCTCAATGTTGCCGACATTCGCACTGGATTGGAGATGAATAAGGAAATCGGGGTGCGAGCTGCTTGGCGCAGAAGGCGAGGGGTCGTAGGCGATCATCTCGGTGGACTCTGATAATCAACAGGCGAACGGATGGAGGTACTGTGGTGATCGGTTTTGCTCGAGCTGCTCAGGGTCTGGAAAACGAAGAGCTTGAAAAGGGTTTGAGCATGGTTCTGCTTTATGAAAATTGAAGGACGGAAGGAAGCCGCTGGTATATGGTGATCATCCCTGAATTCACTTAAACGTAATTATATTTAGGTTAAGTATTAAGTTTTTATATAATTAATTAAGGTAAGTAAACACAATTGGAATAATTGATACAGAAAACAAATGAGTGCAGGTGGAACTTTTGTACATGAGCAAAGGAAATTTAACAAAGGGTTGGGTTAATACGATGAGTAGAAATCTGAAACGAAATGAGTATGGTATAATTGGTCAACTGATTTTATTTGAAAGGTCATTAGTAATATTAATTATCTAATTAGTTAATAAAATTAAGTTAGTAAGGAATTGTGAGTTGGTTTAAATCATATTTGGTGCAGGTATTTCGAAGAGCAAGTGGTGGACCAAAAATCAGCTGACCCTGTTGGAAACGTAAAATCTAGATTAAGTAATAATTATTTTATAATTTAGTTACTAAACTACTTATAAAAAAATAAACTAATTGAATGGTTAATTTGATAAGTCTGAATGATTAGTTGGGTAGTAGAATAAAGGGCTAGTTATTTTGGAACAGTTTAAGTCAGAATTAAAAAGCAAGGGTGGAAATCGTTTAACCAAATGAAACTGGACTATGTGATTTTTTTTGAACGAGTCCGATAAAACAAATTTTACCGGAATTGTGATGAAGGACAGAACATTCTGGAGTTGATCTGCACAGTGCAGGAGAACGCTGGGATTTACCGTTAAATTAACGACTGGTTAATTTAACTGTAACTGAATGGTTCAGAATAATCAAATCAAGGTGAGTTAAACTCACTTAGTATTTTCCGTATTTATATTTTATATAAATTGGGTTTTTATTTTGTGTGCTTTATTTATCGATGATTGACTGTTTGCTAGTCATATATTTATTTGTTGATTTAACTGATGAAATTAAACCGTTGGTTAATTTCAGTAAAATACCAATCCATTATTTTAACGATTGGTTCCAATAAAGGTAACTTACCTTATTGGTCACGTTTATCAATAAACGTGTTTAATGGTTTGGATTGTTTGATTTGTTTAAATTTTTTTAAATGGAGTGGAGATAATCGTTTGTATACGGGGAAGAACAAGTTGGAGGAACCCAACCGGATTCCTCAAATATATTATTTATTTTCATATTATCATATTTGAACTGTCATGATTGGGTTATTGATTTTAGTAGTGATCATGGATTGGAAATTTAACCCGTGTCTTGTTTTAACCAATGGGCTATCTTGATTGAGTAGTCGGCAGTAAACGGCCTATAAATAAATTGTTTTGTTTATATTGATTCACCGTCAGGTGAATCGATAGAGATGAAGTTATAAAATTTACTTTATAACTGAAGATAGATTTTGGTATATATTATTTTGAATAAATGTTTATTAAAAGAAAATAAATATTTATTTTTATATAATAAATTGTAAATGGATTTTATAAAAGCAATTCTGATATTAATCAGATTTGTAAATGTGAGATTAAAGAAATTAACCTAACGGTTAAAGTGAATAATTATTTTATTAAGAAATAATTAAATGGAATTATTTAAATTATTATTATTATTAATTAATTTAAGGCGAAAAATAATTGGAATCGGTTAATCAAGCCTTGAGTGACTAAGTCAACCATTGTAACTGAAATTGATTATTTATTTAATTTTGTTTTGAGTTAATATAATAAAATAGTTAAATGAATATTACTTAATTTTAATAAGATTTTGAAAAGGGATTTACTATTTAGTAAATAAAGAAATTAACTACGGAGGTAGTTAATGATCGAAGTAAATTATTATTTTAATTAATAATAATTTAAAAAATTACTTTTTAAATGGAAATTCATTTAAAAAGTAATCGAAGGTGGAATGAAATCCAAATGAATTTGGTGAAAAGAAGTTATGAACAGGTTTTATTTTAAACCTGAGTTTTTAATGAAATGATACAGAGAATTTAATGCGAATATGGCAGCTTAAAATAAATATTACTTAATTATTTGGATTAAGTGAAAGGAAATTATGGTAAAAGGTTTTATTTTAAACCAGAGTTATATAAAAAAGGGTTTGAAGTGTTATATCGTTAATTCTAAATTAACGTTACTTAGAAATGGTATTTAGTACAATTGGGGATTTGAAATAAGAATTCCAAGCAGGAGATGATGGGTTGGATTTGGAAAGGGATTGTTAAAAGTGAATATGGTAAAGGAAGAGGGTCATAGGATTTGATAAGAAAAATCCGAATTATAAAAGGACTTGGTTTAAAGAGGCAGAGTTAAAGGGTGTTGTTTATAAGAAGTTACTTAATTATCGAACTAAGAAAGAACGCGCAAATTCCGAGAAAGAGAAATTTCAAAGCATAAGAAGGTTTTATGAAACATATTTGAATAAAATAGTTCAATGGTATTTGTATTGGGATTAGAATGAATATTGGTTTTGGATTACAACGTATATTTATTTTAAGGTATGAACGTTGATGATCAAGGTCTGAGAGGTAATTAAAATACCCCAACTTGAACGACTTCGGGATTATTTTAAAATGATATGAGTTGTAATGGTAAATGTGGTTAATAAACTTTATTATTTCATTAGTGAAATGATAACGAAATATTTTTGGTGAAATTTTATATAAAATGATGATTTCAATGAAAAAGGGGAATAAAGGAGATTGTATAAAATTATAACGATATCAGCAAGGTTATAAGGAAATGTAAAGTGAGTATTAATATAGATTTACTCTATATTAATAAGCATTTGTTATCGTTGTCAAGTAATGAATGAAGATGTTTCGTAAATTATGGTATGAGTAATAAGTTGAATTGATATCCCAAGATTATATGATAATATGGTAAATTGTGTGAAAGTAAAAATAGAAAATTAAATATGATATAGGATTATCCTAAGAAATGAATCGGTTTAAAGAAGAATCTCATGTTAAATAAAGAAGCGAGAAAACTATATTTATAATATCGAAAGATTCAAGAGTTTGAATTTACATTTTTTTTAATTAAAAGGCGAATTGATGCTGAATACTGAACCAGTGAACTCACTGGATTGTCATGATTGAAACACTGTTTCTTTTGATAGTTAGATCACCGACTAACAAATCTGTCCAGTACGATTCTTGGTACGGAAAGACCGGGATCGAATTTATATTCGAAAACCATTCCACCAACAAATACGTGAAGATATTAGAAGATAATCGAGATGGAGCATTAAAGACCATGGATTTTCGTAAACGGAAGAACTGCTAATAATCTTTGGTCTGCAGCCAGAGATGTACTGTGGTTCTGTCGTGGTTGGAATCTACGGGTTGCAAGGACTTCTCGCTACTGATCCATTGGGTGATTCCTATATTGGATGCAGTAGGAGAGTACCTTCGGTTCGTCCTGTTCCTGGATGACCTGTATGGACGAATGTCTGACAGAGTATTTCCTGAAACCACATATGTTGATTTTTACGAATATACCGAGTGGTGGCAAAGATGGGCACTTATTTTATACCCAGATTATATTTTTGGACGTCAGTTAGTGATTTGACGGATCTGACGATGTGGCATTCAAAGTGAATGGTGACCAGATGTTTCAAAAAGGAAGTTTAAACCTCAAGCCTCATCAACCGGGAAATGACAAAAATCGGGTAGGCAACATGGCTATGTGGATCGCTCCCATTGGGGTGTACAATCACCTATCTAGAGAATATCCATTTGCTTCTTTAATTTAATTTGAAGCTGTCCCTTTTCGGGAAACGTTGGGTCGCTACAGTTGGTATCAGAGCTATTGGTTTAGTGATAACCTTGGCTCTGTGGCGTGACTCAATAGAGATGGGTTAGTAATACCCTAGATTAAGTTTGAGTATATATATAAGGGCGCGTATTTGTAATTTGATATAAAATTATTTTTGGAATTTTTTTGCCCAATTTATTTTATAAAAATAATAATAATAATTTTCTCAATTTATTATAATATGGGAAATTAATTGATTTGTTAATGTTAATTTGAATAATATGTTTGGATTGTGTTGTTGGTTGCTTGAATATAAATTTGAAAATGATAGACTTGGTTTAAAACCAATATGAAATAAATAAGTTGGATAAATCAATCCAGATTAATAAATCTGAATGGATAATTAAAGAAATAAATGAAGTGATTATAAATAATTATAATTTTATGTGGATTAGATTGTGTGTAGATCTGGTTTGATCGTATGATATGGATATTTGAAACTAATTGATGTTGTTTTGGGGACTAATGAAATTTCTTTGAGTTGAGAACAGGTGCAGGAGTTCCAATTCAGCTTTAAAATCCATTCAAGAGAAATTCTAGAGTTAATTAAATCCAGTTTGAATAGAACTGCATAATAACTAAGCAAGCTCGAATATAAAATATTTCTTACCGCATAATAACGCTCGCAAAAAGGTACGCCTATGCAGAATATGAAATTTTGGTTTTTATTTGGGTTTTGAGTTTGGTTTTTGATTTTTTCCGACCCTGTTGGTCGATGTATATATATTTCTTGAACCTGCGATATTGCAGATGTCCTCCGTACAGGGGAGACTGCCAAATTTTTTCCAAAATTTAAGGTGTTAGACAATCTTTGAAGATTTTTAGAAAATTCTTTTATTTGAATTAAATTGGTTTCAAAACCAATTAGATTTGTTTTGGAAATAAAAAGGAGTTTTGACTAAATATTTTTATAAAGATAATGGGTTTGTAACGTTCTTTCTTACCTTAGCATTTTCGAGGACGAAATTATTTTAAGGGGGGAAGAATGTAACGACCCGTATTTTTGGCAGTCAAATATTTTATTTAATTTATTATTTCAAATATTATATTTGGAATATTAATGGATTTTAATATTTAATTCGTTATTTAAAACGAAGTTTTAACGTTACTTTTATTTGTAATATAAATCGAGCTTGAAATAGCGCGGTAGTTCGTAATATGGAGTTTTGAACTTCAACTGGATATACAAAATCCATTTTTAGTCGGATTTCTATGAAACAAGAAACATTAGAACCGTATTGATGATAATTTTCATATGAAAAAGAAAAATTCAGATTTCGTTTTATAATTTGTTAGTTATGGCCAAATCAAATTTTGAAATAGTCGTTATGGAAATCGTCATTTAAAATATAAGCCTTTAAAATAGCCATTTCGCAAACAGATTCAGATTTTGACGAAATCATTTCATTAGAACCGTAACGTTAAATTATTGTACGGTGTTGAATTGCATGTCAAACCGATGTCGTATGTGACCACGGCAGCCATTAACGCTCGTTCAATTTCTATAGCGCGTAAATTAATTTATTAAAGCGTTATTTAGGTATAACTTGAACAGACGATCGAATTAGGCTGTGAAACCAATTCCGTTGAGTTCGTATCGTCGATTTGAGTCAGGATAGGTATATAGTTTGCTATTTTTGGAGACCGGGCAATTTGGTGTCCAAAATGGCATTGCGGTGCGCGTAAAAATAGCCTTCCGGGGAAACAGTCTCAGAATTCGACGAAACTGGTGCTGTTGTGTTCATATTGATTAATTATTGTAGGATGTTAGCCTGCTTTGAAACCAGGCTACCCAAAGCCAGGTACTTGGGCACGAACTTACATTGATTGGCGATCACTTGAGTAGAGTGATAGAAAGCTGCAAAACTTGAATTATTCATGCAAATGTCACCGGATCGGATCCCCCCTTCGGATCAGATCGGATCCCCCCTTCGGATCGGATCGGATCGGATCCCCCCTCCGGATCGGATCAGAGTACCCTCTACCCGAACCGCCTGAAGTTGCTACCACTCCTCAATGTGCTCCTATTTTCTAGGCTTATCATTCAGATCTACTTACACGTGGTAGCCCATGATCTGGAAACGGTTTCTCCACGTCTCCCATTACTTCTCCATGACCTGCTGGATGGCTGCCACGTCACATCCGAACCGATCCCAGGAGCAACCTCCATTCGCCTATAAATACAACATTTCGTGGAGATTTCAGGGGACTTTTGGCATTTCATTCATTCATGGTAGCCATGGCCGAATTCCCCCATCAATAACCACCATCTTCTCCAATGAAAATCAATGAATTTGGAGAGAATTATTCATTGTATTTGAGTGATTAAGTGTCAATATTCATTGTAATTGTAATTCTGCAATGAAATGAGAAACTATGAAGTGTACGTAGGCTCATTAACACCGAATCACTAGAAATTTCGTGTGTTGACTGATTTTTCTTGCTTTTAGTTCATGATTCCTCATTATTCTCTGGAAAATGTAATCAATTGGGTGTTAGGACCAATTTTTGGTCTAACATAGGATTTCAAAGTTTCAAGTTGATTCGATTTATCTAGTGATCGTGGAAAAATTAAGCGCCTGTTTATTTCTGGTTTTATAAAGGATTTTTTTTTCAAACGATGTCGGAATTCGACGAAAATTGTCCCATTGGGTCCGGAATACTTTCTTATACCAAGATTAGCTTTTTTATCTGTAAACAAAAGTCATTTGTGGTAGTTTCTGCGTGTTACTTCGCAAAGAAGTTTCACATTATAATAAAATAATAATTTGTCCACCTTATATATACTCCTATCAGTCAATACACTAATTCACATCTGCGCATGGTCAATTTTCCACAGCGCCTCCATCTACAAATTTTATGGCCGAGATTCACTTGATCTTCCCGTCGATTTTTTTTACGATCCGTCACTTATTTGGAAAATCTCGAACACCAAAATCGTAAAGCCCAGTGAGCTCTAGGACTTCAACGGCGGTGATCTTGTTTAAAGGTCTGATGTGGGCAGAATCGGCCCTCAAAGTTGCTGACATTCACACTGGATTCGAGTTGAATAAGGGAATCAGGGTGCGAGCTGCTTGGCGCGGAACGCGAGGGGTCGTAGGCGATCATCTCGGTGGACTCTGATCATCAACAGTCGAACGGATGGAGGAACTGTGGTGACCCGTTTTGCTCGAGATGCTCACGGGTCTAGAAAACGAAGAGCGTGAAAAGGGTTTGAGCATAGTTCTACATTCTAAAAATCGAAGGACGGAAGGAAGCCGCTGGTATATGGGGATCAGCCTTGAATTCATTTAAACGTAATTATATTTAAGTTAAGTATTAAGTTTTTACATAATTAATTAAGTTCAGTAAATTCAATTGGTATAATCGATGCAGAAAACAAATGAGGGTAGGTGGAACTATTGTACATGAGCAAAGGAAATTTAACAAAGGGATGGGTTAATACGATGCATGGAAATCTGGAATGAAACGAGTAGGATGTAATTGGTCAACCGATTTTATTTGAAAGGTAATTATTAATATTAATTATCCAATTAGTTAATAAAAATAAGTTAGTAAGGAATTATGAGTTGGTTTAAATCATATTGGGTGCAGGTATTTCGAAGAGCAAGGGGTGGACCAAAAATCAGCCGACCCTGTTGGAAACGTAAAATATAGATTAAGTAATAATTATTTTATAATTTAGTGACTAAACTACTTATAAAAAAATAAACTGATTGAATGGTTAATTTGATAGGTCTGAATGATGAGTTGGGTAGTAGAATAAAGGGCTAGTTATTTTGGAACAGTTTAAGTCAGAATTAAAAAGCAAGGGTGGAAATCGTTTAACCAAATGAAAGTGGACTTTGTGATTATTTTTGAACGAATCCGATTAAACAAATTTTACCGGAGTCATGATGAAGGACAGAACATTCTGGAGTTGATCTGCACAGTGCAGGAGACCGCTGGGATTTACCGTTAAATTAACGACTGGTTAATTTGACTGTAACTGACTGGTTCAGAATAATCAAATCAAGGTGAGTTAAACTCACTCAGTATTTTCCCTATTTATATTTTATATAAATTGGGTTTTTGTTTTGTGTGCTTTGTTTACTGATGATTGAATGTTTGCTAGTCATATATTTATTTGTTGATTTAACTAATGAAATTAAACCGTTGGTTAATTTCAGTAAAATACCAAATCGTTATTTTAACGATTGGTTCCAATAAAAGTAACTTACCTTATTGGTCACGTTTATCAATAAACGTGTTTAATGGTTTGGATTGTTTGATCTGTTTGAATTGTTTTAAACAGTGTGGAGATAACCGTTTGTATATAGGGAAGAACAGGTTGGAGGAATCCAACCGGGTTCCTCAAACATATTATTTATTTTCATATTATCATATATGAACTGTCATGATTGGGTTATTGATTTTAGTAGTGATCATGGACTGAAAATTTAACCTGTGTCTTGTTTTAACCAATAGGCTACCTTGATTGAGTAGTCGGCAGTAAACAGCCTATAAATAAATTGTTTTGTTTATATTGACTCATCGTCAGGTGAATCGGAAGAGATGAAGTTATAAAATTTATTTTATAACTGAAGATAGATTTTGGTATATATTATTTTGAATAAAAGTTTACTAAAAGAAAATAAATATTTATTTTTATATAATAAATTGTAAATTGATTTTATAAAAGCAATTCTGATATTAATCAGATTTGTAAATGTGAGATTAAGGAAATTAACCTAACGGTTAAAGTGAATAATTATTTTGTAAAGAAATAATTAAATGGAATTATTTAAATTATTTTTATTATTAATTAATTTAAAGTGAGAAATAATTGGAATCGGTTAATCATGCCTTGAGTGACTAATTCAACCATTGTAACTGAAATTGATTATTTATTTAATTTTGTTTTGAGTTAATATAATAAAATAGTTAAATGAATATTATTTCGTTCTAATAAGAATTTAAAAAGGGATTTACTATTTAGTAAATAAAGAAATTAACTGCGGAGGTAGTTAATGATCGAAGTAAATTATTATTTTAATTAATAATAATTTAGAAAATTATTTTTAAATGGAAATTCATTTAAAAAGTAATCGAAGGTGGAATGAAATCCAAATGAATTTGGTGAAACGAAGTTATCAACAGGTTTTATTTTGAACCTGAGTTTTTAACGAAATGATAAAGAGAATTTTAAGTGAATACGGCAGCTTAAAATAAATATTACTTAATTATTTGGATTAAGTGAAAGGAAATTAAGGTAAAAAGGTTTTATTTTAAACCAGAGTTATATAAAAAGGGGTTTGAAGTGTTATATCGTTAATTCTAAATTAACGTTACTTAGAAATGGGATTAAGTACAATTGGGGATTTGAAATAAGAATTCCAAGCAGGAGATGATGGGATGGATTTGGAAAGGGATTGGCAAAAGTGAATATGGTAAAGGAAGTGGGTCGTAGTATTTGATAAACAAAATCCGAATTATAAAAGGACTTGGTTTGAAGAGGCAGAGTTAAAGGGTGTTGTTTATAAGAAGTTACTTAATTATTGAATTAAGAAAGAACGGGCATATTCCGAGAAAGAGAAATTTCAAAGCGTAAGAAGGTTTTATGAAACATATTTGAGTAAAATAGCTCAATGTTATTTGTCTTGGGATTAGAATGAATATTGGTTTTCGATTACAGCTTATATTTATTTTAAGGTATGAACATTGTTGATCAAGGTCTGAGAGGTAATTAAAATACCCTAACTTGGACGACTTCGGGATTATCTTAAAATGATATGAGTTGTAATGGTAAATGTGATTAATAAACTTTATTATTTCATTAGTGAAATGATAATGAAATATTTTTGGTGAAATTTTAAATAAAATGATGATTTCAAAGAAAAAGGGGAATAAAGGAGATTGCATAAAATTATAACAATATCAGCAAGGTTAAAAGGAAATGTAAAGTAAGTATTAGTATAAATTTACTCTATATTAATAAGCATTTGTTATCGTTGTCAAGTAATGAACAAACATGTTTTGTAAATTATGGTATGAGTAATAAGTTGAATTGATATCCCAAGATTATATGATAATATGGTAAATGGTGTGAAAGTGAAAATAGAAAATTAAATATGATTTAGGATTATCCTAAGAAATGAATCGGTTTAAAGAAGAATCTCATGTTAAATAAAGAAGCGAGAAAACTATATTTATAATATCGAAAGATTTAAGAGTTTGAATTTAGATTTGTTTTCAATTAAAAGGCCAAGTGATGCTGAATACTGAACAAGTGAACTCACTAGATGGTCATGATTGAAACAATGTTTATTTTGATAGTTAAATCACCGATTACCAAATCTGTCCAATACGATTGTTGGTACAGAAAGACCGGGATCGAATTTATATTCGAAAACCATTCCGACCAACAAATACGTGAAGATATTAGAAGATGATCGAGATGGAGCATTGAAGACGATGGATTTTTGTAAATGGAAGAACTGCTAATAATCTCTGGTCTGCAGCCAGAAATGTACTGTGGTTCTATCGTGGTTGGAATCTACGGGTTGCAAGGACGTCTCGCTACTGATCCTTGGGGTGATTCCTATATTGGATGAAGTAGGAGAGTACCTTCGGTTCATCCTGTTCTTAGATGACCTGTATGGACGAATGTCTAACAGAGTATTTCCTGAAACCACGTACGTCGATTTTTACGAATATACCGAGTGGTGGCAAAGAGGGGCACTTCTTTTATACCCAGAGTATATTTGTGGACGTCTATTTGTGATTTGATAGATCTGACGATATGGCATTCAAAGTGAATGGTGACCAAATGTTTCAAAAAGGAAGTCTAAACCTCAAGCCTCATCAACCGGGAAATGACAAAAATCGGGCAGGCATCATGGTTATGTGGGTCGCTCCCATTAGGGTGTATAATCACCTATCAAGAGAAAATCCATTTGCTTCTTTAATCTATTTCGATGCTGTCCCTTTTCGGGAAACGGTGGGTCGCTCCCAACCGTTGGTGATATACATTCAATACACTCAAGCGAAATGAGTGGTCGGTCATGTGAGGGCCGGTTTGCATGACGTTCTGGTTGAACCCAGTGTATTCTCCTCTAGAGATACACTATCGGCAGGTGGTCCTATACCTTATCATTGTCGGAATCCAATTTCCAATAAGCGCCCGCGGTTTTTGATTGTATACTATATATGTGGAGCGTGAGATGCAAGCGTTCCACTAGATTTATATTTACTTGTATTTAGACATTATTATAATATCAGACAAGATATTGATTTCAAAATGTTTTGGGTTATCGTAAGGTAAAAACCGTCCGTATTTATGTATGGATTTAGTCTTACGATTATCCTTTCCTTTGAAAGATTTTAACTTAAAAATCAGGTTGTGTGATACCCTTATTACCGTGCAAGTTTTTTTCTCACTTTGGTTCACCAGACTGACCCGGTGTTTTTTAAATGCTCGGGTTAGCCCGGGGTGTACAGGTTCAGGTTATCGGATACTGCGAAGTCCAAGACAAGCTAGAGGTGTTTAGACGTATTGTACCTAGTATTTATTCCGCTATGTGATTGTATATGAGGACAAATTATTATAACTGACCAGTAGTGTTGATGTACTCTGATATTGTAAGTATCTTTAAAAGCTCATAATAAAGATTTATTTCTATATTATATTTTATTCCGCTATGATGTGAGACTCTGATTCTGCGTTGTGGTGTTTCTTCTTCTTCTATTATAATATTTCTTTCTTTCTTACCTCATCCTCTAACTTCTTTCTTGTAGTAATCCATTTTCCGTGCATTTTGAGTGGGACTGGTGTGGTTTGGTCATCTCAAAGGGTACCGGAAATGTGGGTCGCTACATAAACAAAGTCATATAAAGTGACGTAGGCTCTTTAATGTTGAACCACTATAAATTTGGTGTGTTTGCTGCATTTTGTTTCATTTTTAGCTTTAACTCTCTACGAATCAAGATAATTTGGGTGTTAGGACCCATTTTTGGTCTAACATTTTAGTGCTTTCACTGAGAACTCAATTCTCAGTCTATCAGATTATTGCTCTACTATTTGGATTTTCAAGTCCGAAGAAAATAGTCCTCATTCCCATTGTTTTTCTTTTGAAGATTTTAGCAAAGTCAAGACATTGTGGCCGTAACGAAATCCAAGAAATTACGAGCCTCTCGAGCAAATGAAGCTAACGAAGAAACGTTCAGGAATAGGCCGACGTGGTCTCCCCGGCTCACGGCTCTCAAGGGGCGATCCTACCCCAGGAGGGGGTTACGACCCGATCCCAGGAAGGGATCACGAATCGCCTCCAAGCGGGGTCCATGAACCGCATGCTAGAAGGGACCACGAGCCGCCTGCCAGAAGGCACCACGAGTCGCATACTAGAGGAGGTCACGAATCGCCATCAGCAAGGGACCACTACCCAACCTGGTAAGGAGATTATGACCCACTCCACTCATGCTGATGTTTCTACTCGACCTGGCTCAAGTGCTCCACGTTCAACCATGAATGTTAGTGATCGATTACCTGCCTAAACCCCAGCAACAGAAGGAGATTTATCCCGTGTACTTGACATGTTGGAAAAAACAAACGATGCTTTGGAGTCTCAAAGACGTAAGAGCTCCTTGATGAGGGAAAATATGACTGCAATGAGAAGACAAATAGATGAGATCCGGAGGCAAAGAACACCTTCACCAACATTTCGTTTTTCTCCAGAGTACTCATCTTCATCATAGGAGCCTTTGAGACCCCAACGACGACCATTAGAAAGGCTTGAGAGCATGGAACATCTTCAATTTAAATCCCTTCCTTCTCGAAAAGAAACGACACTTAATCCGGGACCTGACAATTTTAACTCAAATAATCCTGCTCTGTTACCTGTAGAGGGACCCACAGTATTACCTAGGGGTTAGGGCGCTGATAACCCTATTTAGAATCAACCATTATAATCCCCTCGTCGCGTGATTGACCATGGCCATAGGGGGCAAGGAAGCTCTGCAGAAGCCCTGGACTTGGCGGCGATACGTCGAAGAGAAATTGGGGGACCCCATAGGGCAAGGAGTGCTGATCCTGAATCCACCTTGATTAATACTGCGTTGAGGCAATGGTGAGGCAGCTCCAATATAAGTCAGATTTTTTTAGAACACGAAACGTTCGAATCTATTGAACTATAGTCTTCTAATGGAAGAGTAAAATAGAGATTTCATATTGTAGATTTTGAGTTATGTCCAAATCAAATTTTCAGAAAATCGCTATGGAATTGTTTATAAGCTATAAAGATTTCATATAATAAATAAAAGGATTTTAAATTAATCGAATATTGATTTGACTTGAAATATCAAATTTAAAATCCAAGTTAGATTATCTTGAAGTTATTTAACATTTTGTTTAAATATATATGATAATAATATTTTATTATACATAGATTTGTTTGTACTGGGATCGATTGTATTTTATCGATTTAATATGGAACGGAGGAATAACTAATTTTCAAACGACCTTCGAATTTCATTGAAACTAATTTTATAAAATTCAAAATGGCTAATTATTGTTAGATTTCCGGTTTGGGGTCAATTAGATTTATTTTGGTGATAATGAGCTATATAAATATGTATCGACTTACTAAAAGAAAGTTTTGCCAAATGATATCGAAATTTGACGAAACCAAATCCAACGTGTTTAGAATATTTAATTATTGTAAGATTTCAAGTTTCGAGCCAATTGGAGTTGTTATGTGAGCGTGCAAAAAATAAACATGTATCAATTAATAATTTTAATATTCAAAATTTTGCTATTTTTCCAAGCAGACTCGGAATCTGACGAAACAAGTTTCATTGGGTTCGTAATATCAAACTATAGTTGTATATTCCTTTTGTTCAAAAACGGATTTCGTATATGATCATACAAATTTATAAATGCCAAACAGAAATGGCGATAGGCATGAAGTAATAAAATTCAATAAAAAGTTCGATAGAATAATATTATTTTCACCAATAAATTAATCATCCCTTTACAATCCCTAACTCCGAATCCCTTCTTCCCATTTTCTATTTTTAGCAACCTCCATAATTCCAATGGTAATCTAAACAAATCCAAAACCAAACAAAAATAGAAATCGTTTAATTTGTTCGCCTTGTATTTGCAAGAGCCTCACTCTCGTGTGAAAAATTCTGAGTTCGAACACGATAAAGTTCGCACCAATTCATATCAACAGAGGTTCGGGCGTCAGTTTTTACGAAGTATGAGCATAGCTGGGAGAATGCGCGGGAAACATTGGGTTTCTGGCGATAGAGTACACCTGTTCGAGGTGGTTAAACGTGCTCCAGCGTCGTAAGAGGAATCACGACAGTAGAGGATCACGACTTTTGGCGCATGTCAAAGTTTTAAGGACGCGTCGAAATTGAGGGATTTGGGTTAGTTTGGTCGAGAATGGGGGTGGCTGCCTTCTGGCGAACCTCGGCAGTGGGAGGATGGAGTGAGGAGGTGCATTGTGGGTTTTGTTTTGTCAACGGAAGTGAAACGATTCCCAATTGAAGATGGAGATCGCATCTGGGATTTGTGAGTAGCAGGTTACTGGAGTGATTAGCATGGCCTAATTGAGATGGTAAGGAATATTTAAGGGTATAATTTAGTTAATCAATTTTAATTTAATAATTAATGTTATTTAAATCAATTGAAAACTTGTAACATGCGTATACATTTCATTCGTTAACATAATTCAGTAAAACAAGCTACATTAGGTTCGTAATCTCGAAGCATATGCATACGAGCTGGAATAGAAGGATTCAGAGCCAACTTGAATTTCATATGATTTCAAGTGCTCATTTGAAATCATACAAATCAACCGGAAATCTCCTATCGAAATAAATTGTGAGTTAACTCTCATGCTTTCTGAAATACTGGATGTGATCAAATTCATATTTATCATTGATAATACAAATTGTGTGACTGGATGAATTGGATAATTTATTGTTTGTTGGTTGATATTTGTTGTTATTTACATTTAGTTGATTTATAATACAAATTCTATTTTATATGCATCTACTGAATGATATTATGAGCTGTGATTCAGGGAAGAACATGTTGGAGGGATACAACCAGATTCCTCCAATATATTATATGTTACTTGTTGTTCATATTATTTATATATAAACTGGTTATCCCAAGTAACGTTGAATCCTGTTTGGATGTTGATTATTGAATTGGGGATTGTTGGTTTAAGTGAATTCAATGTATTGATGTTATTAATCAATGGACAATATTAATTGAGGATTGGTAGCAAATGACCTAAAATCCATTTTTAAAATCATCGATTTGTCGTTAGGTAGATTGATGAAGTTTGAAACTATAAAATTTATTTTTATAACTAAAGCTAGATTTTTAACTTATATGTTATTTAAAATAGAAGTTTTATTTGTAAACAAACATTTATTTTTAATTACTTATTAAATGATTCTTATAGCAAATTCTTATGTTTTAATAAGATTTATACACAAGAAGTCAGAAATTAACCTATGGGTTAATAATTTGAAATAATTGTTCTTATGGAACAATTAAGTGATTTTGTTAAATTAATTATATCATTAATTAATTCAAGGGAAGAAATTAGTTGAAAACTGATGATTTTTAGATTGACAAAGTCAACTAATTTGAATTGAAATTGAGTATTAAATTAATTTGTTTAAAATTAATCCAATAGAAATGATTTTGACAAATAGTTACTTAATAGACGTTTTTGAAAGTTAATTAATCTTTTAATTGATTGTGTTTAAAGTAATTATTGAATGGTTTACTATTAATAAAGTTAATTATTTTAATTTGAAGTGACTAACTATTCTATTTTTAGTTAATCCAGAAGTTAACTACATCTACAGTAGTTAATGTTGAAGTTAATTATTATTTTAATTAATATAATTAATGTGATAACCTTTTTGATTGAAATTTCATTTAAGAAAATAATCGAGTTACATTGAGAATCTTGTAAAGGGTTTTGTGAAAGAATTATATAATAAAATGTTATCAACTTTTTTGTAAGGGATTAGGTAAATGGATTTTGTAATTAAATTCAAGTGATAAGCAGGTAGTATAAACGAGTTTAGGAATAAACCCGAGCTTTATAAAACATGGATTTATAAAGAAATATAAAATCAAAGCAATGATTTTTAATGAATGTTTACTTAATAATTAATTATAACGAATGTAACTAAAAGTAGGTTTAAAATGCAAAAAGATTTAGTAATTGGATTCTTGTAATAAATTTAAGATTTGTAAATGATTTGTTCTAAAAATAGATTTAAGTTTAGTACGATGATGTTAAACATGCATTTACATAATATTGAAACTAAGTAAAAACAATGTGTTTAGGAGAAATTTTCAAAAATGAAAAGGAATTTGTTGTAATAAACCCAAGATGGGTTTTATGATAGAAAGCGTAATGAGTTTGTGTAAAGATTCGATAAATGGATTTAAAAATGTAATCTAAGTTGTAAATATAGTTTTAAAAGAAATTTTAGCTGAGGATTGGTGTTTATAAAGAGTTTTACTAAATCAATGAGTTGAGTAAAAGTAGTTTTATATAAATGGGAAAGAAATAGTTTATAAAACCATATTTTAAATGAAATGGGTAAATGAGATTTGACTGATATTAGAATTGATATCATTTTTAGAATTATAAACTCATATCTATCTTAAGATAAGAACGTTGTCGATCAAGGTCTGAGAGATAAATAAAATACCCCAACTTGAATGACTTCACTATTATCAAGAGATGGTATTAATTTGTAATGGTAAGAATGTTGGAACCAATTTATTTCCATAAGGGAAATAATATTGCAACGTTATTTGTAAAAGTTTGAAATATAATAGGACTTTCGGTCTTTATGTTAAACAATGTATTATTTGACATTATTTGGCTCAAATATTAAATGTGAATTTTCTTATACCATAGGGTTAAGTAAATGGCACTATTTTTTCTAAATAAAGAAAGTAGAACGGTTTTGTGAATAAACATACTTAACGAAATAAGTAAATGGGTATGGTTTCTAGAAAATGCAAATAAGTTGTTAAACTGGTTTGGAATTTAAAAGTAAATATGGAAATTTAATTATTATTTCCATAAACGTTACTATAAGCCTTATTCGGTAGAGTTTTGAAGTTAATTAAAGTGAAAATAAGGCTCACATCCCTAAAATGAAAGTTCTGCCTTCCCCCTAAAGATTTCTTCAAAGCGGATCCCTATTTTTGACATCTTCGTGTTTTTCAGATATTTTTTGGCCTTGATACATAGAAAGAGAATTTAAAAAATATTCACGTGAGCGCTACAGAAAAAATCGGCAAAATAAGCAATTATACTCGGTAATTGCTGAGAAGTCAGCAATAATTCATCCTGAGTTTTAATTGAAAATTAGGATGAGGTGTTGCTGATATGTCAGAAATTATTGTTCATTCTTGCTAATAGATCATCAAATAAAGTTGAATTGTTTGCACGACGTGGTGAATTGTTGTTGATCCTGTATAATTACTGAAATGTCAGCAACTATGTTAATGGAGATGAATGCTTATAAATATGCACTGATATATCTACAATCATTGTTTATATTTGCTGAAGTATCAGCAATTATGTTTAAAAATTATGTATAGCTGAAAAAAACAGATGGCGGATGAAATATTGCATCAAAAACTGCAATTATTACATTATATTGTTGATATTTGAGCAATAATACTGCAGTTGATGCAACAATTGCAATAGTTGTTGAAATATCAGCAACAATTGCAAATAATCGCATTGTTTGCTGCAATGTACTGGATCTTTGTCATTTTTTTGGTTTTTGATTTGCATTTTAGCAGTTTTACAGCATGAATTCGATGATGATTACTTGTTGAATTTAATTATGAATTCTCGTGATTTTTTTGCTGATTATCTATGATTTCGAAAAATAAAGACCTAATTTATTAAAATTTAAGACAGGGATGTGAGCTGAATTTCGAAACCTATTAGGGACATGTGACAAACTTACCCTTAATTAAAACCGGTTGGCTTATATGATAACAATATGTCAAATGACATCGTTTAGCCATTATATAAGAATGATAACTAGATTCATACCATTTGGGTAAGAAAATATATCAATATTTCCAAATTAAAAGTAGTAAAAAGGGGATTTTGTGAATACTTAACGATGTTTTCAAAGTAAAAGAAATGAATAGAGGAGTTTGGCGAATATGTTTATTTTAAAGATACAAGAACTGGATAACGTTTTCGAACTAATGAAAACAGGATAGAGATTGGTTGAGGTAAACATACAAAATCGATTTTTAAGAATCGATGGAATGATTTTTATGAAAAGAATTAAATAAAAGATTTAAAAAGGCCAGAGTTGTCAATGTACTGATCTATACTGTTTGATTTGATAGTTAAAAACCCAACTGTCGATGAAATGTTAAATTTGGACTATTGACGTGTTAGTTCGAAGAGACCGGGATGGGAAGTAGAACCAAAACCACTTCAAACCAATTGCATTCGAGAACCAATATTGCAGCAATCTTATGAAATGATTTGAAGACATTGATCTTCAAAGCGAGAGGGTTGATCGTTGATGTCTCTGGTTAATTACCGAGATCAAACTCGTGGAAGTAAACCTCTTGTAGGTATCTTTAGTTTCGTTCATTCTCGGAGTGAGCTTGTATGGACTAATGTTTGATAGAGTATTTCTAAATGATTATGTACATTGACTTCCTCAAAAGTACTTATGTTTAGTGGCGGAGATGGCCCCTTTTCTTAGATTAACACCCAGAGTATTTTTGTGGATGTCAATTAGTGTTTCGGTAGATTTGACTGTGTGACATTCAAAGTAAGTGATGTTGTTCTAAAAAGATACTTACGACCTTAAGCCTCATTAACCAGGAAACGACAACAATTGGGAAAGCCACATGGCTATGTGGGTCATACCCATTGCGATATATTGCCACCCTCTAGAGAAATTTCATTTGTTCCTTCTTCTATCGCTTCTGTATGCTTAAAGGAAACGGTTGCTGATCACAACCGTAGGTGACAATATATTCGATACACTTAAGTTAAAAGAATGGTCGATCATGTATGGCCGTGTTACAAGTTGTTCTTGTTGAACCCCATTGTATCCTCTCTAGAGTACACTGATCGGGAAGTGGTCCCATACATTGTCATGTTGGAAATCCAAACTCCAATACGAGCTGTACGTTTTAAGTTGTAAAACAACTATATTGGAAAGTGACATGCAAGCTTTCCGGCTATTGTAACAACCAGATTTTTGGTTAATTAATTTTAAACATTTAATATTATTTTAAATGTTGAGTTGGTAATATAAATCGATTTTTATATTGAGTTATCGATTTAATAATCGATTATGATTTAATTTTGAGTATATTGAATTAGCATAATACGAAAAACGACTAATAATTTAATTCTGAGTTAAAAACTGAATCGAAATAATTCAGATGATCAATATAAATTTTATTTGAGTAAAACAATAATATCAATAATTTACTATCAAGGAATTAATTTTTTTTGAATTTAATTTATATTATATCGATTTAAATTGATATCTTCTCCATATGATCAAATTAGGCTTCGAAACCTGACTTAGTGTGTTCAAAATAGTGGTATTACACTAGAAATGTTGGTTGCTACGTTTAAATAGGAGTCCGAAAACACGTGATAATTTAAATTAAATAAATCTCCTTCCATTCGAATTGATTTAGGGTCAATGTATATTATTTTCTTCTACACTAAGCTATCCGACAAGTACACTGCAAGTCTGCCTCCTACATGCCTAAGCCTAACCTACTTGTACTATTTGAAAACAAATGTTGTTTCTATCCCCTTAATCTTAGCCTATAAATAAACCCAATTCCTTCGTGATTTAATTCTCCTTTCTAAAACCTAAAACAAATTCAAGTCATTACCTTTCGCTCCTTGCCCAATTCAACAAAAAACCATTGTTCTCTCTTTTCCTCTCAACTCAAAATCATTGCACCGTATAGAAATAAAAAAAGGAATCGGAATTAAAATCCGTGATTGGAAATGCGAGGCGGATGAAGGTCGACATCGAGATAGGAGGCGCTAAATTACGGTGGGATCAAAATCGTGCAACTCGAGTTCAAAATTTACGAGCCTAGGGCTATCGTTTATTAGGGGAAAATGATCGTCAATGGAGAAAGAAATTATGGCATCGAAGTTCTGGTGGTTAAAACAAACAAGGCTGGAGGTTCAGGTGCAGTAGTTGATGATAAAGGAATGGGTTCGCAAGTTCAAAACGTTGTGGTATTTGGGTATTCACGATGTATTGTGTTGGGTATTGAGTTGAGTGACAATGAGGTGGTTCCAATGTCGAAGTCTGAAGGTTAGAAGAATCGCGTGAAACTGAAGAAGCTGACCACGAGTGTGGGTTTTGATACAGCGTATTTAGGGGTTCGGTTATAAGAACTGTCAAATGAAAGAGCTTGGGATGTGGAAGGAACAACATTAGAAATATCTTGAGTTTTGGTGAGAGGAGGAGTCTATCGATAATGGTTTTGGGATTTTTGTGTGTAGGAGAAGTCTGATAGGGCAGTTTGTAACGAAATAATAGCTTCGAATTATTTGTCAAGGTGCAGGGTGGAGAGTTCAAAGCCGCGTTGGGGGAAGGTGGTGTTTACAGCGTGAATTAAGGTAACAATTTAAGTAATTAATTTAGTATAGTTATTTACGTTTAAATTACACACACACACACACAGATATATATATATATATATACATACAAACTTGAAAAGAAAAAAAATATAACACTTGCATTCGATAATAGTTTTTGAGGAGAAATGAAATTCATTGTAATCGTAAGGGCCTTAGCTCTGCAACGGAATCAGGTTGGAATTGTTGGAATCAATGGAGTGAGCTTCGGAATTTTAATTTAAATCGAATGTCGCTCGATTTGAAATAAATTGTATCGGATCTGAAATTAAAATCAAGGTGAGTAAACTCACTCTCTGGGCTCGTTATAATTTATTATAACAAATATTTATTTAATATAATGTTATATGTTGTTTTTCGGTTGTTTGGATGCATTTATGCAACGATCCATATTTTTTACCATTATTTTAAATATTTAAAAATGATTATAAATATTGATTGGATTATCAACAGCTTGAATTCAATTATTTTGAATATTATATTAATATATAAATAATAAATAATTAATTTATTCCGAAATAGTTGGAATATGTTATATTTGTAGTTTTATATGAATTGGCAATTTAAAAGAATATAATTCAGTTTATAGTTGAATAATATTAATGACTTGGTTTATTAAACGACGATTTAACGTATCATTTACAATTTAATTATAAAACGAGCTGCAGCATGGAGTTTTATCATTTACAAGATTTATCTTTAATACGTTAAGGAAGTGGAGGTCGGAAAATCTTGCATGGAGTTTCAGGGTTCGTCAGGTTGGTGCTACGTCGGTCAGGCGGTATGGAGGAATGATCGAGGTTGGCCTCTGTTGAACCTGGCGGCGCTGGTGGCATGTTGAAGGAAACTAGGGAGAGAAAGTGGTTCCATGGGATGTGATGAAGGGATGAAGAAGACGGTGATGTGAAGGAGGGGGACTCATGTTGCCTGGACGAGATGGGATAGCAGAATCGATGTATAGAGGGTGGTGACGCCTGTTTTCACTTTGTAAAGAAATAAAGAACTGATGGAGCTGTTAGTTCATTGGGAGGAAGAAGATGTACACATAGGGGTGACTGTTTGACGTGGTGGGAGAAGAAAAGTATGTGTGGCTTAATCGGTACCCTTTAAGCTCCTTGCAATCCATGTTCGAATTGGATGATTTGTAGTGTACAGAACCCAAGTTAAATGTCAACTACTTTCTTTTATTTTATAATGAGAATTAGGGTAAAAGGTAAGTGCATTAACTAAAATAGTTAATTATAAATTTTATTAACCAATAGTTTGTAATGAACGAGTATTTATTATTCATAAATAGTATTCAAACAAACGTGATTCGTTGGGATTGCAGAAGTGAAGGATAAGCAAATGAGCGGATTTAGAAAGATTTGGAGCTCATCAGAAATTCGTTCAATTTTAAACGACTGTTTAAAATTAGATGAAAACAACGTTGAAACAGTCAATCGAAATTAAACTAGTGAGTTAATTCTCACACTTTTCTGGAATATTTAGATGATTGGATGCTTTGTTTGCTTATTGGATGTTTAGCGATTATCGATATTATATTATATCATATTAGATGATGGGTTTTAAATGTTTGTTTCATATTTTGTTATCGAATATTATAATGAACTGCGCTGTAGAGAAGAACAGGTTGGAGGGGTGTAACCAGACTCCTCAAATATTATATGTGCTATTTGTTTTTATATTATTTATATATGATCCGTTTGAACCCCATTGACACTAAAAACCTACTTAGATGTTGATCCGAAATACCACTTGTTATGATTTCAATCAATAAACAATATTGATTGAGAGATTGGCAGCAGATGGTCTGAAATCCACCTTTTTGTTAGAACGTTGATTCGTCGTCAGGAGAATCGATGTATTTAAAAGTTATAAATATTATTTTATAACTAATTTGAAGATTTATATTTATATTTTTATATAAAAGGAGAAGTTTTTATATAAGAAAATGTTAACTGATTTTGGCAACTAGAATCATCGTTTAACTTTAATTAGATTTCATAATCGTAATTTATATTTTTACATAATTAATTATGTTTTAAAAATGATTATTTAATTTATTTTATTTAATGAAGAAGTAAACTATTTCACTTCGGGGAAACGATGAATTTATTTATTATTTTAATTCAATAATAAATTAATGTAATGATTTCTTAAATTGAATTCATTTAAGAATTGAGTTGGTAATGAAATTTAATCAAATATCCGGGATGGTTTTGCAATGGATTTTAGTAAATAAAATAAAAAAATGTTTGTGAAGATTTATTATAAGAATTAAAGTGGTAACTTATTGAGATGTTGTATTTATAAACTGAATCAAGTTAGTTGACCTGAATCAAAAGAGAAATATTGTAAGAGCACAAATGTATGACGTAAATGGTTTTTGGTAAAGAAAATTAATAAATGGATTTTGATTATAAAATCCAAGAATCCAGTTTTATAATATGATGTGAAAAAGGGTTTTGGTAATTTATGTAATAATGGATTGTTGCAATATAATTCCAGTAATAAATCGAATTTGTATAGCAAAGCTAAAAAAAGAGATTAATATTAAGTAAAAATGGTCGTGATCGACCGAGATTTGCCAAAGTAAGATTTGGTTTATCAAAACCATAGTTTAAACAAAATTGGTCTAAGGTTATAAGTGATATGAGTTTTGAGTTACGAACTTATATCTATTCTGAGACAAGAATGTTGTCAATCAAGGTCTGAGAGTTAAATAAATAACCCAATTTGCATGAATTCACTATTATTGAAGGATGGTATTAGTTTGTAATGGTAAGAAGGTTGAAATGAGTTTATTATTTTCATAAGAAAAATACGGCAATGTATTTGCAAGTTTTGAAATGAAATTGTACTATTTGGTTTTAAAATAACCAATATATAAATTTACATGGTTTGGCCAAGTTAAAAGAAAAATTATATATATATATATATACACACACACACACAACACTATTATTAAAAATGAGATAGTTTTAAATACACTGATTCTGAATAATAAGTCAACCCAGCTTGCACGACTTCACTGTTATAGAAGGATGGTATTAGTTTGTAATGGTAAGAAGGTTGAAATGAGTTTATTATTTTCATAAGAAAAATAATGTAATGTATTTTGCGAGTTTTGAAATGAAATTGTACTACTTGGTTTTAAAATAACCAATGTATAAATTTACATGGTTTGGCCAAGTTAAAAGAAAAATTATATATATATATATATATACACACACACACACACAACAATATTATTAAAAATGAGATAGTTAGTTTTAAATGCACTGATTCTGAATAATAAGTCAGTAGAGATAAATTTGTCTGAATAAATGGAAAGTGTTATTAGAAATGGGAATAGAAGCAAATAGTTGAAATCAAATTATATTTCCGAAGGAAACAATATAGAGAGGTGTGGCGAAATTGAAATAATACTTCCAGAAATAATGTAGTATGAAGGAGGATTTGTGAAAACACAAATGTTTTAAAAGAAATGAGTTATGGTAATGTTTCCGAGGTAATGGAAATAGAAGTGTTTGTTGAATATAGAGAATGATTTTTAAGAATCGATTAAGAGTTCCAAATAAATGATTTATAAATGAAATGACCTGAGCTACCAATATACTTGATCGTACTGTTTGACCAATACGATTGGATGATCGTTTGTTGAGATTGATAGTTATAACACCGACTATCAATAAAATATTATTGGACCTTTTTGACGTGTTGTTTCGAAGAGACGTAGACGGGAACTAGACCCAAAACCACTTCAAATCAACGTTGCGCTCGAAAGGAAATGAAGATGGAGCAATTGAAGACCATAGATTTTCATAAAATGGAAAGAGCACTTATAATATCTGACTTGCGTCCAGAGATACATTGTGGTTCTGTCGTGGTTGAAATCTATGGATTTGCAAGGACTACTCGCTACTGATCTGTAGGGTGATTCCTAAAATGCGGTAGGAGGGTGCCTTCGGTTCATCATGTACCTGGATTGTAACGTCCCGGAGTTTTAGAAATCTAATAATTAATTTATTTAATTATTTTAATATATTAGTTTAATAATTTAAATGGGTTGAATTCAAAAATTTTGAACATTTAAATAATGTGATAATAAAATTTAATTTCGAAATAGTCGGAAATAACTAAATTGGCAATATTATGTAGATTGGACAATTCGATAGATTTAATTCAGTTTAGAATTGAATTATAGTAACGAATATATTATTTAAATGACAGTTTGAACGAATTAATTATAATATAACTTAAATCGAGCCCGTAACATCGCGGTAGTTCATAATATGGAGTTTTGAATTTCAAACGACTATACATAATCCGTCATTAGTCGGATTTCTTTGAAACAAGAAAATTTGAAGCTATCGAACTCTACTTATTTAGCGAAAGTGAAAAATGGAGATTTTGCGTTATAGATTGCGAGTTATATCCAAATCAAATTTTCAAAAAATCGCTATAGATTCGTTTATAAACCTTAACGATTTATTTAATATAATAAATCATGGATTTCGAATTTGGATAAGATCTCTAAGACGTAGTTATAATTTAATTTTTATAATTTTACTGTAATTTTTAATTTAGAAAATAATCTACTTTTTATTTGCAGTATTTTACACCCCATATCAGCATTTTAGGGGTTCACAAAATAAGTTAATTTGTTTATATTATTATATTTTTGGAATCGTGGCAACTTGCTCGCAACTACGACATTTTTATTGTTATCGATAACAGTCTGTGCAATAACAAAGTTTTAAACAACGAGTCATTTGAACTTAAAACTTTTATATATATATAGTCTTGTTCAAAACTAAAGAAGATGTATTGCATTATCATCCAAAATTACTGTTAAAGGAGGCAAAATCCAGTTTTGCTTAGTTCCATTAACATAATTCATGATATATCACATTCTTATGTTGTTACAGAAGTACAGATAAAATCATCCATAAATTAAAACCTTCATGTATACACTACGAAAGCAAAGCAGACCAAAACCGCCTCTGACACCACAATTTGGAACAACCAATTTATGACTTGTGACCCTAGGATGGTACAATGCAGCCTTGCCCTATAAACGCAACTACCACATAAAAATTAAATGAATTGCAGGAAACCATGCCGACCACCTAAAAATGCAGACAAGAAATTTAGCCGACTAACGTAAAGGCAAATCAAAACTCACCTAGCCATATATATTTGAAAAGAAAATAGTACAACTTTGCATAAATTCAACCCCTAACCTATATGAAAACGACGACGTTTCTTTTTATATATTTATACGAGCTGGACTCTCCTCCTATAAATGACATCCGTTCTTTTGCCTGTAAGAGCAACTCCAACAGCATAACATTCATGTGCTGAATATGTAATTTGGACTTATTTTGGCCCCTAACAAAAATCCTTTACCTTAATACGTGACGAGCCGATAAAATCGGCACTTGATTCATTTACAATTTGAATTTTTGTTTACCTATCCTAAATTATATTATAATACAACAAAATAAAATCATTATTATTTTCATAGAAAATAGTTATGTTTAGGAAGACCGAAATAAACTAATTTAGCATCAAAACATAATAATAGCTGGTTAATAACACGTACAAATACAATAGAACACTATTGGTAAAATGAAAAACTACAACATCATTAATGCATAAATGATCGATAAGTTCCGGCAATCATAAAATAAAATACGAGTTGGGACAAGCAAGCTTCATAACTAGGTATCGCCATAGTGGTTCCATAAATGATCCACAAGATCTTTCTGTAGCCAGTTATGGAGTTGTGCATCTCTAAACATAACCCGATGGTTCAAATGAATGTTGAAGTCCTCTTCAGTTAGCGGTGTGTTTTCTCGGAGTACTTGGGGTGGTTGCGAAGCACCTTCATATTCATAGTGGCATTTCCCTTCATCCATATCTCTTTCATCTTCTATAATCATGTTGTGTAGAATGATGCAGGCAAACATGATTGTAGACATCTTTTTCCTAGACCACAATCGACATGGATTACTTACCATCGCAAATCAAGATTGTAAAACACCGAAAGCTCATTCTACAGATTTCCTTTGTCCCTTCTACATCGCCGCGAATTTGACTTGTTTAGGAGTTAATGGATTTGGATATGTTTTAACAATGGTGCTCCATTTCGAGTAAATGTCGTTACCTAGGTAATAGCCATGGTGGTAAGTATTTAGGCCCAGGGTAAATGTTAAAGGAGGTACCTGACCTTGAGCAAGCTCGTTGAACAAATGTGATCTTTCTATAACATTTAAATCATTATTCGAACCGGGGATTCTGAAGCATTCATATCCACAGATCGTACGATGCCACAGCTTTCAAAACGATGGTTGGTTGCCTTTCCTTGCTGTTGTACGCACCTTGCAATCCCTTAGGACAGTTCTTCCATTCCCAGTGCATATAGTCTAGACTTCCTAACATTCCCGGCCATCCCCTGCTTTCATGCATCTCTCTGATTCGCACTACATCTGCTACATTCGGAGACCTTAATTATTCTTCTCCGTAAATGTCCACCACAGCTTGACAGAATTTTTCTTGTGTGTCAAGTGCCATGCTCTCTACTCATCGGTATGCATCGTCCAAAGCATTAACAGGAGTGCCATAAGCTAACATTGTCCTAGCGGCTATCATTTTCTAAAAATTGGACAACCCTCGCGTCTTCGATGCATTTTGTTTGTACATAAAGTAATCATTGTTACCTTGAATACCTGCCAATATCCCAAATATATTTCTCTGCATCCTAAATCTTCTATGAAACATATCAGGCCCATAAGTGCAGTTGTCATTGAAGTAATCTTGCTTTATAGACTTATGGTATTTAGCATGATTTCGGTGTATAAATCCCCTTCTAGGAATCGATCCCTCTCGACTTGTGGATGATGAACCGTAGGCTTCATGGTATAAGTCCCGTATTTCTTGTATTTCTTCCGCTCACCCTTGAAGGATTTCCTCTTCCTTCGAATTGCTATTAAAATCCATAATGCATGTCATAAAATAGGAATCCATTTTTTTGTGAATGTGTTTGGATATGAGATATGGTTGCGACGTTGCTGTTGTATATAAGGTATGAGGTCTTGGTTAATGGGTAGCTTTATGGGTGGAGTGTGCTCATTTATTGGACAAAGTGCTCCTCTATTGAACAGATTGCTCCTCTATTGGACAGAGTACCGTTTTACCGGAATGGTGCTCCTTTATTGGACAAAGCTCACCTTTATTGGACAAAGTGCTCCTTTGTTGGATAGAGAGCTCCTTTATTGGACAGGGTGCTCCTTTATTGGTACAAGTGCTCCTTTATCGGTACATGTCTTGGTCTAGTTCATAGTGTGCAAGGTCATCCAAATAATAACTGCCTAGGAATTTAAGTGTGCGGGGTCATCCATGTAATGTTGCCAGCAAATTTAACAAGTAAGGTCATCCACGTAGTAGCTCGTGTTGAATGCCAAGCCAAAACGATAGTAAATAAAATTAAAATCCTATATTTTATATTGTTTTGAGAAATAAATAAGATTTGAACATTTCTTGTTTTGAGATGTTTTAAGAAATTCCAACTTATATTTACTCATGTAGAACCATTTAAAGTTCAAAACATAATATGACTAGCTACCTTACTAAACGATTGGACGTTTCACTTTTGGCAGTGTTTCCCGTGCGTATAGTGCACATGACATTAACAGTGTCCAGTCCCAGTGTAAAGTGTAGATTCTCTATCATGGCTATAGTGGACAGTGACTAGTGCATAGTGGAGATTCTCTATCACGGACGTTTTGAGCATTAAACTATGCGTAATATTTGTATTATTAAAGTGCATATCCCTATGTGTCCCAGTTTTTAGTAATAAACACGACAATAAGATAGTTTGCACATAAATATATGAAATACAATATTACAACATTAAGAAATGCCAAATTACAATCATACGAACTACAACAACTGAACACATAAACATCAAATTCAAATTACAATAAAACACAATAAGATAGCTTCCACCTAGACCTACCACGGAAGCGGGAAAAATCCATCTCTAGTTGGCTTAACAACAATTTTGTTCAAGCGTCTTATTTCGGCTTGCACTTCTAGTGCATATTGAACTCCATGCTGGCACATCGAAGGGTCAATCCACTGTTTAAAGTAACAACAATCAATTTCATCAGGAAAAACCTTGTGGTCCTCGTAAGCTTCACAACCGTAAAATCGAAGACCAGCATTTTTTCAGTTTTCGAAACAACGACCATCGATTCTTCTCACAATAGCAAGAGGGGTTGGATCCACCCGGACCTAGTGGCTCGACTACGCGCCCTTCAACTACCCTTTCTTTTCCAGGTCATTGATTTTCTACTTCCTCATTGTCATTTCCTAAGTTGGCCATGGTGGAGCCTACACTTTCTTTTCCCTATTTCGACATACACCAATATGGCAACTATACTATTTTCTTTTCAAGTTAAAGGCTAAAATGGGAAAAGAGGAAGGAGTAGGCGGCTGGAAGAAAAGAAATTGTGAATGAGGGTTTAGCTTGTTTGGAAGAAAAGAAAAGAAGCTGCTATATATAGCGAAAAATAAGGTCATCCCCACCGATATTACAAGCAAAAAACAGGTCGTCCCTAACGATATTACAAGCGAAAAACAGGGTCATCCCCACCTATATATAATGGGGTGTACATCATGTCATGCACCGCTTCATTTTTTGAATTCCATGTCAAAACGATTTTACATTATATAATAATCGTTTATTTTATCTAAATAAACGTTATAATTTATAAAGGAATTCCATAACGACTATTTGAAAATTTGACTTTGACATAAAATAAAATCTACAACATGAAAACTCAAATTTTGTCTTCCATTAGAAAAATATTATCAATTAGATTCTAACGTTTCTTGTTTCAAAAAATTCCGACATAAATTGGATCATGTACAAACAATTAAAGTTCAAAACATTATATAACGAACTACCGTAGTGCTGCAGTTCTTTTTATAATTAAATTATAAATTAAACGTTTCAAACATCGTTTTATAGTTAAGCGTTTCAAACGTCGTTTAACATTACCCAGGGCATCATAAAATATAGATAATAAAGTGTCCAGTACACATAATATCAAAAAATATAGTTATCGACAGTAATAAACATAAAATGTAGATAATATAGTACAATATGCATCAATGTGACATATGAAAATGAGCAAACATTAAAGAATAACATAAAGTCCACTACATCAAGCCATACACATATATACATCATGATAATAAAAAACAAAATATCATCAACAGGATCCTCCTGAAAATCATCCTAAATCCGCATCATCATCATCATCATCGTGCTCACACTCCGCACCATCCTCCTCCCTGTCATCCCCGCTATCATCACTAGCATAATAAAGAATATTGTCATCGTCACTACCTAATCCTCCATCACCACCTAATCCTCCACCCCCTCCCAGTCTGCCATCACCACCTAATCCTCCATCACCACCTAATCCTCCACCCCTTCCTGGTCCTCCAGCAACACCTGAACCTCCACTAGTACATGACCCTCCAACCGTACCTGATGCTCCTGTATGACCACCCCTATTGCCGCTAGTCTGGTCTATAAGTCATCCATCTGGTCCTGGAAAACCTGAACTATCGCCTAATGCTCCTGATATAAGGACTGAGAATGTAGCAGGGCCATGTCCTGAATAGCGGTAATATGTATGCTATGCTGGTCTAGGCGGGGTGCAAACTACAAATATAGAATGTCGTAGGATAGCATCTCTCTAATAAGGCTTCTAGCAAAGGTCGATCGAAGGACCGGGGAGGTATAATCTATAAAAATAGTCCGAACGGACTAGCCAGTAGCCTCTCTTGAATATATAATAGTAAGATGTCAAGGGCCTGTGTATTAAACTTCGCCCAACTACCGCGAATGTAGATGTAAGTGTCCTATTAAAAATTATAATAGTTCAATAACTATAAAATCAACAGTTCATGCTTTTAAAAATTATAACCTAAATGCACTAAAGTATAACTATAAAACCAACAGGTCATGCTACCTATGTAATATAGTAAACTATTTAACCATTCAATAAATTTAAATGTTAAAATTATAACAGTTCAATAACTATAAAATCAATTGTTCATCCTTTTAAAAATTGTAACCTAAATGCACTAAAGTATTAATATAAAACCAACAGGTCATGCTACCTACATAATATAGTAAACTAGTTAACAGTTCAATAAATATAAATGTTAAAATTAGAATTTATACCAGAACTATGGCGAGCGCAGTAGACGAACATTGCGTGTATCCCTCTAGCAACTCATGAAGGATCTGTAGGTCCTCAATCGTCGTCCCCGCTGGTGGAGGAAGGTGCGCTGGACCAGCTGCATCGTCCAACTGAGCTGGAACTGTACATCTCCCCATCTTCAATATGCGTGGCGGCATCCCAGCGTCCAGAACAATAAAAAAATTAAAAGGAGGAAATTTGGCCAAAGTGATGGGAGTATAAGGCCTACCGCGCCATACTTGTAGGCGCGGTGGCCGCGCGCGCTGGTTTTATCGGCGCACAAGCTCGCAAGCCAATAAAATAGGCTCGCGCTTAGCGTGCCGATAAAATCGGCGTGCGACTGTTGGGAGATATCAAAGATATCTCCCTGAATTTTATAGGTTATAATGAGGCCATGTCATCAAGGTCAAGTCGCTTGTTATGTTTTGGAGTCATGCCCCTAGAGTGTTCATGTCGTGAGTCGTTAAAATCACTTCATGTCGTTGGAACGATGTCGTGCGAACAACTTCAACCAAGTCGTTCAATCCAAGTCACTGAATGTCTTCAAGTCGCAAGCAATTTATGTTGCTCTTCAGTATAATTAAGCCGTGACGAGAATAGTAAAGTGGATCCGCATAGTTATGTCTTCCATGACACAAATCATATCGTTAAGATCGGTCAAATCGTTAACTGTATAATATACCAACCAACATAACGTGTTTGCTTCAATTGTATACTCAATACATGAGGGATGACATGGAAAATGGGAAAGAAATTAGGATGTCCAGCTTCCACATAGGTCATAGGTTAATTGCATAATCAATGGAATGAAGTAGTGGTGAACTGCTTAAGTCATTATACATGGTTGTCACGTGAACAACTCAAGTTGTCGAATGCAGTCATGTCGTATGACATATTCCAGTTCTCAAACACCAAGTCGTTTAATCCCTTTATTGAATCATGTCGTGGCCTACAAATGGCAGTTGTAAAAGGGAACACGTGGCGATTGTATGAAGAGGTTGCCTATAATATGTTAATTGCAAGAGGACATGAGGTTAAGCCATTTTCTACCATGTCGATGGTATAAGAAGTCCCATGAGGAAGTGGGTGCCAGCTAGAAAGCACGGAGTGGCCAGATTCATGCCGTAAGCCACTCCATACCTCACATGCAACATGGATCAAGTTCCATTCTAAGTCTAGCAAGTCATTAATGCGACATGGATAAAATCAAGGTATCGAGCACAATTATTTGCCAATGAATTGCAGCTATATGTTACACGTATTGCAAGTTAATAAGGGGACAAGTGGCCAGAAAGTGGAATAGCCACATAAATATGAAGCAATATGGGTCTTGGATGCGGGTCTTGCTGGTAGATCATTCCCCAAGGCCTTCCATCAGCACATCACGACAAATCCAGGTTAGTAGATTCCTCCATGTCTCATGCAATTGAAAACACACAATGCGCCAGCTGTAAAGGAGAGGGGGCTAGCTATCATTACAATAATGGGTCATGGCATTGTTCTAAGCATTATAAACGTGTCGCAACCAATACAGCCTTCATACCACAGATGGCATATCTTTCAAGTCTTCATACTGCAAAAATTATCTTGCACGTTCCATACCGCATGCCACTGACAGCTGGAAAGTGTACAAGTGTGGTTGGCGCCAGCTGTACCATACCCTATTTACCACTACACTCTAAACACTACTATAAATACCCCCATACCATGCACTTGAAGTGGGATCAATTCTTCTACCCCGAAGGACCACAAAATCATTTCTTCAACATTCTAAGCTTCATTATCAACCTTCATGCAACATTAAATGGATCAAATCTCCTTCAAACTACATTAGAAACCTCTCCAACACAATTCAAGTAATCTCTAATCTTCGCTAAACCTATCTAAAGCCTAGATCTAACACTAAATCACTATGAAATCCATGAAGATCATTCAATTGAAAAGCTGATTGAAGATTCATACATCCACCATCACAAAGCAAAAGAACTCTCCAATTATGTTGTCAATTCAAGTGTAAATTAGATCCTAGAAAGAGAGAAAAGCGAGAAATGAACAATACAAGAGAATTCATGTATGTTATAAAACAAAATATCATAATGAGAAATTATTCAAGAGTGGACGTAGATCTAATTTAGACCGAACCACTATTAAAATCCTTGTTCTTCATTTTTGCTTTTTATTTTGTGATTGTGGTCTCACTCTAACCATTTGCTGAAGTTTTTACGTCACACCTTCGGTGTTGAAACCAAATTTTTGGTTTTAACATTTGGCGTAATCCGTAAGGCCGCGTTCATAATCTACCGAGAAGAAAACTTCATGGTGAAAAAGAGGATCCAATTTTCTTATTGAAATTTGCAAAGTTCAGAGGCTAGATCCAAAAATGTTCACTATCTTCAATTTTTCAAGCGCTTTAGAAAATATTAGAGACAATTGTAGTCGGTGATTTGTCTCAATCAAGGACTCTTAACCAAAGTTGATCTCGCAAAGATGATTTATGTTCGAACCTCATGATTTGGGTGATGAAATGTATAAATAAAAATCTGAGATAGACAACGACTTAGAGCTCAAATTCATGTTTCATTCATTGGCAACCTAATACATAATGGAAATGCAAGGATTTGATGCTAAGTAAAAGACCACGGAATTACATTACACAGCTTGAAGTCGTTGCTACATAAAGTATAATTAAAGAATGTGTTCATTACCAACATTGACACTACACTTTTTGAAAGCATGAAACTATGAGCTAAAAGTTAATAGAGCTGTCAGATATGTACAATTGTTGAACCATTCATTTCCAGAAAGTGGTTGCAAAATCTCAAGGTGTGTGGTGGATCCATTGAGTTAAAAGGCGTTGATGTATATTCTCGTCTGGTATGTTAATTTGAACATGAGATTTGGCAGAACGGTAAGCAAAAATCGGACTTTGTTAGCTTTAGAATTGTTTGGCCAAGTAATATGTGTAGAAGACAGTAATTGTTTGGGTTTTTGACTATGCCGCCCTAGCCTAACACCACGACGCGCTGATAGCTTCAAAGCTTGATTGCTACCTCCAACGCCGTCATCTCAAGAAGAAGCATTACCATCAGCAGTGTCAAACTCTAAAGATGGTGTTACCAACGCACTATGATAGGGTGTTCATAAGTGACATCAACAACAAGATTCATGGGATAACTACTATGAGTTGATCGGACATCTGAGCTCATTAAATTGGCCATCTAAATACTGTGCACTATATCATGAAATAAACATCAAGCTAATGTCATAAGATCGAAGTCAATTGAACAGATATCACCAAGTTACACCTAGACAAGATCAACATAGGCTTACTTTAACATCAGTATAGATTGGTTTTCATACTTCCAGCTTGGATTCCATCCACAACTTACGCAGCATTATGCTTTCAAAAAGGTTAAGGATATAAGCGTTAAACCTGCATTTGAGTTGCCATACGAGCACCTAAACTGCGTTTGTTTCTCTGACCAGCTATGTGATTTTCTTGCGACAACATCTCGAAGATGAAACTGCAAAGCTAAATCACCATCGCTTGGCATGAGAATGGAGAATATATTGTTTAGAAATTCAGTCCAATATCATTTACATCATCAAGCATAACCTGGAACTAGGTCCCCATGTCATAACATCGCGGTTCAAGTCTGATTCAAAGTCGAACGGGATTCACCTTAATTAATCATTCTCTCTGTCTTGTGTCATCATCGTTGGCAGCCTTTGTTTATGAAGGCTGACGCGTCATCACTTTCATGTACTAGAAACTCAATGTCATCCAAAATCGATCTCATTTTGAATGGAATTGTTGAGCAAAGATGACAAGCAAAAATGTCGATGCAATTATTAGCCGTTCCCCACTGTTCTCATGTTTATGATGCCAAACTAAGGTAGATGATCAATCTATATGGCTTTTGAAGAAATTTAGTTATTTTAAACATTGTACAAGGATGCAGTACTTGCTACCGCCGCGCCACATTAATTTAACTCGTTTAGACCAGAGCCAAGTTTTTTTTGGATCCATGCTTCTACTACGACTTGCAAATCAGCTAAGATCATCAGATTTCTACTAGATCTGGCTGCAACAAAACGAGCTGATCTCTCTTCAATGCATGTAACATGTTGTGAGGTCCTGATTCCTCCTCAGTACAAATTCTGGAAATAGATTCTCACTGGTGTGGTGATCAATCACTGAAAATCTCCCGCAAACTTGAGTTGTCAGTCGCAACAAGAATTTTAGCAACAAATACAGTCTAATACTGCGAGTTCACAGTAGTACAAATCATTCCTAACAAGCACTGACGCTTGGATCCTCTGGTATTATGCAGCGATTTTATCTGCTAAATTTAACCGATTGGAATATGTTTAGTTTCTGTGTTCCATATTTGAAAGCACGTCCAAGCTCAAGTACAACAACTATTCAACGAGGCTGCTTAAACAAGGGAAGGTTGTTCCAATGGCAGTTTTCAGATCTGAGAAAATTAGCGTTGAACAACATTCAATCATCTATCGAAGGAGTGTTTGGACCCGATTGGCATGGACCCTGCAAAATCAGTCAAATAATCTTAGATGGGACCATCACTCTATTGACTGTTGATGGAATTCAGATTCCAGAAGCCTGAAATTATCCACAGAGAGCTTGCTTCCTCACAAACCGACATGACCATATGACTCTTACCACACATCCTAATAGTGATGACTCAAGTGTCAAGTGCTACCAACATTATTCGGCACGGGCACAGAGATATAAGGCACCATCTCGAAAGTTTAAAAAAGGGGACCGCTAGAAGTCAAAAAGGAGGAGGTAGCAAACTTGAAGCACAATCGAAGGGAATCTGTTAAAACTTTTCTCAACAGATTCAATGTTGCCTTGTCCGAAGTGAGGAATCCAGAACCTTGCATAATCCTTATGTCTCTAATCGGTGCCATAAATGAGAAGAGCGAATTCGGTAGAGGGATTAAAAGAAAGAACCGAATATGCTTGAGAAATTCTACAAAAAGGCCAAAGAATACATGAGAGTTGATAGTAATCCAGTGCCTCTTCAAATTATCGCTACTAACCCGCTTCTTGAAGCTCCCAAAAATGTTGCGACCCAATATAATCAAGGGAAGAAGCGAGCCAATGACGGGAAAAACAACAAGGCTAGCAAGAAGCTTTGCTATCTCACCACTCTAAATGACACCCCGGAGAACATTTTCTTTGCCACGAAAGGTGCGGAACACTATACAAAGCCACTGATGCTGAAGATTTCAAAGAAGGCTGCCGAATTTTGGAAAGTTCTGCCGATTTCACAATCAGCCCAGCCATGATACAAATGAATGCAAACTTCTAAAAAGCACAATTGAAATATTGGTCAAAAGGGGTAAGCTGCGGCAATATGTTAAGAAATCACACGCAATAAATTCTCTTCCAACTACCTAGGGGCAAAGCATATCCCCCAATCAACTGGGCTTGAATGGAGAGGCTCCAACAGCAAACAGTTCTTGCTCAGATAGTAAAAGCTAGGAGAAGATGCAAAGCTATGTGAATGCTCAAGAGTACAGTCCAATAGAAGCAATAACTCCTATGAAATTAAAAGATCATGTTCATCCAATTATCGCCAGGCACTTCCATACCAAAGCTGAGTAAAGGCTAGATGGCATCTACAAATTGTTAACTCTTGGCGAAATCTCAATACCAAAAATCTGGTATAAGACTACTTGTGTCGACGTTCTGCATAAAAATGCTACTATGTGATTATGGAAAATTTATTACCCATCTATTCCATCAAAGTCTGACAAAACATAGCGACCCCGGCAACACTAGTTCTAGGGTTGTAAATTTCGTCAAAGGGAGCATTTCCCGAATGAGAGGACCCCCCAAAAGAGAGATGACACTTCCATAGCCTAGTAAATCCTGGTGACCATCCGTATCCTGGTCAAGACAGCTCAAGCGCTTGGTGCTCCAAACATTATTAGTAACAAATACAAAGGTGTGAAGTACAACCTTGTAAATAAAGGACACCAAGAGCTGTGCGGTCAAATTATGCAATGTTCAGATGCCATACAATGTTGTAAGTTTCACCGTAGGGGAACCTTCTTAATTGCAAGGTCCCGGGCACTAGTTCTACAAACTGTAGTAAAACTCGATAAATGAACTAACGTCCGCCCTGTGGAACGATGCAATACCGAACCAAAGACCTCCCCAAGGGTGAAACACCCCACCTCCGTTAGGGTCACTCTCAAAGGGAATGCCCTAATTTTGGTGGAGGTTTATAAGTATAAGTCACAGATATACAAGACAGATATAAGAACACATATTTTTGAATAGCGGAAAACAAGAACTTTTATTTCATTAAAATATGTGTTACACCAACCATACCATAATTGTCTTACAATACTTCCAAAAACATAACATCTTCATAACTGTCTTGATTACATTATTTAAAGAAGCATAAAGAAAACATAAATAAACTGCAAAAGTCCCATAGTTGCTGTCCAAAGCCATAGTCCAAAACGAAAAGATCCAAGCAATACATTCTTTCTCTTCAAGCTGGATATGAAGGCTGGTCAAGCTGCGGTATTCCCTCCCTGTGGACCTGGGGGGGGGGGGGGGGGACGGAAGAAAAGAAGACGAAAGAAAAGTAGAGTCAGACATAAAGCCTGAGTAAGTCTAGGACTATTCAGTTTATGAATAAAGAACTGGGTATGATAAGTATAAACAAGAAATGGGAAAGAACCATAAACTTAGTTAAGTTGTCTAGGGTCGAATATACTATCGTCCCCCATATTAATCTTTGTACCCATATAAACTAGTTCCCAACGGGCACCCCATAATCAGGGTGAAGTGATCCATTTTATGATGATCGGCTCCTACTCGCATAGTTACATGTGTCTTACGGCCCCCGATGTTGTAGTTACCTATGCTGGTC
The DNA here is from genome assembly GCA_030737875.1 of Allium sativum. Taxonomy (NCBI): domain Eukaryota; kingdom Viridiplantae; phylum Streptophyta; class Magnoliopsida; order Asparagales; family Amaryllidaceae; genus Allium; species Allium sativum. Next base: position 33,685,199 of record CM060913.1, on the reverse strand, counting down.
CCACCATGAGGTGTATCAAGTCCCATGGTGGCGGCCCGACACAATCCTAGAATGCACAGGTATGCTACTGGTGCCCAGTGCCTTATTTTTCTGTGCCGGAGTGTGTGCACGCCCGCACCCCGTTAGAACCTACACTGCTGCACCACCGCCGTCGATTTGACCTCTTACAATCAACCCAGTAATCGTGCCCCACCCTGCCTAGTTTCAGGGTATCATGATACCTTGTAGGGTTACTGCGAAAAGGGTCCCACGGTACTAGGTTTTCTATTTCTAGCCAACATGCTAAGTTGGTTAAGTGTTTTACAAACCTAACCCCAATCAGTCTGTTTAGTTTAGCATGTTCCATTTTGATTAAGTATTAATATAATTTACTTAATCCTATCAATCCTGATTCAGCCATAATTGTCTTATTAAAGCCTTGACCTCTCACATTAGACAGGTATTGTTGTGGCTGCCTGGGTCCGGGCAGTCTTACGCCACAACTCAGTCTAACCTCAGGTCCTTATTGGGCTCCGTGTTTAACCACCCACATTGGATAGGTATTGTTGTGACTACTGGACAGCCGGGCGGTTCCGGGCAGGTTTACATCAACTCTCAATCCAACCTCGGGTTAAACACATCGTATTTTTCTACATTTACATATTTTGTCTCTTTTCTTTTTATATGTAAATATTTGCGGCCCATTATTCAAATTCATCTTTATTGGTTAAGATTTATTTATGCCACTTAATTGTTTTTCAAAGTTATTGGCATGCGTCAAACAAGTCAACACATATGTTCTATATTTTTAACCCAAACGTCATTTCCCCCGTTTTATTCGTTCGCTCCAATGTAAGGTGTGTTGGGTTTAATACTTAAACCCAATTTAGCCATATAAAAAGGGGAGGCTATAACATGGTGTTTATAAGGTGACATAAAAAGGGAAGTGTGAACGCATGAACTTGCAACATAACGATCTAATTAACATAAGATAGGCATATGTGAACTTGCAATTGTGACATCATATAATCATGGCATAACATGAATCATTTTATCCATATAATCATAGCATAAACAATACTTAAACATAAATCCTTCTATTCATATGGTTAATGCATAGACAATACTTAAACATGAATTATTTTATTCATATGATTATGGCATAAGCAGTACTTAAACATGAATTAGTCATATGATAATGGCATAAACTTAAACATGAATCATAGGTTCAACTAACCATGTAAACTTGAAATTAAGAATCCAACTAAATTAGATATCATTATTATTGGCACACGGTCTTGACTAGAAATATAAGTCTATATTTTTATTTAGGCATAAACTAATCGTGTTCATAAATTCACTACATGTTAACAAAAAGGGTACTTACTTTTGTCACTAATACAAAAGTATGGTTCAACTAGAATTATCCCAACCTAATCCTTATATGAATCATGGTTTTCTTTCTACTCATAGAATTATAGCATAAACATATCTAAACTTACATCATGGTTTTTATTTTATCTATGTAAACTTGCAAGAGGAATATAATTCTAATGTAATTCTAACGTAACTTATGATAACAACATGAGCCTAAAAACATGTTTTTCAATTGGGCATAATAACGAACATAGTTTAGTCATGTTCATAAAATTAATACAAATTTACAAAGATGCATGCTTTTGTCACTATCACAAAAATATGATTTTTATACTTGAACTATGATGCCAATTTCAACATAATCTTCATATGAATCATAATACTTAGGTGAATCAAATTACACTAAAGATGACCATAGAAATTTACATCATGTTATCATAACAATAGATCATAGACTTGCATGAATTTCAAAATAAACTATTACAATGTACAGTTGTTGTTTCAACATGAATCTTATACTTGCATTTACCAAATGGGTGTTGTAAATAACTACCACAAACATGTAGTTTTCAATATGAATCATATGCTTGCATAAGTCCCAATCAAAATTCCACAACATGTGGTTGTCAACATAAGCCACATACTTGTATGAGTCAAACCATAGCATTGCCAAATCGTTTAGAATCAAAATAACATACAAATATAAGTCATTATCGCCACAATTCCATTTCGTTTCCAACGCAAATCGCGTACTTGCAAATATCCAATCGTATACCATAATATTCCCAAATCGTTTTGCATCAAAGCAACATACAAATATTATTATCGCCACAATTCCATTTCTTACATTACACAAATCAACACAATTATTTAATTCATATCGAAATAGCACTCTACTTACAGCGTATGGCGAATCTTCAATTCAGAAATCTGAATTCTGAATTTGGAGATGCTATCCTTTGTTGTAGGCGTTGCTTTGATTTTATTAACGTTGCTTTTAGCTTTGAATTATCTCCTAGTTGTCTCTCTATTTCTGACGGCTATCCTCAGTCTCTCCTCAGCAACATGACGGTCTCATCTCCATTTTAGTTTGTGTGAATTAGGGTTAGACTTAGGTCCTTTTTATAGAGTTTGTGAGTTGATTTAGACCGTCGATGAAGCTTGGTTCAATAATAGCCATTCGTTTGAAGGAGAGACCAACCAGGAGCTGACACCTAGCCCTAGTGACAAGGCAAGGCTCAGGAAATCGACCAAACACAGACCTGGCCAGCCAGGACTTGACCAGACCTGACCAGCAGGTCATTTTTGACCTGGGCGCACTTGGCAGGTGCGCCAGGTCAAAAATGCACTGGCGCACTTCCCTAGTGCGCCAGTGCATTTTTGTTCTGGCGCACTTCCCAAGTGCGCCAGTGCATTCTGACCCGTTTTCCGGTTTTTCGCCCAACTTCGTTCGTCCATATCTTCTTCATACAATATCCGTTTTACGCAAACTCAGACTCTATCTCAAGCAGAATTCCGAGACGAACGCAATGGCGTATCCCGTTTCCCTTAATTCTTTGATTTAAAATTAGTTATAGTTTAATTTGTGAATCTCACTGTTATAGAATACACGGGGTGTTACAAAGGGGCACATAAAAGGATTTCGTCCCCGAAATCTTCAAGTTAGGAAGAATGTATATCCTAACATCCAATCATCCATCTACTCATCCATCAAACACGAGCATCCATTGTCCTTAAAAGATTTCTATTGCTTCATGATCATATGTGAAGTGTGTGTGTACATGTACTTATCTAATGCAAAATCAGGCGGCCTACTGATTCAGTTGACCTCCTTAATGCGAATTATGTAAGTGCTATGAATCCATTATGTATGCAAATCCTCATATTCATGATTCTACATGAGTGCACAATCATTCATACACATGCAACATCCATATGACAACACATTAAAGTTCAACCATATACGAATGCAAACATATATGCATATGCAAAATGAAGTGACTGAGCCGATCTAAAGCCTAGATTGTGTGTGTATATGCAACCACGAGCAACCACTAGCAATCACTTGCAACCACTTGCAACCATCATCCATAACATGTTTCAACTACATCTTTTCATCCAAAGAGTTTCTACCTAAAGGATAGGGTCGAGGAGATATACCTAAAAAAAGATAGATAAAAGCGCAACTTAAGGAAAAGGAAGGATCAAAGATGTACCCTCGAAAAGAAAAGGGTAGGCAGCGTGTATTCTAGCTTCAGTTTCCCAAGTTGCATCTCCTTCGGCGTCGCTCCACTGAACTTTGACGAGCTTGACTTCGCGGTTGCGTAGCTTCTTCACTTCCGTTCCTAATATGCGGGTTGGAACTTTCCTCACGGTCGCTTCGCGTTCCACTTCAGCTTCTTCTAGGATATTTGGCTCTACCACTTCAGCAGACTCATGTAGACATTTTCGGAGATGTGAAACTTGAAAAACGTTGTGAACTACGGCCAATCTTCCGGGTAGCTCTAATCTATAGGACATTTTCCCAATTGTTCCTATCTAAAGGTATAGTTGAATGATAGAAGCAAGTAAAAACTTTGTGCCCATTAGGCAATGTCAAAACTGAAAATCTATGCCACACATATATTGATTAGGAGAAGAACTCTCTAAGCATCAGCCCCGAAGACCGAAATCAACATCAGACTGACACCCAAAGAATTACTCAACCCAACTACTATATATGATTCTAGGAAACTAAGCCTGATGGACTCCTTTTAGGTCACAAGGGAGTCCCTTCCTAAGACCAACCCGTATCCTATAAAACCCAAAAAGTTTGGTCAATCCAACGAACACCCTCAAGCCCCAACATGTGTTACTAACAGATGAGTCATACTCCCTATGGGGTTTGCAGCAGAAATTGGATTGAGAATGGGACTGAGAGGATATACACAAAAGATATCATGCAAGTAAGCTCTACAGGAAGAGAGGGATCAAGGACATACTCTTAAGAAGAGATATGATGCACGAATCTAGTCTTAAATCTTTTAAGTCGCATTTCCTTGAGCTTAACTCCATTATGCTTTGTCCGTCTTTAACTTCACAATTTCGTAGCTTCTTAATTCTTGTTTCCAAAATATGAGTTGGAACCTATTTCACTGTCGCCTCTCGTTCCTCTTTCACTTACTCTACTTCTAGTATACTTGGTTCAAACATAACTGCGTACTCATGGTTCCATGCAAGCTCTCCAAAATTCACTAGTGAATCTTGGATCTTGTTCACTTACTAGAAGGTATTCCACATAGATGAATTATCTCTTGAAAATAAACCAATGTCAACTATGTTGCCAAATGTACTTACTAAGGTGATTCTTTACGACTCATGCATAAGCGAAATGAACCTTCTGCCTTAGTGGCGAACACTACTGGATCGCCCCATTCTGAAATGCTCCTTCTAATGAACCCCTTCTCTAGAAGCTCTTTAATCTGTTTACTAAGCCCTTTCCTTTCCCGTGGAGCCATGTGTCTAACGGGCAACGCAACGGGATTTGCATTATCTACAAGGTATATGTGGAAGTCTATCTCCCGCTTCGGAGGCAAGCCCTTCACCTCTTCGAAGACATCCGGGTATTCTCGGACCACTCTAATCGATTGCAAATTTTCAACGAAGGCATCTAGCGATTCAAGGTAACTAAGCATAAACGCATACGAGGGATTACAAGAAATTTCCAAAGTATTACCGAGCTGGGTTAGGAGCCTAACAACCCTTTTCTCACAATCTAGGATGGCCCCATTACTGGATAGCCAATCCATGCCCAAAATCAAACCATACCCCGAAAAGCCCAAAACAAAGGCACTACATTTAAATTCTACGCTTAGAATAGAAATTTCAATCCCACACAGATCATAGACAAATGAGCTGGGCCCCCAATTGGGTTTGAAACAATTAAGGGGTCCTCTACCATACTAGTTTTTAGGTGCAGAGATTCTAACTAAAGCAGACGGGATAAGGAGTGTGACGCGCCGGAATCAAATAAAGTGTGAACGGGGTGATTATAAAGATAAACTATACTTTCTACAGAAGTATTTATACCTTGTTTCTTTGGGCAGTCCTTAGCCATGTGGCCTATCTCACCGCAAGAAAAGCACCCGCCCTTCATCTTGGCCTTCTTTTTCCGGCAATCTTTCACTAAGTGCCCCACTTTGCCACAGAATTCGCACTTCCTCTTCTCTTGGGACTTGTTGTCTTTCCCGCCCTTCTTAAAGTCTGTCTTCTCAGGGAAGTCTTTGCTGATGTGTCCAGTCTCCCCACAATGAAAACATTCTCCTTGCTTTCTTTTCCTTTTTCTACAATCCTTGGCTATGTTCCCTTCCGTACCACAAAAATTGCATTTCCTTTTTTTCTCGTTTCTTATTATTACTGTTACGATCCTTTCTTGTTTGACTATTATTCGTCTTCCTACTTTGGGACTCTTCCGCTTGCTGGTTCATGAGGAGGAGGAGTGAAAGCGTCAGCAGCTGGGGAGTAAGGTCTCCAGACATGCTGAAACAGAAAGGATAGATTCAAAACGAAGGATAAGAGATAGTACCTATGGCTTTGGGGGGGGGGGGACTTTGCCTTTTTAAAATAAAATAATATTTTTCTTTTAAAAATGCTTCTTTAAATTTCCTTTTTGAAAATAAATTTTCAAAACTTTTTATCTTATCTAGTAAACCTATGCTCTGATACCAAGTGAAACACCCCACCTCCGTTAGGGTCACTCTCAAAGGGAATGCCCTAATTTTGGTGGAGGTTTATAAGTATAAGTCACAGATATACAAGACAGATATAAGAACACATATTTTTGAACAGCAGAAAACAACAACTTTTATTTCATTAAAATACGTGTTACACCAACCATACCATAATTGTCTTACAATACTTCCAAAAACATAACATCTTCATAACTGTCTTGATTACATTATTTAAAGAAGCATAAAGAAAACATAAATAAACTGCAAAAGTCCCATAGTTGCTGTCCAAAGCCATAGTCCAAAACGAAAAGATCCAAGCAATACATTCTTTCTCTTCAAGCTGGATATGAAGGCTGGTCAAGCTGCGGTATTCCCTCCCTGTGGACCGGGGGGGGGGGAACGGAAGAAAAGAAGATGAAAGAAAAGTAGAGTCAGACATAAAGCCTGAGTAAGTCTAGGACTATTCAGTCTATGAATAAAGAACTGGGTATGATAAGTATAAACTAGAAATGGGAAAGCACCATAAACTTAGTTAAGTTGTCTAGGGTCGAATATACTATCGTCCCCCATATTAATCTCTGTACCCATATAAACTAGTTCCCAACGGGCACCCCATAATCAGGGTGAAGTGATCCATTTTATGATGATCGGCTCCTACTCGCATAGTTACATGTGTCTTACGGCCCCCGATGTTGTAGTTACCTATGCTGGTCCCACCATGGGGTGTATCAAGTCCCATGGTGGCGCTAGAATGCACAGGTATGCTACTGGTGCCCAGTGCCTTATTTTTCTGCGCCGGAGTGTGTGCACGCCCGCACCCCGTTAGAACCTACACTGCTGCACCACCGCCGTCGATTTGACCTCTTACAATCAGCCCAGTAATCGTGCCCCACCCTGCCTAGTTTCAGGGTATCATGTAGGGTTACTGCGAAAAGGGTCCCACGCTACTAGGTTTTCTATTTCTAGCCAACATGCTAAGTTGGTTAAGTGTTTTACAAACCTAACCCCAATCAGTCTGTTTAGTTTAGCATGTTCCATTTTGATTAAGTATTAATATAATTTACTTAATCCTATCAATCCTGATTCAGCCTTAATTGTCTTATTAAAGCCTTGACCTCTCACATTAGACAGGTATTGTTGTGGCTGCCTATTGCCGGTTGGGTCCGGGCAGTCTTACGCCACAACTCAGTCTAACCTCGGGTCCTTATTGGGCTCCGTGTTTAACCACCCACATTGGATAGGTTTTGTTGTGACTACTGGACAGCCAGGCGGTTCCGGGCAGGTTTACATCACAACTCAATCCAACCTCGGGTTAAACACATCGTATTTTTCTACATTTACATATTTTGTCTCTTTTCTTTTTATATGTAAATATTTGCGGCCCATTATTCAAATTCATCTTTATTGGTTAAGATTTATTTATGCCACTTAATTGTTTTTCAAAGTTATTGGCGTGCGTCAAACAAGTCTACACATATGTTCTATATTTTTAACCCAAACGTCATTTCCCCCGTTTTATTCGTTCGTTCCAATGTAAGGTGTGTTGGGTTTAATACTTAAACCCAATTTAGCCATATAAAAAGGGGAGGCTATAACATGGTGTTTATAAGGTGACATAAAAAGGGAAGTGTGAACCCATGAACTTGCAACATAACGATCTAATTAACATAAGATAGGCATATGTGAACTTGCAATTGTGACATCATATAATCATGGCATAACATGAATCATTTTATCCATATAATCATAGCGTAAACAATACTTAAACATAAATCCTTCTATTCATATGGTTAATGCATAGACAATACTTAAACATGAATTATTTTATTCATATGATTATGGCATAAGCAGTACTTAAACATGAATTAGTCATATGATAATGGCATAAACTTAAACATGAATCATAGGTTCAACTAACCATGTAAACTTGAAATTAAGAATCTAACTAAATTAGATATCATTATTATTGGCACACGGTCTTGACTAGAAATATAAGTCTATATTTTTATTTAGGCATAAACTAATCGTGTTCATAAATTCACTACATGTTAACAAAAAGGGTACTTACTTTTGTCACTAATACAAAAGTATGGTTCAACTAGAATTATCCCAACCTAATCCTTATATGAATCATGGTTTTCTTTCTACTCATAGAATTATAGCATAAACATATCTAAACTTACATCATGGTTTTTATTTTATCTATGTAAACTTGCAAGAGGAATATAATTCTAATGTAATTCTAACGTAACTTATGATAACAACATGAGCCTAAAAACATGTTTTTCAATTGGGCATAATAACGAACATAGTTTAGTCATGTTCATAAAATTAATACAAATTTACAAAGATGCATGCTTTTGTCACTATCACAAAAATATGATTTTTATACTTGAACTATGATGCCAATTTCAACATAATCTTCATATGAATCATAATACTTAGGTGAATCAAATTACACTAAAGATGACCATAGAAATTTACATCATGTTATCATAACAATAGATCATAGACTTGCATGAATTTCAAAATAAACTATTACAATGTACAGTTGTTGTTTCAACATGAATCTTATACTTGCATTTACCAAATGGGTGTTGTAAATAACTACCACAAACATGTAGTTTTCAATATGAATCATATGCTTGCATAAGTCCCAATCAAAATTCCACAACATGTGGTTGTCAACATAAGCCACATACTTGTATGAGTCAAACCATAGCATTGCCAAATCGTTTAGAATCAAAATAACATACAAATATAAGTCATTATCGCCACAATTCCATTTCGTTTCCAACGCAAATCGCGTACTTGCAAATATCCAATCGTATACCATAATATTCCCAAATCGTTTTGCATCAAAGCAACATACAAATATTATTATCGCCACAATTCCATTTCTTACATTACATAAATCAACACAATTATTTAATTCATATCGGAATAGCACTCTACTTACAGCGTATGGCGATTCTTCAATTCAGAAATCTGAATTCTGAATTTGGACATGCTATCCTTTGTTGTAAGCGTTGCTTTGATTTGATTAACGTTGCTTTTAGCTTTGAATTATCTCCTAGTTGTATCTCTATTTCTGACGGCTATCCTCAGTCTCTCCTCAGCAACATGACGGTCTCATCTCCATTTTAGTTTGTGTGAATTAGGGTTAGACTTAGGTCCTTTTTATAGAGTTTGTGAGTTGATTTAGACCGTCGATGAAGCTTGGTTCAATAATAGCCGTTCGTTTGAAGGAGAGACCAACCAGGAGCTGGCACCTAGCCCTAGTGACAAGGCAAGGCTCTGGAAATCGACCAAACACAGACCTGGCCAGCCAGGACTTGACCAGACCTGACCAGCAGGTCATTTTTGACCTGGGCGCACTTGGCAGGTGCGCCAGGTCAAAAATGTACTGGCGCACTTCCCAAGTGCGCCAGTGCATTTTTGTTCTGGCGCACTTCCCAAGTGCGCCAGTGCATTCTGACCCGTTTTCCGGTTTTTCGCCCAACTTCGTTCGTCCATATCTTCTTCATACGATATCCGTTTTACGCAAACTCAGACTCTATCTCAAGCAGAATTCCGAGACGAACGCAATGGAGTATCCCGTTTCCCTTAATTCTTTGATTTAAAATTAGTTATAGTTTAATTTGTGAATCTCACTGTTATAGAATACATGGGGTGTTACAAAGGGGCACCCAATTGATCGTCAGCGCCATTAATACATGGCCCGATTACGACGAATACTGGGCTTTAAACCAAAGATCTCCCCGATAGGCACCCGGTCGATTGTCAGTGCAATTTATACATGGCCCGATTATGACAAATATTGGGCTCTAAACCAATGACCTCCCTAAAGGGTGCCTAGTTGATCGTCTGTGCCAATAATACATGGCCCGATTACGACCAATACTGGGCTCCAAATCAAAGAACTCCCAGAAGGGCACCCAGTCGATCGTCAGTGCCGTTAATACATGGCCCGATTACGACGAATACCGGGCTTCAAACCAAAGACCTCACTAAGGGGCACCCAGTCGATCGTCAGTGCCATTTATACATGGCCCGATTTTGACAAACCCTGGGCTTTCAAAGACCTCTTTGGAGGCATCCGATCAGATGTTGGGTCTTTCAAATCCAATTATTGTTACTCGGTCTTCCAAATCCCGTTACTGACGGACTTTAATGACCTCTTCGGGGGCATCCGATCATAAGGCGGGTCTTACAAATTTGGTTTGTGATGGACCCAAAGACCTTTTCAAAGGTGTCTAACAAATTCTACAATTAGCTGAATTGTTCGGTCACAATGAATAATGGATTTATAAAGACCGCTTCAGAGGCACGAAAACCAAGACCTCCACGGGGGCATGTATTCAAATCTAATCTCCGAAGGGCCTGAACTGCTAGGTAAGTAAGAAATACGATTAGATATACTAAACATATAAGACCTCTCAATCAGGGGGACAAAAAAAATCCTCTTCATTTAAGGTTTGTGTTTGATCAACTATGTTAAAAATATTTGGGTCGTGAGAAAATATAGGAAATCCCGAATGTGATGGAAAAAGCAATAGACTTAGCCACTACGGCAGGAATCTTCGATGTTTTAATCACAACCAAGAGAATCGAAACATAGTTGATCGCACCAAGCCAATAAAAGTCTGTGACGAACTTTGGTATGGGGGCACCACCACCACATTAAGACAAATAAATAATACTCACCAAAACATACCATGAGCTCATTACAAATTTATACCAAACAAGAAGGCTTTATGGTTGCAAGGACTATCTTGATCAAAAAATTTGAATTTCTTCAAATAAAGTTAAGGAAAGTTCGAAGACTTTAACACAGTAGTAAATAGAAAAGTGGTTACTCATAGAAAAGAAGTCTCGAATGTCGCCTTAGTCAAAAGCAAAAGAGTTTAATAAAGTTGACCACATAGACTCGGCTAGTAATGATTTGCGGTATGAGGGCAATACAGACTTGTAAAACATGAAGAAGATAAGTGCATAGATAGAAAAGTAAGTCAAAGCTAAATTGAAAGCTAAAGTACAACAAGAAAAAGTATCTTCATTACACCAAAAGCAAGTATTAACAAAGTTCATAGGCAAAGGATCCAGACACTGTTTTAATGCAAACTCTCCAGTGGAATTTTAAAGATGCAGCATCTCCGTCAAAGGCCGGGGCATCCGATGCTTTAGGCATACAACAAGAAGTAGAAGGAATTCTTCAGGAGGGAAAGGATCGAGCTGGTGAAAGTAGTCCAAATTCATGAAGTAGCCTTTCTGTGATAAGAAACTTCTTAGCCCTATCTTGCTCATCAACAACCTTCAAAGACTCAAGCACATAGTCGGCTACTAAAGTCGGGTTTCCTAGATATATTGGCATGCTCAGAAGCTCTGAATAAGCCGGTAAAAGCAAAAAGACTTTACCAATAAATTAGAAGCTTCTAGTGCGTTAATCTGAATCAAGGAAATTCGACAAAGTAGATTATATTCTCTCATGCAATTCATGACGACCCATGGTAAAAGAGTAACGCAAACCCCAAAAGGACAAAAAATTCTCAGAAAATGTACCACGGGCCCGTCGCGATATAGCAATGAGCCAAAAACTGACTAGCACTTATCAAAGAGCCAATACACTTGGAAATAAGTGAGCTAGAGTGCAACAAATATGAGCTTCTGCATTAAAAGGCTTGGAAAAGGGACCTCACCTTTAAGAGTGGGGCAGCTGAAAATTTGACAAAATCAATATGATGTGATTCGTCAATAAATCCCAATAAAGATCAACCTTGAAGATCTGATTAGTTAAGCATCGACTGGTTCTTAGCCTGTTAACGAAGGAAAAGGTAGGTACATCGGTCGAGTCGGATCAAAAGAAACTGCTTCTGAGAATGAATTCCTTTGCTAAGAAAATTAAGAGTCTTTCAACACAAAAGCTTCGTCGTTTATAAAACTCCCATTGTATATAAATCAAAGAACCTGATGGTACTCTGCTTCAAATCCGAAGATAAATGATGCTCAAAAGGCGACTATGCTAATATGATGCAGCTCGAATCCTATAGAGTGGTAATATTTCTCTAGGAATTGGAGCTGTTATCCATCAATGGCGTCAACATGAGTTATAAAAAAGGTTGAGAAATAATCATGCACCGGGACAAGCCATTGTTAAGTAAAAATTCAAAGTTATATCCTGGGATAGTCCATGGTGATAAACATTATTACAAGGGATAACAATTCTGTGAGGTTGCAATATATGAAAAGAGTATCCCAAAATACAGAAAGAGCCAATATGGCAAAATGTAGGAATAACGTTGGTCCCAGGCCTCAAGACCCTGAGGGTGGATACTGCAAAAGGCAGCATATAAAATAATGACCCAACAACAACTTATTAAGTGATGAGTATAAGCTACTCAGTTTACCAAAATCCTGCGGTCATGACCAACCAGAAGGATTGGCGGGGAATATAAGTCAAGCTGGCTGGGGCATCACTAATAATTATGAAGCAAGCTAAACTCAGAATTCCATTGGATAAGTCATCAGGTGTACGCCACTCATTAATACTGAATCTAGTGTAGTAATAATTCAAAAGATAATACTCAAAGTTCGCAATCCAAAACCAAGATTGATGAATCTCAAGCGTTATCGATAAGCAAATTAAGTGTATTACTTGTGTGAATTATATCTGCCAAGTCATGAACTCCTAGATAAAAGCAGCTTCACATTGATAATACAATCAAATCTGTGAATGGTTCTCATAATTAATTTTTATTCACTAGACTAATCCGTTGTCATGTCAAGCAATCGACAATGAACTTGCCACTAAATGTGTGCAAAATCTCCTTATTACAGGTTGTCTGGATAAGCACATATGCCAATAGAAACTCTCCAGTAAAGCAGAGTCAATATTGCGTCACTGTTCATCAAAATAAAGCAAAAAAGGACAAACGAGTCCAGTGTTCATCGTTAACAATTTCGAAAACCATGTGCAAATTGAAAGATCAACCCCCGAGTCCAACAAATATCGAGAGACCTAAAGGCTACTACAACAAAGTCTCAAAGTGGGCGATTAGCAAATTCTCTTTCCCCGACAATTTTGTGCCAAATTCTGAAATACCAAAATAGATTCACACTTGGTTAAAAAAACATCTAGCTAGCATAAAATGACATTTCTACGAATGGTTGTCAAGGTAATGGGGAACGGAAAAGGACCAATATACTTTCGATCGTGAAGTTGCAATCGCTCTAGCTTTAAAAACTCGAATAGAAGCTTCAATGCTAGTGGAAGGGATTTCCTTTTCAGAACAATCACTGTTCCTGTGTCTGGTATTCACTTTGCACATGGAATATTGTTTTAAGGAGCAACATACAGGTTGATGTGTTGCTTCGGTAAAACCTAATGACTAGGCAATTTCGCGAAACAAGTTGTTTAGCGTGAATTGGCCACGATCATTTCAATGAAAAACAGGTACGATCATTATGTGGAAAATTTCATTTGTTTTATGCGTTTAATACCAAATTAAAGTCTGGGGCATTCACACACTGGCATGTCATCATCAATGAAAAATGCTTGAATTCAAAACCGAAACGATTGTAAGATCAACAAAATTGACACAAGAGCATTGAGTTGTGAACATTTCAAGTGTTAATTCGTGCTCAAGTCATTATCAGCAGTAATTAAATTCATGGGAAGCATTCAAGGAGGTTTTCGCAAATGTAAACTTCAAAAATCAAGTTTGAAACATGCTGTATTGAAGTGCAAATTAGCTAATTTCCACAGCAATGAAACTTGAGTTATCCAAATAAAATTTTCATGCAAACCTCTGAGAATGCATGAATGGAAGCCGCTCAAACTAAGTCGATAGTGCCACATGGATCATACATCATATAATTCAAGTCGCTGCCAGCTGTTAAAATGCTTGTTGAACTCTATAATGTTAATCCAGTCGATAGGAGAAGACGAACATTGAATTATAATAGCTTCTACGAAGTATGAGGCATCCAATAGGGTCTCCGATAACAAAACTGATTGATAAAGCAAACAAGCACTGAGCAGTAAAAATTCTTCCTATAATAAAGACTTATGAGGACCCCCTAGGCTGGGGCACAAATATTCAAATATTCAATGCTTCTCCAAGAAGGAGTAGAAAATAAATCACAAATATGTATTTCTCAAATGTGAGATGTCTTACACCATCATGTAAGCCGTTAAAACGATGATGTTTGAAATCCACAATTAGCTTTAGCCGATTAGTTGATTTTAAGTGTTAACGCTAATTCAAATTAAAATATCATGTTTGTGCAGATAATATTCGACGAGTTAAAAATCGTTGAATAAAACAACCCTGTGCAAACACTTTATTTAATTCAAGATAAAATTCGCTATAATTCATTTCTCTAGTGATTTAGCTAACCATCTATCGATATGGACGGTCGATAACAAGGTATAAGTCCAAAATCGTGCAAGTGCTTATTTTAATTATAGAATAGGTGGCGTGGAACATAGAAGTTCAAAGCATGACTTGCAATGGAAAACAAAAGAGCTACGACTAGATGTCAAAGCAAACTGTGTGCATTTCGAAGCCCATATTTCTTGTAAGCAAGAAATACAAGCTTTGAGGGGAAAATTTTAACCCCGTTAAAAGGCATGTCAAAAATAATGAATCAACTGTTTAATAAAGCTATGTCATCAAGGTCAATCCACTCGTTATGTTTTGGAGTCATGCCGCTAGATCGTTCATGCCGTGAGTCATTAAGACCACTTCATGTCGTTGGAACGATGCCGCACTAACAACTTCAATCAAGTCGTTCAATCCAAGTCGCTGAATAACTTCAAGTCGCAAGTAATTCATGCCGCTCTTCAGTATAATTAAGCCATGACGAGAATAGTAAAGTGGATCCGCATAGACATGTCGTCCACGACACAAACCGTATCATTAAGATCGGTCAAATAGTTTACAGCATAATATACCAACCAGCATAACATTTTTGCTTCAATTGTATACTCAATACATGAGGGATGACATGGCAAATAGAAAAGAACGTAGGATGGCCAGCTTCCACATAGGTCAGACGTCAATTGCATAATCAATGGAATGAAGTAGTGGTGGACTGCTTAAATCATTATATATGGCTGTCACGTGAGTAACTCAGTTTGTGCCAATGCAGTCATGTCGAATGACATATTCCAGTTTTCAAACACCAAGTCGTTTATTCCCTTCAGTGGATCATGTCGTAGCCGACAAATGCAAGCTATAAAAGGGAGCACGTGGAGATTGTATGAAGAGGTTGCCTAAAATATGTTAACTACAAGACGACATGAGGTTAAGCCATTTTCCACCATGTCGGTTGTATAAGAAGTTGCATGAGGAAGTGGGTGCCAGCTAGAAAGCGTGGAGTGGCCAGATTTATGTCGTAAGCCACACCATACCGCACATGCGACATGGATCAAGTTCCATTCTAAGGCTAGCAGGTCATTCATGCAGCATGGATAAAATCAAGGTATTAAGCACAATTATTTGCCAATAAATTGCAGCTATATGTTACACATATTGCATGTTAATAAGGAGATACGTGGCTAGAAAGTGGAATAGCCACATAAATATAAAGTAATATGGGTCTTGGATGCGTGTCTTGCCGGTATGTCATTCCCTAAGGTCTTCCTTCAGCGTGTCATGGAAACTCCATGTTAGTAGATTCCTCCATACCACATACAATTGAAAACACACAATGCGCCAGCTGCAAAGGAGAGGGGGCCAACTGTCATCAGAACAATGGGTCATGCCTTTATTTCAAGCATTATAAACATGTCGCAACCAATACAGCCTTCATACCGCAGATGTCATATCGTTCAAAGTCCTCATGCCGCAAAAATTATCTTGCACGCTCCATATCGCTTGTCGTTGACAGCTGGAAAGTGAACATGTGTGGTTGCAACAGCTGTACCATACCCTATTTACCACTACACTCCAAAAACTACTATAAATACCCCAATACCAAACACTTGAAGGGGGATCAATTCTTCTACCCCGAAGGGCCGCCAAATCATTTCTTCAAGATTCTAAGCTTCATTACAAACTCCATTAATGGCTTTCAAAGATCAATCAACCTTAATGCAACAACAAATGGATCAAATCTCCTTCAAACTACAATAGAAATCTCTCCAACACAATTCAAGTAATCTCCACTAAACCTCTCTAAATCCTAGATCTAACACTAAATCACTATGGAATCCATGAAGATCATTCAATTGCAAAACTGATTGAAGATTCATACATCCACCATCACAAAGCAAGAGATCTTTCCAATTCCTTTGTCAATTCAAGTGTAAATTAGATTCTAGAAAGAGAGAAAAGTGAGTAATGAACAATATGAGAGAATTCATGTATGTTGTAAAACAAAATATCATAATAAGAAATGATTCAAGAGTGGACGTAGATCTAATGTAGATCGAACCACTATAAAAATCCTTATTCTTCGTTTTTTCTTTTTATTGTATGATTGTGGTCTTACTCTAACCGTTTGGTGAAGTGTTTAGGTAACACCTTTGTGTTGAAACCAAATTTTTAGTTTTAACACTCTTCAAGTCCGTTTGAGTTAGCAAAGGGGCAAGGCCAGACTATGGAGCTCAAGTAAAAACAATAGCAAAGAATGTCATTGGGGCTGTGGCAGCTAACCGCATGTTTTGGTGGAGTATGGTGGAGGAACTGATGGCGGCTTGGCGCGGTTTATGAAGAGTGGAAAGTGTATATGTGTTGTTTATAGTTTGCAACGTGAAGTTCTGAGAATTCAAAGTATATAAATACATACAAAAGGAAGAGTACGTGCAAACCAATATGGTAAAGACGTGTTAGAAGGTGGCGCGACAACGGTTTTGCAAGTTTCAGGAAACTGTATAGACGAAGATGAGAGTAAGGAGAGTTTGAGGAAGAGTGGCTGATGCAGCATAGTTAAAGGTTGGAGCCGAGCTAAGTAATGCGAGCTGGTGACCAAGTGGGGTCAGCCGATGGCGTTGGTGACAGTGGGATGACGAGGAGGTGTCGCGGGGTGGTCCGGCGTCGGTGGAAGGGGACGACTGTTGGACTTGCCGGAGTTTGGTACGACACTGGTGATAGGAGAAAGTATGTGAAAACCGTGTGCATGGACTAAATCTAGAATGGTGGACTAGAGCAAGTCTTTAAACTGGAGCGAACTGGAATATTTAGAGCGTACTAGAGTGAGCGAGTTGCGGAGGAAAATGGTGGGTTCAAGGTGTTTTCATTAAGGACGCGAAGTGTTAATGTGTGGATGCATGCGGGAAAACGTAAAGAAGGAAAGAAAAACGATGGCAAGGAATGGACGGGAAATGGCATTGATAGTTCGGGAAGTAGTGGGTTATTTTTTAAGGAATATGCTAGGAGGACCGAAGGAATTTTTGTCAAAATACGCGGATCTTTATTTGAAGGGCTAAAAATAAGGGAGGACTCCTGGAAAATGGGGGAGAGTGCAAATCATACGGTGAAAAATGTTTTTGTCATTTTCCCTGACCTATTTTCCGGGCCTTCAAGCATTTCCGATTTTTTAATACGAGGGCAACATATTTGTCTGGAGCGTGCTTTCATATTGAAGAGGAAAAGATGGAGAAGCGGGTTGGTGAGTTTTATGGGCCAGGAATAGGAAATGAGTAAGGCCCGAAAGAAGGAAAACAAATAAAAATAAATAAAAGCCTAAAACGTTGTGGTGCGAGCTGGCATGAAAATCAGAAATGGTTTTTACAAGAGCATTGGTTTCTTTTCTGTGTTCGCGAAAGACAACTGCTTCATGTGGGACGCGGATTGTTCAAGGAATAAGAGGTTAGGCTGAGCAATTACAAAGGGTAAAGCCCATATTTAATTTGAGTAAGTTTTAAATTTAAAATAAAGTAATATATTAACTTTGAACTATCATATCTTATGCATACATTATCGAAATTTAATGAAACATGATCCGTTAGGATCGCAAAGTTGCAGGCTACGTATTAAAACTGGTCTGAAGCGATTTGGAGATCGTTACGATTTTAGACAAAATTAAAACGCCTAATATAATCAACCGACGATTAGTCGTTATTCAACGGTTAACGACCAAGGTGAGTAAACTCACTAATTCTGTTCAATTTTATAATTTTATAAATGTTATTTAGGAAATGATTGAATGTTGTGTGTGGTGGATGTTTGGATGATTTGCTAATTAGCTGATGGAAATAACATATACAATTATATATATACACTGTCTATTGAATACTGATTCTGTTTAATGTTATATTTCATATTGATATGAAATTGGTGTTATTTATGTGACTAACATATGTGGATGCAGGAAACAAGTTGGAGGGATCCAACTGGATTCCTCAACAATTATATTGTTGTTTTTAATATATTGCATTCTATGATATGTTGCTGATTATTTTGTGTTTGAATAACATTGGCCCTGAAATAATTAATATTTAGATACCTTAAAATATATTGGAAAGGAATTGGAGTTTAAAAGGAAAAAAAAAACCTATTATTTAATATTCTTGTTGAATTGGGATTGAGCTAGAGTTCAATAACTTGTTTAAATTATATAAAACAAGCAGTTTGATTTAAAAATGATATTTATAATGAAATAATTATCATTGGGGAATTTAGGAAATATGAACTCAAGAATAGATGTTTAGTAAGGGAAAATGGGAAATCGTTTCAAAAGAAACGATGAGATCATTTTGATATTCAAAACGTAAGTAGAAGTGTAATAATCCATAAGGATTTATACTCAGAATTTCACTATGTCGAATGTTTTAAAAATAATTTACTTTTAGAAATTATATACATTATATAAATTAGAATCTGATAAGATATTTAATATTTTGTTTAAACCAAATAATTTATAATAGAATATGTAATTGACATGAAGATATAAACTTGATATTTATTTAACAAGGACTTTACTTGAATGGAGATTATGAAGTGAAATTTGAATATGAATGGCTGAAATAACTCGATAAATGGAATTTTAACATGTAATGGTATTTACAAATGAACTTAATATTTATTTGATTAATAAGACCATATTTTTATAGAGAAATAATATTCATGTTCAAAGGTTAATAATGATTTAAAAAGAAAATGTTTTGTAGATATAAATGGTAATAATGGAAATCGGAAATGTTTCCAATGTTAATACGGTATATTTTCTAAAGTACAGAAAATAAGAAATGTGGGAAAAGATAGGAATATTTTCAAACGTTAATATCATATATTTTCTGGAATATGCGAAAATAAAAATTATAATATTTGGAAATGTTTCCCAAGAAGCATGAAGGGGTAAATGGGGTTTTGAAAAATATCCGGAAAGATATGGGAGACTGCAAAATTAATAAAACAAGCCAGTGGTTGTTTGATGCTTAGTTGTAACTTTGAACGGATGTTTGTTTTGCTTTGGTAGTTAAATCACCGACCATAAAAGATTTTTGACCATCGTTGTCAATACGAAGAGACTGGTTGGATTTATTATCTGAAAACCACTCCGTATACGCATAGGCGTTGCGAATTAGATTATGCTAAAGATAATTGAAGACGGAATGGAAAACAAGTGTTGTTCAGTTTTGTCCATACTTATAACAACTTGTATGGACAATTGTCTGACGGAGTATTCCTAACAGATCACATAAGACAATCTTTTCAAAGTATTACGTCTGGTGGCGGAGGAATTCATTTCTCTTAGCTTTTATGCCCATAATATTTTGGGAAGATCAACTAGTGATTTGACGGGTTTGACGATGTGACATTCAAATTGAATGGTGACCAGATGTTCTGAAGGACAACGTAGCCTCAAGCCTCAAAAACGGGAAATGACAAAAATCGGGCAGGCTGCATGGCTAGTTGGGTCATACCCAAGTAGGGTATATTGTCACCGATCTAGAGAAAATTCATATTTGTCATTCTTTTCGATTCTATATCTTATGCGTTATGGTGAGACGACCAACAACCGTAGGTGACAATATATTCGCTACACTCAAGCTAAATGAGTGGGCGGTCATGTGTGGCCAGGTTGCAAGATGTTCTTATTGAACCCCGGTGTATCCCCTCTAGAGTTACTGATCGGAAGGTGTTCTCATATCATGTCATAGTTGGAATCCAATCTCCAATAAGCGCCCTACAGGTTTCGATTTTATACTATGTATATGGAACGTGAGATGAAGCGTTCCGCTATTTGATTATTTAGTTGAATAGACATTATTATAATATCACTGGACATTGATATCAAAATTGTTTTGGATTATAGTAAGGTAAAAACTGTCCATGTTTATGTGTGGGCTGGTGTTACTATTATCATTTTCTTTAAAAAGGATTTCCAAAGTTAAAAAAGATGGTTGGAGTTTACTCACACTAGTCCCATGACAGACCTAAAGTTTATTTTGTTTGTTTTTCCCTAAACTCTTGGGTGCCCAAATTTGTACGGGTAGTCAAGTGTTTCAGGCTTTACAGATACACGTGGAGGAGTTTGAAGCAGGAGGCTTCACTATTAGTTATTTAGAGATTATTTCTGCTGTGAAGTATATATGTTGTACTCTGATATGGTATGTAACACCCCACGTCCGTTAGTGTCACTCACAAAGGGAATGCACTAAGTTCTATGGAGCATTTTGGGTAAAAGATGCAGATAAATTACAAGACAGACAAATTATTAAACAGTGGAAAATAGAACTTTGCTTTATTGATAATTTAGTCTGTACAAGATTCTTTTACAATATCAGAGTATCATCTGTCTTTATAAAATAAAGAAGCATGAAAATACATTTATATATTCCCCAATGTAGCAAGAGCCAGCCATAGCATCTGGAAGAGAATTCAAAGACAACTTCGTCAAATCTTCAAGCTGGGAAAGAGCAACGGTCCAGTCTAATCCTGAGTTATACTATTCCCTCCTCAACTACCTGGGGGGGGGGGGAAACGGAAGAAAAGAAGACGAAAGAAAAACAGAGTCAGACATAAAGCCTGAGTAAGTTCAGTAACTTCTAGCATGTGAACATGGAAAAACAAAACGACATGAATTAACTGAATACAAGATTACACCATGACGATAAGGTCAACAAGATTAGACAAGGTAGTCACAAGATATGCTAAGATGACTGGATACGCTCTAATACTTTCGCAGCTTCGCTATTTCCTTGTTATACTGGTTTCTATATCTCTGCACCACCTAACTAGTGTTCAACTAGTAACGATAACGTGATCCCAACCCCTGTAGTTTCCATTGTCTTCAGGCATACATTTATTATTTATTACCTAGATCTAGTCTAGGGTTTTCTATCAAGTGCTTCTTAGATTTAACTATAGTTTTACGCTATCTGCTGAACGCTTTTCGAGTTCAGGGTTTATGCCACCTAGTCCAACTAGGGATTACGCTACCTGTCGAACAATGCCCCCAAGTCTAGGACACACTACCAAGAGTGGTATATGTTCCTAGGCTTCCCCACGCATGTATCGCGAATCGTTATCGCTTGTCTAGATGCACATGTCCTGTAATGTGCGATCCGAGTCCTGTGACAGGGCAAATCAAGGAATACAGAACTCGGTCGGGAGATTTCAGATATCTGCCGATGCAGATGCTAAGGTCTGTTTTTATTCCAGTGGCTATGGTCCCACTTGACCCCTCCCTCAGCTAATGAAAGGCACACCTTGTAAAATGAGAACTATACGCCGGCCCTCGGTGCCCCACTATCCTATGGCCATCCGCAACCAGAACTAGATAGCAAGTATATGGTCTTTTGGAGTTCTCTGCCTTTCCGCTTCACGTATCTCGATTGACTCAAGATGGATGGTAGACGACGAGTTGCTATCACAGGGCTACCGTCTTCTCGCCGAATCACGCTGGTCCGTCCTAGTCTTTAGGTTGCCACATATATATTGCAACCAAGGCATACCCTCGGTTCTTCTAACGCAGACCTTAACCTCTGTGAGCCCAGGATGATCATCTGCAGCCTCACAGAGGGATACCAAGAGTACCCTCACGTCCCCTCGAAGCCTCGGGCTTCGTAACCCAATTCGTTGGAGCCTTCTTAAAACCAGATGGATGTCTGCTCCTTCGTGTTATACTAAGAATTACTACTTAGTTCTACTAACTAAGGTTTACCACTTAGTTTCCAAATTCCTTGTTTCCTTAACTAAGTTTTACTACTTAGTCCCTTTTTCAACTGAGGTCTACTACTTAGTTTTCTTTCTCGCCAGGTTGGGTTGGTTAAGTGTCTTTAGTCGATTCAAGCTATCTTAACCCTCTTCCCTTATCCTATTACACTGGTTAAGTGTTATCCCTTCATGCTTTTTACTTAATCCTATTCATTTATCATATTCTGATGGTTAAGCGTTCAAGTTTACTTAACCCTATGGTCTAGTCCAGTTAACATATTAATTTGGCTAAGTGTATTACTTAACCCCAACCTCTAGTCTAATTAACATGTTAAATTGGCTAAGTGTATTAACTTTACTTAACCCCACCTTCTAGTCTAGTCAACATGTTAATTTGGCTAAGTATTCCCATGGACTTAACCCTCCCATTCTAGCTTTAACTGTGCTAAGTTGGTTAAGTGTTCCTTAACCTTCCCATTCTATCTTTAATTAATAAATTAAAGCCGCAACCTCTCACATTAGACAGATATTGCTGCGGTTACTGGATGTGCCGGTCGGTTCCGGGCAGGTTTACACCGCAACTCAGTCTAACCTCGGGTTAGACATATTCATGTTTTCTAAGTTCAAAGGGTTTTTGATTAATTTCCAAATCTGGTTTTGAAAACAACCATCCCGTCCTTCGGATCAGTTAGGGATAGCCAGGGAGGGCAGGAAACTTGTATTTTCCAAACCCAAGCCTAGACACTATCCTCTCTGTCACCCTAGAACCTTCTGGTCTATGTGTTATAAAAAGGGATGTTATCAAAATACTTTTCTTTTGTTTATAAATTGTTAACAATTTATTTCAAAAGCCCATTTCCCCTTTTTAGACAAATTTGGCCTATATTTATTTGTCAAGCCTACTAGTATACTTATATTCTAGGCCCAAGTCCTAACCCAACATGCAGTTTAGGCCATTTCCTATTTCATTGCCAAAACTAGATTAAATATCCTAGTTTATAATTTATGGCCAAAACTTAACCAAGTTACATATTTTGTGGTAAATGAACAATTTAACATTTATGACGAATTCTATAAGTAAATTACTCCTAATTTACTTATTTCATTACTACTCTTTTAATGTACATTGTCACATTTATTATTATGGCCCATTCTCTCTTATTTATCATATTTATACTTTTTGGTATGTAAATTATACCAAATTTAGTGTCGCTAACCATAATTTATTCTAAACATGACAATTGCTCACAATTATGAATAAATTCAAAATTGTGCTAATATACTTATTCCAAATCAACCTTAATTAACCCAATCTTGGTTTAACATCCTAATTCACAATTTATGGCAAAACTAGAATTATTTTTCTAGTTTACATTTTATGCCTAAAATTTATCTTACTTACTAACGCTAAATTTAATATGTCAAAATCACATATTCCCTAATCCATGTCAAATTTCCCCGTTTTCATTTTAATATGCATGTCATAATACATATTCCAAATTATGTCAATTTCCAAGTTTACAATTACGTTCATATTCATTTCCATGTTTTTCCCCAAATCGCATTCCCACCGTTCGAATAATCGTGATTCAACCTAGACTATAAATAAATCTAGATTCGTAGATAAAAAGGGAATGAATCAAAATGACAAGAAGGAATAATTGGCATAAAAAGGTTTGGATAACAATGTAGATTCAAGAATATGGGTAGACCTAACTAAATAGGTAAATTCCCACTGTCTTAAAACCAAAGAATGGGCAAAATAGGTTCAAGAACGTGGGTAGACCTAACTTAATAGGTAAATTCCCACTGTCTTAAAACCAAAGAAAAATCAAGGAACAGGTAGAATAAATAATTGGGTTTAGACCCAACTTCTCAATCACAAAACTAAAGCAATATTTTCCTAATCATAAATCATGGGTGTCAAAATCACAGTTGTCCTCATTATGTCATAAGTAATAGTTTATGTCCAAATCAAAGGTATAGGCCTAGTCAAGGAAATAATCCTTGTAGTCACAGTCACAGTCATAGGAAATGTCCATAGTCATATGCGATGTTCATAGTCCAAAAGGAAAATAATTCCCATAGTCATAAGTCATTGTCATAGGCAATGTTTATATGTCCCAAAATCAAAGGCTTATGTCATAGTCCAAAGGCATATGCTTTCAAAGGCCACAGTTCTATAGTCATAGTCACGGTTACAGACTTATTTGTCCTCGAATCATAACAGTTCTTAATTCAGTCCAAGAGTATAAACACAGATTCAAAGAGAGAGAGAGAGATTTGGCATATTCCTTTATTCCTTTAATTTCATGTCACAAATAAAACAAAATATTCAGATCTAGAAATAACCAACTTACAGAAAATAGATCTAGAAAAGAAGGAAAGCGTGGCTATGATTCGTGCGTCGTTGCTTGAAACTTGTTTGAGCTAGCCTTTGAATTCTTCACTTGAAACTTTGATTTGAATCCCTCCTTAAAAGTCTTTTAGCAGCATCTCCTCGTCTTGAATCATATTTTATTTTATTTATTTAAGAAAATTTAGAGAAGGGGAAGAAGCCATGAATCTTAGCAGCATAAGGATAGAAGAGAATTGGTGCAAAGAGAATGAAGACTAGGGCTGTTTATATAGCTGCTCAAGACCTTATCGTACACGCAGCGCTGAGTCAGCATTGAACCTAGTTAAGAAAATAGTCCAGGTACGTAGATGAATCTAGCCAAACCTTATCATACACGCAGTGCTGAGTCAGCATTGGGTCCCACAAGCTATTTTGGCGTAAAAGTTTGATTTTCAAACTTTTGAATTTCTGGAATTTATTTAACTATTTTATTCACATGAAATATTCTTATATGTATACAATTCCTCTAACGACCATTTTACGCGTATATATATACGCACAACTTTCATTTTATTTTCAAAATTCAAATGATGTTGCCATATTTCATTGACTGTAGCCTTATCTTGAATTTTATCTTTCGTATACATATATTTTTGTATATATATATATATATTTATATTTATATTTCTCATATGTGTATATATATATATTTTCTTTATTTCCTTATACGTACGTTCTTATCCTTTCAAATTTTGAATTTGTATACGTACATATATTTGCATGTTTAGTTGGCCCTCTCTAAAACAATGATAAAAAAATTATGCCGCTGCCGGGGTTCGAACCCCCGACCTCCATGCTACCAATCCAATGCCTTAACCAACTGAGCTACAGAGGCTTTTGTTAATAAGTCTTAGAACAATAACAATTATTGTTCTCTCCTTACCTCTTTTTTTTCATGTTAGTTACAATACTTAAATTAAACAATCTGCATGGATCTTTTTCTTTTAATTTTTCTTTTAAAAATTAATTATACTTTAATTTGAGAATCTGAATGTCATAGAATAACGGGGTGTTACATTCTCCCCCACTTAAAAGGATTTCGTCCCCGAAATCTTCAAGTTAGGAAGAATGTGTCCTACCATCCAATAACCCATCTACTCAACCATTCAATCACAGGCATTCATTGTCCTTAAAGATTTCTAATGCTTTCATGTTCATATGCATATTGTGTGTATATGTCTCTATCTAATGTAAAATCAGGCGGTCTACTGATTCAGTTGACCTCCTTAATGCAAATCATGTTAGTGCCATGCGTCCAATCATGTATGCAAACATCCCTAGTCATGTAAATACTACATGCGTGCACAGCCATTCATCCATATGCAACGTCCATATGATATCATATCAAGTTCAACTTATAAACAAATGCATATATGTAAATGCTATATGAAATCGTTCGAACTTGATCTAGTGTCTAATACGTATGCATATGCATCCACGAGCGACCATTTGCAACCACTTGCAACCATTCAACCATAACATGTTTCAAATACATGTTTACATCCATTGGCTTCTACCTAAAGATCGCAGATTCGATCTAGAGGATATACTTTGGAAAGAGAGAAACAACTATGCGTAAAGCTCCTAAACAAAGAAATCAAGGATGCACCCTTAAGAAAAAGGGTATGTTGCTAGTATCTAGCCTTCTTGAGCTTTACTCCACTGTATCTTAACCAATTTTTACTCCACGATTGTGAAGTTTCTAAGCTCCATCTCCAAAATGAACAAATGTCAACCAAGTGTATATAGTAGGATGATCAGAGGTCTCTCCTCCTATCTTATCCATCATGCCATAATTATAAGGGTCAAAAGCTCACTACGCGCTTTTTAGAGCGCCTGCCACAACTATCCATCTCTCACGCAAACCATCCTAGTCAAACTCGACATTCCTTAAGTACAAGCCCCAAAGGCCTAAACCAATATCAGACAAGCACCTAAGGAATATCTCCTTTAGACAATCTACGTGATATGATATAAGCAAACTCGATAGCTATTCAAACCCCTACTAACCAAAAATAAACGGGTCGAACCACCCACTGGGTTTGAGACTGATTGGGATCTTCTTACTATACAAGTACTACGGTGCAGAGACTCAACTATGGAAGCAAATATGAACAAATGCGAAGCGCTAAATCCGAAGGAAAGAGTATGAACAGAAAACTAGATTCTTTCCAATAGAAACTTTTACCACCTATCTCCTAGGTATGCTTAGCATGTACTTGTCCTTCTAAAAATCTTGTCCCTCGTCCTTGCCCTTGTCTTTAATTATATGCCCTATCATACTCTAGTAAGGATACTTCCTCTTTTATAATTTCTTCCTCCTTCGTGAGCTAACCTATCTCCATGCATTCCTCATCCTAGGGTTTTGTCCCTTTTGCCAAACTCCTCATCCCTTTCCATGTATTGCTATGTTGGCAAATCTCTCGAAAACTGCTTCCATCATACAGAAAAACCTTATAAACTTGAAAGAAGACTGGCCGTAAGTGGAACGAATACGGCTATAGATGGAGGACGGGCACTACTTTGCCCTTCGATGAGGTTACCTCCCAGAAAGCCAGGAGCCCCAGAAACTCAAGAAAGAAGGAGACAAGAATTCAAACAGAGGAAGAGGAGACAATGCGTATGGCTTTGGGGAATATGCCTTTAAAACAAATCCTTTCTTTTAAAAATGCTTCTTTAAAAACCGTTTGAAAATAATTTTTCAAATCTTTTATCTGATCCGGTAACCTTCAGCTCTGATACCACGTGTAACACCCCACGTCCGTTAGTGTCACTCACAAAGGGAATGCACTAAGTTCAATGGAGCATTTTGGGTAAAAGATGCAGATAAATTACAAGACAGACAAATTATTAAACAGTGGAAAATAGAACTTTGCCTTATTGATAATTTAGTCTGTACAAGATTCTTTTACAATATCAGAGTATCATCTGTCTTTATAAAATAAAGAAGCATTAAAATACATTTATATATTCCCCAATGTAGCAAGAGCCAGCCATAGCATCTGGAAGAGAATCCAAAGACAACTTCGTCAAATCTTCAAGCTGGGAAAGAGCAACGGTCCAGTCTAATCCTGAGTTATACTATTCCCTCCTCAACTACCTGGGGGGGGGAACGGAAGAAAAGAAGACGAAAGAAAAACAGAGTCAGACATAAAGCCTGAGTAAGTTCAGTAACTTCTAGCATGTGAACATGGAAAAACAAAACGACATGAATTAACTGAATACAAGATTACACCATGACGATAAGGTCAACAAGATTAGACAAGGTAGTCACAAGATATGCTAAGATGACTGGATACGCTCTAATACTTTCGCAGCTTCGCTATTTCCTTGTTATACTGGTTTCTATATCTCTGCACCACCTAACTAGTGTTCAACTAGTAACGATAACGTGACCCCAACCCCTGTAGTTTCCATTGTCTTCAGGCATACATTTATTATTTATTACCTAGATCTAGTCTAGGGTTTTCTATCAAGTGCTTCTTAGATTTAACTATAGTTTTACGCTATCTGCTGAACGCTTTTCGAGTTCAGGGTTTATGCCACCTAGTCCAACTAGGGATTACGCTACCTGTCGAACAATGCCCCCAAGTCTAGGACACACTACCTAGAGTGGTATATGTTCCTAGGCTTCCCCACGCATGTATCGCGAATCGTTATCGCTTGTCTAGATGCACATGTCCTGTAATGTGCGATCCGAGTCCTGTGACAGGGCAAATCAAGGAATACAGAACTCGGTCGGGAGCTTTCTGATATCTGCCGATGCAGATGCTAAGGTCTGTTTTTATTCCAGTGGCTATGGTCCCACTTGACCCCTCCCTCAGCTAATGAAAGGCACACCTTGTAAAATGAGAACTATACGCCGGCCCTCGGTGCCCCACTATCCTATGGCCATCCGCAACCATAACTAGATAGCAAGTATATGGTCTTTTGGATTTCTCCGCCTTTCCGCTTCACGTATCTCGATTGACTCAAGATGGATGGTAGACGACGAGTTGCTATCACAGGGCTACCGTCTTCTCGCCGAATCACGCAGGTCCATCCTAGTCTTTAGGTTGCCACATATATATTGCAACCAAGGCATACCCTCGGTTCTTCTAACGCAGACCTTAACCTCTGTGAGCCCAGGATGATCATCTGCAGCCTCACAGAGGGATACCAAGAGTACCCTCACGTCCCCTCGAAGCCTCGGGCTTCGTAACCCAATTCGTTGGAGCCTTCTTAAAACCAGATGGATGTCTGCTCCTTCGTGTTATACTAAGAATTACTACTTAGTTCAACTAACTAAGGTTTACCACTTGGTTTCCAAATTCCTTGTTTCCTTAACTAAGTTTTACTACTTAGTCCCTTTTTCAACTGAGGTCTACTACTTAGTTTTCTTTCTCGCCAGGTTGGGTTGGTTAAGTGTCTTTAGTCGATTCAAGCTATCTTAACCCTCTTCCCTTATCCTATTACACTGGTTAAGTGTTATCCCTTCATGCTTTTTACTTAATCCTATTCATTTATCATATTCTGATGGTTAAGCGTTCAAGTTTACTTAACCCTATGGTCTAGTCCAGTTAACATATTAATTTGGCTAAGTGTATTACTTAACCCCAACCTCTAGTCTAATTAACATGTTAAATTGGCTAAGTGTATTAACTTTACTTAACCCCACCTTCTAGTCTAGTCAACATGTTAATTTGGCTAAGTATTCCCATGGACTTAACCCTCCCATTCTAGCTTTAACTGTGCTAAGTTGGTTAAGTGTTCCTTAACCTTCCCATTCTAGCTTTAATCAATAAATTAAAGCCGCAACCTCTCACATTAGACAGATATTGCTGCGGTTACTGGATGTGCCGGTCGGTTCCGGGCAGGTTTACACCGCAACTCAGTCTAACCTCGGGTTAGGCATATTCATGTTTTCTAAGTTCAAAGGGTTTTTGATTAATTTCCAAATCTGGTTTTGAAAACAACCATCCCGTCCTTCGGATCAGTTAGGGATAGCCAGGGAGGGCAGGAAACTTGTATTTTCCAAACCCAAGCCTAGACACTATCCTCTCTGTCACCCTAGAACCTTCTGGTCTATGTGTTATAAAAAGGGATGTTATCAAAATACTTTTCTTTTGTTTATAAATTGTTAACAATTTATTTCAAAAGCCCATTTCCCCTTTTTAGACAAATTTGGCCTATATTTATTTGTCAAGCCTACTAGTATACTTATATTCTAGGCCCAAGTCCTAACCCAACATGCAGTTTAGGCCATTTCCTATTTCATTGCCAAAACTAGATTAAATATCCTAGTTTATAATTTATGGCCAAAACTTAACCAAGTTACATATTTTGTGGTAAATGAACAATTTAACATTTATGACGAATTCTATAAGTAAATTACTCCTAATTTACTTATTTCATTACTACTCTTTTAATGTACATTGTCACATTTATTATTATGGCCCATTCTCTCTTATTTATCATATTTATACTTTTTGGTATGTAAATTATACCAAATTTAGTGTCGCTAACCATAATTTATTCTAAACATGACAATTGCTCACAATTATGAATAAATTCAAAATTGTGCTAATATACTTATTCCAAATCAACCTTAATTAACCCAATCTTGGTTTAACATCCTAATTCACAATTTATGGCAAAACTAGAATTATTTTTCTAGTTTACATTTTATGCCTAAAATTTATCTTACTTACTAACGCTAAATTTAATATGTCAAAATCACATATTCCCTAATCCATGTCAAATTTCCCCGTTTTCATTTTAATATGCATGTCATAATACATATTCCAAATTATGCCAATTTCCAAGTTTACAATTACGTTCATATTCATTTCCATGTTTTTCCCCAAATCGCATTCCCACCGTTCGAATAATCGTGACTCAACCTAGATTATAAATAAATCTAGATTCGTAGATAAAAAGGGAATGAATCAAAATGACAAGAAGGAATAATTGGCATAAAAAGGTTTGGATAACAATGTAGGTTCAAGAATATGGGTAGACCTAACTAAATAGGTAAATTCCCACTGTCTTAAAACCAAAGAATGGGCAAAATAGGTTCAAGAACGTGGGTAGACCTAACTTAATAGGTAAATTCCCACTGTCTTAAAACCAAAGAAAAATCAAGGAACAGGTAGAATAAATAATTGGGTTTAGACCCAACTTCTCAATCACAAAACTAAAGCAATATTTTCCTAATCATAAATCATGGGTGTCAAAATCACAGTTGTCCTCATTATGTCATAAGTAATAGTTTATGTCCAAATCAAAGGTATAGGCCTAGTCAAGGAAATAATCCTTGTAGTCACAGTCACAGTCATAGGAAATGTCCATAGTCATATGCGATGTTCATAGTCCAAAAGGAAAATAATTCCCATAGTCATAAGTCATTGTCATAGGCAATGTTTATATGTCCCAAAATCAAAGGCTTATGTCATAGTCCAAAGGCATATGCTTTCAAAGGCCATAGTTCTATAGTCATAGTCACGGTTACAGTCTTATTTGTCCTCGAATCATAACAGTTCTTAATTCAGTCCAAGAGTATAAACACATATTCAAAGAGAGAGAGAGAGAGAGATTTGGCATATTCCTTTATTCCTTTAATTTCATGTCACAAATAAAACAAAATATTCAGATCTAGAAATAACCAACTTACAGAAAATAGATCTAGAAAAGAAGGAAAGCGTGGCTATGATTCGTGCGTCGTTGCTTGAAACTTGTTTGAGCTAGCCTTTGAATTCTTCACTTGAAACTTTGATTTGAATCCCTCCTTAAAAGTCTTTTAGCAGCATCTCCTCGTCTTGAATCATATTTTATTTTATTTATTTAAGAAAATTTAGAGGAGGGGAAGAAGCCATGAATCTTAGCAGCATAAGGATAGAAGAGAATTGGTGCAAAGAGAATGAAGACTAGGGCTGTTTATATAGCTGCTCAAGACCTTATCGTACACGCAGCGCTGAGTCAGCATTGAACCTAGTTAAGAAAATAGTCCAGGTACGTAGATGAATCTAGCCAAACCTTATCATACACGCAGTGCTGAGTCAGCATTGGGTCCCACAAGCTATTTTGGCGTAAAAGTTTGATTTTCAAACTTTTGAATTTCTGGAATTTATTTAACTATTTTATTCACATGAAATATTCTTATATGTATACAATTCCTCTAACGACCATTTTACGCGTATATATATACGCACAACTTTCATTTTATTTTCAAAATTCAAATGATGTTGCCATATTTCATTGACTGTAGCCTTATCTTGAATTTTATCTTTCGTATACATATATTTTTGTATATATATATATATATTTATATTTCTCATATGTATATGTATATATATTTTCTTTATTTCCTTATACGTACGTTCTTATCCTTTCAAATTTTGAATTTGTATACGTACATATATTTGCATGTTTAGTTGGCCCTCTCTAAAACAATGATAAAAAAATTATGCCGCCGCCGGGGTTCGAACCCCCGACCTCCATGCTACCAATCCAATGCCTTAACCAACTGAGCTACAGAGGCTTTTGTTAATAAGTCTTAGAACAATAACAATTATTGTTCTCTCCTTACCTCTTTTTTTTTCATGTTAGTTACAATACTTAAATTAAACAATCTGCATGGATCTTTTTCTTTTAATTTTTCTTTTAAAAATTAATTATACTTTAATTTGAGAATCTGAATGTCATAGAATAACGGGGTGTTACATGGTATGTATATACAAATTCAGATTTGTATTTCAAAGTTGTGTTATATAATATATTTTATTCGTTTCGCTATGATATTTGTGTTTACTCTGATTCTGTTCTGTTGTGTTCTTCTTCTTCTTCTATTCTAAAATTCTTTCTTTCTATTTCTCACGCTCTAACTTCTTTCTATTAATGACTCGGTAATTTTCAATATTCGAATAGTCGACATGGTGTTTTATGTTGATTTTCAGGGTCGAACATCTTCTGTGGGTCGTTACGTGGATGACCTGTATGGACAAATGTATGATATAATATTTCCTGAAAACTCACGTA
This sequence comes from Allium sativum, assembly GCA_030737875.1. Taxonomy (NCBI): domain Eukaryota; kingdom Viridiplantae; phylum Streptophyta; class Magnoliopsida; order Asparagales; family Amaryllidaceae; genus Allium; species Allium sativum. The sequence continues at coordinate 33,652,611 of CM060913.1, read as the reverse complement.
CGTTGATTCTTACAAATATACCAAGTTTGGTGGTGGAGAATTCTCTTTCTTAACACCCAGAGTATATTTGTGGATGTCAATTAGTGATTTGACGGATCTAACAATGTGTCATTCCAAGTAAATAATGATGAGATGTTCTATAAAAAGGTAAACGTAACCTCAAGCCTCACAACCGGGAAATGACAAAAATCGGGCAGACAGAATGGCTAGTTGGGTCGCCCCTAAGTAGGGTGTATTGCCACCATCTAGAGAAATTCCATTTTTGTTCTTCTTTTGATTCTACATCTTCCAGAATTACGGTGGTTGCGACAAAAAGCCGTAGGGGCGACAATACATTCGGTACACTCAAGCTAAATGAGTGGCCGGTCATGTGTGGCCCGGTTGCAAGATGTTCATATTGAACCCCAGTGTATTTCCCTCTAGAGTACACTGATTGGAAGGTGGTATCATACCTTTTCATAGTTGGAATCCATTCTCCAATAAGCGCCTAGCAGTTTTCGATTATATAATGATTATGCAGAGCGTGAGATGCAAGCGTTCTACTAGATGGTTATTTATTTGTGGTTTGATAGACACTATTATAATATCACTAGATTTGTATATCAAAAATGTTTTGGGTTATAGTAAGGTAAAAATCGTCCGTGTTTATGTGTGGACTGGTCTTACTATTATCCTTTTCTTTCAAAAGGATTTCCAAAGTTAAGCAAGTTGTTGTGCTATGTATTTACCACTGGAAATATTCCAGACTGGTCTGGGTGAATTTTGCTTTGCTTCAAATGTGCTCGGGTCAGACCGAGTGTATTTCCTGGTTAGGTTTCGCTTGGAGTTCCAGAGAAGGAGTTGAAATTGGGAAGTATTTTATATATTTACTGGTACTAGTTTATTTCCGCTATGTGTTGTATTGATCTGAAAATATACTATGTTGCTATAATATATATATATATATATAGTTCTTTTGTATAAAGCATTTGATATATTATATTTTGTTTGTTCCGCTGTGAGACTCTGATGATCTTCTTATTCCTCTATTCTAATATTTATTTATTTCTTCTCTCACCCTCTAATTTCTTTCTCCTAACTATCTGCTTTTCTGTGCAATTTGGGTTGAACAGAGGTATAATTAGTCAACTCAAAGGATACAGAAAATGTGGGTCATTGCAATTTAAATATTTTTGTGGCTATTATAAATATATTAGTTATTTAGGCTTGGTTTTTGTGGCTATTATATATATATTATTGGTTTGATATTTCCTGCAGTACCATTAGCGGATGGCTGCAGTATCATTATCGAATGACCCTATGCGCCCCACAATATGTTATAGTGGATGGCCTTCTATACCGCGATATCTTGCCTTGAAGCAAGATGGGTATTACTTATGTTGCTAACATCTGTGGATGCAGAAAAAATAGTTTGGAGAGATCCAACTGGATTTCTCAAAACATTATTATTTTTTTGTTTTCATATATATATATATATATACATATATATATATATATAATCATATATGATGTGTTAAAAAATCTATGATCGATAATTGGGTGTTTTGGTTGTTTGTATATCACTGGCCCTAATGTTGATATATAAAAATACCGTGAAAAGGGATTTTGAGACTTAAAAGGGGAAACCTATTTTTCTAAAAATAGAATTTGAATTTCGAATGAGTGAAGAAATAATAACTTGTTTTGAATAATAAAAACAAGTAGTGAATTTACAAATGATGTTTACAAATAAAATGGAATAATTTTCATTGGAAACTGCTTCGAACTGAAGTGAATTTATAAATGAAATGGAATAATTTTCATTGGATAATATGGGGAACGTAAAATTCAGATGTGAATTTAAAAAGGGGAATTGAAATTAGTTTCAAAAAGAAATGATGAAATCTATTTTAATGTTCAGAATGTAAATGGAATTAAAAATAAATTCGTATGGACTTATGATTTGAATTCGATTAGATCGAATTTATTTAAATAAAATATTTTTAGAAAAGATAATAGGATTTTATCAAATAGAAGTTTAAATTTAAATATGAAAATAGATTCACTATATATATGTATATAATTTATAATCAATAAAAAAATTCCAGAATTGGAATTGGGTTTCAAATGGAATTGAAATGAAAACTTGTTATAAATTACAAATCATGGATGTTAAATTTTTAAACAAATGTTTATAAGTTAAGTAAGATAATTATCATGGGATAATTTGGAGTTTTAATTCAAGTATGAATTTAAAAGTTAATTGGAAATCATTTTGAAAAGGGAACGACGAATTTTATTCTATAATTCGAAATATAAATGGAATTGAGATAAATCTAAGAAATTATATTTGGGATTCGATTTCATCGAATTATATAAAATAATTTATTTCTAATGGAATTGGAAGTTAATATTAAAAATGGAGCTGTGATTGGATTTATAATTAAGTAATTAAATAATAGACGATTAGGAATAATCGAACTATTAAGTTAGACTTAGTAAACTGGTTTAATTTATATTTAATATTTAAGAAATGGAACTGGAGTTTATGTAATAAACGAAGTTTAACGTTTATATTTTAATATAATTAAAACGAACTTGCCGCAATGCGGTAGTTCGTGATTTGACGTTTCGAACTTCAATTGAGTATATAGAACTCAATTTAAGTTAGATTCTTTGAAACAAGAATCGCCAGGGCTGATTGAATAATAATTTTCTAATGAAAGAGAAAAATCTGGATTTTGTCTTATAGATTTTGAGTTATGTCAAAATCAATTTTCCAGAAAAATAATGCTATAATTATTTAAAAACCATAACGGTTCATTTAATAAAATAAAAGGATTTTAAGAAAATAAAACTTAGATTTCCATTAGAGTTATAAAATAAATATGAACTCAAGTGGAGTAAATGGATTGATTTTTGATACAATAATCAGATTTTTTATTTATTGAATAGAATTAACTAATTTGAAGAATAATCAGTAAATTGAATTTTGAATCGAAATTGGGCTTTGGACAAGTGAATTGGATTTGTGAACTCATATTCGAAATCGAATATGAAACTTGAGTTGAAATTGGAATTCGATTGGTTTATAAGCAAATTAAAATTGTATATGAATGTGGTATGTTCAAATAAAAAAACGAAATTGGCAAAATGGCTAAATAAAAAATACTTTAGCAAATTGAGTTAAAAATGATTGGATTGAGTTGGAATAAATTGGGAATGGACGTATATATGTTAAATAGGTATGGAGTGAAAAGAATGAAGATTTTAGTTCGAGTTCCCAACAAAAAGGTACACGTTTAAATTCCATATGAGATTTTATGAGCCTATAGGGCAAGCCGCTTGGCCTTTTTATTTTCTTTTTGAATGGAAAGGGCCTAGAGAGGCGAGTTGGGTTTTGAGATATCGACCGGTACAATGGAGGTACTAGCAAATTTTTCTAGAAATTTAAGGAGTTAGAATATTTTTAAGAAATTTTGATAACTAGAAATCAATATATCAATATATGTAGAATTCGATGAGGAAACGAACATAAAATAGAATATTATATAAAAAAGGAAATCTATAAATTTAAATCTAGTAAAAATAGAAAGAGAAACGTATACACGTTTTAAAAATGAATAATTGGTTTTTATGGCAATGATTTTTCATGGTAAGTGGTCTTATCTGTTTTGAAGTTAAGGATGTTTTCAGTCAAGGTCTAAGAGGTAATTACCCCTACTTGATTGATTTCATTATTAATCAATAAATAGAAAGATTTTATCTCCAAGACCATTGTTTAAATAAGATTTAGTTAAATGCAATATTTTGGGTTGTTGTAATGATGTTTTACACAACATTCATTTTAACCCAAGTAAGTGGAATTTTGGAAATATAAAAATAAATATTTCCTAAGTATAGAAATAAACGAGTTAAGGAAAGAGATAAGTAATTGGAATGTTTTCCAATCATAACAGAAAATATTTTCTAAGTATAGAAAATAAAAGAATGTGATATAGGAAATGGTTTCAAAATAGCGTAAGAGGCCAAGATGATTATTGAAAATATTAGGTTAACAAATATTGATAAGGAAATGGAGAAGTGATTCAACTAATGAAATGTTAATTAAGAGGCCAAGTGATTGTTTGATGCTTTAGATGAATGTTCATTTTTCTTCGATAGTTAAATAACTGACTATTGAAGTACTGACCAATATCGTTGTCAATATGGAGTGACCGGTTGGATTACTATCTAAGAACCACTCCGTATTAGCAGTAGCGTTGCGAATCAGATAATATAAAGATAATCGAAGATGAAGTAAAGTGTAAGGGCTTTTTCTGTTAATCCTAAGTAGAAATTGCCTAAGATGGATTAATGGAAATTGAGCCTTCGGTTTCGTTCTATCCCAAAATGAACGTGTATGGATGAATGTCTGACAGAGCATTTATAATGATTGCATATGTTGGTTTATACAAATATACATCTGGTGGAGGAGAATTTATTCTCTTGGCATAATATCTAGAATATCTTTGTGTAAATCAATTTTTGATTAACGGATCTGACAATGTGGCATTCAAAGTGATTGTGTTATCAATGAAAGGTAAGTAATCGTAACATCAAGCCTCGCAACTAGGAAATGGTATAAAATTGAGTAGGTCGCATGGCTAAGTGGGTCGCACCCAAGTAGGGTGTATTGTCACCTGATCTAGAGAAATTCCATTTGCTTCTTCAATCTTTCGATGTTGTCCCTTTCGGGAAACAGTTGCTGATCCCAACCATTGGAGACAACACATTCAGTACTGTCAAGCAAAGTGAGAGGATGGTCGTGTTTAGCCTAGGTTATAAGATGTTCTTGTTGAACCCGATCTATTCCTCTCTAGAGATACACTGTCGGAAGATGGTCCCATACCTTACCAGTTGTAATCCGTCTCCAATAAGAGCCCGCGGTTTTGATTGTATAATATGTATGTAGAGCGTGAGATGCAAGAGATCTGGTGGATTGTTATTTACTTATTTAGATACTATTATAATATTAGAAAAGTATTTATTTTAAAGAATGTTTTGGATTATCATAAAGTAAAAACCATCCGTGTTTATGTGTGGATTAATCTTATGGCTATCTTTTCTTTTAAAAAGGATTTTTTTTAAAGGTTAAACCAAGTAGCTAGAGTTTACTCACACCAGTCCTATGACTGACCCAGAGTTTATTTTGTTTTGTTTCACCCTAAACTCTTGGGTGCCCAAATTTTTACGGGCCGTCAAGAAGTTCATATATTTACAGATATACTTGGAGGAGCTTGAAGCAGAAGGCTTCAACATTATATAGTTATTGTTATTTCCGTTGTGTTATAAGTGTTGTACTCTGATAGTTGTTATGTATATACAGATAAAATTTTGTATTCCAAAAGATCTTATATATTATATCCACTGTGATGTGATATTATGTGTTGTTGTTTCTATTCTTCTATCTTTTTCTTCTTATTTCATACTGATTCGTATATGCAGTTTGGGTTGGACGTGTGATGTATTTAGTCAACTTAGATAGTATGGATTTCCAGGTCATTGCAGTTGGTATTAGATTTGGTTGCTTGCTTAGTGCTTGGTACGTATGATTGGGGGTTTTCTCTTCGCATTAGGTGGCGAACGGGAGACTCACACCTACATGTCCCGAAAATATGGGTTGGTCGAGTCGTGAGGCTGGCTGTAATAGCTGTTCTGAGGTATCGCTGTAAGCCACGCTGGGAGAGTATTTTAGTGACCGATGGTTGAAAAGCCTAGGTACATTACAGTTGGTATCAGAGCTTAGTTTGAGTGAACACCTAGGCTTTGGTGGGGGTTTACTCATTAGAGATAGGGTCGGTAGTACCCAAGAATGATTTGAGTGTATATATACGAGAGCGTGTATTTGTTAATTGATAAAAATGTATTTTATATTGTGTTGGCTAGTCTGTTGAGTGGTTTATGAATTCTGATCAAATCTTGGGACACCACGAAGTCGATAGGAATTTATAAACACTTGAACAGAGAAATTTGACACAATATTGCATAAGAATATATATGTTTGTATATTGATTGAAATTTGATGTGTTATCATGTGGATGTTGCATTTGAGTGAATGATTGTGCACTCATATAGAAGTTATAAAGTGCATTAGAAATAATTGCATACATGTCGGACGCATGGAACTAACATAATTCGCATTAAAGAGGTCAACTGAATCAGTAGACCGCCTGATTTCTGCATTTGATAAGAGACATGTACACACACTTTTGCATATGTTCAAATAGCATTAGAAATCTTTTAAGGACAATGGATTCTTGTGGATGATGGATGAATAGATGGATGATTGGATGGTAGGATATACATTCTTCTTAACTTGGAGATTTCAGGGACGAAATCCTTTAAGAATGTAACACCACATAATTTTAAAATATTACAATTAGCAAATTAAAGAATACTTAATTTTTTAAAGAACAATTAAGGGAAACGGGCTACGCCATTGTGTTCGTCTCAGAATTTGCTTGGGATAGGTCTAGGTTTGCATAAATCGGATATGGTATGAAGAAGTTATGAAGCTTAGAAGATTTTAGCTTAAAGCAGAATTTAATTAAATAATAATTAAATAACCAGAGCAGTTCAAAATTCGAAATCCAACCCAAAATAGATAAGTGGGAAATTTCCCGCTCGTGGGTGTCGACCCCCCAAGGGGAGTCGACTGGGGAGTCGACCCCCCTATAGGGTTGTCGACTGGGGAGTCGACCCCCCTATAGGGGTGTCGACCCCCGTCGGCCAGATTTGTATCTGACAACGTGTTTTTTTGGGATTGGCTGATGATGTGTTTTTCTGGTCTGGATGGTTCAGATGGTTCCTAATCTAATCTAAAGGTCCTAATTCACCTAATACACCTATAAATAAACACCTAAACCTAACTCTAATCTCATTGTTTTCATCTATGGCGCCTCCATGCTGCTCTAATCTAAACTAGCCTTTCTTCTCCACCAAAACAAATCAGAATAGGAGTATTCCGATTAGAAGATCAGATCTACAAACAATCAAAGTTGAGATTATTCAAGATCAGAATTGCTACAACAACACCTAATTCTCTTTTCTAAGAATCCTATCGCTGTGAGTCTATGTTACTTTCACATATAATTAAATTAAAAAGTAATTGTGATAGGATTGTAAATTGGATCTAATGTATATGCCTATAAATAAGAAGAGTCATATCTATTTTTGTTATCCTTCAGATTCATACCCGATTGCTATTATCATATGCCTATCTGATCTACTTTGTCGTTATTCAGTTTACATGCATATTTATATGTTTATGCCAATTTTGATGTTTTGATTCTCTTCCCTTCTACTTTTCCTTTTTCCTTCTGAGATTAGGCTAACTTCGAGCCTAAGCATATTGCGTTGAGATTTACGTATGAATAACGTCGGGATGATTGGAAAAAATTGGGAAATTTGTAATAAAATGATATTTGGAATAAATTGTTGATGACTATGGAAATTGGTTTGGGCATAATTGAGGATAACTTGTATACATGAGATTTGGCATAAATTGGTTTGGGCATAATTGAGGATAACTTGTATACATGAGATTTAGCATAAATTGGTTTGGGCATAATTGAGTATAACTTGTACACATGAGATTTGGCTTAAATTGTTAATAACTATGAAAATTTATTTGGCATAATTGAGTTTAACTTGTATGCATGACATTATAGGCACAAATTGAATTAGAATTATAAGCATAAATTGGATTGGAATTTATTGGTAATTGGGAATCACTATAATCCAAGATTTGAAATTGGGCATGAATTAAGGAAGAGATAATGAACGCAAATTGATTTGGGCATAATTTGGTATAACTTGTATATATGGGATTATATGCACAAATTGGATTAGAACTATAAGCATAAATTGGGATGAAATTTATGGGTAATTGGAATATATTATAATCCAAGATTTGAAATTGGGAATTGAATCAATAAAGTGATAATGAACGCCTAAGACACGAGGTTAGATTCAGATTGCTGTATAAGCCTGCCCGGAACCGTCCGGCATATCCAGCAACCGCAATTTGGTAATCTATTGTGAGAGGTCAAAGGCAGAAATTAGATGCATAATAATGCTAAGACACGAGGTTAGATTTGGATTGCGGTGGAAGTCTGCCCGGAACCGCCCGGCATATCAAGCAACCGCAAACGGTAATCTAATGTGGGAGGTCTTGCACGATTACGGGTATAATAAATCAATAAACACTTAACCAAGATAAGACATGTGATAAGACATGTAGTAAGACATGGGAATGGTAAAAGGGTTAAGTGGGTGACATGGGTAGCATGTGAAACATAATTAAAAACACTTAACCAAGATAAGACATGTGGTAAGACATGCGAATAATAAAGGGTTAAGTGGGTAACATAGGTAGCATGTGAAACATAATAAAAGCACTTAACCAAGATGAGACATGTGAAAGACATGGGGATAAAAAGGGGTTAAGTGAGAATTCCTAGTGGGGACTAAGCTTAGGAGGGAAGCTTGTGTCAAGTGTATGGACCCTTTTCAACCAGTAACCCATTTCAGTATCTATATGAGCTCGAACTAGGTCGAGGACAGGGACATGCTTACTGGGGTTGATTGTAAGAGGTCAATAAAGAGTTAGCAATGGCAGTGCAAGTCCAACAGAGTCATGTGTGTGCATGGGTCCGGGCTGGTAGGTAAGACGCGGTTGCATTGTGTAGGTATAAGCTATGCATTTCAATAGTATCGAGGTTGCCACCTTAGGGACTGATACACCCTATTGTGGGACCAGCATAGGTATCTACGAGGTTAGGGAGCCGATCGAATGGGAAGGGAAGTGGGTACATCTAGTGGTGATAGATGCATATTGGTTAACTATGATAGCAGTTAGAGGTACATAATCGAATAGGGAGGGTACATCTAGTGGTGATAGGTGCATATTGGTTACCTATAATAGCAGCAAAAGGTACATAATTGAATAGGGAGGGTACATCTAGTGGTGATAGGTGCATAATGGTTACCTATGATAGCAGCTAGAGGTACATAATCGAATAGGGAGGGTACATCAAGTGGTTATAGGTGCATATAGGTTACCTATGATAGTAATTAGGTGTACATAATCGAACATGGAGGATAGTGGATACATCTAGTGGTGATAGGTGCACGTTGGTTACCTATGATGGTAGCTAGAAGTACACAAAACTATCATCATTCTATTTATCCAAGAGGGATCATCCTTTTGTATGAAACTAGTATTGGTGTGGTGCAGAGAATGTCTTACAGTGGTTAGAAGCGCAGTTAATGTTACATCTTGTTCATCTTGTTACCTTGTCATATCTACTTATGTTACAGTCATCTCTCATATCTAGTTTTTGTTCTTATCATGTTGCTTTACTAATTATATTGTTAAAGTCACTGGACTCGCCAGACTTTATGTCTGACCCCTTTTTGTTTCGCCTCTTTTCTTTCCTTTTCCCCCTCAGGTTCTCAGGGTGGGCACGTTGAAGCTTGATTTGGACTTTCCTACTTGAAGCGTTGAAAGTAACGCTTAGCTTTGTTTCTCTTTCATATGGCATTTTGGATTGGGGATTATGGTTTTAAAAATTATGTACTCTAATGGCTTTGAAAATCACACCGCTTTTGGACAGTTTTGGATATTTTCGGAATTTCTTAGGCCTTGAAGCTACTTTTTGGACCTTTCTCTAATTTTCTTACAATAACTTTTCTGATTTTTTTTAAAGAGAACTAGTTGAATCAAATTTTATATATTGATATTGCTAAAGCGAGAGCTAAAAATCATTAATTTAGCGGATGCAGCGGAAAATAGCGGGGCTTAAAGTGGATTTACTGTTCATCGGGGCTAAATTGAATTAGCGTAGCCGCGGAAGAGTGCTATGGGCTATAGTCGGGATATTGCGAAGCTTTATTGGCTTTAACTGCATAGATTGAGAGTGCCTCATAATGATGAGGTCTGTCTCACTCAATTTTTATCGATCATCATGCGCCTTTAATTGGGTTGGGGACCAGTCTGTGCTGTCCAACTTTCCTAAGGTCAAGCTTTATCACAATGTATATCGAGAGTTCCTCATAATGATAAGTTCTTTCATTGGATTATAGCTATGCGATTGTTAGCGATCCCTTCAAGCTTACCCCTATGCTTGAGTCCTTATTGATGGCAATTTTCCTAAGGATTGTGCTACTTTTTTGTAAATCACACTTACTTTTGTGGACTTGTTGCCTCCAAATTTTAAGTTGAATTTTCAAGAGTTTTACAATCTCAAAATAAGAGAATGAAATTTTAACTAAAAGAAATAAATTTACACGGCATATAGTCACAATATGGGGCAAATTTTAATAATGACTTAAATAGCATAAGTTTCAATACAATGTCCCAATGCGAGTGGTGTCTTATTTCAGATAGCAAAAGGAAAACAAATAGACAATACGACTACCAAACATTTTATGAAAAGTAATGATGTAGATGATCATTGTTACAAGCTGGGGGAATTGGGATCCCATCTATTGATGTTAATTTACATGAGCTGTCATAGAGTTTCTATCTTATCACATATGGTGCATCCTAACTTGTCTTGAATACACTTGTACTGGTCATTATCTTTTTAAAGACAAGGTCGTCGACTTCAAAGGTTTGGTGTCGAACTATAGAATTGGAATGTTTTATGACTTTTCTCTGATGTGCTTCCAGTTGGAGCTCTACTTCCTCCCTTTTTTCATTTAACTAGTCGAGAGCTTCCAACATCAACTTATTGTTTTCAACTTGATTGAAATGAATCCGATGGGTCGGGGCTTCTAATTCAATTGGAATCATTGCTTTAGCGCCAAATGCCAAGGAGAACGGTAAATGCCCAGTTGCAAACTTGTAAATCACTCGATAAACATAAAGAGCTAGCAGAAAGTCATCGACCCATCCGCCTTTAGCTCTCATTAGTCGCTTCTTGATAGTGGAATTGATAATCTTGTTAACTACCTCCACTTGTCCATTTTCCTATGGGTGAGCGTCAGTTGTGAAACACTTCTGGATGTGGTAATGCAAGCAAAAATCCTAAAATTCTCTACTCACAAATTGCATCCCATTATCAGCGATGATCTTTTGATGCACCCCAAACCTGTAAATGATATTTTTAGTGAAAAAGTTAATAACTTTTTTAGTGGTAATCGTGGCCAGCGGCTCCACTTTGACCCATTTTGTAAAATAGTTCACAGCGACTATAACATATTTAGCACCTGCTTTGGCTATAGGCAATACTCCAATCAAATTGATAACCCATATTACGAATGACCATTGGATGACTATTTATGTCAGCTCGGATGATGGGGCCCTTGGTATTACAGCAAACCTCTGGCATCTATCACATTTTCAAGTGTAATCCGTAGCATCTATGTTCACTTCGGGCCAGAAATAACCATATTGGCGTATCTTCTTTGCCAGAGTCTGACCGTCGAATGGTCTCCATATTCTCCCTCATGTAACTTGAACAAAATTCTTTTAGCTTCTCCACTAGTCACACATCGTAGTAGTGACATAGAAAATACCCTTCTATAAAGTTTTCTATATTGCATGATGAATCTCAAGGCCTTTCTCAGCAGTTTTTCTGTTCCGTTTGACTTGTGGGGAGTGTTTCGTTGGTTAGGTACTCCTCTATAGGGATCATCCAATATTTCAGCTCCTATGACGTTTCCATGGCGTATTCGACTTCAATTCATTAATGCTAGGATTACCGAGGATTTCAACTGGTACCAGTCCCAAAAGATGAGCATCCTTTGAACTAGCATATTTTACAAGTGAATCAGTCTTCATGCTCTCCTCTCTCGGGATGTGCGTGATAGCATAATGCTCTAAGTAGTCAACAAGTTCCCATGCCTTTGGTAAGTAGGGAACCAAGTTACCTCCCTTTGCTTGAAATTCTCTCTGAACCTGACATACCACAAGTTGGGAGTAACTTAATATTTGGAGATTCCTGAGATAAAATTCTTTTGCTATCCTCAACCCAGCTATCAAAGCCTTGTATTCTTCCTAGTTGCTGGTAGTCAGGAATTCCAATCGCAATGCATAACAGACCAGGATCGCCCGTCGGGGTTTTCCAAGACCACCTCTGCACCCGAGCAGTACTCATTCATAGCTCCATCCATGTATAGTTCCATTGGGTATTTACTTCTATTGTCCTTTCCTCGTCGTCACCTTCCAGTAAAGTGAATTATGCAATAAAGTCGGTTAGCTCCTGGACATTGATTTCTCTTCAAGGACAGTAAGTTATTTCATATTGGCTTAAATCGATGTTCCATTTTAGAAGATGTCCCGATGTTTTCTGTCTAAAAAAGACTTGCTTCAGCGTTTGATCCGCCAGTTCCTTGATCGGGTGGGCTTGGAAATTAGGTCACAACTTTCTTGATGCAATCAGTAAGCAGTACGCAAGCTTTTTAAGCTTCAGGTGATTATTTTCTATCCCACTAAATCTTTTGCTAATATAGTATACTAGCAATTAAACCCGCGACTCTTCTTGTACCAAAGCCACGCTCAAGGGGTGAGAGGATACTGCCAAATAAATAAAGAGATCTTCACTATTGTTAGGCTTAGAAAGCATTGGCAGGGCTTCCATGTGTCATACAAGTTCTTCAAAGGCTGCTTGACATTCTGTCATCCATTCTAAGTTTTTCTATCCCTTTTTCAAAGCATCGAAGAAGGGTATGCATATATCGGTTGCCTTGGATATAAACCTTCTTAGTGATGCAATCTTTCAGTTGAGATTCTGAAGTTCCTTTTTATCTTGGGGAGCCCTCACATCCCCTAGGGTCGTTACTTGCGTTGGGTTGGCCTCAATGCCTCTTGCATTAACCATGAATCTTAGGAATTTTTCGGACGACACACCGAAAGAACATTTCAGTGGGTTCAACATCATTCCATACCTTCTTAAGATTGCAAACATCTCGTCCAGATTCTCCATGTGATTATTTGCTTTATTTGATTTGACGAGTGTGTCGTTGACGTACACTTCCATTGTCCTACCAATTTGAGATTTGAACATCATGTTGACTACCAATTGTAGGTTACCCAGGCATTTTTCAAACCAATAAGGATCACTTTATAGCAATACAATTCCAAATCTGTATAAAAGTTGGTATTTTCCTAGTCGAGTTCGTGCATCATGATTTGATTATACCCCGAGTATGCATCCATGAAAGATATTAGTTCATGCCCTGTCGTTCCATCTACAAGCAGTAAATTTGCGGTAATGGGAAGCAGTCCTTGGGGCACGTCTTATTGAGATCTGATAAGTTTATGCATACTCTCCATTTGCCATTCGCCTTCTTCACCAAAATTGGATTAGACACCCAGTCCAGATATGTTGACTCCTTGATGAACCACTTACCCATAAGATGCTCGACATCCATTTTCAGGGCCATCGATCTTTCCTGTTTTACTAGGGTGCACCGAGGATCAATATTCAAAGCATGACTCGCCACTTATAGCGAAATTCCATGCATATCTACGTGACTCCAGGCGAACACGTACAAATTAGCTTTAAGAAAAACAATCAACTCTTTTTGCATTTTCATACCAAGCTGTGATCCGGTACTCAATAATTGGGTCGGATCCTTAGGATTTACTAAGACATATAACATATATCGTCATTTCTGCGGGTGCTTCCTTGTTATCGCCTGCACCGTTTTTCAAGAATCCATTGGTTCCGAGCAAGACTGTGCTCTCCAATGCAGGGGTTGCCATTTAGTTGTTATAAGATGGGCTTCTGGTTGCCAAGGGGTCCATCTACATCCTACTTCTTTTCTTTCCTCTTGGATTCTCATAATTCGGTTATATGTCATTCTCAAGCAATGTTCTGATCTCCTTTCACTACTCAAATACCGTTCTTGGTTGGGAACTTAATCATGAGGCACCATGGTGCCAGGGCGATCATGAAATCCATCAATGCATATCTGCCGAGGGATGCGTTATATACCAATATCTCATCAAAAATGACAAAAGTTTGGATTAGCACCACCTTCCTTTCACCTTCTCCGATCTCGACAGGCAGATCGATTATTCTGATAGGTTGTTGAGCTCACCAGGGAAACCTTGGATTTTGGCTTGACAAGCTGACACATCTATCGTTAACAACTTCATCTAGTCAAGCATCTTTCTAAAGAGAATATTCATGGATGCTCCACAGTCAACGAATACCCTTTTCACTGTGTTCGTCCCAATGCCAATTTTTACTACCATTGTGTTGAGCGTAAGAGCTTCGAACCCTTTTGTATCTCTGGCTCTGAACGTCGTTGAATTTCCTTAGTTAGTTTGCTGGCGTTGTATCTTCCAAAAGAGGGGCAAGTTTCATCCTTTAAGGGATAATTCAGGGCACTCGAGTATATCTCCATCTCGCCCCAATTTTTTTATGCAGGGTGAGGACCACCTAAAATGGTATGAATGACCAATTTTCCATTATTTTGACCCTCATTCCGGTTGCTGGGTCGTAGTTGGTTTGCAGGAACAGCCTGCCCCTGAGTTTTGGGGATGGTCGGGCTACCTGAGGTTTCTTGACATATTGGTAAAAATATTATCTCTAATAAGCTCTTCTATTAAGTTATTCAAGTGTCTACACTCATAAGTGTTATTCCCCGGCTGATTATGAAAATGGCAAAACCTGTCGGAATTCTTATGTTTCTCAGTCGTCTTCGAAGGAGGTGGCTTTGGATACAGTTCCTACTCATTTATGGCTAAGAAGATATTTTCGTGTGTGTCTTTTAGAGGCATGAAATCTTTAGGTTTGTACAATCGCAGGCGTTTTCCATCCTTTTTACCCCTACCTTTACCTTCACTAGCTATTTTCTAACCTCCTCCCTTTTTTTCCTTCTTTTTGGGTAGATTCTCTTTCCTTGTGATTGCTGTCAGGATGGTTTTGCATAGAAACAATGGCACCCTTGCCTATCGAATTTTCCTCTTCGCATCTTTGGAACTCGTCGACCGTCTTATAATATTTCTTCAGGGTGTTAGATTCTTTCATCTTCACCCATTTTCCAAGTTCAGTTTCCTTGTCATTAGCTCGAACTAGAGCAATTGGTACCATCCTTAGCTTCCAGTTGCCAACCTCTATTACTGCAGTGTTAAATTGGTTTAGAAAAGACTTCAATGGTTCCTTCGGCTTCTGAGCCATACCGGATAATGACTTGACATTTTTTCTTTTGAAGTGTATAACCTAAACTGTTGCTTGAACTTCCGAGATAGGTCATCGAATTTGTCGATAGAATTTGGGGCTAGCTTTGTGAATAACGATGCTACTCCTTCCAAATATACCAGAAAATGTCGACATTTCAACTCATCAGTTGCTCGAGTGCCAATTATATGGAAATCATACTTAAATAGGAAAAAGTTGGGATCTGTTGTTCCGTTGTATGCTGGCATCGTTGGAGGGACAAATTTCTTAGGATAATCAACTTTCAATATTTTGCTAGTGAACGGAGTTTTACTAGGAGTAAAACCCCAGTCTTCCTCTATTCTAGCAAAGCTTTCTTTCATAATCTGGTTGATAATTTCATAGATATACTCTTCGTTATCATTTTGCTCCATGGGAAGGACGGCAACTGCTTTCCCAGGCATCTAGTTAGGAAGAGAACCTCGTTTAGCTAACCGGCATACTGATCACACAACTAGTGGAGGTTCCCCTCCTGTGACACTGCACGTCCCTTAATGTCACCCATATGAGGATGCATTGAGTTTTGTGAAGCGCAATAAGTATACAACAACCAAAATTCACAAGACAGAATAAAAAGAATTCAATGGGAAAACTAACTTTTATTGTTATTATCAAAAAAACATTATTCCAAACCGATTACAACTTCACAACGTTACATTTTTCAAACACCAAAAACCTTAGTTAAAACCACTTGTCCCATGACATAAATCATCAGAGTGCGAAACCACAAATTCGTATCTCTCCTCAAAAGCCATAACAAAGTCAAAGCAATACATTTAGCTAGAAGATGTCCAGATCCAAGCTGAAAGAAATCATGGTCACTACTAAACACTACCATCCTGAGAACCTGAGGGAGGAAGGAAGAAAGAGAAGGAAAACAAAATAGGGTTAGAAATAAAGAATAGTGAGTTCCAGTGATTTTTAGCATAAGCATATGATAAGAGGTATTAAGACAGATAAATGTTAGTGGATAAGAAAATGCAGTAAAATATGCAAGTACGAAGTAAACGAGATGTCAAGGCAAGGTAAAGATCAAGGAAGCTTCTCATTTATATCCGAGAATAGGTTTATGCACTAACTACTAGTATATCAGGATTAGGTTTTACCCTAATTACTACCCATGCGATCGGCTCCCTAACTACGAAAATATCCTAGGCTAACCCTAGTAGTAAGGTGTATCAGTCCCTAACACGATGACTTATAGAACAAAGATCTATTCGCTGGTGTTACAGCAACTTAGTTTCCCTAATCGTACCCATGCACGCTCATGACTCCATCGGAACGCGCCTATACCTACCTTCCACCTTTGAACCTCTTACTATCCAGATCAATAAAGCGTGCCCTAGTACCTACCTAGTGCAAGGCTCCTCCTAAGATACCAACAGGGATGCTGACTGATACGGGTTTCACACAACTCGACACAAGCTACCCCCTATGCTTGTACCCCCAAGTAACTAGGATATTAAGAGTCCCAAAAATTGATACAAACAGTAAGATGTGGGACCTCTTAGCTTATTAATTAACAGGTTTAACTTATGATGTTTAAGTTCATTAATAAGCGCAGTTGTAAATGACATTTGCTATAAATGTTATTCTACGTACAAACCCTCCCATAAATAGACAAACACCTTCTCAGATATATATATATATATATATATATATATATATATATTATAGTAACTCATTTTACTAAATTTTACATCTGATACTCATATTTCATACATGTTATACTTAATATTAAATTAAGTCCAATCCTATCCAGATTAACATGTTCGCATATTCTTCCATTAATATAATTTCCCCAAATTTACAATCATAGATTCCTTAATTACAACATGCCCAATTTTCTCCATTCTACCATCATTAAAAGTTATTCCAATTTATTTCACTTATAAGCAATTCAATGGAAATGACCTAGGCTCTCAATGGCCTAGGCTCAACGTAAATAAAAAGGAAAAAGAGAAAACATATCTCAAACTGAATAAAAATGCATATAAAAGACTGTAAAAAAAAACAAAAGACAGAAAAGGGGATAAGGAAGATAGATGTATACTTGAACATATAATAACAGTAAACTTAATATATGATTGACAGTAATAGAACAACATATAAGAAATAACTTATAAGTGTTGCTTAGTTTTAGATCCAATAATTTAATGTCAAAACCCTTTTTAAATAACAGATCTAAAATTAACTTGAATTCATAAAAAGGTGTGCTAGATCCAGAAATAGTCTTTGAGAAAGTTGTTGTTGAAAAACTAGAGTTATCCTTTTTAATATATCCTTCGGCGGGACCTTGATATTTTTCATATTTAATTATAGAACATAGTTTTGGAGGAATAATAAGAATGAAGAATGTTTGCGTGCAAGAAAATGAGTGAGGTAGGTAGCCCATTTATAGATTAACTAGGATAATCCTTAGATATTACATTTATAAATCCAACCGTACACCTCAAGCTCAGTCAGCATATGAATATATAAAAGAAAACTCAACCATAGGAATTTGGCTTGCATGTAAGTTGGTCGACCCACCTACCCCCTGTGTCGACTGATGGGTGGACCTGCCTTAGATCTGGGTTGACCCATGTGTTGAACCAGTTCTGGCTGGGTCACCTATTTACTATTGGTTTTTGAGTTTATTTATTATATTTAAATTTTAAATAAGTTTAATCTTCTTACCCCCCATAACTTCCTAATATGTTATCCAATTTACGAAAATTAAGGGTCTATTTGAACCAAAATTTCATAATGAACGAAATAGTAAAGTCAGTTTTACTCAAATTTAAATAATTAATTAATTAATATCCATTTTATTACTTTTCTTATATAATTATGGTGTATTAAATTAAGGGGTGTTACATTCTCCCCTTCTCAAAGGATTTCGTCCCCGAAAACTCTAAGTTAAGAAGATTGTTATTATTTAGCAACTACCTACACCCGTCTACTCAGCCATCAACGACTGGCATCCATTATCGTTCACAATTCAAATTCTTATATGGATATATGCAAAGGGGTTGTGTATATGTCCCTACACAAATGCAAAAATCAGGTGGTCGACTAATTCAGTTGACCTCCTTAATGCAATATATGTCTGTGCCATGTATCCAATATGTATGCAAAAGATTCCGAATATAACATATAAATTATATATGTGTGCAACATCCATCCACCAAAGTGCAACATCCATATGATGATTCAACCATTTTCATCCATTAAAAAATAAAATGCACACATATTCATATGCAATATGTAAGTGCTTGATCAGATCTAGTGCTAATGTGTGTGTACATGCGTCCACTGGCAACCACTAGCTAAACACTTGCATCCACTTACAAGCATCAAACATAACATGTCTTAAACACATGTTCCCAATCATTGGCTTCTCCCTAAGGATCGAGATTTGAACGATAGGATAAACATATTCAAATGATATAAACAAAAGATTAGAAAGGAAAATGAAGAATGTACTCTCAAAGAGAAAAGGGTAAGAAGCGCGAATTTAGTCTTTGGGTTCCCATGTCACATCTTCACGGTCTGCTCCCCATTGCACCTTCATTTACTTGATCTACTTGCTGCATAGTATCTAAACCTCTGATCCAAGAATATGGGTAGGGACTTTACTTACTGACGCCTCCTTCTCGACTTCGATATCCTAAAGCGTGCTTGGCTCCACTACCTCTACTGAATCATGTAGACATTTCCTCAAATGGGAAATGTGGAAAACGTTGTGAACTCCCGTCCGTCTCTCTGGCAGTCTAGCCCTATAAGCCATCTGGCCTATCCTATCCACTATGGGAAATGACCCTACAAACCTCGATGCCAACTTCCCTACTAAGCCAAATCTAATAACATTTCTTAGAGGCGATACTTTGGAAAAGGCCACGTCTCTTTCCTTTAATTCCCAATTAGTCCTCCTTCTACTGGAAAATACTTATGCATGTCCTGAGCCACCTTCATTCGTCTGCAAATAAGATTTATCTTCTCAGAAATCTGTCACACCATCTCAGACCCAAGTAGAAGTCTATTCGTAAACTCCCACAAACATATCGGCGATCTGCAGGGTTTTCCATAAAGTGTGTAACACCCCGTAATTTTATAACATTAAAATTCACAAATTAAAGTATACTTAATTTTTAGAAAAGAATTAAGTGAAATGGGTTGCGCATAGAAATATATATATATTGATATATATATATATATATAAATTAAAAATTAAATAAATAAATATTCGAAAAAGTTCAAAACAGCGAATTGGGAGGGGGAATAACCGAACCGGCCCATTTTTGAGGTCGACCCGAGCCCTGCGGGGTCGACTAGGGGTTAATCCAGGGTGTTTGACTGTCAACCCGTGGGCCGATTCGCTCAAATGTAGATTTTGCATTTGATTGGTTCTCATGGTTCAGGGTTAATCTAATGGTCCTAAATAACTTCCTACACCTATAAATATATCCTAATGCTAACCCTAAACCTAATTAAAATAGAATAGTTACCGTCGCCATGGAAATCAATGGAGCCGCCGCCAACTAAGAAAGAAGAAAAGCAAATTCAATTCTAATTCTCTCAACCCTAAAGCAAAGCAAAACTCTCTCTTATCTTCTCTAAATTGTGAGTATGATGATCTTAACAAGATTATTATCATTTTAATTAGGTTGAGTTATGAATGGATTATGAGTAGATGATGTGAATTATCATATATGTTGTTGTAAACCCCTTTTGCTATCATGTATATTGTAAATCCAATGTTATGTGATGATGATATCTTATATGTTGTAAACCATGCTATGATGATGTTATGTATGTTGAAAGTTTCTATGCTAAGTTGTGATGAATCATACATGTTAAAAAGGCCATGATGTTACCATCTATGCTAGTTAGTTCATATTAATTAAATCATCATGTTTGGGTTATGTTGATCTATATGACAAGTCACATATGCAAGTTAGATTGATTAGAAAAGTTATGAACATATACCAAGACATCTATTATGACATCTAGAATTATGCTATGACATATGTGATATCCTATGCTGGTACACACCATCATTATGTTGCCTAAAAACCCCATATGCAAGTTTATGTATAGATTTGGGCTATGATCATATCATATAAATTAAGACATTTAACAAGTTGACACCTTTTGATCCTTAACATGTGTAGTTTATGCAAGTTTCACCCCTATTATGATTAGATTTATTTTAATTGTCTATATGTTGTGATAATTTATCTTTGTGCTAGGTGTTAGACTGTACAAGTCTAGCCTATATTATGCGTTGAATAAGCGAACGTATAAACGTGGGGTAGGGGTAATATTAAGGATTTAATATTAAAAAGTTGGGGTGCAATTGATATAATTTTGCATGCCATAAGTGGATGGCCATAATTGAGTCAATTATGGACATCATTAAAAGTTGACTTAATTAATAATTTGAATAGGGAATTATTAAAACTGGGGTAAAAGATTTTAAGTGTTAATCAATGCTTAGGGCACGAGGTTGGACTCGTTTGTGACGTAAACCTGCCCGGACCCGCCCAGCAAATCCAGTGGTCACAAATGTCAGCCCAATGTGAGAGGTCCTAGGCCTAAACTAAAGCATAACAGTTGTAAAGACACGAGGTTAGACTCTTTTATGGTGTAAGACTGCCCGGACCCGCCCGGCAAATCCGGTTGCCATAAATGCCAGTCTAATGTGAGAGGTCTTTATGAGGTTATGGCCTGAATGAATTAAGAAATACTTAACCAGATAAATATGTAAGGTAGGACATGGGGGTTAAGTAGGTGCCTTGGGTGGCATGAGGAATCTAGGGGGTGCCCTTAGTGGCATGTGAAATACGATTAGTAAGACTTAACCAAACACACATGTAAATGAACATGACTAAGAGGGTTAAGTGGGATATACTAGTGACAAGCTTAGGTGGGTAGCTTGTGGGGGCCCACTTCGACCAGTATCCCAAACGTATCTTTGTGGGATCGACCCAAGTCGAGGACGGGACACGCATGCTGGGTTTGACTGTAAGAGGCCAAAACGGGGAAATGTGGCTATGCAAGTCCAACGGGTTTCATATGCGTGTGTGGACCCGGGCTGGTAGGTAAGACGTTGTTGCATTGTATAGGTATAAGCCGTGCATTCTCAAGTTGTATCAGGTTGCCACTTTAGGAGAGTGGTACACCCCACTGTGGGGCCAGCACGGGTATCTACGAGTAGGGAGCCGATCGAAGGTGGGTAGGGGGTACACCTAGTGGAGATAGGGGCAGACGGCACCTATGTAGTCAGCTAGGTGTACGTAAGGCTATTTATAAAGTTTCTGTGTGAAGCAAGTGGGATCAAACAATAAGGTGACTGGTGTGGTGCAGTGTGGTAATCATTCGTTAGTAATTAGGTGTGCCTTTACCGTTATCTTTAACGTTATCTTAAACGCTATCTTTATCTTCCTAGGAGTTTATAGACATTTACTTGTCTTCCAGCTTATGCCTTAGTCTAGTTATTTTGATAATAGTATTGTTAGAATTATCATACTCGCCAGACTTTATGTCTGACCCCCTCTATTTCTATCCTTTTTCCCCCTCTAGGTCCTCAGGTTGGGCCCAGCTCTAGTGGAGTTTGATTGAATTGCTTCATCTCTCTTTGGAAAGCTTGGACCGTTGAAGTAAAGTCCAGCTTGTTATCTTTTTAATGGCTATTTATGTAATGGGATTATGTATTTTGTTTTTATGAAGATGGATATTGTACTTGGTTATGATCTATGGTTTTATGATGTAACAAATATGTTTAATTTCCGCAGCAATAAAATGAAGTTTTAGATTTCCAAGTACTATTTATTATCTGTCTTGTTATAAATTTTCTGTTCTATATTCACTTATAACCTCCACGGAAGTTAATGAATTCCCTTTTTGAGTGACATTAATGGACGTGGGGGTGTTGCACGTGGTATCAGAGCTTAAGGTTACCAAAACAGATAAAAATACTTTAGAAAAATAGTTATTTTTGGAAGAAGTGCTTTCAAAAACATGTTTTAATAAGAAATTTAAAGAGAAAAGTTTTTAAGAAAAAAAACATAATCCCCAATAGCCCATATCTTTGTCTTTCGAATTCTCTATTCTGAATCTTTCCTTTTTCGTTTCAGCATGGCTGAAGATCTTAATCTACCCGACGGTGTAACGATACCAGGATGGTATAGGAGGTTATTAGAGGCTAGGGCCGCTGCAGGTCCAGCCAATGTTCCTCCACCACCAGTTGCACCCGTTCCTCCTCCTCCTCCTTGCGTAGATACTTTTGCAAAGACGTGCAAGGAATTCAAGGCTATGGGTGGAAAACCATTTCAAGGGTCAGAAACGTTTGTGGAAGCTAGAGATTGGCTTAAGGAGGTGGAAGAATTGCTAGAAATCTTTGAAGTAGAAGAAGGGAGGAGAGTTCGTTTAGCAGCTTGGTTGATGAAGGGAGAGGCCTCGTTTTGGTGTGAGGTCACTAATGGGGAGCGTCCTGTTGACTCTTGGGCGGATTTCAGACGTAGGTTCGAGGCGAAGTTTCTCTCAAGGGCGGAAGAAAATCTATATATGGAAAGGTTCTTGACATTGAAGCAAGGAATCTCATCAGTGAAAGAATATGTCAATAAATTTAATCAGTTAGCAAGGTTTGGCTTGGACTTAGTGGAAGAAGACGCTGAGGTTCGTGAATGGCTTAAATGAGCCATTGCAAGGGTTGGCTATGACCCACATCCAGATGGGGGCCACCTTTGAGAAGTTAGTAGAAATGGCGCTCATGCATGAGGAGAAAAGCGCTAAAGCTGATAAGGCACCCGAGAAGAAGGGGGATCAGAAGAAACCACAACAGCAAAACAAGAAGGGTGGAAAAGACAATAATGGCAAGGGAATAAAGAAGTGCTTTAACTGTGGAACCCCAGGCCATCTCAGCAAGGATTGCCGAAAGAAAAAGAAGACTGGCTGTTTTCGTTGTGGCGATGCAGGACATTTAGTGAAGGACTGCCCAAAGAAGGGGCAGAGGGCAGGAGCTACCTCGGGAGGACAGGTGCAGGCTCTTATGGCACCAAGGCAGGCAAGGGGACAAGTTCAGGCTCTCGCGGTCCCACCGCTACAAGAACGAGGTAGAACCATTTCTGTTGAAAGCTTAGTTTTTCTGTTTGATCATCTTGTCCATACCTTATTCGATTCAGGCGCATCACATTCGTTTATCTCTACATCATTAGTTGAATCACTGCACTTAAACACCAGTTTAGTAGAGGATCCCTTAGTTGTTTCGAATCCAATTGGGGGCTCAGCTTATTTGTCTATGATGTATTTGGATTTGACAATTTCCATACTTAGCGTTGAATTTAGATGTGATGCTTTTGTGTTGGGCTTCACGGGCTATGGGCTAATTTTAGGAATGAATTGGTTATCCAGAAATGGGGCCGTTCTTGATTGTGAAAGGAGAGTAGTTAGGCTCGTGACTCGCCTTGGCAACACTCTCGAAATCTTCTGTAATCCCATAAATTCGGTTATGCTAAGTTATCTAGAATCGCTTGACGCGTCTGAGGAAAATCTACGATCTGTTAGAGTGGTCCGAGAATATTCGGATGTGTTTGAGGAGGTGAAGGGCTCGCCTCCGAAGCGGGAGATAGATTTTCGAATATATCTTGTGGATAATGTGGAACCGGTATCTTTGCCAGTATGCCACATGGCTCCACGTGAAAGGAGGGAACTCGATAAGCAAGTGAAGGAGTTGCTTGAGAAGGGGTTCATAAGACGAAGTATATCGGAGTGGGGTGCTCCAGTAGTATTTGCCACGAAGGCGGATGGGTCCCTTAGACTGTGTGTGGACTATAGAGAACTTAATAAACTTACTAAGAAGAACAGACACCCACTGCCGAGGATTGACGATCTCTTCGATCAGTTAGTTGGCGCCTCAGTGTTTTCGCAGTTGGACTTAGCCACTGGGTTCCATCAGTTGAGAGTGGCTGAGGATAGCATAGACAAGACTGCCTTTAGGACTCCGGATGGTTTCTATGAATGGCTAGTGATGCCCTTCGGTTTGACAAACGCCCCCGCATACTTTGTTGATTTGATGAGTAGGGTGTTTAGGGAGTACCTTAACAAATTTGTGGTAGTCTTTGTAGATAACATCTTGATCTTTTCTACGGATGAAGAAGAGCATGCCCTACATCTTAGGGAAGTGTTGGAGACTCTTCGAGCGCATAAGCTTAAAGCTAAATTTTCTAAGTGTCACTTTTGGAGGAAGGAAGTACGGTTGTTAGGACACGTGGTTTCCAAAGAAGGGATAGATGTGGATCCCGCGAAGGTGGTGGCCATTCAAGATTGGAAGGTCCCTAAAAATGCTACCGAAGTGAGAAGTTTCTTGGGGTTGGCTGGCTAATATAGGAAGTTTATCAAAGACTTCGCAAAGATATCAGCTCTATTGACACGCTTGACGAAGAAGAACCTAGTTTTCACATGGGACGTAGATTGTGATGATGCGTTCCAGCGTTTGAAGAGAGCTTTGACTTCGGCCCCAGTCTTAGTATTGCCAGACGGGAGTAAGCCGTTTACCGTTTATACTGATGCTTGTGGGACAGGACTAGGCGCAGTTTTAATGCAAGAGGGTAGGGTAATAGCCTATGGTGGAAGGCAGTTGAGAGCGCATGAGAAAAATTATCCTACACATGACTTAGAATTGGCCGCTATTGTTTTCGCGCTTAAGTCTTGGCGTCATTATCTTCTTGGCGAGAAATTCGAATTATTCGCTGACCACAAGTATTTAAAATACCTATTCTCTCAAAAGGACTTGAACTTAAGGCAGCAAAGGTGGATGGAGTTCTTAGCGTCCTACGACTTCGAAATAGCCTATACTCCTGGCAAGGGTAACGTGGTGGCAGACGCCTTAAGTAGAAAAAGATTATCCTTAAGTTCTTTGTTTGTTGAGCGGCAAAGTTTAGAATTCATTTCGATGTTTGACTTTAGACCTTCCGTTGACTTCGTACCCGGTTTGCTAGCATCCTTGGAGGTCAGACCTACGCTTTTGGGACGTATTGGCGAGGCACAGCGAGACGAACCACAATTAGTTGAGTTAGTAGAAAAGCTCAAAGGAGGGGAGTCATCAAGCTATCTCCGTAGGTATACCCTAGATGATAAGGGTTGGTTACGTAGGGACGGTAGACTTTGTGTACCAAAAGACGATGACCTAATGAAGACTATTCTTGACGAAGCACATCGTTCGAAGATGACCATTCATCCCGGCGGGGACAAGATGTACAAAGACATGAAGAGAGTTTACTTTTGGGCCGGCGTGAAGAAAGACGTGGCCGAGTATGTCGCTAGATGCTTGGTGTGCCAACAAGTAAAAGCGGAGCAAAAGAAACCCGGTGGGTTGCTTCACCCATTGGAGGTTCCAATATGGAAATGGGAAAGCATCTCGATGGATTTTGTGGATGGATTACCGCAATCGAGGAAGGGTAATACGGGAATTTGGGTTATAGTAGATAAACTTACTAAGAGCGCCCATTTTATTCCCGTGAAGAGTAAGAGGACTGCTCCATGGTTAGCTTCTGTATACGTTCGAGAGATAGTTCGTTTGCACGGTGTTCCTTCTAGCATAGTGAGCGACCGCGATCCTATTTTCACTAGCGAAATTTGGAGAAGCTTACAAGAGGAGGTAGGGACTCAGTTATGTTTGGGCACCGCATATCATCCTCAGACGGACGGCCAGACCGAGAGGGTGAATTGCATTCTAGAGGATCTGTTGAGGCTATGTATCCTAGACTTTGGGGGTACGTGGCAAGAGCATCTTCCATTTGTGGAGTTCGTATATAATAACAGCTTTCAGTCCAGCATTGGTATGGCACCATTCGAAGCTCTTTATGGATGACCTTGTCGTTCACCTACATGTTGGTGGGAATCTACGGATAAGATCTTACTTGGGCCCGATATGATTAGGGAGACTTCGGAGAAGATCGACTTGATTCGAAGGAGGATGAAAGCAGCACTGGATCGGCAGAAATCTTAGGCGGATAAGAGGAGGACAGATCTCGAGTTTGAAGTTGGGGACATGGTCTTTGTCAAAGTGTCTCCATTACGGAACGTTGTTCGCTTTGGGTCCGTTGGGAAATTAGCACCAAGGTTTGTAGGGCCGTTTCCTATTAAGGAGAAGATTGGACGGATGGCGTATAGAGTGGAGTTGCCCGAGAGACTTAGCGGTGTACATGACGTATTCCATGTGTCACATTTGAGGAAGTGCTTGCACGAGACCGTGGAAGTGGTAGAGCCGAGCTTGCTTAGAGAGGTGGAGACAGAGCGTGATGCGACAATTCGACGAGCTCCTACGCGCATTCTTGGGTCGGAGATCAAGAGGTTGAGGAATCGAGAGGTCAGACTAGTCAAAGTGCAATGGGGAGATGATGAGAGCAAGGCTACTTGGGAGACAGAAGAGAAGATGTGTTCACGATACCCTTTTCTTTTTGAGGGTATGTCTTTTAATTTCTCCTTTATCTCTTAGCTTGTACTTATCTTATCTTTAGTATATCCTCTCACTAGTATCTTTGACCTTTAGTTAGGATAATCCTATGGTTGAAACACGTGTTTGAGACATGTTATGTATGGTGGATG
Organism: Allium sativum; assembly: GCA_030737875.1. Lineage (NCBI taxonomy): Eukaryota > Viridiplantae > Streptophyta > Magnoliopsida > Asparagales > Amaryllidaceae > Allium > Allium sativum. Next base: position 33,625,822 of record CM060913.1, on the reverse strand, counting down.
CAAAGTGGATGCAAGTGTTTGCTAGTGGTTGCTCGTGGATGCATATACACACACTATTAGGCACCAGATCAGCTCAGTCACTTCATATTGCATATTGCATATATATGGATGTATTTAGTAAAATGGATGTATAATGGTTGTATTATCATATAGTTGTTGCATTCGGGTGGATGGTTGTGCACGCATATAGAATTAATATGTATCATTAGGAATCTTTTGCATACATATTGGACGCATGGCACTATCATGAATTGCACTAAGGAGTTCGACTGAATCAGTAGACCGCCTAATTTTGCATTAGATATGGACATATACACACACTGTGCATATAAACATTAAAGCATTAGAAGTCTTTTAAGGACAATGGATGCTGGTGTTTGATGGTTGAGTAGATGGACGATTAGATGGTAGGATATACATTCTTCTTGACTTGGAGATTTTGGGGACGAAATCCTTTAAGGAGGGGAGAATGTAACACCCTGTAATTTTATAACATTAAAATTCACAAATTAAAGTATACTTAATTTTTAGAAAAGAATTAAGTGAAATGGGTTGCGTAGAGAAACATAAATATATTGATATATATATATAAATTAAATAAATAAATATGCGAAAAAGTTCAAAACAACGAATTGGGAGGGGGAATAACCGAACCGGCCCATTTTTGAGGTCGACCCGTGCCCCGCTGGGTCCAATAGGGGTTAATCCAGGGTGTTTGGCTGTCAACCCGTGGGCCGATTCGCTTAAATGCAGATTTTGCATTTGAGTGGTTCTCATGGTTCAGGGTTAATCTAATGGTCCTAAATAACTTCCTACACCTATAAATACATCCTAATGCTAACCCTAAACCTAATTAAAATAGAATAGTTACTGTCGCCATGGAAATCAATGGAGCCGCCGCCAACTAAGAAAGAAGAAAAGAAAATTCAATTCTAATTCTCTCAACCCTAAAGCAAAGCAAAACTCTCTCTTTTCTTCTCTAAATTGTGAGTATGATGATCTTAACAAGATTATTATCATTTTAATTAGGTTAAGTTATGAATGGATTATGAGTAGATGATGTGAATTATCATATATGTTGTTGTAAACCCCTTTTGCTATCATGTATATTGTAAATCCAATGTTATGTGATGATGATATCTTATATGTTGTAAACCATGCTATGATGATGTTATGTATGTTGAAAGTTTCTATGCTAAGTTGTGATGAATCATACATGTTAAAAAGGCCATGATGTTACCATCTATGCTAGTTAGTTCATATTAATTAAATCATCATGTTTGGGTTATGTTGATCTATATGACAAGTCACATATGCAAGTTAGATTGATTAGAAAAGTTATGAACATATACCAAGACATCTATTATGACATCTAGAATTATGCTATGACATATGTGATATCCTATGCTAGTTCACACCATCATTATGTTGCCTAAAAACCCCATATGCAAGTTTATGTATAGATTTGGGCTATGATCATATCATATAAATTAAGACATTTAACAAGTTGACACCTTTTGATCCTTAACATGTGTAGTTTATGCAAGTTTCACCCTATTATGATTAGATTTATTTTAATTGTCTATATGTTGTGATAATTTATCTTTGTGCTAGGTGTTAGACTATACAAGTCTAGCCTATATTATGTGTTGAATAAGCGAACGTATAAACGTGGGGTAGGGGTAATATTAAAGATTTAATATTAAAAAGTTGGGGTGCAATTGATATGATTTTGCATGCCATAAGTGGATGGCCATAATTGAGTCAACTATGGACATAATTAAAAGTTGACTTAATTAATAATTTGAATAGGGAATTATTAAAACTGGGGCAAAAGATTTTAAGTGTTAATCAATGCTTAGGGCACGAGGTTGGACTCGTTTGTGACGTAAACCTTCCCGGACCCGCCCGGCAAATCTAGTGGTCACAAATGTCAGCCTAATGTGAGAGGTCCTAGGCCTAAACTAAAGCATAACGGTTGTAAAGACACAAGGTTAGACTCTTTTATGGTGTAAGACTGCCCGGACCCGCCCGGCAAATCCAGCTGCCATAAATGCCAATCTAATGTGAGAGGTCTTTATGAGGTTATGGCCTGAATGAATTAAGAAATACTTAACCAGATAAACATGTAAGGTGGGACATGGGGGTTAAGTAGGCGCCTTGGGTGGCATGAGGAATCTAGGGGGTGCCCTTAGTGGCATGTGAAATACGATTAGTAAGACTTAACCAAACACACATGTAAATGAACATGACTAAGAGGGTTAAGTGGGATATACTAATGACAAGCTTAGGTGGGTAGCTTGTGGGGGCCCATTTCGACCAGTATCCCAAACGTATCTTTGTAGGCTCGACCCAAGTCGAGGACGGGACACGCATGCTGGGTTTGACTGTAAGAGGCCAAAACGGGGAGCGGTGGCAACGCAAGTCCAACGGGTTTCATATGCGTGTGTGGACCCGGGCTGGTAGGTAAGACGTTTTTGCATCGTGTAGGTATAAGTCGTGCATTCTCAAGTTGTATCGGGTTGCCACTTTAGGGGAGTGATACACACCACTGTGGGGCTAGCACGTGTATCTACGAGTAGGGAGCCGATCGAAGGTGGGTAGTGGGGTACACCTAGTGGAGATAGGGGCAGACGGCACCTATGTAGTCAGCTAGGGGTACGTAAGGCTATTTATAAAGTTTCTGTGTGAAGCAAGTGGGATCAAACAATAGGGTGACTGGTCTGGTGCAGTGTAGTAATGTGCGGTGCAGTGTAGTAATCATTCGTTAGTAATTAGGTGTGTCTTTACCGTTATCTTTAACGTTTTCTTAAACGCTATCTTTATCTTCCTAGGAGTTCATAGACATTTACTTGTCTTCCAGCTTATGCCTTAGTTTAGTTATTTTGATAATAGTATTGTTAGAATTATCATACTCGCCAGACTTTATGTCTGACCCCCTCTATTTCTATCCTTTTTCCCACTCTAGGTCCTCAGGTTGGGCCCTGCTCTAGTGAAGTTTGATTGAATTGCTTCATCTCTCTTTGGAAAGCTTAGACCGTTGAAGTAAAGTCCAGCTTGTTATCTTTTTAATGGCTATTTATGTAATGGGATTATGTATTTTGTTTTTATGAAGATGGATATTGTACTTGGTTATGATCTATGGTTTTATGATGTAACAAACATGTTTAATTTCTGCTGCAATAAAACGAAGTTTTAGATTTCCAAGTACTATTTATTATCTGTCTTGTTGTAATTTTTATGTTCTAAATTCACTTATAACCTCCATGGAAGTTAATGCATTCCCTTTGTGAGTGACATTAATGGACGTGGGGTGTTACAAAGTGCTTTGAAGGGTTCCATCCCGATGCTTGACTAATAACTATTATTGTAGGTAAACTCAACCAATGGGGGTTGCTCCTCCCAAGTCCCTCCGAAGTCTAGGATGCACAGTCTCAATAAAGCCTCATGTACCCAATTGACCCTCTCAGTTTGTCCATCGATCCGAGGGTGGTAAGATGTGCTTAATCGTAACTGTGTACCTAGAGCCTCTTCCAAGCTCTTCCAAAATTCACTTGTGAAGATGAGGTCGCCGTGACTTACTATATTGGAAGGTGCCCCAAGAAGTCAGACTATCTCTCTAAGGTTTATCAATGCTAGCCAAGTTGTTGTCCTCTTGCTCTTAACTGGTACAAAGTGAGCGCTCTTAGTAAGTTTGTCAACTATAACCCATATAATTATGTTTCCCTTCCTCGATTTAGGTATTCCATTAATGAAGACCATAGAGATGATCTCCCACTTACATTGTGGTACATCCAAGGGCTGAAGTAATCAGACAGGTTTTCTTTGTTCAGCCTTTACTCATTGGATAGTAAAACATCGATCCACAAACACTACAACATCCTTCTTTATACCACTCCAATGGAAAACTCTCTTCATATGTTGGTACATCTTGTCACTGCCCGGATGGATAATCATCCGAGAGTGGTGAGCCTCCTCATGAACTATCCTCAACAAATCCCTAACTTGGGGAACACAAAACCTTCTATCTCGTCGTAGCCACCCTTCTCGTCGTCAAAATATCTAGCAAGATTACTAGAGGTCTCTCCTCCACCAAGTCTATCCAAGATGTCCATCAATTGTGGGTCCTCTCGCTGTGTAGATCTTGTGCGCTCCATAAGAGTAGGCTGCTCCTCCAAAGATGCCAACAAACTGGGTGTTAAATCCGTAGATGGCCTAAAATCAAAGGTCGAGAAAAACTCTAAGCTATGACCCTCTACGAATAGAGGACTGAAGGTCATCCTCTGCTAACTCAACGCGTCCGCAACCACATTCTCCTTGCCTAGGGTATAAGCTATCTCAAAATCGTAGGATGCTAGGAACTCCATCCACCGTTGTTTCCTTAAATTGAGATCCTTCTGCGATAACAAATATTTGAGCGACTTATGATCTGTGTACAACTAAAATCTCTCTCCAAGTAGATAGTGTCGCCAAGACTTAAGTGCGAGCACTACTAAATCTAACTACAAGTCGTGAGTAGGGTAGTTCTTCTGATGAACTTTCAACTGTCTACTTCCGTAGCATACTACCCTCCCTTGTCACATCAACACGATACCTAACCCTATGCCATAAACATCCGTGTAGACAATAAACACATTGCAAACATTGGGAAGAGTCAGAACAGGGGATGATGTCAGAGCCCTCTTTAATCTCTGGAAAGCATCCTTGCAATCAATGCTCCAAACAAAAGCCAAGTTCTTCTTCAATAGGTAGGTGAGGGGAGCCGATATCCTAACAAAGTCCTTAATGAACCTTTTGTAATAACCTGCCAATCCCAAAAAACTGCCCACCTCCGTCGCATTCTTAGGAGCCTTCCAATCTTGAACCGTGACAACCTTAGCGGGGTCCATCGCTGTCTTTTCCTTGGAGGCAACATGCCCTAGGAACCTTACTTCCTTCATCTAGAAATGACACATAGAAAATTTTTCCTTAAGCCGATGCGATCTGAGAGTGCGTAGAATCTCTCCTGAGTGTATGACATGTTCCTCCTCGTTCCTTAAGAAGATCAGAATATCATCCACGAAGACCACCAAAAACTTGTTCAAGAACTCTATAAACACCGTACTCATCAGATCCACAAAGTACACAAGTGCATTGGTCTGCCAAAAAGGCATGACCAGACACTCAAAGAAACCGTCTAGAATTATGAAAACAGCCTTGTCAATATTATCACCCGCTACCCTTGGCTGATGAAATCATGTGGCTAGATCCAACTATGAGAAAACTAGTGCGCCTACTAGCTTATAAAACAAGTCATCAATCCTCGAAAGTGGGTGCTTATTCTTCTTAGTGAGTTTATCCAACTCCATATAGTCCACGCATAGATGAAATGATCTGTCTGCCTTTGTCGCAAAGACGACTGGAGCTCCCCACTCGGTTATGCTTCATCTAATGAATCCTTTCTCGAATATCTCACCTACTTGCTTGCTGAGCTCCCTCCTCTCCTATGAGCCATGTGGCGCACTAGTAAAGCGATTGGTTTTGCATTCTCTACCAAGTAAATATGAAGTCTATCTCTCGCCTCGTATGTAATCCCCTAACCTCATTAAACACGTCCGAATAATCTCTAACTATGGTTACTGATTGAAGATCGTCAACTGAAGCATCAAGAAAATCTAGAAAACTGAGCATAACTGACCCCCTTGGGTCACATGAAATCTCAAAAGGTCTCCATTGGCACATCAAAAGCCTAACAACTCTCCTCTTACAATCTAGAATAACACAATACATGGCTAGCCAATACATTCCTAGAATCAACCCATAAAGCCAAGAACATATGATTAAAATTTAAACTCGACACCCATAATGGAAATTCTCAAACCCCATCATATCATAGAAAGATGAGTCGTACCCCTTATGGGTTTTGAGACTACAACAGGATCAGAAACAATACTAGTATCAAGGTGCTGACTATCTACCACAGAATTGGATGTAAATGAATAAGAAACACCAGAATCAAAGAAAGTTCCAATAGGATAGTCAAAAAGGAAATCAAACCTTCGACTGTGACTTTCCTACCTCAATGTTAACCGGCATTTTGGTCTGGTTACCAGAAGTAGACCAGGCCCACATGACTCGACCTATTGCATGGTTCAACGACCCAGAGGCGTTGCCAACATATTCGAGAATCAAGCCAAGATAGGGTTGAGCAAGAATAGTTGTCACAGCTCGTCAAACAGCTCTTGCACAGTACAAGTCTCGGGTCGGATTGCTAGCTGAATTTCGTATCACTTGGATACGAAATCCACCAACACCAAATACCGCTCACCCAGCACGTGTCGATCACTTCCAAAAGACTGTGCAATAAGCACCAGTCAGTTCCAGGATCCATCCTATGCCTCGCATCACCATGATTGACACCCTTCTATGGCTGGCATCCTCAATATTGCATCACCAATATCGCATTGAATCACCATGTTTCGCATCCTGATTCCCCACTCTCCCGTGAATTCGCGTCACCAATGTGAAATCCCTTCCCCCTCCGGGATGCAAATCCCTACTCTCTCTGAGATGCGAAATCCCTTCTCCCTCCAGGATGCGAAATCCCTTCTCCGTTAGGGATGCAAATCCCTTCTCCCTCCGAGATGCGAAATTCCTTCTCCCTCCGAGATGCGAAATCCCTTCTCCCTCCGGGATGCAAAATCCCTTCTTCCACCGAGATACAAAATCCCTTCTCCCTCCAGGACACTTACTTCCAACTTCTTACCTACTCCACATACAACCTACCCCTATAAATACCCTCTAACTTCCAACATAAAAAAGCGTTGTTAGTTCAAGCTCTCCTCCAGGATCCTAGAACTAATTAATGGCTTCCTAAGAGGAAGATTTTCTCCCTAAACTTTCTTCTTCCTCCAGGATACGTCCTCCTTCCTTCAGGATACTTCCTCCTTCTTCCAGATACTTCCTCCAACATACTTCATGCGGAATACTACCTCTTTACTTCGGGACACTTCCTCCGGGATACTTCCATCGGGATATTTTCTCTTCCCTTCGGAATACTCCGACAACCTCTGGACCCTCCGACAACCTCCTGGACCCTCCGACAACCTCAAGGACCCTCCTACAACCTCTTGGGCCCTCCAACTCTGACAACCTCTCGGATCCTCCAACGTCGGCAACTTCTCGGACCTTCCGACACTTGCAACCTCTCAGATCCTCTAACTCCGACAACCTCTCGGATTATCTGACTCTGAGAACCTCTCAAACACTCCGACTCCAGCAACCTCTTGGATCTTCCGACAACCTCTCGGACCCTCCGACTTCGACAACCTCTTGGACCCTCCGACTCCGGCAACCTCTCATACCCTCCAACTCCGACAATCTCTCAGACCCTGTGACTCCAGCAACCTCTCGGACCCTCCGACTTAGGCAATCTCTCGAAAACGCCGACTCTGACAACCTCTCGAATCCTTCGACTCCGACAACCTCTCAGACCTCCGACTCCCGAATCCATCCAGCTTAGGAAACTCCTTGATTGCTCCCGACCAACAAGAAAGCTCGACAATATGGATTAATCCAATATCTCTAATCATTGTAGCTTCATTCAATGATGTATTCGATTGTACTTTCTCAATAGTGAAACAAAATCAGCAAAGCCTTCAAAGTGGACGTGGGCCCCGATGGGTCAAACCACTATAAATAACTGTGTTCTTTACTTTCCCGCACATTACTACTGAATCTCACATACTTTTCCACTCTGGACATTAAGCTTCAAAATTTTGGAACTCTCGGATGTTGGTGACCATTTTGGGCGTTAATACTCGATCTGGTCCACTAGCCTCAGGAGAATGCACTTGTCCTCCAGACGATCCCACCCCTTGACCTTGCTTGTTAAGCCATTGCTTGGTGAAATGTCCAACTTGACCGCAACTGAAATAAGAATTCTTCGCTTTATTACAATCCCTCACAAAATGTCCCAAAGCCTTACAACCATAACACTTAACCCCTATCTTGACCTGTCCCTTATCAGGCTTTCTTCCCTTCTTTAACCACTTCTTGGTCCACCATTTCTTTTTCTCGGCCTTGGGTTGTGCTTCCTCAGTCTTGACTTCCTTCTTCTCATATTTACCTTCCTCTTGAATCAAAGCCAAGTTAACCAGTCTCTCGAAAGTCCCCTCCATCGAGATGTGTGACAATTCTAGTCCCTTGAGAGGTTGATTTATCCCCCTCACGAATCTAAGAGCCTTCTTATGGGGAGTGTTCACCAAGTCTGAACCAAACCTTGCAGACTGATTGAAACTATTGACATATTCCTTTACTGACATGCTTCCTTGTTTTAAACCCAAAAATTGTTTCATCTGCATTCCTTCCTCTATTTGCAACAAGAACTTCATCTCAAATCTGCGTCTAAAATCATCCCAAGCTACTGGTTGTCCCGCCTGAGTCACCTCCCACAAGTATGAAGCTTATCCCTTCAGTTGCCAAGTAGCCAACTGAATCTTTCTTCTATCGTTGAACTCAAAATGATTAAACACATTCTATGTTTCTCTAAGCCAATTGCACGCCTCAACAAAACTATCAGTACCATGAAATAGCTTGCCTCCTATCATGGAGAAGTCCTTACAAGGCTTAGAAAAGTTATGACTACAGGAAGATGTGGAGCTACTACGGCTGTAGATGGGGGTGGGACATCCCCTTGTACTTCGCAGGTGTCGTAGCCTCCAAGTGTCCACGGAGCCAAGTCGAAAGTGGATTGCCCTCTGGAAGGTTAGAAGTCCCAAACATGCTGAAAAAGAGAAGAAACAAGGATTCAAAAATAGATCAAAGGAATATTTTATGTGTTTTGAGGAGATATGTTTAAAAAAAGTTTTTATTTGAAAATACTTTGCTCTGAAAACTCTTTTTCAAATACTTTTCCTCTGATCTTGTAACCGTTAGCTCGGATACGAAGTGTGACACCCCACGTCCCTTAGTGTTACCCATATGAGGATGCATTAAGCTTTGTGAAGCGCAATAAGTATATAGTAACCAAAATTCACAAAACAGAATAAAAAGAATGCAGCGGAAAAACTAACTTTTATTATTAGTAAAAAAGCATTATTATAAACCAATTACAACTTCACATCGTTACATTTTTCAAACACCAAAAAACTCAATTAAAACCATATGTCTCATGACACAAATCATTAGAGTGCAAAACCACAAGGTCATATCTCTCCTCAAAAGCCATAACAAAGTAGAACAAAAGTCAAAGAAATACAACCAGCTAGAAGATGTCCAAATCCAAGCTGAAAGAAATCACGGTCACTGCTGAACACAACTACCCTAAGAACCTGATTAGGGGAAGGAAGAGAGAGAAGGAAAAATAGGGTTAGACATAAAGTCTGGCGAGTTCTAGTGATTTATAGCATAAGCATATGATAAACGGTATCAAGATAAATAAATGTTATTAGATAAGAAAATACAGTAAAATATGCAAGTCGAAGTAAATAGGATATTAAAGCAAGGTAAATATCATGTAAGCTTCATTTATATCCAAGAACAGGTTTATGCACCAACTACTAGTATATTAGAATTAGGTTTTACCCTAATTACTACCCATGCGGTCGGCTCCCTGCTACGCCAATATCATGTGCCAGTCTCGGCAGTAGGGTGTATCAGTTCCAAACCCGACGACTTATAGGACACAGGCCTATTCACTGGTGTTACATCAGCTTAGTTTCCCTAATCGAACCCATGCACGCTCATGATTCCGCTGGAACACACCTGTACCTACCTTCAACCTTTGAACCTCCTAGTATTCAGATCAGTAAAGCGTGCCTTGGCCTTTACCTACTGGTAGGCCCCTCCAAAGATACCAACAGGGATACTGACCTATAAGCATTCAACATAACTCGACACAAGTCACCCCCTATGCATGTGCTCCCAAGTAACTAGGATTTTAAGAGTCCTAAAACTGGATACAAATAGCAAAACATGGGACCTCTTAGATTATTCAAGTTTAAGTTCACTAATAAGCACAGTTGTAAATAATATTTCTTATAAATGCTATTCTGTGTACAACCCCACTACCAAATAGACAAACACCTGCTCAGATGTGTGTGTGTGTGTTAGTCACTCATTTTACTTAGTTTTACATCTGATACTCATATTTCCATACATGTTATACTCAATATTAAATTAAGTCCAATCCTATCCATGTTGACATGTTTGCATATCCTTCCTTTAATGTAATTACCCTAAATTTACAGATAAAGGTTCCCAAATTATAATATGCCCAATTTTCTCCATTCTACCGTCATTACAAGTTATTCCAATTTATTTTATTTATACACAATTTAACGAAAACGGTACAGGCTCTCGATGGCCTAGGCTCAGCGTAAATAAAAAAGAAAAAGGAGAAAAAAATCACAAACTAAATAAAAAGGCATATAAAATACTGTAAATAAATAAAAGGCGGAAAAGGGGAGAAGGAAGATAGATGTATACTTGAACATATAATAACAGTAAACTGAACAGATGATTGACAATAAAAGAACAACATATAAGAAATAACTTATAAGTACTGCACATTGGAGTTATCCTTTTTAATTTATCCTTCAGCGGCACCTCAACATTTTTCTTATTTAATTAAAAAAACATAGTTTTGGAGGAAGGAGAAGAACGATGAATGTTTGTGTGCAAGAAAAAAGGTAGGTAGCTTATTTATAGTTTAACTAGGATAATCCTAAACCATTAGATATTAGGTTTAAAAATCCAACCATACATCTCAAGATGAGTCAACATATGAATATATAAAAGAAAGCAGTCTAGATTCAGCCGCATGAATTCGGCCTGCATGCAGGTGGGTCGACCTAGGCTGACCCATCCACCTCTTATGTTGACCCCATAGTTCGAACCACCTTAGACCTGGGTCGACCCATGTGTTGACCCAGTTCGGGCTTGGTTTCCCACTTATCGTTGGATCCTGAGTTTATTTATTATATTTAAAATTTAAATATAGTTTAATCTTCTTAAGCCCATAACTTCTTCAAACATTATCCAATTTACAAAAACTAAGGGTCTTTCTGAACAAGAATTTCATAACGATCTTTCTTATATAATTATGGTGTATTAAATTATAGGGTATTACACCTCCGACGGTGCTTCTAGGAAGAGTGTCTCACAGGTTGTCTTCGCTTGTTCTCGTCAATATTAAATCCTTCATTATCAGCATTAGCATCATTGCCAGGATTGTCATTGGAAACTAACATCCTATCAAGATCATTCCCTTCATTAGCCTGTCGCTCTAGATTACCTCCCATACTAAGGTTTTTAGGTACAACGCCGCCTCTCCTTCCCACATTGGTTCAGGCAACATTATCATCATGCAGTCTAGGGGAATTTTTTAGATCTCCCTTCCTCTGGTTTTAAGATGAAGAATGAGCTTGCTCCTCCAAATCAATTTCAACTCTGTCAATTCTTGGGTTTGGCGTGGTAGTCAAGAGAGCATCCAACTTTTCCATCAACATCTGATTTGTGGCTTCCAATCGCTTGTTTATTCCTTCTACTATGCTATCAAGTTCTCTCGGGGTAACAACTTCTCCAAGAGTTTGAGTTGCTCCAAGATTATCAATTACGAGGGAAACCTAAGTATTACCACCCGTATTTCCATAAGTTACGGCCGCTCCGGATTTGCTTTTACTTGTGTTTTTCCTAGGTGGAGCCATGATATCTACCAAGCTTCGAGTTCTCAATGCAACCTTTTTGGTGGATATGCCACGTAGACCTGATGATATACAGTAGAAGCACAGATTTTGGCCTTAGATTCAATTCTCAGTGAAAACACCAAATGTTAACTCCCAAAAAAGACGGTAACACCTGATTAATTATAAAATCACCACCCGCAATGGGGAAACAGGATAAAGGAGTAAAAGTAAATAAAAATATGAAAGAAACAGAAAACATGTAAAGAAGAAGACAATTTTATAGCGGTCCACCTTGAGATCAAGCTTGCATCCACTTTGAACAATATTATTATATTCTTTGACATGCCAAGTACAATACAGTATATATGATTACAAAGATCCCCAAAGTAGAGAATAACAGACAATCACTAGTTCTATTAGTTATTGGAGAATCATGATAACCAGCCTAGGTGACTTAAAATAGCTATCTCTATAGAGGAAGCTTTGCTGTAGGAGGAGGATAATGGCTGTGGAAGGTGAAGATATAACTTTGCAGAGTTTCGGAAGAGCAAAGAAATCAGCGCCCTTTGAAGTTGGAGCTTGAGGGGTATTTATAGGTGTTTTGGAGGGAGTTGGACCATGCCCGCTTGTAAAGAGCTTTAGAATCATTTGTCGATCTATTCTCAGAAATCTTATGGCAAAATACATTAACATGATGGGTCGGTGTCGACCCATGGTGTTTGATTATTTTCCACATTGGAATTTACGGTAGTGATTCATGTACCTAGTTTAGTTTCTGGATGTAGTATAGTGTCGATTGGACTTGGCTTTATATCGTATCGAGCTTTACTTCTTGTCATTTTGACGCTTTCCCTTGATCCGTTGAGTGATGCACCTAGGTGGGTTGCGTTGACCTGATGTCACATGAATGGCCTCCCAGCGATGTTATAAAGAGACTGGAGCAAACCATGAGAGCCAAAAGGCAATGCCCATGGGTCGGTGCTGACCCATGATGGATCGGTAGCGATCCATACATAACCTTTTTGGCCACGAAACCTTCACAAAACTAGAAACGAAAAAGAAAAAAAATCTCAGCTTAGGAATTATGAAATCGCGTAAATGAATTTCCGCCTCCAGCTTCCTATTCTGTCTGATTCCTAACAAACCCAGAGAAGAGATATATTCGCTACGCACATGTTTTCTTGCAATAGAGCAACAAAAAGCCTTTATACCCGAATTCGTGGGGGGCCCAGCAAATAAAATAAATTAAAGCTATAGATTATTTTTCGGGAGCGATTCATCCTTCCCAAACGCAGCATATATTTTTTTCCTTTTCCGACTTCTTCTTGATAAGTACCAATACGCAATTGGAGCATTAGTCCTATTTTGGGGGAGTGAATGTTTTATTTGATCAAAAAAAATTCCCTTTTCCTTTAAGAAGTTCTGGAAAATGCGTTCCTCGTCATTAATATGTTTGCTCGCGTTAATTTTCTATCAGAGAAAAAATAATGAACTGATCTTGTAGGATTACCAAGAAATTCTTCGATTTCTTGCTAACGTGTTAAGTATCCCGCCTGGGGAGTACGTTCGCAAGAATGACAAAAGACAAGAAAAAAATGGTTCTAACTTATGATAATAAAAGATCGGAATTACAGAAGGATATTTGGAAAAGCCTCGCTTACAGGTATTTCCTGTTGCTTTTATAGAACTTCCCTCTTGTATCATCAAACCATCACCCGCACTGTTCTTATAGAGAGAAACGCACTTTCACATCTTCTTAACCCGAAATGAAATGGCTGAGGAGAGGTTCCTTTTTGAGGGTACTCCCGGGAACAGATCCAGTAGGCCATGCCCCTTTTCGATTTCGAATTTCTCTTTCACCGAATCAATTCTTTTTTTTTTGAATGTACAAGAATTTTTGGAGTTCAGCAGTGGAACGCATTAGCTGTTCGCTCTCCGGTTGGGCACGTATGCTCTTTCCCTGATCGTCTAATCTTTCTGGTAAAGTTTCATCCATTTCCATGGTCATACCTTTTTGTTCTTCATTGTCATTCTGTATGAACATCTTTCGAGTTTATATATGGGTTAACCGTAGATTTCGAAACTTTATTAGTAATAAAATAATAATCAATCTGTAAACTTTTGCTAAATTCAAATAATAACTTATTTTGGACACCTTCTTATAAATTTATCTTTAAAAAAGGATAAATTTTGAATAATATTGTAAAATATTAGCAATTAGCTTACTTAAAGAAAATTCATATACTTTTTTAAATTTGAAAGGAGGCTTAGAAATCTCCATGATCCTCATTTAATTGGGTTTAACTTATCCGAGTCATAATACGGGTACTTACATACAACCAAATATGCATAAAGAATCAACTAATAATAACTAATCAACATAAATGAAGTATTCATGTGAAAAAAGAAAATAATGACTTGTTCTAACATATAAATGTCCGAATTAACAATATATTAGAATGAGTTTTGGTTCTACACAAACATGTCAACATAATCAACAATTAGGTTATAGTAGAATGGAGACGTATTATACTAATAGATGTCCACAAATATCATTCAACAAATATCATGTCAATAACACTAACATATCCACAATAATAATGGGGTAACATGAGGATGATTTGTCCTATTAAATAAATGTCTAAGGTCAATTTTAGTTCTAGTAACAGAACGGGTTTTTATTCTGTTAACTAGTGTCCATACAATTCAATCAATTATATTAATAAAAAATGGTGTTTTGTTCTACTAAGAAGATGTCATTTAATTTCTGATAAATTTGCTTCTTAAAGGCGATTGCTAAAAAGATCCCTTGGAGTAAAACATCTTTTGAAAAACATCATTGTAAAAACAAGTCATTCCAATTTGAAGTAGTATAAAATTTATTATCAAACAATTAGTAAACCTTTAAATAAAAATTAGATAATTTAAATATAAATCAATAATTGAATTAATAATTAAAAACCCTTCTAAACAAATAATTAAACATTGTTTAAATCCTTAAAATAATAATTAAATTCCCTTTTAAACAAATTTAATATGATTTTTGAATATTTCATGGTTAGAAATAAAATTTATAATTTAATTATGTAAGTTGTATTGTAAGCATAACTGAATTGATTATGTAAGGAATTTCAAATAGTTATAACAAAAATGAACTTGCGTTGATTGTAAACATAACTATTATTACAGTTTGTATTGTTAAATATTTTAGCTTGAATTTAATATTAAATCATTTGAATGAAATTGATTTGATCAATTTATAATTGAAACTCATATTGGACCTGGAAAATAATCAAAATTGAATTCACAATAAATGAAAGTTTAATTTGTAAGGTTCATGTGAATTCTATTTGGTTTGATTTAAGTTAATAAGCTTTTGAATCATATTAATGTGTGAATAAACAAAAACTAGATATTTTAATATATTAATGAACCTGTTAAAATAGCAATTTTCAAATGGTCTTTGAAATTGACGAAATCACTTTCATTGAATCCAGATTATTGAATTATTGTAAGGTTTTAAATTTCATAGCCATTGGACTTATCGTTTGACTATACGAATTTAAACACGTAGAAATTTATGTGTGCAATTTAATTTGAATAATTGAATTTTAAAGTGTAACTACTATAGGTTTCCGAATTGAGCTTCGCCACTAGTCTCATTGCGTTCAGAAGGCCCTTAAACTTATAGATAGGCTATGAGTCGGTCTGATTTGGACTCCGGCCCGTTTTTGTCTTTAAAACACGCTAAACGATAAAATATTATTATTTTATTCCTCAAAACCCTGATTAATTTTTGAGTCGCCATTATGTTTCGATGACCACGAATGTCCAGATCTTTCTTCCTCATTTTCTTCCAATCTATTCAACTGTTTGACAAACTTCCAAAACAAAAATTGTAGAGCAAGACGAGTTCTTGATATCTATACGGATGATGGTAGTGATTTCGATCAAAATTTGTTGGGATTTGTCTATGAAGTAGTCGCAGTTTAAGAGATATTGGCCGTCGAAGATGTAACTATAGGCGATCGGAATTTGATCATAGGTGGAGAAAAGGGTGGCGCCACTCGAGGGCTAATTGGATAATGAATTGGGCTCAGTGATAGGTTACGTATTCCTGGAGCAGACAACACGCAAGGAAGAAGACCACCTGGTGATGACATGTCATCATTCTATAGGGTTAGAGAGTTTGTTTGAATATTTCAAATAATTTTAATTTGAAATGATAAAACATGAATAACTTCTTCATACGACCTCAGATTGACGCGAGGTTAGATCCGTTGGGATTGTATAGAAATTCTGGACAACATAGTGTTGTCGTGTACTGTTTCTAAGACTATTGAAATTTGGGCCTATTTTGGATTTCAAACTGAGTTTGAAACCAAAGGTTAGTGATTAAACCCAGTCATGCTTAACTAAAATATTCAATAATTAGTTAAATCAAAATCATGCTATGATATGATTGTATTGATTGTTATTTGATAGTTAAAATTACATATTTATGTTAATTGGCATCGATAGTGTAATTTAATTTCACTATTTGTTTAAATTTTACAGTTAAGTTAAAATTCGACATTTAATTGAAAATATAAAACCCTAGTAAATTTATGTGATATTGGACTATTTGGATGTATTGATGTGATGAATGGCTTGGATTTGATATGTTTTACATCTTAATGTTTAATTGTGTGAATTTATTCGTTATTCACTTTGATTTTATATCACCATTATTTGTGTTGATTAATCCTAACAATTTATCCTACATGTCACGGGAATCAAATAAACCCGGGATTGATCATTAAAATGAATTAAGAACATAGGTTGAAATGATAAATAACTATGACCCTGATTTGGATTGAAATTATATATATATATATATCCTTTCCTAAAATATTAAAATTAAATTTTAAGTATTATTGGCCCATAGGATAGAAAATTATATACGAACACTGGTTGGTTAAATAAAAATAGTTTTAACTATGACTCTTTAAAAATTGTTTTAAAGGCATTATAGACGATGTTTTATAAATTGATTTCATTTGAACTTGAATATTGGATTTTGAAATATAAAAGCTAAAGGAAATTTTTGATGTTGTAAACTGAAGTTAAAATGAAATTGAATATGAGTCAATTTATCGAAATTGAATTGTTTGTCCATCTTTGAAATTTACTTTAAATTAACTCGATTTAAAGTAATAGTTGAATTATAAACTCGAGATTTTATAAACTGAAATAATTCAAAGTGAGAATTATAATTGAAATTTCAAATATTTGAATCAAAATTTTTAAATTGAATTGTTTAACCGAATTGACATATAAATGGGAAGATGAATCGATTTGAATTGAGATATCGAAACTTAGTTGAATTGATTGAAACTGGATTATGATTCCCAATTTGTTTAACATTTAGAAAAAAGATTGTAAAGACCCGGAATTTTAGCGATTTAATAATTAATTAATTTAATTTTTTTTAATATAATGGTTTGGTAATTTAAATGGTTTGAATTTAAATAATTTTGGTTATTTAATCAATAATAAAATAATGGAATAATATATTTATTTCTGAAACAATTAGAAATAGCTAAACTAATAATATTGTGTGAATCAGATAACTTAAGATATTTAACCAAGTTTCTATTTGAGTTATAATAATAAATACATTTTTGAAACAACAGTTGAACGTATTAATTATAATATAATTATAAACGAATTGCAACGTCGCGGTAGTTCATAATATTGATTTTTGAACTTCAATTGAATATACAGAATTAGTTTTAAGTCGGAATTCTGTGAAACAAGAAACGTTGGAATCTATTAAACTGTATTTTTCTAATGGAAGTGAAAAATCGAGATTTCGTCGTATAGATTGTAAGTTATGTCCAAATCAAATTTTCAAATAGTCATTATGGAATCCTTTATAACCCATAACGGTTTATTTATATAATTAAATATTAGTTTCGAATTTGGACAAGATTTCTAAGATGTATTTTTAGTTTAATTTATAAAAAAATTCTGTAATTTTTATTTTGGAAAATAAGGAACTTTTCATTTAACGTATTTTGCACCCTATATTAGTGTTTTGAGTTTTCAGAAAATAAGTTATCTTGTCTATATTATTATATTATTGGAATCGTGTTACCTTGCTGAACACGACTGTATATTTATTTTTATCCATAGCAGCTCGTACGCGAATGGAGTTTTACGTAACGCCGTAACGGTAAACTTCGTTTTATAAAACTTAAATAAACATATATCTTATAATATCTTGCACATGCCTCTTTATGCCGCTGATGTTATCTATGGCCAAATTAGCTTTCGCACGCATATCCATGTCCGAAAATAAATGCTTGAATATGCTAACTGATCATATCTAAAACATATGAATATATATATATATGTATGTATGTATGTATGTATGTATGTATATACAGCTAGCCTTAAGTTCCAAGAAGAATTAAATATAGCAAACATGTGTTATCTACGCATCTATATTATTACTACCAAAATTATCCCTGAAATCAGCTAATGGTGAAGGGGTATCCGTTGAACCCAAGCACGAGGGAATGATCTGAGAGCCACACAAACCAACACCTTCTTAGGGGAAGGGAGCTCAAAGCCTACGAAATGCCAACACAAATCTACCCGGCATGGGATTCAATAGCAAAAGGCCATTTGAGTCAGAAGCTAGGGAGAGGCAAGAACTCCACTAATGGAAATCCGGAAGGACACAAAGGTTGCCGGTATTGACCTATTTAATACTAGTACACTAGGGGTAAAGACACCACAAGCATTAAGCCAAATGTACGTAATGATTATCCGAAACCAGCTTCCGAAACATCTACCACACAAACTCCGAAAGGTCATATTGGTAAACAGCAAAGCGAATTGCTTGGAGCAACCTTCCGGAAGACTAGGCTATGCACGGAGTCCACACCGGAACCCAAATCAGAACCCCAGAAAGGATACAGGCTATCCGTACTAGTTTACTTAATACAGACACCGACAGTGGTTCTGAACCGGCAGCTATCTACATGCATCCTGAGGACAAGCTCCTCTAAGCATTCATAACGGAACCGAAAGCCTACATCCGGCAGCTTATAACCAAGAGCATACAACCGGAAGCTCAAGTACCTTTTAGAAAGTAACTACATCAACAAGCACATATCATTCTCAAAGAAGCCTCAACTGACGGGGACCTTCCCTTCGGAAGCTATAATCCGCACCGCAAAAGCAACCGGGAAATAAAGCAACTGAAACCAAGGAGAAAAGCGTCCAACAGAAGCATCTGCAGGCCCAACGTTCCAATAGCAGAAGGATCCCTGATCTCTCTATAAATAATACCCCGTAGGTCACATTTAAGGGGGAGCTGACTCTCATTTCTATTTCTTATATTCTTTCTTCCTAGAATAAACCCTAATATTTGGATTAATTGGAGGATCTCTTCTATTCTGTTCATGTACTCTAAATGGAGGATTAATAAAAAGTGGATCTACATTAAAGTGTTTTCCTGTGAGTTTAGCATGCTATTTCTTAGTTGTCGTTGTTATAATTGACTGTTTATTTCCTAAATATGCATGGATCCTTGTCCAAACCTTTCCGCAGAACGGATGAAACATCCCTTCCTATATGCTTAAATCCTTCCTACGAGCTTAGATCTTTTAGCGAACTTGGTACAATATTCCTTTCCACCACCCGTTAATTGCTTTACCGAAGGTTGTTTAGTGATCCTTCTCTCCAAGGCCTTGATATTTAGGAACGGTGATCTAACCCAAACTCGCGAAAGCTAAACAACCTATTTTTCCCCTTAGAACCATTCCCATTGACTTATTTCCTGTATTGACAAAAAATATCGTTAAAATTTTGGCGATAGAGGGGTTGGCCTGAACCTCCGATCTTGTGGTTAACAACCACACATCTGCCTATGTTGTTCCGTCCCAGATTGGACTTAAGCTTTGAAGAAGCAAAAGTTATGGGTAAAAGGTCCCGACAAGGGTCTTCTAGATCCCAAATGAATAAGTCGGAAATCACTGACCTAAGAGTGACAAAAGAACAAAGGCTGAGAATGCAAGCCTTGCGAATAATAAGGCGAAAATAGGGAAAGGTACGATATGCTTCCTCCACTGGACGAATGACAAACCTTAATGCCCCCAGCAACTAGTTCTACATCGGAGGATACTAGCATTTTCTCTTATCTAAGAAGAACTCTCCACAAGCAAGTCGGAGGAATGGTATTCGAACAAGCAATAATGAATGATATTGACTGCTTCACCAACAAATGGTCTGAAAGGGTGACACCCCAACTTCAATATATTTTGGGAAGAAGGAACAAGGATATAGGTACAACAAAAGGTCTGGGTCACAAAAGGATTAAAACCCAGTGGAAAGAAAAGAGGCTTACTTCAGGATTACCCAAGGGATTTTACCTCACCACTTCGATGGAAAACATTTACTTGCTGACCAAACCCAAACTCAACTATCAGCTACTCACAAAGAAAAAGCCCAAATATGAAAGGAAAACAGGAGGATCCTATTTCCATTACCACATGATGAATGCACATGAAACTAATCACTGCAGAATCCTTTAGGAAACAGTCATCCAATTCATCAGCCTAGGCCAATTACGAGAATTTATGAAAAGATCAGATTAAGTTCAGTAAGAATCCTTAGGAAAAGGATTATTAAACATGTCCAAGGGTGCGGAAAATCCTCCTTTCAAAGCTTAAAGAAACCCAGAAGGGATCAAACCATAAACGGATTAAATCCCTTGTCATCAACCAAATGAGTCAGGATGAGGCATTCGCCGGAGGGGGATGGTATGTTAGTCTTTATCCATGCCCAAATCAGAGTGGACTAGGTTAAAGCATCCAAAGCATTAGCCTCCATTTCACAACATAAATGGTCGTGGCGGTGCATATAAAATTAGCACGCCCTGCCTTTGCTAGAACTAAGCACGTCCTACCCCTGCTCACAGAAGAGCACATCCTACCTCTACATATGTTCCGGGTTACCCACAGAAGGGAATACCAACCTCTATCATCGACTGCGATGGTCAAGATAGGGCACCCCTTGGAGGGGGTGGAGTGTAAGCCTCTATCAGTACCTATAATGGTCAGTATATAGCATCAAAAGAGTAAACCTTAGTTCTATGTCTACAATGGCCCCATCTAAGTTTCTAATACCTTATCATCACATATGATGGTTAGGATAAGGTTCCTCCTAGAGGGAGGTCTAGTAAGTCCTTGGGCCCTGCTTGTGGACAAGCTAGTCAAACACACTGGACGCACATGCCAAGAGAGTGGCAACCAAAGCACGTACATCCTCTGCTTTGACATCAAAAGGCTGGAGAGTGGCTCGAGAAGCACGTACAACCTCTGCTTCAAAAATCAAACGCAAAGGGGATACCAAAGTGTTAATACCGGAAAGGAATTTATGGTTTTCAATCGTTAATTATTTAAACAAGGTTTATTTCAGGTCTTCTATACTAATACCCAAATCTGGGTTGATTCCATTCTTCACAAAATGCTGGAAGGGGATTCTAGGTTTTCAATCTCTAATTTCCTGAACAAGGGTTAGTTCAGATCTTCTACATCGATACCCGAATCTGGGTTGATTCAGTTCTTGGCGAAGACCAGAAGCATAATTCCAGTCAATTACTTCAATACCCGTATCTGGGTTGGATCAGATGTGCACATGTACCGGAAGGGGGGTCCCGGTCTTACTTCAAAACCCAAATATGGGTTGGATCAATTCTCAATAAAGAACATAAATGGGTTCTCGGTCTCATATCTTAATGCTCAAATCTGAGTCGGTTCCAGTGTGAATCACAACCGGAGAAAGGGTTCTATTCTCATCGTAAATATCCAGATCTGGATCGATTCAACCGAACAAAGAAGGAATTGTTCAACCTTCTCACCAACTTGTACCTGGTTTAAAGTCACATTCCTGTTCTTGCAGAGTATGGACTGATGGCCTTCTTACTTGCTCATAGAAGCATCTTTAACTTATACATTTGTCAATTTATTATCCAAGTATACCAAATGTTCGCACTAATACATAAAACATGAGTAAGCACTGTAGACACTCCATGTATGACGCACCTCGGTATTACTAACCTTGCTAAGAACAAACAACGCTCTATGAGAGTCTACAAGATAGATTTTTAACAAAATGTACCTAAAATGTACACCACGTCATAATAAGAGAAAAACGTTAACGCTGAAATGTGTAATCAAGCGTTAAGTAAAACTATTATAGACCCTGCCTCTGTTCATAAACACCATTATTATAAGATATTATATGCGACAGGTGATATGCAGAGTACTTCACATCTTACATAATTATTTACAAGAAAACTGTAAGATAAATACATTTCCAGAAGGGAAACACCCATACCCCAACGCTAGGAGTGTCATATGAATAATCTATCTCTCAACGACATGCTTCCTATTCACTAAAAAAAGAGGAAATTACAAAATGATGAATCACAGTATGAAAAAATCCATCGATCTTTCGTGCCTTCTCTATAGCCATTCATGAATCGTTTGAGAGTTTGGGCTGCAGCTTCAAAGCTCAGTTGAAAACTTTTCCCATTACACAAAGAGTTCTATTTTCCTTCTTTAAATCAAAAGCATCTTTGCATAAGGATTGTTTCGTTTTTTTAATTGCTTGATTTTGGAAGTATAAAAATCAATACAACGAGATTTACCCTCAATGCTTTTCCTATCGTAAAATCCTTTTATGTTGGCCTTAGTCTTTCTATGCCACCTAGCAGCGAGAGAATCATCTAGTCCAAGGGGACGCCCCGTATCTCCAGACCTGAGAACCCATATTCCATCGAAATTTGCGAGAGTTTAAGTGTGGAAGTTTCAAGAGTACATCCAAAGATAAATTTCCACTCTTTACATTTAGTTAATCCATCGTCACGGTCTTCCTCTAATTCAGCAATTTGACGATGAAGCTCGCCCCTTTCTTCAATAAAATCGACAGAAAGATTTGTCTTTATATCCCTCTTCACTTCAAGGAAGTCTTTATCCTTTTTCTTTACCTGAGCCTCCAATATACTTGTTTGTTCTTTCAAGCACCGTACAAGTAGTTCCCCGGACAGGGCAGATCTGTCATCAATACCAATAAAAGAATCCCCCAGGAAATCTCCTGTGTGCGTAGTAAATCGAATGCCTTTATCTACGTAAAAGGAGATGTCTTAAAGTGAACTTTCCTGTTCTTATAAACAGATGAGCTACCACTTATAGAATCGATTGTTGAAAAACATCAATGTTGAACCACAAAAGTACATAAAACAGAGGGAAGACGAATACATATGTAATTAATGTCCATATAAAATGTAACACCCCACGTCCATTAATGTCACTCACAAAGGGAATGCATTAACTTCTATGGAGCGTTTTAAGTGAGTATAGAATAGAAACTTAACAACAAGACAGATATAAATAGTACTAAAACTTTATCAATTGCAACGGATAAACACATAGGTTTGATTACATCATGAAAAACCAAAGTCAAAGTACATAATATCCATCTTGACTAAATCAAAGTACATAAATTGAAAGACATAATCCCCAGTACAAAATAGCCATAAATAAGAGAGGTTGAACTTTACTTCAGCGATCCAAGCAACTTCTAAAAGCAAGAGATGCAGCTATCCAAAATCAAGCTCCACTGGTGCTAGTTCAAACCTGAGCACCTGGGGGGGAAAGGAAGAAAAGAGGAGGAAACAAAGGGGTCAGACATAAAGTCTGGCGAGTGCGATAACTTTAACAATATAATTACCAAAATAACTAGGCTAAGGCATAAGTTGGAAAATAGGGAAATGACTGTGAACAATTGGGTATGACAGAGTAAACATGGAAATAAGACGAACAAAGATAACGTTAAAGTGCACCCTAACCACTATAAGATAATTACTATACTGCACCACCACTAGTTACCCTAAGGTTGATCCCGCCTACAAAACTTAATAATGATAATGGTAGTTTCGTGCACCCCTAGCTGCCTTCATAGGTGCCGCCTGCCCCTATCTCCACTAGGTGTACCCACAACCCCCATGCGATCGGCTCCCTAACTCTTAGATACCCGTGCTGGCCCCATGGTGGGGTGTATCACTCCCCAAAGTGGCAACCCGATATCACCAATAATGCACGGCTTATACCTACACGATGCAACAACGTCGTATCTACCAGCCCGGGCCCACACACGTATATGAACCCGTTGGACTTGCGTTGCCACCGCTAACCCGTTTTGGCCTCTTACAGTCAAGCCCAGTATACGTGTCCCGTCCTTGACTTGGGTCGAGCCAACAAAGATATGTATGGATTACTAGTTGAAATAGGCCCCCATTACTTGACATAAGCTATCCACCTAAGCTTGGTCCCCTCTAGTATATCCCACTTAACCCTCTTCTTATTCATGTTCGCTTACATGTTTCAATTTTGGTTAAGTGTTTCTAATCGTATTTCAAATGCCACCCAAGGCACCCACTAGATTCCACATGCCACCCAAGGCACCCACTTTACCCCCTCATGTCCCACTACATGTTTATCTGGTTAAGTATTTCTTAATTCATTAAGACTGTAACCTTATAAAGACCTCTCACATTAGATTGGCATTTGTGGCAGCTGGATTTGCCAGGCGGGTCCGGGCAGTCTTACACCATAAAAGAGCCTAACCTCGTGTCTTTACAACTATTACGCATTTAGTTTATGCCTAAGACATCCCACATTAGACTGGAATTTGTGGCAGCTGGATTTGCCGGGCGGGTCCGGGCAGTCTTACACCACAAAAGAGCCTAACCTCGTGTCCTAGACGATTAATTACACCTAATTAATCATTCCCCAATTTGAATTAATTTCCCTATTCAAATTATCAGTCAATTCCAAATTTTACTACGGCCATAATTGACTCAATTATGTCCATCTATTTATGGTATGTAAAATCATACCAATTTTCATCACAAATTAATTTTATGCCATTTATGGCATTTATGCCAATTCTCAATATTAAATCTTTTAATATTATCCCATTACCCCATATTGTACGTTCGTTCGTTTAACGTAAAATATACATTAGACTCGAATAGTCTAACTCATGAAATAAAGAGAAAACATCACAACATACATATAATTAAAACTAGATCTAAACATAAGGGGTGAACTTGCATGTGTGAATGATGTTCTACATCTAAAACTTGCATAGGCCAAAGTTACAACTTGCATAAAACTACATATGTCATAGATCCAAATCTAAAGGTGTAAACTTGTTTAGGTATTGGTTACAACTTGCATAAATCATGTATGTCATAGATCTACATCTAAAGGTGTAAACTTGCATAGCAAATAACCACAAACTTGCATAACATGATTCATATTCCGAACTCATATATTTATATAAACTTCCATATGTGATTTATGCAACATAACAATGGTGTAAATTTATATCTAAACATGTAAACTAGCATGTAGAATTTAGCGTATAACTCACACATGTCATAGCCTAATTTTCACATAAACTAGAGGTCATGAAACATGTAAAGTTACATATAATTTTCCCCAACTTGCATATGATTCATGTCTAAATCAGAATCTAAACTTGCATACATACATATGATTTATCATATGAATCAACATAACCAAACTAGCATATGAACAACATGATGATTTGATTATACATAAACCAATCATAGAATTACAACATAGATGATTGCATCATAACTTTACAACATAGATGATAACATCACAACATAACATCATAGAATTTACAACATGTATGATAACATCATAATTTTACAACATAATTAATAACATGCGGTCAATAATTCACATCATATCCATATAATCCGCATCATAACTCAATCCAATTAAATTGCTAATTATTTTATTAAAGAAATCGAACTCACAACTCAAAGTAGGTCTTGAGTTCTGAATTCTGAGTTCTGAAGTTGTATTAGCTTTCCTTTGAAGAAGATTCGTTGTTAAAGTTGAAAAGGATTGAATTTGATTTGCTTTCTTCCTCTCTAATTGGTGGTGGCTATTATGAGTTTCTAGGTGACGGCATGGAGGCCATGAGTCTAATTTTTAATTTGATTTTAGGGTTTGAGTCTACATGTCTTTTTATATAGTTTTGAATTAATTTAAGCCGTCCGATCAACCCAGAATTAATCCCATCCAATCAGAGCAGATCAGAAACCCTAGTGAGTCAGCACACATTCATTAACAGGTCATAAATCAAATCTGCCTGAGGGGGGAAGGTCGACCCCCAGGTCGACCCTATGGTCGACCTGGTCAGGGTAGGTCAACCTGGCCCTGGCGGGAATTTTCCCACCTAGCCTGTCTGACTCTGAAATTTGAATTTTCTGAAACTTCCGATGGCCTTAACTTCTTCATACGAAGTCCAATTCACGCAAACTCGGGCTCTATCTCAACCAGAATTCCAAGACGAACACAAAGGCGCAACCAGTTTCCCTTAATTCTCACATCTGAGATTAGTTATTCTTTAATTTGTTAACATTAATATTAACAGAAATACGGGGTGTTACATTCTCCCCTCCTTAAAGGATTTCGCCCCTGAAATCTCCAAGTTAAGGAGAATGCATATCCTAACATCCAAACAACCATCTACTCAACCATCAAACACATGCATCCATTGTCCTTATAAAATCCCTAATGCTGCATGAACATATGTAAGAAGTGTGTGTATATGTTCCTTATCTAATGCAAAATCAAGCGGTCTACTGTTTCAGTTGACCTCCTTAATGCAAACCATGATAGTGCCATGCGTCCATTATGTATGCGAAAGAATCCTTTTGATACACATTATTTCTACATGTGTGCACAACCATTCACCAAAATGCAGCATCCATGTGATGGCATAACCATTATACATCCATTAACTTAAATATGCACACACATTTATATGCAATATGCAATATGAAGTGACTGAGCCGATCTAGTGCCTAGAGTGTGTGTATATGCATCCACGAGCAACCACTAGCAAACACTTGCATCCACATGCATCCATCATATATAACATATCTCAAACACATGTTTCAACCATAGGACGTATATCAAAGATACTAGCGAGAGGACATACTAAAGATAAGATAAGTACAAGCTAAGCGATAAAGAAGAAATTAAAAGACATACCCTCGAAAAGAAAAGGGTACAATGAACGCATCTTCTCTTCCGTCTCCCAAGTAGCGTTGCTCTCATCATCTCCCCATTGCACTTTGACTAGCCTGACCTCTCGATTCCTCAACTTCTTAATCTCCGACCCAAGAATGCACGTAGGAGCTCATCGAATCGTCGCATCACTCTCTATCTCCACCTCCCTAAGCAAGCTCGGCTCTACCACTTTCGCAGTCTCGTGCAAGCACTTCCTCAAATGTGATACATGGAATACATCGTGTACACCACTAAGTCTCTCGAGCAACTCCACTCTATACGCCATCTGTCCAATCCTTTCCTTAATAGGAAATGGCCCTACGAACCTTGGTGCTAACTTCCCAACGGACCCAAAGCGGACAACATTCCGTAATGGAGACACCTTGACAAAGACCATGTCCCCAATATCAAACTCAAGATCTGTCCTCCTCTTGTCCACATAAGATTTCTGCCTATCTTGCGCCGTCTTCATCCTCCTTCGAATCAAGTCGATCTTTTCGGAAGTCTCTCTAATCATATCGGGTCCAAGCAAGACCTTATCTGTAGATTCCCACCAACATGTAGGCGAACGCACGGCCGTCCATAAAGAGCCTCGAACGGTGCCATGCCAATGCTAGACTGAAAGCTGTTATTATATGCGAACTCCACCAACGAAAGATGTTCCTCCCATGTACCTCCGAAGTCTAAGACACACAACCTCAATAGGTCTTCTAGAATACGATTCACCCTCTCGGTCTGGCCATCCGTTTGAGGATGATATGCGGTGCTCAAACATAACTGAGTCCCTACTGCCTCTTGCAAGCTCTTCCAAAATTCGCTAGTGAAGATAGGATCGCGGTCGCTCACTATGCTAGAAGGAACACCGTGCAAACGAACTATCTCTCTAATGTATACGGAGGCTAACCATGGAGCAGTCCTCTTACTCTTCACGGGAATGAAATGGGCGCCCTTAGTAAGTTTGTCTACCACAACCCAAATCCCCGTATTACCCTTCCTCGATCTCGGTAACCCATCGATAAAGTCCATCGAGACACTTTCCCACTTCCATTGTGGGACCTTCAATGGGTGAAGCAACCCATCGGGCTTCTTTTGCTCTATTTTTACTTGTTGGCACACTAAGCATCTAGCGACAAACTCGGTCACATCCCTCTTCATGCCGGCCCAAAAGTAAACTCGTCTCATGTCCATGTACATCTTGTCCCCGTCGGGATGGATGGTCATCTTCGAACGGTGTGCATCATCAATAATGGTCTTCCTTAAATTCTCGTCTCATGGTACACAATGTCTACCGTCCCTACGTAATCAACCCTTATCATCTAGGGTATACCTACTCAGATGGCTTGATGACTCCCCCCTTTTGAGCTTCTCTACTTACTCAACCAACTGTGGGTCATCTCGCTGTGCCTCACCAATCTGTCCCAAAAGCATAGGTATGACCTCTAAGGATGATAGCAAACCGGGTACGAAGTCTATGGAAGGTCTAAAGTCAAACGTAGAGATGAACTCTAAGCTTCGCCGCTCAACAAACAACGGACTCAAGGACAACCTTTTTCTACTTAAGGCATCTGCCACCACGTTACCCTTGCCAGGGATATATGCTATCTCGAAATCGTAGGACGCTAAGGATTCCATCCACCTTTGCTGCCTTAAGTTCAAGTCCTTCTGAGAGAATAAGTATTTTAGCAATTTGTGGTCAGTGAACAATTCGAATTTCTCGCCAAGAAGATAATGACGCCAAGAATTAAGCGCGAAAACAATAGCGTCCAACTCTAGGTCATGTGTAGGGTAATTTCTCTCATGCACTCTCAACTGCCTTCCACCATAGGCTATTACCCTTCCCTCTTGCATTAAGACTGTGCCTAGTCCTGTCCCAGAAGCGTCGGTATAAACGGTAAATGACTTACTCCCATCTGGCAACACTAAGACTGGGGCTGTGGTTAAAGCTCTCTTTAAACGTTGGAACGCATCATCACAATCTACGTCCCGTGCGAAAACTAGGTTCTTCTTCATCAAGCGTGTTAATGGGGCTGATATTTTTGCGAAGTCTTCGATAAATTTCCTATAGTAGCCAGCCAACCCTAAGAAACTCCTCGCCTCGGTAGCATTTTTAGGGACCTTCCAATCTTGGATGGCCACTACCTTCGCGGAATCCACAGCTATCCCTTCTTTGGAAACCACGTGCTCTAAGAATCGCACTTCCTTCCTCTAAAAGTGACATTTAGAAAATTTAGCTTTAAGGCCATGCGCTCGAAGAGTCTCCAACACTTCCCTAAGATGTAGGGCATGCTCTTCCTCGCTCTTAGAAAAGATCAAGATGTCGTCCACAAAGACTACCATGAATTTATTGAGGTACTCCCTAAAAACCCTACTCATCAAGTCAACAAATTATGCGGGGGCGTTTGTCAAACCGAAGGGCATCACAAGCCACTCGAAAAAGATGCCTGGAGTCCTAAAGGAAGTCTTGTCTATGTTATCCTCAACCACTCTCAACTGATGGAAACCCGTGGCTAAGTCCAACTGCGAAAACACTGAGGCGCCAACTAACTGATCGAAGAGATCGTCAATCCTCAGCAGTGGGTGTCTATTCTTCTTAGTAAGATTATTAAGTTCTCTATAGTCCACACAAAGTCTAAGGGACCCATCTGCCTTTGTGGTAAATACTACTGGAGCACCCCACTCCGATATACTACGTCTGATGAACCCCTTCTCAAGCAATTCCTTCACTTGCTTACTGAGTTCTCTACTCTCTCTTGGAGCCATGTGGCGCACTGGTAATGCAACCGGCTTTGCATTATCTACTAGATATATTTGAAAGTCACCTCATCGAAGACATCAACATACTCACGGACTATACGAACAGAATGTAAATCATCATCGGATGCGTCAAGGGATTCTAGGTAGCTAAGCATTACTGGACCTTTAGGGTCACAAGAAATATCAAGGGTCATTCCACAATGAGTCAACAATCTAACTATCCTTCTTTCAAAATCTAGGATGGCCCCGTATCTAATTAGCCAATCCATACCTAGAATCAAGCCATAGCCCATGAAGCCAAGAACAAAGGCGTTGCATTAAAACTCAACGCCCAAGATAAACACTCTCAAATCTCGACAAATCATAGAAAGATGAGCCGAACCGCCAACAGGATTTGAGACTACTAAGGGATCTGTAACTAGACTAGTATCTAGGTGCAGTGTTTCAACTAATGGTGTAGAGATAAACGAATGTGATGCACCAGAATCGAATAAAGTACGGACATGATGATCAAACAGAAAAACTAAACTTTCAACGGAAATTGCTCTACCTCGTTCTTGCAGCAGTGGGACCACAAGAGCCTGAACTTGTCCCCTTGCCTGCCCTGGTGCCATAAGAGCCCGCACCTGTCCTCCCGAGGTAGACCCTGCTCTCTGCCCTTTCTTTGGGTAGTCCTTAATTAGATGTCCCGCTTCGCCATAGTGCAAACAACCAGTCTTCTTTTTCTTCCTACAATCTTTGCTTAGATGGCATGGTGTCCCACAATTAAAGCATCTTTTCTTTCCCTTAGCATTGTTGCCTTTGCCACCTTTCTTGTTCTGTTGTTGCTGTTGCGGCTTCTTTTGACCCCCTTTCTTCTCGGGTGCCTTATTAGCTTTGGCGCCCTTCTCCTCTTCATGCATAAGCGCCATGTCAACTAGTCTCTCAAAGGTAGCCCCCATAGGATGTGGGTCATAGCTAACCCATGAATCGGCTCGTTCAAACCCTTAACAAATCTTAGGGCCTTCTTTTCTCGTGTATTCACCAAGTCCAAGCCAAATCTCGCCAACTGACTGAACTTGTTGACATATTCTTTCACCGATAGATTCCCTTGCTTCAGCGCCAAAAACCTTTCCATGTATAGATTCTCTTCAGCCCTTGAGAGAAACTTCGCCTCAAACCTCCGCCTAAAATTTGGCCATGTATCGACTGGACGTTCTCCATTAGCGACCTCCCACCAAAACGAGGCATCATCCTTCATTAGCCAAGCAGCCAACTGGACCTTTCTTCCATCTTCCACTTCAAAGATCCCAAACAATTATTCCACCTCCTTTAGCCAATTTCGAGCTTCAACAAATGTCTCCATCCCATGAAAAGGTTTTCCACCCATCGCCCGAAAGTCCTTACATATCTTAGCAAAAGTATCGACACGAGGAGGAGGAGGAGGATTTGCTGGACCTGCAGTGGTGGCCCTAGTCTGCAAATACCTCCTAAACCATCCTGGTATCGTTATTCCCTCGGGTATCTCGGGAATTCCAGACATACTGAAACGAAAAGGAAAGATTCAATACAAAAGAATTGAAGGAAAGATATATGGCTCTTGGGGTTAGGCTTTCTAAAATAAGCTTTTCTCTTTAAAATACTTTCCTTAAAGCATACTTTTGAAAGTACTTCTTTATAAAATGCTTTTGAAAAACAGTTTTTTGAAATTCATATCTGTTCTGGTAACCTTCAACTCTGATACCACGTGTAACACCCAACGTCCACTAATGTCACTCACAAAGGGAATGCATTAACTTCTATGGAGCGTTTTAAGTGAGTATAGAATAGAAACTTAACAACAAGACAGATATAAACAGTACTAAAACTTTAAAACTTTATTCATTGCAGCGGATAAACACATAGGTTTGATTACATCATAAAAAACCAAAGTCAAAGTACATAATATCCATCTTGACTAAATCAAAGTACATAAATTGAAAGACATAATCCCCAGTACAAAATAGCAATAAAAAAGAGAGGCTGAACTTTACTTCAGCGATCCAAGCAACTTCTAAAAGCAAGAGATACAGCTGTCCAAAATCAAGCTCCACTGGTGCTAGTTCCAACCTGAGCACCTGGGGGGGAAAGGAAGAAAAGAGGAGGAAACAAAGGGGGTCAGACATAAAGTCTGGCGAGTGCGATAACTTTAACAATATAATTACCAAAATTACTAGGCTAAGGCATGAGTTGGAAAATAGGGAAATGACTGTGAACAATTGGGTATGACAGAGTAAACATGGAAATAAGATGAACAAATATAACATTAAAGCGCACCCTAACCACTATAAAACAATTACTATACTGCACCACCACTACTATACTGCACCACCACTAGTTACCCTAAGGTTGATCCCGCCTACAAAACTTAATAATGATAATGGTAGTTTCGTGCACCCCTAGCTTCCTTCATAGGTGTCGCCTGCCCCTATCTCCACTATGTGTACCCACTACCCCCATGTGATCGGCTCCCTAACTCGTAGATACCTGTGCTGGCCCCACAGTGGGGTGTATCACTCCCCAAAGTGGCAACCCGATATCACCAATAATGCACGACTTAAACCTACACGATGCAACAACGTATTACCTACCAGCCCGGGCCCACACACGCATATGAACCCGTTGGACTTGCGTTGCCACCGCTAACCCGTTTGGCCTCTTACAGACAAGCCCAGTATGCGTGTCCCGTCCTTGACTTGGGTCGAGCCCAAAAAGATACATATGGGTTACTGGTTGAAACGGGGCCCCATTACTTGACACAAGCTATCCACCTAAGCTTGGTCCCCTCTAGTACATCCCACTTAACCCTCTACTTACTCATGTTCACTTAGATGTTTCAAATTTGGTTAAGTGTTTCTAATCGTATTTCAAATGCCACCCAAGGCACCCACTAGATTCCACATGCCACCCTAGGCACCCACTTAACCCCCTCATGTCCCACTACATGTTTATCTGGTTAAGTCTTTCTTAATTCATTAAGATCGTAACCTTATAAAGATCTCTCGCATTAGACTGGCATTTGTGGCAGCTTGATTTGCCGGGCGGGTCCGGGCAGTCTTACACCACAAAAGAGCCTAACCTCGTATCTTTACAACTGTTACGCATTTAGTTTATGCCTAAGACCTCCCACATTAGACTGGCATTTGTGGCAGCTGGATTTGCCGGGCGGGTCCGGGCAGTCTTACACCACAAAATAGGCTAACTCGTGTCTTAGACGATTTATTACACCTAATTAATAATTCCCCAATTTGAATTAATTTCCCTATTCAAATTATCAATCAATTCCAAATTTAACTATAGCCATAATTGACTCAGTTATGTCCATCTATTTATGGTATGTAAAATCATACCAATTTTCATCACAAATTAATTTTATGCCAATTATGGCATTTATGCCAATTCTCAATATTAAATCTTTTAATATTATCCCATTACTCCACGTTGTACATTCGTTCATTTAATGTAAAATATACGTTAGACTCGAATTGTCTAACTCATGAAATAAAGAGAAAACATCACAACATACATGTAATTAAAACTAGATCTAAACATAAGGGGTGAACTTGCATGTGTGAATGATGTTCTACATCTAAAACTTGCATAGGCCAAAGTTACAACTTGCATAAAACTACATATGTCATAGATCCAAATCTTAAGGTGTAAACTTGTTTAGGTAATGGTCGCAACTTGCATATATCGTGTATGTCATAGATCTACATCTAAAGGTGTAAACTTGCACAGGCAATAACCACAAACTTGCATAACATGATTCATATTCCGAACTCATATATTTATATAAACTTGCATATGTGATTTATGCAACATAAAAATGGTGTAAACTTACATCTAAACATGTAAACTAGCATGTAGAATTTAGCATATAACTCACACATGTCATAGCCTAATTTTCACATAAACTAGAGGTCATGAAACATGTAAGGTTACATATAATTTTCCCCAACTTGCATATGATTCATGTCTAAATCAGAATCTAAACTTGCATACATACATATGATTTATCATATGAATCAACATAACCAAACTAGCATATGAACAACATGATGATTTGATTATACATAAACCAATCATAGAATTACAACATAGATGATAGCATCAAAACTTTACAACATAGATGATAACATCACAACATAACATCATAGAATTTACAACATGTATGATAACATCACAATTTTACAACATAATTAATAACATGCGGTCAATAATTCACATCATATCCATATAATCCGCATCATAACTCAATCCAATTAAATTGCTAATTATTTTATTAAAGAAATCGAACTCACAACTCAAAGAAGGTCTTGAGTTCTGAATTCTAAGTTCTGAAGTTGTATTAGTTTCCTTTGAAGAAGTTTCGTTGTTAAAGTTGAAAAGGATTGAATTTGATTTACTTTCTTCCTCTCTAATTGGTGGCGGCTATTATGAGTTGCTAGGTGACGGCATGGAGGCCACGAGTCTAATTTTTAATTTGATTTTGGGGTTTGAGTCTACATGTCTTTTTATAGAGTTTTGAATTAATTTAAGCCGTCCGATCAACCCAGAATTAATCCCAGCCAATCAGAGCAGATCAGAAACCCTAATGAGTCAGCACACAATCATTAATAGGTCATAAATCAAATCTGCCCGGGGGGGGGGGGGGGGCAGGTCGACCCTATGGTCGACCTGGCCCTGGCGGGAATTTTCCCGCCTAGCCTGTCTGACTCTGAAATTTGAATTTTCTGAAATCTGTTTTGAATTTTCTGAAACTTCCGATGGCCATAACTTCTTCATACGAAGTCCAATTCACGCAAACTCGGTCTCTATCTCAACCAGAATTCCGAGACGAACACAATGGCACAACCCGTTTCCCTTAATTCTCACATCTGAGATTAGTTATTCTTTAATTTGTGAACATTAATATTAACAGAAATACTGGGTGTTACATAAATTAATGACAACTACAAGGGATATAATGAATTAATTTTTCTCTCCAATACTCCTTTCCTTCATATTACATATTACTTTAGTATGATTAGCCCTAAGATTCTTTAATATCACATCTCTATCATTCCCCAAGAAATTGAAAGATAGTTGAGGGTACTTCATATAAATATGCTTGAGCTCTCTCAAAAAGCGTTCTCTACTGGATTTGTAGAATTTTTGTGAGGAATTCCCTCCTCAACCTAGAGAGAGTGTAGATCATCCTTGGAAACAAATTAATTAATGGAAATAGAATCTTCATCACCACAAGAATGAGTCATTAAGGGTCGAGGCCAACAAGTAAAGAAGAAGTTCAAGGATGAAGGTTCATACCTGAGGAGTAGAAGAAATCGTGCGTATTATCTGTTCCTTCTCACCAGGTTTTGGGAGATCAACCTCTTTAGCAAACCCACCATCTCCGCGGGAAGTAATTGAAACATGAGATGAATTAGCACTCGTGAGGCCCACGAAGTCACCCACCAACGCAGAGAACATACCTTCCTTCCTGCCATCCTTATCATGCCCACATTGTGGGTTAAATTCATTATTGTGACCACCTATGTCATCGCTACTAATAAGTGAAGTAGGATTCTTGTCATTTCCAAGCGCAAGATATTCAAACAGCTCCTCAACAAGTAAAAGATCCTCAACCCTCTCCTTATTTGAAACACCCCACCTCCGTTAAGGTCACTCACAAAGGGAATGCCTTAACTTTGGTGGAGGTTTATAAATAAAAGCCACAGATAAACTCAAGACATATATAAATACACATATTTTAAACAGCGGAAACCAATAGACTTTTGTTTCATCAATACGTGTTCAAACAAAACATTCCATATTTATCTCAAAATGCTTCCAACATTACAACCTTATTAATGTCTTGATTATTAAAGAAGCATAAAACATAAATAAAGTGACAAAAATACCCATAGTGATATCCAAAGCCATAATCCGAGCAAAAGAGATCCAAATCATACATCTACGTTCTTGGAGCTTGTAAAGAGTCTGACTAAGCTGAGTTGTTTCCTCCCTGTTTACCTGGGGGGAGGGGGGAAAGAAAGAAAAGAAGACGAAAAGAAAAATAGAGTCAGACATAAAGCCTGAGTAAATCTAGTAACTCTTCAGTATGTGAAAAAGAACAGGGCATGATAGACATAGAATGAAAATAGGAAAGTGTCACAAGCTAAGGAAGTGTCGAATGTACTATCGCACCCATACTATATCTCAGCACCTACTTGAGTTTATTCTAACTGGCACCCCATGATGAGGGTGAAGTGATCCCCATTTTTATTTAAAGATTGGCTCCTACCCGCGTTAACATGTGTCATACGGCCCCCAAGAACTGTAGATACCTATGCTGGTCCCACCATAGGTTGTATCAAGACCCATGGTGGCGGCCCCGACATAAATTCTAGAAGGCATAGGTTATACTACTGGTGTCCCCAGTGCCCGGGTTGTCTGCTCCGGAGTGTGTGCACGCCCTCAACCCGTTAGACCTTCACTCTGCACCCACCGCCGTCGTTTGACCGCTTACAATCAGCCCAGTAATCATGCCCCACCCTGCCTAGTTTCAGGGCACCATGATACCTAACTTGGGTTACTGCTGAAACGGGTCCCTCGTTACCAGGATTTTCTAGTCAAACATGTTAAGTGGTTAAGTGTCTATATTTACCTAACCCCACCCATCAATTCTTGTTAACATGTTGAATTTGGTTAAGTGTTATAGTTGACTTAACCCTACCATCTGTCCTTAGCCTCTTAGAGCACCTGACCACTCACATTAGACAGATATTGCTACCATTACTGGATGTGCCGGTCGGTTTCGGGCAAGTTTACACCGTAGCTCAGTCTAACCTTGGGTCATTATTGGGCTCAATGCTTAACCACCCACATTGGATAGGTATTGTTGTGACTACTGGGCAGCCGGGCGGGTCCGGCCAGGTTTACATCACAACTCAATCCAATCTCGGGTTAAGCATATCGTGTTTTCTAAATTTACGTATTTTATTATTTCACAATTATATATGTAAATGTCATATCTTTTATTCTTGGGTATATCAATTCATACCGCTTAAATGTCATTGTCGTTGGCATGTTCCAACCATGCCAACATATATTTTCATGTTTTACACCCAACGTTATTACCCCCGTTTGTTCACAACATGTGTTGGGCTTGTCACAATTCAGCCCAACTTTATAAACGTGAGAAAAAGGGGAAATCAAGAACATGTAATACATAAAGGTGTGTGGCGCATGAACTTGCAATTTAGCGATACTAGCATAAATGATGGGTCATATGAACTTGCATTCAAATCAAAGTATAACTAAGTAGGTAACATATGAAATGGCATAGTTTAGGCTAATACAAACTTGTGTTAAACTTGTTTAACTTGGCATAATGTCTACCACAAAACTAGCATGTTGTATATTCACCAAAATGTCCAATTATAACATCTAATCACATAACCTATTTCAACATGAACTTGCATAGGTTATGAAACCCAAACGATACTTAACATAGATCCAATTATACTTGCAAATAAACATGAACTTGCATAGTTTATGAAACCCAAACGATACTTAACATAGATCCAATTATACATGCAAATAAACATGAGAATGTTATCATAGTTTTTGGGTCAAGTAGGCATAAAAGGTTTCAAATCTAGAACATGTTTACATAAGCCTTAATTTAGACTTAGTGAATGTATATAGTCCATGCCATAGGTATAAACATTAAGGAATCAAATTCTAGTTTTTGCCATAAACTTGCAAGTGCCATTGTTTTCATATACAATTGTTCAATAGGCTTGCATCAATCAAATTTATGCCACAAACATCAATACACAAGTCATGATAGAACCGTTACAATACACAGAATTTATACAATAACACAATTCTATTTTCATTTACATCGAATCACATCACAGTTTTTATTCATATTCTGAAAGGTCACTATACATACAACGAATGCAGAATCTTGAATTCTGGATTCTGAATTCTGAAATTGAGATGCGCTCCTTTGGGTAGACTATCGTTGCGCTGATTTTGATTAAACTTTAATCTTCTTCTTAATTTGATTCGTCTCTTAGGCTTTTCTCTCTTGACGGCTATGTTCAATTCCTCCCTGGTAGCATGACGACTCCTTTCTTATTTTTTTGTGTGAATTTTCAGTTGAAACTTAGGGTGTATTTATAGATTTTTAAATTGTTTTGAGCCGTCAGATGAAGACAGGAGGAATCTAGACCATACAAAGTTCAAAGAGCCAATCAAGAGGTGACACGTCAGCCCTAGTGACAGACAGAGCCACAGAAATTCGAGCCAGAGCCAGACCTAGCCAGCCAGTTCGACCAGGCAGGTCGATTGGTAGTCCACACCTAGGTCGACACTATGGTCGACCTGGGGAGGCCAGGTCGACACTATGGTCGACCTGGGGTGGCCAGGTCAACAACCTGGTCGACCCTATGGTCGACCTGGTCTCTGGGCGGGAATTTTCCCGCCTAGCCCAGTTTGAACCTAAAATTCGAATTTCGAATTTAAAACCGAGCTGTTTGAATTTTAAATTTTATTTTGAAACTTCCGAAGGTCATAACTCCTTCATACGGAGTCCGATTCACGCAAACTCGGACTCTATCTCAAGCAGAATTCCGAAACGAACGCAATGGCGTAACCCATTTCCCTTAATTCTTTCATTTAGAATTAATCACACTTTAATTTTTGAAGCTTAATGTTATAGAATTCACGGGGTGTTACATTCTTCCCCCTTAAAAGGATTTCGTCCCCGAAATCTTCAAGTTAGGAAGAATGTATATCCTACCATCCAACAGTCCATCTACTCAACCAACAAACACAGGCGTCCACTGTCCTTAAAAGACTTCTAATGCTTCATGATCATATGCATAGTGTGTGTACATGTCCTTATCTAATGCAGAAATCAGGCGGTCTACTAATTCAGTTGACCTCCTTGATGTGAATTATGTAAGTGTCATGAATCCATTATGTATGCAAATTTTTCCTACTCATAATTCTACATGAGTGCACAACTATTCATTCAAATGCGATGGCCATATGACAGCATATCAAGTTTCAACCATATACAAATGAGAATACATATATGCATGTGCAATATGAAGTGACTCAGCCGATCTATAACCTAGGGTGTGTGTGTATATGCATCCACGAGCAACCACTAGCAATCACTAGCAACCATTTGCAGCCATCATCCTTAACATGTTTTCAAATACATGTTTGCATCCATTTGTTTTCTACTTAAGGAGTTAGGAAAAGGACCAAGGAGATATAGCTAAAAAGATAAATAAAGCATAACTTAAGGAAAAAGAGAGATCGAAGATGTACCCTCAAAAAGAAGAGGGTAGGCAGCGCGTATTCTGTCCTCAGTTTCCCAAGTCGCGTCTTCCTCGGCGTCGCTGCACTGAACTTTAACGAGTTTGACTTCGCGGTTGCGTAGCTTTTTCACTTCAGTTCCTAAGATGCGGGTTGGAACTTTCCTCACAGTAGCTTCACGTTCCACTTCGGCTTCTTCTAGAACGTTAGGTTCCACCACTTCCGCAGACTCATGCAAACACTTCCGGAGGTGATAAACATGAAGGACGTTGTGAACTCTGGCCAGTCTCTCGGGTAGCTCTAGTCTATAGGCCATCTTCCCAACCTTCTCGATGATAGGGAACGGTCCTACAAATCTTGGTGCTAGCTTTCCTGCGGATCCAAAGCGAACGACGTTCCTTAAAAGAGATACCTAAACGAAAACCCTGTCCCCAACCTCAAACTCAAGGTCGGTCCTTCTTTTGTCGTCGTAGGATTTCTGTCTGTCTTGGGCAATCTTCATTCTCCTACGTATCAAGTCCACTTTCTCCGAAGTCTCTCGAACCATGTCTGGCCCAAGTATAAGCTTATCTGTAGACTCCCACCAACAAGTTGGTGACTTGCACGATCTTCCATACAAGGCTTTGAAGGGTGCCATGCCTATGGTAGCTTGGTAGCTGTTGTTGTAGGCAAATTCTACTAAAGGAAGGTGATCCTCCCACGTCCCTCCAAAGTCAAGAACGCAAAGTCTTAAAAGATCCTCCAAAACTCTATTCACCTTTTCCATCTGGCCATCGGTTTGGGGGTAATAGGCCGTGCTCAAACATAACTGTGTGCCTACACCTTCTTGCAGACTCCTCCAAAACTCACTTGTGAAGATAGGGTCTCGGTCACTAACAATGCTGGAGGGTATCCCATGGAGTCGAACTATTTCCTTGAGATAAAGAGATGCTAGAGATGCGGCAGTCCTTCTACTCTTGATAGGTATAAAGTGGGCGCTTTTAGTAAGCCTATCCACTATTACCCAAATGCTAGTGTTGCCTCTTCTCGACCTAGGAAGTCCATCAATGAAGTCCATTGAAATGCTATCCTACTTCCACTGTGGGACCTCTAAAGGATGAAGTAGTCCTCCAGGCTTCTTTTGTTCCGCCTTGACCTGTTGGCAGGTCATGCACTTAGAAACGAAATCTTCCACGTCTTGCTTCATGCCGCTCCAAAAGAAAGTCCTTTTTATATCCTTGTACATCTTATCACCGCCAGGGTGTATAGTCATCTTGGAATGATGTGCTTCCTCGAGAACCTTCCTTGTCAACTCCCTTGCTTGTGGGACGCATAATCTTCCATCCGGCCACAGCCAACCCTTATCATCTGTAATAACCCGGAAAATGTGAACCAGTTTAAAATTTTTTTATTAGGTTATTAACAAGAAATTTGAATGATTAAAATAGCCTATTTCCACAAAATATAGAATTGTGTATAATATGGCAGTTTGAAATTTTGAATACAAATTTGTCTGACTGTACCGGGTGGAAAAGATAACAGATTTTAACGAAACTGAAAATATTTAAATCTGTTTATCAATACCTTTCTAACGAATCTGAAAAATCGAAATTTCATAATGGAAATCAAAAGTTATGGTCAAAGGAATTTTCAGAAAGGTCGCTATATAGTATATATAGCCCTTGAAAATTGAGATTTTGCATACGACCTCGGAATTCGACGAAACCACTTTTGTTGGGTCCGGGATGTCAAATTATTACTAAGTTTCAAATTTCGTAATTTTTGAAGCTAGTATGTGAGCGGGGCAAAAGATAACGTGTTTGGTCAAATTCTGTTAAAATGGGTCGACCTAAAAATGGCCGTTTTTTAAACGAGCTCAGAATTCGACGAAACTGGTTTTGTTAGGACCGTATCGTCAAAACAAAGCTAGACTTATTTTTCTGGAATTTTTCGATTCAGTTTGTGGCCCTGGCAAATTGAAATGTACGTTTAAATTAAATATCTAATGTTTTATATTTTAAATTGAAAAATAACTGACTGTAACCGTCGAAATGGCCAACGAAACATATCCCATTGTGTCCGGAATGGGGGTATTTAGCTAGGGGCGACAGTCGTTGGGTTTAAAAAGGAGTCCGTTTGCAAAAACACTATTTAAAAATTTTTCTATAAATTCCAGCCAATGAGAAATTTTCTTTAAAAAAAAAAAAAAACTAAAAACCCTCAGCCGCCAGACGAAACGAACGACGCTCGTCGTTCAAAACTTTCCGACGAGAATCCCGCTGCCACAGGCGACGCCAGCCAACGCCACCATCCTCGATTGACGCCGCCCACCTCCCTCTTCAAATCCGACCAACCCTCACTCCTCCTCCCTTCGCCAGCGTCGAGAAAAACGCCCAGGAAGTCGCCGACTTCACGTCGACGCCACGACCGCCAGAGGCGATCGCACCTGCTCCTTCGACCACCGTTAGGACCGCCTTGCTTCCCTCTTTCAAGTCCCACCCTCTGATCGGAGTATAGATTCACGGATTTGCTGAAAAATTCAACCCTAGTTTCGAAACCAAAAAGAGGTATACGGCTAAATTGATTTTTACACTTTAAAGCGTTGCAAATTTGTAAAAATCATATCT
Source organism: Allium sativum (assembly GCA_030737875.1). NCBI lineage: Eukaryota > Viridiplantae > Streptophyta > Magnoliopsida > Asparagales > Amaryllidaceae > Allium > Allium sativum. The sequence goes on along the minus strand of CM060913.1, from coordinate 33,584,284 downwards.
TTTTGCTATGTTAACGAAATTCGATGAAACAGGAGACACCATGACCGCAAGGAGGCTCTCTACATTCTAGAAGAAGCCGCGGATTTTTCTGACCTTCCTACGATTTTTAGCACCGCAAGAACCAATGTGAGGAATCTAAACTATTTGTGTGAATGTAATCGCGTTGTATAAATTATATAAGCGAAGTGTAAATTATATACGCATTGTATACCTCATGTACATGTGTTGTATAAGTTATATGAGCAATGTATAAATTATACAAGCGTTGTTTGAAACATATATGCTTTGAATTGTGATGAAATGCAAGTGAATTATTATATTATATATATATACTCCCCTCGTCCACAGACCATGGACGATATTTATTGCTTGTGATTGACGTGATATCATATGATTGACGAATGGTTGGAAATAATTGTTTGTGGTTGATATTATGGTTGAAAAATACCTTTGTGGTTGAAAAATACCCTCTTGTGGTTGAAACAAAATAGAATAGGATTGTGGAATTGAAAATAAAACATGTCGCCTGCGTGCGAACTAGATGCATGATCCCCATTGTCAAAAACCGCGAGGTTTTAAGGTAGAGCGAGGAGCCGTACTAGGGACGGTCCCGGTTTTAACTACCCTGTCGTTATGCTGCCGAAATTTTCTGAAATATTTATGTGTTAGAATGATTTTCATTCATTGAAACTATTTACATATGCTATATCGAATATTCATGTGTTGAGTTGCAATTCACTCGTTGAGTTGAAATTCATGTGTTGGATATTATTTGAATTTAAACAAATGGCTTTAGCGATAAAAATCACATTTTTATATATATACAAACTATATCGAATATTCATGTGTTGAGTTGCAATTCATTCGTTGAGTTGAAATTCATGTGTTGAATATTATTTGAATTTAAACAAATGGCTTTAGCGATAAAAATCACATTTTTATATATATACAAACTATATCGAATATTCATGTGTTGAGTTGCAATTCATTCGTTGAGTTGAAATTCATGTGTTGAATATTATTTGAATTTAAACAAATGGCTTTAGCGATAAAAATCACATTTTTATATATATACAAACTATATCGAATATTCATGTGTTGAGTTGCAATTCATTCGTTGAGTTGAAATTCATGTGTTGAATATTATTTGAATATAAACAAATGGCTTTAACGATAAAAATCACATTTTTATATATATACAAACTATATCGAATATTCATGTGTTGAGTTGCAATTCATTCGTTGAGTTGAAATTCATGTGTTGAATATTATTTGAATTTAAACAAATGGCTTTGGCGATAAAAATCACATTTTTATATATATATATACAAACTATATCGAATATTCATGTGTTGAATTGCAATTTGTTCGTCGAGTTGAAATTCATGTGTTGAATGTTATCGTCGTCTAAAAATAAAATGAATCGACAATGAGAACTATATTTTTATAGTGAATAAGAAGTGTTAAAAATGCACTAGTGTCGAATAAATATTTTTGATGATAAAAATATTCCTTTTATCATGTATACGCTTAGTTAAAAATGCACTAGTGTCGAATAAATATTTTTGATGATAAAAATATTCCTTTTATCATGTATACGCTTAGTTAAAAATACACACGTGTTGAAATAAATAATAGTTTGCTAGAAATATTATTATTAGCTTGTTCTACATATATATACATGTGTTGAACAGGAAAAATGGATTAGCTGTTGAGTAAAGAAATTATTTGCGTGCCCGACAAATAGGTAAACCTTGATGAGTTGGCTGCGCAATTTTATTTATATACAACTCCTGTGAATGCCATTGGATGCGGAGTGCTGGTTTTTCTGTGTGAAATAATAAACAACGCCATAGGATAGTAACAATTAATTTTGAACTACACTACATGGCATACTTCTTGACGATAGCCATACTTCATCATATTCCACATAAGCAATTGGAGCTTGTGTGACGAGGTGGAAGATTTACCATACAAGCAAGAGGCTTGTATGGCGATGACTAAGTACTACAGGTTGAACTGATGACTGATATGGACTATATAAATTATAACGATAAATTGCCAGATTAATAAAAACCCCACACGGGTCTGGAGTTGACAATAATCACGTCGCTCTAGTTATTAGATACGGCACATGGACTATTTATTTCCACACGGAAAACGGGGTGATGGGAATTTATTCTCTGGAGTGATTATCAGTACATACTCCCCCGTAAACACCAAATTATATCACTAACAATATGTGAATGCTTTTTAGGATTTATTGGGTACCTAATACGGCCCAATAAATTTCCAAACCCCTCCCGGTACAAAGGAGGTTATGGCGAAATTTTTCGAAATATTAAGGCGTTAGTGAAATATTTGAAGTGAAAAAGAAGTTGAAAATATGAAATGAACTATAGTTGAAACTATGGAATGAACTATATTTATATATATAAATATAAATATAATTAAAAGGAATAGAGGCCGTGTAGTTCGCGTTTCGGAATCGTAATTTGAAACGATTAGTACGAGAAATCCGACCATCGGATTTTCCCGAAACCGCAACCGCTGGGTTCGCCTTGGAAATATCTTTCCAACGGCACCAACCTTGTAAAAATCCAACGGTTGGATTGTCCGGAATGTTTAATTCAAATCTGAAGAAGAACAGCGCCAGAATCGTTTATATTTATATATAAATATAAATATAATTAAATTTAATCGAATAACGACGCTGCAATTCGAATTTCGAAACCGTAACTTCAAACGACTAGTGTGGAAGATCCGACCGTCGGATTCTCACGAAACTGGAACCGTTGGGTTCGTTTTGGGAATACCTTCCCACTGGTATAAACTTTGTGGAAATCCAACGGTTAGATTTTCCGATATGTGTAAAACAAATTAAGGAAAAAACAGCGCCAGTGACACGAAACGACCTGAAACGTCGTTTAATTAAATATGGCCATTTTTGAATAAATAAAAATGGCGAAAAATCGTTATAAAATATTATAAGCAACATAGGTTGCAAATAAACCATTTGGGCTTGAATTGTTTGATATTTGATGGTTGTATGTGTATGACATGGAAATAACGCTAAATAACTGAAAGATGGATGTCGAATAACATAACCATAAAACGAATCGATTTAAATTCTAATGACGTGAATTATTTGAAAAGGCCGAGCTAACCCTCATTTCAAATAATTTATCGAGCGATTCAAATTGAAAGATGCAAAGACGATTCAAGACCGATGATCTTCGTATCGGTTGGATGGGCGCTACTGAGGTCCCTAACCGGAGTAGCTACCAGAAGGGGACGGAAGTAGTAGCCGTCTGAACGTATGTGTTGATTGGACGGATTTGCGAGGAATTGACGCCTCCGGTTTCGTTCAGACCCAGGACGGACTCGTAAATGGACTGTGTGTCTGACATTGGATTTTGTTCTATATTGATTAATCTCTGTTAAATATATATCTGTTTGGCGGCGGAGAATTTATTCTTTTGCTTAACGCCCTTCTCTGAGACGTACGAGCTCAGGGGTTATATATCGATAGAAATCAATCGTATGGAGTGGACTGCCTATGTGGCATGCCAAGATGCTGTGATCAAGGCTTCTGTTGCAAAGCAAAGTCTTGTGGATGATGATCAAAGCAAGGTCTACGTGGCCTAGCTTTGTGTATTTCGTAGATTCGCGAACCTCACACCCCGGTATGGGTTAAAAACGGGATACGGACCGCTGGGAGAGCACGACGTTTCTTTCTAGTTATGGTGGTGTCAGTGATTTACCAGCCCTGACATATATATCTACTTTTCACCTTTGTGGTTGTTGGAATGCGAGGCGCCTCGATTATAGGTCTGTAAGGACCGGGAAACGTGTGTTCAGGCATAATTAATCCTCTAACGTAAGTGAGGACCGGCCCAGCCGCATCCAGGAGTTACCCAGAGTGCGTAGTCCCGAGGCATTTGCTAGAGTGTCTCAAAGCGGAGAGGAGCTTGCCCCTTGCCTCGACTCATGACGGAAATCCAATTTCCAATACGAGATAACGGATTCGATTGTAGAACTAGTATGGAGACATAGTAGATGGTAGCTATGCCGCCTATGATTGATATTTATGATGCTATTCATTTTTGAAACATATACGCACTAGTAATAATATCAAATGATTTTGCTTTATACGTATCAAGCATATTTGGCTATTATAAGGTAAAACTCTATCCTCCGGCTTGCGTTGCATTGTGTGATGGGACCTGAGTCTTATAATGGCTTCATTCTTTCTAAAAGCATTGCGTTGTTTTGAAAGAATTTATTTTGTTTTAAATGCACTAGCAATCACTGGAGTAAACCCGTTCCGCGAAAGTGGCGTGGTCCTATGATTTGCTATTTACTGTTGTTTAACTGTTAAATAGATTCCTCATACCAGTCCCCATGACTGACTCGTTGTTTGTTTCACTTTGCAAACGCGGGTGCCCTTATTTTCACACGGGCAGCCTAGTACATAGGTGACAGGTGGTTTTTGGTTCTGCACTGCTGCATAGCGTGCACTTTTGGCTCATGGCGAGGCTGACTTCATATCGATGACTTAGATATTTTCCGCCATTACTGTGTTTATATTATGATTCCGCCACTGGCGATGCAGACTGATTTACTTTCCGTATTTCTCATTATATGTATATGTATTCCGCCTTCGGTGATGTAGACTGATACTCTTATTATGTCTCACTACATGTATGTATTCCGCCTCTGGCGATGATGACTGAACACTCTCTTTTTTATTTACTAAGTATATCCCACGTTATGCTATTCTGATATTCCTACATGTTGTGATTCCGCTGTCATATCCATGTAAAATTTATTTTAATTATTGTTTCTGCTATTATCTGTACTCTGCTATGATGATTAATGTGTTATTTCCTAATGATTATCCTTAATACCGCCCCTCGGATTTTGGGATCGTCACAGTTGGTATCAGAGCTTTGGTTAACCTTAGTTCCGGGATCTAACACATTAAACACCTCGTCAGAATAGAATCAGTAGTATTCTAATACGAGTAGCTCATTAGAGAAAGGATTAGCAATGTCCTAGAATAAGCTAAGCAGATTAGCAAAACAATTTGATCAGTACATCATCATTATCTTTCCTTGTATTCCCTTGCTTTATCATTTATGAAAATTATCAAATCTGTGAGCTTGACTCTTTTTCTTGCTTATACAGTACTCTTAGATGGCTACACGTGGAGCAGCAGCTAGAGGAGGCCGTGGAGGCCGAGGAGATGCAGCAGGAGGACGGGGGAATATCCCCGTAGTAGTGGAAGGTCCTATCATTCTGCCACCAGCACCAGAAGACTTTGAGCTCGATAAAGTAGCTAAGAGGTACAGAAATCTTGGAGGGAAACCTTTTACGGCACTGTTACAGTGACCGAAGCTATCGCTTGGCTAAAAACCTGTGAGAAAATCTTCGAGGGAATGGGCATGGGAACTAACAACAAAGCCCGACTTGGCATTTGGCTCCTTCAGGAAGAGGCAGAGCTGTTGTGGGATGCCATTACCTCTGGGGATGCAGCTGGTACTATCCGGACTTGGGAGCAGTTCAGGACTTTATTCAATGAGAAGTTTGTACCGGAACAAGCTCTAGAGAGGATGCGGGAGCAATTTGCTAATCTCCAGCAGGGAGACCTCTCTATTCAAGACTATCTGAATAAGTTCACTCAGCTATCGCGCTATGCTCCAGAGCTGGTTTTGACCGACAAAGCGAAGAATAAGAGATTCATATTTGGGCTGAAGCGAAAGTATCACAATAGAGCTATGAGCAACATCAAACTCTCTTTTACAGAACTAGTAGAGATGGCTTGTAACTACGAAGACATGGATGAGAGGCATGCTAGCCAAGACCGCGCTAAAAGCCAAGCAGGGAATAATCGCAAGGCTTCAACAGACCAACCCGAATCTAGCATCACCGCGGCCGCTACTCAAAAACCCGCAAAGATCCCGAAAGAAAACTGCTACAATTGCGGGAAGCCCGGTCATTTCTCTAATGTGTGCAAAGCCCCAAAGAAGCCAAGGGCCAATGACTCAGCTGAATGCTACAACTGCCATAAGAAGGGGCACTATAGCAAGAATTGTCCTTTGAAGAAGAGCGCACAGGTGGCCCATGTCTATGACGGGAATACCCCGCCAGCTACCACCGATGGATCAGGTAAACCAGATGTCATGGGAGGTACCCTTACCATTAAAAATATTCCTGTTTCTGTACTTTTTGATACTGGTGCATCACGTAGCTTCATTTCTGGTAAAATTGTTCATAAGTTAAAATTGAAACAAAGAATTCTAAAAGAACCGATTAAAGTTCAAAACCCGATAGGAGGTTCTGTTAGTCTCAGTTTATACTGCAGAGTGCCTATCTCTTATTCACGTTACAAGTTTCCCATCCACTTAATTGTTATGGACTTATCGGAATTCGATGTTATTCTCGGTTTGGAATGGTTGACAAAATATAAGGCCGAAGTTAGATGTGCCAAAAGAATCGTTAAAGTCGAAACGAAACTTGGACCTATATATATACCATGCCATGGCTCAGAAATAGATAGAACAGAATTTTGGTCTTCTTTAGAAGTTATTCCCCCTTCGATAGAAAAGATACCGGTCGTTAAAAACTATGCGGATGTGTTTGAAGAAGTAGAAAACTTACCACCGCAAAGAGAAATTGAATTTAGGATAGATCTAATTCCTAACGCCCGACCAGTAGTACATCCAATAAGAAGAATGGCTCCGAAAGAAAAGGAAGAGCTAAGTAGTCAAACCCGAGAATTGCTTTGGAAGGGTCTGATCAGACCAAGCTTTTCAGCGTGGGGAGCCGCAGTAGTATTTGTCCCGAAATCAGACGGTACTCTAAGACTTTGCGTTGATTACCGAGATCTCAATAAACAAACACTGAAGAACAAATATCCTTTGCCCCGAATAGACGATCTGTTAGATCAACTAAATGGAGCAACCGTATTCTCCAGAATGGACCTAGCTACAGGTTTCCACCAATTGCGTATAGCTGAAGACTGTGTTCCTTTGACAGCCTTCAGGGGTCCCGATTTATTCTACGAATGGTTAGTAATGCCGTTCGGCTTGTGTAACGCTCTGGCATACTTCGTTGATCTTATGAACAGAGTGTTCCGTGGTGTGTTGAATAAATTTGTTCTAGTCTTCATCGATGACATTCTAATCTACTCCAAGTCGGAAGAAGAGCATGCAAAACATTTAGAACAAGTGTTGAAAATTCTTAGGAGAAACGTCTTGAAAGCTAAATTTTCTAAGTGTGTCTTCTGCCAGAATGAAGTTAAATTCCTAGGCCATGTCGTATCAAAAGAAGGAATTGCTGTAGATCCAAGCAAAATTACAGCGATTCAGAACTGGAAACAACCTACTACGCCCACAGAAGTTCGAAGTTTCCTTGGATTAGCTAGTTACTATCGGAAATTCGTTCAGGATTTTTCAAAGATATCAGGAGTATTGACAAAGCTTACAAAGAAGCATGAGAAATTCAAGTGGACTCCCGAATGTGAAGAAGCTTTCCAAGAGCTGAAACTGAAGTTGACAACTGCTCCGGTATTGACAATAATAGAAGGCAACCAAGACTTGACTGTATAGACAGATGCTTCTATTAGAGGGCTAGGCGCAGTGTTAATGCAAAAAGGCCAAGTGATCGCATATGCCAGCCGTCAACTAAAGCCGCATGAAAGAAACTATGCTACTCATGATCTTGAGTTATTAGCTATCGTGTTCGCTTTAAGAATCTGGAGGCATTATTTATTGGGCGAGAAATTCGAACTGTTTACCGATCATCAATCCTTGAAATACCTGTTCACCCAGAAAGATTTAAACCTGAGGCAACAGCGTTGGTTAGAATTCCTTGCGGCATATGATTTTGAAATTCTATACACTCCAGGGAAAGCCAATGTTGTGGCAGATGCGCTCAGCAGAAAGAATGAAATCATCGCCAGTTTTGTCATCGCGTCTTCATTAATAGACAGGATCTCGACTCTTCAGAAAGACGATGAATTTATTCAAAGAATCGGTCAAAGAATCAAAGGAGGTGAATCCACAAGCTTTCGACTCGATGACAAAGGGGTTCTAAGATTAAAGGGTAGAATCTGCATCCCAAACCTTCCCGAGCTCAAAAGAGAGATACCTGATGAGTGCCACAAATCCAAATTAAGTATCCATCCCGGTGTGAGCAAAATGTATAACGATATCAAACGCACATTCTGGTGGAGAGCTATGAAAAGAGATATCTCATTATATGTTAGCAGATGCCCCACTTGTCAGCTAGTTAAGAGTGATCAGCAGAAATTGGCTGGATTATTGCAACCATTAGAAATTCCAGGTTGGAAGTGGGAACAAATCTCGATGGACTTCATCGATGGCTTGCCTCGAACTAGAAAAGGAAACGACAGTATATGGGTAATCGTAGATCGCTTCACGAAGACTGCCCATTTCATACCTGTCCGATCCAACAGAACGGCTCAAAGTCTAGCACAGATTTACTTCAAAGAAATTGTCAAACTTCATGGAGTACCGCTCAATATAGTCAGCGATAGAGATCCCCTGTTCACTAGAAAATTCTGGGAAGCATTCCAGGAAGAATTGGGAACCAAATTGAATCTAAGCACCGCTTATCACCCTCAGACAGACGGCCAAACTGAGCGGGTGAATAGAATTTTAGAAGATCTATTGCGGGCTTGCGTTATCGATTTTGGAGGCTCATGGGAAGATCATTTACATTTAGCAGAATTCTCTTACAACAATAGCTATCAAGCAAGTTTGGGAATGTCTCCATTCGAAGCATTATACGGTAGACCGTGCAGATCTCCCGCATGTTGGGTAGAACCTGGCAACAGACTTGTGTTAGGGCCCGATATGATTACAGAAGCATCGGATAAAGTCGATTCCATTAAGAAGCGATTGAAAACCGCACAGAGCCGACAGAAAAGTTATGCTGATGCGAGAAGAAGGGATGTATCGTTTGCCGTTGGTGATTATGTTTATTTAAGAGTTTCTCCAATGCGAGGAGTAATCAGATTTGGCAAGACTGGGAAGTTGGCACCGAGATTTATTGGTCCCTTTCCTATACTTGAACGGATTGGAACTCTGGCATATAGGGTTTCATTACCTGATTGGTTGCCTGGTGTGCATGATGTGTTCCATGTGTCTCAACTCAGAAAACATGTTCATGATCCAGATCTTGTTGTAGAAGAAGCAGCACAACAGGATATTGACATAACTCCAGAATTAGCACTCAAGAGAGATCCATTAAAGATAGTTGGCAAAGAAACTAGAGAGCTAAGGAGGAAAAAGATTCATTTAGTCAAAGTGCAGTGGAGTAGTGATCCTAGAGACCGTACTTGGGAGACTGAGGAAAGCATTAAACAAGCCTATCCCAAATGCAAAGTGGACATCTCTGACTAACTCCGGTGCAAGGTACCTTTACAATACTTTGCATTTACATTTTACTTCCTGCTTAACTGTTATTTCCTTTTCGAGGACGAAAAGTTTTAAGTGGGGGAGATTGTAATAACCCGGAAAATGTGAACCAGTTTAAATTTTTTTTATTAGGTTATTAACAAGAAATTTGAATGATTAAAATAGCCTATTTCCACAAAATATAGAATTGTGTATAATATGGCAGTTTGAAATTTTGAATACAACTTTGTCTGACTGTACCGGGTGGAAAAGATAACAGATTTTAACGAAACTGAAAATATTTAAATCTGTTTATCAATACCTTTCTAACGAATCTGAAAAATCGAAATTTCATAATGGAAATCAAAAGTTATGGTCAAAGGAATTTTCAGAAAGGTCGCTATATAGTATATATAGCCCTTGAAAATTGAGATTTTGCATACGACCTCGGAATTCGACGAAACCACTTTTGTTGGGTCCGGGATGTCAAATTATTGCTAAGTTTCAAATTTCGTAATTTTTGAAACTAGTATGTGAGCGGGGCAAAAGATAACGTGTTTGGTCAAATTCTGTTAAAATGGGTCGACCTAAAAATGGCCGTTTTTTAAACGAGCTCAGAATTCGACGAAACTGGTTTTGTTAGGACCGTATCGTTAAAACAAAGCTAGATTTATTTTTCTGGAATTTTTCGATTCAGTTTGTGGCCCTGGCAAATTGAAATGTACGTTTAAATTAAATATCGAATGTTTTATATTTTAAATTGAAAAATAACTGACTGTAACAGTCGAAATGGCCAACGAAACATATCCCATTGTGTCCGGAATGGGGGTATTTAGATAGGGGCGACAGTCGTTGGGTTTAAAAAGGAGTCCGTTTGCAAAAACACTATTTAAAAATTTTTCTATAAATTCCAGCCAATGAGAAATTTTCTTTAAAAAAAAAAAAAAAAAAACCTAAAAACCCTCAGCCGCCAGACGAAACGAACGACGCTCGTCGTTCAAAACTTTCCGACGAGAATCCCGCCGCCACAGGCGACGCCAGCCAACGCCACCACCCTCGATCGACGCCGCCCACCTCCCTCTTCAAATCCGACCAACCCTCACTCCTCCTCCCTTCGCCAGCGTCGAGAAAAACGCCCAGGAAGTCGCCGACTTCACGTCGACGCCACGACCGCCAGAGGCGATCGCACCTGCTCCTCCGACCACCGTTAGGACCGCCTCGCTTCCCTCTTTCAAGTCCCACCCTCTGATCGGAGTATAGATTCACGGATTTGCTGAAAAATTCAACCCTAGTTTCGAAACCAAAAAGTGGTATACGGCTAAATTGATTTTTACACTTTAAAGCGTTGCAAATTTGTAAAAATCATATCTTTTTGCTATGTTAACGAAATTCGATGAAACAGGAGACACCGTGACCGCAAGGAGGCTCTCTACATTCTAGAAGAAGCCGCGGATTTTTCTGACCTTCCTACGATTTTTAGCACCGCAAGAACCAATGTGAGGAATCTAAACTATTTGTGTGAATGTAATCGCGTTGTATAAATTATATAAGCGAAGTGTAAATTATATACGCATTGTATACCTCATGTACATGTGTTGTATAAGTTATATGAGCAATGTATAAATTATACAAGCGTTGTTTGAAACATATATGCTTTGAATTGTGATGAAATGCAAGTGAATTATTATATTATATATATATACTCCCCTCGTCCACAGACCATGGACGATATTTATTGCTTGTGATTGACGTGATATCATATGATTGACGAATGGTTGGAAATAATTGTTTGTGGTTGATATTATGGTTGAAAAATACCTTTGTGGTTGAAAAATACCCTCTTGTGGTTGAAACAAAATAGAATAGGATTGTGGAATTGAAAATAAAACATGCCGCCTGCGTGCGAACTAGATGCATGATCCCCATTGTCAAAAACTGCGAGGTTTTAAGGTAGAGCGAGGAGCCGTACTAGGGACGGTCCCGGTTTTAACTACCCTGCCGTTATGCTGCCGAAATTTTCTGAAATATTTATGTGTTAGAATGATTTTCATTCATTGAAACTATTTACATATGCTATATCGAATATTCATGTGTTGAGTTGCAATTCACTCGTTGAGTTGAAATTCATGTGTTGGATATTATTTGAATTTAAACAAATGGCTTTAGCGATAAAAATCACATTTTTATATATATACAAACTATATCGAATATTCATGTGTTGAGTTGCAATTCATTCGTTGAGTTGAAATTCATGTGTTGAATATTATTTGAATTTAAACAAATGGCTTTAGCGATAAAAATCACATTTTTATATATATACAAACTATATCGAATATTCATGTGTTGAGTTGCAATTCATTCGTTGAGTTGAAATTCATGTGTTGAATATTATTTGAATTTAAACAAATGGCTTTAGCGATAAAAATCACATTTTTATATATATACAAACTATATCGAATATTCATGTGTTGAGTTGCAATTCATTCGTTGAGTTGAAATTCATGTGTTGAATATTATTTGAATATAAACAAATGGCTTTAACGATAAAAATCACATTTTTATATATATACAAACTATATCGAATATTCATGTGTTGAGTTGCAATTCATTCGTTGAGTTGAAATTCATGTGTTGAATATTATTTGAATTTAAACAAATGGCTTTGGCGATAAAAATCACATTTTTATATATATATACAAACTATATCGAATATTCATGTGTTGAATTGCAATTTGTTCGTCGAGTTGAAATTCATGTGTTGAATGTTATCGTCGTCTAAAAATAAAATGAATCGACAATGAGAACTATATTTTTATAGTGAATAAGAAGTGTTAAAAATGCACTAGTTTCGAATAAATATTTTTGATGATAAAAATATTCCTTTTATCATGTATACGCTTAGTTAAAAATGCACTAGTGTCGAATAAATATTTTTGATGATAAAAATATTCCTTTTATCATGTATACGCTTAGTTAAAAATACACACGTGTTGAAATAAATAATAGTTTGCTAGAAATATTATTATTAGCTTGTTCTGCATATATATACATGTGTTGAACAGGAAAAATGGATTAGCTGTTGAGTAAAGAAATTATTTGCGTGCCCGACAAATAGGTAAACCTTGATGAGTTGGCTGCGCAATTTTATTTATATATCAACTCCTGTGAATGCCATTGGATGCGGAGTGCTGGTTTTTCTGTGTGAAATAATAAACAACGCCATAGGATAGTAACAATTAATTTTGAACTACACTACATGGCATACTTCTTGACGATAGGCATACTTCATTATATTCCACATAAGCAATTGGAGCTTGTGTGACGAGGTGGAAGATTTACCATACAAGCAAGAGGCTTGTATGGCGATGACTAAGTACTACAGGTTGAACTGATGACTGATATGGACTATATAAATTATAACGATAAATTGCCAGATTAATAAAAACCCCACACGGGTCTGGAGTTGACAATAATCACGTCGCTCTAGTTATTAGATACGGCACATGGACTATTTATTTCCACACGGAAAACGGGGTGACGGGAATTTATTCTCTGGAGTGATTATGAGTACATACTCCCCCGTAAACACTAAATTATATCACTAACAATATGTGAATGCTTTTTAAGATTTATTGGGTACCTTATACGGCCCAATAAATTTCCAAACCCCTCCCGGTACAAAGGAGGTTATGGCGAAATTTTTCGAAATATTAAGGCGTTAGTGAAATATTTGAAGTGAAAAAGAAGTTGAAAATATGAAATGAACTATAGTTGAAACTATGGAATGAACTATATTTATATATATAAATATAAATATAATTAAAAGGAATAGAGGCCGTGTAGTTCGCGTTTCGGAATCGTAATTTGAAACGATTAGTACGAGAAATCCGACCATCGGATTTTCCCGAAACCGCAACCGCTGGGTTCGCCTTGGAAATATCTTTCCAACGGCACCAACCTTGTAAAAATCCAACGGTTGGATTGTCCGGAATGTTTAATTCAAATCTGAAGAAGAACAGCGCCAGAATCGTTTATATTTATATATAAATATAAATATAATTAAATTTAATCGAATAACGACGCTGCAGTTCGAATTTCGAAACCGTAACTTCAAACGACTAGTGTGGAAGATCCGACCGTCGGATTCTCACGAAACTGGAACCTTTGGGTTCGTTTTGGGAATACCTTCCCACTGATATAAACTTTGTGGAAATCCAACGGTTAGATTTTCCGATATGTGTAAAACAAATTAAGGAAAAAACAGCGCCAGTGACACGAAACGACCTGAAACGTCGTTTAATTAAATATGGCCATTTTTGAATAAATAAAAATGGCGAAAAATCGTTATAAAATATTATAAGCAACATAGGTTGCAAATAAACCATTTGGGCTTGAATTGTTTGATATTTGATGGTTGTATGTGTATGACATGGAAATAACGCTAAATAACTGAAAGATGGATGTCGAATAACATAACCATAAAACGAATCGATTTAAATTCTAATGACGTGAATTATTTGAAAAGGCCGAGCTAACCCTCATTTCAAATAATTTATCGAGCGATTCGAATTGAAAGATGCAAAGACGATTCAAGACCGACGATCTTCGTATCGGTTGGATGGGCGCTACTGAGGTCCCTAACCGGAGTAGCTACCAGAAGGGGACGGAAGTAGTAGCCGTCTGAACGTATGTGTTGATTGGACGGATTTGCGAGGAATTGACGCCTCCGGTTTCGTTCAGACCCAGGACGGACTCGTAAATGGACTGTGTGTCTGACATTGGATTTTGTTCTATATTGATTGATCTCTGTTAAATATATATCTGTTTGGCGGCGGAGAATTTATTCTTTTTCTTAACGCCCTTCTCTGAGACGTACGAGCTCAGGGGTTATATATCGATAGAAATCAATCGTATGGAGTGGACTGCCTATGTGGCATGCCAAGATGCTGTGATCAAGGCTTCTGTTGCAAAGCAAAGTCTTGTGGATGATGATCAAAGCAAGGTCTACGTGGCCTAGCTTTGTGTATTTCGTAGATTCGCGAACCTCACACCCCGGTATGGGTTAAAAACGGGATACGGACCGCTGGGAGAGCACGACGTTTCTTTCTAGCTATGGTGGTGTCAGTGACTTACCAGCCCTGACATATATATCTACTTTTCACCTTTGTGGTTGTTGGAATGCGAGGCGCCTCGATTATAGGTCTGTAAGGACCGGGAAACGTGTGTTCAGGCATAATTAATCCTCTAACGTAAGTGAGGACCGGCCCAGCCGCATCCAGGGGTTACCCATAGTGCGTAGTCCCGAGGCATTTGCTAAAGTGTCTCAAAGCGGAGAGGAGCTTGCCCCTTGCCTCGACTCATGACGGAAATCCAATTTCCAATACGAGATAACGGATTCGATTGTAGAACTAGTATGGAGACATAGTAGATGGTAGCTATGCCGCCTATGATTGATATTTATGATGCTATTCATTTTTGAAACATATATGCACTAGTAATAATATCAAATGATTTTGCTTTATACGTATCAAGCATATTTGGCTATTATAAGGTAAAACTCTATCCTCCGGCTTGCGTTGCATTGTGTGATGGGACCTGAGTCTTATAATGGCTTCATTCTTTCTAAAAGCATTGCGTTGTTTTGAAAGAATTTATTTTGTTTTAAATGCACTAGCAATCACTGGAGTAAACCCGTTCCGCGAAAGTGGCGTGGTCCTATGATTTGCTATTTACTGTTGTTTAACTGTTAAATAGATTCCTCATACCAGTCCCCATGACTGACTCGTTGTTTGTTTCACTTTGCAAACGCGGGTGCCCTTATTTTCACACGGGCAGCCTAGTACACAGGTGACAGGTGGTTTTTGGTTCTGCACTGCTGCATAGCGTGCACTTTTGGCTCATGGCGAGGCTGACTTCATATCGATGACTTAGATATTTTCCGCCATTACTGTGTTTATATTATGATTCCGCCACTGGCAATGCAGACTGATTTACTTTCCGTATTTCTCATTATATGTATATGTATTCCGCCTTCGGCGATGTAGACTGATACTCTTATTATGTCTCACTACATGTATGTATTCCGCCTCTGGCGATGATGAATGAACACTCTCTTTTTTATTTACTAAGTATATCCCACGTTATGCTATTCTGATATTCCTACATGTTGTGATTCCGCTGTCATATCCATGTAAAATTTATTTTAATTATTGTTTCTGCTATTATCTGTACTCTGCTATGATGATTAATGTGTTATTTCCTAATGATTATCCTTAATACCGCCCCTCGGATTTTGGGATCGTCACATCATCGATGGCGTACCTACTGAGGTGACTAGAAGTCTCACCCCTAATAAGTTTATCAATCACATCATCAAGCTGAGGGTCTTCACGTTGTGTAGCCCCTATTAAGTCCAAGAGAGTAGGGCGTGCTTCGAGAGATGTTAGTAAACCCGTTACAAATTCCGAGGAGGGCCTAAAGTTAAAACTTGTTATATACTCCAAGCTTTGCCTTTCCACAAAGAGCGGGCTTAAGGTCGGTTTCTTTCAGCTCAACGCGTCTTCTACCACGTTTCCTTTTCCGGGAGTATAGGAGATTTCAAAGTCATACAAGGCAAGAAACTCCATCCATATTTGCTGCCTCAAGTTAAGATCCTTCTGCTAGAAGAGATATTTCAATGATTTATGGTCAGTGTATAATTCGAACTTCTCACCTAGGAGATAATGGCGCCAAGACTTCAGTGCAAAGACGATGGCGGCTAACTCAAGATCGTGGGTTGGGTAGTTCTTTTCATGAATTTTCAATTGTCTTCCCCATAAGCTACCAACCTTCCTTCTTGCATTAGAACAGCGCCTAGTCCCGTTCCACATGCATCCGTGTATACTGTGAACATTTTGCTTCCATCTGGCAAGGTTAGAACGGGGGCTATTGTGAGAGCCCTTTTTAATCGTTGGAAAGCAAACTCGCAGTCCAAATCCCAAGTGAACGCCAGATTCTTCTTTGTTAGCCTTGTGAGTGGGGCTGAGATTTTCACGAAATCCCTAATAAACTTTCGGTAAAAACCGGCTAGCCCAAGAAAGCTTCGAACTTCGGTTGCATTTCTTGGTGTCTTCCAATCTTGTACTGCCACCACTTTCGCGGGGTCCACAGCCAACCCCTCTTTGGACACTATATGCCCCAGAAATCTTACCTCCTTTCTCCAAAAGTGGCACTTGGAGAATTTGGCTTTTAGCTGATGTGAACGGAGAGTTTCCATGATTTCTTTCAGATGCTGAGCATGCTCTTCCTCATTCTTTGAAAAGATTAAGATATCATCTACGAAGACAACCACGAATTTGTTGAGGAATTCTCTGAAAACCATGCTCATTAGGTCTACGAAATAAGCAGGTGCATTTGTCAAGCCGAAAGGCATGACAAGCCACTCGAAGAAACTGTCTGGGGTTCTGAACGCCGTCTTATCAATGCTGTCTTCAGCTACTCTTAGCTGATGGAACCCAGTTGCCAGATCTAGTTGGGAGAAGACCATGCTCCTACAAGTTGATCAAACAAATCGTCGATTCGGGGAAGAGGGTGCCTATTTTTCTTGGTCAATTTGTTTAACTCCCTATAGTCGACGCAAAGGCGAAGCGAACCGTCCGCTTTGGTTGCGAACACCACTGGAGCACCCCATTACGAAATGCTCCGTCTAATGAACCCCTTTTCGAGAAGTTCTTTAGCCTGCTTACTGAGCTCCTTTCTCTCCTTTGGAGCCATGTGTCTGACAGGTAAAGCTACAGGCTTTGCATTATCCACAAGATATATGCGGAAGTTTATTTCCCGCCTCGGAGGTAAGCCCTTCACCTCCTCAAAGACAGCCGGATATTCCCGGACTACTCTAACTGATTGCAAATTTTCATCAGAAGCATCAAGCGACTCTAGATAACTAAGCATAACAGCATTCAAGGGATTACAAGAAATTTCTAGAGTGTTACCAAGCCGAGTCAAGAGTCTAACTACTCTTTTCTCACAATCAAGGATGGCCCCATTACTGGATAACCAGTCCATGCCTAAGATCAAACCATATCCCGAGAAGCCCTAGACAAAGGCATTACAACTAAACTCAACACCGAGAATAGAGATTTTCAAACCCAAACAAACCATTGACAAGTAAGCGGAGCCCCCAATTGGATTTGAAACTAGTAAGGGATCTTCTACCATACTAGTGTCTAGATGCAGAGATTCTACTAAGGCAGATGAAATAAAGGAGTGTGATGCGCCAGAGTCAAAAAGTGTGCGAACTGGATGATCATAAAGACAAACTACACTTTCTACAGAAATACTTCTACCTAAAGTTCTCAAGATAGAATTGAGAAGATAAGAAGGATAAAACAAAGCGTCTAGGAGAAGAAGTTAAAGAGGTACCCCCAGAAGGTCCTGTTTGCGGGCCTTGCCCTTGCTTCTTAGGGCAGTCCTTAGCCATGTGTCCAGCCTCACCGCAATAGAAGCAAGTAGCACCCATCTTCCTCTTCTTCTTTCTGCAGTCGTTCACCACATGTCCAACAATGCCACAGAAATAACATTTCCTTTTCTCATGTGTCTTGTTATTATTGTTGTGGTCCTTTCCTCCTTGACTATTATCCGTCTTCTTATTTGACGATTCTTCCGTTTGCTGGTTCACATAGAGGAGGAGGAGGAGTAAAAGCATCTGTAGCTGGGGAGTAAGGTCCCCAGACATGCTAAAACAGAAAGGAAAGATTCAAAACGAAGGATAGAGAGAGATAGTGCATACGGCTTTGGGGGATTATGTCTTTTAAAATATAACACTTTTTCTTGAAAAATGCTTCTTTAAACGTTCTTTTTGAAAACAATTTCAAAAACTTTTATCTTGTCTGGTAAACCTATGCTCTGATACCAAGTGAAACACCCCACCTCCATTAAGGTCACTCACAAAGGGAATGCCTTAACTTTGGTGGAGGTTTATAAGTAAAAGCCACAGATAAACTCAAGACAAATATAAATACACAAATTTTAAACAGTGAAAACCAACAGACTTTTATTTCATCAATATGTGTTCAAACAAAACATTCCATAATTGTCTCAAAATACTTCCAACATTACAACCTTATTACTGTCTTGATTATTAAGGAAGCATAAAACATAAATAAAGTGACAAAAATCCCCATAGTGATATCCAAAGCCATAATCCGAGCAAAAGAGATCCAAATCATACATCTACGTTCTTAGAGCTTGTAAAGAGTCTGACTGAGCTAAGTTGTTTCCTCCCTGTGGACCGGGGGGGGGGACGAAAGAAAAGAAGACGAAAAGAAAATAGAGTCAAACATAAAGCCTGAGTAAATCTAGTAACTCTTCAGTAAGTGAAAAAGAACAGGGCATGATAGACATAAACTGAAAATAGGAAAGTGTCACAAGCTAGGGAAGTGTCGAATGTACTATCGCACCCATACTATATCTCTGAACCTACTTGAGTTTATTCTAACTGGCACCCCATGCTGAGGGTGAAGTGATCCCCATTTTTATTTAAATATCGGCTCCTACTCGCGTTAACATGTGTCATACGGCTCCCAAGAATTGTAGATACCTATGCTGGTCCCACCATGAGGTGTATCAAGACCCATGGTGGCGGCCCCGACATAAATTCTAGAAGGCATAGGTTATACTACTGGTGTCCCCAGTGCCCTGGTTGTCTGCTCCGAAGTGCATGCACGCCCGCACCCCGTTAGACCTACACTATGCACCCACCGCCGTCGTTTGACCGCTTACAATCAGCCCAGTAATCGCGCACCACCCTGCCTAGTTTCAGGGTACCATGATACCTAACTTGGGTTACTGCTGAAACGGGTCCCTCATTACCAAGATTTTCTAGTCAAACATGTTAAGTGGTTAAGTGTCTGTATTTACCTGACCCTACCCATCAATTCTTGTTAACATGTTGAATTTGGTCAAGTGTTATAGTTGACTTAACCCTACCATCTGTCCTTAGCCTCTTAGAGCACCTGACCACTCGCATTAGACAGATAGTGCTACGGTTACTGAATGTGCCGGTCGGTTCCGGGTAGGTTTACACCGTAGCTCAGTCTAACCTCGGGTCATTATTGGGCTCAATGCTTAACCACCCACATTGGATAGGTATTGTTGTGACTATTGGACAGTTGGGTGGGTCCGGGATGGTTTATATCACAACTCAATCCAACCTCGGGTTAAGCATATCGTGTTTTCTAAATTTACATATTTTATTATTTCACAATTATATATGTAAATGTCATGTCTTTTATTCTTGGGTATATCAATTCATACCGCTTAAATGTCATTGTCGCTGGCATGTGCCAACCATGCCAACATATATTTTCATGTTTTACACCCAACGTTATTACCCCCGTTTGTTCGCAACATGTGTTAGACTTGTCACAATTCAGCCCAACTTTATAAACGTGAGAAAAAGGGGAAATCAAAAACATGTAATACATAAAGGTGTGTGGCGCATGAACTTGCAATTTAGCGATACTAGCATAAATGATGGGTCATGTGAACTTGCATTCAAATCAAAGTATAACTAAGTAGGTAACATATAAAATGGAATAGTTTAGGCTAATACAAACTTGTGTTTAAACATGTTTAACTTGGCATAATGTCAACCACAAAACTAGCATGCTGTATATCCACCAAAATGTCCAATTATAACATCTAATCACATAGCCTATTTCAACATGAACTTGCATAGGTTATGAAACCCAAACGATACTTAACATAGATCCAATTATACTTGCAAATAAACATGAACTTGCATAGTTTATGAAACCCAAACGATACTTAACATAGATCCAATTATACTTGCAAATAAACATGAGAATGATATCATAGTTTTTGGGTTAAGTAGGCATAAAAGGTTTCAAATCTAGAACATGTTTACATAAGCCTTAATTTAGACTTAGTGAATGTATATAGTCCATGCCATAGGTATAAACATAAAGGAATCAAATTCTAGTTTTTGCCACAAACTTGCAAGTGCCATTGTTTTCATATACAATTGTTCAATAGCTTGCATCAATCAAATTTATGCCACAAACATCAATACACAAGTCATGATAGAACCATTACAATACACAGAATTTATACAATAACACAGTTCTATTTTTATTTACATCGAATCACATCACAGATTTTATTCATATTCTGAAAGGTCACTATACTTACAATGAATGCAGAATCTTGAATTCTGGATTCTAAATTTTGAAATTGAGATGCGCTCCTTTGGGTAGACTAACGTTGCGCTGATTTTGATTAAACTTTAATCTTCTTCTTAATTTGATTCGTCTCTTAGGCTTTTCTCTCTTGACGGCTATGTTCAATTCCTCCCTGGCAGCATGACGACTCCTTTCTTATTTTTTTGTGTGAATTTTCAGTTGAGACTTAAGGTGTATTTATAGATTTTTAAATTGTTTTGAGCCGTCAGATGAAGACAAGAGGAATCTAGACCATACAAAGTTCAAAGAGCCAATCAATAGGTGACACGTCAGCCCTAGTGACACACAGAGCCATAGAAATTCGAGGCAGAGCCAGACCTAGCCAGCCAGGTCGACCAGGCAGGTCGACTGGCAGGTCGACACCTAGGTCGACACTATGGTCGACCTGGGGAGGCCAGGTCGACACTATGGTCGACCTAGGATGGCCAGGTCGACACTATGGTCGACCCTATGGTCGACCTGGTCTCTGGGCGGGAATTTTCCCGACCAACCCAGTTTGAACCTGAAATTCGAATTTCGAATTTAAAACCAAGCTGTTTGAATTTTAAATTTTATTTTGAAACTTCTGAAGGTCATAACTTCTACATACGGAGTCCGATTCACGCAAACTCGGACTCTATCTCAAGCAGAATTCCGAGACGAACGCAATGGCATAACCCATTTCCCTTAATTCTTTCATTTAGAATTAATTACAATTTAATTTGTGAAGCTTAATGTTATAGAATTCACGGGATGTTACATTATTCCCTTTGGACATTTTGACATCCTGTCCGGACATCCTAGTTCGCCCCAAGATTCTACTTTGAAGATATGGAGGGAGAGAAGGAAAATCCATATCCGAAAATTTACCACGATTATCATGGTAGACCAAAGAGAGAGCCTTTTCATAATGTTCGGTCGCTATATCTAGAAGATGTACCCTCAAGAACAAGGAAATTCTATCCTAGGTTTCATAAATCATTTGATTAGCATTAGAAAGGGTCACCTTCTTTGTTTTTAGCTCCCTTCCGTGCTCCGCCAACATGTGTAATTGCTCTTGTCCAAGGGCCGAAACTTTAACGGCTAAAGAACCATTGTCAGCCTTTTCCCTCTTAAGAAACGCTCTTAGCTGACTACAGGCTTCCTCGTTATTGTTCTTTGCTAAAACGAATCATGAATCTTAGACTTTAATACAGATTTCTCTACTTTGAGCTCTCCTGCCTCACGAGATAATGAAGTCGTCGTAGCCCCAGCAGTATATCAACCTCTAAATATATAGAGAAGAACAACATAATGTTAACCCTTATATAGGGTAAACAGATGAAAAATTTAAGAGAGCAAGAATATGAACCCGAAGTTGTCACTTAATGAGATGAAGACAATAACCAGACCAATCTGTAAAAGCAAACCCTGGAATATTGAAAACATCAATTGAAGGTAAGATAGATCTGACAATACTATCAAACCTTGAAGTCAGTATGAGAGGATTTACAGGGTTACATTGTCGGTAAAGAGGGGAAAGTGACTCGCGTTCTCTTAAGTCCGAATCTTCCTGAGAGGCAGATCTTAAAAGGCCAGCAATAAAATCACTTCATGTAGTCTCCATCGAAGAAGGATGCATGTTAGGAGTACACACCTCCCGTCACACCCTGGAAATGTTTTTCGCCCGAAGCATCGGACCAATGATCACCCATGACTTATGTGTACCACTAGTGCCACAAAGGCTTTTGGTGGTCTTGTTGGCGCATACCACAGTTTGGGTCTTTGACTGGGGTGAAGTCGTAATAAGGTAGTCATAGGGGAACCTGTAGCTGGATTGAATCTGAACGTGCGAAGCTAGTGAAGTGAGAACTACAAGGATCTAGTGGAGAAAAGCTATGTCTTGGATGAGAAATATTCGTAGAAGGAGAAGACTGACCTTTGTCAAGAGACACAACTCTTGCTCTTAGTAGGGCATAATCCCTAACCAAGACTTCTACTCTCTAGTAGACACATGAATCTTTGTCGTAAGCACCTCCTGTGGAACCGATTTCCAAGAAAAGGGGGAAGCGGGCTGGATAACAATCAACAGCTGGGCCACTCAACAGTTTCATCATCAGGAGAATGAGGAATAAAATTGGCTCTTTTGTGTATTTTGGAAGAACTGCTGCTGACAGCCGGAGCTACCCTCTTTTTAGGCAAAGACTGAAGATAGGGAAGGCAGTGGTTAACAAGCGTAAATCATCCCCAAGAAATAGAGGACGGGGTAAAATAAACTCCACCCACAGCATCAACAACTTGGAGCTTCTTCGCTCCAAGCTTCTCCTCCTTTGAACGAAGCCTAGCAGACTTGCTTAAACTAGAGTCACCCAATTGGGGAATCCCAAACATGGTCCTGCCAGGTGATATCGTAACATGAACACATGTTTTAATCTAATTTCAATTTGACAATTGCATATAAATAACAGGAAGGAAAACAAACAACATAGAATTTTGTTAACCCATTAGGCAACGATATTAACCACAAAGATCGATGTCAACAAGTTAGATTACCCTTTATAACGAGCTATTTGCTTGTGCAAATCTTGCTTCTCAGAACCCCAATAATGGATGGGGGTGGATATAACTTATTAAAAGTCACCATTAAACATCATCTCAAACAATCATTGGGAATTTAATCTACATTAGGGCCATCGAGCCTCAATTCGAAGCAAAATCCAAGCCAGCGATTGAGTGTGAGGCAAGAAAACTCACAAGTAGTTAAATCTAAAACCTTAGAGGGAAGTGTGATAAATTTCGATAAACAGTAATCTCGCTTGAGTAAAATGTTATGCAGGGTAAAGGAGGAAGATGAAAAGAAGATTCCTTTTTCAGCAAAAAAAGGCTTGCTTTTCCGTCTCTACTGCACATCTGGAATCGGATCAACGAACAGAATTCGTACTAGAAAAGCAAAAAGACAAAAATCCTACACGATTAAAGCTCAGTAGCCTCTTAGACAAGAAGAGCTTGACTTGAAAATTCGAAGATACCCCTTCACTAGGGGGCAAATGTTACTACCAAAATTAACCCCGAAACCAGCTAACGGTGAAGGGGTATCCAGTGAACCCAAGCACAAGGGAATGATACAAGAGCCACACAAACTGACACCTTCTTAGGGGAAGGGAGCTCAAAGCCTATAAAATGGCAACACAAATCTACCTGGCAGGGGATTCAATAGAAAAAGGCCACTCGAGTCAGAAGCTAAGAGAGAGAGAGAGGAAAGAACTCCACTAACGGAAATCCGGAAGGATGCAAAGGTTGTCGGTATTAATCGACTTAATACCAATACACCTGGGGGTAAAGACACCAAAAGCATTAAGCCAAATGTACGTAAAGATTATCCGGAACCAGCTTCCGAAACATCTACCGCACAAACTCCAAAAGGTCATCTTGATAAACAACAAGGCGAGCTGCTTGGAGAAACCTTCCAGAAGACTAGAATTTTCATGGAGACCACACCGGAACCCAAATTGGAACCCTAGAAAGGATACAGGCTATCCGTACTAGTCTACATAACATAGACACCGATAGTGGCTTTAAGCCGGCAGCTATCTACATGCATCCTGAGGACAAGCTCCTCTAAGCATTCATAAGGGAACCAGAAGCCTACATTTGTAGCTTATAACCAAGAGCATACAACCAGAAGCTCAAATACCTTTTGGAAAGCAACTACATTAACAAGCTTATATCGTTCTCAAAGAAGCCTAGGCTGATCGGGACCTTCCCTTCGAAAGCTATAATCTGCATCGCAAAAGCGGCCGGGAACTAAAGCAACTGAAACCAAGGAGAAAAGCAGCCAACATAAGCATTTGCAGGCCCAACAGCCCAATAGCAGAAGGATCCCCGATCTCTCTATAAATAAGACCCCGGAGGTCACATTTAAGAGGGCCTGACTCTCATTTTTTATTCTTAAACTCTTTCTTTCTTGAATAAACCCTAATATTTAGATTAATTAGAGGATCTCTTATATTCTTTTCATGTACTCTAAATGGAAGATTAATAAAGAGCGGATCTACACTTATAGTGTTTTCCTGTGAGTTTATCATGTTATTTCTTAGTTGTCATGGCTACAATTTACTGTTTATTTCCTACATATGCATGGATCCTTGTCCAAACCTTTCCATAGATCGGATGAAACATCCCTTCCTATATGCTTAAACCCTTCCTAAGAGCTTATATCTTTCAGCGAACTTGGTACAATATTCCTTTCCACCACATGTTAAGTCCTTTACCAAAGGTTGTTTAGTGATCCTTCTATCCAAAGCCTTGATATCTAGGAACGGTAATCTAACCCAACCCCGCGAAGGCTAAATAACTTATTTTTTCCCTTAGAACATTCCCATTGACTTACTTCCGGTGTTGACGAAAAATATCGTTAACATATATAATATCTCCATGATATGTCAATCAACTACAGCCAACCCCTGCTATTTTGTACAATATAAAAATCACGAAACTTCCTTCCCATGTGCTATCTTAAATTCACGCAGACTTATTTTATTCCTAAAACTTCATGCGTAAGTAAAATATGTCTCCCATATCAGCTACAAAGTTACGTACTCCGGCATAATCAACGTCAATGGGAACCAGACCTACACTAACATGTACTGCCATCCCTACACAAACTTCATGCCAAAGAAAATGGTAGCCTGAACTTAAAAGCAATCCAACTCTATTCGCCTAAGATATGGGAGCCAAAGGTCTCTTCATCTATATAAATGTAGATTTCTCTTTGTTTTCTTTCCATGTTCGAGAACTTAAGTGCCGAACTCTTCCATAGCTTTCTAAAATCAAAAGAAAATTGAAAATAACTCATATAAATCGCAACCCACATGTATTTGTATTATGGATCATATTATCGTCTATCCTATATAAAACTTGGGGTTTGTTTGGGTGGCTGCGTGGACAGTTTGGAGAAGTATGGGGAGGAATACTATTGAAACGGGTACAGTAGAGAGCGGGATGAGCTGTGTAGATTTAGGTTATGCTTTTTTTGAATTAATAAAGGGACGGGGTGGAATGGCAGTTTTTTTCCTTCTTTTGTAATGGAATGCTGATGGAGTGGTGGGAGGATATCAGGAAGAAGAAGTGGTATGGCACGCATGGGTTCTAAGCTGATGGGCTGTGATTATGGGACGTGATAGCAGGGAAGTGAATGGACGGCACGCAATGGGTAGACAAGCCTGCGCATGCAAGCATGAAGAAAAGTGGGAGTAAAACCTTGGGCAAGGAATTGATAATAGGAGGGAGTGGCTTGGGTACGTGGAATTGGGCTTTAGGCCGTCTAGTTTTAAAATAAAACGAAGAACAAGAGAAATGGTGGATTGCGTGTACAGTAGAGGAGGAATGGAAGCATGGGGAGGCAACCTGGCTGCAAAAATGAAGCGAATTGAGTTTCTGAATTGCATGGAAGGCGCATTTCAGAAAGCTTGTTTGGTGAGATCACCTATTAGCTAAGTTATATAGTTATTCAACATAATTTATAACTTGACAAGTTAATTTAATATGTTAACTTAAAAAAAATGTACCAATACAGAATATGTTTTATTTATTCATGGTTTCTAAAATTATAGTCATATCGACAAATAAAGCACATTAGTTCAACCCGTTTTATTAAATATAGGTTAATAGTAAAATGTTAGTGGTCGAATTTCATTATTGTTAATGTATTTAAATTACAACATTATTTATTGTGATAAATGTTAATAGAATTGAGAACCATCAATCACGTCGGGTCTGTATGGACATAGGCTATGCTATGAAGCTCATTTGGAATCATTTGGAGCCCGACAGAAATTATGATAGATTAAAAGGGAAAATTAACGATAAGGAAAAAATCCCATTAAATTTTATCCATAAGGACACGTGCTTAAAAATTTATCCAAAAGGACATAACACTAAAACTTTCCGTCGCTCCTTTCTCTCATCTCCGATTTCAAATCCGCGCGTCGCTCCTTTCTCTCTTCTCCGATTTCAAATCCGCGGAAATTAACAAAATCAGAAAATCAAAATTAACAAAATCATCTCAACTAGAAATCGAATGAAATCAAATCCACGACATGTTGTATAATCGAACCCCAAACTTCAATCGAAACAGCAAAATTCATCACGAAATCGATCTCAAAAGTCAACCTCGACTGAATTTTTTGTTGCTATAATCATTATAGTTTACTGTTCATCTGTGTGATTTGGTTTTTTTTATTTTTATCGGTGATCCATGACTTCTTTTGATTCTACAATTTTATTGTTCAACTTTTCAACGCATGGGTATCAGTTTTATATTTTTTTAGGTATCATTTTTGTTTATTTAACACTGTTTTATAATCATTTGTTGTGTTTTAATGTTGTATTTATTTTGTAGTTGTATTGTTGCATTATCTATGTATTACAGTCGAAATTATTTCGTTATAATCAACCAAACTGTGATGTTAGTAAATTTTGTGTTACTTTTTATTTAAAACATTACAAAGCATTTTCTAGTTATCAGTTTTATATATTTTTTAGGTATCAGTTTTATATTTTATAGTTGAATTTAAATCATAGCAGTTTTTAGGTATCAGTTTTATTTATTTTTAGGTATCAGTTTTATATTTTCTAGTTGAATTTACATCATAGCAGTTTTTAGGTATCAGTTTTATATTTTTTTAGGTATCAGTTTTATATTTTCGTGTTGAATTTACATCATAGCAGTTTCTAGTTAGCAGTTCTATTTTTTTTAAGTATCAGTTTTATATTTTCTAGTTGAATTTACATTATAACAGTTTTTAGGTATCATTTTTATATTTTTTTAGGTATCAGTTTTATATTTTCTAGTTGAATTTACTTTATTATGTTGGTATAAATTTTGATTGTCTATGAAATTCTTGCAGATAGTGCATGCTTCTGGAATTTACTTGAATTCAAGACTGGATTGAGTACAAGTAAAAGTAAATGCATGAATGCATGCTTGGAATGGGGTGCGGTGTTGTATGTACTTATATTGTGTAGGGAAACAATGTATCCTAGTTTATCAATTATGTATAGTTGTAGGTATCATAAGATACAAGTGGGTATTATTGTGTATTATTGAGAATAATCTCATTTTTGTGATAATTGAATTGAATTGATTACTGTTATTTTTTTAATCAGTAGGTATTATTGAGAATAAATATTATTTTTATGAGATTTGAATTGAGTTGGTGGGTGTTATTTTTTTTTATCAGTGGGTATCAGTTAGAATTAATGTTGTGTATCAAAAAAAGTCAATTACCAAAGAAAACAACACAAATCTACCTACTTGCCACAATTCTCATGCACAAAGCCATAAAAATGATACCTAAAAAATATATAAAAATGATACCTTAAAACTGCTATAATATTTTAACGACAAAAGTAATACAGAAAATGTTTGAATCACAATTTGATTGATTAAAATGAAATAAATTCAATTGAATTACAAAGCTAGTGCAACAGTACAACAACAAAATTAATACAACAACAAAAAAGTAACTAAAAAAACATAGCACGGTGAATACAGTAAAAATGATACCCAAAAAAATATAAAAATGATACCTAAAAACTATTGTAATGTTTTAAATAAAAAGTAACACAAAAATTACTTACATCACAGTTTGGTTGATTATAACGAAATAAGTTCGACTGTAATACGTTGATAATGATGCAACAATACAACTACAAAATAAATATAACATTAAAACACAACAAACGAATATAAAATAGTCTTAAATAAACAAAAATGATACCTAAAAAAATATAAAACTGATACTTAAAAACTGCTATGATGTAAATTCAGCTACAAAATATAAAACTGATAAATAGAAACATATAAAACTGATAGCTAAAAACTGCTATGATTTAAATTCAACTAGAAATTATAAAACTGATACCTAAAAAAATATAGAACTGATACCTAGAAACTGCTTTGATATTTTGAAGGAAAACTAATACAAAACATGTTTACATCCCACTTTGATTGATTAAAATGACATAATTTCGATTGAGTTGCAAACCTAACACAACAGTACAAGTACAAAACTGATATAGCATCAAAACTATAAACAAAACAACATAACACTATTAACACAAGAAAAATGATCCCTAAAAAATAGCAAAATGATACCTAAAAACTGCTGCTAACTTCACCATAAAAAAAAGTTTTTTCCAGCAATTTTTTTCTCGTTCATCTCTCTCGTTCGATTTTCTACGACAAATTCGCGAAATCAAAAAAATCAAGAAATCATATTTACTGCCAAACGAATCATAGCAATCGAATTTACCCTAATTTCGTGAACGATTTCAGCAATCGAATACGCGCGAGATCGAATTAATCAAAATTGAAAGTCGCGATCGATATACATGTTAGAAGACGATTGCTGAAGATCAAATATATATGAAAAAGAAAAAAATTCGCATTGGAAATCAGAGATGAGATCGAGAAATGTGTGATAGCCGATTGCGGAGGAAGAAGAAATAAGCGCACATGAAGAAGAAAAGAAATAGTGTATTGTCCTTTTGAGTAAAATTTTAGTGGGCTGTCCTTATGGTTAAAAAGGCCTTCAATTTTGTCCTTGTAAATATTTTCCTGAGATTAAAACGCTTGATCAGATCTATCGAACGTTAATCGTTATTTAACGATTAACGACCAAGGTGAGTAAACTCACTAACTCTGTCCGGTTCTATAATTTTATAAACATTATTCAATATTAATAAAAATGATTGAATGTTGTGTATGATGGTTGTCTGGATGATTTGCTAATAAATTGGTTGAAATAATACACATAGTTATACATATACAAGTCATTAAATTAATACTGATTACATTTATTATTATATTATAGATTAATCTAAAGTTAGTATTATTCATGTTGATTAACATCTGTGGATGCAGGGAAACAGGTTGGAGCAATCCAACTAAAACTCAACAATTATATTGTTGTTTTTCATATATATTGCATTATATATGTGACAAATAATCAATGACTGATTATTGTGTGATTTGGGATGTTTGAACAACATTGACCTGAAATAATTGGTATACAAATTCTGATAAAATATATTTGAATATATTAGGAAAAAATCGGGGTTTTAAAAAGAATAATCTATTTTAAATAGAAATTGAACTTTGAATGGACTAGAATATAATAACTTGTTTTAATTATATTAAAACAAGTAGTTTGATGTTAGAAATAAAATGGATTCATTATTATTAAATAATTTGAAAATATAAGAATGAATATTAGGAAGGGGAAATGGAAATTGTTTTCAAAAGAAACCGATGAAAATTATTTCGATGTTCGAAATGTGAATAGAACTAAATAAAACAATCGGGATTTGTAATTATAGTTCGAAGATGTCAAATGTTATCAAAATGATTTATTTCTAGAAACTATATATTATATAATTTGGAACGTGACTGGAAAATGAATATTTGGTTTAAAACAAATAATTTATAATCGAATATGAAATCGAGATGATGTTATAAACTTGAGATATAATTAACAATAAGTTTACTTGTAGATGGAGTTTATGAAGTGCAACATGAATATGAATTTATAAAAGAACTAGATAAACAGAAATTTTAAACTGTAATGATATTTATTATTTTAATCAAAGATTTGATTGAATAAAACGAGTCCAGATTTCTATAGAAGGATAATATTCACGTTTAAGTGAATAATGATCTAAAAGAAAACGGTTTGAAAAATTGGAATGATTATAAAGGAAATTTGTGAGTCTTTGAAGTGATAAATTCAAAAGTGAATTTAGAAATTTAGTTGACCTGAAACGGTGGATTATTCCGGAGTTCGGACATTAATCGAATAAGAAACATTGAAAAGAGTTATACGTGGGAATTCGACTATATCGAATTTGGGAAAATAATATTTACTTTTCGTTCTAAATGAAGATTATTTATTTATTTAATATTATTTATTTATTCGAAGTAACGAATCAAAGTTAAATTTTTTGGAAACAGGAATTATAAGGCTATCGTTATAACCAATATTTGCTGTAAAAGAAGTGAGTTCATAAACCGAATCCAAGAGTTGTGTAAGTAATGAATTGATAAGAAATTAAGAAATGGAGTTAATAAAATTAGAAACTGACTAAAGATTAGTAAAGTTGAATGATTTTCTGAGCATCGATTCATTGTTGGTTCGGCCTTTAGGGTTAATACTTAGGGAAATGTTCTCTTACTAGTTTACAGTTGGAGACTAATGGATGGAGAAGAGTTAAGATGTGTGAATAAGAAATGTTTTACCGATGGTAATGAGAAATATTTAATGAAATACAGAAAATAAACAGTTTAAAATATATGGAAACATTTTCCAAGAAATCACGAGAGGCTAAGCAAGTTGGGAAGATAATTGGGTAAAGATATTTAAAGGAAATTTGGAAATGAAATGATTATTGATAAATCTATTAAAAGGGGCTCAGTATTAATTGATAGTTGATCGGTAAGATTTCCATTTGGAAGTACGACCGTTGTTTGTGTGTATGTTTTCCTTTGATAGTTATTTCGTTGCCAATACGGGGAGACCGAGATTAGATTTATTATCTGAAAACCACTTCGTATGGGCTTTAACGTTGTGAAAAAATATGCTGAAGATAATTGAAGGTGGAGTTTATGTGAGGGTTGTTCTGGAGATCCTAGATAGAAATTGCCTAAGATGGATTTATAGAATAGTGCCTTCAGTTTGGCTAGTCCCAGGGCAACTTGTATGGATGAATGTCTGACAGAGTATATCTAATAGATCGCGTAAGTTGATCTCTTCAAACGTATTTACATTTGGTGGAGGAGGAATTCATTTATCTTAGCTTTATACTTGTGGTACTTTTGGAGAAATCAATTTGTGATTTGGCAGGTACGACGATGTGGCATTCAAAGTAAATAAAGGTGTGATATGTTAAAATATACGATATGACCTCAAGCCTCATCAACTGGGAAATGACAAAAATCGGGCAGACAACATGGCTATATGGGTCGCACCCAATTAGGGTATATTGTCACCATCTAGAGAATATTCATATTTGTTACTTCTTCCATCTCTGTATCTCCCGGAAATGGTTTTGTTGGTATACCAACCATAAGGTGACAATATATTCGGAAGATTCAAGTGAAATGAATGGCCGGTCATGTGTGGCCGAGTTGGAGGATGTTCTTGTTGAACTCCATTGTATCCCCTCTAGTGTGCACCGATCGGAAGGTGGTTCCATACCTTGTCATAGTTGGAAATCCAATTCCCAATAAGCGGCTGTGGTTTTTGATTGTATATTATGTATGTAGAGCGTGAGATGCAAGCGTTCTGCTAGATTGTTATTTACTTGTATTAGACACTATTATAATATCAAAATAGTGTTTATTTTGAAAGCGTTTTGGGTTATCGTAAGGCAAAAACCATCTGTGTTTATGTGTGGATCGGTCTTACGATTTTCATTTCTTTAAAAAGGATTTTGAAAAGCTAAACCGAAATGATTGGAGTTTACTCACACCAGTCCCATGACTGACCCAAAGTTTGTTTTGTTTCGTTTTACCCTAAACTCTTGGGTGCCCAAATTTTTACAGGCAGTCAGGTAGTCAGGATTCTTAAGATACGTGGAGGAGCTTAAAGAAGGTGGCTTCAGAGTTAGATATATATAGAGTTTATTTTAGCTGTGATAATGTGTGTAATGATAAAAACAGTTTCGTATTTCAAAAGTTATGTTATATAATATATTTTATTCCTTCCACTGTGAGATTCATATTTACTATGATTCTATTATACTGTGTTCTTCTTCTTCTTCTATTCTAACTTTCTTTCTTTCTATTTATCACCCTCTAACTTTCTTTCTATTAATGATCTGGTATTTTCAATTCTCGAATAGTTGACATGGTGTTTTTCGTTGATTTTCGGGGTCAAAAACTCGTAGTTGTTACAGTGGTATCAAAGGTGAAGGTTGAGTAATTACCATGGCTCTGTGGCGTAACTCAGTATAGATGGGGTTAGTAATACCCTAGATTGAGTTGAGTGTATATATACGAGAGATCGTATTTGTAGATTATATAAATTGATTTATATTATGTTGATTGGTTTGTCGAGTGGTTTAAAAATTCTGGTAGATATGGTAGTGCACACTATATCGAAAAGTTTTTCTAAACCCTTGAACAAAGAAATTCGACATAGTATGTTTTGAAAAAGGGTAAATGGAATATTTTTACCCAAAACATATTTTGATATAAAGAAGTACATATATTGGAATTATTATAATATATTGGATGTGTTGGTTGCAAATACAATCAAATAAAATTATAATTAAGTTGGTTATATAAATAACCAATCAGAATTCATAGAAGTGTAATATATAAAATCAGATGATATAAATCTGAATTTAAAACAGATTTGGGATTAAATCCCAGAAACTTGGAAAGGTGTTTGGAAATGTATTTTGTATTAAATATGTGGAAATTTTAAGATCTTGGGTGGATTTGGAAATGTTTTCCAAGCATTAATATTTTGAAGTGATTTTAAAATGGAAGTATTTAAAAATGAGTTTTGAAATATAATATTGAG
The DNA here is from genome assembly GCA_030737875.1 of Allium sativum. Classification (NCBI taxonomy): domain Eukaryota; kingdom Viridiplantae; phylum Streptophyta; class Magnoliopsida; order Asparagales; family Amaryllidaceae; genus Allium; species Allium sativum. The sequence goes on along the minus strand of CM060913.1, from coordinate 33,551,074 downwards.
CTCACTTCGGCCGTTGGAAAATAGCTCTGATAATGATGGCCACATCATTAGTGTTCATTTTTGAGTTTCTAAGTGATGGAATACTACCAAAGATTTTATTTTGGATTGTTTTGAGGAAATGAGTTGTCAAAAAAATATTCAAATGTTTTGAACTGCTACTATTATATGTAAATTTATATGGTTTCAAACTAACTTGAAATAAAACCCAGAAATTTGAATTTTGGAATTAAATTTAACTTATGAAGTTAAAGGGATTGAAATGGAAAAAGTGAATAAATAAATTAGAATATTATCTTGAACTAAGTTAAATAAAATTGGATTGGATTAGCGATCATCCGGAATATAATTAGGTGGTGAAGCAAGAGTTGGGAATTGAGATTGGAAATTGGACTTGGGATGAAATTTGGCTTAGTTATAAGAAAATGGTTTGGTTCAAGAATAAGTTGAGTGGAGACCAGCGGGAATACATCTGTATGTGCTGAAGTGATAGAAAATTAAAGAAATAAAGTTAAATGCCCGACAAAAAGGTACAAGTTTATATTTTATATGAGTATAAGATTTTTGTGAGCTATTTTGGCAAGCCACTTGCCTGTTTGATTTTCTTTTGGATTGGAGAAGGCCTAGAGAAGCGAGTTGTACTTGTACTGATTGAGCCATGAAAAGGAGAAGCTGGCGAAATTTTTCGAAAATTTAAAGTGTTAGAAAATTTTCGAAATTTTTGATTTTTTGTTATATAAGAACAAATTAATATTTTAATTAAAATTAATTGGTTCATTTGAAGCTAAAATTAGAAATAAAATAAATGATTTTTACCTAATTAATATGGTTTGTAGCATTTCTCCTACCTTTGTAATTTCAGGGTCGAAATTCCTTTAAGGGGGAAGGAATGTAACGTCCCAGAATTTTAGTGATTTAATAAAAAAAATTTTTAATATAATGGTTTGGTAATTTAAATGGTTTGAATTTAAATAAATTTTATTATTTAATCAATAATAAAATAATAGAATAATATATTTATTTTCGAAACAATCAGAAATAACTGAACTGATAATATAGTGTGAATCAGATAATTTAAGATATTTAATCGGGTTTATATTTGAGTTATAATAACGAATATATTTTTCAAATGACATTTGAACGAATTAATTATAATATAATTATAAACGAACTCGTAACATCGTGGTAATTCATAATATTGAGTTCAGAATCAGTTTTAAGTCGGAATTCTATGAAACAAGAAACGTTGGAATCTGTTAAACTGTATTTTTCTAATGGACGTGAAAAATCGAGATTTCGCCGTATAGATTGTAAGTTATGTCCAATCAAATTTTCAAATAGTCGTTATGGAATCGTTTATAAGCCATAACGGTTTATTTAATATAATTAAATGTTAGTTTCGAATTTGGACGAGATTTCTAAGAGGTGTTTTTAATTTAATTTATAGATTTTTTTGTAATTTTTATTTTGGAAAATAAACAACTTTTCATTTAACATATTTTGCACCCTATATCAGTGTTTTGAGTTTTCACAAAATAAGTTATCTTGCCAATATTATTATATTATTGGAATCATGGCACCTTGGTCAACACGACTGTATATTTATTTTTGTCTGTAACGGCTCATACGCGAATGGAGGTTTACGTAACGTCGTAACATTAAACTTCGTTTTATAAAACTTAAATAAACATATATCTTATAATATCTTGCACATGCCTTTTTATGTCGTTGATGTTATCTCTGGCCAAATTAGCTTTTCGCCCGCTTATCCATGTCCGAAAATAAATGCTTGCACATGCTAACTGATCATATCTAAGACATATGAATACATATATATATATATATATATATATATATATATATATATATACGGCTAGCCTTAAGTTCCCAGAAGAATTATATATAACAAACATGCATATCTGCGCATCTATATAATATCTCCATGCTATGTCAATCAACTACAGCCAACCTTTGTTATTCTATAGAATATAAAAATCACGAAGCTGACTTCCCATGTGCCATCTTTAATTCACACAGACTTATTTTGTTCCTTAAACTTCATGCATAAGGAAAATATATCTCCCATATCAGCTACAAAGTTACATATTCCAGCATAATCAACGTCAATGAGAACCAGACCTCGCCTAACATGTACTACCATCCCTGCGCAAGCTTCATGCCAAAGAAAATGATAGCCTGCACTTAAAAGCAGTCCTACTCTATGTGCCTAAGACATGGGAGCCAAGGCTCTCTTCATCTACATAAACGCAGCTTTCTCTTTATTTTATTTCCGTGTTCGAGAACTTAAGTGCCGAACTCTTCCACAGCTTTCTAAAATCAATAGAAAATCGAAAATAACTCATATAAATCGCAACCCACACGTATTTGGATTCCGGATCCCATTATCGTTTATCCTATATAATACTTGGGGATTGTTTGAGTAGCTGCGTGGACAGTTTGGAGAAGTATGGGGAGGAATATTGTTGAAATGGGTATAGTAGAGAGCGGGATGAGCTGCATAGGTTTCGATTATGTTTTTTTGAATTAATAAAGGGACGGAGTGGAATGGCGGTATTTTTATCCTTCTTTTGTAATGGAATGCTGATGGAGTGGTGAGATGATATTAGGAAGAAGAAGTGGTATGGCACACCTAGATTCTAAGCTGATGGGCCGGGATTAAGGGACGTGATAGTAGGGAAGTGAATGGACGGCACACAATAGGCAGACAAGCCTGCGCATGCAAGCATGAAGAAAAATGGGAGTAAAATCTTGTGCATGGAATTGATAACAGGAGGGAGTTGCTTGGGTACGTGGAATTGGGCTTTAGGCCATCTAGTTTTTTTTTTAAAAAAAAAGAAGAGAAATGGTGGATTGCATGTATAGTAGAAGAGGAATGGAAGCACGGGGAGGCAACCTGACTGCAAAAATGAAGCGAACTGAGTTTGTGTATTGCATGGAAGGCGCATTTCATTAAGCATGTTTGGTGAGATCACCTATTACTTAAGTTATATAGTTATTCAACATAATTTATAACTTGACAAGATAATATAATCTGTTAACTTAAAAAATTGTGCCAATATGGAATTTGTTTTATTTATTCGTGGTTTCTAAAATTATAGTCATATCGATAAATAAAACACGTTAGTTTAACCCATTTTATTAAATATAGGTCATTAGTAAAATGTTAGTGGTCGAATTAAATTATTGTTAATGTAATTAAATTACAACATTATTTATAGTGGAAAATGTTAATAGAATTGAGAATCATCTATCACGTTGGGTCCGTATGGACGCAGGCTACGCTATGAAGCTCGTTTGGAACCATTTGGAGCCCAGTTGTGACGACCCCAAAACCCGTACTGACGGTGTTAAGGGTAATCTTTGGAATATAACACATAAACTGATAATAGCAGAACAAAAATAAATAAATACACCAGATAATGAACAATAATACACTGGATAAACAATAATCATCAGAGTTACACAGTATACAGGATCTTACTTAGTACAAATACAGTTCAGCTATACATAAATGTTTACAGCGGAAAACAAACATAATATGTACAATAGGAGCTGAACAGCATAAAAAGAGATAAATGATAGAATCCATCTTCAGCTCCAGCTATCCAGAACAAGCCTGCTAAAAACCTGAACACAAGGCTGCCCGTGTAGAAAAAGGGGCACCCGAGTTTGAAAGTGAAACAAACTACGAGTCAGTCATGGGACTGGTATGAGAAATCTACTTAACACATTTAAAATATGGCTAATCACAGGACCACGCCACTTTCGTGGAACGGGTTTACTCCATTGGATTGCCAGTGCTTTAAAACAAATAATTTTTTTAAACATCGCAGTGCTTTTTATAAAAATGAAGCCATTATAAGACTCAGTTCCCATCACACAATGCAACGCAAACCGAAGGATAGAGTTTTTACCTTCTAACGGCCAAAATATGCTTGATACGATTAAAACAAAAGCATTTGATATTATAACTAGTTTTTATATGTTTCAAAAACAATTTCGAATCGTAAGTATCAATCATAGACGGCATTAATGCCCCATACCACTATGTCGCCATATATAAGTATACAATCAAAACCGCACAGTCACGTATTTGGAAATTGAATTTCCGTCATGAACCAAGGCAAAAGATAGTCCCTACCACTTCGAGACGCTCTAGCCCGTGTCTCAGGAACAGCCGCAACTGCCCCTTGGATCGTCAGGGCCGGTCCACCGATGTGGATTATTATGCCTGAACACTGCGTTTCCCCGCCCTTTGGGGCGTTAATGAGCCAACGAATGACTCCATCGGTACCGGATCGACCGATATAACCGAGGCGCCTTGCGACAGCAACAACCACATAAGTCAAACTCGTCAGGGCGTGTAAAACCACTGACGCCACTTCTAACTAGAAGGAAACGCATGCCCTCCCTGATGTCCTCTCCCGTTTCTAGTTCATACCGGGGTGTGAGGTTCGCGAATTCACGTTATACACAAAGCTACGCCACACAGGTGGTGCTTTGATCATCAACCACAAGACTTTGCTTTTCAACAGAAGCCCTGATCACTGCATCTTAGCATGCCACACAGGCAATTCACACCATGCAACTGATGGCTATCAATCACACAGCATAAATTCCAATGTCAGACACACAGTCCATTTACAAGTCCGTCCTGGGTCTGAACGAAACCGGAGGCACTATATACCTCACAAACCCATCGATCTTCACGTACGTCTGGACGATCGTCACTCGTTATCCATATTTCAGGATGCCTCCCAATCAGGACATCAGTTACCATCCAGACGAGGTGAAGATCTCCTGTCTTCGACCACCGTCTTCATCTTCGATTTCTTATCGTCGATTCAGTTATTCAGAATGGGATAAACCCAGTCTTTCTGAACAACTCGCGTATATAATAAACAAGTGCAACATAAACACACATACGCATCATTTCAATTCATTAGTCGCTAACCGTAAATCAGTAAGAGAACGATTTCCCAAATATTAACCCCGAAGGCCGAAACCAACATCAGATCAACACCCAAGAAACCATTCGACTTAGCCAACCTTCAGTTAGTTTCTAAATTTCACATCCATATCGTTTATAGTATTTTATAACGATTTATCGCTATTTTTATTTATTTTAAAATAGCCAATTTATTCAAAACGACGCTTCGGGCCATAACGCGGCCGTGGCGCTGTTTTTCTTCAGATTTGATTTACACATATCTAAAAATCTAACCGTTGGATCTTCACAAAATTTACATCATTAGAAAGATCTTTTCAAAACGAATCCAATGGTTCCAGTTTTGGGAAAATCCGACGGTCGGATCTCCCGGTACAATCGTTTGAAGTTTCGATTTCAAAATACGAACTACAGCGTCGTGATTCGATTTAATATAATTATATTTATATATATATAAATATAATCGATTCTGGTGCTGTTTTTCTCTAGATTTGAATTAAACATTCCAGACAATCCAACCGTTGGATTTTTACAAAGTTGGTGTCGTTGAAAAGATATTTCCAAAGCGAATCTAACGGTTGCGGTTTCGGGAAAATCCAAAGGTCGGATCTCCCGCACTAATCGTTTGAAATCACGGTTTCAAAATATGAACTGCAGCTTCGTTATTCGATATATTTAAATTCTATTTATATATATATATCGATTCTTCGATTTCAAAGCTATATTCTTTTCATACATTTTGATAAAAATGATATTTTTATCCAACTTACATTCACTTTGACGCTTCACTATTTTTAACAATTCATGTATATAGTGAAAATGTGATTTTTATTGTAAAACGATTTATTTCAAAACCTGACTATTTTATATAGTTAATATGGGTGATAAAAATAGGATTTTTATTATAAAACAATTTATTTCAAAACAAGATTATTTTATATAATTCATATTGATGATAAAGATAGGATTTTTATTATAAAACAATTTCTTTCAAAATATGAATACCATTCAACATATGAATTTCAATTCAACGAATGAATTTCGATTCAACACATGAAGGTTTTCTATAGTTTATATATATAGATAAAAAGGTGGTTTTTATATTTAAAACACGAATACCATTCAACACATGAATTTCTATTCAACGAATGAATTTCAATTCAACACATGAAGGTTTTCTATAGTTTATATATATAGATAAAAACGTGATTTTTATATTTAAAACACGAATACCATTCAACACATGAATTTCTATTCAACGAATGAATTTCAATTCAACACATGAAGGTTTTCTATAGTTTGTATATATAGATAAAAAGGTGATTTTTATTGCAAAACAATTTATTTAAAACACGAATACCATTCAACACATGAATTCTATTCAACGAATGAATTTCAATTCAACACATGAAGGTTTTCTATACAACACACGAATATAGTTTCAACACAGGAAAATAATTCTAGCACATGAATATTATTTAAAATTTCGGCAGCATAACGGCAGGGTAGTTAAAACCGGGGCCGTCCCTAGTACGGCTCCTCACTCTACCTTAAAGCCTCGCAACTTTTGACAATGGGGAATCATGCATCTAGTTCGCACGCTAGCAGCATGTATATATTTTTCATTTCCATAAACTAATCCTATGTGGTTTCAACCAAATAATTCTCAACCACAAACGGGTATTTTTCAACCACAATCAATCAATTTCGACCACAAACAATTATAATCAACCATTAGCTATCAACCAATTTTCACACCAATCACAACCAATAAATATCGTCCATGGTTTGTGGACGAGGGGCGTGTGTGTGTGTGTATATATATATATATATATATATATATATATTATAAGCATTTCACTTCTATTCAACACAAATATAATTTCTACAACGCATATATAACTTATACACCGAACGTACAACTTATACAACGCTTATACAAGAGGTGTACAACGCTTATATAACTCATACATCGACTATATAATTTATACATCGTCGTTTTCCATATCGTTTATAAATTAGAAATCTCACATTGGGTTCCACTCCACCAAAAATAGCAGAAGGCTCAGAAAAATATGCGGTCTCTTCTAGAATGTAGAAGACGTCCTCACTAGTGCACTGTCTCTTGTTTCACTGAATTTCGTCCACAAACGAAAAAGATACGATTTTTATACCAAAATCATAAATAGCGACACTTTTAGAAGTTGAGAACAGTTGAAATTAACAAGGCTGATACCTTTCAGTTTCTGTTCAAAACTAGGTCTTGATTTTTCTCGCGAATCGTTGCACGATACATGGATCAGGTTATACGGTGTCGAAGAGGCTGGAAGGGCGCTCATTCGCCAGTAGGTGGCGCTCTAATCGATGGCCCCCAGAAGTCACGGCGGCGGCTGAAAGTCGATGACTTTCGAGGGTCAGATCTCCTCGAATACTCAGTGGAAATTGGCAAACCTTATATGGATTTGTAGCTTGGAGGACCCTCTTCAAAAACCCTAACTGGACCGACGCGATTTGTTGCGAGATCGGAGAGAAAAAGAGGGGAGAAGGGTTGAAGAACTATCGTCGTTTGATTTGGGGTTTCGGAAGTGAATACGGGGAGAGAGGATTGAAGTGGACCAATAGAATTTTTTTATTTTTTTATATATTTTTAAATCTCTAAAATACCCTCTTTCACTCACGAACCCCAATCCAGACCCAACGACTGTCGTCCCTAGCGTTTTACCCCCATTCGACTGTTTCAGTCAGTTTCCTTTCAAATTAAAATATATAACATTCAATATTTGATTTGAACGTACATTTCAATTTGCCAGGGCCACAAACTGATTCGAAAAATTCCAGAAAAATAAATCTGGCTATGTTTTGATGATACGGTCCCAACAAAACTAGTTTCGTCGGATTCTTAGACCATTTGTAAAATGGCCCTTTACTGGTCGATCCAATTTAACTGTAATTGAACAAAACACATTTTCCATTGCCACGCTCACATACTAGCTTCAAAAATAATGAAATTTGAAACCTAGCCATAACTTCACATCCCGGATCCAACAAAAGTGGTTTCGTCGAATTTCGAGGTCGTTTGCAAAATGGCCATTTTCACGGGCTATATAATTTCTACAGCGACCTTTCTGAAAATTCATTTGGCCATAACTTTTGCTTCCTACTATGAAACTTCGATTTTTTTCAGATTCGTTAGAAAGATATTCACTAAAAGATTTAAATATTTTTGGTTTCACTCAAATCCGTTTTGTTTTGCACCCGGCACAGTCAGTCAATGTTTGAATTCAAATTTTGAAATTACCGCGCCTTTTCAGGCCTTGTTTATAATTCAAAGTAATTACATTTATTTTCAATGTCGATTCAAAATTACTTTTCATCGTTATTATTCAAAATATTTATTTTAAATATTTAAAATCCACTAAAATAGCCCATTTAAAATTTTTAAATTGGTTCAGATTTTCCGGGTCGTTACACCAATAGAAAATATGACAAATTAAAATGCTTGATCAGATCCATCGAACGTTAATCGTTAGTTAACTATTAACGACCAAAGTGAGTAAACTCACTAACTCTTTGCAGTTCTATAATTTTATAAACATTATTTAATATTGATAAAAATGATTGAATGCTATGTGTGATGGTTGCTTAGATGATTTGCTAATAAATTGGTTGAAATAATATACATAGTTATACATATACAAGTCATTAATTAATACTGATTATATTTATAATTATATTTTAGATTAATCTGAAATTAGTGTTATTCATGTTGATTAACATCTGTGTATGTAGGGAAACAGGTTGGAGGGGTCCAACTGGATTCCTCAACAATTATATTATTGTTTTTCGTATACACTGCATGATAGATGTGACAAATAATCAGTGATTGATTATTGTGTGTTTTGGGATGTTTGAACAACATTGACCTGAAATAATTTGTATATAGATGTCGTAAAATCAATTATTTATAATAGAAAGTAAAATAGATGGAATGATTAGGTGGCATATTTATTTTTCCTTAACAACTTACATGGCAATTTCTTACGGCCCTTTATCATTTATCCTTTTCTGAAGCGGAGCGGTGCTGGGCAGTTTAATTTCTCTTGTAACATCAGCATAACTTCCTCCATTTCTACTTTTCTTCCCTCAAATCTTCCCTAAATCCAATTGACTCCTTTACTTCCTCCAAATTTCCCCCCAAATCCTCCCCAAAAACCAATTGACAGCGATCTAATTCCTTCCGACTATAGTTCGAACTAGCGTCTCTGTAGTTGTTTGTTGTTCGTCAATGTTCTGTTAACAGGTCGCATTATAAGACCATGCCACCTACCAGAAATTTGACGTCGTCCAACTATCTCCTCAGCTGAACATCCTCTTCCACCTCTGTAGGTTCTGTGTGCATCGTCTTCCAACCCTCCGCCTCCCGCCTCTTTTTCGTAGTACCTAATGTTTTTGTAACATATTTAACATGCGTTCTTTAACTTTGCTTTCCATTTATGTTCAACATTACTGTATTATGTCGATCACTGCTTTGTCTACACTGTAACATGGAAATTGTTGTAACTACGTAACGTCAAAACGTATTGTACCTTCATATACTAATTAAGAAAATATAGTCTCTATTAGAAATTAGCTCTATTGGCGAATGTCCTCCTTTTAAAAAGGTTAATTTACAACTTAATTAGTATTACATTTAAAAACATAGTAAATAATAATATATATAGTTAAATTAAGTATACACCTGTAATTTGTAGAATGATTATTATTTTTCATAGAAGTGATATATAAAGCAAATAGACATATTTTGGTGTAATTATAATATGGTACTAATGTACAGTGGTAGTTTTATAGAGATATAAATAGTTATAATATGTGCGGATAATGAATATTTCATCTTTTTTATGAATAGAAACTGACACTAATAAGTACTACTTCACTTCGCCATTAGTTCATGATTTTGTACACATAAGTTTTATCTCTGTTATCAGTTATTTCTATGTTTCATTATTTTTCTTCCTATCCTCTTACTAAAAAATACATTCCTTTCTATGTAAAAAAGGTTTATCCCCAAAATTTCAACATCACGGTTGACCCGTTTCGGAATAATATATCTTTATTTTTCTTCACTATTTTTACCATTACTATTTGGACTATGATATCAAGGTCTAGCATCCATGATTTATTTTAGAAACATAAAGGATATAAATATTCTGTAATGTTTGCCATTAATAGATAATATGTATAAGAAAAGGTAAACCAAAATGGAGATCACACTTAACTTTACAATTTTTGTTTAGAAATCCTGAATTAATTTGCAATGGTTTAAGAGATTTTAGGAGAGGATGTCATGAAGAACAGTGGCCATTGATTCTTGCGAGTGGTGGTGTGCAAATGACAATGAGAGGGATTAAGGTTTCTTAGTTATATATATATATATATATATATTATAATTTAATAATATTTAATTCATAATTTACTTATTTATCGCTTCTAACTCCAAATGAATTCCATCGACTGTCGCCCCTAGCCAAATACCCTCATTCCAGACACAGTGGGATATGTTTCGTAAGCTAATTAGACTTTTTTGATCAATTTTTATAAAAATTAAAATATAAATTAATATAGCGATCAATATTGAATTTCAACATACATTTTAATTTACCAGGGCCACATACTGACTCCAAAAATTAAGAAAATTGAAATATAGCTATGTTTTGACGATACGGTCCTAAAAAAATTAATTTCATTGAATTTTGAGGTTGTTTGTAAAATGACTTTTTTAACTAGCTTTTTGAATTCAAACTGAAATTGAAATCGCGTTTAAATTTACTACGCTTACATACTAATTCCAAATGACTTGAAAAAAACCTGACAATTAATTGACATTCCGGATCCAACAAAAGTGGTTTCGCCAAAAATGGAGGTCGTTTGCAAAATGGCTATTTTTAAGGGCTATATATATATATAAATTCTATAGCGACTATTTTAAATTTTAAACCGGACATAACTTATAACTTATAAAGTGAAATATCAGCTTTTTACATTCGTTAGAAAATTACATTTCAAAATATTCCAATATTTCTTGTTTCATCAAATTCCGATTTATATTGAATTTTGTACATTCAATTGAAATTTAAAATTGAATTTTCAAACTACCGCGCCATTTCAAGCTCGTTTTATAATTAAAATAAATTTATACGTTCTAACTTCGTTCTAAATAAACATTTCGCTAAAAATTAATCGATTAAAATATTTAATTCCTATTAAAATCAATTAAAAATAAATTTTAAATTAGTTCCAAAAATACCAGTTGTTACATCCGTTGTCAATACGGAGAGACTGGGATAAGATTTATTATCTGATAACCACTTTGTATAGGCTTTAACGTCGCGAATCAAATATGCTGAAGATAATTAAAGACAGAGTTTATGCAAGGGTTGTTCTAGCGATCCTAGGTAGAAATTGCCTAAGATGGATTTACAGAATAGTGCCTTCGGTTTGGCAAGTCCCAGGACAACTTGTATGAATGAATGTCTGATGGAGTATATCCAATAGGTCGCGTAAGTTGATCTCTTCAAACGTGTTTACGTTTGGTGGTGGAGGAATTCGTTTCTCTTAGCTTTATTTTTTTTAAAAATCAATTTATGATTTGGAGGGTATGACGATGTGGCATTCAAAGTAAATAAAGGTGTGATGTGTTAAAAGATACGATATGACCTCAAGCCTCATCAACTAGGAAATAACAAAAATCGGGCAGGCAGCATGGCTAAGTGGGTCGCACCCAATTAGGGTATATTGTCACCATCTAGAGAATATTCATATTCATCTCTGTATCTCCTGGGAATAGTTATGTTGGTATACCAACCGTAAGTTGATAATATATTCAGAACATTCAAGAGAAATGAATGGTCGGTCATGTGTGGTTGAGTTGCAAGATGTTCTTGTTAAACTCCATCGGAGGGTGGTTCCATATCTTGTCGTAGATGGAAATACAGTTCCCAATAAGTGCTTGCTGTTTTTGATTGTATATTATATATATAGAACCTGAGATACAAACTTTCTGATAGATTGTTATTTACTTGTATTAGACACTATTATAATATCAGAATAGTATTTTTTTGAAAGTGTTTTGGTTACTCTAAGGTAAAAACCACCCGTGTTTATGTGTGGATCGATCTTACAATTATCATTTCTTTGAAAAGTATTTTGAAAAGTTAAACCGAAATGATTGGAGTTTACTCACACCAGTCCCATGACTGACCCAGAATTTATTTTGTTTTGTTTTACCCTAAAATCTTGGGTGCCTAAATTTGTATGGGCAATCAAGTAGCCGAGATTTTCCAGATACTTGGACGAGCTTGAAGAAGGAGGCTTCAGAGTTGGATATATATAGAGTTTATTTTCGCTATGATAATGTGTGTAAGTATAAATTAGTTTTGTACTTTAAAAGTTATGTTATATAATATATTTTATTCCTTCCGATGTGAGATTCGTATTTACTTTGATGTTGTTATATTGTGTTCTTCTTCTTCTATTCTAACTTTATTTTTTTCTATTTCTCACCCTCTAACTTCTTTCTATTAATGTCTGATATTTCCGATTCTTGAATAATCGACATAGTGTTTTGTGTTAATTTTCAAGGTCGAAAAACTTGTGGTCGTTACAATAATCCTGATACAAATTTGTTTATTTAAAACCTTATATATGCTATTTTACTTAGCAACTATTATACTTTATAAACTATGCTACTTTAAATTATACATGGTAACTATGTTAATTAAATACATTAAATAAAGAACTATTTCACATTTTAAACTATATATTTTTACTTTTATATACACTATTTTAAATAAAACATTTTAATAATTAGCTATCTATTTTATAAAATACTTTAATATTTTAACTATAGATTTTACTAAATTTTGAAAATTCTATTTTAAATACAAATTATTTATTTTCAAACTATTTCAAAAATATCTAAACTATTTAATATATTTATATAAATTTAACTACTTAATATTTAAATTATTTAAGATTTGAATTGTTTCATGATGCTGAGTTTGATTTAATTAGAGTTTTAAAATGAAAGTGTATTCATTTTCTGATATAAATGATTTAGAAGCCAAAATATGATATTTCAATATGAAGTATGAAAAGTTTCAAATGTACAAATCTGAACGGTGTGAAAAATGTAAACGTTTGGTTGTTATAGAGATCGGGATCGAATATTGTCATACTCTTTGCCAATACCGAAAACCACTTTAACAACTGTGTACATGGTGGATGGATCCATAATAAAGTAGTTTGGTTTGACGAACGCAACTGGAATGAAGTAAGAGAATGATGATTGATCGCCATGACTTTCGGGTCATAATTGAAAAGACTAAAACAGATGCCATGGCCAAACCAAGTGTGTTAGCTCCTCCTATCGAACACGCTTCTTCGATACCATATCTATTTCTTTGTGATTTGGTTAGTGGCTACCCTCGATTTTCGGAGTGTTGTTCAAGGTGGGTGGTAGTAGCTGTTATGCGTTACCACTAGCTCGGTCCCGCGATCCGGTAGAACCATATCGTTAGGTATTCCTCGATTCCTTGTCATGTTATCCTAATCGCGCCTACTATATTTTTTTTTATTGTACCTATGCAGTTCTCCATTCTAGCCCACTGCTAGTGGAGTTTACAATATTGTATAGACTACGATGGTTCTAAACATTGTAAGGGTAAAATTGTAATCTCGCTAATGCTATTTTGATACTTTACTTCACTAAATAGACACAATTATAATAGCATATTATATTATATAGTATCAAGTTTGATGGATCCTTAGTAGATGGAAATTCCCATAAAATCTCTTAAGTTATTGCACTCACGAACACCATGGTTCGGAGATGTAAATTACCATAAGCATCTCTGATGCCATGACACTCATATTATTACCTGACTTTGATTTAACAGATATGAGAATATTTTAGTTCTTATCCAAGTATTTTTTATATTTTCATTGGTGCTCAGCTCAGCCTAAGTTTTTCAGTTAGCGAAGACCACATTATATTGAGGATGAAACTTGATAGACGTAATTACTAGTATTATTCCGCTGCACATATTGGTATGTTTTATGATAGTTTACACTGATGTATTGTTGTAACGTATAATCAAATGTATAATTTAATAGCTTCATGAGCTGTTATTTGATTATTATATTTTGTCCTTCCACTATGAATTTCTGTGATTAGTTTTCATATTTCTTCTTTTTCTTATATTAACCCCAATAACAACCTTTATTTTTTATTTTTTAAGTAGATGTATGAGGATCATTGTCGATTTGAATGGTAAAAAATGCGAATCGTTACAGTTGGTATCAAAGCTTTGGTTTAACGACAACCATGGCTTTATTCGGGATTAACTCATTAGAGATAAGGTAGTAATACCCTAGTATGAGTTTGAGTCCATATAAGAGAGCATACTTGTAATCTGATATAGAAAAAGATTTTGTATTGTGTTAATTTGTTCTATTGAGTATTTATGAATATTGAATAGGAAAGACCGACACAATATTATTTTGGATTATATTTTAGTGAAAATTAGGTTGTGCCCCCTATTATAGTTTTAAATATAAACCACGTCTCTCCCAACTTTTCCATGCAAACCCGGTCCCTATTTTTCCTACTTACGTGTTTTACGTTTTTCTGCCCAAAAAAATGCGCTGTTGAGTAAAAAAAAATCTAAAATCTGGAAATGTTCTCGGAAGTTCACACAAATTAAAAAAAAGTTGCATACATGTATGCAACTATTACCGGTAGTTGCATACATGTGTGCAACTTTTGCATAAGCTGTTTCCATTGAAAATCTGGACAGAAATTTGCATACATGTGTGTAACTATTTTGAAATACTTGCACACTAGTATGCAAGTATTGCAGAAAGAAAACTTAACTGAAATTTTGCCTGCAGATTGTTGCATGCATTTGTGCAGCTTTTCTGTTTTACCGCACACCTGAATGCAAAAAAAAATGTGAATCGATATGCATGCAAGTGAATTTTTGCACACTTGTATGCAAGAATTATGCAATACTTGCATAGATGTATGCAAGTAAATCAACACAGATGCATGAATGAAAAACATGCACGAATGTATGCAAGAAATTACAAATACGTGCATACTATTATGCATTTAACTGCATTTTCATTGTTTTTATGGTTTTTGACGTGCTTTTTGATGGTTTTTTTATCCGATTTTTTTAACGTTTATGTTTTTTATTTAAATATGAATTTACGTGATTTTTGTATTTTTTATTTATGTACTGAATTTTCGAAAAATATGGATGTATTTTATAATAAGTTTATGACCGGACCTGAGCCTAATTTTGAAACTTAATAGGGACTTGTGCCAAACGGACCCTATATTTTATATATAAGTAATCATTTTGAAAATCTATTAATTTTGATTTTTCTGGTTGATTTAGGGATGATAATAATAGATTATCATCATTTATTGTTCGATTAGTCAATAATAAAAAATATTGATTACTGAATGATTTTAAGAAAACATATTGTAATTTATCTGATAATGAAATATAATGAATTTAAATATGAAATTAAGGATTTAAATTTGGGTGTTTTTGAAGTATTGATTTACAAATGGTTTTGTAACAATATAATTATATTTTAAAAGTGGTTTTAGTAGAAATTGTTCACTAATGAAATTTTGAGTAAGTGTATACTCCCTTCTTGGCTCTGGAAATGATTTCGGTTATGAATGCACACATCATCGATGTTTTTTTCGAGAGTCTGAGTGCGGGTGACCACTTAGAAATTTTATACAATATCTTGAGAAAACCGGATTTATTTGGATCTTTTGATATATGGTTGAAAAAAAAGAATTATATATATTATTTCAAAATTAATTTTGAACTGGAAATTAAATTCTTAATTCTCAAATAATTAATGAAATTCATTAATCATATAATTTGGGAACTTTTGAACTATGAAATAAATAAATAATAAGATGAACATAAGAGAGGTATAAAATAAAGCAAACTCTTAGTAATGTACAATGGTGAAATTTGAAACAAATCGAAATAGTTGAACTTGTATAATACTCGATCCTTTTCTATAGCATAATATAATTTACTAATTAATTTAGAAGTTAAATGTTATAGGAATAAGCAATTGAGTAATATAAAAGTATTGGTATGAATAATGGAGGTGAATTAAAAATTGATGGCTTATATATACGAATAAACTTAAGTTATGAAATAAATGATATATACTTAGTTATGTTTGAAATTGAATTCAACTAAATAACACAAATAAACTGAATTGATGAATAAGCTAATTAAGTGAATTGTTTGGTTATGAATTAAATGTGTTGGTATTGATGATTGGATGTTCGACGATTTAGGATAGTCGATATTTCCAAGTTTAATATGAATGTTAGTTTTTATGAAAATATAAGTGAATAGGTTTAACTTAAGAGCCGAGACCGAAGGAATGAAATTAAAACAAGGATATATTTAAAACAATGAAAAATTCAAATATATTTCATATATGGAAAAATCCTTTTAAAAATCCATTAAAATAAATTAAAATATTTTTATTAATTTATATACTAAACGAAGGTTGAACGGATTAATTAGATTTAATTAAGACGAGCTTGTTGTGTAGCGACAATTCGTAATTTTTCGAATTGAAGTTTAAATGAATGTATATGATCCAAAATAATTCGGAATTCTTTGAACAAGAATCTTTCGGATTTATTGGAATACAATTTTATAATAAAAGAGAAAATTTTAGATTTCAACTTGTAAATTTTAAGATATGCGTAAATCAATTTTTTGGAAAAATCACGGTAAGGTAATTCGAAATTTAAAGCTAAAATATTAATGAAATGAATGTTTAGAATATAAGTTTGAGAACTGATAAGTTAAATCAGGTTTTGAAATTATTGCACCTGTTGAGTTGAGTATAATGAACATGTTAGTGTTCATACACTTAGCTAATATTAGAATATGTTGAAATTCAGAATAATTGTTGAATGAATTATAGATGTATATGAAATAGACTATGCTTATAATAATGTTAATAAACTAAATTATTGACAATAGAAAATGTGCATTTATACAAATGGAATGAACCAAATGATTTTGTATAAGTAATATATTGAGATTTAAAATTTGTTACTGTGCTTGTTTGGATGAATATGTTATTGGATGTTTTATTTGTCATTTTGACTGTATTTGTTATTTCACATATGTTTATTATAGATATATAGACTTATTTCTTATATATATATATATATATATATATATATATTCTTATTTGGTTGTTGAGTGTAGGTACCGATGTCATTTGCATGCTTTAGGAGCCGCTTGTGCATAATATTGCTTTTGCTTGCTTAAAATAAGCTAAATTGCTAATAATGCTAATAAAAGATACATAACTCAGATTACATATTATGTTTGGGTTATATATGTTGTTTCCCATGGTTTGGGATGCCTCATCATTATGATGAGATGTATATTTGTTGTTATATATATATATATATATATATATATATATATATATATATATATATATATATACCAGCACATATGCACACCCGATGGGCGTGTGCATTGATGTATTTGATCGAAGATGGAAATAAAGTATAGAATGAGCAGCAAATATGTATATGTGTATGCAGAAATTATGGAATTATGGAATTATGGAAAATGAACTAAACAAAACAGTAAAAAGTTTGTGGAGGAAAAAATTGCATGCAACGTCAGTAATTTTTTCAGGAGCAGCTGAGCATGAAGAGACATAAATATTGCAAAAAAAAAGGACAAAACATGAGCGCTGTATAATGAACCAAAAGCCTGAACATTAAATAAGTGGAAAGGCAATAACGAAGGAAGCAAAACAGATGCAATAACAGTTTATAACTCAGTTCACATCAGCAATTACAACTTATTTGTTAGAGGAAAGTTGAAAAAGGACAACAGTTGAAAAAAATAACAAATGGGATGACAAAAAAACTGCGAAGCAAAAGCAGGAGCAGCAAAAGCATTAATGTGAATGTGAACGGGAACGTGAACGGCTTTCAAGCTCAGCAAAACCCTATCAATTTCTGTAAGATGCAAGGAATAAAAGAAAGGAGTTAAAAGTTGGGTTTATAAACTGTCAATACCATAGGAATGACAAAAATTTATGAAGTTAAAAGCAGAACTGACCACTGCCGGGTCGTTCTAGTACACATCATCATCAAAGTCAGCTTGGTCGGTGTGAAGCGAGTTGTGTGAAGTGGCATGATCGTGTGTAACTTGGTCATGGGTACGTGCGTGAGATTGAGCGCTGTTGCAGTTTAAGTCATCCAGGGTTTCAACAGGCGTTTCACAGCTCATAGACATATGATGTTTTGTATTACGGGAGCTCCTACATGTCGGCTTTTCATCAGGAGGCATTGACACCTCCTTACCTTTGGCTGAACTTTTGGCCTGTGTATAACAGTATTAGTCGATAGTTGTTGAAGTACGAAAAAAAAGAGAAAAAATAAATATAGTAATGGAATTGATAGGGGAGTAGTACCTTTGTCATTTCTTGCTTATGAAAGTGGAGCAGTTTGGAGTTAAAGTGGAGATGAGTAGGGAAGATGAGAATAAAGTAGTGTATGTGGGGAGGTACATATAGAAGTAAAACAGTGTAGTGGCAACGTTGGTTAACACGTGTAGGAAAAAATGGGCAGTAGAAAGGAGGAAAAACAGGAGATCTATAAGGGAAGAGGTTATGAATTGGTAATTTGTGGAGAGAAGGTAGCATGAAAACGTGGTAAACAGAATGACTGAAAAAATGTGAGTTTTTTGTGTGTCTTAATACGTGTTGAATATACGGAACAAATGTGTAATAAAATAAATATTGCATGAGTAAAAAGTTATAAAATCTGTATTTTTCAGTTGCAAACATAGTTAGTAATGACATGCAAATAAGAAGATAAGAAAGGAAGCATTTGAGGTATAGATTTGAAAAATGTTGTGTACAGTCATAGTTCGTAACAAAAAAAGATGTAGATGTAACATAAAATTACCTCGTGCTATGCATTCCTGAGAAGCCAAATGTGAGTAAGCTCAGTTTAATCATTCGTAAGCTTCTTAGTGAATGTGTAATGCATGTGATTAAAAGGTTATTCTAGGTTGTCCACCTTCAGTTTGTGTGAAATGTGTAAAACATTCAGCCTATAAAAAAAGAGTAAAATATACGTCATAATCAATAAAAAAATCGGACATAAATTTAGATGTTAAATGAAGAGGTAAAAAGTTCGAGTGGTCACTTACAGAGAAAATGTAAAATAAAATTGTAAACCGAAAGAGCAAAAAGAGCGCAAAGCAATTAATAAAAATCTGCATTTGCTTTCTGTTTATTTATTGAAAGAGAAGTATAATTTGACAGTGAAGAATATAAAAATCTTCATTTGAATTTTATAGATCGTATATGCATTAAACATTAATGCAGTTTATTTGGATTTAAGGCAAATATAAAATTCACAAACATTCCAAGCAGAGAACCAAGACCGCATTGAATTTATGTGTACAATAATTGTATGGCAGAAGTAATGGTCTGGGACAGTACATTTGTAATATAATTATCTTGTGTAGATGTTGAGAATAATTGAATGGCAGAAGTAATGGTCTGGGACAATGCATATGTAATATACTTATCTTGTGTACATGTTGATATATGATCGTATTTATCTTCAACTGTTTAGAATGTTTGCATGGTTTATCTTCTAACTACCATGACTAATACCATGTTATATACTATGCCTAACTGAACATTAAAGATAAACAAACAATGAGAACATTGAAATATAAAATTAGCCAGTGTAGGTTAACTAATAGTGGCAGAGTAAAAAATATTTGCTAACTTACGGTTACAGTTATGAAGTAATATATTCTGAAACAGAGGAAGCTCCCCCATCTGAAGATGTATACACGTTGTAATGACAGGCCATAGAGTTTCCCATAGTGCGCGCCATCACATTGAAGTGCCATCTTCTTTGCAAAACAATGTGGCTGAGTAAACAGCCAGCTTGGCTAAGGAGATCAATCGCGCACCCATAATGTTTGATATTTGGTTTAATATGATAATAAAAGGCCAGGCGATGAAAATATAAATGACCCAAATATGTAGAAAGAATACGACTATAAGATCAGTATGTTGGAGAGAATCAGTTAAAATACCATTTGCTAACAGAAACAAATTGTACAAATCAAATCCATAACCTGAAAAAAAATTGGGAAATTGCAGAATAAACTAACATACCTTTCTTCGTGGTCAGGGAGATTCAATAGCGTCTTAATCGCTCCAACCTTCTGGAGAGATATTTAGAAAATAATAGAAAATGAACCTCTGGTATAACCACTTCCTGCGTCGATAAGTAATGATGTTTAAAAAAACTGAGACTGAAAATCATGTATGGTATTTCTCTCTGCCAATCTAAATATGTAATAGTAATATACCTGATCTGATGCGTAGGTAGTTTTGTCAGTTGCTCTTGTGCCAGTGGATTGAAGACTGCTACTTCGTCAAGCTTGTTCAGCAGCTCTGGTCCGAAATGCTTCCCCAATTCCTGCATCACCCTCTCCAATTTCCAACTTTTTTTTTTTGATACCGGGAGTAATATGGAAGCATGTCCCAAATTTTAGATAGTAATTTTGTGATAAAAGCCTGGCAGAGGATAGGAAGTGGATGTACCCAAACCTTATTTGTGTAGATGAAACCTAAGGTGTCAACATTGAGACAACCAAAAAAATTTCTTCAAACTGGGTATATAATTGCTAAGAAGTAATACACCAACTGTTGTGGTTGAGATGACCCATTTAGAAACGTCAGGAAGTTCCTTTTTGACATGGCTTAACCTGCAAACAAATAGACAGCTATATGGAGATATAAATAAAGCTTGAGCATACTCAAGTTGAAGTATTAAAAAAAATCTAACCTCATATGATGCTTAAAAATATACAAAAAAATGTAGTGTGATTAATTTAAAAAATAGTCATTAGTTGAAATAATCTGATGCGAAGTAAAAATTAGTCAAGCATCCTAGGATAATAAAAGCAGAGTTGGATAAAAGTATGATTTCTGACATTGTTCCATGGTGTATGTTAGCTAGGTTAACACAGCAAGAGTGTAAATATGACACATATTTTAAGAGTGTGATTTCTGACATTGTGCCTCTACTTCATCAGGTTTTTGACCCGAAGTATTTAAAATAAATAATATACATATTTTAAGAGTCATTATTTCAGATATATATGTGTGTGTTTTACCCATCGAAAAACACACATTAAATTAGCACTTAATCAGCATTGTAGTAAAGAAAAAAATAACATGTTAACCTTTTGGTGCTACGAAACTGTAGTTATTAGATTATAATGTGTGAACGTATACATTGACGGAATGAAATAATAAATTGATGAAATAGCAACATTTTAGTTATTGTAAGATTTGAAATAAAATATGCAAACCTCAAGCTGACAAATGTAATCATCATCATCTGAAATAGGGTAACCTGCAAATCTAGAAAAGAAACCTCAAGCTGAGTCATATGTAATTGATTTGTTGGTAACCTGCAGATATGGAGGACAAATCATTAGCGTAGAGCAATATTGATAAATATATGGAGTAAGAACCAGCGTTACCTCGGATGACGTCGTGGAAGTGGGAAAATAGGTCGTCGAACAGTTCGTGCAGTTTTAGATCTGAGTAGGACAACAATATCACAAGGGAAAGGGAAAAAATTAAAGTGGAGTGGGAGTGAAAGGAAAAGCAAAAGTAAATGATAGTAGTACCTGCAGTTTTTAAGGAAGATTGGTTCGAGCCAGGTGAGCAGTAAATACACATTTCCTCTCCTCCTTTTCCAGGCTTGAGACCGACATCAAATAAATGAATACTTGATGGCATTGAAAATTGTGTATTTTTTAATGCAACATGACTATAAAGTTGAATGCATAGAAAAGAGAGGAATAAGGTTGAAAAAATATTAATGTATTTAAGTGGGTAGAAAAAGGCTGAACATGGGAGGTAGCAGCGAGGTAAATATAGAAGTGGAAATAGATAGATGTTGGTAACAATAATTAGTACTTTGCACAAATTATAGATGGTACAATAACCAATTGCCTAAGTCATGTGTGAAGTACATGTTAGTAAAACATCCTTGTAAACCACATTTCTCGTATGCGTACCATCTTTTCGGGGAATGCTTCCATTTTGGACTAAAAATTTTGTTGTTTGTCATGCAATACCTCTACATAAAGCTACATATAACTGACCGTGGGTGAACACATGTTAGTGTAGGTAGATAACAACAGTCGGAATGGTTTGTCTTTGAGATTTGTTGATCGTAAAAGCAAAACCAATTTAATAGGAAATTGTTTTCTAATAAGCGTGAAAGGCATGCTAACATTTTCCGACGGCTTTAATGGTATTTGGGGAATAAAAACTCTTGTACCACGAAAATGACCAACTGCAATTTCTGCACCAATAAGATTTCGGTGGAAAACACAACATATTAACCCTGTTCCATTACATAATCCTATCTTAGGATCAATATTGCGAAGAAGCATTATTGGACAACCAACTTTAAGAGAAAGTTTATATGGTGGTAGTCCACTTAGGGCAAGAGAATTTAAGAATTCATGTTGATACAAATTATGTGTGTCTTCTTCAGCGGAATCAAATGAGTAGTACGTATATTCCGAATCAGGAAACATGTTAACAACAGTATTATTGATAGCATCAATAGTTTCATTTGTGGGGGCCAAAATGGCTCTATTCAAAATAGAAGTAGCATCATATACTGTTTCCTTAATTGCTGGGAAAACATGGTTAATTAACGAAAAAATAGGGTTTGTATTGTTCGACGATATAATAATATCATCAGGGAGTTTGATCACGTCATCATGTACATATGGTTCATCTCCGTTTCCAATACGTAAAACAAAGCTAGCATATGAAGGATCATGCATAGCACGCATATTTTGTGTCAACTGAAAAACCGTTACATCTGACCATATGTATGGTTGTTTAATGCATGCATCAATAGTTTAAGCTCTAGTACCATTTTGGACAATGAGAAAAACTTGTCGAAAGTCACCACCTAAAATTACGATTTTGCCACCAAATGGTTTGTCTGTATTACATATATCTCTAACTGTTTTATCTACGGCCTCAACAGCATGACGATGAGCCATTGTAGCTTCATCCCATAGAATGATTGTTGTTTCACGAATTAATTTTGCAATACCAGATTGTTTTGGAATGTAATAGGTGGAAGAAGAATCAAGATTTATTGGTATTTTAAATCTTGAATGGGCAGTTCGACCACTGGGCAATGCTAAAGCAGCGATTCCCGATGTGGCAACTGCAAGTGCAATTAAACCTCTACTTTGTGCATGAGCCAAAATAGACTTACACAAAAATGTTTTCCCTGTACCCCCCGGCCCATCTATGAAAAAAACAGAATTTATGTTATGAAAAATTGAGTTCATGATAACATCAAATGCATGTCGTTGTTCTGAATTAAAACAATTAATAGAGTCAATGTCTTCTTGTGGTACATGGATATATTTTTCATTCAATATAGAAGTACAAATGTTATAGGAAGACTCGAAATTAAAAGAAGAAATTGGAAAATCATACTAAAAAACTGATTTGTTGTACTGCTATAGCAACCTGCTAAGGTCTGCTAGGCAAACATGAGTGAAATATGTATTGTCGGTAATTGAAGATATATGTTGGTAATCTTCAATCATGTATTCAGACAAAAAATCCCACATTTTACGCACATGATTTGGTTCGCAGTAAACAAAAATGGTAACAAATAATCTTCTTAGCGCAGTTGGCATACGTGTGTTAGAAGCATACCATAAGCAGTCATAAATATCATCATCATTTTCCAATAAGCCTCTTTGTTCAGCAGCTTCTTTAAATGTGTGGTATTATGTTCCTTGCACGGTAAGTAAATCATTAAAAGATAAGGCACCTCTAACGTGTGTTAGGAGTAATCTCAAGAAATAACGATCACCTTCAGTAGGTGACACGGTATAAATTCTACCTATAACCCTATGATTATTTTTTCTACGAATCCACAATTTATGTTTATTTTCCTACCAATATTTTTGCGGGAACTCATGGTAAAAGTACTGTATTGCCTCTTCATCACTAACATTTGTACTGAAATATTCAGTAAGCATGGTTTTAGTTCTTGTTTCGTCATTTAGTATATCGTTCAATTGTTCAGATGAAGAAAAATGGAGTTGTTGTCTATTTGGCAGATGGATTTGCAGACCAATAACAGAGGGTATAATGCTATTAAGCTGGAAATTAAACATTCTCCATAAAGACTCAGGTGGACAAACCCATCGAGCATTAGCAAATTTAGATATTTCATCGTTGTTGTCGGTTGTTGTGGTAGAAACACCTACCGAAATGCGGTCAGGCCCTTTGTACGCATACTTGTAAAGATACTTAACAGATTTAATACTGGAACACATTTAAACATTTAAATGACAATCATATTTTAGTACTAAATATGGGTTATATAGCACTGCCTAACGATTGCCAATTGTGTTATTCGTTGAATGAGTTTGTGTCATGTTATCACATCTCCTATATATTGGGCATGAGTCGTTTCCTTATACGGTAACGGGAGCAAATGGTTTGGGGAATCCTTTTTTACACTCACCATTTTTCATGCATGTGGCATTACTATTAAAATGTCCGCACAGATGATGAAGCATGTGTTTTAGAACAGCTGCATGTAAATCAGGTTCTAATTCTTTAGACAGAATTTCAGCTCTAACAACGGAGTCATACTCATCGGGATTAGTAATCTTATCATTCTTAGCTACAATTATTAAAATATGTGCATGTGGCAATCCCGTTTTTTGAAATTCAACAACGTGTACATGTGCAATAACGCTTCCTAAAACGCCTATGTCAAATAAATCATGTTTTAATTGTTCTAATTTCGCACGGAAAATTCTAGTTGTTAAGTCGGGTCTATCTTGTGGTTGCTATCCGGGAAGCAGTCTGTTAAGTATTTCAGGCAATTTAGCATTACATGTAATCGTAACAAAAAAAATCAGGTTTTCCATACCTTTGCACAACGGTCATTGCATCTTGATAGCATTGATGCATGTCTCGTGGACTACCAATATGAGATGATGGAAGATTTTTTTTTTTACACCTACATTAGCTAACATTGAGAATGTATAAGTAGATGTAAGATAAGGATGTATGAAGCAAGCGGGTATTAAGTAAATAGGAAAGCGGTAGAATACATAACATATCGGTCGACGTTTCGCCTGCGATCAATGCATCCTGCAACACTTGATACAAATCAGGCCTGATTTTATCTTGATGAGTACAAACATATCTCAGTCCCATCGTTTTAATTTTAACATACATATCAACCACATATTGTTGAAAAAGCCGGCCGGCAAGCAGGAGCAGCGATGGGTCTCCAGGTCGTATCTGGGAGAAAATGAAGGTAATAGCAAATGTAAAGGTCTAAAAAAATAACAGGAATTTGGACAGCGATATAATAAATGAGAATTGAAGCAGTACGCAAATGAAGGTATGACATGGAAAGTAATGTGAATGCAGAAGATTAAAAAGAATGAGTAGTAATAATAATATGCATATGAAAAGATAACTATATAGTGTGAAATAATTATGTAGAAACCCAACATGATATAAGTGGGCCACAACATATTGTCAACATAAGTTAAAAAAAAGTTTGCAATGTTGGAATATAATAAATTAGATTAACGGATGTACGAATTGAGTTGAGTTCAACATGTATTGACATATGATATTGTATTACCATAAATGTACCTGTATAAGATGCAAGTAATAAGATGCACAACTAATTTCATTGTTTCCACTATCGTGTAAGCTCAGATCCCAACCATGGTGACCATAAGGTAGCAATAGTGGATGCTGAAATGGATCATAATATCTAGTTGTATCTGGAACCCGTTGTAGATTTCCAGACCATGTTCTGATGATTATGTCCCTGCCTTGTAAATCATCGGATTCATTGCCTACAATTATGGTGGAAACTTGTGATGCAGTCGGCATCTCATGAACATGTCGATCAATTGTGATCTCTTTAATTTTAATTCTGCAAAGGTGCATATCAGGACGTTGTCCCAACTAACGTAGAACGGAAACAAATGGGTTAACTGAACTCAAAACATCTGTTATAATTTGAAGTAGCTCAGATCTTAATACTACATTATCCAGTTGTCGATTTTCAGTTTCATGTTCTGTGTCATAAATGTATAGCTGTAAATATCGTGGTCTAATTCCATCAGCAGGTAGCACATTGCCAATACGATGGTAGATGGAACCATGAGCATGATATGAGTAAACTCCATCCATTCCGTTAGCCAAATTTGGTCAATTTCTGCACCCATTAATGTGGAAGCGAACGCATTATTGTAAGATCTGATATTAGTTCGGAAGTGCGTGCCAACTTCAGTTTGATCAGTAAAGAGGGCAATCAACTACGGAGGCGCAGAAGGTAGAAACATACGAATCGTACCATTTGAACAGCAGGACTGTGAAGATTCAATAGCAAATTTTTTTGCTGTGCAGAAGGTACAAACAATTGGTTCTGGGAGGACATGTTTACGAAAGGCATTGTTCGCTACAAAGTTTCGTGCGCAGTTATGGGATGTTCTCAATGTTTCAAGCGGAACAACATTATTTTGGACTATGTAAAAAAGAGGGGAAAAAGAAGTTAAAATGACATATAAATGCAAGCTAGGGGATGAATGTAAGAGAATTTTTTAATATCATATGAAATAGTACCATTAATAGTTTCAGGTTGTTGTTCTGTAGACTGAAGTCGTTGTGAACGGTGTCATTGTCTACGGTTTGCCAGATGTTGTTCATGTTCATCATCAGACATCCTAGCACGTCTAGCTCGCTGAGCAAGGCATCATTGTTCTCGTTGTTCAGCATCCATGGGGGTAATGAACAAAGTTGAAAGAGTAGAGGTGTATGAGCAGAAAAATACAGGTGAAAAAATGGCAGTAGATATTATAGAAGGTGTTTGAACGAAAGAAGGCAAAGATATGAAGAGGAAAACAGTCCTTGTTGTAATCGTATAGATTTTTTTTTGAGCTGTTAAAAAACTGCGTAAAAAAAGGAGAAAAAAATGGAAAATTTAAAAATAATGGATTAATTGAAGGAGGACCGAGTAAAATATAAAGACCATTGGTTTTTTTTACAGTTTAATAGTAAATTTACGACAATAATGCAGCAGTACAGTGGGTACGAATGTGAATAAGTATAATATATTATTACTTGAAATCCAAATCATTCTCTACTCGTATTTTTTAAAATAACTGAAACATAAAATGTGAACAAGTATAATATATTATTAGTTGAAATCCAAAGCATTGTCTACTCATATTTTTTAAAATAACTGAAACATAATATCATCATAGTTTTTGTCATATATATTTACCGAAAATATGTGCTTACATTCCGCTGAATTCACACTGGTCCATCAGAAATAACAAAAATATAGTTCATTCAACCAAACACAAAAGAGATAAGCTTTCATACGCTGGGTTGTACAAACGTAACAATAAGAATCGTATAAGAAACATGTAAAGCTGGATTGCAGGTTCAGCAAATAGATACGGATGTAATGTTTTGTGAAATGTCAACTTTAAACATAAGCATATAACATATGCTCAGTGTCAATTAAACATGAAGACATTACTACTTTACAAATGGTATGTGATAAGTGTCGATTATATTATGATGAAAGTAAATGCAGGCATTTGATGCATACCTTTTGCTGGTTGTATGGGTGGTGCAGAAAATGCACAAAATTCGGAAGACTGAAGAAATAAACTTCAGGAATTGAGCTGATTGAATCATCTTAGTGTGCAAAGGTAAGTGCATATCCATTGCGGTCCGCATTTACTTCCAGCATCGATATATCAAAATGGATGCAACAGTTTGTTGAACAACTGACAGGCAGCAAAAAAATCACTGGTACTCTCTTCATGTGAGAGTTTTGGTCATAGTTGAGAAACTGTGCCTCGCCATGTACAATGGCTACAATAGTTTCTTCAACATTTGACTGCCAGAAGAAAATAACCGGTAATCTGTTCATGTCAGAGTTGTGGTCATAGTTGACAAACTGTGCCTCGCCATTATCAATGGCTGCAACAGTTTGTTCAACATCCGACAGGCAGCCGAAAAACAGTCGTAGTCTATTCATGTGAGAGTTGTCGTCATAGTTGTGAAACTATGGCATCTGACTTCCAGCAGAATATTAGTGGTACTGTAAAACCGATCAACATAAGCGAAATATTTCAGAGTTTAGAAGAACAGCGGTAATAGTAAAAAAATGAATATAATAAGAAGTTGTTGCATGAAGAGCAGCAACAAATATTTGAATGTATGGCAAATTTCAATGAAGAAATAAATGGATATATATATATATATATATATATATATATATATATATGTACACAGCAACGGCGGTTTGCAAAACTATATGTGGAGGAGCAACGAATCAGATTAGTGTTGTTTTTACTTGCAAATGGAAATGTTAAAACTGTTTGTATATGGCATAAGGTTTTACGGTGTAAAAAATTAGAATTGGATTCAACTGATTAGTACATTAGGTTTATTAGCACACATAAAGCAAGTGCTTAGGAGTTTGCCGATCATTTTTCCATTTGTTAACTGAACACACAAAATAAGCTAAAGAAATAAAAAGAATAAAGCAAAAAAATACCACAAATTAGTAATATATAACATGTTTTTGTGTAACCATAAAATAACGTTACAGTTGTAAAACTATAATATTTTGCCTAATGTATATTTATTATGTTAATCGTAAAGACTTAAGAGGATTTTCAAGTTATAGTAATAGGTATTACATGTTAATTAATCAACCTATTATACGTGTGAGTTTCTCAGATCATATATAAAGATCACACACCAAGATGAAGAGCCTAATGTTTGTCGAAAAGTGTAAAAATCATTATATAAGAACTATGCAATATTACGTAGACATAAGATAACCTATGTTTTATACAAAACCAATTGGTAGGCATAACTGAAGTCAACTTACATACCTTTTAATCAACACTGGATAAATTGACATCCTTTGACATTCTACATAACATGTACAAATCTTCATTGAAGTTATGCTCTCTTCTTCGGTTGTATTTGTCCTCCCTGGAACTACAAAAATTAGGTCATTAAAAAAATAGCATTAAATTTCTGAATGTATCGAAGAGGGGATGAAGGCTGTAAAGATCCTCCTCGTATAAGGTATCCATTTGACATATTTTGTCTTAGAGTATGCATATATGATTACCTAGCACTCTCTGTTGTGCAAAAATTGCTCTAATACCAAACTGTTGGGGTTTTGTGCGCAGCGGAAGTTTGACAAAACGCCCGAAAAACAGGATATTTTTCACCCAATCACTTGAAGATGAATTTGATTGAAAAATAAAAAACAACACAAATAATATCGGAAATATGAGCACACGATATTCCACCCAACCACCCTCTTTATTGATTCACTAATAAAAAATTGTTTACAATCGATCTCAACTATCGTTACAAACAATTACAACTTGAACCAATAACCTTATTGAGAAATAGGTAGAGAATTTCTAATGGCTAAATAATTTGAAGGAGAACACTCAATTTGGAATAGCTAGACTGGTCACTTTTGGTGGCTCTCACCCACACCTTGGTGGCTCTCACCCACTCTTGGTGGCTCTCACCCACCCTCTTGGTGGCTTTCACCCACACCTTGGTGGCTCTCACCCACACCTAATGAAGATGTTAGCTGACCCTTTTTATAGAGAGAATTGCTTCATGCCCAAGAAAAATTGGCATCCAAATTATCTTCATATATGTTATAAAACTATTTGGATAAGCACCAAATATCCTTGCAATAAATGTCCACAAATATAGCAACCAATATCTTTCCATAAAATCTAGCACCAAATCTCTTCATCAAATCTTGCACCAAATCTCTTCATCAAATCTAGCACCAAATCTCCCCATAAAATCTAACAACAAATCTCTCCACAAAATATGTAAGATTATTTGTTGCCCAAAATTATGATTTGCGTATCACCAATTTCAACACTCCACCTTGATACCAAATCACAACACCTCCTCCACTCAAACAATAGCCCCTTATCTCTCACTTTCAACCTCTTCTTTCTCAATTAACATCATCTCGATTTAACGGCTACGAGATAAAACCATCATGTCTTCTCTTCAAGTCCAGGCTCAATTGATTTACAGGCTCAATCACACCTTCTTAATTTCATCAGACCACAAGATTACCTAATTGATTTCCAGGCTCAATCACACCTCCTCTTTATCGATATACGCTTACCACTTGATCCCTCTTTATCTACATGGATCCCTCGCGAATTATCAACGTGAAGACAATAATCGATAACCTGATCCTTAACGGATCCTCAGCAGTGATCAAAACCAACCTCTCCACCTTGCTGCGGGCTAGCTTCTTCATTCCAAATTCTCAAAATCTCCTACTCCACAATAGCCATCCATGAAAGTAACATCATCTCCGACATCTACAATCTTCAATCCAAAATCACTCCAAGCAATGCGATGAACTAGCTCCGATACCAAACTATTATGATTTTTGTGCGCAGCGGAAGCTTGACAAAATGCCAAGAAAAATTGGATATTTTTTACCCAATCACTTGAAGATGAATTTGATTGAAAAATAAAAAAACAACACAAATAATATCGGAAATATGAGCACACGATATTCCACCCAACCACCCTCTTTATTGAATCACTAATAAAAAATTGTTTACAATCGATCTCAACTATCGTTACAAACAATTACAACTTGAACCAATAACCTTATTGAGAAATAGGTAGAGAATATATATTGGCTAAATAATTTAAAGGAGAACACTCAATTTGGAATAGCTAGACTGATCACTTTTGGTGGCCCTCACCCACACCTTGGTGGCCCTCACCCACTCTTGGTGGCTCTCACCCACCCTCTTGGTGGCTTTCACCCATACCTTGGTGGCTCTCACCCACACCTAATGAAGATGTTAGCTGACTCTTTTTATAGAGAGAATTGCTACATGCCTAAGAAAACTTGGCATCCAAATTATCTTCATATATGTTATAAAACTATTTGGATAAGCACCAAATATCCTTGCAATAAATGTCCACAAATATAACAACTAATATCTCTCTATAAAATCTAGCACCAAATCTCTTCATCAAATCTTGCACCAAATCTCTTCATCAAATCTAGCACCAAATCTCTCCATAAAATCTAACAACAAATCTCTCCACAAAATATGTTAGATTATTTGTTGCCTAAAATAGTGATTTGCATATTACCAATTTCAACACTCTCTATTGCTGCAATGTTAACACATGTGAAATTACGACTGGAATGCAATATATCCAATGGTTTTTACTCTGTGTTCAAAACATATGTACGCAATGAAAAAAGTACACAATAGCCTTAAAATGTACTATAGTAGGCAGGTTAAAATCTCGAAATCAGACCCAAAATACAGTATATTACCCTAATATGGGTGCATAATGGTTGATGTATCCATTATATTAACGTGGAACTTAATGCATGCAGTTAATCCATACCTTCTGTTGCTTGTATGGGTAGTGCGGTATATCCAAAAACTTCGAAAGACAGAAGAATGTAGAATTTCCAACTGCTTGAAATGTAGAATTTGCAACTACTGCTGCATGTGAAGACCTCTCGATAGTTATCAGAATGTACATGTCAAAAAAGTTCATGAAGACGTAAATTTTTCGTACATGTACATACAAAAACAGACATATATACACACACACACAAAAGTACAAAAGTTATTAGTAAAAGATGTCATATATACAAATGTGGAATTGCATTTATATACAATGTACCTGACTATGAAGTACTCAAATGTAGGAAATAAAAACGGCAGGAAACAAAGTAAATAATAGTGCAGGTGTAACAAAAATAATTGCGTTTGCAAATGACTCTACACAACCCAAAAGATTTCACAATTTAAACGGACACCGCTGTCCGTTTAAATAATGAAATCTCATGAATTGTGTAAACGACGTTTTGCAAACAATTGATTATTATTCGTGCACTATTATTTAATTAATAATCTGACCTTTTTATGTTACAAATTTGACAACTTTTTATGTAGTATAATAATGTTAGCATACATGGAAATAACGCAAATTCAAAATATAATTTTTGTCGGAAAATAATAGCATGTCAACACATAAGACCTTGCCACTTATATCTACTTTTGCAACGAAGCAATTTGAAAGTCGTTGCCAATATTTGTTGTTTCATGTAAAAGTTTTAATGTTTGGTCCCTCCAATTTAAATAAAGCATTATTTTATACTGATTGTTGAGTAGACTGACCATAGATTATTGAGAAGATGGATGATGGGGCAAGAATGATTAAGCAAACAAGTAATAATCTAATACAAAAATAAATTAAGGTAAATCTATAGTACCAACTGCCGGAAAAAATAACATCAAAATGAAAGATAAACAGACATACACATAATATAGTGGAAAATGAGTATAAAAACTGTTCTTGCCTTTTGTTCTTCGATCCATTCATTCCTCAATTTATAGAACGCATGGTATAAGGTCTTCGTGTAGGAACATTGACATTGTTGCAGTTCAAATAATAATTCATGCATTATCATTGATATCTTTCAAACTGCATAGCTCCTCCATGCCTTATTAGTGATATAGGTTGTCGCACGAAAATCACACAGATGTATAAACAAAATTTTGGATATATGATTTAATACAGTATTTCAATATCATAACAACGACTTCTCATATTAAAAGCATTGGAAATACCCAAAAGCATATGAATATATGTATCAGCTAAGGTTATTAAAATAGATTAATAAGCAATGCTTCCATTTTTATTTCCTATATCATACCGGCATCACATTCTTGGTAAAATAAGAAGACGAATATCCATGAATATTTCGTACAGTTGAACATTACAACTGATTAGTTTAGTCTGACTGTATCCAGTTGTCAAACAAATGAACAAATGATTGTCGTAGTCACAATATTACTTAATATAAGATGTAAACATATGAGGTAATTAACAATGTCTGAATCTAAACATGGATGGAACAAAATCATAGTGGGTTGAATTGGAGAACATGATATACAACATTAGTAATTGCATGTAAATTGGAACCTAAATTAATTAAACTGAGTACAGACGCATAGGTATGTGTGTATGAAAACACAAACTTTATTATAAAAAAAAATCAGCTGGAAGAATGAAGAACAAATATAACGCTTAATCTATGAAACTTATGAATAAATAGGTTAGGCTGTAGATCTGAAGAACAAACATGGGTACCTGCAGATTTGGAGAAAATAACATTAGCTACTATCATTAATGCGAGGGAAATCAAGCAAAATAGGGTTTTACCATGGCTACGGACGTAAGAATGGGAAAAAAGGTCCTGGAGGGAGTAAAGACATAGATCTGGAAACTACTCGGTTATGGAAGGATTAGGAAAGGAAAAATTTAACCGGAAGCAGTGGATTGATGAAGAAATCAGAAGTAAATGGGTGAAGTCGACGAAAATGAAAGTGAGCTAGTGGGTAGGTGTAGATGTAAAGAGGCGGAAGGAAAAAGAGGTTAGTGGAATATGAATTATGGGTTGTTGCCATGACCAAAAATTTCGAAGTTTCAGTTTTGACGACAAAAAAGAGGAGGAAAGAACACGGAAAGAACGGAGTGGAAAAGTGGAGGAAAACTAAAAAAATGTGAACATGCTTTTGACCAACCGACAGAGTAATGGGTTAGGGATATGTGAAGTATCGTTTTGCCCTTGTGTTAGATGTTATTAGTACTTTTAGTTGGTTTGAGAGCAAAGGAGTTTATTGACAATCCAAAAAAGCTTCACCATGGGAAGGTATTTGTATTATTAGTATATATATATATATATATATATATATATATTGTGGTTTTTTCGGACCTAGCCATACAAAGGAGACTCTGCCGAAATTTTTGATGAAACTAACACTTAGGAAAAAATTGAAATTTGATTTTCAAACCTATATAAGACTATTTGTATAAATTAATGTTCTAAGTTGAATATACAATTTTATGGTCATGCGTGTATTAATTGACAACATCCTTACTACTCATTTTCGAGGACGAAAAATTTTGAGTGGGGGAGAATATAACAACCCATAGTTTTTGAATATTTAAATTATTGCATTTAATATGATTTTTGAATAGTTTATGGTTAGAAATAAAATTTAAAATTTAATTATGTAAGTTTTATTGTATAAATTGATTATGTAAGGAATTTCAACTAGTTATAACAAAAATGAACTTGCGTTGATTGTAAACATAACTATGATTTTGGTTTGTATTGGTAAATATTTAAGCTTGAATTTAATATTAAATTATTTGAATGAAATTGATTTGATCAATTTATAATTGAAATTAATATTGGACTTGGAAAATAATCAAAATTGAATTCAAAATAAATGAAAGTTTAATTTATAAGATTCATGTGAATTCTATTTGATTTTACTTAAGTTAATAAGCCTTTGAATCGAATTAAAACATAAACAAATGAAAACTAAATACTTTAATATATTAATGAACCTGCGAAAATAGCCATTTTTCAAACGGTCTTGGAATTCGATGAAATTAGTTTCATCGAATCCGAATAATCAAATTATTGTAACGTTTTAAATTTCATAGCCATCGGACTTACAGTTTTATTGTACGAATTTAAAACGCATATAAATTTATGTGTGCACTTTAACTTGAATAATTGAATTTTAAAGTGTAACTGTTATAGATTTCTGAATTAAGCTTCGCTACTAGTCTCATTGTGTTCAGAATGCCTTTAAAACCTATAGATAGGCTTTAAGCAGGCCCAATTTGGACTCCAGTCCGTTTTTGGCTTTAAAACACGCTAAATGATAAAATATTATTATTTTATTCCTCAAAACCCTAATTAATTTTTGAGCCACCATTATATTTCGATGGCCGCAAATGTTCAGATCTTTCTTCCTCATTTTCTTCTTATCCATTCAACCGTTTAACAAAATTCCAAAATGAAAATTGTAGAGCAAGACGAGATCTTCAGATCTATATGGGTGATGGTAGTGATTTCGATCAAAATTTGCTGGGATTTGTCTATGAAGTACTCGCGGTTAAGGGATATTTGAGGCAGAAAACGTAACTATAGGCGACCGGAATTTGACCGTAGGTGGAAAGCAAAGGGAGGCGCCCCTTGTGGGGGTTATTGGATGATGAATTGGGCTCGGATTGAGTGGTGCGTGATTTTCTTGTTTAAGCGATGATGGGTTATGTATTCCTAGAGCATAGAACGTGCAAGGAAGAAGACCACCTGGTGATGATGTGTCAGCATTCTATAGGGTGAGAGAGTTTGTTTGAATATTTTATATAATTTGATTTTAAAATGATAAAACACGAATAAATTCTTCATACGACCTCAGATTTACGCGAGGTTAGATCCGTTCCGACCGTATAGAAATATCGGACAACAAGTAGCTGTCGTGGACTGCTTCTGGGATTGTTGAAATTTGGGTCTATTTTGCATTTCAAAACGAGTTCGAAACCAAAGATGAGTGATTACACCGACTCACGCATAACTAAAATATTCGATAGTTAGTTAAATTAAAATCATGATATGACATGATTGTATTGATTGTTATTTGGTAGTTAAAGTTGCATATTTATGTTGATTTGCATCTTTAGTGTAACATATTTTGACTGTTATTTTAAATTTTACAGTTAAGTTAAAATTTGACATATAATTGCCAATTTAAAACCCGACATCTGATAATCAGTAAATTTATAAGATATTGGACTGTTTGGATTAATGTGATGGATGGCTTGAATTTGATATGTTTTACATCTTGATGTTTAATTGTACGAATTTACCCTTTATTCACCTTGATTATATATGACCATTATTTGTGTTGATTAATTCCAACCATTTACCCTAGATATTTTGGGCATCAAATAATCCCGGAATTAATCATTAAAATGAATTTAAAATGTTGGTTGAAATGATAAATACCTATGACCCTGATTTGGACTGAATGATATATATCATTTCCCAAAATACTAAAATTAAGTTTTAAGTATTACTTGGTCATAAGATAGAAAATTATACACGGACGCTGGTTGGTTAAATAATATTTGTTTTAACCATGACTCTTGAAATGTTGTTTTAAAAACATTATAGACGACGTTTTATAAATAGATTTCCTATGAACTTGAATATTGGATTTTGAAATATAAAAGCTAAAGAAATTTTTTGATGTTGTAAACTGAAGTTAAAATGAAATTGAATATGAGTCGATTTATCGAAATTGAATTGTTTGTCCATCTTTGAAATTTAGTTTAAATTAACTCGATTTAAAGTAATAATTGAATTGTAAACTCGAGATTTTATAAATTGAAATAATTCGAAATGAGAATTATAACTGAAATTTCAAATATTTGAATTAAATCTTTGAATTGTTGAATCGAATTGAAATGTAAATGGGAAACTTAATCAATTTGAATTGGGATATCGAAATTTAGTTGAATTTAATGAAATTGGAATATGATTTCCAATTTGTTTAAAATTTAGAAGAAACAATTCTAATTCAAATTAATTAATTTAAAACCTTATAAATATATATATATATATATATATATATATATATATATATATATATATATATAAACACACTACTTTACTTAGCAACTATTTTACTTTATAAACTGTGTTATTTCAATTTATACATAGTAACTATATTAATAAAATACTTTAAATAAAGAACTATTTCACATTTTAAACTATCTACTTTTACTTTTACATATGCTATTTTAAATTAATCATTTTAATAATTAACTATCTATTTTGTAAATTACATTAATATTTTAATTATAGATTTTACTAACTTTTGATAATTCTATTTTAAATACAGATTATTTATTTTCAAACTATTACAAAAATATCTAAACTATTTAATATATTTTTACAAATTTAACTATTTAATATATTTGTATAAATTTAATTATCTAATATTTAAAATATTTAAGGTTTGAATTGTTTCAAGATGTCGTGTTTGATTCAAATAGAGTTTTAATACGAAAGTATATTCATTTTTTGATATAAATGATTTGGAAGCAAAAATATATGAATATGTTACTTAACATCACATCTTACTTTATTTACTTAATTAACACCAATATAAAGTTATTGTTAAATATATTTATATGTTATATTTATTCAAGTAATTTAAACAACATTTTTTAAAAAGGTAGATGATTAAAAATCATTTTTTTTTATTCTTTCGACCACATTTTCTGTTTTTCTTTGAACTATTAATTTTTATAAACCAAACTTAAAAATATTTTCACATTATTTAATATAAATTAAAAGATGATGTCTTTTTTTTTGGCGAGGCCAGCCGGTTTCTATAGTGTTTCGTAACACTCTTTTATTGTGACTAATAATAAAATTACAAATAAGTACAGGTGACTGTAGTTAGCAGCCAACTAATTCGGTTTTTAAGGTGGACCGTCCACTGCTAACGGAGTTTATAGTGTTCCGTCCACTCTACCTAATCAGGCTTACAACACTGGAGCTAGCTAATTTATTGGACTACAAAAATTAAAAGAGGATATCTTAATTATAAATACAATTTTTTTAATATTTAAAATTAATTAAATACTACAAATTAAAACGATAAAATTTCGTATTGTTACAATTTATTAAAAAGAGTAAATAGTTGGAAAAGAAGAGACGTCTTCCAAGTTATTTTATGTTTTGAGAGCTGCTAAAGCTGATTTGACATGGCATGAATAAATATTGTTATATTCAATATATGTGTTCCAAGATGTCTTCACGCTTCTGTTTGAATCATGTTATGAATAAAATAATCATTCTCGAAGCAAAAAAGTTAACAGTCATTTAATGTTGTGTATGTTAACGAAGCAACAACAAGAAATAAACCGACTCTAAACAATCAAACTAAAACAACTTCCAAACGACAAAAAAGAAGAAGTAAAGAACCAACATAAAATCGAATAACTTTTGTTGACCGTCACTTTTAATTTTCCTCTTTAGATTGCTTAATCTCGACCAACATGCCTTTGGAAGAGAGAATCTGAGCTTTTATTTTGACTTTCCAGTTTGAATTAGAGCTTTGAAAGCTAGGGCATAGAGTTTTTAATTTTAGTACGAGGAAGAAAAGAGGTATTCATGTAAGTCGTTTTATTCAATTGGGTTTTGAGCTTTGGTCCCCGTAATCCATACGAATTATGGATTAACATAGAAAGCTTTCACTTCAAGATAGATAAGTTATTTGATGTATGATAAGTTTTATGGAAAACCATATTAGTGAATAACAATAAGTGTAAATTAGAGAGGTGTCCCTAAAATGAAAGATGATGTAAAGCAGCTTCCCGTGTAAGTTTATATTCAAAGCGCGTCCCTGTTTTGCTATAACAGCATAGTTTGGTGTCTTTTGTGTTGTTATATATAAGAAAAATTCAAAAATTCAAAATATTTATGGAATGATTTTGATTTTTTTTTTAGAAATGTCTGCACTTTTTGTAAATAATTGCAGACATTTCTGTAATTATTCACACGCTACACTACAGGTATTAAAAGAGGGAAGAGCAGGTGCAATAATATATGCAATTATTATAAATAATTGCAGACATATCTGCAGTTATTTCATAGTGTAGCGTGTGTAAATGTGTTATTATATGGAAAAATTGCAGACGTGTCTTCAAATTTTGCAAATAGTTGCATCTTTTTCAGCAATTTATTAAAGATGAAATATTTTTCATTTGTATGCAATTATTATCATTTTTCTGATGATTTTTCAGCAATACTTTGATGCTTGAAAAAGTATAGGCTTTGAATTTGAAATTTTGAAGAAAAGCAGCAAAAAGTGTATAAAAGCTTGTAGTATTTTGATATCATTGCTGCGATATCTGTAATTTTTTGAAAAATTGTAGGAATTCGTTGGGACGTGAATATTTTTATAGTTTTCTTACATGAATATGATTATGTGTTGAATTAAATTCGAAATTGGTAAATTTTTACGTTGTTTACGAATCAGAATTACAACATAACTTTCAAAATTTCCGAAACAAAATTAAAATTATAAAATTTTCTGCTAATTCGAACAGAAACGAAAATCAAAATTTTAAACTTTGGTATTTAGCAATGTAGATGGAAATTGTACCGAAACCAGAGAATTGAAAATAAAACGGAACTTCCGAAATATTCATAACAAAACCATAAATATTAAAATCATTGATGATCGGACCGGAAGTGGAAATTTGAATTTTGAGTACTTTTCATCCATAGATAAACATATTCAGTTATAATTTAAGGTAGTTAACCATGATTTTTAGTATTAAAAAGTTAAATCATTATGTTATTTTTACAGATAAACATGGTAAAGCTTGATGTGTAAGTTAGTATTAGGCATTTATTGTATTTGTGAATGAAAAAAGTGCTGCAATAAGTAAATTGAAAGTGAAAATGAATCTTCAAAATTTCCGAAACAAAACTGTAATTTCGAAAATTGTTGAAGAATGAAACGAAAATGGAAAACAAAATTTTAAATCTTGGACTAAGACTAAACAACGACAGTTAAACTCAAAGCACATGTCCAAACAAATTGGCGTGCCTAAAGTTTCCCCATATAAAATGACGTGTCAAAAATAGTCAGATAACCCCCAATTAGATTCCAAATTAAGGAGATAAGAAGTAACTTTCTGATTCACTTTAAATTACTTTTATGTAAAGTTTCAACACAGTCCAGAATTAAGACACAGAATCAAGCATTCAAATAGGTTGGCAGCTGAAGCTTGCTTGCACGCCACCTTTTAGCTTTGCAATATTAAAACATATCTAAATTTCAAAACTCATTATGCATTGTTTACTATATACAGTGTAACTTCTGGATTACACAATTGATTAAAATACACGTAGATAGAATTCGAGTCGCAATAAATTCCCGCAGGTAGAAGCATATATAACAAGCCTGTCACTGTTTGTCAATCCATATTGACTATACAACTGATCATCTATAAGAAGGCACTCAAGTTTAGATCTCATAAGTTGAGCTTATAATTAAGCTAACATTACAAAAATGGATAAAAAACATAACAAAATATGCAAAAAACTAGGCGGAGACGACAACTGGGATGGCCTCCTAGATCCCCTCGACCTCGGCCTTCGTTGCCGTATAATCAAATATGGAGAATTGTGCCAAGCAGCCTATGATGCTTTCAATGGAGAAAAAGCTTCCATATATGCTGGTTTGTCGCTTTTAAGCTCATACTATCATTCATTTTCATTGTAGTTAGCTGATCATATATATATATATACATACTAGGTTCATCGCGCTATGGACGCGACGATTTCTTTGAAAAAGTGGGGCTCTCACTAGGGCATACTGTGAACAGCTACTACAAAGTTACAAAATTCATATATGCGACATCGGGCCTTAACATGCCGGAAGCATTCATAATAAAGTCTTCATCCAAAGCTCCATGGAGCAAGGAGTCGAATTGGATGGGTTACGTGGCGGTAGCGACCGATGAAGGCAAACGGAAAATAGGTACCAGAGAAATAGTAATTGCATGGAGAGGAACAGTGCTGACTACTGAATGGGTTAACAATCTAAATTTCGGGTTGACGTCATGTAAAGGTGTGTATGGAGAAAGTGAAGATGATCCAAAAGTGCATAAAGGGTGGTTTTCCATATACACTTCTGATGACCCTACGTCCGATTTTAACAAGACCAGTGCTAGGGTTCAGGTAATGGAAGAAGTAAGAAGATTGCTTGACATGCATGAAAACGAAGAAGTAAGCGTCACTGTCACAGGCCATAGTTTAGGCATGCTGCGTTGTCAACACTTAATGCACTGGACATAATCACCAACTTATTACAAGTGGACGAAAATGCCCCCGTCACTGTGTTTGTTTTTGCTTCTCCTAGGGTAGGAGACTTGGCTTTCAAGAAAATGTTCAGCAGTGCACCAAAGTTGAAGCTTTTAAGAGTTGAGAATGCCATGGACGTCGTACCAAAGTACCCTTTTGTAGGGTATGAAGAAGTAGGCGTGGGGCTGAAGATTGATACTCAGGAATCGCCTTATCTGAAAAGTCCAGGGAGTCCTTTGGTGTGGCATAACATGGAGGTTTATTTGCATGGCGTGGCGGGGACGCAAGGGAGCAGAGGAGGGTTTGAGTTGGAACTGGATAGAGATATTGCGTTGGTTAACAAGTCGAAAGATGCTTTGAAGGACGAGTATTTGGTTCCTGATTCATGGTGGGTTGTGCAGAATAAAGGGATGGTGCAAAGGTCGGATGGTCATTGGAGCTTAATGGACCATGAAGAAGATGGGTGTTATGACCCGTTTAGCGAACTGATATGATTTGATTTTGGGTTGGGCTTGAGTCTGAATTTGGCTAGCCTAATGGATATGATATGCCTTTTTATAATTGAATCTGAATGTTTCGTTTGCTGGGTTTGTCCTTTTACGTTTTGCTTGTGGATTCTTCAGTTGAGGTTGACTTATAAAGATATGTGCGCTGTTCATTCAAGTTCAGTTTTTGAAAAGGTGACATCTTTTTGCTTGCATTGTGTTGTTTGCGCAAGCAAACACACAAAAACACACACACACACACATATATATATATATATATATATATATATATATATATATATATATATAGACACACACACATGCGGCTATAGAGACATAAAATTGAATACAAATTTATGTACATAACCATAAGATTTGTTTGTCTTTATGTGTGAGATGAAATTCAGGGGGAGATATAATAGCTTAGATTTTGTGTGTTTAATTTTGTATCCATTTAAACTTTCCCTATATATATATATATATATATATATATATATATATATATATATATATATATATATGTGTGTGTGTGTGTGTGTGTGTGTGTGTGTGTTCTATATATATATATATATGTGTGTGTGTGTGTGTGTGTGTGTGTGTGTGTGTGTGTGTGTGTTCTACACCTCTTATATTGCACGTGAAATTCCACCTAAATTCCAACCACACATTTTGATTTTAATATTCATTTTAAATGTACCCGACACTCCTAGCTCAGTTGGTCAGAGGTAGGCGAATTGGGATGAGACATAGGTCTCAGGTTCGAGGGTCACCTCTACCAATTTCTAGGGGTGACTACCTAGGTAGTGTGAAGGCGTTGAAAAATCGGAGTATATCACTACCCGTGGGGTTTACTAAGACCGACAAGCAATGGCTTGAGTGAAGTCTTAGGTTCCACACGTAAATCAAAAAAAAAATATTCATTTTAAATGTATAAAAAATTAATATTAAAATCGGAATGGGTGGTTGGAATTAAGAGGAGATTCACGTATAATATAAGAGGTGTAGCGGAACATTTTCTCTCTCTCTCTCTCTCTCTCTCTCTCTATATATATATATATATATATATATATATATATATATACACACACACATATATATAACTGGGATACAAAATAAAACACAAAATAAGACACAAATCGTGAATCGTTGGATTTGTTTATCTTTATGTGGAAAGTGGAATTCATGGAAGGACTAGTGGCTGAGATTTATTGTGTACAATTTGTGTGCAAATAGAGTTTCCTATACACACACACACACACATACAACAACACTCTTTTCACCCCAATTCCACCATCATTTCCACGACAAATTTATTTCAAGTTGGGTGAGTAGAAGAAGAAAGTAAAAATAAATGTTATTTGAATATGAGTTTAAGATAGATATAAAAATGTATTTGGGATGTTACTTTTAGGGTCATTGAATGCATATATGCACGTTTTTTTTTCTTTTTTGAGAGAAAAGATATAACATACCAAAAAGGAAAAATCGTCTTTCTTCGGTGACTTACAAAAGTCAGGCTTTTCGGTCGCAACGCGACACCCACCATAGCCTACCAACAAGCACAACAAACCAAACACCGCCACAAACAACGCAATAATACAATATAAGGCAATGAAGGATAACCCCGCTGAAAAAAACTCCAACCCAAACACCGCAACAAACAACGGTACAAACACTAAACAACAGTAGACAACCCCAAAAGCACTCAACATCCGAACAAGGCCGATCCCATGGAACAGACCAACCACACCAATGGACAACCAACTAGAGAGCACAAGCTTCTGAATCCTAGAAAGCACTCATAGAAATAGCTAGGAAGGAGCGAGTCCCGAATCGCTAGCCCTGACAACTTCCTCCCCTAGGAACCAAAAGCCCAAGCCAAATCCTAACACCAATCACCCAATCCAGCACCTGAAAAAAATCCACTACTCAACCAACCTCAGCATGGGGATGTAATCCTCATGTAATACATAACGCATTGCCAAAGCCAACAAAG
Source organism: Allium sativum (assembly GCA_030737875.1). Classification (NCBI taxonomy): domain Eukaryota; kingdom Viridiplantae; phylum Streptophyta; class Magnoliopsida; order Asparagales; family Amaryllidaceae; genus Allium; species Allium sativum. The sequence goes on along the minus strand of CM060913.1, from coordinate 33,507,578 downwards.
CCGGATTGAGATTTCCCAGAAACGGTCTACCTCGAAATGCGAGATGAACATGGTCATGGACATGGCAAATGATTGATCCTAAAACCATGGGGGTATCGTAAAAAACTTCCTTGTTTTGGGAAATACCAAAGATGTCAGATGATGAGAGAAGGTATAAGTCCGAGAAGGATTAACTTAAGATCCTTTCCTTGCTCTCTACCCCACCATAGATGAAGGAATCCAAGCAAGGCCAAGGGAACCCCTTAATACCCAACCAAAATTACGAAGTGAGACCAAACCTCGATAACACACTCACTACCCTGAAATAAGTGCTCGATATACTCTGAATTTCCTGAATGACAACACCTGCAGCGAGATAAGACGAGAATGCCAATCCTTATAAGGCTAGCATATAAAGGAATCCCTTCATGGAGAACCTTCCTGTTAACCTTCCTTCGACAAAGCCGTCAAAGATCTAGACGTTAGCCAAAGCACAAGAACTCCGTAGAAATGCCAAGCTATACTTTAATTTTCAGATTGAATCATTGTCGGATTGAATGGGATGATTAATGAATCACATCGCATATGAAGTGTTTGGCTCAACTGGCTCCGGATCGAATATGATCTCAGGTCGAACGAGATCCCAGGTCGAAGAAAATATGGTTAACAAACTTTAGTTCAAGCAATGTTCACTTCACAGAAAATAGATGGCTCCGGATCGAACGAGGTTCAGATCGAACAATTTGATCCGGCTTTTGTTCGATCCGGGAAAAGTAGTTACACTGGGGATTAACCAGCCGCCTATCCACGTTCACCACTACTTTCGGTTCGAGCGAAACTCATGCCATGTGTCTACGATTCGGCCACACAACCATCTGGAAACTACCTCCGCTAATTCCCTATAAATCTGGGCCGAATTCCACTTATACATAACCGTTCCCATTCATTTTCCCTGATCTAAGCCCATAAATATATGAATTCAGAGCTGGTAGAGTGACTTTTGACACTTGATAGTTGGAAAGACCATATTCCATCCGCCATTCCTGTTCGATCCAATCCTATTTCCTTCATATTCGAATGATTTTCAATATTTTTGAGAGGATCGTGATTGTACATCGAGTGTTTGAGCATTTCAAGCATTATAATTGCAATTTCTTGCTGAATAAAGGAATTAAAGAGTGGACATAGGATCGTTAACGCCGATCCACTATAAATCTTGTGTGTTTGTTGTTTTTCTCTGGTTTTCATTTTATATTTCTTTATTATTCTCTATAAATCCTGGTCTATCGGGTGTTAGAGCCATTTTTCGGTCTAACATTTTGGTGCTTTCACTGAGAACTCTGAATTCCCAGCCTTGTTTGGATTATTTATCTAATACACGGATCACCAAGTCTGGTGAAATAGTCCATATCATTGTTGTTTTCGATAACTTCAGTCATCATGGTTTCTAAAAGAGATAAAGCTCATCAAGCCTCTCGTGGAGCGTCAACCAGCGGCGCGCAACAGCCCGACTCACAGATAGTGCTAGCACAGGGCCTCGGATCGAACGAGCCCAGTTCGATCCACCTCAGATCGAATTCGACCCGAACTGATATTGTTCGATCTGATCCGATGAAAGAGAACATTTCTCCAATTGCCGATCAATCCCCTTCTTCAGCATTCGTTATGTGAGATGATATTGCAAGCCTGTTCAGCAAGTTAAAAGAGACTACTACTGCCTTGGATGCACAGAAACAAGACAACTCTACGTTGATAAATGATGTGGATGCCATGACTAGACAGTGGGAAGAGTTCCGAAGGAAAATGACACCTTCCCCACTACTTCGTTAGACGGAAGAAAACTCGTCCTCATCTAAGAAAGGTGAACGCCAACTACGTCAAAGGAGACATTACGAAAGATTAGAAAACCTTCGTCAGCTCTGATTTGGTTCACTGCCTTCCCGGGAAGATGCAACAATTCGGCTCGCCCTTAATGATCTTAGTCCGGCAGAACCTATTCAAAGGCCAACCCGATCTCAAGCTCCCCCAATGGAAAAAGGCATTTCCTGAACTGCTCGTGCTCTTGTGTCTCCCCTCACTCATCTGGTGATTGACAAGGACTGTAGAGGGCTGGGAAATACCGCCTAGACGACGACTCAACCAATATTTCCTGAGACAGGAACCGAAATAGTTCAACGAGTCGAGAATGTCGAACCTAAACGTGTGATGACCAATGCAGATGTCTAAGCAATGATAAAGAAGATAAAGCAGGGGCTACACTAATGAGATTGGGGCATAGATTGTAGCCATGCTCCCTTCACCGACGATATTTTGGAGGCCCAATTCCCAAGGTGGTTTAATTTTCCCACTATAAGTCATTACTCACGAAGGACGGACCCGTAAAAACATTTGATGCGCTATTCATGGTATATGAACGCAGTAGAGGCTCCTGATGCCATTACATGTAATGCCTTCCCAATATATCTTGAAGGAGTGGCGATGATGTGGTTTACTAGGCTTCCTCCCCGGTCAGTTCCCAACTTCAAAGACCTAAGTGAAAAGTTCCTGGCTCAAATTTGATTGCAAGCGTCGGAGTCTAAACACATGATGGAGCTTTCTACAGTTAAGCAAGCCCCTAGTGGCTTTAAGGGGTTATCTCGACTGCTTCAGTATGGCTGTCACCGAAGTGAGCAACCCTAACCCGGAGACCATTTTGATGGCAATGGTCGATGGTGTTGATAAGGAATCGGAGTTTGGGAGATATTTTGTTGGAAAACCTCTCACGACAGTAGAGCTATTTTATGAAAAGGTGAATGCACATTTGCAACAAGAAGACGCATACTTGCATCGAAAAAGAAGGTCTAGCAAGGTTGTGAAGGAGGAAATTTAGAGTAATATTGTAGTAAGAACGTTCAATGACAATTTTGGAAAAGTTGAAGTTAATGTTGGGGACCTAAATAAGAAGAATGATCGGCAGGAGAAGAATGGAAATAAAGGAAATCAGAATCAGAAAGGTAATGCTAAGAAGCGACCCAGGTTCTAATCATTCGAGAGTTACACGCTATAGAATGATACTTTGGAGAGTCTATATCTCGATACGTATAACATGATGTAATACAAGAAACTGCCTCCGCGTGACTCGACGGAGAAGGAACGTAAGACTAAAAGTACTATTTGTTCCATGAAAGTTTGGTCATTCAACGAATGAATGTCGTCATCTGAGAGATGTAGTTGAAAAGTTGTTGCGAAAGGGAAAGCTCGATCGGTATAAGGTAGCAGCGAGGGACAGAGGGCAAGGAGCTCCAACCCCGAATCAAGATCAAGGGTCCTTGGAGCTACTGCCCAGCAAAAGGCAAAGGGGAATGTCATTAATACATTCGTCGGAGAACAGCATCCAGTGGGATTTAGTGCAAGGACAATGGAGTGATATGTAAACGTGGCAAAGCATATGTAGATTGGGGAATGCAGTGCCTTCGAAGATATTGTTTCGATCAAGCAACAAAAAAAGATGAAGGATGATATCGTTTTATGTAATAGAGAGAGTTCAGGGGAGGAAACCCCAAGCACTGAATCATTAATGATATCGACAACTATTAGCCCTACAACTATACAGAAGGTCCTTGTTGATTGTAGGAGTTCCGTCAATATTTTGTTTAAGAAAGCCTTTGATCAAATGAAGTTGGAGTCAAGATATTTGAAGCAATGTACAAGATGGATACGTTGTTTTAATGGTTCAACTACTGAACTAATTGGTTTAGTAGAATTGCTAGTTAAGTTAGGTGAGGGAGAATCGTCAGAGAGTACGAATCCTCCTTTTTCTTGTGATGTACATTAATTCTACTTACAATGCCTTCCTAGTTCGACCGACCCTAGCAGAATTCAGAGCTTGTATATCTCCTTGGCGTTTGCTCCTGAAATTCTTGACTGAAGTTGGAGTGAGAACGGTCAGGGGTGATCAAGTGATAAGAAGGCCATGCTATTTGGAAGAGTGGAAGGAAGTCCGCAATAGAGAAGGGGAAGAACTACAAGAAGCCACCTCTCCTGCCGGAGAGGCAGCAACATAGCAAGTAATGGATACATCTCAACCAGGATCTCGCCCAGTCATCATTTCGAAGACACTGTTCCTAGAGAAGATGAGGAGTTGGGATGTAGAAGGGTGGTACCAAATGAAGATATGATAGAAGTTTTGATCTATAACGACAACCTGGCTAGGGTCTTGAAGATCGGATCCCATATAGATTCCCCTCGAACGAAGGAATTGATTGATTTCTCTAGGCAAACCTGGATGTGTTTGCTTGGTCGATATCTTCATCGATTATGAGCCATTCATTGAGAATCGATCGAAAGTATGTTCCAGTTAAGAAGAAAAGACGCATGCTTGGCCCAGATAAGTCAACAATATTGAAGGAGGAGCCAAAAAGTTGAAGGGAAACAAATTCATTCGTGATACGATATACCCTGAATGGATATCAAATTCGGTCCTTATAAAGAAAGCCAACGGGAAGTGGCATACGTGCATTGATTTCTCAGACTTAAATAAGGCATGACCGAAAGACATTTTTCCACTTCCACAAATTAATCAACTAGTAGATTTGATGGCTGGAAACGAACTCCTCTCATTTATGGATGCATACTTTGGATATAACCGAATTTTGATGCATGTTCTGAATCAATAGCTTGCCAGTTTCATTACGGACCTTGATTTATATTGCAGCACTTTTCAGTCTAAAGAACATTGGGGCAAAATACCAATGATTGGTTAACCGTATGTTCCGTAGTCATATCGGGAACTCGATGGAGGTGTCTGTAGATGACATGTTTGTGAAGTCAGAACAATCGACCAATCATGTTAGAGACTTAGCAGAAATGTTCAATATCCTCCAACATTATAGAATGAAACTCAACCCTTCGAAATGCTCTTTTGGTGCTGCGTCAGTGAAGTCGTTGGGTTTCATCGGTAGTTCGCATGGGATTGAAATCAACCCAGATCATATTGCGGTAATCAGGATCATCCGAGAATCTCGAAAGATTAAGGATGTATAGAGCTTGACAGGAAAGGTAGCAAATTTTAGCAGGTTCATCTTTAGAGCTACCGACAAGTGCATTCCCTTCTTTGAATTAATAAAGCAAGGGAAGCACAACTTTGAGTGGACCCTAGAATGTGTTCAGGCTTTCCAAAATCTATTAAGTCACTCAGAGAGGCCCCCAATATTATCCAAGCCTGTAGATCATGAGGACTTTTTTGTATACTTAGCGATATCATTGGATGCAATTGGCTCAGCGCTTGTCCACGAGAAGAATAAGGTCGAGAGATGTTGACACACTTTTTGGTCAAAGCTGCCACACATGGAATCTCTGGATAGCAACGCTATTAGGCGTTGGAAACAATGTCAGAAGACATAGAGCGATTTGGTCGAAATCGCAACATCAACATAAACTAGCCCCATCAAATGATCTCTTTTGAGCCCAAAAAAAGCAATTACAATGCTATGCACGGTAAAACCTGTAGCCCTCTTAATTAGCTTCAGGTAGAGCTTTCGTTTGGCTCAATCGGACTTACGATTTGGAAGTTACGCCCGTTTCCATGAACTGGTGTAATCTGGCATCGAACGGCAATCACTTGAATAAAATGACGTAGCGTTTGAAATGGACAAGGCCATAGACCGACTCGTGGCTTGCTCCTCCGGTTCGTGAGCAGCACATCGGCTCGCGGCTAGTCCCTCCGGCTTGTGAGCACCACAGGGCTCGCGGGTCGACCCTCCGGCTCGTGAGCACCACATCAGGTCGGCTCGCCCCATGCGACCATGACCTACGAGCCAACCCCTGGACCTGCTAATAGACTCATAGATCTTGACTTATTCTCAAGGCTATTTGCACTCCTACATTCTCGGATCGGGTTCCACGTGCCTCAGCACAACCCGGCCTCTATACGGGCTCTCCTACAGCTATAAATACGCCACTACAATGCAATGAAAGGGACTTTTTGGCTGGGACTTTCTCCTACATCTCGACGGTCTCTGCCATTACCAAGTGCAAGAATTTTGCACCTAATTACATCTAAATTCTCCTCTTGTAATTTCAATTAACACATGAATTGTGTTTTTGCATGTAACTGATTCTTGTAATTTGTCAATATAACAATAAGATTATAAAGTGGACATAGGCTACATCTACAGCCGAACCACTATAAAAACCTCATGTGTTCCCTCTGATTTTACTACTTTCTGCATTCTGTGATCTGTGATATGCATTTGGGTGTTAGTGCCACATTTTGGTCTAACAAGAGACCAATTTATTATGTGAGCAAGAAGTTGATGAGGGTGTAACGCTACTATCCAAAAACTGTAAAGATCGCCTATATCTTGGTGATTGCTTCATGGAAACTCCGTCGTTATTTCTAGGCTTATCCGATCATGATATACACGACCAACCACTACAATAGGTCCTTGAGCGACCTGAGGCATCTGGTAGGTTACTTAAGTGGAGCATCGAACTGAGTCATTTCGACCTCACATTCCTTTCCAGAAAGTCAATCCGAGGGCAAGCATTAGTTGATTTCATAGTCAAATAAACGGCTCCATAGGAAGATGCCTTGGATGTTGACTCAGGCCCTCTTGAGACTATATTGGAATCAAGCATCTGGAAGCTATATACAGACAATGCTGGCAATGATTGGCACTCCATCGCTGGGGTTGTCTAGGTAACTCCTAAGGGATGATCGGTCTATTATGCTTTAAGGATGAATTTTCCCGCTACTAACAATGATTCCGAGAATGAAGCCCTGATTGCCGGGCTGAAACTCGCAAAGGAATTAGGAGTAGTTGCATTGGATATTTTCTATGACTCTCGAATTTTTGTGTTTTAGGTTTGGAAATATTATCAGAAAAAGGGACCATGGTTCGTTGCTTACTTAGAAGGGTAGAGAAACTATTGGATGGCCTTGAGTACCATAGCATTTCCCACATCCCGCGGGAGGAGAATCAGACAACAGATCAGTTAGCCAATATGGCCAGCTCTAATTGCCTGGAGGAAACAGAGATGGTTTCGATTAAAGTCCCGAATGCTCCAAGCCTTAATCGGATGGAAGTTGATAATATATTGGAAGTCGAGCCTGAAAGAGAGTCATGGATGTCCCCTATAAAGAATTTCCTACAGCATGGAACACTTCCAGAAAGGAAGAGAGAAAAGGACACCATTGTCCGCAAAGCTTCAAGATATGTTATAATGCATGTTACACTTTATAGAAGAGGATTTTTGTTCCTTTTTATGGTACATCATTAGTGACGACGTTAAGCATATGTTACGAGAAGTACACAAAGGCGACTACGACAACCACACCGGAGGGAAAACCTTAGAAAAGAAGATATTATGGTACAACTATTTTTGGCCAAATATAAACCGAGTTGCGGCTGACTTTTCACGGCGCTGCAACAAATTCTAGAGGTTTGCTAAGATTCTGCATGTGACGCTCGGGTAAGATACGAGTGCTGCAGATGCAAAGTTCAGCTTGTAAAAGTGGAGAGGCATGTAAAGACGCATACGCGTGCACTCGACCAAACTGTAACTTTTATTTTATCTAAAATCATGTACTGTATTTATAAATTCTTACCCTGTATAAATTCTATTTTGTAAAACTTTGATATTTTATATAAAATTTTATTCCCCTGCAAGTAATGTGTACTGTGATTCTGTGCTTATTTTTGTTAAACTCGGTAGGCGAAATATTGATTCGCCGTTTTTGAGCATCTTGAGTCAATTTAATTACGAATTCAAGACGTTAAAAATAGCAAGTTATTACAGTAGGACTCCGCCTAACCAACTCACCCAGATGGTGAGTCCCTGGCCATTTGCAATTTGGGAAGTAGACATTATCGGAAGTCTTCCAATATCCAAGGGCACAGCGAAGTATGCAAACGTGGCGGTGGATTATTTCACTAAATGGCTGAAGCGGAACCTTTGACTACCATCATGACCAAGCGGGTAATCAACTTTATCTTCAAGAATATCATATGTAGATTTGGGATCCCAAAATCATCATTACTGATAATGGAACCCGATTCGTTAGCATGAAGTTTAAAAATTTCTGTTGACAACATCAAATCGAGAAGAGATACACAAAGGTCGCGCACCCACTATAAAATGGACAAGTAGAAGCCATGAACAAGATCATTAATACCATTCTGAAGAAACGGCTAGAACAAGCATAAGCCAAGTGGGTTGATGAATTTCCATAAGCTCTCTGGGCATATTAAACTACCCATAAGTTAGCAATCGGTTATACTCCTTTTGCACTCTTATATGGTTCAAAGGCAGTCATCCTAGTAGAGCTTGAAGTTCCCTCTCACAGAACGACGTACTACGATTCTTTTACTAATAAGGCTCTTCTCTTGGAGTCACTGGATATGATCGATGAGAAGAGAGAGGAAAAGGACTTGTGTGCTTCAGAGCATAGACATCAGGTTGCCTAATGCTATAACTGGAAAGTGCGACTTAGGACCTTCGAGCCTAGCGACCTCCTTTTGAAGTGTGTCTTCCCATCCCCCGTCTACATGGACCCGAAGTGGGAAGGACCATACTTTATTCATCAGAAGCTTGATAACGGAGCTTTCAGGCTAATAATCGTTGAAGGCGATCATCTCCTGGGAGCATGGAACGACGAACATTTGTGACATTATTTGAATTAAGCCTTTATTTTATTCATTCTTGAATTATATAATGAGGTAGGACTCATCCAAACTTATTGTTTATAAATAAAGGCTCTTTCAATGCTCTGTAGTTGTTTGTTGGTTCCAATTTAAGTTCTATAATCTGATTGCCTTTGTACCGAACATGAACAAAAGGAGTAGTTATTTCCCCAACAACATTTATCTGCTCGCGCTTCCACGAGCTAACTCAATTCCGTCATTAATCGGACTTAGGTTAACCTAAGTCGAGCTTGACGTCGACCCTTGACACAACAATCCTCAATTTGCAAACCAAAGTGAAGAAACGACATTTAAACAATGCATAAAACTCTTCCCTATTCCGATGGGACGAGCATAAACAACAGGGGGAACTCGACCATCCCTTATACCAACCTTTTCCCTCGACTGTGGGAAAAGGGACGTTGCCTAGACAAGTGTGACCCGACCACTTGTCCAATTAATTTCGTTCCTTGGATTTTGGAACGGAAAATTGACTTAATTCGAATTCGATATCGACACTCGAATCAGCAAAATCCCACTTTAGGACTTAAAGTGTAGACTAGATGCCAAAGCAAATGGCATGACTATTCGCGCAACCAACTCTAACTCTCATGACTTGAGAGTGAGTATAAAATCAGGGTAGGCGTGAAATGGTGCACCACGATATAAGACCTCCTTAACCCACAAATCTATTCTGAATTCCCGATGGGAGAGTATAAAAACACTTGGACCGAATATCCAAAGGACTTAACTCCTACCCCACAAAAGGCTTGGGGGCATGAGCATAAACTTAGCCTGAAATCCCTACTAATGCTGGGGGAAGTGGCATGATCTTATAAATTAACCTCGAATATGCCATAGACATAGCTTGTAATTCAAGGTTAATCGGGGGAGGGGGGACATGTTCACTATACCTTTGAATTACTTTTCTCATAAATTAGATATGGGTCTAAAATTAAATCACGAATACATTGAATGGAAAGAAAATAATAGACACAAACAACTTCATTAATCGCAGATCTATACAGAATGATAACTACTTTACAAATTACTTATTTTATACAGAGTGAAAAAGCAAAAGGCAAGGACCGCACTTGCAACGACCACAGTAGGCCAGTGGAAAATTAAAAGAAACAAGTTTAAAAGAATCTAAGACTTAGATGTCTTGGTCTTCTTAACCTCTCTGAGCTTCTTTTGCTCCTCCTTTTCAGTCTTGGTAAGCATACATTTTTCCTTTTGCTTCTTCCCAGTTGAAGATTCTTCAAGATTAGGGGTGGGCTAGAAGCTTAAATCCTTCAATGTGGGAAGATCAGTAGAAACCTCAATGCTGGAAGGGAGGACCACATTAAGGGGATCATCGAGAAGAGGCGTGGAAAAGGCCTCAATCTTGATTTCAAGAGGTAGCCCACATTTCTCGCCTTCATCTCAACATGTATCAGCTCCCCGGTCTTACTGGACTCCCTAGCATAGATGACATCGTCATCACTGTCTTTGCCGTCAATATCTTTTAGTGCAGCCATCATCTCTCCTTCCTTCGGGCCATCATCACCAAGAGGGACTACAAGCTCATAAGTTGGCTTTGGCTTGTGCTTCTTAGCAACATCAGCAAGATTTGTACGTAAAGAAGGGAGAACAATGGTTATTAGCTCCGAGGAAATAATAGGCCACTCAATTGGAATCCTCGTAGCACGAATACACGTTAGAATAGCTTTAGCAAACTGAGGAGTGAATGTGGAAATACCATCAGCTGACTGATTTATAGGAGTTGAGGTGTATTATCTTTAATAATGTGGGAGAGATAATGTATGTAATAAGTACCGGATGGTTAAGATCATACTTCTCTATCTCCCCTGCCTTAGGCATTGTAGAGGAAGAGCCAGAGCTACCTTCAATGGCATCTTTGCCCTTAGCCTGACGCTTTGCGGCACCCTCAACTTCCTTTATCCATCTTATTTCTTCTGCCAGACGCTCAAGTTCGTCACCCCTCAATAATGTTCTCATCGGTTCTTCGTCATTCAAAGTTTCAACATTCAACCTACGCTTCTCATTGTCAACAAGCTCGCTCCATGCATCAACTAGAGTCATGGGATAGTCCTCCACCCATGATATGTCATATGTTTGAAGGACTTGTGTAAAGAAAGACATTATGAGATGTCATATGTCATCCAGATCTTGTTTGGCTTCAGCTAGCTATTTCTCCATCATAGCCTTGTCAACTTTGAACCACACCTTAGAATTAGAAGCAGACTCAAGAGCAATGTTAGCATTTTCCTTGGCCTTTCTTTCCCTCTCCTTAGCTTCAGCCAACTTGGCCCTTAGATTGGTAGTCTCCTTTTAAAGTTCAGCCTTCTCGTGCTCAAGGCGAGTGCAATAAAACTTCAAATTAATATTCTCAGCCGTAACACTCTAGCACTGCTCCTTGAGAGCTGCACATTCTTTGTTATTGACATCGAGCTCATTATGGAAGAGCTGTAGAAACTCATCATGCTCCTTCTTATACTTCTCGGTGTCACAATCTATGAGTGCAAGTTTAGCCTGGACTTCTTCACACTCTTTCTCAACAGCTTGCCTAGCCGAGATGTCATACTCTGATATTTTCTTTTGATTATCCAAATCTAGTTAGAGATTCCGTATGATCTCAGGTAGCTTTCGGACATACTTGCAGGTTTCCTTGTATTGTTGATCGACAAAGTCTATCCGTTCCTTGACGCTGCCGGACCAATTCGCAGGGACTGGTTGGAGATTAGGAACGAAATGCATGTTCCTAAAGTGATATCAAGGGAATTGCTCTTTAAAAAAAATTACCCTCTTGGTGGTAGAGGTGTCAAGAACAACGGGCTTCGACGTGGAAATATTAGTGGATTTGCGCTTGGATGGAATGATTGATGCTTCATCCTTATCCTTGGATTTGTCCTTGGGCTTAGTATACTTTTTAGAATGTTTGTCATGAGGTTGTAGTTCTTTTGGAGGAGGTAGAGCTTTGGGTGTTTGTTTATTCCCTTCACGATGGCCCTGGTAGCTTTTGTGCTTATCAAACTCGGAATGAACCGGAGAGCGGGAGCATGAGGAGGGATAATAAATTTGGTGATAACGCCTTATATCCTTTCTCTCACAGTCATCCCTATAGTCGTGCTCGACGTCAGATTAAAACTTCGAGAGACTGTTGCGGAGCTTTATAGGGTCAAAACTTTGATGAGACATCGTCCTTGCAAATTAACATGAGCCAGTATTAAAATCAGGAATTAATATAATACATAGGTACTATGATGTGCAGTGTCTATTTTTTGTGTGTCCTAAGTGATCCCCCGACGGACCGGGACCTGGAGTTTGGCTAGTTGGTGTCGTCTTTCCCATCTTGGTGGGTGTGATTTCCTTTTCGGAAGTAGGAAAGAAAGAACCAGAGCCAATGTATTGAGAAGAATACATAGTATCTGGCAGAGGAAGATCGCCCAAGCCTTGGAATGGAGATATTGATTTCTCTTGGTGAGCAATTTAAGTTGGCGATTTGGCTGGAGGTGGAGTTTTAGGAGAGGATTTCCTATCTGTAGAAGATGTTTCCTTCGGAGTAAGGTCCCTAAGCTCCTCCTCATTTGTCTTTTCTTTAAGCTCCTCTATGAATATGTTTATGGGAGAGGGACTCTTAAGTCTTTCACTAGTCACTTTCTTGGGAGATTTCTCCTTCTCCCCCGGTTGAGGTTCCTGACTAGAACTTGCGAGATCTTTGCTCATTGGGGCTTCCTCTGTAAATATTCCAGTGGCGAATAGAAGCAACCGCAATAAGAGTTCGAACTGTAGTCATTTTTGCAACAGGAGCAAAAGTCTCCTCATAATCCATACCATATTCTTGAGAATAACCTTTAGCAACCAAGCGAGCTTTATACCTTTCAATAGATCCATCAGCTTTAGTTTTAATCTTATAGATCCAACGAGAACTAATAGCACGTTTTCCTGCAGGAAGAGGTACTAAATCCCAAGTATGAGTCTGATGAAGAGCAGTCAGCTCCTCTGCCATAGCACGTTGCCAACGAGGATCACGAACAACATCTTTGAAAGATGAAGGCTCAGAGAGATAATGTATAGAAGCAAGAAATAAAGAAAAAGAACTGGAAAGACAAGAGTATTCAAAATCAGGTCGTTTAGTAGATTGACGGTTTCGGATAGGATATCGACGTTCACTAGCATCTACTGTCTCAGAAGGTGATTGGGTGGTTGTTGAGTCAATGGAAGTGTCTGGATTTTCAGCAGGAGGTGGCTCATCATCATCAGCAGTGAAAGGATCAATATGAACAAGATCAGACATAGATATATTGTGAGTATGATCAGGAATTGTAAAGTAAGGAATATGTTCAAGAAAAATAACTTGCCGAGAAACATATAGCTTGTGACCGACTGGATCAAAACAACGATATCCTTTTTGTCCAGCACCATAACCAAGAAAAACACATATAGCAGACCGTGAAGTTAGCTTACTCCGTTGGACATGAGGAAGAAGAACAAAGCATGTTGAACTAAATACACGAGGAGAAGAATAATCTGGTGAACAACCATACAACTTCTCATAGGGGGACAAGCCAGAATTATGAGAAGTAGGAATTCTATTAATCAAATAAACAGAGGTAAGAGCTGCCTCTCCCCAAAATTCACTTGGAACACTAGCAGACAATAAAAGAGATCTAGCAGTTTCAAGAATATGTCTATGTTTTCTTTCAGCAACCCCATTTTGTTCAGGAGTATCAGTGCAAGAAGTCTGATAAATTGTACCATCTAAAGCAAGAATTTCCTTAAAAGCATGAGAAGTATATTCTCCCCCCAAGTCACATCTAAAACATTTGATAACAGCTCCATGCCGAGTTTTAATAAGAGATCGAAACTCATTATAGATGCCAAAAAATTCTGAGCGACATTTCATAAGATAAATCCAACAATAACGAGTGCAGTCATCAATAAAAGAGACATAATAACGAGTACAACCACTACAATCAGAAATATCATGAGTTTTCAATTCTCCCAAAACTCCTGTAGACGCTAAGAATTGTAATCGAGACTTAGAAACATGACACGAGAATGCCACAAATAAAACATAGACGATGTCTGACTCAAACGAAAAGATGAAACATCCACACCAGGAACAGAAGCTGTAATCTCTGAAATCTTAGGATTTTTGAGCTGATCCAATACATAAAGTCCTCCTTCTCTATGGCCGGTCCCAATCACTTTCTGAGACTTTGGATCCTGAACATAACATGCAGAAGAAGAAAAGGAAACCAAGTAGCCATTATAAAAAATTTGACCAACAGAAGCAAGATTTAATGCAAGTTTAGGAATGTAATAGACATTAGATAAGGACAGAGACGGTGTAATGACTGAACCAACACCTTGCACAAGCATAGATGTACCACTAGCACTCATGACAGGCATAGAAACTTTATGAGCCAAGGAAGTGAAAGAGGATAAATTAGGTGACATATGATTTGAAGCGCCTGAATCTAAAATCCAGGCAGAAGAGGGTAAATTAGATGAATTAGACGACAAACCTTGTTGAGATGTAGCTGGCATAGCTTGTGGCTGAGATGCAAGGAATTTCTGAAATTGTTCAATCATTGAAGAATCTAAAGAAGGAGCTGTAAGAGCATTATGAGGGCGAGGAAGAAGAGGAGGTCCATTATGAGGGATTGGTGGTCGAAATTTTTTCAATTGCTGAGGTTGTTGCTGCTTTTTTTTTCTGTGGACATTGAGATTTCCAATGACCTTTTTGTCTACAAAAATTGCATTCATCACGAGCAACTGGAACATAAGGTCTGACTTGTGAATTTGAATTTGGTCGTGGAGGCACAGCAAATACTGATGGAGTAGAGACTTCCTTTGCAATAGAAGACTGAAGACGAATTTCCTCTGCTAAAAGTTCACTAACAACAGAATCAACAGAAGGTACCGGATGACGATGTAGAATAGACCCACGAAGTCCTTCAAACTCGTCACGAAGAGCCATCAAAAACTGTACCAATCTTTGTTCTTCTCTACGTGCAATATAAGGTGCAAAGGCGCGTAATTCAGCAGATTCTGTGAGCGCCAACTGATCCCACAAGTCTGTCATATGTACTGTTTTGCAAAGTTAGACTGTGTATACAATCTAGCAAGATGGTCCCAAACCTCTTTAGCTGTCTCATATTTTGCTAATTGAGTACCTATCGACTGCTTGACTGAATTGTTAATCCAAGTGATAATTTTAGAATTTGCAGTATCCCACTTGTCAAACAAAGACACATAATTAGCAGCTGTGCTATCCACAGGCTTTACAATGGCACCCGAAATATAACCCCATTTTTGTTTACCTTTCAAAAAAAATTTCATCACATAACTCCAATAAGCATAATTTTTACCATCTAACTGAACACTGGCAGCTTGGAGTGAATCATCTCTAATGTCATCCATATTAATAAATCACAGAACAAACAAAATACTTGGTTGCTGTGGTTTCTCGGATCAATTTCAAGTGGGAGAATTCTTCAGGTCTGGGTCAAAATACTTCGGATCTGGGTCAAAATACTTCGGGTCTGGGTCAAAATACTTCAGATCAATTTCAATTTCAAAATACTTCGACGGGTCTGGGTTGCAACGTCGGGTCTGGATCTGCAAAACTTCGGGTCTGGGAAAGCTTCGGTTTTGGGTTTTAGGTTGCTGAGGTTTCGGGTCTTGGTTGGTTGAGTTGAGAACGTGAACGTCAGTTTCGGGTCTGGGAACGTGAACGTCGGTTTCGGGTCTGGAGGATTGAGAAGGAATTGTTTCGGGTCTGGATCTTGGTTGCTGAAGTTGCTCGGATGGAGGCTAAGATGCTGAGGTTTGCTGAGAGGGATTGAAGACTTCCTTTCTCAATCCGGAGGTTGAGAAGCAGATTCCCAGATCGAGATGCGTGAGCGAGAGGGATTGCTCATGAGATTTGCTGAGAGGGATTGAAGAAAAGATGCAGATTAGATTAGGATTGTGGATTTTATTGGCTCTGATACCATGATAATTCTAATAAAGAGGTCTAAAGCAATTCATTTATTCATCTACACTATTACAATACAAAGCAGATGACGGCTAAAAGAGGAGAAAGTCTTAACCCTAAAACAACACAAGAGGCCTTTATATATAGGCAAAAACATAGAAAACAAAAGACTATATTGTCCTTTAGAGAATATTAATTATTAATTACGCTAACAAAAATTTCGTGTTGTTACAATTTATTAAAAAGAGTAAATAGTTGGAAAAGAAAAGATGTCTTCTGAGTTATATTATGTTTTGATGGCTGCTAAAGCTGATTTGACATGGCTTGAATAAATACTGTTGTATTTAATATATGTGCTCCAAGATGTCTTCACGCTTCTGTTTGAATCATGTTATGAATAAAATAATCATTCCCGAAGCAGAAAAGTTAACAGTCATTTAATGTTGTGTATGTTAACGAAGCAACAACAAGAAATAAAACCGATTCTAAACAATCAAACTAGAACAACTTCCAAACAAAAACAAAAAAAAAGTAAGGAACCAACATAAAATCGATTAATAACTTTTGTCGATCGTCACTTTTAATTTTCATCTTTACATTGTTTAATCTCCACCAACATGCCCTTGGAAGAAAGAATCTAAGCTTTTATTTTGACTTTCCTATTTGAAATGGAGCTTTGAAAGCTAGGGGATAGAGTTTTTAATTTTAGTACGAGGAAGAAAATTAGAGGAATTCATGTAAGTCATTTTATTCGATCGGGTTTTGAGCTTTGGGCCCCGTGATCCATACGAATTATGGATTAAGGTAGAAAGCTCTCACATCAAGATAGATAAGTTATTTAATGTATGATAAGTTTTATGGAAAACAATATTAGTGAATAACAATAAGTTTAAATTAGAGAGGCGTCCCTAAATTGAAAGATGATGTAAAGCGGCTTCCCATGTAAGTTTATATTCAAAGCGCGTCCCTGTTTTGCTATAACAACATAGTTTGGTGTCTTTTGCGTTGCTATATATAAAAAAAATTCAAAAAATCTAAATATTTATGGAATGATTCTGATTTTTTTTATAGAAATGTCTGCACTTTTGTGAATAATTGCAGACATTTCTGTAATTATTCACACAGTGCACTACAGGTATTAAAAGAGGGAAGAGCAGGTCCAATAATGTATGCAATTATTATAAATAATTGCACACATATCTGTAGCTGTTTTATTGTGTAGCGTGTGCAAATGTGTTACTATATTGAAAAATTGCAGACATATCTTCAAATTTTGCAAATAGTTGCATCTTTTTCAGCAATTTACTATATATGAAATATTTTTCATTTGTATGCAATTATTATCATTTTTCTGATGATTTTTCAGCAATACTTTGATGCTTGAATTAGTATAGATTTTGAATTTAAAATTTTGAAGAAAATCAGCAAAAAGTGTATAAAAGCTTGTAATATTTTGATATCATTGTTTTGATGTCTGTAATTTTTCGAAAAATTGCATGAAGTTGCTGGAATGTGAATATTTTTGTGGTTTTCTTACATGAATATGAGGATGATTATTTATTGAATTAAATTCGAAGTTGGTAAATTTTTACGTTGTTCGTTGTTTTTTTTTTTTTTTTTTTTTTGATGATTTTCAAAAAATACGAACCTAATTTATAAAGTTTTAAAACAGAGTTTTTTTTTTTTTTTTTTTTTTTTTTTTTTTTTTGCATTTTGAAACTTAAAAATGGAACCGAGCCAAACTGTCACTAGTGATAATTCTACATTACTATTTTCAATATCTATATAAACTTCGAAAGAAAACATAATAGAATTTACGAATCGGAATTATAACATAACTTTCGAAATTTCCA